>OY759235.1:772500-3172500 GCA_963662185.1 Eilema griseolum
GCGTGGAGTCCAACGAGAGCGTGTTCAGCGTGCCGACGCGGCCGCTGGCGCCCGTGGTGCAGCTGGCGGCGCCCGGCGCGCGCGAGCTGCGCCTGGCCTGGCGCTCCGACGTCAACTCGCGCCAGGACCGCTACGAGCTGCGCTACCGCCGCCGGCCCTCCCCGCCCTCCCCGCCCTCCCCGCCCTCCCCGCCGGAGGACTACGCGCCTCCGCTCGACACCAACGACACGCGCGCCACGCTGCGCGACCTGTTCCCCGGCGCCGTCTACGAGATCGAGCTGTACGCCGTCAGCTACAACCTGCGCAGCGACCCTCACGTGCTGCTCAAGCCTGTCCGTGAGTAGCCCGCCACGCCGCCCGCTTATACGATATATATTTGATACAGCATTTAAAACTATAGGATGTCTGAAATTATTAGCTACTTATTTGATAAGAATCTAAAGGAAATTTTATTTTAAATTGAAAAGAGATGTATTAGTAGTGTAATAACGCTAGATTTAATTGGAAAATGATGTGAATAATTCTATTTCTATAATTTCATGTTTCATGGACCGTTAATAGCATAGGCTCCAGTGGAGCACCCTGAGGTATTCCGATTGTAACGTGTACCTATTTTCAGTAACAGTTCCCTGCCATCAGATCATATATCGTCTGTGCCACGTTCTGTTGAAGTAAATAAACTTAACATGTCACCGCATATCTTATACCTTCGACCGTTTTAATGTTTCTACAGTCTATTCACTCGAAAGCTTTACTGTTATAGCTGTACTTGCTCTAAAAGAATGGCTTGTTTCTTATGAAGTTAATGTGTAATGAATGTGGTGGCTTCAAGGTCAACTCCCTGCATTCAAAATGTGACGAATAGTTGAATGTGACGAGCGAGTCGGTGTGCACCTGCCGCAGGTCCGCTGCCGGCGCTGCAGATGCTGGTGTCGCACGCCACGTCCAACAGCGTCAACGTGACGTGGAGCGGGCCGGCCGCCGGCACCAGCGCGCTGGGCGGCTACTTGCTGCGCTACCGGACGCGCGACCACACGCACTGGACGTCGCTCGACCTGCTCACGCCCTCGCAGACCACGGCCGAGGTCAGTGACACATACATACACCACGTCCAACAGCGTCAACGTGACGTGGAGCGGGCCGGCCGCCGGCACCAGCGCGCTGGGCGGCTACTTGCTGCGCTACCGGACGCGCGACCACACGCACTGGACGTCGCTCGACCTGCTCACGCCCTCGCAGACCACGGCCGAGGTCAGTGACACATACATACACCACGTCCAACAGCGTCAACGTGACGTGGAGCGGGCCGGCCGCCGGCACCAGCGCGCTGGGCGGCTACTTGCTGCGCTACCGGACGCGCGACCACACGCACTGGACGTCGCTCGACCTGCTCACGCCCTCGCAGACCACGGCCGAGGTCAGTCACACATACATACACCACGTCCAACAGCGTCAATAACGCTTGTTCTGGAAATTGTAAAGAAGGGGGAAAATATGGAGTGCACGTACGCTTAAATTACTTTAGATTGAGCCCATGACGTACATGTGTTTTTTTTAATAATAGATTACGAATATGACGCACGGAGAGTACTACATCATTGAACTGGAAACCGTGAGTGAGGATGCAGGGGGCGTCACCGTGGAGAGTGACCGGCCCGTCACCCGCGAGTACATCGTCCGTGAGTGTTACAAACTTCATCATTTTTGCTATTTCGGATATTATAGAAGTGCTTGTAATTATGTACATGCTAAAAGATCAAAGACGCTTATTGAGAGAAAATAACAGCTGACATCGCGTCCTGGTTAATGTTGCATTTTACATTAACCAGAATGCGATATCAGCTGTTTTTTTCAGTGAAATTTGTTTTGTGGCTCCTATGAAATCATTGTTTTCATAAGAATCACATTGCGAATTTTGAGTTATGGTTGTGTTACCATACGATCACGACACATTGTAGCAAAAATTTTTGTAACTTTACTGTCCCAAATATATATATATATATATATGATAACAGAAAATACCAAGAATAGATCCCTGTGGCATGCTTTTAGTAACGAGAGAACTATGAAGGCTTTATTAACAACATTATTTACATACAGCATATTTTATCATTGCGATAGCAACTAGTCTTAGAGCCGTGTCTCTTGAGTCCATAGTGTATCAGTTTTGGAAGAGAGTATTATGTATGACACAATCAAAAGCTTCGTAGAAATCGCCAAATACATTAATCATCTTGCGAATTCCTTCAAGAGTCGTTAATGTTTTAAGAATGACTCATAGTGAAATCATGGCGCTCACTATGTCAAAATGTCAAATTAGATTTTAATTGCTGTAGTATTATTTCCTCACAGAGACATTAGAACATTGAACCACACTAGTATCTTTATGGAATTCTGGAAAGAGGAATTTGCCACCATCTGTTTACCGTTAGTGATAGATGATAGCAAATAAGGTTTGAATAAGGATGATCGGCATGGCCCCGCAGCGCCCAACCCGGTGTCGAACGTGGCGCCGCTGGTGGACACGCGCAACCTGACGCTGGAGTGGCCGGTGCCGGCGGGGCGCGTGGAGTGGTACTCGCTGCGCTGGTGGCCCGTGGCGCGCGAGGCGCAGGCGCAGGCGCTCAACGTCAGCGCGCCCGGCCCCGCGCGGACCGTGCGCGCGCTGCTGGGCGCGCTGCAGCCCGGCGCGCCCTACGAGCTCGCCATCTACGCGCACTCCTACAACCTCACCAGCGACCTCTTCACCATGACCACGAGGACGCGTGAGTAGCTCCACCGCTCTCTCCACTAGGGCCGAGCCCAACTATGATATCAGTAGGGGCTGAATCGGATTCTTTTTCCTTCCCAAAAATAATTGAATTTTTCTTCACCGAGTATTGTGATGCCTTGCAGGTCCGCTGATTCAGTCGGAGATGACGATCGTCAACGAGACCGGCGAGGGGGACGAGAATGACACCTTGTCGACCACACTTGTGAGTGATTAGTGAGATTTATATTTCGCAGTTTCATCTTAATTGTACAGAAAACTTTATTGAAATAGTATTTTATTATATTGCGATATGTCGCAAAATTGGACTTACACTTTTGCCGACCTTTAGCGACGCAAACGAGCCGGCTCGAAGGACCAGTTTATGGGGATGCAAAATGATAATAGACTTTTTCAACGAGTGTCACCACACATAGTACGCATGTCCTATTGTAAGAGGTGCGTGCTGGGTACTTGCGCGTCCTGTGTTGGATACGGCTAAGATGGCCCGACCCCTCTGTCCAACATTCGTCAATCCTTTGCCACCTGGACCAGTTTATTCTAAGTAAATGACACAGTCTAGGTACATGCAAGAAACGTTATATTATACATGTAAGGGTTCGTTTGCGTCGTTAACCGTCACAATGTTAAACGTACGTGTGGTCGTGACGATGTAGACGTGAACGTTGGCGTGTGCAGAAAGTGATCTACACGCGCACCCCGGAGTCGGCGTCGCAGTTCGACTCGTACCGCTTCCGCCTGGAGGGCGAGGGCTCGCCGCCGCGCACCGAGACTCGCGCCGCCAACGCCTCCAACCAGACAGTGGTGTTCGACGCGCTCGTGCCGGGCCGCCTGTACAACGTCACCATGTGGACCGTGTCCAGCAACGTCACCAGCCACCCCGTGCAGCGCCAGTCGCGCCTGCGTGAGTACACGACTGTACCTCTATATGCACTCTCACCCTGTCGTGCCAGCGGCGAACTCACTGTACGATGCCCGCAGACCCGCGGCCCATCACGTGGCTGAACGCGACGGAGATCGGCGCGCGCTGGATCACGCTGGCGTGGGACCGGCCGGGCGGCGACTTCACGGACTTCGAGGTGCAGTACCTCACGGAGGCGGAGGGCGCGGCGCACTCGCCCGAGCAGCTGCGCACGCACAGCACGGAGGCGCCGGGGCTGCGCGTGGAGCAGCTGCGGCCGCACGCGCGCTACACGTTCACGGTGCTGGCGCGCGCCGGCCGCCTGCCCGCGCTGCGCACGCTGTCGCGCGCGCTGTCGGCCGAGTTCCGCACGCGCGAGGCGCCGCCGCCCGCGCCGCGCGACTTCCGCCCGCTCGACGCCACGCCGTCGCGCCTGGCCTTCGTGTGGGAGCTGCCGCCGCGCCAGGCCAACGGCGTGCTGCGCCGCTTCCTGCTGGACTACGCGCCGCAGGACCACCCCGACCGCGTCACCACGCTCGAGTTCCCGCCCGACGGTGAGCCGCCTCTCCACAGCCGACTAGATTATTGTATTTTATATCTGAAACCATATAATATATTATGTGTTTAACTAATTAAGCAACGTACATCGTGGTCCCTCGAGCCGGTTTGCATTTTAAAAATGAGTATTTGTAGAATTGAGTTATTCGCTTGTGCTCGCTCACTATGCGTTACCCTGTTGCGTGGTGGTGTTCCAGCGCGCTCGGGCTCGGTGTCGGGGCTGTCCCCGGGCGGCACGTACACGTTCCGCGTGCGCGGCGAGACGGGCGCGGGCGCCGGCGAGCCCGCGCTGTGGACCGAGCACATGGCCATCGGCGCGCCGCCGCGCCCCGACCCGCACGCGCTGCCCGTCGAGGTACGTGCACGTACCACTTTGTACTCTCGCTGTGCAGAGCGCGTGTTATTCTATTTTTTAATTTATTGAAGTCTCTTTGGTGGTATGACACCGACCAGCTGTCCACCGTGGTTGACTCGTGATACTAGAAAGATTCCCGAGTGTTGTGGCTCTCATCAGCCTGGCCCGTGTTGCAGGTCCGCCGCTCGTCGTCGACGGTGGCGGTGCGGTTCCGCGCGGACTACTTCTCCGCGGCCAACGGCAACGTGACGGCGTACACGCTCGTGCTGAGCGAGGAGCCGCGGAACGACACGCCGGCGCGCCTGCCCTCGTGGAAGGACGTGCACTCGATGCCCACCTGGCCGCCTTACCAGGTATGTGATCCGACGATTATGATGGTCAAAGCGTCCTGTCCGCCCACTGGCTCGTCTCAACCTGGCGCCCCGGCAGGTGACGGAGCCGTACTTCCCGTTCAGCTCGGCGGCCGTGGAGGAGTTCACCATCGGCTCGGAGCGCTGCGACGCGGGCGGCCGCTTCTACTGCAACGGGCCGCTCAAGCCCGGCACGCGCTACTTCGTCAAGCTGCGCGCCTTCACCGCGCACGACAAGTTCACCGACACCTCCTACACCGTCGTCTACACAGGTGCGTTAACCACTTGTATGTTCACGAAACTCCACTCTGGTACCATCTAAGTGTCGTGGACCCCAATAGACAGCATTTATACAGGACTTGGCAGGTGTTGAAGATCTTTTTTGAGAAATTAATGTAAGAGTCCTAAGATGAGTCATTCTCTCGCAAGATCGTTCTATTTATCAGATCATTTCTCTATTCACAAGCAAAATTGGGTGCGCGATATGAGCCTTGAGGCACTCCTGAGATAGTGCACACAGGAGTGCCTCAAGGCTCATATCGCGGACCCTCATATAGTAGATTTAAAACATCTAAACGCGGCAATTTTTGACTTATACCGTATATGGATTCTTATAATTTTAACATTGATCCATTAATTCGTACTCGTGCTTCAACAAGCTTCGCGTAAACTATCGACTCAATATAGTCAACTGCATCAAATGCCTTTGAAAAATATTTGCATATTCTATTCTCATTTCCCGACAGGGAAACTCATTTACTCTCGGGATGGGGATCGAACCTATGTGCTTTTGCAAAAAATCCACAGTCATTATCACTACCGGCATCGAAAAACTATACCTACAAAATATTTATGAGTTCTCTCTCCTCTCTTTACACATAACTAAGCATTATCTAAACAAAGGGCATATTGCGGCATTTTATAACAATAATAAGTAATCATATAATCGCGATATATACGAGCACCGCGATAAGATTAGCGGTACCGTGTGTAGGAACTGTGTACATTACAGTATAGAACAAATACTAACTAACTAACTAAAGATAAAACCACTTTAGATAGTTCGGAAAACGTCGAGCTGTTCCAATATGATTCATACATTTACTCAAATACTCTGATACTCGCAAAGAAGAATCAAAAATTTTTTTTTAGGCTCACATAAACTAGCGCATGGTTTGTTGATAGCCGAAAACTTTTCATGGGTTTATTTATTTGGTCTCGACTCATATTGTCGATTTGATGATAGTCATTTCGGTAAATACATTCATTATCAAGGTCAACTACTATCACATCAAGAGAAATTTCCCCGATAAATAATTGTCACCGAGACGAGACGCTTAGGTGGGAGGTTTCTTCATTATGTTAATAAATATTTAATTAAAAATTAGATAATCCCATTCATCGAACGGGCCGTGACTCACCGCCGGCGTGCTCGGCCGCTTTGTCGCCTAATTAATCAGTGCTCATATCATTGCATTGATTTGTTCATTCCGCCCTCACACGATCTGTATCAAAACATACGAATGATAGCAGCCATCGCGCACCTATCGCCAGATAGTGCTCAGTCGGTAAGTGCTCGCTACACGGAGCGGTGTGCGGCCCGTGCCAGGCGGTACACGTTACGTGTGCAAATGGAAACGGATGACGTTGTCGAAGGTACTCACTGGACTTGGATAACATTTACTATATAATCTAATATAATATAGATATGTGAATTCTGTAACTCAAAGACTGAATTAGAACTACTCTGTGTCGTGGATAGCTAGGTACATGGAGGTATACAACTGAACCGTGGGATCGCGATTCAACATCAGTGAAGTAGGTTGCTGCGAAAACGCACCACCATTGTAGGAGTACGATCCGTCATGGAGGAGTCAGGTATTCACCGGCTACTCCAGGCATTACCTGTTTTGTTTCAGTCGGAGATCTACACACGTAGGGCTGTCGTAAGGATACTTTGGCTGCCTTTGGTCAAGTGTGTCGAGCTCACAGGTCGAGCTATATAGTTTCTATTAAGTGAACTCAAGATATTTTTGGTAGTTTTTGTTGAATTCGCTTGCGATAAATTAATAGGTCCTAATTGCGATATTTTACTAGAAATATCAATAGAGTTGTTGCATTGCTTTTCCTAATACTTGTAGGTGAGTCATTTGTATATGAATATGTCTATATTATCTATATCACGATTGCGTTCATTCACGTAAATAATAAATTTGTGTGAAGGAAATAATATTGGTTAAGTTTTATTTACATATACGCAGTCATGCAGTATACGTAGTGGTAACCGTTTGACATAAACAGTTGCAATACTGAAACACGTATATAACACGCGTGTTACTTATTTGTAACATAAATATGACTGTCGCGTTGTTCTGAGAACCTTGTTGTTGAAAAAGTATACCGGAAATGGACGCGATTAGATGTTGGAATTAAAAGTAAACAAGGAAAATGTGTAACAGGTGTGATTATGGATCGCACGCGTAGGGCGCGTCGTATGTTTTACTGTTTCTGCGTCTGTTCGTCCGACGGAACGCAGAATTTTGAGAATAAAATATGGTTTGTTATTCCAAAATGCAAAGGACGCTTTTACCATTTAAAACTTCTATGATAATCACAAATCCTTCACTCACAACATTCTCGATGCGCTAGTTCGTGTTTTAAAGTCAGTACTCGCAATAAAGAAATTTTTCATCTTCATCGTTTGCCTGCCCTTGTTCTAATATTGTAAAGCGGGGCAACATGTCCGTCTGTTCCTTACATTCCCGTCGGATGGTATCCCCCTGACTGGTCCGCTTGCCGCAGAGGTGGACAACACGGCGTGGATCATCGGCGCGTGCGTGGGCGCGCTGGCGCTGCTGGGCGCGGGCGCGGCGCTGGCGGGCGTGCGGCGGCGGCGCGGGCGCGCGGCCGCCCCCGCCGCGGCGCCGCCCGCCGCGCGCGCCTGCCGCCCCGTGCGCGTGGCCGACTTCATCGACCACTACCGCCTCATGGCCGCCGACTCCGACTTCCGCTTCAGCGAGGAGTTCGAGGAGCTGAAGCACGTGGGGCGCGAGCAGCCGTGCTCGGCCGCCGACCTGCCCGTCAACCGGCCCAAGAACCGCTTCACCAACATCCTGCCGTACGACCACTCGCGCTACAAGCTGCAGCCCGTGGACGACGAGGAGGGCTCCGACTACATCAACGCCAACTTCGTGCCCGGGCACAACTCGCCGCGCGAGTTCATCGTCACGCAGGTACGCCCCCCTACCCGCTACCCCCTACCCCCGTATCCTCCCCACGCGTAGAGTCAACGCCAGAAAATAAGTCCCGCGATCAAACTCGGAACTACTCAGCCATGCTGTATGCTGGTTGGTTCAGGCCATGATAGCGATTTTTTTTATGATGGACTAGTGGAAATTATAATTCTCGGTAAATATGTATATTAATCCCAATTTCGTCACAACACGTAACATATTTTTGGAGGATACCATGAGGTGCTATGGCAGCGGAGGTACTCAAATCCACTAATTACATTAAACAGTATATTGCTGAGATGTTTCACAACATAATCTAATACTGTTTCTTAATACACTTTGGATGAAGTTTTCACTCCTTTAACTTCTTAAGTTCAGCAGTTCAACTAAGTACTATTACATTCTTATCTGAATGGAAAAAGATCTGGTAAAGTAAAAATACGATACTGGCAACATTACATGTTGCGACTGCCGCGCCGCGGCCACGGGACTCATTTTGTGGCGCGTGCTCTACGGTGGACGTCTGCCATGTGAACATATTGTGATCTCACATACATTGATTCATAGAAACGGGTCTTTACACAATGAGCTATGGAATAAAGAAAATTTTTACGTAATTTTCACCAAGTATCCACGACTTCTTTTAAAACATACGCTTCTAATTATTATCAACATGTAGGATTATATAATAAATCGGTAAAAAGATCTTTACTTGACTATTAACAATGTGCTAAATTCATGATAATTATGCGAAATAGACTTATTAGAGATTAATTAATTAATACACACCGCCCGATAATATTACAATCTGTGTCTCGTAGCTTGCACAAATACACTACAATGACATATCATAATCCATTCGTCCATCTATATTGACAAATTACATTAATTCTTAAAGCAATTTCATGAAGTCGCATACGTAATTTTATAATTTAAACTAAAAAACCGTAAAATGAACAGACGATAAGTAACGATAGGTCACAGTCGACGTAATGTAAAAGTGGCTACTGCCCAGCGGCGGCGCGCCCGACGCGGGCTTATTGTTGCAAGTCCGCGAGAACTCGCGCCTTTACTAGCTTCCTGCGATCGCTCAGAGCATTTTGCTCACATATTGCTCACGCAATACGCCATGTATTGTAATTTGAATATGCTAATTAGCACATATTTCACTAGTTTTCATATTATTTTATAATTCCAAAAAAATCAGTACTTGAAAAAATAATTAAAATTGAATAAAATTCATCAATCATTGTTAAATACAAACAGAAACATTAAGAACCCAAGCCAACAGTAACAAAATTTAATTTGAAAAATATAAACAAATTAGTTCTCAGGACGTCGTGTGATGAGTAAAATGTCTCATGGCGACGAACTACGCCAACTGTTCCATGCAAACTAGCGCATAAAATTCAGCCACTGAGCAAACGAAAGGTTTATGGGTGATTCTTTGATATGTAATGTTGGGGTTCCTAGCGAGCTATTGAAGAAGACAACCAGTACGTACAAAAGTAGTTTATTAAGTCCATCACAATATAATGCGCATTATAAGTAAATGGTATGATCAGCAAAATACAATACCATTGTAAAGAAGCATACTGAATAGGTAACTTAATCATAAGGAACATACACACTTCACCTCCGGGGCAAAGGAAAAAAAAAAAAATGAATAACATTTTTTTTTTTTTTGATAACAACTATTAAAACAATTCAGTTCATATCTGATCAACTCACAAAATCTTTCTTATATACTTATTGATAATAAGGCCTACTCCTATTTTTATGCACTAACTCTATCTTGTTATTTTTATCTATTCTAATATTACAACCTAAATCTTCAACTACTCTATAGGGACCTTCAAACAATGCATCTAATTTTTTACCTGTCTCATTCTTTAATAATACCAAGTCATCTTTATCATATTTCACAGAGTTTACTGATTTATCATACATTTCCTTTCTTTTCTGTTTATTACATAACAATCTTTTTCTTACATCAGCATGGGCTAACTGTAATCGATACTTTAATTGCAAAGGATAATTATCAGTATTATACAAAGGTTCAATATTGTTAGCAATATTACTGGGTATGTTGCAAAGTTTACCAAAAACTAATTCATGTGGTGTGTAATTTGTTTCAGAATGTACTGTGGTGTTAAAACCAAAGCACCAAAATGGTAGCCAATAACTCCATGTATTCGTGTGATTTACACATTGAGTTCTCAAAAATGCACCCATGGTTTTATGAGTATTTTCGAGAGCCCCAATGGATTGGTGATGATATGCAGTCGAGGATAATTTATTAATATTAAGAATTTTACAAACCTCTTCCATAGTAGCAGATATGAATTCGGTGCCTCGATCTGTAGCTATTACTGCCGGGATTCCAAACCTTAAAATTAACTCTCTCACAAATGCATCTGCTATAGTTACGGTTTCCTTATTTTTAAGTGGTACAGCTTGAATAAATTTAGTCAGCTCACATTGCATAGTCAATATATAACGATTATCATCGATGTCTATATCTAAAGGACCCACTATATCTAAATAAACCTTATCAAATGCCGAGGAAGCCGTTGTCGTGATTTCCATCGGCTCTTTTATATATCTATAATATTTAGATTTTTGACACTGCGTACACTTTTTTACAAAATTCTGCACGTCTTTATCAATGCCTGGCCAGTAGTATCTTCTCTTTATATTGTTAATCATTCTTCGCACTCCTGCATGTCCACTAGAGGGCAGTAAGTGGAAGTCATTCATAATAATAGTTTTTTCGTCTTTGTCTATAATTCTTTTCACTCCTTGTAATATGCATATTCGAGGTCCGGACCATTTTTTTAATGACGTTATTTCTTTACATATATTTTCAATGAAATCTATATTATCTTTATTCTTTAATATACACACTTCTTCGATGTGTATCTTTTTACAAAAATAACTCAATTCTTGCACAAATTCGGCTCGCGAGAAATGCGCCTTGAAATCAAGATTTATATATAACGTCATCCTACTCTTCACAAAAGCAAAACATTTAAATTCTTCATTAATTAAATTAACTTTACGTAAAATTCTGAGCTCATTACCTTCTATGAATTTCATCTCTACTGAGTCACATGGTTTCTTTAATATATCCACGACTCGTGGTTGATCAGACCATTTATCGGTGCATTTATTAAGGATCACGTTCTCATAGTCTTTCTTTGCATTAATTTCAACCCCTATCTTCTTCTTTTGAGCTCTAGTCATTACAAACATACATTGTGCATGTATACTTTTAAGATCATTTGATGTTATAGATACTCTGGACAGAGCATCTGCTACTACATTCTCTTTGCCTTTGATATAAACAATTTTAAAATCATACTCTTCTAAACCTAATCGGAATTTCAGTAACCTACTTGAAGGGTCTTTCATGCCAAACAAATATACTAATGGTTTATGGTCAGTCATTATTGTGAATTTTGTGCCGTATAAATAAGGCCTAAAATACTTTACGGCCCATACGATTGCAAGAAGCTCTTTTTGAAGTGTCGGATAGTTCTTTTCCGCTTTATTTAAAGGTCTACTTGCATAAGCTATCGGTCTTAAATCTTTATTGCACAATACTGCTCCTACAGCACTACCTGAAGCATCCGTCTGAAGTATGAATTCATTATTTTTAGAAAAATCGGGATATTGTAAAACTGGTGGTGAAGTTAAAGCATTTTTGAAATATTCAAACGATTTATTACATTCCTCTGTCCAATTAAACGGTTCGTTTTTCCTACATAATTTGTTTAATGGAGTTGCAATTTCTGAAAATAATTTTATAAATTTCCGATAGTAGTTACAAAATGCTACAAAACGTTTAACTTCGTCTGCATTTTTGGGCACTGGATACTTTTTTAAAACTTCGATTTTTTCTGGATCAGGTAAAACACCTTTCTCTGAAACGACATGACCTAAATAAAGAATTTCTTTCTTTAAAAATTCACATTTTTGCGCATTTAACTTCAAATTTACTTTTCTCAATCTCTCCATAACTGATATTAAATTTTGATTATGTGATAAGAGGTTTCTGCCGAAAATAACAAGATCATCTTGGTACAGTAGACACTTATCAAATGTTAATCCTGACATTGCGACAGACATCATGCGACTAAAAGCATGTGGACTGGTCTTAAGTCCCATTGGTAAACGTTTCATTTGAAAATGTCCCAAGTTTGTAGAAAAAGCTGTAAATTTTCGACTATTACGGTCCAAGATCACTTGATAATAGCCTTGGTGAAGGTCAAGGTGTGTGAAATAAACAGCACCTGATAAAGAGTCCAAAATTTCGTTTATATTAGGTAAGGGAAACTTGTCATCACATACCAATTCGTTTAATTTTCTGTAATCTACGACTAATCGCCATTTTCTTGTACCATCTCCGCTTTTCTTAGGTACTAATAAAATTGGACTGGACCATTCACTGTTAGACGGTTCTATGATATCATCCTCTATCATCTTATTAATATGTTTTTCTATTTCTGGCTTCACAGATTGCGGCAATCTATACGGTTTAGTGTAAATGGGATTGCTATTCGATTTTAATGCAATTGACTGATCATAAATATTAGTTGCAGTTAACTTATCTCCATTAATATAGAAAACGTCTGAATATTTGGCACAAATTGCTTCTATAGATGCCCTTTCTTCGGTGTTTAAATAATCTAATTTTAATTCATTTAATAAAGTCTTAACTCTTTCCACATTACTACCCGAGTTATTAAATTGGCAAATATTATAAATACCTAAAGGCTCTAATTCTGGTTTAAATAATGATAATGTTATATCTTTGTCACTAACATTCAATATCCTAACAGGTATTCTATTATTACGAATTGTCGCTATACTGCTCGCTAGAAACACTTCGTTCTCTAACTGTTTTCCACATATAATTACCTCATTATTCCACAATGGGTCGACAAAGATGTAATGTATTGACTCTGAACGCGCCGGAATATTCAATACATTTTTTAACCTATCATTCTCTTCAATTAAATTTAAACAATAATGTATTCTATTGGAAATTAATGTTAAATTATTTGCACCTAAATTAATATTTGCTTGATATTTATTTAAAAAATCTAAACCTAAAATTCCGTCAGCCCTTAATGGCAAACATCCAAAAATTATAAAGTTATGTGAAAAAAATTCATGTTCAGTTTCATGCTTTCATTTTAAATTAACTACACCTTCAGACTGACGTTGACCACCTATTCCATTTATTAACGTATCATCCCTTTGTATATTGATGTTTAAGGGCAACGCTTCTTTTTTTATAATTGATAAACTAGCTCCCGTGTCTACTAGAAAATAATATTTCACGTTATTAATTTTAAAAACAATATACTTCGCGTTACCTTCAAAAGAAAAAATAAAATTTTTAGGAACGAAAAAACTGGTCATATTTTACTGCTGTGTCCTTGTTAGTGTTTGGAACGTTTTGTGGAGTGGTATCTGTCTGTTCTACAGAATATATTCCTCTACCCTGATGCCTAAAATATCGCACTCGTTGAGACCCCCTATAATTCGGCGACACATAGTTGCGCCCCCTATGCATACTATTACCACGCGAAATCTGTCCTCGATTATAATTGTTATAATATTGACCATGATTATGCTGATAGCGATTGCCTCTCTGGTAAAAACGACCTTGAGAACGTCTGGCAAAAGATAAACCTCGACCATTGTTAGATGCATGCATGATATTACCTGATGGTGACTGTTGCGATGTTGTCTCCTCGTCCTTGGCGGCTTGGATGGCGTCAGTCAAACTGTTATAATTTCGGGCAGAAATTATTGTGCCTAGCCTTGAGCTGCGTAAACCCTCTGAAAAACGTTTTATTGCCACTTTTTCATTTAAACGTTTCAAACCATCAAACATAGTTGAGTTTCCATCTGCTTGTGCAATAGTTAGTTGAGTAAACAACTTCTCTATCTCGGTACCAAAACTATCAATTGATTTTGAACCTTGTTGTATATTCTGTAACTGTGTTTGTATGGCCATAAATGATTTTTTCGGAAAAAGATAATTTCTTAAATCATTAGTTAAAGCCTCAATAGTCGTATAAGAACCTGAAATACGCAACTTGGCATTTTCAGACAATCTGCTTTTAAGAATAAATGTAATTAATAATGCCTTACCTTTGTCATTCAACATATTCGCATACATTTCGACTGAATCTATTAACCGTTTGGTAGTCTCATGGTTACCATCCATGACTGGAAGCAAACTACACGCCACTTTAAGGTCAAATTCCATCTTGTCTAAATCAATCTGAGGAAATATACACAAATTATTTATTTCGTTAAAAATATTTTTTATATCCTGAAAGATTTCTATCGCTGATGTAAGACAACTATCCTTGCTATTTTCTATTAATAATAATATTTCCTGACACTTATCAAAAACCTGTGTAGCTTCAGCCAACTTATTCTCAATAACTTTACCCTTATATCTGTTTTGTCCCTTTTTAATCAAGTATTTTCGTATATCTACCAAGGTATTTAAATTTTGGGTTAAACTGTCTATCATAATTTATTTATATAAAAAAAAATAAAAGAAGTTAGCTTATAATTCTACGTAAAACTAAAACACATTATTATAATAAAATTATTCCCACACACTGCAGAATGTCTTACGCTGCTACTTTGCGCGCGCTCGGTATCATGTTCACAGAGTACTTGTGCACGATTATAGACGCTTCACGATATTAACGTAATGAAATACGATATTACTAATACGGAATTTTAGACACTTTTTGTACATAATATACGAATACGTTATCGGTTAATCACTCACGATCGCCGCCACCGTTTTCCACTCGTCCTCTCATAGAAGCTCGGATACGCTGCAGCGTGCTTAGGCCAATTTCCTCCTGGATCCATCGACGATGGCAATTTCGGTACAATTTTACGGCGAAGTACGTTACCAAAATAGCTATAACGGCGAGGATGACTATTGTGATCGTGTTCAGCCGTTCCACGTGTCCACCAATGTCCTTCAGCGTAGCGTCGTTGTTCCCACCAGCAGCATTCTGGCTAAGGAATACCTCCTCTTTTTCCACTTTCGATTGACACATAGCTAACTACCAAAGTTGTTACTATATTCCACTAAAGCCCCTTGGCAGACCTTGATGGCAGGGTCGCCATGTAATGTTGGGGTTCCTAGCGAGCTATTGAAGAAGACAACCAGTACGTACAAAAGTAGTTTATTAAGTCCATCACAATATAATGCGCATTATAAGTAAATGGTATGATCAGCAAAATACAATACCATTGTAAAGAAGCATACTGAATAGGTAACTTAATCATAAGGAACATACACACTTCAGATAAAATAGCGAATGTTTTAAAATGTGTACGAGCAAAACGCGCCCAGCCGGAGCGTTCGCGGCTCGGTAAGCTGACAGTAATGCTGGTCGGCAGGGCCCGCTGCACTGCACGCGGGACGACTTCTGGCGCATGTGCTGGGAGTCGGGCTCGCGCGCCATCGTGATGCTGACGCGCTGCGTGGAGAAGGGGCGCGAGAAGTGCGACCGCTACTGGCCCTACGACACGCGGCCCGTGTACTACGGCGACATCGCCGTCACGGCGCTCAACGAGAGCCGCTACCCCGACTGGACCGTGACGGAGCTGGCGCTGTGCCGCGGCGCCGAGCAGCGCGTGCTCAAGCACTTCCACTTCACCACGTGGCCCGACTTCGGCGTGCCCGACCCGCCCACCACGCTCGCCAGGTACGTCTGCGGTACTGCGGCGACATCCTCACGGCGCTCGACGAGAGCCGCTACCCCGACTGGACCGTGACGGAGCTGGCGCTGTGCCGCGGCGCCGAGCAGCGCGTGCTCAAGCACTTCTACTTCACCACGTGGCCCGACTTCGGCGTGCCCGACCCGCCCACCACGCTCGCCAGGTACGTCTGCGGTACTGCGGCGACATCCTCACGGCGCTCGACGAGAGCCGCTACCCCGACTGGACCGTGACGGAGCTGGCGCTGTGCCGCGGCGCCGAGCAGCGCGTGCTCAAGCACTTCCACTTCACCACGTGGCCCGACTTCGGCGTGCCCGACCCGCCCACCACGCTCGCCAGGTACGTCTGCGGTACTGCGGCGACATCCTCACGGCGCTCGACGAGAGCCGCTACCCCGACTGGACCGTGACGGAGCTGGCGCTGTGCCGCGGCGCCGAGCAGCGCGTGCTCAAGCACTTCCACTTCACCACGTGGCCCGACTTCGGCGTGCCCGACCCGCCCACCACGCTCGCCAGGTACGTCTGCGGTACTGCGGCGACATCCTCACGGCGCTCGACGAGAGCCGCTACCCCGACTGGACCGTGACGGAGCTGGCGCTGTGCCGCGGCGCCGAGCAGCGCGTGCTCAAGCACTTCCACTTCACCACGTGGCCCGACTTCGGCGTGCCCGACCCGCCCACCACGCTCGCCAGGTACGTCTGCGGTACTGCGGCGACATCCTCACGGCGCTCGACGAGAGCCGCTACCCCGACTGGACCGTGACGGAGCTGGCGCTGTGCCGCGGCGCCGAGCAGCGCGTGCTCAAGCACTTCCACTTCACCACGTGGCCCGACTTCGGCGTGCCCGACCCGCCCACCACGCTCGCCAGGTACGTCTGCGGTACTGCGGCGACATCCTCACGGCGCTCGACGAGAGCCGCTACCCCGACTGGACCGTGACGGAGCTGGCGCTGTGCCGCGGCGCCGAGCAGCGCGTGCTCAAGCACTTCCACTTCACCACGTGGCCCGACTTCGGCGTGCCCGACCTGCCCACCACGCTCGCCAGGTACGTCTGCGGTACTGCGGCGACATCCTCACGGCGCTCGACGAGAGCCGCTACCCCGACTGGACCGTGACGGAGCTGGCGCTGTGCCGCGGCGCCGAGCAGCGCGTGCTCAAGCACTTCCACTTCACCACGTGGCCCGACTTCGGCGTGCCCGACCCGCCCACCACGCTCGCCAGGTACGTCTGCGGTACTGCGGCGACATCCTCACGGCGCTCGACGAGAGCCGCTACCCCGACTGGACCGTGACGGAGCTGGCGCTGTGCCGCGGCGCCGAGCAGCGCGTGCTCAAGCACTTCCACTTCACCACGTGGCCCGACTTCGGCGTGCCCGACCCGCCCACCACGCTCGCCAGGTACGTCTACGGTACTGCGGCGACATCCTCACGGCGCTCGACGAGAGCCGCTACCCGTGCACGAGCGGCCCCGACCCCGAATGGACTACATCATAACTAGTATAGTGTACGTACTGATTACAAAGGCAGTAGGCTCACCCTAGTGTTGGTTCCGCAGGTTCGTGCGCGCGTTCCGTGAGCGCTGCCCGCCGGACTCGCGGCCCGTCATCGTGCACTGCAGCGCCGGCGTGGGCCGCTCCGGCACCTTCATCACGCTCGACACCGCGCTGCAGCAGGTGCGTGCTACTACTAGTGTACGAGCGCTATCTTAGTGTGATAGTGAGTGTGAGTGCGTGCGTGAAAGCAAATGAGTAAGGGTATGAGAAAGTGAGTATGAGTGCGTGCGTGAGATGAAATAGGTAGTGGTATGTATAAATGAGTGTGAGTGCGTGTGTGAGAGCAAATGAGTAAGAGTATGAGAAAGTGGTTATGAGTGCGTGCGTGAGCAAATGAGTAAGAGTATGAGAAAGTGAGTATGAGTGCGTGCGTGAGATGAAATAGGTAGTGGGATGTGTAAATAAGTGTGAGTACGTGCTTGAGAGCAAATGAGCAATGGTTATGAGAAAGTGAGTATGAGTGCGTGCGTGAGATGAAATAGGTAGTGGTATAAATAAATGAGTGTGAGTGCGTGTGTGAGAGCAAATGAGTAAGGGTCATGAGAAAGTGAGTATGAGTGCGTGCGTGAGCAAATGAGTAAGAGTATGAGAAAGTGAGTATGAGTGCGTGCGTGAGCAAATGAGTAAGAGTATGAGAAAGTGAGTATGAGTGCGTGCGTGAGATGAAATAGGTAGTGGTATAAATAAATGAGTGTGAGTGCGTGTGTGAGAGCAAATGAGTAAGGGTCATGAGAAAGTGAGTATGAGTGCGTGCGTGAGCAAATGAGTAAGAGTATGAGAAAGTGAGTATGAGTGCGTGCGTGAGAAGAAATAGGTAGTGGTATGTGTAAATGAGTGTGAGTGCGTGTGTGAGAGCAAATGAGTAAGGGTCTTGAGAAAGTGAGTATGAATGCGTGCGTGAGCAAAATAGTAAGAGTATGAGAAAGTGAGTATGAGTGCGTGCGTGAGTAAATGAGTAAGAGTATGAGAAAGTGAGTATGAATGTGTGTAAATGAGTTCGAGTGCACGCGTGAGATGAATGAGTGAGGATGTATGAAAGTGAGTATGAAGGTAATGAGTGTGATTATGTGATATTATTTTTTTATTCCATGATTATGAGGGTGAGTGAGTATATCTGAAAGCGAGTGTGTGAGATTAAATGAATGCGGCAGTGTAAGTGTGCATAGCCCGTGTGTAACGGTGTGCGCGCCTTGCAGCTGGCCAGCCACGCGGAGTACGTGGACATCTTCGGCATGGTGCACGCCATGCGGCGCGAGCGCGTGTGGATGGTGCAGACGGAGCAGCAGTACATCTGCGTGCACCAGTGCCTCGTGGCCGTGCTGGAGGGGCAGGACCTGGCCGCGCCCAACCACAACCACAACCACAACCACAACCACCACCTCAACCAGGCCTTCGAAGGTACGCCGACACCACCACCACCACCAACAACACCACCAACACCACCAACACCACCAACACTACTACCACTCGAATATAAACTAATGTTCAGCGTTGCGTTACAATTTTCGTGGATCATAGCTTCCGTCACATTAAAAAAAAAGTGAAATTTAAAGTATAATGAAATAAAACAAAGGCAATAAAATAAAACAAAAAAGCAGATACTCTTTATAGGTTTGAACTTCAACTAACACTCAAGTTCGTAATATTCGACGAATAAGTTTAAATGAAATTATGAGTACCACGAATAAATTCTATTTTAATGTCCTTTATTTTTTCAAATCAACAGCTTCTAAATGTCTGACGGAATTAATGGCCCACGGAGAGTGACTGAATTGTTAATAATGAAAGTGTTAACAGCGTTGCAAAAATATAATATATAAAAATCGGTCTTGATTTACAAGACAAAAGTTTTAATACATTTTGTAAGCTTAATTCAATAATAATAAATGTTGCAATGAGTTAAAAGTCATCCTAATTCTACCAAAAATCAATAGTAATGGGTACCTCCTGCTTCGGAAAGTAGGGTAAGCCGTGAGTCCTTTTTGCCATACGAACAACTATGGCAGTTGTTACAGGTAGTTGCAACTAAAAAGGGCGATAACAGTTTAAATGTAGTTAGAACTGATCAATATCGCCAATGGGTCACATAGACCCTGGCCAACGAAAGATGAACAAATCACTTTTTCAATTTTTTTTATATGGCAATTGTTTTTCCCTGTCAGTTGACGACACGCTATTATATTATAGTCCTCGAAAACTTCTTGCTACTCATAAATTGTTATTATTGGCGGATAACTCTCAAAGGGAATTGATTATTTTTTTGCTTATATTTGCTGACAAGGGGTAACCATGTAGATTGACTTTTATACATACCTAATAAAAAGAAACATACGACCTCCGTGGCGTAGCGGTAGAGCATTCGACTGCTATGCAGGCGGTGCGGGTTCGAATCCCGCTCAGTGCAAATATTTGTATGCATGAATATGTATATTTGCATTGGTCTGGGTGTTTCTATGTATAATATGTATGTATTTACAAAAAAAAAAGTATCTAAGTATGTTTATCCGCATTCTAGATTCCATAACACAAGCTAGTTAAGCTATGCTTACCATGGGTCTAGATAGCGTTGTGTAGAATGTCGTGGAATATTTATTTATTTATTTATTAACTCCGTTTTATCGGTGTTACAACCAGTTGATTTTTAAAATTTGCCGCGGTTTCTAACCATCTTTTGCTGGCCAGACTGTAAGCAGTCGGTTCAGCGAAAGTATGGCGTTAATCTGAAAAAAAAAAAGCGGCCCCCATACCCTAGAGGCCCTCGGATGCGCAAAGATGATGATGATGAACAGTAGTAGCGCGTACCCGATGTACTAATTTTGTTGCAGTGCAGCAATTGTTGACACTTATCGAAGACCATGAGCTCTGTAAGAATATTTTGTAGCGAACGAAAGTCCGCCCGCGACGGCCGCGCCGCACTAGCGCCAGCCCACAAGTGAGCAGCTTGCCGCCTGTCTCTCTCTGTCGCGCCTCTCGCGCCTCTCGCTCGCACGCAGCATGCCCCCGCCCCCCGCCCCCCGCCCCCGTGTGCGCTTCACTCACTTCCTCGCGGCCCACTAATAGTTCCCTTGTGTGCGTGTGTGTGTGCGTGTGCGTGTGCGCTGCATGCCGCCCGGACCGCAGCGGAGGCTAATGCCGTGTCGTGTTGCAGATGACGAGGGCATCGCGGAGTCGGGCATGTGAGTGACGTCACGCGCCCGCCCCGCCGCCCGCCGCCCGCCGCCGCGCGCCCCCGACGCGCGACGCCCGACCGCCGACGTTACGTGTACTTAATTTATATTTTACTTCTCGATGAGATCGCTTGTATACAGTAGTTTTAAGTTTTTTACTAAAATATTTTTATAAAGATGTACATTATTCGAGTGGACCAATCGTTGAGCTGTATATTGTATATAGACTAAGCTAAACGTGTAGATTGTTTGTTATTTTTGTACAACAAAATGGAATCGACGCCGACCGTCCGGAGCGAGGAGCCGCGCCCGCCGGGTCCGTCCCGTGTCCGCCCCGGACGCGTGTCGTGGCACCGCGGGGCTATTTACGAACGTATTTTGGTATCCATGTTAAAGTTTTATATATATTTGTTGTTTTACATATTTTAACTGTAACTATGGATCACACATGAATCTCAAAATTGTACTTAATTTTTGTAGACGTGTTATCGGCTCAATTATATATCTACGAACGTGATTGTTACTTATAAGTGAACATTAAAGTTTGACTTTAATTATATAGTGCGGCGCGAGGCGCTGGGCAGAGACTGCCCCCACCACCAGAGGCGATACTTTAGAGAGATATTGGTGATCTGTTGTAGCTGTGTTACGATGTTCATATTTAGTATACTTAGTCTTTACTGTACTCATTTTTTGCACCGACTATGTTTCTTCTCTTCTTATTTATGTCCATACCTGTTTCATAGCAGGCAAGTTTATTACCTTCGTGAATTCTTTTGTATGTGTGCTCTGTAGCGTGTGCGACAACTTCACACTCCCTGCAGAGATTAAAGTATTCCATTTCATATCGGCAACAGACCACTAGGTATGTCCAGATCACACCACTAAATCAGTACTTTACAGTACAGCTATCTTTCAAAGTTTTAACTATTTTTACATTATCGGCCCTTAAAAAGGTGTCTTGTGAATTTTTTTATACTACATAGGTGACAGACAAGCACATGCCTCACCTGATAGGAAATGGTTATTGTGTGTGCTGCCGACCCTGTAAGAATCTTGTAATGCGTTCTTGTGTGCTCGAGCTCGCTGTGGTGGGGGGTGGGGGGTAGGCAGAGACCCGGCGCGTCGTGCCGCTGCGGCGCGTACTTAGCGCACGTACATTCCTCACAGTGAACGGTGAATAATGCAATACTGTACAATAGGTGTTTGTGGACGAGCTGCCTGCATTTAGAATGCGACCGTATCTGTTACATTACCGACGCGAATTGATGTGGAAACAATATGAAGTAACAGATTTATGAAATATATACTATTTTTTGTACTGCGCTGTTTTATTTCCCAGTCACCTGTATTTACATCGTCGTCAACTCAGCTACAGAAGAAATACTCGATCACTTATGTGTTTATTAAATATCAACCTTATGACATTTGGACAAGGCTGAAAATAGTATGCAGCATTATTTTTTATAACCACCCAAAAATCGATTTTCTTGATTTTGATCTTCGGGATTTCGTACGTACGGTATTTTGCACTTTCGGTATAAAAGTTCAAATTCGGTTAAACAACATTCGGGATTTTGAATTTCGGTCGTTCGTGTATTGGTATTATGAAAATTGGTCAACATCATCGACCCATCAAAGAAAATTGGGAGATGCCTATGTCCAGCGGTGGGCTAATTGATTGATTGATCAACCCATCATGATCGTCATCATCAACAATCATTATAAAGGACCGCATCTTGAAAAACTTCATATTGCCGTCTCGCCATTAATACATTTAAAGACATTTACTTAACAGTGGCAAAATTGCAGCGTTTCGCTGCAGAAGCCATCAAAAAGAAAAGAAGAAGAAAATTGGTATTGTGACCTTCGGGATTTTGATATGTAACTCTTATATCCTCTTTGTATGTAACCGTCGCAAGAGCTGGTTGGTTTGGAGAAGTGACATTAGGCGAAGAAAGAAATGGAACTACATCTGTTAGAGAAGCTGTAGTAGCGTTTGCAGAGGCAGTTGGTGTAAACATTGGTGTGTGTAGTAGTGGCGGGCAGATGGCACTAGCGGCGCGCCCCCGGCTGGGCGCGAGGCGCTTGGCCGCAGCCGCTGTCCCGCGCCACGCAGCGGGGCGCGGGGTGCAGATCTCGGGCAAACTTTACATTTTTATTTTACTTTATGTTCTCAGGTTTTCGGGTCGGTTTTGTTGCAATTATTACACATACATCTGCATTTCTGTACTAAAATTAAGATGTTGTGGGTGAAGCATCCGATTGCCTCAAACTCCCATCAAAAAATATCTAATAACTCTCGGAATACTGATTCATTAACAGTATTTCGGTGTACCGTACCATACGTCAGGCAGCACCGCGCGTGAATACGTTCCAAACAGAAGTGCTCCGTAGGGGCGACGTGAGACCCGCACTCCCGCACTCCCGCACTGCGCGGCGGCGCGCGGCAGTGTGCCGGCCTCACTCCGCGTGTTGTTTTGCCTCTAGCTACTAGATGGCGTACTGTGTACATCGCCCGCGCCGTCGCTGACTTCAGTTTGGATACGATTATGGTAATTCAGCCGTGTCACCTCGCTACTGCCTACCCAAATTAAATAATTGTGGTATCTCATCAAGGTAATAACCTACCCTTGTATATTTATATGATACGCCCCGCGCCAGCTTCACCCGCGTCATATTTAGAAAACTCATATCATCCCTTTAAGCCTTCGTATGGAAACCTGTCGGATTATTTGACATTTATGATCATTGCTCCACTTCCTTGAGTAGTAGCGTGATGATTTATAACCTAAAACCTTCTTTGATGAAAGGACTATTCCATACTAAAATATATTTTTTTCAATTCGAACCAGTAGTTTCTGGGATTAGCGCGTTCAATGGAACAAACAAACTGCCAGCTTTATACCATTAGTATAGAAGGGATTATACGTACCCGTTCGCTCCTTCCGTATTTATTGCGTTTAACAAAGTTATTCAGCGTGACAGCATGAAACAGGGAAGTATAATATAAGATCAAACGAACTTCTGGAAGTGAAGTTCGATCAATATTATATGAGTCATTTTATTCTTCAGATATAACCATGTAGTCCTTTTAGCCCACAAGGCAGATGTCGTACGTTTTTAAAGAAATCGATAATTCAATCGATTACACTTTCATACTTTTTTTTTTCTTTTACATCTCCACCCTATGGCGGTGACTTTGATACTGCTGATTGCAGTGGGTGGGTTGCTATATCTTCGAATAAAATGACTCATATAATATTGATCGAACTTCACTTTCAGAAGTTCGTGTGATCTTATATTATTTTTCGTCATTTTATTCTTCAGATATAAATAACCGTGTAGATGTTTAGAGTATAAGTTAAGTATTGGGTAAGTACCTATGATTTTGTAAATGAAATAAAATATAGGTATACTGTATCAGTAACAAATGTCTGTTTTTATTTATGATTATCATTAGAAATAACAAAATAACAACTTGTATTGCACCTCTTATAATAACAAAAAGTCTCACAAATTTTCTTAAATTAGGTTCATAATAATAATTTATCACAATTAAGTATCATCGATGTGATCAATCGAGCATACGGTCCTCGCAAAGATACCTTGATCAGTTAAAGGGCGATTGTAGAATCTGGCGAAGGCTGATGACGAATTTGACCAGCCAGCCGTCCTGCTGATCGTATCTACCGAGACACCAGCGAAGGCTGCCGCGGAGGTGGAGGCGTGGCGCGTGCTATGCGCCCCAAACACCGTCACGTCCACGCCACTCTCCGCTAGTGTCTGCTTGATCCAGCGAGCAATCGTTTGAGAGGTGGCTTTCCTATAGGGCCTCTTAAATGTCAAGAGAAGATTGTCCATACCGGCGGGGCGCAACCCCGCGGTGGCCTCGCGATAGTCGTCGAGTGTTTTCGCTGCACAAATGGCCGGATTACCCACAAAATACGGTAGGAATAGCAGTGGTTGGCTTCTTCCAGCCGCTGACGTTTTAATTATATCAGTGATCGAAATGTTTAACCCAGAGGGGGATTGCCTAATATTTTTTATATTTATAAGGGACAGAGTCTGGACTCGATGCCCGGTGCACAAAGCCAATAAGATAGTAAGCTTTTTAGTTAGCTTTTCTAGCGTAATATTGGTATTAGGGTACCAATTTGATACGTGATGTAACACCACCTGGGGGTCCCAAGTACACGTATACTTAGGGCGCGAAGGCTTTTTCTTATAAATGCCTTTCAGTAACCGCTTCATTAGTTCATCTGACCCTACGTTATTCCCCAGGAGTAATGTTAGGGCAGATCGGTGGCTATTAATAGTGCCATATGAAGCACCTTTATTAAAGAGATCGACCAAAAAAGTGATAACGGATGCTACGGTAACATAGAAAAATTTTAAATTTTTGTCGTTGCAAAACTGCCACCATAGTTTGTATGTCACGGAATACTGTTTTAGTGTGCTTGCAGATATTGAGGCTAACATCAAATCCAAGACTACGTCCGGGGTCTCGCGTCTCATGAACGCGAGCCTGAGAGCGTCGCAGCCCCCAGGGTAAGGCTGCCGTGCAGCGGGTGCAGTGTCCTGAAACGTGAGCATAGAAGGCCTCTGTTAGGTTTGAAATATATAATTTCCGATCTCAACATTGTCTTGAGAAGAGGAAACCAGGCTTGTCCCGGCCAGTGTGGAAATATCAAAATGCCAGTGGCTTCGTCGTCAAGGATTTTTCTGATACATTTCAAAATTAGGGAGAATGGGGGGAATGCGTAGAAGAATTCGTGACGCCAGCATCAACCGCTATGGCATCGGGGTCAGGTTTCCACGAAACGTACTTAGCGCATTTGGCGTTGGTGCGTGAAGCGAACAAGTCTAGTGCTGGTTGACCCAAACTATGAACCACTTTATGGAAAGCCCAATCACATAGTTCCCATTCTGTGTCGATATTTACCTTTCGAGATTCCTCGTCAGCTTCTATATTATCGCGTGTGCTAATATACGCCGCGAAGAGGTAAATCTTTCGCTTCTCACACCATTGCCAAATTACCTTTGTTAGGTCGTTGAGGTGTGGAAACTGTACTCCCCCCATTCGGTTGATGTAACTAATCGCTGTTGTGTTGTCTACCCTGAGCAAAATAGAGCAATTAGAAACTTCTTTTGCAAAACATTTCAAAGCCTTTAGGATGGCAAGTAACTCCAAGTAATTTATATGGTAAGACGATTCTTCGTCCTTCCACCCTCCATTGGCGCGGTTGCCTTGACAGAAAGCACCCCAGCCCGTCCTGGAGGCGTCTGTGTAAATCTCTAGCTTAAAAAATTCTTGTGGTCGCATAGGGTTGCAAGACGTTAAGTTTTGTTGCCACCACTGCAAGTCGGGTAAAATAGATTAGGGAATATTTATTTTAGCCTCGAAATTTCCGTGTTCTTGAAGAGCAAGGAACTTATGCCGTTCTAGCGATTTAGTATACAGCCAGCTATACTTAATGGCTGGGCATGCCGCTATTAGAACCCCAATTAGTTGTGAAAAATCTCTAATTGTACATCTGGGCAAACGCATAAATTTCCGTAATAAATTTGATATGTTATTGACTTTGTGAGGCGGTAGACTAAGGGTTAAATTGACTGTATTGAATAAGAAACCTAAAAAACGACATATTTTTTGTGGTTTCGGTACACTTTTTTCGTAATTAATTATGAACCCTAAACATTCGAGCAATTGACAGGTCTCCTTAACGTTAGTATAACATTCTTCGAGAGTGTCACCTATACAAAGTATGTCATCTAAATATATGACAGACTTATAACCTTTGCTTCTCAAGAACGTAATCACTTCTTTCATAAATTTTGTGAAGACTCTCGGGGCATCGGATAGACCGTAGGGCATGGCATTAAACTCATACTCCGTTTCTTTGAATTCAAAACGTAAATACTTACGATCTTGATGCCGAATAGGTACCAAGAGGTAGGCTTCCTTTAAGTCCACCGTGGCTAAGTAACCGTCTTGTGGTATGAGCTTAGACGCTGTCCTATGGTCCTCCATCTTAAAATGAGTTTTAGTGACAAACTTGTTTAAACCTTTGAGGTTCAAAATAAACCTTTTACCCCCGTTTGGTTTAGGCGCTAAAAAGATTCGAAATAAGAAATCGCCGTCAGTACGATTACAGATTGAAATGGCGCCTAAGTCTAAAAGATTATCTATGGCTAAAGACATGTCCTGCTCGTCACTAGCAGAGAACTGATTACGGGGGGGAAATGGTTGCACTACTTTCTTATCGAATGGTATAGGATATCCATTGGATATCCACTCTAAAATAACCGGATTATCGGTAACATGTAACCAACAGTTATGGAAGAAGCTAATTCTACCAGCATGAAGTACCTTTATTGCTGTTGATTGGTGACACGTTGTTTGGCTTGGCCTGACGATGACTTCGTCTGGGCTGGGGCTGCCAGGAACCTGCCTCGGTTCGCTGGCCCGCCTCTCTTCGCCCCCCCCTTTCCTCCCCTCGAGGAGTAGCGAGGAGGGCCCATCCAGTTTCCCGACGAGCGTGAACGGCTAGATGACGGCTGGGATTGAGATAAAGAATTCGGCTTGGGCGTTGGGACAGGTTTCTTTATCTGTAAGCCATGCTTTTCGATAATCTTGGAAGCTTTTATTTGGTCTGACAACTTGTTGCCGAAAAGCATGTCGTCGCGTTCAACATCTTGAATTACATTCAAGAAGGATTTATCCAGGCCCGGTGTGACGAACTTCTTTCTTGCCTCACCTTCTAAGAAATGGAGGTCGCACAGCAAACGGCAACCGTCACTCATATATTTGATGACTTCCAACCTGTTCGATTCGCCATCTAAAAGTAGACCTAGTCCTTTGTTGATGGCTGTCACACCCAGTCCGAGCTGCTACTGGACCCCTTCAACCCTTTTGTCGCGCGTTCGGGATGCGTCCGGCACGGCGGCTGATATTTCGGGATTGAGTACAGGTGCTCTCAAAAGAGCACAGTTTTCAGGAACTAAGTACTCCTTGTACAGTTTATCCTTAGTTTCCTTATTCAGCCCCTTGCGTAAAATAGGCTGCCAAAGCCGAGCTAGATTCTCGTGAATTTTGGGACCGAACTTCGGTACTTCTGGTGTAGTTTCGCCTAAGGCGGACAGTATTTCGGGATCTCATACGGATACGTCCATGGGTTCACCTGACGCGGCGGGTTCACCTGCCGTGGTTGAGTCATATGCCGAGTTGTCATTGGGTAGGGCGTCTACCTCCACATCAACTTGAACGACCTCGTTCGTTGTCGGCTCCTCAATATCTAGAAAGCGAAAAATTTGACCACTTTATTGAGGGTAGGATATAAATAAATCGGGCAAATGTTCCAGAAGGAACATTATGTTTAAACCCCATATGGTTCAAACAGGATAAAATGCCATCGTGATAACCCACGGTTAACCTCCAGGCTCTATTAGCTACCATCGTGACGACCCGCGGTCGACCTCCAGGTGCAAAATACCAATGTGACGACACACGGTCGACCTCTAGGTAAAAATGAGTACGTACATTCCGTACGCAAATTATTAATTAATCAAGTAATTTACCTGATTTTTGCTCCGAATCTGACGACGAAACAATCCTTCGATGACGTCGCCGTTGTGACTTTTGTTCCAGTCTTTGAATTTTCCGACGATATCGTTCAATTTTATCATCCCGCTTTCTTTTAGGCATGGTAAAAAAAAAAAAATATTTCAAACTAATGTAGGTACGTATTTTTCTTAACTAAAACGGCGCGTGCGCACACTGCCTCGCACGAAAAAAGAATGACAGCTAGCGGCGGTGGCCGTAGGGTGGAGATGTAAAAGAAAAAAAAAGTATGAAAGTGTAATCGATTGAATTATCGATTTCTTTAAAAACGTGCGACATCTGCCTTGTAGGCTAAAAGGACTACATGGTTATATCTGAAGAATAAAATGACGAAATATAATAATAAGTAAGCAGTCATAAAATAAGGTATTCCCTACAACTCCACCTGCAGGTAATGCAGAGCACGTCACGTTATCACGATTCACAGGAATCCGGACGATATAGATCTATGTGTATGCCAAGCTTTATCCAGATCCGTGCAGACATTTTTGCGTACAAGAGTGACGTATCATCCTCACTCTTTCACATTTACTCGTAGATATGAAGCAAGAGAACGATAATAATAGAGTCAGATGCAGGAAGCTACTTCTGAAACTATACAATGTAACAAGTTCAGTGACGGATCGGTGGAACGCAGCGCAGGGTTGTACTGATGAGCGGTTATCAGTGATAAAAAACACGAAAGATCCACTTCCCATCAGGTGATCCGTGTGCTTGTATGCCACCACTACACTTGTATAAAAATGTGGCTGATGCTGTACAGATTACGATCATAGAGACAAAAAGAATTAGGGGATATCGTCAAGGCAACATAATACGGCCGACAATGCGATATCTCTACTGGGACCGCGCGTAATTACGAGCAGCTCACCAACGCAGCCGCGAGTGGAGGGCACCCTGTATGTACCTACCGCCCGCGCCCCGTGGGTAGGGACCTCGATGAACAAGGAAAAACTTTGTACAGGAAGTCAAACAAGTTATCAATATAATTGGGTGTATGTTTATACTTTACGTAGGTGCCTAATTGTGTAGTAGGTGCAAAGAAGGTAGGTACTAACGCACTGATATATTTTCTTAAATCAAGCCATTTTATGAAAATAATAAGCTAATTAGTGAATATACCTACATTACCTATTCACTACTGTTACTTCACGAGAGTAGCAGTAGCAGAGGTGTTTTACCAACCACATTTTGCCAACTGTGTATGATTTTCGGTCCCATGACGGCCCACCCATGGGTGAGCCTTAGTAACTAATTTAAGCTTCATCGAAATATAAGTAAAAATTGGTAGGGAAGTTGATAGTACCGTGTAGGCTGATACATGGGCTGGCGTTTTTACACTTTTCCCTACTCACATAGGCCTCTTTCAGGTGTATGCTCCTTAGAAGTTTAGGTTAAATAAAATTACATAATGGCATGTGGACGAGATTGTAATTGGACTTACTTACAATTTAAATGGGTGTGAAACGGAAGTACTCTGGCAATTATTTGATGATCACAAAATAATTCAATGTAATGCTTTCTCTGGGCTAGATAAGTAGGGGTAACAAAATCACAGTCTACGAATGGCGTCGTCGCCGAGAATTATAGCGTCTGGACCGCCGTCTCCTCCGTCTCCGAGACCGGCAGCTGCAGTACAGCGCACATTTGCACAGATCGTCTCTTTTCGCCACAGTCTCTGGCGCCTCGACAGGAGTCAGCGCTGGGATCCTGGGTGGCTTGGGGCGCAGCAGCTCTATCAGCTCGAACAGAGTCAGTATGAGCATGTAGATGAAGACGAGCGAGGCCACGTTGTACAGCACGCCCTCGGTGAACTCGTGACTGGGGATGACCTTGTGCCTAGCCATGGGCGAGGCGGCGCTGGTCCTGCTGCTGCAGCAGGCGGCGGCCCCAGTACAGCAGCGCGTGCACGAGCAGCACGCACGCGTACAGCACGAGCACGCGCACGGCGGCTCCCGCGGGGTCGGCCAGCAGCGCGCACGGCGGACTCATTCCCGGCGCACGCGGCCGTTACATGTTGCACTGGCTTCTGATGGCGAATGAATGGAGGCGTGTGGACAACAGTTTACTTCATAGTGACAGCTACTGTCGGCTGTCATTTAGATTTTTTTTACGTAGACAGATAATGAACCCGAAATCATCTATGTATTAATATATAGATTGTGGCGTAGCGTAGGAACTAAAATAACCAATTTTTAAATATTGCGAACACGAAACAATATTTTTGCTTTTAATTTTCTCTTTATGTACTTAGGTATCTTCTGTCAAAGTTTCCAAAGGAAATAATTTATTTAACGCAGCCACTAAAAAGGTTTCAAACCAGTACCTCTGACCTAAAAGATTATGTCTTAATTTTACCCACAGACTTAGAGGAAGTATATAACTTATATAACTTATTCCGTTTGGTTTGTCCGTACCTACCTATCAGACTGAGAACGACTTGTCAGAGTTCTCACTTTTCACGATTCCTACATATGGGATAAAAACCTTTCCTAATAAAAACCTTTTGAAGTTTTAGAAAAAACTTCAAAAGGTTTTTATTTCACCAAGTACCTACGTATTCTATCTATTCTTACCAATCTTCGTAAATTGGCATGTATGTATTGCTCAGGACTAATATCTTGCATTTAAAATGTGGTCAAAATGTGCTCAACATTCGCAGTAGGTACTTATACGTCTCTTGGGTATTTTTTGAGGATAACACGGGGAGCTACGGTGATGAACGAGCTCAAATTCACCAAGTAGGTATAGATTATTACAGTATAGCAAACTCATTAATTCCTGTAACAATGGGCACATACCTACCTACTTTTTTTTTCTTACGTGCGCAAAATCCCCACGGATACCTCCCCACCGGAGCCGTCGGAGGAGGTTATGTCGGACTCGAACCGACTAAAACACACGCCGCCAGTGGGTCGCTTTGATTGCCGAAGGTGAGGTTAACAGGCATAGCTCTCGCACCCTGGCCGACCCAGGGCCATCTCACGATCTGGCCCTCTTCTCGGGTGTGGAGACTACAGAGTCCCCAACTCGTCCCCGGAAACGGGGAGGCGCGCCAGGCGCGCCACCGCCGCGGCCTGCTTCTGCCAGGGTGACAGGCGGCTCCACCTGTCACCCCCAGAACGGCGCTCATGGGGGGCGGAGGTCGTTCATCGACCTCCGACGCCCGAGTTGCCTTCGTACGCGGGCAGCTTGTCTTGCGATCCTTCGTCACTCCCGCTGCCGCTCCCGCCCCGCCTCCTCCTTCACGAGCATTACTTGTTCGCAGAACAGAACAGGCGTCGGCCGCTCACGCATCCGCGCAGCGGACCATCGCTGCGAGCAAGGTGGAGAGCGTGAGAACTCTCACTCCCAGGGCCGCCACAAGCTCCCGTCTCGGCTTCTCCCACGCCGGACACTCGGTGAGCGTGTGCGGCCCTGAGTCCTCGCTCGCGTCGCAGTGATGGCACTCGAACGTTGGCTCTTTCTCCATCCGACGCAGATACTTCCCGAAGCACCCGTGCTCGGTGATCATCTGCGTCAGACGGTACGAGAGGCTGCCATGTGGCCTCTCTAGCCACTCCCCCATGATGGGTCTTACCGCCGCTACTACGGCGTGCCCTGCGCCTGGTCGCCCAAGTCGTAGCTCCCATTCCGCCACCATTTCCCTGTGGAGCCGGGATCTCACGGCCCGAATTTCTTCGGGCTCGGGATCGTGACCCCGCTCTCGCATCGCCTTTCGGAACCGGTATAGCGCCGAGAGGGATCTCGCTTCCAGGATCCATGGTGGCGATCGGGCGAGGAGACTCGCTGCGTTAAATGATATCGTGCGGTACCCCCTTATGATGCGGCACGCCAACGTCTGCTGCGGACGCTGCAGCAGGGGCATGTGCCGATCATTCAGGGTGTCCGCCCACACGGGACACCCGTACAGGGCCATGGACCGCACGACACCCGCGTAGAGACCTGGAATTCATTACCAGCACACGTGTTTCCTTCTTCCTACAGTCCCGGGGCCTTTAAGCGGGGCGTGAAAAAGCATCTGATGAGGCCGCCAAGCTGAGTGCCACCATTGTAGCACTTAGTGTCTGTAATGGTGACCCTCTTTCCTGAGACTTTGCCTTTAGCTTACCATCAGGCGAGGTGAGGTCAAGTTGGCGTGTCGAATATAAAAAAAAAAAAAAAAAAAAAAAAGAGTCTCCTGTAGGAGTCCTCCGGGCCCCTCAGGTTGGGCAGTAGCCGCGCCAGAGCGTTGACTGTGCCCACCAATTTGGGGCCTAGACTTCGGAAGTGCTTCCCGAAGTCCCACCGGCCGTCGAGCACGAGTCCCAGATATTTCATCGATGAGAGTGCCTCCCACTGTGAGACTGGAACCTGGCGGTGGCTTGCGCCGAGGTCCATGAAAGAACATGGCCTCGGATTTATGCAAAGCCACCTCAAGGCCCAGCCGCCGGTTCCGTTCCACGACTTGAGCAACCGCGGTCGTGGCCCTCAGGGTCGCTTCGCGGTATGTAACCCCGCTCGCCGTCACTAGCGTGTCGTCTGCATAGCACGTGAGGGCGGCGCCGTCCGCGAGCTCACCGCGAAGCACCTAGTCGTATCCGATGTTCCACAGGAGCGGCCCCTAGAACCGATCCCTGTGGAACACCGCACGACATCTCACGCCGACCCCGGCGTCGGGTCGGTCGACCCTTGGGTAGATGACGGCTCTCTCCGTCAGGTACGCCCCGACTATGCGGCAGAGGTAGAGAGGCACACCGTGGTACACGAGTGCCTCCCTGATGCAACTCCAGGGCAAGGTGTTGAACGCGTTGGAGATGTCCAAGGACACCGCCAACGTCACCTCACCCCGGGCGACTGCCTCCTCCGCCAAAGTCCCCACGCGCATGATGGCATCAACTGTGGACCGCCACCGGCGGAAGCCGTATTGGGCATCCGCCAGGTCCGGCCCCCTACCAGAGAGGTGCTCGACGAGGCGCTTCACAATAACTCTTTCAAAGAGCTTGCCCACCTCATCGAGCAACATAATGGGCCGGTAGCCGGACGGTTTGTCCGCCGGGCGACCCTCCTTTCGAATGAGGACCAGTTTCCCCGTCTTCCACATCTTCGGAAACTGGCCCCGCTCCAAGCATGCACTGAGGAACTCTCTCAGTCGGGTTCGAGACCGTCTTCTCCCAGAGCTAGGACCCACGAGCGGCCTGGAATGCCGTCGGGTTCCGGGGCGGTGCTCTTCTTGGCTCTAAGCCTTCGCACCGCCAGCTCCAGTTCTACCCAAGTGACCTCGGGGACTTCGTCATACCTACCTACTTTGGTACGTGTAAATGTAAGTCTTGTATAGTTAAATGATGTAAGCACCTAACTATTTTAACATCGGAGGAGGTACCTGCTTCATTATACTATTAAAACCACGTAAATCTTGTCCAAAGTTTGTGCGAACACGGCAAGACACTTCGACCTCATTCGACGTGGTATTTGCATAGAAAGTTGGTCGGTAGTCTGTGTTGATGTTCAACAAAATGATGAACTTCGAATAGATAAATACTTACATTGAGATAAATCTAAATCTGAAGACCTTTTATGACCATGGCTGCTGAAAAGCAACCGTATCGTTGGAAATAGCGTAACTCATAGTTATCTAAGTAAAATTATATTTAACAGCTTTCAATTCCCTTCGACTACCATGGTAGCTAATAGTTTTGAAGAAGGGATGACTTAACATTCCCGTCCGGACACGGAGGTGTTTAACATTTATTTGTCGTAGCTTTGACTCAAGATTAGTTTTGTGATATGTGATTTAATAGATAATTGCAAAGTTTCTTAAAAATGTTTTATACATTTTTGTTTGGTTTTCTTTTTATCTAAGTCACGACATTTTGCCTTGCCCTCGCCTGATGGTAAGCTAAAGGCAAAGTCTCAGGCAAGAGGGTTACAATTACAGACACTATGAAACGTTACAAAGGTGGCACTTAGCTTGGCAGCCTCATCAGATGGTTCTTCTGGCTATAGCTGCGGTAGCGACTACCTTTCATCCCCGAGAGCGTCCCCTGCACCAGAGACTCGTCCGATGTTCTGTAGGTGTATTGTATGCTGCTTTTGAATGAACACAAGAGAACATGAACTGTGAACGACACTGTGTTACCAAATAGACAAGATATAAATGTTCGCTCAGCCTCTTAGCTCAGTGGATTAATGAGCAGCTTATCGACATAATGGAATTTCAATACGAATCATATTTTCTGGGAAGTAGGATTCAAGGCAGGCGACTTGGGAAGAATTTTTACATATGTGATAGCTAGGCAAAGATAATAGAACGCCATACGAGCCTTACATACGCCCTTACACTTATAAATCAACCTTATCATGCAATGCCATTTATTCCATTCACTGCGCAACCCAGTTTTACCAAAACGTGGCCTATTTGGTTCGTAAACGGGGGTACATGCCGTACATTTAAATGGACAATTGCATAAAATGGCTGCTCAACTTTGGTAGTTTCTTCTCTTGTCACATTTGGCCCATATTTTGCAGCATTTATATCCCACAGAATCGTAGAAAATCGTAAAAATTGGTCATCGATCGGCCGTGAACAGTCAGTTCGCCAACTCAGGAGCATAAAACCCCCATGTTACAGTCACATTAAATAGTTAAATTAACAAGCGAGGTGTCATGTAAGTCTTACTTAACAGAACCCTGTCGACAAGTTTTGTGAGTTCCTTTAAAAATGTCACCTACAATTAGAAAAGTTACTCGCTAAAGGGATTGGGTAACAGTAAATAAGGCCAAAATAAAACATGAATCGCGCCGGAATCACCCTAAGCCTTCGAATCCGGGCACGGGGCCCGATATACTATTTATTTAACACCCCGTCGCTGAGTAATCGATAGACAAGTCGTTTATCGCATTCGACGCGAGTTCGACGCCGCGAGGGACTCCCACACGCAGGCCTCGCTTTGTGTGAGTTTGTTGGAGATGGTAGTGGGAAGAAGTTCACGTGACGAATGCTTAATTCTTATAGCTATATACCTACCATTTATGTAATCAAGATACTGTATTTGCTTAACTTTGTTTTAGTAAGTCACACGGGATTTGTTCGGGTGTAATTCGATTTCTCTAGTTACACACAGTTTATTTGGGATTATCAATTATAAGTATCTACAATTAATTTCATATATTGTATAAATCTTTCGTAAAAAATATCCAAATGACTGAACTAACTGTATCTTTGTGCAATCGTTCAGAAGAAGATTTTGTATCTGCGATCATTGGTATACTCGAGCTACATGCACTTCCCCATAGCTGGATACCTTATAGCCAGACAGGCTTTAGAAGACTATAATAATTTTAATCAAAAGTAGGTATAATGTAGGTAATCGAGTCATTTAGAAATAAAGTTTAAAATTATTGCCACATCATTAGGTGTTCTTCAACTTATAACAATTTTTCACTCCAGGGCAGATCCAGGTAGCCCACTTTTTGGAGTATACATGAAGCTCGGAACCGCCGCTGATTCAGGTCCCTTCCTGGATGTTGACTTTTTCCAAAAAATCATTCATAAAACTATTTGATTTGACTGAACACATTTTAGTGCCTATTTATTTATGTATTTTTCATTACAACTATCACAGGCTACACCCAATTACAGGCTTTACCCAATGCAATAGTATTGCTATTAAATTTTAAAAGGTTCTGAGTGGTCAGACATTATTGCTTTTTAACTGCTTTAAAATAGCAAACTTTAATCTAACTATACAAGCTAGTTTCACTTGAGCTGTAGTTAAGGCAAGTTGTTTTAAGAAGCACTGAGTGTAATGCTGTCATGGGAACTTTAGCAAAGTGTTCTAAGTGTTCTAGAGGAGTAGCTAATGAATACGGTTACATATCTGTACCTACCTACCGTATGCACTGAAAAATCGTTTTATTCACACTATGTGCAGTACGAAAAATCACACTATCTACAGAACATAGGTGTAGATAATACTCCCACCTGGAAATGAGATCACAATTTCCCGAGCAAAGATAAAACGCAACGTGTAGTAGATCCCGCGAGGCCTCTCACTCGCGCGAGTTGGATTGTTGGCGCAACATGATAAATGTGCGGATCAAACTTTGAACACGCCGTTGTTATTAGATACTTACCCGCAGAGGCGCAGGGACTTTGGCAGCTATGGTGCTATACGCACAATTAAGTTCCTTCATGTGAACAGCTTTAGACTACATCATTAACATGAGTTCATCATCATTCGCCTGCCCCGCTTCGGCAGGCTATTTGTGGACGGCGTAATGTGTTAACTTTCATTAAATGAGTTAGAACTTTGGTGTAAGAACCTAATAGCTATTGCATTTTCTAACTTTACTAAGTAGTAGGTACTTAGTAAAGTTTACTAAGCAATAGAAATGTTGAATCTTTCTACAAGGCAAAATACATATTTAAAACATAGAAAAAGTGTATAATCTTATCTGAATTTGTTATAGTAGCTAAAATACGTTCTTTTCCATCTTAATCTAAAGTTTTTGTATCATTAAAAGTATAAATTAGTGCATAAGTAAACATTAAAACAGTTACAAACTTATCTACCATTTTAGCAACATATAACGACTGGAAGTGCTCGAAATATCAAATATTGGGATGAATCTGGTGATATATCAATAAAATTGAGTAAGTGCATTAATGATTTGCAATGTGTTTTAATCAGTACTGTATTTCAAAACTGTAAAATCATGTTAGCGCTGATTATTTACGAAATTTGTGACATCTACTTTAAGACACTAGTGACACCTATCAAACATGACTGGACTACTTACCATGAATTTCATTGAGAACATAACCTTCAGACGCAAACGCAGCAACTTTGCTGATTCAAATAAACAAAATGAAACTTTTTTTTTTACGTGCATAAAATCCCCACGGATACCTCCCCACCGGAGCCGGTGGAGGAGGTTATGTCGGACTCGAACCGACTAAAACGCACGCCGCCTGTGGGTCGTTTTGGTTGCCAAAGGTGAGGTTGACAGGCATATCCCTCGCACCCCGGCCGACCCAGGGCCATCTTTCACGATCTGGCCCTCTTCTCGGGTGTGGGGACTGGAGTCCCCAACTCGTCCCCGGAAACGGGGAGGCATGTCAGGCGCGCCACTGCCGCGGCCTGCTTCTGCCAGGGTGACAGGCGGCTCCACCTGTCACCCCCAGGCCGGCGCTCATGGGGGGCGGAGGTCTTTCATCGACCTCCGACGCCCGAGTTGCCTACTTACGCGGGCAGCTTGGCTTTGAAACTTGCACACGCACAAATAGTCTAGATTGCACCACTAGCACTTTACCGGAGATAGGTATCAGACGATGAGGACAAGGGCACCGAGATCACAGTTAATTTCAAACACCGTATCGAGTCACTAGAATCTCAATTAAAGGCAACACATTACAAAATTGAAACCATTTCCTCAGAAAGCACTAGTCACAAACAGGAAATTAAGAGCTTAAAAATTACAAATAAAATCCCCATGATGGGTCTTACCGGCGCTAGATATAAGTCAAGTACTTGAGAATACAACACATACAAGTATAATAATTTGCGCGCCCACTTATAAATACAGACATAGCACACGTTGAAGAATTTAAGAATACAACTCTTCAACAAACAACTCAAATCAGAGATTGAAACTCACAATCATGCCTACTTTTTTAATAGTCTTTCATAGTCTAACTGAATTCATCATAAACATACAACAATATAACAAAACAATTCAAGACCGTGAGTTACGAGGGAACAGAATGCAGGGCACGCCGTAGTAGCGGCGGTAAGACCCATCATGGGGGAGTGGCTAGAGAGGTCACACGGCAGCCTCTCGTACCGTCTGACGCAGATGATCACCGAGCACGGATGCTTCAGAAAGTATCTGCGTCGGATGCAGAAAGAGCCAACGTCCGAGTGCCATCACTGCGACGCGAGCGAGGACTCAGGTCCGCACACGCTCACCGAGTGTCCGGCGTGGGAGACGCCGAGGCGGGAGCTTGTGGCGGCCCTGGGAGTGAGGGTTCTCACGCTCTCCACCTTGCTCGCGGCGATGGTTCGCTGCGCGGATGCGTGGGCGGCCGGCGCCTCCTTCTGCGAGCAAGTAATGCTCGTGAAGGAGGAGGCGGGGCGGGAGCGGCAGCGGGAGCGACGAACGATCGCAAGACAAGCTGCCCGCGTACGAAGGCAACTCGGGCGTCAGAGGTCGATGAACGACCTCCGCCCCCCATGAGCGCCGGCCTGGGGGTGACAGGTGGAGCCGCCTGTCACCCTGGCAGAAGCAGGCCGCGGCTGTGGCGCGCGTGGCGCGCCTCCCCTTTCCGGGGACGAGTTGGGGACTCTGTAGTCCTTACACCCGAGAAGAGGGCCAGATCGTGAGAGATGGCCCTGGGTCGGCCGCTCACCTTCGGCAACCAAAGCGACCCACAGGCGGCGTGCGTTTTAGTCGGTTCGAGTCCGACATAACCTCCTCCACCGGCTCCGGTGGGGAGGTATCCGTGGGGATTAAGCGCACGTAAAAAAAAAAAAGGGGAACAGAATGCATTAGATCCTATTAAATCATATCTTTCTGGTAGAACTCTAGTCAATAGCATATCTAGAATAGACATAAAAAGTAAATGCGAGGAAACATGTCGATCAGAATCATGAGATGTCACATATGTCGTACCACAGGGCAGCTTATTAGGACCACTCTTATTCATTATTTACATTAATGATCTACCGATATTTACTAGTCATCCTGTGTCTTTTTGCAGATGACAGTACGGTATATATTCAATGCCGAAGTGTGGCACAGAGTCAGGTCGACATTAACGACTGTCTGGCATTGATTATTGCATGACTTGACAATAATAATTTAAACGTAAATATGTCTAAGACTCAAATCATGCACTTCAGTCAAATACCTAAGACTCATAAACTAAATTTAATTTATAATAATCTATATAATTTATATTAATAAGTTCCTTGGATTTACTATAGATAGGCAGCTAGCCACCACGGCCTTGCGGCCTCAATACTCCGCTATGGTATCATTTTCTGGGAAAACTCGACAAATATCGAATTCGTTTTTAAAGTCCAGAAACGCTGTGTTTGGGCCATGTTTGGAATGCAATCCACCGAAAGCTGTAAAGATTATTATATTCAATATAATATCCTAACACTTCCGTCTCTTTACATCCTCGAGGTTGCGTAGTTCGTACATATAACAATCCTCATCTATTTCAGCGCATCTCTGAGGTAGTTGAAAGAAACAGACGTACCGTACTGCGGCCCGCCAGGCGTGATCACCTTGCCTGGTCACAGGAACATCTGGGTTCTATAGACCCATTATAATTTGCCTTTGACAGGTGATATTCACGTAATTTAAGGCATTTCGTTGCCATTGTTAAAACTACTAGTGACATATTGCCCATTGTTGAAATTGCCCATCGTTGTGGCCATTATTTAAAAAAAAAACACAATGATGACAATAAGCTGTGTTTGCATAGTGCAAAAACAGCATTGGTGGGCAAGAGCGTACTGTGTATGGCACCTACAAATTATAAAAACCCTAACGCTATAAAATTATGTAATATAAAAATATTGAGCCAAACTACTCGTATATATGTGATCGAAAAAGATATTAATTTCTAAAGCGTATTACAGTTACTGAATTTTTAACTGATAATAATTTCATTTGAACTTGACAATTTGCAATACTTATTTCTTGTGTTTTTATTTAGATATTTTAATATTTACTTGACGTTTATTTTATTTCATTTCTTATATTTGCAATTAATTGATCTGATTATTATTTATTTGTTTTGACATTTATTTTACTTCATTATTATGCTTTACTCAATATTTCAATGACATGTATTAATTATTATTGTTAAATGATTTATTATTGATGTACATGCATGCTACCATAAATATTTACATACCATAATATAATGGTAGAATGTACACGGGACGCCACATATTTAAGACTATTATATATACCTAAATTCATGTAAATAAATGACTTTGACTTTGAAAGCCCTTAATACTACCACAGATAACTTAATAGATACTACGTAGGTAAGTATCTACTTAAATATTAATATTATAAATGAGAAACTAACTCTGTGTGTTTGTTACGCTTGCACGCTTAAACTGCTGCACCGATTTTACTGAAATTTGTTATACTCATAGATTAGACCTTTAGAAAATACATAGGCTATTTTTTGCATCCATCGGGCTGAGCCGCGGGCAACAGCTAGTTATACCATATAACTAGCTGTTGCTCGCGGCTTAGCGGCGCAGCTAAGTGATTGCAATAAACAGATGACTCTTTGTATACAAACATACATACATACATAAAATCACGCCTGTTTCCCATAGGGAAACTCCTTGTATTGTAATGATAAATACATATAACAAAATTATTATTACTTTGTTAGTTTGTATGCGCGGGTAGCTCAGTGGTTAAAGAGTGGGCCTTACGATTGATAGGTCACGGGTAAGAATTTTGGCCACTGCAGTACTGATATGTACTCTCAGTACATTCCTGAAAGGATAGCAGACTACAGGTTCGAAGGTCGCACCTAGGGTGCATCTGCTCTAACATGACAATAATAAGGATACAATCATCATAAATTTACACTCTACTAAGAGAAAAAGGTCAAAAGGTACCTATTTGTACAATCACGTACCTAGGTACCTAATATAGGGATAAATTATTTTTGATTTGGCCCTTCCGACCTTACCCTCGTCCAAATTGTCACAAATAAGACAAGTTATGTTATGAGTTATAGTTTATTGGAGGGTTGCGCATTTAAAAAAGATACCTGACTATAAAAAGTTTGCGAAATTCAGTAATAATAGATATCAGATATATCTCGTATCGTACAAAGTACATAGTGGACAGCTGTCGCACGTCGTGTGGGCGCTGGCGGCGAAGAGGGTCCGTGTTAGACAAAGGTAAACTCCAATTATACGCCGCCGTGGAAAGTGTGTTTATATCGGGCCTCCGCGATAACGATATTGAACGATCCTAAACGTGGAACACATTACATACAACCAACACGATGTTCTGTGTTAAAGGTAATGGTGAACTTATTAAAGAATATTACTTAAGCTATTACACTCTTCCAATAAAATTAGGCTGTAAAATACCGCTGACCTGAACCCACTCCTTACAGCATGGAATATAAAGTAGTATAGTTACTTAGCTCCTCGTCATATTGACATTACATGAAAAAAAACCTGCTACTATTAATTTTATTACGTTGTACCTACCTGCAAGAGATACGGCGGCGATGGGAATATTCGTGAAGTTAGCTCATGGAAAATACGGCAAGCGCAGCCTGCACGCCATGTTGTATTACTCGACTTGTAATATTAGTGCACCTGAGGTAGCGAACGTAGATTTTTTACAAAAACTATCTCACTTGGGATTTCTTTTTCTTTCGTATCAATGATTCATTTATTTAAATAGTTTAGGTATTAAACTCTGCCATCTAGAGTCTAGATTAGGTCTAGATTCTAGACAGTGCTGTCAGTGGATTCGTTGATAAATAATATTGATAATTGCGTTCATTAAATATCAAATAAAAACAATTTAGGTAGGCACGGATGAGAATAAGTTAATTCCTAACAATTTATCTTTAGCAATCGACAAGAAACGCGAACAATGTTTCCGTAATGTTGTACAAAGTACCTGCTAAAACAACATGTTGTTTTTATGTATTGTTTATGTATGCCCAAATAAAACAAAGGCATTCCCTGCAGCTCTGGGGCGAAGTAATGACGTTACGATGTGCCATTTCAAACATTAATGACAGTTTTATCGGCGCTCACCTGTGCTGTCAGCCGCTCAGGCACGCGGACACATAGACACACAGGCACACAGGCACACAGGTACGCGCCACTGTCCCGTGGTCATCCCATTTCCACTCCATGTCGTATCGTAACGTACGACCGAAATTATTCGAGCTATAAAATAAGACAATTTTAAGACTTTATGGTTTCAGAAGATCTGGTGGCACAGCGTTTCCAAAACTTTATTATGCCCTGCCCATTTACTTTTAATGCTTCACTTTTGTGTCCGACCACAAGGTTTAAACCATCAATAGGCAAAAAACATGTTTTTATACTAAGCTTTTCATGAAAAAGAAAAGAAAAAGAATTATTGTATGCAGGTGTTGCGCGAGTCTTGTATCGCGCGTAATTTTATTAATGTTAATTCTTCTACATAGTTTTGAGCTAGCTTTGAAGTCGCACAACCATGTTATGAAATGAAGAATAGCTTGCAAGTCGTTTGTAATTCTGCTAATGGAATCAAATTTAGCCGCGATGATAATGTACACTCTTATTCTCGTTGCATCATTGCATTAAGACTTCTAGAATAATTCTGTTGAAGGGTATTCACGTGTTTTATTATACAAAAATTCAAATCCTGTCAAATCACAGCCATGTATACTGCAGAGATATCCGTAGCTTTGCGGTAAGACGGCGGTAAAATATAATCAAGACCAACTCTAACATGGATAGAGATACGAGGTCCATCAAGTGTGATAATAATCATAGCAGAAACAAAATGAAGGACGATTACACACGATTTGACGAGACGATCCTTTGCAGAACACTGTGACGAATGCAAATGCTAATTATCGTTATTAAACGTTTGATTTAGGTAGGTACTATTTACCTAGGTAGCGATGAAACGCTCGACTGGAACTGGTCGCATATTCCACACGGCGACTAATAGAACTGTTCAGTCACGGACACTATGGGACACCTAAGAGTAAGCAGCTCGCAGCCGCGCATCTCAGGGAAATCTCCCCAAGATCTCTGGCGCAGCGAGTAGCGCGTGCAGCGTGCGCGGCGGCGCGCACTCTCCAGGGTTAGGAAGCAGAGCTCGGCCATAAATCATCCTTAATATTAGTAATTTGGCGTTGTTTGTTATTGTGACGTCACCAGTTTACGGTGCGCCGGCCCCAACTATTCTCATGTGTTTCTACAAGTATTTTTAATATAGGTACACCATTCCGCCGGAGCTGCTTAACAGTGAATATATCAAATATTTCATAAAAAACAAATTTCTGTGAAAGATACCTAGGAAGGTTATGAGTACAAACGTCCCTGTATCAGATTATAAATATCTCTTTGTCAGTCTGCTTTGTATAATATAACAGACGTTGCTTAACAGCTCGAATATATGGACTACCGTGGCTGGCAGCAGACGCGTGTATGCCGTGATTATCTGTGGTAGCCTATCAATTAATTACAAAAGTACTTAAGCGACAGGATGGTCGGCCATCAAGTGGCCTTCCTAAGCGGAGGGCGCAGAGCGGCGGTTGAAGGGCCGGTGCCGCGGGTGAACGACCGGTGCACGCAAGCTTTTTCACGTGATACGATTAACGTCGCGGAAGTAGGTCAGCAGAGCACTGCACCCCCCCCCCCCCCTGCCCGCGCCGCCCCACGGTGCAGCCCCGCGGTACGCCACCACGAGTTCCTACGAAACACCATCACGATAACATCAAACTTCGTACACAATTTAAGCACCCCGAGTCGCGCTCACACGAGCGCGCCAGTTCGACACATCGGCTGCCATTCCTTGTAACAGATTCGCTTCAACTTTGTTGAGAACAAATACGCACATTTATTTTGTCCCTATCGGATATCGACCTGGCTTTGTTCGGGGACGAGCTCGAGTAAATTGACTGCCTTTGACTCTTTCAATATTGATGGGATTCGTGAACTAATTTAAAAGTGTGCTAGATACTTTACCTTTGTGCGTTGGCAGAATAAAAGTGCTGTTGTTTGATGTAGATAGCGAATCGACAGCGGTGGTGGGAGTCGGTGCTGCCCCCTCGCGCTACCACCACCGTCAGCGCTCCGGCAACACACAACCCGGTCAATACACCATACACTAAACACATTTGCTTACATGCTCGCTGCACTAACTAAACTTCGGCTTCCTATGACTCTGCCATGTTGCGAAACGTGAAACATGTTAGTTCTAAGTTTTTGGTAGCTCATCATAGGGAGTCTTTCTCTAGTTTCAGCTACTGAGTCACCAAGTTTTCCAAGCTTTTCATTTTTTTCCTATAAATCAAGGAAAAAAAGCAGATAAATAAATCACCTGTTGACATATGCAGGGCGCAGGGGCGAAAAAATCAGGAGAAATAGTAAAAAGAAACAGATAGATAAGGCTTCTCACAAACATCAATATGAACGTGCGGTTGGTTGAAGAATTTTCTATCTCACGAACTTGACAACAGAGGGCCACTGGGCTAGGCAGCCTGTGTATACCACGGTCGCGTGAATTTCCGTTAGACATTTTGTACTAGACTAACTCATATGAAGCCGGAACTGAGACTAACTGGTCCCGGTCCTGGCTTCGCAAGGAAAAACACTTTGAAGAAAGCCGATTACAGCACTCCTATGCTTGAAGTTAAGAATGGAAAGTGGATAGACAGCGTCTTAACTGGCTGCTCACCCTTTTTCAAGTCTTGTCCTCGGGACTCATAATTCGTACAAAATGCAACAAGCCACCTTTGTTTGTTGCCAGTGTTTTATGTTCTTCTTTGCTCGGTTCGCTTCCAGCCACGAAGAGTAGATATTGGTCCCCTAATCTACACGAATCTATTGCTAAAATAAAAATAACAGTCTTATACCTGGTTTTATTCTACTTCAGTGCCAAATTCAACCAAATATAATATCAGTTAGGACGGCGGCTGTTCCAAGAACGTGACCTATTTGAGTCGTTCCCGTTCTTCCCGGGCTCCAGTGCACATGTCTTTCACTATTCACATAATGAGATTCTCACTAAAATTCTCGGTAGAGTAGCCAATTTGCTGTCCGTTCAGCCGCGCCGGCGTGATTGAGCACCAAATATTCATCCATAGAAACTTTAGCATTCATAATAGAATTGAGATTAGTGAGAAATAAGGTAATAAGATAACATTTTATGCTCCATCATTCCAGGTACGCGGCACCCTAATCACTAGATTTCTTCAACCTAAACTAATAAAAAATCAATCAGCAGAGCCGGTGTTTATACGTAGTGTACATAACTACGTGCACGTGTAGTTCTGTTCGTTTACTCGTGTTTTTCTAGCAATTAACTAGTGGCCGTCGATCGAGCCGGGAACGAGCTGGTCATTTGTGCGTCGCGGTGGGGGGCGCCGCGGCCCCACGGCCCACACACAGCCCTTATTAATAGAAGCGGACGTCACGCGGCAGGCGACAGCGGGCAGCTGCCCCATGCCGTCACTTCGCCATGTCCCCTCAAGCACCAAGTCCTTCAAGCGCCATTTTCCTCCTACCTACGTCGCGTCGATGCGCACTTCCGATGGAAAATTATCTGATTGCGTTACTATGAGCGGAACAATGGCACATTATCCTTACTTATGTTCATTCATAGTGTTAAATTCACTGTAAACATGTAATTTGCAGAATGGCTCTGTGGTTTTCAAGTACGTTAGTGATTTTCTTTCAGAAACTTCTTAAGTAGGTACTTTTATATTTTAGCAAAAGTTTGGAACTATAGATTAGACATTCGTTTACGTGATTTAAAGCGAGCATAGGGTAGGAATGAATAAAATTATTGACTATATTGGCTAAATCCCACCTAGGTATAATCATTTATATGCAAATCTTTAAATATTTCAATTGAAATAAATTCAAAATGAGAATATATTATAATATTTATATATGTTATAAAATATTCTCATGCCGCGTGATTCCAGGCAGAGTAGAATTTGGACCACCCCATCTCTTCCCATGCAGTGTCGTACAAGGCGACTAAGGGATAGGGCTGTTTAACATCAGACACATATATACAGCCCAGACTCAGCCTCAGATGCATGGCTCGAGTCAAAAATAGTATCGAATACATAAGTTTATCCTTTTTTGCACTGAACGAATGGCGGCTAATAATGTTCTGGGATGAATATTACGTAAAATGGTCATTAATGCATCCTTGAGCTCTTGAACACTGGCGTACGTCGTCTCATACACCTCGTTTTTCACGAAGCCCCATAAAAAAAAATCAAGTGGTGTTAGATCGGGGCTACGAGGTGGCCACTGTGTTGGACCATGTGTACCTATCCACTGTGTACCGAATAGGCGGCTCTAATTGGAACGTGAAAGGTGACTGTTATGTGGCGGAGCACCATCTTGTTGAAAATGAACTTTTCGCAATTCCGACAGGGGCCATTCGTCCATCTCGTTTTCAAGATGGTGTAAAATGACTTCATTATACATGGCAGAATTCAGTTTCCCTTCATAAAATTCCACCATTATGACTCGATTGGACATTATACCACACCAACAGTTGAATGAGAAGCGACAGGTTCGCTTCTCATCAAACTTGCCGTAACTCTTAGAGGATTTTCTTTGGACCAATAGTGGTGATTTTTTCTGTTGTACATACCGTTATTGGAAAAATTAGTTTCGTCTGACCACAGTATGTAATTTAAAAATTCATGATCTCTGCTTATTTTTCCTCTTAGCCATCTGCAAAAAGTAAGCCTTCGAACATCATCACCCGGATGTAACACTTGAACTATGCGCCCATATCGATAGCACTTGTAGCCGTATTTCTTCCATATCTTTATCACAAGGGAGTGGGATACACCTACTTCAAGGGCGACTTGCCTGGACGATACCTCTGGATATGCTTCGACATAAGTCAGAACCGCAATCTCCGTGTCCATGTCCACACGAGGCTGCCGCTTTCTTTTGAAAGAACCCTGCAATTCCAGGTTTTTCAAAAGATTTGTAATAACCTTTCTTGTTGGCACATGCCGCAACGGATACTTATTGCGGTACCACACTAATGCAGCTCCCGCATTTCGATTATTGACAAAATACGCTTCTAATAAGTCAATTTTTTCACGATTAGAAGACATTTTAGCGAAAATCCTTAATTAATAACTCATACGAAGTTTCTCAGCTGAAACTAAGTATAACACACAGATTTTCGAATCAAATTCGAAATTTGAGGGTAAACATTATTTTTATTTACTTTACAGTCAATTCTACCCACTTCCTGGCCATAACAAAAAGTTGACCATCGTAGAAATTTGTTTCTGTTGCCGAAATGTATGGGAAACGTTTTTGGCGATTTCTGTCTTTCCTAGTACTGAAAGCTAAAATGATCTCATAGAGTTTTTTGATCCCCACATGAAATAGAATCGATTGGCATAAAAAAAATTTTTTGGACTTTTTGCATTTTTTTCGCCAACTGTAAGTTTTTTACAAAATCTGTGAATGCAGTTCAAAATGTGTCAAAAAGTTAGGGAAGGTCTTCTAAGAACGTTTTGCTGTAACTGCAACGGTTAAGGTACTTGCCCTTACTGCCCCGTTTCAAAAATACACCCTGTATATATATATATATATATATGGTTAATAGATTAGACAAAAAATAATAATAATAAAATATATATATATATATATATATATATATATATATATATGCGTTCATCCAGAATGCAGTCGACACTATGGACGAGATCAGCATCCTGCAGATCTGCAAGTCCAATTTCAAGGAAGAGGAGGTCTGCAGCGGGAAGGCGCTGCTATACCAATCGGTTGGCAAAACTGCCCAGATGCCATCTCGCAGAAGGGATGGAGGGGAACGAAGTGTGCAGGACATCATCACCCTGCTGAAGCAAACCGACCCGGATGACGTGCCAGATTTCGTCGCAAGGGAGCTGCACAAGCTTCCGCCGGTGGGATTCGACCACGTAGATGTCACAAGACTTCTCAAGGACATCACGTTCCTGAAGTCCAGCCTTGCTGATGTGTTGGCAAAATTAGAGGCTTCTGATAAAACTATCAGTGGACTACAGGCGGAATTATTGCTACTCCGTAACAGTAGTACAACTAGTACGTCACATAATGTAGCCTCTAATAATGTCAACGTACGACGAGGCGCGCAGAATGCGTCATTTTACAGTTTCGAGTCAGCAAAATTTGATTCGCCTGAGTCGCCGATGGCCGAGGAGCGTGCCGCGAACACTATCGCGCGCCCCGCCGCCCCCGCTGCCCCTTCTTCACCCGTGAAGAGGCCGAATATCACGTTGCAAGTTCCTCATCCACGTGACTACGCAGCTGTTACGGCCAGCACCCCTACAGCCGTACCGACAAAGAGACGACAGTGTAGTGTCACTCAGTGCAACACTGCATCCGTCAAGGCGCCGGGGAAGGAGCCTTGTGATGTGGAGGACTTCAAAGTTGTTGAGAAGAAGAAGAAGTCCTCCCGCAAGAACCAGTGTGGTACTGCAGCGAGGAGCATTGAGCAGCAGTTCCGCGCAGAGGTCCCTTCGACGATGGTCTACGTATCTCGTGTACATCACAGCGTGAAGATCGTAGACGTCGCGAACTATCTCCAAAAGAAAACCGGGATGGGCTTAAGGGTGGAGAAGCTGGACTCTCGTCACAACGTGAGCTTCAATTCTTTTGTGGTGCGAGTTCCAAACAGCCACACCGCTACCATCCTGCGTCCTGACTTTTGGCCGACGGGGGTGAAGTTTCGGCGCTTCCGAGGACGCCTGCCGACACGCGACACCCCACCCCGTGACACGTCGACGTCATTACGTGTGCTTTAGGTTAAGATATATATATATTTTTAGTTTTAAGGTATATATTTATGGGCCGTAGAATAAGTTTTTTAACATCCTGTAACTTTTCTATTATTGCCTGAAATAAATGATTATTATTATTATTATTATTATTATATATATGTATATATATATATATATGTATATATATATATATGTATATATATATATATATATATATATTATATATATTATATTATATTATATATATATATCCAACATGATACAACCCAACTAAATATAATTTTCAATTGTGTAAAAGACAATATGCTCCACTGTGCATTTAAACAATAAGTACTGTCACAAAACTTTGAAGATATACTATACAACGACACTATTCACACTACCTGTCACAAGTTCACAAGATTTTCACCCTTTTAGACCCTCTAAGTGAGGAAAGGGTTTATAAACCCAAGACAAGTCAAATAACAGGTGCGTGGAATCTGAAAAAATAAAATTACGGCAACGTAGAAGGATAGTAGGTAGGTATATCAAAGATTTAGCAAGTTGCAATTACCATATCGAGGTCCAGTCTATTACAGTCGCTCGACCACCCTGAGTACAAGAGAGTCACATAATCCCGCAAATTCAGGGGATATTTCACAACAGCAGTAAATGAAAGAGTTTATGTGACAGCGGGCGGTGCGCGGCGCGCGGCGAGTGAGCGATGGTGATTAGTCACAATCACGACTCACACCGGCTATTTGCGGCGACCTGCGGCCGTCAGCGATGAGAGCTTCATTCATCTTTCGAGCTGCGAGAACTGTTAGCCAGTTGTAATTACAGGCTGGGCCAGCTGACCCATCTGCGCGGATTTACGAGATCCCCTCGTGTCGGCCCGTCCAATAATTTGGCAATAGCCAATAGTTGAACTGTTACAACTAAATTATTACCGGCTGCTGCGAATAGGGCATATCTGTAAAGTTTACGAGTTAGTGTCAGTTGATTAAATATCGCGGCACTGTTATTTCTAAATTTCCCTAAAGATTGTATTCAGTAAAGTTGTCTATCCTCGCGACTCGGACGTACTTTGCTTCAAACTTTGTTATTTATTCAGCAAGCTGGCCATTTAAGTTGATTGTGCATGAACTTTCTGAAAAATTGCGTGCTTTCTACTGGCTTGTTACTTGGCTACGACGTAGATGAATTGATTAGTAGAACTCTGTGAATTTTAGAGTATTTACTTTATTTTTTTATTCATTTAAGTTATAAAAATTCACGATAATTTTAAAGTCTTAAGAAAAAAAGCCTTCTGAGATTGAGAAGCGCCGTCCGCGGCGTGTGCTCTCTGATATAAACTAATTGCACAGGAATAAACTATTTGAACCGCGAAAAAAACCGCGGTAGCCTAGTGGTATGGGTAATGGACTGCTGAGACGAGGTCTCGGGTTCGATCCCAGGTTTTACCATGGCACACACCAATGACTTTTCGATGCTTTTCGAAGTTATGTGTGTATTTATCGCAGGTTTATAAGTGCCCGGTTAATGGCAATAGGCTCGCCACCTATTACATTGGGACCTAAACATAAACTGGCGAAATGTGGGTGCTAGCACCTCTGCCTACCCCTTCGAGGGATATACGCGTGAGTTTATGTTATGTTATGTTAAACTATTTGAATCACTCAAATATTAGCCTTGTAGTTCTGCCTACAATTGTATCCGCGCAATGATGAAATTCAATAACTCTTTCTTCTTCTTTATCCTCGGGTTATTCCCAGTCGCCTTCGAAGCTTTATCACGTCGGAGTCTGAAGTCCGCTTTGCCGGCCTAACTGTGGATTTGGCTGAACTTCGATATTTTCTGTGAAGCAACTGCCATCTGACCTGCTCTCCGAGGCACGATCAGACCAATGCAGATACCATTTTCATGCATATAGATATTTGCACTGAGCTGGGATCGAACCCGCGCTTCCTGCGTACCGCCTGCCGTCACTACCGCCACGCTGCCATAATAATAACTCTTTATAACGTAATAATATTCGAACAACCAAGTAATTACTTACAGAGCGGTTAATATCTAAGTGTACTTCGAAAATCTGTAACGACGTTATCCGTTTACTTTTTCACGCGCAATTAGAGAATCTCTAAGATTAGATTTACATTGGTGAAGGAAGATTTCGGACATAATTCGAGCGAACAACTTTGTAAGCTTATCATACAAAGGCTCGCGACTACAGGCTTTGCTGGAAAACGTGACCTCGCGATGTAAGTCGCGACGCGCTCCTCTCGCCTTATCTGTACAGCGCCATTGCCCCCACACCTACATGTATATAGCTAAGTAGCCAGTCAATCGTATCGGAGTTCCAAGAACCGCGAAGCTCACGGGCAGCCTCTTGCCGCGAGCATCGAGTCCGCGCTTGAACAATGTTTTACTGTTTAATGCGCGCGAAGTCTTCATTTTCCTCGTCCATCAACACACGTTAACGATGTCATAAAAATGCCGTCAAAGTAATTGATTTTAATAAAATCGAGAGGCCAATCGGGTGTCTGAGGCGTGAGTTTTATATCGTAGATTTTTCTTTCCAATTGGACGCTAAATAGCTTTACGTTGTTCAATAAAAAATGTTATTTCATGAACGTCCATTCATCTTCATCAGCCGGTAATGGCTGCTGGGCGCGAGTGTGTAACAGACCCTGGAGAATGACTTAACCTTCAGAAGGTTACACAGTACAAAATATTACGATATTAGTCGTATGTCGTCAGGAAAAACCGAAAGGGCGAATCGGCCTCGAGGGCCCTACAGACCAAGTGTTTTTGTGCATCAGGTGGCAAACACACGTTTGGGTCCCTTTACACTAAGTAAAGAAAACCATAACAAAATTTATCTTGTTGACATGACAAACTTATGGTACAAAGTTTGGTTTCACAATACAAACAGCCTCGTGAGACCTCGGAAATGAGTTTAATTGACTGCACTGCTGATACTGTCATAACTGGAATTTGTTCAAGTTAATTTTCAATTAATTAGAGACCCATAGAAACCCTGACCCACAGGTAAACGGACCTAAGAATGATCTCCCAGTGGCTTCCAGCACTTCGGAGCGGCGCAAAACTTCAAAGAAAAATTCCGAGACAAACATTCCAATTAATGGCATGCCGGGGGACTCCCGAAAACTAATTAAAGTTAACTTTTACTTAACGCAAGTCCACGCTTCAAAGAGTTCAAAGACAGCGAACAATTGGCAGCGGCGCTGAGACTCCGGCCGTTACTGTTGCTCATAAAACATTTTATTTTATGAATAGCTTATTACGATCGTTAACTAACATGTAACACATTGCGTGTAGTGGACACAGCGCTTTTAGGTATAAAGTTTGTTTTAAGAAGTACCCAAACATGTAGGTAGTGTATGAAAACACTTGATTTGCGGAAAAAGGACTGCGTAGTCTATAAAGCAATCTTATTATGAGGATAACAAAAATTTAGCGAAATTAAATGGTCGAGGACGCACTCCGTGGGCTCCAGGGATAGCGGTGGGTACAGTGTGTTTGTATGCCCTGCACGTCGCGCGGTAAAGTGCCGTGCACACAGGACCACGACATGCGGTTACACACAGCCTCGCTACACACGCTTGTTTGGTGTGCGATTCATTCATCGTGGAGAAGAGACAGACACTTTGTTACTCTCTTTAAAATTAAAAACTTAATGTGGTTGGCAAATAGAATCGATTTATCATGCCAATTCTCTTTAACGAAATTCGCCACGCTGAAAAACTATGTACCTTGTAAAACGGCCTTAATGCATAGAAACTTTTTCTGTTTTGCTCCGCATATTTACAACAATTTGCCTAAGGAGTTAAAAGATCTCCCAAATATAAACCTTTTTAAAAAAAGGTTGCAACAAACCCTAGCCAATAAGTGCTACTACTCACTGCGTGAATACTTAGAGGATAAATGTTGTGAGGTATGTTAAAGAAAAAGTAAATTTGTAATTTATTCCTAGCTATTCATTTATTATTGTTGACATTATAAAATATTTATATTATACAGTGCATAGAGTTATTATTTATAAATATATCAATTTTTATTATTCATTTTTATATAACATGTAAACTAAAGTAATAAGATATAAACTAATATTTACAAGAATATAAAATAGGATACAAAAGGATCAAATTAAGCATCGAAGAATTCCTCCCCATCGATGTCGACTGGTAATGTGCCCAAAAGGCTGGCGGCATTGCCCCGTTGGATGGCAATGCCAATCCGTTGAGCGAAAAAGAGGCCAGCCCTTTGGTCACGCGAAGCATCGACCAGTCGTTTTGCTATTTCTTTGTATAGCGACCGTGCGCTTGGACCCCACGAACCCAGCGTTTCAACCCCAAACGGCTCAAATATGTAATTGTTTGTAATGTTATCATATTTTCGCCGTTTGAGGGTCTCAGCAGATGCCGCAGCAGCACAGGCGCAATCCGTCGTACTTGGAAGATGGGAAGGGGCAAGGGTGTCGACGCATGTTGCGTCCCACACCAAAGGCCTACCCATCTTCCAAGGCACCAAAGACATACCGTCCGGTCTCTTGCCATCGTTGCGCACCAAGCCAACTGGTTCAAGTATAGCTGGAACACCAGCGGTGACAAGAGCCCGGCGGATAATGTCATTTAAATGTGCATGACGTGACATGCGGCCTGCGCTCCTGCCGCATGATATGCCGTGATGCCCAAGGCTGTCGACTGCCTCACCACAGTGACATCGATGAGGAGAAACACAGGGAGCACCCAAACGAAGACAGGCTGCAATTCTAAACGTCGTGTCGTCCAACATGGTGCCAATGTTGGATGACGGAAGGGCCTGAAGCCACACACCAGATTCCCACTCTCCCACAGCCAGAAGGCGAGCACGCTCTGCAACATTAGAGGACGTATTCAGTAACTGTTGACGTAATATGCTGCAAAGCGGCTCGTCCCACTGTCTCTGGGAGCCTAGGTTGGTGGGCAAAATAGTGTTTGGGCAAAACATTTTCCAAGCATTTATAGCTTCGGCTTTGCCTGGCACTTCGGAATAAACCAGTGTGGGTATCAAGATTTTCCTGGTTAATTCCTCTGTGCCATGAATCGAAGCTAAAAAAGCTGGTAAACTTACATCGGAAATTTTACGAACACTGAGCCCACCCCAGCGCACCGGGAGCGATGCTTGGAGCCAGGCTCGGTCGTTCAAATCTACATTAAAAATTTTGCATAGGGTATTTTGAATAATTTTGTCCAACTTACCTAAAAGTGCCAAATGTTTAAAAAATTGTGATGATCGTAGAGCATGAGTTAATTTTGGGACGAAAAGACAATATCTAATAATGGTAAAAGCTGAATGTATATTAATTTGGAGGAGTCGGTCCGAAACTTCATTAAAATTTAGAATTTTATCCTCAATAAAGGCATCATAGGCTTCTTCGAGAATCGGGGCCCCTAGGAGACGGAGTGAACTTTTATCTAACACTTTCAAATTAGGGGCCAAAACATTATAACTGTATATTTCTTGAGGCCGATACTTGACATTATAGTAATTACATATTTGACGTTATTAACTGTACACAATGACATTATTAATTATTCGATTCGTTATATTTATGTTATGCTATTACAAATAAAATTCGATGTAACAATTTCTTTACATATTTTAACACTTGACAATGTATCGTCAAATATAAAGTTTGCACACCTATCGAGGTAATACGCAGAGCACTTGCACATTATTGTAAATGAAACCACCTTTAGTTACCTGTCTTATGCAAATAAAATGATTTGATTTGATTTGAAATTCTCGCATGTAATATCTACAAATATTTAATATTTTTTACAAATAAGGCGGTAAAAGCACTTGGTTATATAGTGATTAAACTATTGGATGCGGAATGTTAGACTGAAGCGTCAGGAACTATGGGTTCGATTCCTTAGATGATTTATGATTATTCGCATCACTAAAAAGTGCCGTATGTCTCAAAATGTTATTATTGAAATATTCAAGTTTGCTTTTTTTCAAATATTTCGTACAGTTCGTGATTGCGGGTATTCATATTTTACAAAAGATATTAGTTCGTTCGCAATTCCACTGGTCAAAAAATGACTCGGAAGTTCGTGGTTTCAACGGGGCTGAATCCACTGGTTCCCTAACATTCGTCTCCCGGTATTCAAGTTGTAGATTCGTCCTCTGTAAACCTATCTGGATGACGCATTATAAAAGGGACTTGTGAGATAGTTGATATCTCTGATGCAATTCAATTCAATTCATTATTTGCTTGTAATGTGGTACCGACCATAGGACGCAAAACATCTCAAAACTTATCGTCACAACATAGGGTTGTATTGTAATTGTAACCTATATAAATTCTATTTTTAGTTTTTTTCCTACCCAACAGCAGGCGATATATATTGTTTTAACATCGATTATCCCAAAGAACTCAACCCCAGCATGATTCGCGCGACGCCGGAGCAATAAGTAACTTACATAAACATTATGAAACAACTTTTATTATATGAATAGGTTCTGGTTAAAGTCAGATTACTCAGAAAATGGCTTTCCGTCGCGTGGCTCCGAGCGTGCGAGGCCGTAAGTCGGCGAAATTGTTCAGTGAAATAAAAAGAAAACATATTCGCTTTTTATGCATGTTTAGAAAAAAACTCCACATTATCATAATGCCGGCCGCAATGCTTTAAACAGATATGAGATATGGAAATAATTCCGTTTTGACATGGCTTCTGCCATCGCTCTTGTCGCTCTCAACGTTTGATGTGAGTACCACGCACGGAAATAATAGGTACAGGTAGAAATTAAGTCTAAACAGTTGTTTATTTGTAAGGTAATATTTCAGTTCCACTGAAGGTTGACGAGCGACTTGAGCGTCGAAGCGTTGGTTTACTTCACGCTGCGCTACTGTTAAAATCACAGTAAAATGCTTAATAAAGATGACGGGGAACTGCTGTCGGTAACGTTTCACTATTAGTATGGACGCTGTTAGGTCAATTTATGGCAAACGATCGGCGGTTGACCTCAATTCCGTCGCGCGCCCGCTTCCTCCACCAGCGCCGCCCGAGCCCCGACCTACTCAGACCTACGGATGCTCAGATACACTTGTTTTTGTGCTTATTATATCTAATGCCATCGATCTTCCATTAACAATGCCACTGACACGTTTATCCTCATGTGTGTTATGGCAGTTTTTATGTCCGCACTTCGCGGTTGTTACATTCCTATATCTAAAGCTATTGGTTCACTGAAATGCAAAACACAGTCAAAAACAGAGGTACCTAATACGAGAAATTCTCAGGGTAGCGTTCCTTATTAGCATAACAGAGCTCTTAGTGAGGAATGTCGAAAATGGCCACTCTAAGGGATTCAAAATTGGGGTCGTGTCTGTAAAAAATAAGAACCAAATATGTATGAACTTTGAAGCGGTAGGTGAAAAATTAGTGTTGAATAATGTTACGTTTTCTACACTATATCCTAGGTAAACGTTAATAGAAAAGCAGTAAGACGAGTAAAGTTTTATATCGAAAAGTTATCTCGCGCACAGTGGAGAAGATAGTGTGAGAAAGTGTTAAAGTTTATAAAACATATCTTAAACGTCGTTTTGTTTCCAGTTTATTTTAGTTTTGATTGAAATGAATTTGGAAAGTTTATGAAAAATAAGAAAATCGCTCGGATTTGTTTAGCTCGGTCGTTCGCGAGTACAATACTCCACAGAATGGAATGATAAAGTAGTGACACAGTGGTGCAGTGCAAGGAGAAGCTCGAGGAGTCGGTCCGCGTGGAGTGCGGAGTGGCGGCGGGCGTCGATAGGCGCGCGGCGGGCGGCGGCGGCGGCGGCGGCGGCGGCGGAGGCGGCGGCGGCGGCGGCGGAGGCGGCGGCGGCACGCGCGGCAGTGCGCGGCGCGCGCGGCTGCCGAAGAGCCGCCCGCCTGCTCCGCGCCGCACCGGCCGCGCCACGTGCCCCGGCCACACCGGCCGGCTGTCGGCTCCCAGTGCACCGCGCGGGCGAGCTGCGCCGCCGGCACCGGCCCCGGCTCTCCGGCTCACCGCCTGTAGGTACTTACCTAATGTTTTTAACTTTTCATTATTATTCCTGATGCACCAAAAGTTTTGAATTAACCGCCGGCGAGTGGAGTGATAAAGTTAGAATTTTTTTTTCAAAACTGTGTTGAGTTATACTCAAAATGTGGTAAGTAGAAAATATTTATATTTCATTATCTTCGTGTTGCCTTTAGTTAAAAATAAGTTTATTTTATGAGTCCTGAAAAACCGGCTAATAAACTAAGTAGCCGGTTTTTCAGGACCCATAAAATAAACTTATTTTTTTTAAATAAAAATCATAAATGTATTCTATAAATGCGAGACAAAAGCATATGCGTTTGGTCATGTTTGAAGTAAGAGCAGAAGTTGATCCGAGAATAAAAGGTGACGCATAACCGGATGTTCAAGCAAAAATGTACAGCATCATAGCAGAACGGTAAATAGTAAACAGTTTGATGAAACAGCGCCGGTTTTATGTGCTACTGCCGGGCCGGCGACTCGCGAGTCGCGAGCGGGCTCTGGCCAGCTCGTAGATAGTCTACGACAGTGGACAGTAACGAGTGTCAGGCCGCGCGTAGGCGCCGACGCTACGCGCGCGGGCGACACCGGGCGACGCGCGACGCACGGCTAATGAAACGTGCACGCCAAAAGTGAATTAACCCACTTGTGAAATTGTATACTTTACTATCAGCACTGCAGCCGGTAATGTGAGTTTTCGTGAAAATATGCATACTTTATTTATTAATTTAATTTCGCTCGTGCTGAAAGTATGCATAGAAATCATAGGCCATATCGATAACGTCAAGTGAGTGGTGTGCTATTTTGCCAACTTGGTCACATAAAAAAAACATTCTCCAAAAAGATGAAAATAAATTGTTAGGTTAACTTTGATATATCTAGTAATATTTTGATTCAAGGGGGACCCTAACTGGTAAAGCTCTCCGTCATATTATCGGAACGATCCAAGGTCCCCCGACATGGCAACGCTTGTATCAAAATATTACTTGGTATATCAAAATTATAATGCTAACCAACATAAATACAGTTTAATTTCACACTTTTTAAATTGATCTACTAATCAAGCCCTTTCATTTTATACCCATATTAACGAAATTGTGAAAAGATATGTAGGTACTCCGTTATTTTGTGGCGGCGGCCATCTTGAACCTTTTTTTTCAAAAAAACTAACTCCAAATTAGTTCATGCGTCTGGGGGTTTAAAAAAGTTGTTATCGATAGTGTGTAGACGATCTGTCAATAAAAAAAACAGTGATTCGAAATGATCTTTGATCAGTAAGAAATCGAGTGACACAGTGACACCCACAGATATACGAGTTCCACCTCAATCCTTGTCCTAGGCCACCCGCGGACGACTGTGCAAAAGCTATGTGCGTGGATCCCTTGATTTATCTGTCAATCCTTCTATTTGGAATCTGCTCCCACGATGTTGCCATTTGTCTATAAGGTATTTATATTATACCTACACTAACAGATCGACTGTGGTTTTGCCTGCATTGAATACCGAAAAAGTTATTTGAAATTGTCCAATTTTTGGCGTAATTTTCTTAAATTTTCCATGCGTAAAAATATTCATAACAAAGTATTTCAAAACTTAAAAAAACATTGAATGAAATTAGTAAAGGCGTTTTCAAGCTGGCCTGGCTTACGAAAACAGAGAACATTATATTCCTATACTAGGCTTATGTTGCTTTGTAGCATGTACACACTGGCAAGGAAATGAGTATACACCTCTCAATGAATCGATTTCATTTATACTGAATAAAGGCACATATGAACGTCAAAATATTACAAGAAATTATATAAAAATATTAAAGAGTCATCTTCCAATGGCTTATCCATTGAAACATGACTCTTTCGCTGGTTCGGTAGTTCTACTAAGAAGATGCCAGCAAGAAACTCTGAGAACTAAATTAGAACTAGATTTTTTTTTTTTAATTGGCTTTAGTTTACATTTTATGTTGTGCAAACAAGCAAGAGACTATTTTGATCAAGATACTCTTCTACTTTATAGTAACCTCTTTTCATCAAAAATTATTTTACTTTAATTTTAATTTATTTTATTTATATCTACATTTATCTTTACATGTGTAAGCGAATACTCACCTCCTTGTCCGTGTGTACTTACAATGGTACGCCAAGCATATCTAAACTCCTGTCCTGGCCGAAGCTTCAGTAGTAACTGTCCTCTACACATTGCACAATAATATCAACGCGACATGTTGTCTTTATATAAGTTTTAACGGCCCATATCGGCGCACCATAACACACGGCCCACATAAGTGGCCCCATTAATAGTCTTTAGCCTATCAACGAAAGGCTCCAAGCCCCAATCGATATCTTCGTCAAGGCGTGAAAGGTTTTTTACTTTTCACCCACTGTTTGAAAATGACTTTCTCTTTCCTGGTCTGTCATATCCACTTTGGTCTACACGTGGCTCTGCCCTCTCTAAGGTTTGCTGGAAGAAAACTTATATTATAATGTGTTTTATGTACAATAAAGACTATGAATAATCACCAACGAATAAAATATTTTTAATGTTAATCCTCGATAACCGACTGGCCTTAGAATGTAACATTTTTTAATTAATTTTTTACCCTTTCGGGATTAAAGTACCTCATTCGTTTTATTTATTACTCTTTAATAGGAAATGAAACGTTTTATGATGTGCAAATTCATACGCACCAATTTGAAATTCAACATAAATCTATGTGCTCCATCCTAAAACTTCCTTTCATCAAAGTACCTTTGAAATCTTCATATGCTTTTCGAAGCACACATTTTTTTTACTGTTAATGGACCTGTGATTGACCTCTATCCCATCTGTTGGCAAGTGATGATAGAAGCAGCCTATTTATTCTAGACTTGAAGACAATTTCCCTCCCTGACTCGGGATTGAATTCCAATACACTATTGTGACTTTTACGACACAGTAAGGTTCCACTATTGATAAGTATTTTTTCCATGGTCATAAAACCCGACTACAGAAAAATCACGCTCTAAAAAGTTTTAAATAAGAAAATATTCAGGATAGCCGTGGTCGTACGCCACTTTTCGCTAGAATGTATTGTTTTGTTAGACTAAGTCGGATTTTATTTTTTTTTTATTTTTTTTTATATAGGACACGTCAATTGGACTTCGCCTTGCCTGATGGTAAGCTGAAGGCAAAATCCCAGAAAAGAGGGTCACCATTACTTACACATACCGTGTGACAATGGTGACACTCAGCTTGACGGCCTTATCATATGCTTTTTCACGCCCCGCTTAAAGGACCCGGGACTGTAGGAAGAAGGAAACACGTGAGCTGGTAATGAATTCCAGGCCTTAATGGTGCGACAGAGGAAAGAGTCTCCGAACCGCTTGGTTCTTGATCGGATGTTTTGCACCGTGTGCGGATGACATCTAAGACCTGCACGCGTTGTCCTGTGTAGGAAAGGGGAGGGTGGGACTAATTGGAAGAGCTCATCAGAACACTCCCCATGGTACAGACGGTAAAATACAGCCATGGACGCAACATCTCTACGCAGCTGTAAAGGTTCTAGGGTGTTCGTGATCTCGGGATTCCCAATGATGCGGACCGCACGTCGCTGCAACCTGTCGAGAGCATCTAGTAAGTACTTTGCTGAACCATCCCAGAGATGCGAGCAGTACTCCACACAGGAGCGAATTTGTGTCTTGTATAGAAGACACCGCTGCTCCGGCGTGAAAAATCGTCTCACTCTGTTCAGGACTCCGAGTTTTCGTGAGGCTGTTTTGATGATGCTTTCGATGTAGTTTTTGTTATTCAGGTTGCAGGGAACATCCATACCTAGGATATTGAGATTGTCCTGCAGCGGCAGTGGCGTGCTCTGAAGAGTGGGGAGGGGAAGGAAAGAAGATACTTTTGCTGTAAACGCACATGCCTGCGTCTTCTTGGCATTGAACTCAACCAGGTTCTCAGAGCCCCATTGAGAAATGTGATTCAGGACCCCGTCAAGCTCAGTGACAAGAAGCTGTCTTTTCTCTGCGATATCTGACTGCTTGGCCGCTGGATGTCCATGATAACTCCCATGTAAAGTGCTATCGTCTGCATAACAATGAACATTGCCGGTAGACAGCATGTCGTTGATATGCAGAAGAAAGAGAGTGGGTGATAAGACGGACCCCTGGGGCACGCCAGCATTAACCTGCAGAAACTCCGAAGCTCGTCCGTCACAAAGGACGCGAATACGGCGCCCCTGCAGAAAGCTAGCAACCCAGTTGCACAGCCTAGAAGGCAGACCAAAGGCAGGTAGCTTAGAAAGAAGCGATTTGTGCCAGACTCTATCGAAAGCTTTGGCGATGTCAAGACTAATTGCCAGTGACTCACCGTGCTTGTCCATAGCCTCACCACAAAAGATGGGTAACGTATGCTAGAAGATCACCCGTTGACCGTTTCGGTCTGAAGCCATATTGCCGGTCATTAATTAAGGAGTGATCCTCTAGGTGCCGCATGAGCTGTTTGTTAATTATGTGCTCGAACACTTTGCACAGCACTGAGGTGACGGCTATGGGTCGATAGTTGGCTGGCTCCGAGCGATCCCCCTTCTTGGGAATCGGCTGAACATTCGCCTCTTTCCAAGGCAAAGGCACTGTACCCGAACTGTAGGATAGCCGGTACAGGCGCGTAAGCATTGGAGACAACTCCGCTGCACATTTTTTCAAAACTATCGCTGGAATACCATCCGGACCACTGGCTTTCCGGACATCGAGTGATTGCAGCACTGCACGGACATCGCGTTGCCTGATATGGATATCAGGCATCGCGTGGTCACTGTCGGTTAGTGTTGGTGGCTGCGTACCACAATCATCGATTTGGGAGTTGGCCGCAAAGAGATTAGCCAGCAGATTTGCCTTCTCTTGCGGCTCATGGGCCAAGGATCCATCAGGGTTACGCAGCGGAGGCAGCGAAGGCTGACAGAAGTTGGCTTGCACGGCTTTAGCCAGTCGCCAGTAGCCACGGCTTCCCGTGGGATGCATCACTAGCTCTTGACCAAGCCGCGCTATGCGCAGGGCATCCGCTCTGACATAGGCCCTTCTACAGACCTTTGTGGCTCTGTTGTACGCCGCCTTGAAGTGGCCCAGATTGGGATGGCGCGTGGCGCACGCCCTTACCCAAGCGCGGTACGCAGACTGTTTTTGTTCAACAGCTTGCGCGCACTCGCGCCCGAACCAAGGGCGCACCCCGCGGTCACCGGTGACATCGGTGTATGAGATATAGTATTCCATACCCAGACCGATCTCACCGGCGACAGCAGTAGCACAATCCGATGGGTTCTTACCTTCAAAGCAGCGCTCAACCCACGGGATGGACGCAAAATAGTCACGAAGTCCATCCCAGTCCGCTGACGAGTAGTGCCAGAGACGCCGCTTCCCCTGCATGGGTCGTGGGGGCGCTATAATAGGCACTGTGGAACAGACCAGGCAGTGGTCAGAGTTGCCTAAAGCGGCTCGCACCGATACACTGTACCGGTCCTGATCACTCGTCAGCAGAAGGTCTAGCAGAGAAGGTGCTTGGCCCGACCTTCTTGGTATCCTAGTGACCTCGTGCACCAATTGGGTCAGGCCGTGCGCCAGAGCAAATGCGTGGGCGGCTCTTCCCGCATGGTCTGTTTTGGAGGAGCCCAACCAGATCTCGTGGTGGGCGTTAAAATCCCCCAAAAATACCATTTCGGCATTCGGAAATCGCTCCTGCGCATCATCTGCCGCCTGACTCAGATATTCAAAGAGTCGAGTTGTCTCAGCATCTCCTGTATGGGAACGGTAGAGGCACACATAGATCTGACTCGTAGGGCCATGGTCTACGTGTACCCAAAGGACGGAGAAGGATGGGTCCTCTTGGCAGCGCAAACGGCGACAGCAAACATCCGCCCTAACAAACACGCACACCCCGGCATTTGCACGAAAACTTTCCTCAAGAACATAGCCAGGGTAGAGCAAGTAGGTCGTGTCATCAGGGCGGTGTATTTGCGTCTCCGTTAGAAAAAACATGGCAGGTTTCGCCGTCTCTAGGTGTTGGTGGACGGCGTTGAGGTTTGCATGGAGCCCACAGATGTTAGTGGACTCCACCTCAAATAGCAAGCTTTTGGGAGTGTGACGAGCCGCTGTGTTGCCTTTTTCTGTAAATTGCGCTGCCATGAGTTTGGGTGGGAGAAGGCGTGAAAAAAGAAGTGATTGCCGCCGCAGCACCGTGTGACAAAGCGCGGGATATTGGTTTTATCTATGAATGTGAGGCATGGCGAGAGCCGACGCGCCGAACGGAAGGGCCCCCGTACCCCCCCGAGTATGGTCGCCGGGCTCCCAAATCCGGTCACCAACCGGCACGACGAACCATATCGGGATTATGCGCGGCCTGGTGAGGCAGCCTCCCAAGGTGGTTAACCCCAGTTGGGCCCCTGTACTATACCGCGGGCGGCCAGCGGCACCACCGTTTCTACAGGTCTCCCTGTTCGGCGCATCGCCCCGCGCCATCCCCACTAGACTACGCCAAGACCCACTGGTCCCACTAGTGCTGCGACGACCACCACCTCTGCCCGGCTATGCACATGCTGACCCCTGAACACAATCCAACCGAGATTGAATTGCTATGGAGGGTTTTTCGCAATAGTGCACGGTGGTACCTACCCGGTCGAAACTTGAGACAAATTTGTGCCACCAAGTTTCTACCACCAGTAAAGTTTTAAACTTAATGTTATATTTATATTATTTCGGAACAAGCAATAGGTAATATTTATACATATTTGAAATGTGCTAATTAAGCCCTTTTAGTTGATACCAATCACGACTTATTTATCTAAAATTTATTTTTTAACACATTATCTACTTCATGTCCGCTAGAGGGCGCCACAATAGATTTAGTGACACGTTATATAGCCTATAATCAGCGGACGACAAAGATGCTTCTAACGATACCTTATTTGACCAGTTCTAGTAAGTAGTTGAGGAGCTATGAGGGAACAGATGAACATACATACACAGTCTGTCGAAAATCATAACCCTCCTTTTGCTTCACCGTAGTCGGGTAAAAACGAAAAGAGAATTTCGCTCATCGTATCTATTAAAATAGAGCTTTAGCGTTACTGCTTTCAAATGAGAGGTTGCAGGTTCGATACTAAGGTATTGGCTGCATTATGGACGTGATTAGACCGAACCAGATAGCTGGGAGTACAGAATATTTATGTAGCCTAGTGGTATGAGTAATGGACTGCTAAGACAAGCTCTCGGTTTCGATCCCAGATTTTACCATGACTTTTCAATGCTTTTCGAAGATAATTGTGTAAAAGCGAGTGTGTAAAAAATTTATCGCAGGTTTATAAGTGCCCGATTAATGTCAATAGTCTCGCCCCCTATTACATAAATTGTCGAAATGTGGGTGCTAGCACCTCTGCCTACCCCTTCGGGGATATAGGCGTGAGGTTATGTTATATGTAAAATATAGCTATATTTATAGATGGTCTTTTACATAAGTTGTGCAGCCACGTTCAGCCATAGCTATTGGTATACAATACCTATTGCTATACAATGGTACATGTCTTCCTTGTTACCCCACTGGTTTCCGCTTTTTTTAATACCACTTAGGTGGCAGACAAGCACACGGCCCTCCTGATGGAAAGTGTTTGCCTTGGCCTATGGACGTGTGCAAAACCAAGGGAATCACACTCGCGCTACCAACTCTGTAAGCACAGAGAGTTTCTGTGCCGTCAGTGTAAAAGACAAGGGAGGACAAGCTTTTGGTCTTCTCACTGACAGCACGAAATCTCTCCAGTGAGCTCTGGCTACCCTACTCAGTTCCGGGAACACAACACGAGGTTATTGTGGCCGCGGTATTTTGTACTTCCCTAGTCGGACTGCTCAATTGGACGGAAATACCGTCGTGTCGTCCTCCTATCTTCCTCCTAGTAGTTCTGGTATAGACTTAAGAATTAATTCATTTTTAGCGATCTGAGAACGTAAAAAAAAGTATGACAAAGGTGTAAATTAATTAGGGCTGTAGGGATCAACGAGTAGCGAAACGACCATGTCTTTCAACCGAAGGTACTATCTTGACAAAATTGCTAAATTCTGACTTGCCGCCAAAGTAGTTCACGACCGACGGAGAGTGAGTTATCCACTTTATACGTTCCTTTGTATCTCAGACATGAAAAACTCGGGCTAAGAATTCCGCCGCGGTTACTGAGATATTCTTCAATTCAATATTGAGCTAAATCGCTTTATAAACCGTATCATAAATATTCAGTAACATTACTTTAAATCCTTCTATTTCGACGAATTGAACTGCTGTGCTTACTTACTTGTATAATTTATGTTCTGGCTGAATCAGCCTGTGCGACCCCGTAGCTAAACTAAAATACGAAATAAAAATTTTTGTAAGCAAAGTTTATATTATATTTGTCATCAAATGTTCAGTACTAAAAATAGTAAATTTGCCGACAAATATATCAACATTGACCGCAGAATATGATACCGCGCGACCTGCCACCGATAGATTTAGGTTAGAAGACATCTCCTCGTGTTAGGTAACTTTTGTGCTATTGCACTACATTTTTGGCATGTTGCGTCTACGTCACTTGAAGCTATGTAGCTATGCTGGCTGCAGATCTCTGATCTACTATTTTGCTGACCAATCCTATTTTTTGGCGAAATCGCATCTAAATGAAAACAAAGAAAATTATCGATTGTTAATGCTTTTTGTATACAAGAGCTTTTGTGCATTATGGGGTCTAATCCCATCCGCTTTTCATTAATGTAACTCCTGTACACCGGGATCAACAGTAGGGACCCATAAAATACGAAGTAATTATACTCGGGTAATCCTCAGGAAAATTAAACGGTCTTAGAATCAACATCGAAATTAATCAGAAGTAAATTGAAGGCGTTAGAAATATAAACAAATACTCCTTATTCAGTGCACACTGCCTGTAAAAGGTAGAACACCACAGGCAAAAATATTATGAGTTGAGCTAAGTTTGATTACAAAAACCCCTCAATGATACTTCCAGAAAAAAAAGTGTTTTAAAACAATTTAATGAAATTTTAAAGCATTTTCATTTATCCCCATCCTCATTTGCAAGCAAACAAAGCTGCTGATTGCCAAAAGAGGCTCCAGCGCTGGTTGCCCCCCGTGGTTGGGAAGTCAAATGACATTCGCTTCAATAAAAGTAACGAGCTAAATCAGGGTGAGCCTCAATCGCAACTGGGAGCCATGCTAAGATGATGATGATGATGATGATGACAAGGTAGATTATAGTAATTTTTTTATACCACTTAGGTGACAGACAAGCACACGGCCCACCTGATGGAAAGTGGTTACCGTGGCCTATGGACGTGTCCAACACCAGGGGCGTCTCACTTGTGCTGCCGACCTTGTAAGAACTTAAAGTTTCTGTGCCGTCAGTGCAGAAGACAAAGCAGAAAATGCCTTTGGCCTTCGCACTGACAGCACAAAAACTCTCCAGTGAGCTCTGGCTATCCTACTCACCGCCGCGCCGGGAACATAACACGAGGTTGCTCCTTAAGATACTACGTAACTGGGGAATGACAGCACAACTAACCTATTGTTCAGTAATAAATGATCTAATTACATTAATACTTTGGCCAGACTGGGCATCGAACCACACAAATTCCCTACAGTCCGGTCTACTACTGTTACGGATCTACCACCCCTAGCAATATATAAATGATTTGGTATCGTCCGAAAGACATTAATTCTAAATGAAACATAATTTTTATTCCAAGCTGACGTCTGGCTTGTCACGTGCCGGTTTATGAAACTCTGCGCCCTCCCCCCCTTCCCCCTGTGGATATTTAATTTGCCTTGCTTTTGTAGAACAATAGCTAAAGTAATTTTGTTTAATTTGTCAGCCTGCAGAATTTTGTTCTCCTTTTAATAATTTATGAGTATTGTAGAGTGGGGCAAGTGTTGCCGGCGAATTTTCCACTTGGATTGTTGTCGGCTTTTTTTGATTGGTTGGATTTGGAGGATGGCGATAGAACCCTTTTGTCAAACGAGGGCTTAAATAATCGGCTGTCGGCAAAACGCGTAATATTGAGGTTGGTGAGCGGATTAGAGTCGGTGTGTCGGTGACGCTTGCGTTGTTTCACGGTTTGTTTGCCCTCGCCCGAGAGACGTGAGATTTATATTTATTACGTTTCCAACCACCGCTAGCACCTATTTATCTCTCTGCAATGTGTCTCGCATCTAACGATCTCGATAGCTTGCATTTAGATTAGCTGTTTCAATTGTTATTTTTGATTTGTGAAATGTACGATTGGCACAAATTATCTATCGAACCTAAAAAAACACAGATAAAATTTGGACCTGTTTGATGGTCTTTCAGTACATCTCTGAACTTCAATACTGTTAACTTTGCCCGTTTTGCTTCAAGATCAAATTTGCATCAAACTTAATCAGCCTAGGATGTTCTCCCAGGAAATTCTGCCTTCGATGATAAAGCAAATTTAGAAAATAAAAAGTACCTAGTGCGTGGTTTCTGTGAAAACTTGCTTCTCGTAGCAGCATAGTACCGTAGGGGTACTCGCACGGTGAATCCATATATAGCTTCGTCTTTCCTATATTCCTGAAGAGTAATATCTTTGGCCAGTCACCGCCAGCGCAGCTACCTTATCCACTCCGATTCCCTTCCCGGCTTTTGAATTTATTTTCACAACATCTTGTTTAGACTGAAGTACTTGGCCAATGTTTGTGCGAAATATTATTCAATTCGGCCGGCAAATGGCGCCGCAGTCAACTTCACCCCTTTTAATTTCTTCATCCGTTTTCCCTCTTTGCGAGGAGTTTTTCACATCATCTGATTTTGAATTGGGTACGGAATGTGAAGTCGTAAACTGCCGCGCTTTTTAAGGGGGAAAACCCCTCATTGAAACATTGCCGACGACAAAAAATTAAAAAGTCGTCTTGGAACCAAGTTTTGTAATGAGAATACGAATTGTACGCGAGCACAAAGTGCACAAACATACTGACAGATGGATTGATCCAAATTCGACGATTTCTTAGGTGGAGATACTTTGAGCTCATTTTGTCAATGATACGTTTATTACGTGGAGGAGTATTGGTGCTGACTCTTATGTATGGTAGCGAAAGTTGGGTGTGGCAGTGTGAGAGACGAAGTACGTGTGGAGTGACCTTGAAAGATAGAGTGAGGAATAGCGTGATAAGAGAGCGATGTGAAGTGATAAAAGATATAGTGATGAGAATTGAGAGTAGAATGTTAAGATGGTTCAGTCATGTTGAGAGAATTAATGAGAGAAGACTAACGAAACAGGTGTATGAGGCGAGTGTGGATAGTACCGTTGCGCGTCAGAAGGGGAAGACCTAGGAGCACATACCTGGACCAAATCGGGGAAGTTTTAGAAAAGGGGCAGGTCAGGAGTACCCTAAACCGATGAGCAAGCATGAAGAATGTTATGAAAGTAAATGAAGCAAGAGTAGTATGTCAGGATCATAGCAAATGGAGATCAATGATCTCTGCCTACCCCTATGGGTAACAGGTGTTATTTTATGTATATATGAAAGTTGATTACTCTCCTTTTTACGTTAACTGGCTTGCTGACTCACTTCAGCCAGCCAGTGAACTTGAAAAGGAGATTAATTATGGAATGGTTAATTGTGGCTACAATTACTTTTAGTAAAAACTCATTATTCACATTGTCACTCTGCGGCGGAAGCGAGGATGCGTGTTGTGCGTCACTGTACGTGACTCGAGGGACGCTTGGCTTTAGCAATCTTATTTGATTGCATAATTCTATTACCCACAAAATAATGATTAATCAATTTAGATTGATAGACCGGACTTTAAGCGCACCCGTGCGATCAGGGAGTTAGTCTTAAGTATTCCGAATTCTCCTACACAACCATCTTGGAGCGACGGTGTTTCCCATTTTAATAGTATAGTTAACAAACTAATTGCTTTAAAACTTCATTTAAAACGTTTCTACCAAGTACGTAAGTACTTATGTTTACTTGACTCTCTGTATGGCATAACGATAGAACCTGCTTAGTCAGAAGTCGCGAGTCCACTTCCAGCTCAGTGCAAATATTTGTAAGCCAGAATATGTATATTTGCGTTAGGCCGGGCTTGTGAGACAATAAAGTGGACTAAAGAGGAACATACTAAGAACAAAATGTACACTCTCATTATTGTAGCATACTCGTACTGTTAAAATTAAAATATATTTGAGCGTAGGAGTCACTTATATAAGTCACGAAATCGCCCCGCGGCTCCTACCAGCAACTATTTATTTATACCACGGCAGACAAGCACACGGCTCACCTGATGGAAAGTGGTTACCGTGGCTTATGGACGTTTGTAACAACAGAGGAGGCACAGTCGCGCTGCCAACCCTATAAGTACAGAGTTTCTGTGCCGTCAGTGTAAAAGACAAAGCAGGACAAGCCTGTCTTCCCACTGACAGCACGAATTCTCAAGTGAGCTCTGACTATCCTACTCAACACTGGAAATACAACACGAAGTTATTACCGCCGTGTCCTACCTCCTTAATTATTATAGCCGCGGTATTCTGTAGGGCGAAGGTACTTCCCCAGTCGGACTGCTCAATTGGGAGGAAATAGCCCCGTGTCCTACCTACTTAATTATTATAGCTGCGGTATTCTGTAGGTCGGAGGTACTTCCACAGTCGGACTGCTCAATGGGCGGAAATACCGCCGTGTCCTACCTACTTAATTATTATAGCCGCGGTATTCTATAGGGTGGAGGTACTTCCCCAGGCTATTTACTATCCTCTCACTTCAAATCGACTTTAATTAGCAGAATGCCATATTTGTAGAGTGCTTGAGGCCTTTCCTCTTACCTTCCTCCCTTTTCTTTTACCAATAACAGCAACAAAGCGCAAGTAAATACCCCGATGTTGCTAGCGTGATTCATATACTGGTTTGCTGTCTTCTTGTTAATAAAAATGAATGTTACTTAGGGCTAAACTCATGTGTTTCAAAAGTTTCACGGAAGGTTTAAAAAAATTCCATATGTCAATCCGCGGGCAATTAATCAATTAGCTCATCGCAATCCACTGCTGGACTAGGCCTCTCTCAATGTTGGGAGGCTTCGGCTTGTTTCCACGCTGGCCAGACAGGTTGGTACAGGGTTTTATTTCAAGTTTTCCTTCTCTCACAGTGATATCGTCTGTGTATTTTTCCGTTAGTCGCCTCTTACGACACCCGTCGGATGAGATGGTGTGGTGATATTTGTATTCTTTCTCCGTCACCACACCACACGGATAGCTACTATTGTTATAAAAACATGGAATATGTTGGTAGTTACTATGATCATATTTGAGCAAGAACACAGTGGTAGCGTATGCTTTATTAATGTCAAAACCATTTCTCCTCATATTTTCTTATTTAAATGAATTAAGCAATCACGTAGCTAACGGCTAATCTCGGCGCACAATCGTAAATAATGTTATTCCCCTCGACCTGTGAGGGGAAGTCACAGCCCTCTCCGATAGCAGATATCGTACAAGTGTAGCCTTTGTTTTCCCTTTTATCTTGTAATCGCGGTTATTCTGAAACTTTACAGTAATTTAATCGTTATTCTCGAACCAAAGTTTTGGAGTCGCTCTGCGGTCGAGTTTCGTAAATACTACAGAGGTACTCGGAATATTAAATCAGATTCAGGTTGAGGATCTGAGCACTCGAAATAACTTAATATCACACAGCCCAATGTTGATTTTCACTCAACAACTCTAGCAGCTCTAAAACAATATCCCGAGGAGACGACCATAGTGTCAGTCAGACTGTTTTTTGCCCTCTAAGGTATATTACTTGTGTTAGGAGTGGGTTCACGTCGGTAGTGTAATTGCCAGGATTCGAACCCGGGACCTCTCCATCGTTGGTCCGACTCTTTGTCCACTAAGCCACCGACGTTTCTGTGACTACGGCCAGACTAATATGGTCGAAAACTTCGGGATTTCAACGTTAAGGAATTATGAGCGTTTAATTCCCGTAAATACAATAGTAAATAAATTTATAAACTTTCTGAATGACATGCAACTGCTATAACATGCAAAGTTCATATATTGGAACAGGTTAAGGAAACGGGAAGTAGCAGCGCACTAGGGCAAAGACGACTGACGTTGTTCCGCCCTGTCACTTACAAGAGGCACGAAGGGCGTAAGGGGGGCGAGTGAGACGTGAGAGGGGGTCGTGAACGGTACGATCTGATTTTTTCTTTTCATCCCCGTGTCAGGACAGGGGTGGGACAAAACGCTCGGTTGGCACTTTATGAATTTAATGTTCTGTTCATTTTTGTTTTAGCTTCGTTATTCGGTGTTGTTTTTCTTGGGGACGATCGTGGCGAATGATCGCTGTGAATAAATAGGTATTCATACATTATTTTTACGCAGCAAAGATCACTTTTGTGACTTCTCATTTCTTTTTAAACATAAAAGGAATTTTACGAAGGCGGTTTTATGTGACACCTCTTGTTTTGCAAATGTTTACAGGCGATGTTAACCGCTTAATATCTGGACCGCCGCTTTATATTTTTAAAACGTCTGATACCTTGTATTTTATAATTGGCGCCATGTAATCTTATACACAAAAAAAATTAAATAGCCTTTTTGGATCCCTTGAAATACAGACTACAGTTAGAAGTTTAACAAATTTGGAATGCTGTTTGATTTGAGATTGAGAGTGGACCAAGTGCTGACGTTAAGGTCCTTACGATGATATAATAGAAAGGAACCGCGAGTATCATGCAAGCCATTTTAGAACAAGAAGTATACCATCAGTAGATCACACATACGCATAAAAATACAAATCGATTTTTTTTTTATATAGGACACACCAACTTGACCTCTCCTCGTCTGATGGTGAGCTAAAGGCAAAGTCTCAGGAAAGAGGGTCACCATTACAGACACTAAGTGTTACAATGGTGGCACTCAGCTTGGCGGCCTCATCAGATGCTTTTTCAAGCCCCGCTTAAAGGACCCGGCACTGTAGGAAGAAGGAAACACGTGAGCTGGTAATGAAATGCAGGCCCTAATGGTGCGACAGAGGAAAGAGTCACCGAACCGCTTGGTTCTTGCTCGTATATTCTGCACAGTGTGAGGGTGACATCTAAGGCCTGCACGTGTTGTCCTATGTAGGAAAGGAGATGGTGGAATTAGTTGGAAGAGCTCATCAGAACACTCACCATGGTAGAGACGGTAAAATACAGCCAAGGAAGCAATATCACTATACATCTGCAAAGGCTCGAGGGTGTTCGTGACCTCAGGGTTCCCAATAATTCGGACCGCGCGTCACTGCAACCTGTTGAGAGCATCAAGTAGGTATTTCGCGGAGCCATCCCAGAGATGCGAGCAGTATTCCACGCAGGAGCGAATTTGTGTCTTATAGAGAAGACACCACTGCTCCGGCGTGAAAAAAACGTCTCACTTTGTTCAGGAGTCCGAGTTTCTACGAGGCTGTTTTGATGATGCTCTCGAAGTAATTTCTGTTATTCAGTTTGCAGCGAATATCCATGCCTAGGATATTGAGATTGTCCTGCAGTGACAGTGGCGTGCTCTGAAGAGTGGGAAGGGGAAGGAAAGAAGATACCTTTGCTGTGAACGCACAAGCAAGCGTCTTCTTGGCATTGAACTCGACCATGTTCTCAGAGCTCCATTGAGAAATGTGATTCAAGATCCGGTCCAGTTCAGGGACAAGAAGCTGTCTATTTGGCCGCAGGTTGTCCGTGATAACTCCCGTGTAAGGTGCTATCGTCTGCATAGCAATGTATGCTGCCGGTGGACAGCATGTAGTTGATATGCAGAAGAATTATTGAATAGTATATGAATAATAAACGAATTAATAAAGTCCTCTATTTAGTAACATAAAATATGTTACAAAACAGATCAATAAACATAACAAAATAGCATATTTTTTGACAACTTGTAACGATAAAGGCGACGGCCTAAGTGTGAAACTTCCTAACAATAAAACTCCTGCGTAAGATAACTGCCAATCCGACTTGTCAAGTTAGCGATCGACACTTTCATTGATGGCCCTGCGCGTAATGACTGAACTTTCAAATGGCCGATTTATTTTTTATACGAGATAAACTGTAATTATTTACTATCTTGTATAAAAAGAAAGAATTTCTTTCACCCTACATTTGATAGTAAGTTCTACCTGCAAAATGCGTACCCGTGTACAAATGACGTTGGATAGAAGTCGTCGAGAAGTGTGAGGCCCGGCGTCGATTCAAAGGGCCTAACGATTGGCGCATGCTAATGAAATTGTCAAAGATACCATTAGGGACAGACACGTCTCGGGACCGGAGCGTATTCTGATGAATAGCTAGAGCAAGGGTTTCTACATTGTGCGGTGAGCGTGTTTCACGAGGGGACTGGCGGACATAAATACTAACATGTCATGTTTCTAGGCACAGTTGTGCCTTGAAGTAGGTATAGGGCTATTCAAACATGGTTAATTTTTTTAAATAATCATTGACTTTATAATCGGTATCAGTAAGGTTATCTGCGCGGGAAAAGGGAAATCCAGTCGTGAAAATGGGAATTCCGTTCACTAACCCAGTTTTCTCGTTATATGCAATAATTCTCGGTTCTTCGGGTGAAAGCCGTTCTTAGAGTTTCTCGCTTCTATTTGGGTAGGCAGAGACATTGCCTATAATACTGCATACATAGCTAAGAATGATTTTAAATTTAATATCCATATTAGTTCGATCTATTTATCGTTACTATAAAGGTGACTCTGTAATTCTATGCCCAACAGTGTTAATAACAGCGGTAGGTACACGGAATTGATTTCAATATTTGATCTCAGTGTTATAATATGATATTTATTGAACGTGCTTTGAATTGTAAAATTTCCTTTCAAATCAGCCCAGTACACAGAGTACTATATGTTATCTTCTCTGTGCTCAACGAGAAAAAACTTTATCATTGGAAGTTATGCGCTGGATGAACTTTAACTTTAAATCTCTAAGAATTATTTTCGTTTGTAGAATTTTATTCTAAAATCCTCGAATCTTAGCGAGTTATTTGACAAAGTGACTTCCTTTACTCGAATTCGTTACCAACGTTTAGACGAGAGGTGATATTTATTCCGGTTGAATTACTGAATGAGCGTCCAACTGAGGCTGCTAAATGAGCACCGCGTAGAGGCTCATTTTGAAGCCTCAGTAGAACCCCAATTTCCTTTGCTTATTATAAATTTATTACGCTCAGTTGAGCGAAGCATTCTAATATTTTAAAGTTTGAACTTTACTCGTTTTCAAATAATTAATCTGAAAAGGAACTTCGTAGTTCATACACTTATAAATGTAGAACACGTCTGCTGAAAAGAGAAAGAAAATGGCTGAAAGCGGGAAAAAATATTTTTCTTGTTTTTTTTTTACTTTATCCTGTAATTTCTGTAATGGACGTTTCAGCAAATTGCGGACGTTATCTGCCTTCCAATGGTTATCGTTTCTTCAGAGGATCGTTATGCTAACACTGTACCTAAGTCCTTCATTTTTAAGATTTAAAAAGTATCTCATATTGTGCCTGGTAAGAAGCTGAGCGGTTCCCGGCAGAGTAGAATTTGGACCACCCAGCTCTTCCCGGTGAGTAAGGGTTGTTTAACGTTAGACAGATATAATTATACAGCCCAGGTTCAGCCTTAGATGCATGGTTTGAGTCAACAATAGTGCCCGGAAGACGGCAATATACTCACCCCCCTATTACGTTGGACGTGATTGATGAAATGTGGGTGATAGTTCACCTCTGCCTAACCCTCCGGGGATAAAGGCGTGATCATATGTATGTGTGTAAGAAGCTGATAGATGTTGTTTTATAACCGAAAATTGAAAAATAAGCTAAAGACCGCACGCTGTTCCGCGGCCAGATGTTCGATGTTGAACCAGCCACCTAAATACAATCCATTAGTAGTCTTTTACGATGTTCACGGGAAGTGATGGTGCGCGCATCACGTCCCGGCCGTGGCCTCGCGCCACACGCCGTACTTTGTTCGCAATAAATCGATGTAAAACTGTTTATCAAATACCAATATGTTCAATGCGTTATGTCTATATCACACTGCTATTTATATCGGTTCCACTTTCATATTCTGAAGTGTGAGCTCGTGGTTCGGATATATTATTGAAACGTAACATTGTGTCAACGCCTGTCTCTCAAATGTCAAACATTTGACGGCAACTTTACTAGTTCAAGAGACCAACAACTAGTGTCCGAGCTTAATGAGAACGGGCGGGTAAGCGACGGTAGGCAGGCACGATCGGGTAAGTCAAATATCATTCATTTTATATCTGAATTCGAAGAAATGTTATTTATAGAATGATTGAGAATTATTGAGATTTAGTTGTTTTTCTAAGGTGTTTTCTGATTCATACAGTTGAAAAAGTTCTCTACGTTAGTTTGGCATTTACGAGGGGCATTCAATGAAAACCGCTGGGAAGTTACACACATTAAATACTAGCTGGCAGTAACTGGTTATCTGTTAGATAACAAAATAAATAAATTGACTTTTACTGTTTTATTAAAAGAATAATTTGTTTGTGGCGTATTGTTGCGTGATGGCGGCAATTGAAAACAAAACTACATGCGGGTATTAAGTATTGATGTCGATCAAGATTTTGGATATTACTTAGGGTAGAGTAAACGATGATAGGTAAATATCTAAAATATAGTCAATAGCGTTGAGTATTATGTTGAGCATCTTCCTAGCGTTATGGCCTCACACGTGATGGCTGAGATGCACTTTCTTCTTGGTTTCTATTCAATCTAAAATTGTTCACCTGCGAAAATTGAGGTGTTCCGTCAGCTTTATTCGTACATCCATTTCTAAGATGGCTGCTACCGACATTACGTTTCCTGTCGCAAAGTCATAAAGAGCATTTGAGCGTCTGTAATCATACTTTAGCTAGCTACCTACATTGTTTTATCAGACATCAACACAATCTTGTTTCAATGACAACGTACCTATCCCAACTTTTGAATATCTATGTTATTCTCGCTCAATGGAAGTATTTGTATGTTTGCATAAATATAGCTATTTGCATCGGTCTGGTTCGGTCGTACCTCGGAGAGCACGTTAAGCCGTCTGTTGTGCTTATTTTACTAATATTGTCCATCCCCCAAAGGTTTGCTGGGAGAAAACTCAACACTGATCAGTTAAGCTTGCCTTTGTACCTCAAAATGTATTTATGAGTACTTTTTATTGTATTATTTTTTGTGTGCAATAAAGAATTGAGAATATCTGTGGCAGTCGTTACGGATAGTCGAAGCTGTAAAAAGTCCAAAAACTAGTCTAACTGCAATACTTTGATATTCCCAATGAGTTGTGGAGTCGCTTCACAATCACAAAATATCGATGATTAAACAATGCTAGATTAGAAAGTTAGATAGAAAAAAAAATGGAATACAAACTACGAGGTGAAAACTTGGAATGCGACTAGGATTACCGCTAGGACAAATAAGACAGTATCTAGTCTTTATTTTATTCATTCGGTTCATCCAATTGCCCAAAATGTCCTAGAATTCCCTACTAATGTAATGTTCGTCGGTTTTCGTAAAATGACCACCCGACAGTACATTAGTACATAGTTACATTTCCTCGGTAAGAGCTGTAGTTGAAGGCCGTCGACCCTCGCAAATCTCATCACGGAATAAAACGACCCAGGACTAGTATTAGGCTAGATTTCAGCAGTAAATATTTATTCAGCTGATCAGGGTTCTCACGTATTACTCATTGATATTCATTAAGAAATATAAGCAAATTATATCGGAACAAGTTCAAGCAATCGATTATATATACTTTACATACTACGGTGAGACCGATTCTTGTGCCGTGACAGCAAAAATTCTAACGGTATGATGCTCACTTGTGACATACGTAATCACATCAATTAATAACTAAAAATATAAACAATCGCATCTATTTATCGAAAGGAAAACGGCCGCGTGGTTCCCGGCAGAGCAGAATTTGAACCACCTCATCTCTTCCCATGCGGTGTCATACAAGGCGACTAAGGGATAGGGCTGTTTAACATCGGACAGATATATACAGCCCAGACTCAGCCTTAGATGCATGCCTAGAGTCAACAATAGTGCAATAGGCTCACCTCCTATTACGTGGGACCGAATACAATTATTGGTGAAATGTGGGTGATAATTCACCTCTGCTTTACCCTCCGGGGATGAAGGCGTGATTATATGTATGTCTGTAAAACGACACTGTCGCTCTGGATACACGGAAGTTGTTTTAGCAACCCAACGTTTGCTTACCTCCTACTCACAGAAATCCGGATACTTTTTGTTTTATGGGCGCGATATCCCCACGGATACCTCTCCACCCGTGGAAGAGGTTATGTCGGACTCGAACTGACTAAAACAGGTGAGGTTGAAAGGCATATCCCTCGCCCCCTAGCCGACCCAGGGCCATCTCTCACGATCTGGCCCTCTTCTCAGGTGTGTGGGGGTTACAGAGTTCCCAACTCTTCCCCGGAAAACGGGGAGGCGCGCCAGACGCGCCGCCACCTCGGCCTGCTTCTGCCAGGGTGACAGGCGGCTCCACCAGTCACCCGCAGGCCTGCGCTCATGGAGGGCGGAGGTCGTTCATCGACCTCCGACGCCCGAGTTGCCTTCAAACGCGGGCAGCTCGGCTTGCAATCCTTCGTCACTCCCGCTGCCGCTCCCGCCCCGAAACTGCCGCTCCCGCCCCGGCGCTGCAGCTCCCGCCCCGTAAATCTGGATACTAGACTACAGTGTAAAGTATCGTTATATCATCTCTTTAATCTCAATTCAATTCAAATAGTTTATTTGCTAGAATATGGTATAGAGATATTGCAAGCTGCATTGTTCCTTTAAATTCTGCCACATACCGCGTGCAAATTTTAATGTTATACCTACTAATACTTACATGCTAAAAAAATTACATTAAAAGGTATTGTAAAATGTTATTGTATCGTCCAAGAAATCATTAATATTGGAATACATTTCGTTTAATAACATGTCAAATAATTGTTTCTGAAATAATGTCATACATGGGTTAGCCAAACTTGATGGAAGATTATTAAATATTCTGCATTGTTAAAAACACATGCAGTAAACATTCCTTCTAAATAGCTCTATATTAATTTGAGGTAAATGTAACCTGTTTTTATGTCTCGTCCGGCTATTCGCATATTCAGAAGAGAGAAGTCCCTAGCAAATAAAGAAAAGTCGGGGAAGTGTAGGTACTATATATACGTGTTGGTTGTGTTGCAACAAAGAAAGAACACTCGATATATTCATGCGAGCGATAGCGTCAAAGTAATGATCGCGCCTGGCCGAAGAGTATGTTGTTGAGGCATGATTCATCGCACATATATAATGCTATTAAATTATACTCACTTTGTAGGGATAAGTATATTTCGCTTTTGTATATAGGGATATATTTCGCTGATATCTATGGAGTACTTAATTTAAAGACTGACTTTTAAACTCTCGCGTTCCATGATATACAATAATGTTAACGGGAATTAATCTTTGAATTACTTGAAGTTTTGATCAGGTTGCATCGGCCGTAGTCGCAGGCACAGTCAGCCTAATTTTCTATCTTTTTTATAGACTGATTTTAAGAAGTGCTGAATTCACCGTGACTCTCTGCTAAAGTTAAGGTGTGTTGTAATGACAACATTAAATAATGGTGCTCATTAAAAGTAACTGGTAATCAACTATAAGTAAGTCAACATTACAGAGTTTAGATATTTATGACAATACATCATTTTGTGTAGCTGTAACTCCAATATTGGCATATCCAGGAATCAGGGGCAGTATTGAAACCACTACTGTAATGATGATTGCTGACAAGAAACCTACGACATCAAACAAATAGATAGATTCCATTATTATGCATCTAATTACTGTATCGACGACGTAAATATAACTCAACATAATTTACTAGACAAGTTCATTATACTATCAAAACTAACTGGTTCCGTGCCAAGAATAACTCACCAGGGTCACGAATAAACTATTGGAAACAAAGTAATTACAGATCAATTGTCAATTTATATAATCAATGCCTACTGAGCATTTATGAACGACGTAGAAATAGGCCAAAAGAGGCAAGATCTTTAAAGAGATCTCAAATATTATCAGGTTAGTATTGTATTCTCTATCATCTAATAAGAAATTTTACTGAGTTACCAGCAGTTATAGATTATAATTATCAGTCAAGTCGTGACCACGGGTGCTGCAACGCATCCGAAACATCGGCAGAAATTGTAAGTTCCAAGATATAATTCGCGAGAAGTCCCGATACCTAGTATAATTAGGAATTCACACCGCGAAAATTTAAAAAAGTTATAGATTATTTTTCCGGCTACAACCTGCTTCCCCATTGCAGCTCATCAGGGACTGTTTGTTCAATTTATCTCGCAGCAGACCAGTTACGTGACAACTGTATTTTATTTAATAGAAATTATCCAAGAAAATATGTACTTATCTTTCACGTGTCTTCCAATCCAATAATTGGACAACTGCCGACAAATCGACGACCCTACAAAATATATAAATATTAGAGCTCAATATGTGAGCATTAACGTGTAGCATGTTATATTATATTGTTATTATTAGTTACCAGCTCGAATAATATGCTGTCTTTTTGGACAGTTACAAAACTGTTAAGCTTTAAAGCTGCATTTTGTTCTTTACCACATTTTGTTTCAACATTTTATTGCGGTTATTTATGTGTGTTTCGGATAGTTAGCGCAAAGGGCTGTACAAGTACAAATGTGCCACCATCCTTCCAAAGGTCGTCGGACTCGGCATGATTCAAATTCAGAGAACAAAGAACTGTAACCTTGGCAAATCACTACCGCTTTTACATTTTAGGTTTCAGTAGTAAATGCAAAGCCTATGAATATTGATAATATTCAAGATAATGAATATTGTCAATTCCTTGAACATTGACAGAATTATTTTTATATGCAGTAAACCGTATTTTCTAGTGAAGAAATAGTCAAGTGAGTCTTCATTTGAAACTGCGGTAATGCTGCATATTTTTCATACACTTCACATTTTATACTTAATACAAGTTTAATGGAAAATTTGGAGAGAAATGTATATAAATTACGTAAGCTAGAACGTATCTAGTCTATCCCTTTTATATTACACCAGTATTTGCCGGCCCCACCTAGAGCCGTCGCGGTCACGAGTAAACAATTACCTATTTAGTGGGCTGGGTTCATTTGCGGAGAACACCGCAATAGATTAGTGTGCAGAGCAGTAAACTTACTACATATCTGCTAATTACATCTTATGACTGCTCAGTTTTGAATACTAAATTGTTAAACTTTGAAACTTTCGCGTTTCATGAAATAAACTTATAGAACAGTTATAAGGAACGTGATGCAAACAAAGTGATAGGTTAGAGAGTCTCCTCGGTTATGGAAGTAACAACATCTCTTATCGTTCTTTGAATGAGGCCTCAATGTTCTTCTGGAGCGGGAGTGACCATTGTTTCGGTATATTTAATTACTCCATCCCTTCCATTGATTTGTTCTTGGTTTGTTCTTCAATATACAATAGAGTTCACACTTGCTGTAAAGTTTATTTCATTCAAATATTCACGTTAACTGATAAAATCTTCCTTCCATTCCTTTCATACGTTTTAGGTATCAACTATCAACGTTGGACACTTTCAGTATTAAATGATATTTTAAGGCATTTAGTATGCTAACTATTCAAATCAATTATTATGTTATAAATAATAAGAAATATTCTACAACATTCCACACAACGCCATCCCGACTCATGGTAAGCATAGTTTAACTAGCCTGTGTTATGGAATCTAGAATACCGATAATCACTGGAGAATTTGTGCTGTCAGTGGGAAGACAAAAGGCTTGTCCTGCTTTGTCTTCTACTGACGGCACAGAAACTCTGTACTTACTGGGTTGGCAGCGAGACTGTGACTCCTCTGGTGTTACAGACGTCCATAGGTCACGGTAACCACTTTCCATCAGGTGGGCCGTGTGCTTGTCTGCCAACTAAGTGGTATAAAAAAAATAATAACACACTTTTTTTTTGGAAATACATAGGTACATGTTATACATAGAGAAACACTCAGACCAAAGCAAATATTCATGCACACAAATATTTGCACTGAGCAAGGATCGAACCTGCGCCTCCTGTGTTCACGTTCACTATTTTCAAAAAATAAAATAGAATCAAATAAGTTTATTCGCATTCTAGATTCTATAACACAAGCTAGTTAAGCTATGCTTACCGTGGATCAAGATAGCGTTGTGTACAATGTTGTAGAATATTTATTTATTTATTTTCTTTTCTTAATCCCCTTTCAGTATGTTTGAAAAGGATGCGTGAAAGTGCTTTATCAGTCTAGCCCCGCGAAAACTTGTCTTGTATGTACAGTCAGCAGAGCGAAACATTGTCTTTTCTCGTATAAATGTGTGAATAACTCCATTTCGAACTAAAAGGAGCACCTTTTTCTTTGTCGCACCGCTAAAAGTTACAACTCATGCGTTTTCCTCCTTCAATAAAAGACGAATTACAATCAATCTGTAAATCATCATTTTAACCTCGGACACTTGACAACGGTCTTTGATTTTATTTTAACATTGTTCGTATAACATGCATATTTGTTTTTATGTCACATTTATTTAATTCTTGGTGTACAAAAAAGAGATATAACAAACTGCTGCTTACCTTACTTGACTTTAAACATAACTTTAATTGAAATGTTTGTGTGTAACAAACATTTCAATTAAAGTTGAACTTAGTAAAAAAGAAGTATTGAAGAATAATATTTGGGTTAAGCATTTCATTAGATTCTTATGTACTTATGGCGATGTTTAGGTACTTGTAGCATTATGTGTAATACTATAGATATTCTTATAGCTTATGTGAGTAATAGATGTAAAAGGCTTGCCACCGCTAAACGTATATAAACATATACATAGTTCATCGATCTATTTAATTACTCCACGTACGAACGCGCACACTATTCCTGTAGATACCTACTACCAACTACGTACTTTCTATGTGATGCTAACAACTAATAAAGTTTAAGTGCATTGACTAGATTCTGGTCGCGTCAGCATCATTCTCGCCTCGCTCACAGTAAATTGTATTCTTCAGTTCCCAAACTCGCTTTGGCCTCGAGCACCGGCTTTGTTTACAGTGCGTTTGATGTCGATCCGGCATGCAATTGTCTGTGAAGCTAAACATATTATTTTAATAAAAGCCAGCCATTAATCTAATAATAACTTATATTTATTACACGTATACTAACATTTTATTTGTATGATGATGAAGAAAGAAATCAAGCATTACCACCCCATCTCATCCAGCAGAGTAGAATTTGGACCACCCATCTCTTCCCATGTGGTGTCGTACAAGGCGAGGGATAGGGCTGTTTAACACCAGGCAGACAACCTTAGAGGCATGGCTTGATTCAACAATAGTTTATATGGGACCGAATTCAATGATAGGTGAAATGTTGGTGCTAATTCACCTCTACCTAACCGTACGGGGATAGGGGCGTGATTATATGTATGTATGCCTCCGAAGGGTGTCGTAAGAGGCAACTAACGGAAAACACTCAGACGATATCATTGCGAGAGAAGGAAAACTCGAAATAAAACCCTGTACCAACCCGTCCGGCCGCCGTGGAAACAATAAACCAAAGCCGATATTGCGATATGCTATTTAATACAAAAATTTAAATATTTTAGTGCAATATTATTACCAATTCAACATCTCCAATTGCGCTATGTTACACACATAAAATCACGCTTGTTTCCCATAGGGGTAAGAAGAGATCACGGATTGGGCTATGTTATAAGAAATTAATATAAATAAGTAAGTATTCTATTCGGCAGATATAAACGAATGTACAAAAATGTAAGAAGTTCTCTCAATAAAGAAATAAGCACTCGTTACGATCAATCAATGGATCCATCCATCTTTATTTCCTAAGGATTAATTAAGTATTAGCAGTTCTTACAAATGAAGCATATTATGATATTTGTGCTTACCGCGAATTCCGCCATGTCTGGCCTGGCGTGGCAACACGTGCCAACAAATAATTTCAGACATTAATTTCATTTATAATTTAGTGTGTTTTAATTAAAATGTCATGAAATTATTTCATTGTGGTAAGATCTCATGAAATCATATTAAACTATATATATATGCGTTCAGTGAAAAGATTAAACTAGTAAGTTTTTATTTTAATGGTCCACACAGTGCTTGCTGTCCACCTGGTCTGTGTGGAACCCTTATTTGTCACACTGATTCTAGAACATAGAAGCACGAGTAGAAATCAAGGTTGCTCAGAGGTGCTAAAGCGCTTAAAAGTACAAAATTCTTATTATTTATTTTCCCAAAGTATTATGACTAATCAAATTAGTGACTTCTTACTAAATATCAGTATTTTTTTTTACCACTTAGGTGGCAGACAAGCACACGGCCCATCTGATGGAAAGTGGTTCCATGGTCTACGGACGTTTGTAACACCAGAGGAGTCACAGTCGCGCTGCCAACCCTGTAAGTACAGAGTTTCTGTGCCGTCAGTGTTGAAGACAAAGCAGGACAAGCCTTCAGTCTTCCCACTGACAGCACAAATTCTCCAGTGAGCCCTGGCTACCCTACTCACCGCTGCCTGGGAACACAACACGAAGTTATTATAGCTGCGGTATTCTATAGGGCGGAGGTACTTCCCAGTCGGACTTTGACTTTGACTGCTCAATTGGGCGGAAATGCAGCAGTGTCCTACCTTCTTAATTATATTTATTTATATGCTGTTAGCAATATAAGCTTACAGTATACACCAAAACGCTTATATGCTATATGTTACAGATTCGACGATTACATTTTATATTTTAGTAAAGTATTATTTATCTTTAAATATTAGAATGTCAATAGATGCATTAAAATTATAAAGACGTATCAATTAGAATTCATTTTACGGATCATTAAATTATTTAAGCATTAAATTATAAATGACATAGATACCTTCTTACATTTACACTAATGGCGCTAGGCTTGTCATTAAATACCTCTGCATCTAGATTAATTTCCAAAAAGCTATTTATATATCATACCTCTAAAAGTAGGACTATTCCATGCCAGAAAGCGCTAAAGACCCTTAAACGTCAAAACAGTAAGGAAACTTGTATGAAATAATTTATTGTGACGTCATAATATTTAATAGTCAAATCATCTTTTGCTATTACAGGTTGAGTGGATAATTAAAAATAAGTAATAAATATAAAATAATAACCGACGCAAGTTTTACCGCCCTTATACCATTCTAAGTTTTATGAGCTCTCTCTCTCTCTCATTTTTTACTACAGAAAAATCCCCCATTAGTGTACGAGTGAATTTTGTAAAATGTCGCCCTTAGGCCGATGATATTGCGGCCTATTAAAAATTATCTTAGTAAGATTTATGAAATCGCCATCTTTATATATAATTAAGACGAGGTGGTATTTCCAGTATGAAAAAGCCGGTCAAGTGCGAGTCGGACTCGCGCATCGACGGTTCCGTAACTTAAGCTACATAAACTGTAATATGTCTTGAATGCGTTCACTTAGAAGTTTGATTTTTACACAGTATCAAGACGTTATAGACCTGAGTAAGTGATATGAATTTCAACGTGATACCTCACCTCTACGCATGTCTATGACAAACGTCTTGGCAAGCAGACAGACAGACTAACGGACGGACAACGTAGTGATTCTTTAAGTGTTCCTATTAAGGTACGGAACACTAAAAAGACATTTACTTCTACGGGTGTACGTTGTTTTTGTGCCATAAGCATATTTTTAAAGTTTTCGATATACAGGATGGTTCAGACTTTTTACGGGTTCCGTGGTAAAAATGGATATTATGTTAAAAGTTTTACATGACTGTTTCCTTCAGCCAATAAATAGTTTGGTCGATATGCGCTTCCTCCATCGCCATCGTAATTTTGTAACTTTTTAGCAACGCGATGAAGATTCCATAAAAAATAGTAATAAAACTAAGGAACTACTTTATAAGAAAATTGTTTTGATGAAGATAATATCAGGCGATGGTTTGAGTTTGTGGCTGGGAGACATGTGGCTATAGGTAGGTACTAGGATAAATCGAGTGATGTAGTTTTTTATTCAAGTCAATATTTCATGGAATTTTACCAATGAAGTTCCTACTACCTATATGATTATGATAATTACAAAATTCTATCATTCTATCATCATAGCCTAGTGGTTTGGGTAATGGACTGCTGAGACGAGGTCTCGGGTTCGATCCCAGGTTATACCTACCATGGCTCACACCAATGACTTTTCGATGTTTTTCGAAGTTATGTGTGTATATATCGCAGGTTTATAAGTGCCCGGTTGATGGCAATAGGTTCGCCACCAATTACATTGGGGCCTAAAACATAAACTAGCAAAATGTGGGTGCTAGCACCTCTGCCTACCCCTTCGGGGATATAGGCGTGAGTTTATCTCATGTTATGTTATGTCTACTGATAAAATTCATAATTTTGATTCCAGAAATATACCTACCTATTGATGTCGAAATCGCTCAAACGTGTGTTATGTTCAAATGTTGAAAATGAGGGTTGAATATTTGGTTGAATTCAATTGTTCATTTTACATAGACATTTTGCGGCCATCTTGATTTCTTTGGTAAGTATAAATCTTCAATTTTCAGTTCAATTTGCTATAGCAACAATTCCAACACACCTTTTTTAAACTCTAGCCATAAAAGTCGGCATGTTGTGTTGTGTATACAAACAGCGCGTCGCCTCACAAGCTCTGCCTTTGGATCTTAAAATCAGACAACAGTTTCAAACAGAGCTGATTAGCTGAAACATGTAAGACATGTGCAATGTATCTAAGGTAATAAACTACCACACTGACCCGGTGAGCTCTTCTACCTGTCGAAATGTATAAAATCTTAGAAATGCGTGTTTTCCGTGAAGCCGATTAACAAGGATTCCCCAATTTCTACTGACGTTGTACAAGTCGAAGGCATCCAGCATACTACCCCTAATAAAGAATCCGGTGCACAGGCCCTTACCAGTACTTTTGCAGACCTGTTGAATAACAAACGAGGCTGTCATATGCATTCTCATGGTTGGAAGACCAAACCAAAAGATATCGGCTTTTTCGGGATTTTTTGCTTCCAAGTTTAGTAACCTAGGGACTGCTGATTGAAGAAGGCCTCAGGGTACAAACCTTGGAATAAACTACAAAATGAATTCCTTATGATTCTATTATGAAACCTACTGAAAATTATGAAATCATATCGCTTTAACTGGCAAAGGAAACTCATGAATGTTATCGCCATATTACACGAGGAAGCATTCCCATTTTCTGGTGTATTAGTTACAATCGAACCGAACATCGTTATAAAAGCAGACGACGATGTCGCGACCGCCCCCTACAGTCCCGTGGAAATATTTTTATTACATATTTTAGAAATGGCAGGTTTAGAATTTTTATGTTAATACGGTCAGTGTAGTGACATTGTTGTACCCAGAACCATCTAGTAATAAGTAGCAAAACGAAGATTTCTGAATCACACCATACTAATTCGCGCAAAATTCCCACATATAGGGGGGAGGGGGAGAGTATGTCGGACTTGAACGGTCTAAAACGCACACTAGCTGTGTGGGTCGCAGGTTACCGGAGGTGAGAATATCTGACACATATCCCTTGCACCCCGGCCAACCTAAGACCGTCTCTTCTGAGACGGCCCTCTTCGAGTGTGGAGACCATGGAGTCCCCATCTACACCATACTACCTGTACTACTACTACTACTACTATCAGTGGGGTTATCCGGACGGGGGATCAGCCTTTCTGTGTGGGCCATTTCACTAATTTCCCCTAAATAACAATTGCCATAATTGTTCTGACAGGACTGACGGCTTAACATGCTCTCCGAGACGCGACCAGAGTAATGCAAATACCATTCATGCATTTACTAATATTTGCACTGAGCGGGGTTCAAGCCCACCAGTCCTATCACTAAGGTTGTCCACAATCGTGGCGGCCCTGGGAGTGAGGGTTCTCACGCTCTCCACCTTGCTCGCGGCGATGGTTCGCTGCGCGGATACGTGGGCGGCCGGCGCCTCCTTCTGCGAGCAAGTAATGCTCCTGAAGGAGGAGGCGGGGCGGGAGCGGCAGCGGGAGCGACGAAGGATCGCAAGACAAGCTGCCCGCGTACGAAGGCAACTCGGGCGTCGGAGGTCGATGAACGACCTCCGCCCCCCATGAGCGCCGGCCTGGGGGTGACAGGTGAAGCCGCCTGTCACCCTGGCAGAAGCAGGCCGCGGCGGTGGCGCGCGTGGCGCGCCTCCCCGTTTCCGGGGACGAGTTGGGGACTCTGTAGTCCCCACACCCGAGAAGAGGGCCAGATCCTGAGAGATGGCCCTGGGTCGGCCGGGGTGCGAGGGATATGCCTGTCAACCTCACCTTCGGCAACCAAAACGACCCACAGGCGGCGTGCGTTTTAGTCGGTTCGAGTCCGACATAACCTCCTCCACCGGCTCCGGTGGGGAGGTATCCGTGGGGATTTTGCGCACGTAAAAAAAAAAGGTTGTCCACAATCACACCATACAAAATGATTAAAATTTTAGTGATGATCATCACCTCTTCGGCTGCATCTTGTAGCCCGAGCTTTATTTTATTTATTAGCCTTTCAGCATTGGCTGCTGCCTAATTTGCAGTATGTGTAAATATGCAGATGTAATATGTAACTATAACAGCAATTAATTATTAGTTAGCTTTTAATGTTATGTAGGTATTAATTGCTTGGAACTGGTTTGTTATGAACTTTATCTAAGGGATTGTACTCTCATATGGTTCGATACGGGCTATGTAAAGGCTCAAGCCTTTACGTCTAAGATCGCATGCCCAAAGACATTAACTAAGCCCTAGAGACAATCCGGTGTACTCATTCTATTAGGGATAAAAAAGCTTGCCTATATGCCTATAACTATACACCCCATGTACTTACTTATACTTTAGCATTATCATATATAGATATTTTTTTTGCCAGGTGACCAATGGGCACCAATATAGGGGACGAATCTACAACTTATAATCTGGGTTACGAAGTTTTTCCCTGGGTTCGTCGCTAAAATAAGCCTTCAGTTAATAAAAAATAAGTTATTTGTATCAAACAAGGGCTGTCTAATGTGTTATCACTGATATTACAATTATGGCTAAATACAAGCCATCAAAAGTAGCTTAATGGTCAATAAAAACACTGTTTACGGGTTATAAATGTAATTTAAATGTATCTGAAGACAAAAGAAAGAATGTCCTAGATATATATCTGAACATTTGCGGTGCCCCACTCGCCGACACCAACCGGTGCTTAGCTTACAACTTATTGCTACAATCTTTTACAGAGTCACCAATAAAACGAACACTTTGGCTCTTGTAACATTCTACTGTGTAGGATTTTATTTGTATAATATTAATATTAGTATTGATAGGAATACTTCTATTCCTACCAATGCCAAATGTTGTCATAGTGATTATTCATCAATAGCCACTAAGACAACATTTAAAGTTAATCCGAATCCCATTTTTAGTCATTTTTTTACCTGGAGGTTACACATATAGGTAGATACTTACCGCATTCCTTTACGGATGCGAAAAGAAAGTAATTAAGTTAGAATGAAAGAAGCCACGACTTCTGAGAACGTTAATTATTTTTGTAACAAAACAACTGCTAAAACATCTCAGCGGAGTCTGTGAAGTTCACAGTAAGATTCTGCGTTTCTGGACGGAGCTAAGCTGGCTGCTCTAGCCAGTACACTGCGGCCAATGGCCCAAAAAAAGAGGCTAAGATCGGACAAAAGAGTCCCTTTCTATTCCATTCCTACTAAAACATTTTGTGCCATGCGGTCTATCGTAAGAAGTAATTTACTAAATGCGTAAATACTAATAAATGTAAACTAAAGGTTCAAACCACCACCCAGTATGCTATTGACGTGAGCCCACTCCTAAAAGGAGCAATTTAACTTACTGGAATGTTTAATAGGAGATCTAAACCAATAAATGGGTACACTGTGTAAATAAACAACAGGTAGCTGCCGTCGCTTACATCAAAAATTGAGCGACAAAAACCTCAATATTGAGCAATATTGAATAAACTTGCCTGTCGAGTTTGAATAAATATTACCTTATAATAAAATTGCAAATGATCGTTTTAGAAATTGGCAACAAAAATAAATTTAGAACTTGTTTACTAATATTTGTATTACAAAGTATATTTATTTACAGTAAATGTTGTAACAGTTCTATAATTCAGACATTATACAAATAGAAAGCGGTTCACTATTCTCTAGTGGCAACACTAAAATGTAAAAAATTTTTTGACATGTGGACGGACGGGTACTACTCCTTCGGGAATAATGCTTTTGTCTGAAACGAACTGACGAACACCAATGGGTACCTCGCGGGAGCGTATATGCTGCCTGACTGCATCCTAGCAGGCTTTTTTATATACAACACGTCAATTAGACTTACTTCGCCTGATGGTGAACTAAAGGCAAAGTCTCAGGAAAGAAGGTCACCATTACATACATTTACCATGTTACAATGGTGGCACTCAGTTTGACGACCTCATCATATGCTTTTTCACGCCCCGCTTAAAGGACCCGGGCTCTAAGAAGAAGGAAACACTACTAATGAATTCCAAGTTTTAATGGTGCGGAATCATTGTGGCCTTAGCGAACTGTCAGAGACTTGGTGGCCTCATCATAAATGAAGAGAAGTCTCCGTTTCTTCCACGTGTGGGGGCGTGTCTTATAACACGTCGCATCACCTTCTCTGATCCACTTCTGCCAGAGTGACCGTCAGCGGAATCTGTCATCCCCAGATCTATGCAAAACTTGAGTGTGCTAGGACTCTTCTATTTCCTTTCTGCTGTCTCAGAGACTGATGCATTCCATACGCTTTCACTGTAGTCCCAGTCCAAAACACGAGATTTTCGAAAAGATGGTCATGGGATGGTTCACAGTTGACATGAATGTAGAACGTGGTTTACAGGTCCGGATAGTGCGGTAACTACCTATGAAAAATAGGAATATCAGAGGCTACGGTGTCGTGTGGCTCTCCAGCTAATCCACATGTCAAACGTCAGTACAGTCACCCAACTCTGTTTTATATTGGAATATTTAAATAGCAGTTCTTACATACATATTATAAGCGCCTTTAATATTTATCGCTAACAAACACGCCTCAATTTTGTATCTGTTGCGTGAATTTGAATCCATGTACCAAAATCTTATCAATCTACATGATCTGTTGCTGACAGGCAAAATAATGATATAATATATTATACTGCTTTTGTTCTTACAGCCACATGATATATTTGAGCGAAGAACGGACAGAAATAAGGAAAATAGCGCTAAATAGAAAAATATGTATTGAAAGGAAGGTATTAGCGGTTGGCGGAGTCTCGCGGTACGAATATATTTTTTCTAAAAGTACAACCAGTTTGACAGCACATCAGTCAGGGCTCTTTCATAATAATCACTGTTTTTTTTCTACAATAATGTATTTTGTATCACGACATATTTAGACGAGGGCCTGCTTTATGTACAGATTACCTAAATAGTAGGGCTTTGAGGGTCCATGAAGTTGCAGTCTTAACTCCAAACTAGCTTCTCATGTGATGATGTGTAAAATCTTCCCGATACATGCTCCAATGACTATGTGATCAATGTCTTCTCCCTTAATTTGATTTGCTCTAATACTTTTGATTTCATGTTTCCTTCACAATTGACAATAGGTGATTACTTATCTTTTTCAACAGTACCTACCTAATGAATTTGGTTCAGAATTTATCAAACGGCTCGCCGTATTTTAAGCGACATTTGAAATCTTAAAAAATCATCCCGTGAAAATATCCCCGATTCAGCTGCATTTCGATGAGACACGGTATTTCAATTTAGCTCGTAAAGAAATTAAGAGGGAATCGTATTGATATTGGCGGCAATTCAGCTGATTGTTACAGATTGAAATAAAATCATTTTTAACGAATTCTATCGCGATTTATTTAATGCTGTCTTATTATTCATAAACTGAAACCGGTTGTTTTTCAGCGGCCAGTAGATAGCTGCTAAAACGGGAATAGTTTTCTTTATTTGTAAGTATGTAGGTAATTCATGTCTAAAAGTAAATTAAAACTGACCTGTCAGTTTTAATTCGCTGCTCGTGCAACTTTCCAGCTTCTTTCTTCTAATACACCGGTACAACCCGTACAACCTACGTTATAATATTAAGCTACCTACATTTATTTTTTATATTTTACTTTGTGATTTCTAGTAATTATTTTTTGTAACCTGTATAACTCCATTTCCATTAAAAAAAAAAATTGTATTAGTGTACCTACTTAGTTTCTTATTGAAAAATAACGTGTGGCATTTACTACAAACCTCAGTGGTTTCTAAATGCACTGTAAATAATTATGTATATATTATGTTTTTAAGGTGATAAATAAATAAATAAATCAAATAAATACACAATTAGCAATTAATTAAATACATTCTCGTACTTGAATAAGTGAATCATGAAGTTCTTAAAATAATACCATATTCCTAGAAATAAATAATTATTAATATTAAATTAAACAACGATGCGAAATAATAACATAATATTTACTTTTGGTCTGTCTGTACAATAATGCCTATGCAGAAGGTGCCTACATTTCATCAGCTATACGTTTGGTCTCATGTAATAGATTATGGGCCTATTGCCGCCTACGTTGACTTTTTGATTAAGAGATAGACAAATGGGATTACATTGAAAGGGCGAGGAACGAAAGAGGTATCGCTTTTACGCAAGGATTTGGAAGTGTAGGCTTGAGAAAATTTAGGGGCGCGTCGCTTTCCACCTATATAATCTGTGCTATAAGTGCCTATTGTCGCCGCGTACGAGTCTTCTAAGTTAAACCAACTTAATAATTTCAAAGTGATTTCATTTTTTAATTGATAGATAGAAGAAAAACTCTTTTCTCAAATAGTATGACAGAATAGGTAGGTATAATGTATAATGGTGTCATATGCAGTCAACTCACCACTAACACCGACACTCCAGGCACTGGAGATTTTGAACTTGAGTGACTTAACTTTTTATTATATTAGGTATAAGCTGTTCCGTCTCGTGGCTCACAAATTTAGCTCCTTCATGAATAAATCCGGGTACAAGCGTCTAAAAGATTTAATAACTGTTTACCAGGATTTAGACCACTTCATATTACATATTTCGCGAAGATACTTTGTCGTGGCACAAATACCCGCCATATTTCAGACGAGTCTCCAAGGAGGATTATGTAGCAGACAAGTATTTAAAGTCTTATATTATAAATAGACTACAAAAAATATAAGAGGAAGTAATTATTTATTGGTAAGGTATGAAACAACCGTATGGGTAACACTGCATCACGCTAGTAGGTAATGTAGGGATAGAGAGTTTACGTCAACATGTGTGTAGTTAGTGTGTATTAAAGATAAAAGAGCCCTATGAGTTTTAAAGAATACCGAAGTGTTATCCAATTCCATATTTCTCCCTTTTCACCAGAGCTATAGTTTGGGTGTTGCAGGCGTTTATAGATTGCGGTATCCGTTCTCAATCTGCTTGTTTACTAGCTCAAAAAGAAAACAACTAAACGTCTACACTCCAGCGCCGACGTCGTTATAAAATATATTTATCTTGGTGATGTGGCCACGTACCTATATTATTATATTTCCAAACACAATTGACAACTTTTCCATCTTGTCCGCTAATGGCCGGGCCGGCGCAAATAAGTACATGGAGGGGACAAAAACATCGATCAACATCATTCACGTTGTTATAAATAAATGTAAGTGTGTCGGGGAACTTGTTGGTTTTTGTGTGACGTGCAAAAACCGATGAAGGGCCTCCGTCGCTTAAGTCTGGGCTGGGCGTTCAATAACTCGTGATCAAACTATTTGCGAACGAAAGTAGTTTGTAAAACTTTCCTTTTCGTCGACGGCGACGTGCTAAAGTCGACACAAACTGTTGCCATATCGGACTGCGAACTGGCCACCAGCTGTATTAGGACTTTTCGTGCAGTTTGTTACGATGTGTAGATTTTATAATATCCTAGTGGATATATTTTTAATATCTACCACGCGCCTGTGGTGAAATGGGATTGCCCAAATATAACCTCACAGTGCTCCATCAAGTGTCGAATACCCAGAGAAAGGAAATCCCCAGTTGACAAAATGATGTGTAGGAGCTATTTTTCAATTCTTCCAAAACTTTGAATGGGGAACGAAGTATACAGATATATTATGTACTTTGTTCACCATTCAAATGGGGTCATATATCTCATGTTTATGCCTAGTGTTAGGTACTATAACCGTGAAATACAGGTACTTATTACTGAGATAGAAAATATATGACCTATTCTCTACACCATTCTGTGTGGAAAATTGTAGCAATTCATCAAGTCATTTTACGGGATTGATTAATAAAATGAATATGCTATCTCACTATCCAGTACCTACTGGTGGATTCAGGCTACTTCAGAACTTTAATTAAGTAATCCTAGGAATTTCATGACGCATTATGTATGTAATTTTTATGTTTATTTTATTTTAGTGTATTTTAGTAGCTATCTAATAATAGTTTTAGTAGTAATCCTATTAGGTAAAAATTGGTGATGTAGTCGTGTGGTTCCCGGCAGAGTAGAATTTGGACCACCCCATCTCTTCCCATGTGGTGTCGTAAAAGGCGACTAAGGAATTGGGCTTATCATCAGACAGATATATACAGCCCAGACTCAGTCTCAGATGAATGTCTTGAGTCAACAATAGTGCCCGAAAGATGGCAATAGGGTTACCCCCTATTACGTGGGACGGAATTAAATGATTGGTGAAATGTGGGTGTTAATTCACCTGTGCCTAACCCTCTGGGTATAAAGGCGTGATATGTATGTATGTAAAGTTGGTGATCCATGAATAGAGCTGCCTATTGCGTTATTTCCTTATTGATGATGTATTATTCCTAAGGGTTATGAAAGGAAAAGAATATATTAAAAACAATATCAACATCTGTAGATAAAGAACTCATAACTTTACAAACAAACACACGTACTTATAACACATATCGCGTTGAGGGTTAAAAATAAGACATATATTTTCGCCACCAGCACCCTCAATGTAAATATGGCCTGTATTCACCACAGCGTACCATGAGATATCACGTTTCTGTTTATCATTGTTTCAGGCACAAGAACAAACGGCTGTTGTTTACTTTATTTAACGCATACACTTTGTTTAACGTTGTCCTGTGGGTAGCCGATTGCTGATACAGCTACACAATGCATATTAAGTTTGCTTTTATAAAAATGTCATTCTGTAAAACGAGTGTTGTCTCATGAATCCCTTAGCATAAGTTCGCATTTATATTTACTTATTTGAGATAGTTCGATACTTTCGTCGGACATTAAATTTTATTGGCGTTTTTCTGCTGTCCGTAATTTAATTTAGAGTCTGAAAACGCACCTGATGAACGGCAATAGGTTTTGTATAACCTAATTATATTTTGTCCTTAGAGTTTTGTCCCATTTTACGGAGGGCTAAAAAATATCAGCTCTTCGGAGATATAATGTAATTGTTTATACTTTACTTATTTTATAAATAGACACACTAATATTAATATTATTATGCGAAAAAAAAGCTATAACATTAGCTTTTTCATAGTCATTAATTTTTATAGGACAATGAAGAAAATAGAATGACTTGCAATTAAAACTTCACATTCAATGTTATGGTGTCGTGGGTGGAGACCCTTAGATACAATTAAAATATATTTCATTACCTATAATTACTCGAAAAGGTCGCTTAAGTAGATTGGGTCCGTAAAAATCGCAGCATAATTAACCTAATTCCGGATATTGCGTTTACGGTTGCCGACAGGAGGACCAATAATTCAGTAAAATAAATTTAAACATACATTCCGAAAATGTGTGACCAGTCTTTAAGCAAGTATTTCGGAACGATACTGAGAACAGGTAGTCAAGAAATTCTGTCAATGAAAATCGAGATTCAAGACTTAGCGTCGTTCTAGAATACGCTCAAGCATAGATATAAACACAGATCACCCAGTCTTTTCTTGAGAGGGCAGTCGTTGCTTGTGCATTGGTATTTTTCTAGAAATACCCTAAAACAAAGTTCGCCTGCATTAAGATATGAATTGAGTCTCGGATGAAGCATAGACATGACAGACGACAGTTCTAATGTCATGGTGAGTTCCGATTCACAATTCAATTCCGTTTATTTATTTGTGGGTAGTAGATTTGTGTACAGTTCTTATACAATGTTAATTTAAAGTGAGCTATGGCCTACCATGGGATATGGTGTACAAAATAAATTTTCATTTGTAGTTGCGTTTGTTCAAGAATACGTCTCAAATCAGCCGATTGACGATTATACCTTCACGCAAGCATAGTTCTAGAATATAAATCTGTCCTCAGTAATAGTTATAAATCAAGATGCTGTACTGAGTATCGTTTTGGAATACTCAAATACTTATATTGCAGTTCTACTGATTTTATGTGCGAAACGGAGATAAAACCTTACTTTTATATATATCACGCCTTTAACCACGGAGGGTTAGGCAGAGGTGAATTAACAACCACATTTCACCAATCATTGAATTCGGTCCCAAGTAATAAGGGGTGAGCCTTTTGCCGTCTTCCGGGCACTATTGTTGACTCGAGCCATGCATTTGAGTGTATATATCTGTTTGATGATTACCTTACCTTAAATACCGAGCCCATTAGTAGAAAGCGGTTTTATCCTTTTCCCAGTAATACTGTTGGAAGGTATTCATATCCAAAACGTTTTACAAAAAAGAAAACTTTTAATCCTACATACTTAAATACAGTAATTGGGATTCCAACTGTCTGCCTGCCTCACGTTATCATCCAATTTAACGGCCACTTCACAGGACCCTTGCATTTTCTCAGCAATTATCCCTGAACACTAACTGTCCCTATTATCCCTGCTCTTCATAAGGGCTCTCCATAAAGCTATTCACCTTCCTCCAAATCGCTTGTGACAACTTAAATATTAAACAAACAGAATAGGAAGCTCTTTTGTTGGCAGCTGAATGTGATTGTTAATATGCCTGCGGGGCGCGTTGATAATGTCAACCCTCGCCGGGATGGACCCGCGTCAAAAGGAACCCGCGACTCCGGGCGCAGTGACATAATAGTCAGTTGATTAATCACTTAACTTGTAGGACATACTGTCTAATGTTGTATATCGTGAATCAGCGTATAGACTTTAATATATTATTGTTAGAAGTCAATTATGTATTTTAGAAGCTATCGTGGCCTATGGACGTGGAATACGTCCAAACGCCACGGTAACATAATATAATATCAGAGGCATTACAATCGTGCTTCCGATCCTTAAGAAACCTTCTAATGTCCTTGAAGAACCCAATATGGTAGTCGCTTGGGAAAACCGCAGCAGGCAGTTCATTCCACAGCTTGAGCGTGTGTGGTATGAAATTCCTTTCATACCGCAATGTGCGCACCATTTCTGGTTGCAATGTGTGAGGGTGAATTCCTTGCTTATGGCGAGCGGTACGATGATAGAATGTAGCTGTGGGCATCATTTCGGACAATTGATCTGAGAGAGAGGAACAAAATATCATTTATGAGACCAAGCAGCACTAATTAAGGTCAGAAGATAACTGCTATATTGATAAAACCAACGAAAAACTAAAGAATGTCCCGCCCTACATACAGTACTGGCCTCATTACTGGTGAGGGGAGAAATGTAGCAGCACTTTTTATTATTTATTTGTACGATCGACTAACAAATTAATTATAGGAACTTTGAACATTGTACCCGAGATTGAACGAAGGAATGAAAATAAAACGAATGTAGAATCGAACGAATTTCATAGTAAGGAAATAGTATGAGAAAAAGCATGAGTAATTTTAGCTAGGATTTTTTTAGGAGGTAGGACAGGGCGGTATTTCCGCTTAATTGTCCACCTAACAGTCCGACTGGAAAAGTACCTCAGCCCTAAAGAATACCACGGCCATAATAATTTCGTGTTGTGTTTCCAGCGGTGAGTAGGGGAGCCAGAGAATTTTTGCTGTCACTGGTAAGACTAAAGGCTTGTCCTGCTTTGTCCTCTGCACTGACGGCACATAAGCTCTGTGCTTACAGGGTATACAGCGCGAGTGTGGCTCCTCTGGTGTTACACATATATAACCACTTTCCATCAGGTGGGCCGTGTGTTTGTCTGCCACCTAAGTGGTATAAAAAAAGCTAGGTTAATTCATACTGTCAACTATAAAATTGAAAATTCCTTGCGTTGAATACATTTAAAATAATCTGGGTTATATTAAATTAATAATTCAGAATCCAAACATGTTTTATGAAATTCATGCCGGTCTGTTCGCAATTAACGTAATTAAAAATGATTAAGCGGATTTCTTCATTAAAGCGAGCTGCCGTAGATATGTTATATTGCTGTTGGTTGTATAGATCTAGAACTGACATCCACTCGGGTGCCGCGGGCGTCAGCTAGTAATATATATGACGGCTTTGGGAGTCAAACCAAAGAAATAAAAGGATGGGTGGCGTGAATGAGTAAATGGCAAGGAGATCTGTAACTGAGATACAAATGCCAAACAAAGAGATAAGGGCGGCGGATTATCTATTCTAAGGGTTGATGACGAGATTAAGCTATGTCATATATCATTTAAGATTTAACTTGTGACGTGAATAATCTTCATTTTAGCAGTAAATATGGGCGTCTTGTAGAATCACATTTTCTGGACGAGACGAAGGAGGTGATAAAACTGACTTTTGTACTGTAGTTAAGTTTAGTTGTTTGTTTGAGTTTTTTTGGAGTATAATACAGCATTTCTATTTTATTGGAAACTATTTAATTCCTCTTTTTCAAGTTTCTTGACCTGATAGTGTGTGTTGAATGAAATTTTAAAGCATTTAACTATTCAAATCAATTAAGATAGTCGCCATAAAACGGATATGTAGGAAGGTTTGGATGATTTCAGGCGAGGTTAGGTAGCTTAGTGGCCATAGCATTCCCTCTTTAAGGGAAGATCGCGGATTTCGAATTCTGCCTGAACTGATTGAATTTTCTTTAATTGATCTGATGGTGTGTGATTAATTTAGATTGGGGTAACTTAATAGGTGTCTTCATAGCCTAGGGCAGCTAAAACTGCTAACTGTAAACCTCTGAACTATAGTTTACATTATGCATGTTCGATGACACTATATTAATATACTTTATATTCTTATTATTGAATGACAACTGCATGTATCTACCGCTCGCGTCTTTCGTGTTATACCGATTCGGTTCCCGTGGTCCAAAACAACCTATTCCCAGACTAAAACGTTATATCGTGAATGGCTAACAAACATTCATCTATCCATCTACTAAACAAAAAATTTGCATTTATAACACTAACTAAGTAATAGGATTAACACGAAGATAAAAAATGTAGGTACTTCAAAAGTGAAACCGCGTCGGGCCCTCAGGCGCGCGACCCGCTGCGGCTCCGGCCTCGTTACCGTGTGGCGACCCATTTCCTGATGAATTTATCGGCTCTCGAGTCGCTGAGTATCCTTCATTTCATTACACCCTTGATAGATTCTCACTTGCCAAGGTCACCCTTTTCAAACAGTTAATGTAGAACTAAATTTTCCTGCACATGCGAATAGATAGTACCCAATTACGTTTATTTGCAACTTTAACATAGAATATTTTTTTCATCTAAGTTTAAACTGAATTAAGAATGGGTATTTATTTTACGGGTATTAATCAAAATCTTCGGGGCTCAAGACAACCTCACTTGTAAACTGGTACACCTATCTATCGTAAACTTTCTGGGGAACATTCTTCTCAGGGTAGAGTCAGGCAGTAGTTGTGACCACAACATCAATGGAAAAAGTAGGAGAGACCCCCCTGGCTCCAACCGGGAATACGACTCTGATGATGATGAAATATTACGACAGTCTTTACGATAGACATACTTAGAAGACAAGACAAATACAAGTCAATCAACTACAGAAAAAAGTTATTTATCGAATTGTAACTTGTAAGTTGTAAGTACCAGAAAAACACCCTTTTCAAACAAATCATTGCCTCTAAGATGTAATACAAAATTACTACACTTCTTCGAACGTTTTCGAGAACTCGAAGGTATCTAGACAACGTGATCTTGTGAATTATAGTTGTGAAGGTTAACAAATAAAGGGTTGAACAATGTACTCCGACGCGTGCTCAGGGTCCGTCAGGCCGGCGGAATTTCACCACAAATTTGTACTTGGTATCTCTAAGCACATTTTGCGGTCAAAGTGGATCCGACGCAAATACACTTTTACATTCAATCGTAACCGAAGCACGTTCATATTGAGAAGGTTTCCAAGCCAAACAAAAGGAATTTGTTCGGAACTTTGTTCTTTTTAATGATCTATGAGGAGTTATAGGGAGGTAGGTACGGAGGCGTGTTTTGACCTGTGTTGTGGTGGGGTAGAGCGGTCGATCTTAGCTGCGGTAGAGGTCGTAGGTTTGATACCCGGTTATTTGTATTTATTTAATTGTATTTTTCTGGATGTTTATGCATTTTCTTTTAGCTGTATTCTAGAGGCCATGTTATAGACTATGCTTAACGAATAGATAAATGAGTGTGTGTTTCGTGGCCGTATGGTTCCCGGCATGGCCGCGAGGTCCTCGGTAGAGTTTAGGCCACCCCATATCTTACCATTCGGTGTCGTACAAGGCGTTTAACATCGGACAGATATATACAGCCCAGACGCAGCCTCAGATGCATGACTCGAGCCAACAATACTGCCCGGAATACGGCAACGGGCTCACCCCCTATTATGTGGGACCGAATACGAAGATTGGTGAATCGTGGGTGTTAATTCACCTCTGCCTAACCCTCTGGGGATAAGGGTATGATTATATGTATTTATGTACAGTTTTTTTATACCACCAGACAAGCAGACGGCCTACCTGCTGGAAAGTGGTTACCGTGGCCCATGGACGGATGCAACACCAGCGGCGTTACACTTGTATGTATGTATCTTTATTAGCCATTATTTACATAACTTACATCTAAACAAGGCCCCACAAAACCGTTTCCACGGTTTGACTGTGGGAACAGACAACAAAGTTTGCTACGTTTGCATGCGGACATTATTATATATTATGCATAGGTATGTACAGTCAACAAAGTAGATGAGGTCGCACTTCTTCATACAACTTATATGAAAAAGTGCGACCCCATCCACTCCGTGTGCTGCCGACCCTAAATTTGTGAATATTTACGGACTTCAATAGCACATAGGCTACTTTTTATCCCGGTAATAGATTCTTGCGGGTAGCGGAAATCAGTATCAATTCCACACGGGCGAATCCACGTTCAACAGCTAGTTCTCCATAATAGCTAAATTTACTATGAATAAAAACGAGAGCTATTTACTCGGCGCAGCCATGTTGAAGTCATCTCTCTATAACGTCGTACGAGAGCCCCAAAACAATTTATTATTCTTGAACGAAGGTTCTTGTTTAAGATAAAAAGTGCGCATTTATGAAAAAGTAAAGACAGAAGCTTTTTTAAGGAAAACTAATCAATTTCATTTTTTCCGCTCCTTGTGCGCTGTGGCGTGATGACTGATGGAGTCAAGATTAATAATATTAAGCCGGATAAGGATAACGCCATCTATTTATGGAAACAGGAAGTAATATCTACCGTGATCTTTGGAGCTACTCAGCACCTGCCCACCTAGATAAGCGGAAATTCGTTGGCGTATGGGAATCTGCCTGATTTGTTGAGATTTATGCTTTATGCTTATTACTGCTCAGTTCCCTTGAGCTTCCTCGATAAACTGACTATTCAACACAACAATAATTTTTCAATTCGAACCAGTAGCTCTTGAGATTGGCGCCAATTCTGGCAAACAAACAAACAAAAAGCAGACAAACTCTTCTGCTTTACAATAATAGTCTAGCTTTATAATTTCATATCGGTCCTGATATTATCCGGTCGAATAATAAAATCAATAGTTGGCAATAATTTACATCTGGCCGCCCCAGTTCCAGACCTAGTCTATCTTGCGGAACATCCACGTTTAATCTGTGAAGTAATATTTCTATTTTGCTCAACCCCAGCTCGTAACAATACTTCGTAAAGTACATATTATAAGACAGAGCGGAGCGCAGCCCGTGCCTCACTTCTCAAAGATGTTCCATTCTGAACATCTCTTGTTTATTCCAAGTCGCCGCGTTCGAGCTTAACTTAATCCGAACGATTGTTTCATCCATAAATATAAGCTAATTTTAACACAATTATGTTGTGCCGTTGTGTATTCTTAGCGCGAACATATCAACTTACCCCTCATTCATCAAGGTTTAAAACATGTCGGTATTTGACAAGTTGCAATATGTCACAGACTTCAGTGTGAACGCAAATGTGTTTTAAAGTTGTATACAATTTCTTGACTATACATATTATGTAAACGAAACAGTATCTGAGACTATACAATATACAATATGATAATACAGGTATTTAATAAGTACTCTTAATATGTTTTGACAAGTCCTCTACAAGTTTAGTATCAAACAAGTTTCCGACTTGTTCCTCGGACACAACGAGGGGTTAGGTATCGGTTACTAGATGGCGCGAGCGGCGTATAAATACACGCGCTACATTGTAAAACCTTCGTATAATTTCTCGATCCCCTTTTTCTTGTCAGCATCAATTTCATTATAATTCGTGGGATGAGAATCGTCGACTGGAGATGTGCGGATATTCGCTTTATGGTCGTGGGGACGTAATTATAATGGGTTCACGTCGCTGGATATATTCCCTTGTCTTGGAAAATGTAAAGCGGTACATAGGTAGATAAAATTGTGTGTGGGATGGAAGGCATTTGGGGTAAATAGACGCAATTTTCTTTTTCAAGTTTGATACTGTATTATACTTAATATAATGGAAATTGTTATGATGTATCGTGCACGTTTATGTATATTTTTTAATATGCATATTGAATATGGCACTTTTCTATTGCTGTTTTTTTTTAACCTGACTGGTTTCGCCTCACGGAGAATGCCGTTCAAACCAATAGAAAAATAAAAAAAATTAGGAGGAGGTAGGACACGGCGGTATTTCCGCCCAATTGAGCAGTCCGACTGGGAAAGTACCTCCGCCCTACAGAATACCGCGGCTATAATAACTTCGTGTTGTGTTCCCAGCGGTGAGTAGGGTAGCCAGAGCTCACTGGAGAATTTGTGCTGTCAGTGGGAAGACTAAAGGCTTGTCCTGCTTTGTCCTCTACACTGATGGCACAGAAACTCTGTGCTTACAGGGTCGGCAGCGCGAGTGTGGCTTCTCTGGTGTTACACACGTCCATAGGCCACGGTAACCACTTTCCATCAGGTGGGTCGTGTGCTTGTCTGCCACCTAAGTGGTATAAAAAAATAAAAAAAAAACTGTGAAGAAGTGCAGGTACCTACCTTATTCAGTATGTGTAACAAGTTCCACCAAGCGCCATCAAACTTCAGTATAAACATTTGCCGTGCTTCTATATTTTTATAATACTTATAAGATCAGTATCAGAATAAACGGGATATTTACCATGTTTCATTATTTTGAGTTTCCGATATTTCGGCGCTGTTGCAAGCACCATGATCACGGAGGAACTGGAGTAGTGGCGGTGAACAAAGAAAAAGTTTTTTCCTAGGAGTAATTATATCGATCCACCCTCTTTCGAGTTCTTTTACTACGCGTATCTGCACTACTATTGGTTTCACTCTCACTACAAACTCGAACCCGATCTCGATCACGTTCACGACATACGATGCTCACTGTATCCACTCGCGATTTTGTTTTAGCTTGTTCCCGGTTGTTTTTGCAAAGACGGACCACTGGATGCCAGACGTTCGGCAGTTGAAACCCATCCTCACGATTGAAATTTTTATACTTTTTTATTTCAATTGCTTCCCTAACCAGTCTTGGTATATAGTGGCGATCTGTCGAAAGCATCTGAGGGTAATGTAGCTCGATCCACTGGTTTGTACCGGACTCCAATAAATGTTGAGCGATTGCAGATTTATGCGGTTCATTGTTTTTGACTGCCCTGATGTGTTCCTTGATTCGGCATGTAACCGTTCTTTTTGTTTGTCCTATATAAGAACTGCCACAGCTACAGTCAATCTTGTACACTCCCGGTCTGTCCATTATACCATGTATACTGGAGGGGAGTGAGAATGTTGTACAACAATACGTGGCCCAGTTCAACAACATCCATGGAAAAATGAGCTTTACGTACGAAATGGAAAAGGAAAGAACCCTTGCCTTCCTTGACGTGAGGATCGGTGTTCGTGAGGATGGGTCGTGTAGCCACTCCGTGTACAGGAAACCCACTCACACTGACCGCTACCTGCATGCCGACTCACATCATCATCCGCGCCATCTGAATTCGGTAGTGACGTCGCTTACTGACCGCGCATATAGTTTATGTGACGAGGAACATTTACAGGAAGAATTGAAGCACATAAGCGGCGTTCTACAAAAGAATGGATACAATGGACGGATAAGACCACCCAGACTCACCACAAATAAACCCCGGAACTATAAGGTGGAAAGACAGCCAGCCTTTTTACCCTACATCAAAGGAGTGACAGATAAGATCGCTAACATCCTGAAGAAGGTATCTGTCAAAACTATTTTCACTCCTTTTAAAAAGTTGTCGCAATGCCTGCGCTCACCCAAAGATGGCTCCCCATTGGACAGACCGGGAGTGTACAAGATTGACTGTAGCTGTGGCAGTTCTTAAATAGGACAAACAAAAAGAACGGTTACATGCCGAATCAAGGAACACATCAGGGCAGTCAAAAACAATGAACCGCATAAATCTGCAATCGCTCAACATTTATTGGAGTCCGGTACAAACCAGTGGATCGAGCTACATTACCCTCAGATGCTTTCGACAGATCGCCACTATAAACCAAGACTGGTTAGGGAAGCAATTGAAATAAAGAAGTATAAAAATTTCAATCGTGAGGATGGGTTTCAACTGCCGAACGTCTGGCATCCAGTGGTCCGTCTTTGCAAAAACAACCGGGAACAAGCTAAAACAAAATCGCGAGTGGATACAGTGAGCATCGTATGTCGTGAACGTGATCGAGATCGGGTTCGAGTTTGTAGTGAGAGTGAAACCAATAGTAGTGCAGATACGCGTAGTAAAAGAACTCGAAAGAGGGTGGATCGATATAATTACTCCTAGGAAAAAACTTTTTCTTTGTTCACCGCCACTACTCCAGTTCCTCCGTGATCATGGTGCTTGCAACAGCGCCGAAATATCGGAAACTCAAAATAATGAAACATGGTAAATATCCCGTTTATTCTGATACTGATGTCAGTGACCATGATAGTTTAAATACCTATACTTATAAGATAACCATACAGTAGTGAACACGGCAGGAGGCGCAGGTTCGATCCCAGCAGGTGCAAATATTTGCCGGTCCCGGTTGTCATACGAACATCTAGGACAGTCGTCACGGTAGTTGGAGCCCTAAAAAGTCCAACAACTGGTCTAGCTGCAATGCTTCGACATCGCCTTTGGGTTGTGGAGGTCAGGTGGCAGTCACTTCTTCGCAGTCAAACCCGCAGTTAGATTGGTAAAGCGAACCCCAGACTCCGAAGTGAAATCTTCGGATGTTACTAGGATTAACGCTAAGATGAAAAAAATATTATAATCGAAAGTTAATACAAACAACGTAACTAAATACGTTTACCTCAACCGGATACTTACAAGAATTGTTAGGCATCGTCTCATAATTTTAAACTGAGTCATACTTCATTTTAGAACAATGCAAGTATGGAACAAATATGCGGATATAGGGAGGTACTCAAAATTCCGCGTATAGCTGCAATACAAAATCAAATTTCAAACCAGAACCATACAACGATCAACAGATGTGCTTACCTTAAATAGTGGCATAAACACATGTCACTTACCCCTATTAGCCGTATGCAACCGCAGGTACAGGTCACACAGGTTACAGATGCGGCCGCCTGTTATACCTTCAGCCATTCCGGGGCATCAGCTCATCTTAAAACCGTAGATGGCCCAGGGTCAGCCGACGTGCGAGGATCTCTGATCTGAAGACCCGCGATGGCGTGCTTTTGTAGTCAATCCGAGTCCAAAATAACCACCCCCGAATGCCGACGAGCAGCTCATCTTAAAACCGTAGATGGCCCAGGGTCAGCCGACGTGCGAGGATCTCTGATCTGAAGACCCGCGATGGCGTGCTTTTGTAGTCAATCGGAGTCCAAAATAACCACCCCCGAATGCCGACGGGCGTGGTATCCGAGAAGAATTCAGTACGAAGAAAAAAGTTCTTTTACCTACTGCGTCCTCTTACCCCAAACGCCTCACGCATTTACAACGTTTACGATGAAACATCGAATGAACACATAAAGCTCAACACAAATTATTCATGCGATACATTTCAGCATGTCTAATTATTCGGCGGGCATAGATCTTTCATACGTTTGTAACAGCGACGAATAATAATTATTTAATATTAATCAACGTTGGAGGCAAGGAATACTCACATTGGATGTGGTAATTACAGTACTCGGTAGGGACTATTGTGAGAGTTCAGACACCTTAATCTGCGAAGGTATAATGATGATTCGTTTGGAGCCCTTGCACACAAAGTTGAAACTATATAGATAAAGGTGTCTATAGTGAGATTTTTATTAATTTTCCAATTTTTTTGTCATCTATTTCATTACCGCGGGTAAAAGTTAGGTATGTATACTTACACTACAATAATATTGTTGCAGCAAAGGAGTTAATGCCATTAAATCTAGACTTTATAGGACTTTTTTAATAGGAGGTAGGACACGGCGGTATTTCCGCCCAATTGAGCAGTCCGACTGGGGAAGAACCTCCGTCCTACAGAATACCGCTATTATAATAACTTCGTGTTGTGTTCCCAGCGGTGAGTAGGACAGCCAGAGCTCACTGGAGAATTTGTGCTGTCAGTGGGATGACTAAAGCCTTGTCCTGCTTTGTCCTCTACACTGACGGCACAGAAACTCTGTGCTTACACACGTCCATAGACCACGGTAACCACTTTCCATTAGGTGGGCCGAGCGCTTGTCTGCCACCTAAGTAGTAGAAAAAAAAAAACTTTAGTAGATCCACGGTCAACGCAACGTTGAAAGCTGCGTGTCTAGTGGTACTCGAATTCCTTCAAACTTTTTGCCAATATCGGCGAGATTGTTCCTTTACGCAAATTCCAATCGTGAATTTGTTCGGCAACTTAGTTGAAAGCTATTTCCGTGGGTCGACAAGTGACCGAACTTCCTCAGAGAGCCAATAGATTTAAAACTCTGGAGTTTTTATCCTTCTTTCATCCAACAAGAGAGTTACCTTTTGCTTTATTATCAAAGTTAGACCTGTGTATTTACATGTACCTCCCTAAAGGTAGTGAGGCAAAGTTTGGAGGGTATTTAATTTTGTGCCAGGGGTACGAGGGATATGTCTCAGATAAGCCCACCTCCGACAAACTGCGGCCCACACAGTCGGCGTGCGTTTTAGTCGGTTCATATCCGATATAACCTCCCCCACCGGCTCCACTTTTTTTTGTGCGCCTTATCCGTGGGGATAAGGCGCACAAAAAAAAGTGATTTACAATTTGTTTGACAATGTCAAAATGAGATCAATTCGCTGCATATGCCAATTATAAAAGAACATAACCTGTGAATGTCGAAGCTCCACGCACCCTGGGGTACTTAATCTTCTTTTATAATGCCTAAAACATATATTGAGTAGTTTCTGAAGAAATTAGGACTTCAGATAGGAACTACAAAAACTGCTGATTAGTTGTCCGGTACTGCTTGTGACGAGACACGCAGCGCGTGACGGGCGGGCGGCGCTCGGCGGGGGCTTGAGTGAGCGCTTCACGGTTCAGTTTTTACGCAGCGGGGCGCGTCAAACGAAACAAACGACTTCTGATGAACCTAGTTAGTCACTAACACCTAATATATAATACATACATACATATATCCATTCACGCCTTTATCCCCAAAAGGGTTAGGCAGAGGTGAATTAACACCCATCATTGTTTTCACCAATCATTGTTTTTGGTCCCACGTAATAGGAGGTGAGCCTATTGCCGTTTTCCGGGCAATGTTGTTGAGTCGAGCCTTGTATCTGTATATATCTGTCTGATGTTAAACAGTCCTATCCCTTAGTCGCCTTGTACGACACCGCGTGGGAAGAGATGGGGTGGCTCTAATTCTACTCTGCCGGGAACCACGCGGCTAACCTCCACGCGGGAACATGTAGTATAATATCATTTAATTGCCTTAACTCGATCACAGAATTAATCACCACGTAGCTACGTGTTCTTTTTGTCTCTCTATCAGTAGGTGTACTGGGAATTCATTCACACTTTGCGAACTGAGACGGTGCGCACTGTGCGGTATGAAAGAAACTTCATCCCACGCACACTCAAGCTGTGGAATAATAATAATAATGTTTATTTCTCACCAAACCGTTTACATAAGAAATCTCAAATAAAATACAGTAGAAAGTAATTAATAAATTAGTACAAGGATCAATCAGAATTATGGCGGGCTGGTACCTGAACTAGGAGAATCCTGTGTCTCAGGCTATCAACCCTCCACCCCTGGCCAGAGGCTAATATAATTTATAAATAAGGATGTGTGAAAATACGTGTGGGTGTGTGTGTGTGTGTGTGTGTGTGTGTGTGTGTGTGTGTTATGTATACATATGTTCGTGGATGTGTACGTATATGTCTTGTTTGTCTTTGGGTGTGAGTTGAGTACATGTGTGAGTGTGTGTTGCGTCTGAGTTGAGTTGTCTGAGGGTTAGGCGTTTGCGGCTGCATGTATACCGAATGTGCATCTGGATATGTAAGGATTCAAGTTCCTTTTTGCTTTATACTCGTAGAATTTTTTTTGTGCTAAGGTAATCATGGGCCATTAGATATTGACGTCGAGCGAACATTGTGTTAAAGGAGGGAACAGGTGTTCGAATTCTTCTTTTACTCAGTGAGATCTTAGATGGATCGATAGATTTATGGTGACGCAGGACTGTACAGTAGATGTATAATTGGCGAACTGTGAGGAAACGCGATTCTTCATAAAGTTTTTGAGTGGGATATTTCCTGGTCTTATGGAACATGACTTTGATGACTGCGCGTTGGGCTCTTTCCAGCTCAAGCAGATGAGATGGAGCAGCTCCACCCCAAATAGGGCAGCAGTAAGACAGAACGCATTGGCAAAGGGCATAGTATATGCTGGTTATAAGATTGCAGTCCGCAGCTTCGCGTAGGTTTTTAAAAATTGGAAGTAATTTACGTACTCTTTTGCTAAGTGACGATATATGCGGTTTCCAATTTAAATGGCAATCTATGATAATTCCCAGGTATTTATGGGTATCGGTCTGGGCAATGGGAATGCATTCACAGTAGCCACTATTTTCGAGTTTGCATTGGGAAGTATGAGCTGTAATAGAGCTGTAGTATAATTTATTTTTGTTCTAGTTATGTTTTTGTGAATGGTTGGTTTTAATGGGTGCACTATCATAGGTCAAGAACGTGGGATAATGGTCTGTGATATCTGTTTCAAGTACAAAACATTGATGGTCGCCCTCTAGCTTGCACATGAAGTGGTCTAAGCAGGTATGGCCATGCGTGGGGATGACAACGCCTTGATGTAAGCCATGGGAACCAATGGTTTCCAGATAATCTCTAACGTCGTTATTATTGGTATCTAAGGTGTCGATGTTTATGTCTCCGGTTAGTATGATATGCCGCAATTTGGTATTGGTTAACAACGTGTCCAAAGCATCAAGGAATGTTTTAGGATTTTTGAAACAGAAAGGGCGATATATACATATTACTGTCAAGTTGCCTATTTTGGCCGTCAAGCAATTGGCCTCATCTAAGTCAACTTCTTGTACAGATGCTTTAATATTCAAGTTCAAATACATGATCACTCCATCATTCTGGTTAAAGCTATGCTGACTGAAGTACATAGAGAAACCATCAATTAGAGGGGGATTCGAGTTTTCATTACACCAACATTCTGTCAGGACGATGATATCTATATTTGTTTTTAACCTTGTGATATATATTAGAAAGCTGTCTAAATTTTTATTTATACTTCTTATGTTAAATGAAATTATGTTTAATCTATTTGAATGATCAAACTTGTGCGCTAAATGGTTGGGGTCTACCTGGGAATGACCTCCCTGCTGCGGTTTTCTCAAGCACCTACAATATTGGGTTCTTCAAGAGGGGCATCAGAAGGTTTCTTCATGGTCGGCAGCGCGAGTGTAAAACTCCTGGTGTTGCATACGTCCATTGGCCACGATGACCACTTCCTATCAGGTGGACCCCAAAAATCTTTGTGCGTCCAACGAGAACAAAGTATAACTTCTGTCATACAACGCATTTACCTATAGGTACTTTTAATATCACGGTATTATATAGATAGATAGAAGATATTTAGGGATTTAATCTTTTACAAAAAATGTATATTACCGTTTATTATTAATCACTTTAGATGCGATTAAAAGTCTATTAATCTTTAATGGCACGTGCCCTACGGAATGCTTACGTGTCCCTATCACAACGTTGGACGATGTACCCGGCAGAGAATTGCTCGAATTTGACGTCAACTATTTTATTCCAGATCTTGAACCGTTGTAGAGCTGTTTGGATATGAATAACCTAGTTTTTAAAATCCCCAGAGGAAAATATCCCAATATATTAAATAAAAACTTCTTTGCAGGGATCTTCGGAGCAAGAGATGACGTGATCTGAAACTTAGTTTGCAATAACGTCCTGTCAGTACCGCGCGCGGCAAACGGGAGGCTGCGCAGTCAGGGATCAGGACCACGTCTAGGACACGGCGACTCCATTCTACAAAAGGCGACGCAAGTTCGTCACCTTGCTACGGTAGCAATCACCATTGACACTTATAGAAGTAAGTTTTGCCGTCAAATACTTTATCAGCTTCAAGTTGTTATAATATGCTTTAGATTTAAATTAGATCTAGACATAGGTGTACAATAGGTACCATGTCTACCTGATATATTCTTGTAAACAAACATTCTGGGAACTAGAGAGCAAGTAACGATTGTGCAGCAGCCGTGCTAAGTCGCCAACACAGCGCAAATTACTTGCAAATTTGACACCACGCCGCCGTGCACACAACTGAATACAAAAATATTTTTACGATGCAATTACATATACAATGAGCGAGGAGCTTTGAACCCGCACCTCCGTGTTGCAGGGGCCGGGGGGGCGCGCACGGGCGGCGGGGGCGCGCGGGGCGCCACGGACGACGCCGACGAGGAGGACGAGGCGCCGCGGCTCACGGCGCGCGGCACGCTGGAGGCGCTGCGCCGCCACTCGCGCCAGATCGCCGCGCGCCGCGAGCGCCGCGTGCAGGTGCCCACAGCGCCCTCTGCGCACCACGGCCCGAGACTCTTGCTCTACAGCGCCACTCACTCACTCCTCTGTTTCAGTTCACGGAGCGGGCGCAAGATGGCGCGCGCGGCGACCCGGCGGGTGAGTACTGCGCCCGCCCTCGCTAAATATATCCCGCCCGCCGCGAGGCGGTGAATCGCCGAGGAGTGGCGGCTGCGCTCGCGGCCTAGTGGGCGCGGCCGCCGCTGACGCTTGTTGTGTGTGCAGACAGCGGCGGCTCGGAGATGTCGGGCGGCAGCGGCGGCGACGCGCGGCGCCCGTCCACCTGCCGCGTGGAGCTGGGCGCGCTGCTGGCGCCCGAGCCGCGCCCGCTCGACAACAAGGTCAAGGTACGCTCCCAGCGCCGCCGCCCGCAGCCAGGGGACCCGCGGGCTCCCCACCCGGCCGCCGACTCCCGTACCCTTGCTCTGATGATTAACCCTAGCCGTTAAGTATTGTTAGTGTTCCTTTTGCCTTGCAGAGGGGCCAGGACTGCAAGCGGTACGAAAAGGTGTGCAGGGGCCACCTGAAGTGACGTATAGCATGTCGTATTTATAGCTTAGCGATTGCAGTATTGCAAATCTACATATAGGAGTAGCGGAGAGTGCTTCGTGTCTTGTGATTTCCAGGTCCGCATGGAAATAAATCTACCTTCGCTGTAGTACCTACTGTTTATAGTGCGTGATTGTGGTAGACCAGCATTCGGTTTGATTTATTTTGGCCGACATTAGCCGTGTTTATCTCTAGCACGGAAAATATTAATATTTTAATCATGCGCTTTGTTTGTTTATCTTTCCATCTAGGCGTAGAGTGAGTAAGGTTGCGCGGGATAGTTGCGGTTGACTTGCCTAGTGCATATTCTGTGGTTACTCCTGCACTATAGCGATGCTTCGAGCCAAAACAGTTTAGTTAATGTAGCTTCAAGTGGTTGTGTTCGTATCGCTTGAAGCAATTAGTTTCTAAGAACTGCGCTGGTGGACAGCGACTCGGACCTTGGTATTCTCTGAACGAGCAATATCGTTCAATCATTGTATGTATGTATGTATGAATGTGCGACGTTGTGTGAACTCATGGCCGGAACCATTCGTCAGCGCCGCCACATTTAATGTATCTTTACCGCTAACAGTTACCCAATCCTCGTGGTGCTTAATGGTATGATGATTAAATACATGTCTGGAATAATTAATGGGAGCGCCGCCAAGCACCGAGTTCTCAATACGAGCCCCTGCAGCCGGGTGGCGTGAAGTGATGCTTTAAACACGTTTGGAGCAATTTTTCAAAACAATGGCGGTATGGGCCCTTTGATGTCATGAAAATATTAATCGCCTAATTCATGTTCAGTCGTACTCACTGTATTAGATAAATCTTAACAACTATGGATATTACTGTCAAAAACAAAGAGACAAATCATCGTATTCCATTTATTTTCCTTCAAAATATTTATTTGCTATTGAGAATGTGAGTGTTCAACTCAACATCTACAACAACAAGATTCTCGCAAAAACTAATTACTTAAGTACTTAAGTAGTAGTTACTAAATAAGATTTATCTTATAATTGCCCTTACATTTTTCTTTAACATCCTGAAAGAAACACACACATGCACACACATACAATTAAGTACAGTTATGTTTAATAGTTTGGCGTCGTTAATATTTATTTCTAGTTGTCTTTAACTTTTACAATCAGTAATTAATTCGAAAGTTCATTCGCAAGAGAGAAACGAGCGCTTCATCTATCAATGAAACGATAAAAAATCTTTGTTTAAGTATTTAGTGAACACTAAAGCTTGAGAATTGGAGCTCAGATGTGTAAACATTTACATAAAGAAGTATTCATCAACTGGACATGTCTGATAGACACGCGTCGGCCAGTCTCTCGCTGTTCTATACATGTATAGAATGAGCGAGGGGAACTCTTGACTCGACGGTCCAATGCCAAGACTCTGTGACGATCTGTGCCACTTCCACGAGAGGCTTAGAATTAAATTATGACGTGACATTGTCCGAACCAAAGATAGTATAGTTTATAAAGCGTGTGGAGTTACCGCCCACCGCCCCCAGGCCTCCCCACACGACCCATTTGCATAATGAGTGGCCGGTCAGTACCACAATCGCTCTCCGCATGTCACTCTCGTGTGGCGTCCTCTATACACCACCGTGACATCTCATTCAAATAAATATACCGCACAAACGACACACGTGACGAATTCAGGGACTATTATAGTGAAGTTACAACCTTTTGTAATAATTGAAGGTGCACAAACAGACATAAGTTTCTGTTTATCTAGACTTTGTTGTGCATCAAGCGAACGTAATTGGAATAACGTATTCCAGCCAAGCTTTTGATTGACTTGTAGTTTATTACACGTATCAAGATCAGTCGGCCTCGTGGAGAGTCGATGGTCACTACGAGTATATTAATTTCAACAAGGGGAGGCGTGCGACGTATCCGTATAACCGCTAGGAACGTTACAAGACTTATTTCATTAACTTTATCCACTTCAGGAACTCCCAGAGCTACTCCAGTGACATTATTTACTTCGTTTAGTTATTGCGATCACGAACAGGAAGGTGCGGTACTGCGCGTACCGCACACAGACCGACGTGCACAATAATTTATCGCTGCTTAGTTTGATTCGGTCACCGTCGAGCGTCGGCGGGAGCTCGTAGTTATATGTCTGGAGAGGCACAAAACAAACGGCTTCGAACGCTGGTAGGTGTACATGTGTCGTGCTTTGCGACTTAGGCCTTCAGACAACTGTTCATTCATTGTAAAAGTATACTCAAATAGTTGATGATGTTCGCTGTTATTCATAGCGCCACAGCATACATGGTATGACGGAGGAGGAGAACGTGGTGCGGCCGCACCAGGAGATGGCAGTGCTGTCCCTCGAGGAGAAGAAATTTCTGCTCGGAGTGGAACGCGGGGACGTGGCAGGCACGCGGCGCGTCCTCATGCGCGCCCGCGACAACGGCCAGATCAACATCGACTGCGTAGACCCGCTCGGCCGCAGTGCTCTGCTCATGGCCATCGACAACGAAAACCTGGAGATGGTTGAGCTGCTGCTCGAATTCGGTGTGGAAACCCGAGATGCATTGTTGCATGCCATCTCCGAAGAGTTTGTAGAGGCGGTGGAGGCACTGCTGGACCATGAGGAGACAACGCGCAAGCCCGGCGAGCCCAACGTGAGTACTTTCACTAGATTACTGTCAGACGTATTCGATATAGCCGTCGAGTCTACGATATTGTTCCTTTGTTGCAGAGCTGGGAGGCGCTTCCACCAGAGACGGCAACATTCACAGCGGACATCACGCCGTTGATCTTGGCCGCCCATCGCGACAGCTTCGAGATCATCAAGCTGCTGCTAGACCGCGGCGCCATGCTGCCCGTGCCGCACGATGTGCGCTGCGGCTGCGACGAGTGTGTGCGCTCACGCCGCGAGGACTCGCTGCGACACTCGCGCTCCAGGATCAACGCGTATCGCGCACTAGCATCGCCTTCATTAATAGCCCTTTCGTCTAAAGACCCAATCCTGACAGCGTTTGAACTGTCTTGGGAGTTACGGCGTTTGTCTGCTCTCGAACACGAGTTCAAAACGGAGTACCAGGAACTGCGGTCGCAATGCCAGGAGTTTGCCACGGCGCTGCTGGACCACACGCGCACTTCGCACGAGCTGCAGGTGCTGCTGAACCATGAGACCGGCTCGCCGCAGACGCAGCTGCCAGAGCCCGGCGCGCCCGAGCGAATGCGATTATCTAGACTCAAGCTGGCTATAAAACTTAGACAAAAGAAGGTGAGTTTTTAATTTATAATAATGTAAGTTTATTTGTTATAAACAGTGTCTGTCAAATGGCCGCTAAATATTTATAAAAAAACATGCAGAAGAGGTTCTTCACAGCTCAGAGAAAATAATATTTCTATTACATCATTTTTCGTTAAAAATATATCATGTTGTTTAAAATTGTCATACCTTACAGGCACTTACCAGTCTTTTATTTAGTTTAGAATTATTTGAATTGATTCTATGAAAGTACATCTTTAGTAACATTTTAGTAATAACGATACGAACAAATTGAATAAGAAAGCCCTGTAAGGCGAGCCCTGGGGAATGGCCCGTGTTATGGACAGACATACTGGAGGAGAAAAACCGTTTAACGCTTAAACTTGAAAATAGTTTTTGGAACATTTTTTGTAACGTGCGGAAGTTTCTTCGGATACTTTTCGAGATCATCAAGCTGCTGCTAGACCGCGGCGCTATGCTCTCCGTACACGATGTGCGCTCAGACGTACTAAAACCGCACGACCGTCAGTTGCCGGAGGTGTGGTAGCCTTTGGCGTATCCCTCGCGAAATCCGACTGACCCAGGGCCCCCTCTTGGGTGTGGGACTACAATTTATCTGCAGTTTTTGGATATCTGATATCTGTGGGAGTGTTCACTAATCAACGCACTGACGGCTCACATAGTCATCTCTTCCAACTTCGTAAATGAAGGGATATGAAGCCATATTGTTAGGTGTACCCTTATTCCCTAAAACCACTACTTTACGACTTGCAGGAGGCCAAACCTATCAATATGAAGTCTCTGTCTAAAAACACGATTTTATTAAAAATTTATTAGTGTAATATCAATTGCGTAAATTTTCATTCGATGTTATTTCATTAATTGGATGAAAACTTATAAGAAACATGATTTGAATAACATATAATCATATATATCTTGTTAGATGTTGTGTGGTTATTCGCTAAACGTTTTCATTCGCACAACGCCATACGTAACTTTAGTAATGTGTAATGTCGTTACTTTTACCTATTCTGTGATAATGTACCTACATCCAATACACAATCAATACAAACAATTTCAACACAGTTTCAATGCCAAAGTAAAACTATATGCTGCAACCCACAAGCAGTCTAAAGAACTCTTTCTTATGTTTCTTCCTATATTATTTGTTTACATTATACTACAAGCAACCAATTATAAATCATTACTTACCATATTGTCTAACATTATCATAGAGCTATTAAACTTTCAACCAGTTCAATGTTAAAAGATTTATTTAACTAACAAACGAGTAGCTTGCGATCAACAATAACCCGTGGTTGTGTGCTTCTGTGCGATTCCAGTTCGTGGCGCATCCAAACGTGCAGCAGCTGCTGGCATCCATCTGGTACGAAAGCGTGCCCGGCTTCCGCCGCAAGAACATGCTGCTGCAAGCCGCGGAGATGGTGCGCATCGGGGCGATGTTCCCGCTGTACTCGCTCGCGTACATCGTGGCGCCGCACTCCGCCGCCGGCCGCACGCTCCGCAAGCCATTCATCAAGTTCCTGTGCCACTCCGCGAGCTACTTCATGTTCCTATGTGAGTCAAGATCGTTTTTGATGTTTTATTTACGCGTTTAGTGAACATTTATTGCTCGCCGTTCCGTCTCGTTATGTGCATTTAGTGCAGAGGATTACACACACTTCCACAGCGATATTATGAATGAGGATTACATTATTGTTGGTTCAGTACTGTGTACAAATACAACTTCTACTAAGATTGAAGATATTTTCGTACATGCTGTGTTAACATTTTATCTATGTTGTACATGGCTGCGGCTGTAGGCTATATTTAGTATGCTATGAGTTATTTTTTTTACAAAAACTATATTTGTAATACTAAAACGTAAACAATGAACGTGATTCTCTGCGAAGTAGTATACAAGGGCGACTCCATTTTAACCGCAGGTAATACGATTACGAACGAATATCAAAACGTTTTGCTCTAATATATAGCGAACTATTTTGCTCACTTTAACTCCTTGTGGATGCAATAGGACATTCCAAGATCAAGCTATGTTCTTTTTTATACAACTTTGGTGGCAGACAAGTACACGGCCCACCTGATAGAAAGTTTAGCACCATGATCCATGAACGTGTGTAACACCAAGGGAGTCACACCCATCAGTGCAGAACACAAAATCAGGACAAGCCTTTGGTCTTCCTACTGACAGAACAAAAACTCTCCAAAGAGCTCTGGCTACCCTACTCACCGCTGGGACAGAAATACCGTCGTATCGCACGTACTATAGTAGTAGTGGTTAAAAAGCCGTAAGGACGGCTTCGTACTATTGTATCTAGTTACGAGTATTCAGTTTTCAGTAGTATTCAGTATTCAGTTCAGGAAGTTCAGTTGCTGGTATTTGAAGATTTAGGTTAAGTTTATAAAAGATAGAATTTGCTTGTATCCTCTGCTGATATTCTCGCAGAGCTCACTGGAGAATTTGTGCCGTCAGTGGGAAGACTAAAGGCTTGTCCTGATTTGTCTTCTACTGACGGCACAGAAACTCTGTACTTACAGGGTTGGCAGCGCGACTGTGACTCCTCTGGTGTTACAGACGTCCATAGGCCACGGTAACTACTTTCCATCAGGTGGGCCGTGTGCTTGTCTGCCAACTAAGTGGTATAAAAAAAAAAAAATAGAATATCAACGAAACAACGAAATGATGTGTTCAGGTATAATGTATTAAAGTTCTAATGCACAAACATACGTACAATGCCGTTGCTTTTACCTACTTCACATAGATATGTAACAACACCACAATACACTTAGACACGAGTGACAATATTATCCACCAGTGCAGCATTGTAAGTGCCCCAACCAGCCTCTTATGGCTCTACTTTATGACAGAGTAAGTGGCACAAACACGTACGATCTGTGTTGTACGCTCGAGACAGATGTTAAACAAATCACAATGAAATCTCGCATAAAACGAATTCTCCTACAGGTGAGACCTTGATGCTGATGCTCGTAATAATGTGATTCCAAATATTTACGACTTTCGAGTTTGTCCGTGTGGAAGTCGATTATAGCCGGCGGGAGAAGCTATCCTTATGGCTGTTTTAATCAATTTGGTTCGACATATTTAGTTGTTAACTTTTTTTGTGGATAGTTCGAGAATGATCTAAGCTAGGTGCTTATATTCCGCGGAGATTTGAATTCAAAATAGTTGACAACGAACCGGAAGAAAGTGCGTTAAAACTTGGTTTTGTATAATGTCTGAATTCCATTAAAGACTACCTACTTGCCATCTTGCAGGTTACCGTTTAGTGAACCCTTTATACCACATCATACATACATGTAATCACCCCCGAGGGTTAGGCAGAGGTGAATTAAGACTCACATTTCACCATCATTGTATTCGGTCCCTATTGCCGTTTTCCGGGCACTATTGTTAACTCGAGCCATGCATCTGACCCTGAGTCTGGGCTGTGTATATCTGTCTGATGTTAAACAGCCCTATCTCTTAGTCACCTTGAATGACACTGCATGTGAAGAGATGGAGTGGTCCAAATTGTACTGTGCCGGAAGCCACGCGGCCACCAGGCCATAGCAATGAAAATAGATTATATTACCAGGTCATAGCAATGAAAATAGATTGAAAAATGAATCATTGCAATGAATAGAATGAAATAAAATATCTGCTTGAACATTTTTCTTCAACCAATATGGTTTTTTTTCGGATAAGAGGGTAGATTATTTCAGAATATCTGCCAGATCAATTGAAGGTTGGGTAGGTTCCCCATCCAGTTTTTTTAGGTTCAATATCTGATATTACAAATTGAGATTTACAACTCAACAGCTACACGAATGATTAAAATAACAATGTATTCGGTAGTTGTTCAGACGAATCTCCGGCATACGAGCAACCCGCGTACTCAAGACTCAATGAAATGCACCACTAAGCAGCCATAAAGATTTTAGTGTCGTCATAAAATATTACTAGCAGACTTCGTTGGATGAATCGTTTGGATGCGTTTAACCTGCTCCAGAGTACCATACGATGAAAAATTGGTACAAACTTTAAGTGCCGTGTTTGAAGATGTAGAAATGTTTTCAAGTAGATCGACCCACCTACACTAGAGGCAATAAAAAAAAAAAGAATCGTTGACAATACGTCGGGTATTGTAGAATAAGATGATGAATTGAATGAAATTTTAAAGCATTTAGTATGCTAACTATTCAAATCAATTAAGATATAGAAAAAAATGGAGTCAGTTCAGGCCCCCCTGTAAGGGGAAGATCTCGGGTTCGAATCCCGCCTGAACTGGTTTTTTTTTCTATATCTTTTTTTTTATATAGGACATGACAACTTGACCTCACCTCGCCTGATGGTAAGCTAAAGGCAAAGTCTCAGGAAAGAGGGTCACCATTACAGACACTAAGTGTTACAATGGTGGCACTCAGCTTGGCGGCCTCATAAGATGCTTTTTCACGCCCCGCCTAAAGGCCCCGGGATTGTAGGAAGAAGGAAACACGTGTGCTGGTAATGAATTCCAGGTCTTGTTGGTGTGGCAAAGAAAAGAGTCTCCGAACCGCTTGGTTCTTGCTCGTATATTCTGCACAGTGTGAGGGTGACATCTAAGGCCTGCACGTGTTGTCCTATGTAGGAAAGGAGATGGTGGGATTAGTTGGAAGAGCTCGTCAGAACACTCACCATCTTCAACGATTTGAATAGTTAGTATACTAAATGTTTTAAAATTTCACTTAAGAGTTTGAGCGGAGTCATCAAAAATCTATGTTTAAAAATGATTGCAACATCATTCATTGGTTTCGATAGTTCGTACGAATCTTGGTAGATAGCTCCCACTGCCGTAAGATGATGAATGTATGAGAATGACACGTATATTGATTTTGTGATAGTCGTCAACGTATGTCAGAAACGTGAAAATATTAAACAGTGCCATCGTACATTCATCATTCTAGTCTACAATACACCGGCCAAAGAATTTTACTACTTAGATGGACACGGCCCACTTGATGGGAAGTGGTTACCGTGGCCTATGGACGTGTGCAGCACCAGAGGAGTTACACTCGTGCTGCCGACCCTGAAAATCCTTCTAATGCCCTTTTTGAAGGACCCCATATTGTAGGGGCTTGGGAAATCCGCAGTACGGAGTTCGTTCCACAGCTTAAGCGTGCGGTCTGACTTCCCAATGCAGGTGAGGTTGGCTGAATTCCAAAAATGTTAATATCAATTAGACAATATAAGTTATAAACTAAAATCTAGATAATTTGTGCTATTTAGAGGAACTCTAAAGTTTTATAGACGTTCATACATACATGCATATATACATAAACTCACACCTATATCCCCGAAGGGGTAGGCAGAGGTGTTAGCACCCACATTTCGCCAGTTTATGTTTAGGTCCCAAGTAGTTGCTTATAAACCTGCGATAAATTGTTGTGTGCCATGGTAAAACCTGGGATCGAGCCCGAGACCTCGTCTCAGCAGTCCATTACCCATACCACTAGGCTACAGATGTTCATCTGTATTTAATAGAATCCCATACACAATTTAGGGTATATAAATGTATTACTATAATGGTTACTAACACTGATGTGGATTGTTTGCAGTCCTCCTAATCCTGGCGTCGCAGCGCATCGAGACGGCAGCGGGCGGCCTGCTGTGGGCGACGCCGCATGGCGAGCCTATCTCACGGCGAGGGTCTCCACCTTCTCTGGTCGAGTGGCTGATTCTCTCCTGGGTCAGCGGTCTGTAGCTTATACGTTTCTATATGTTATTTACCATTAAACTGTAATCTCCTTCAGACCATCCTTATTTCTATAGCAAATGATGAGTAAATGTTATAAATAGGAAAATTGTGTCCGATTTATTCATTAATTCAACATTTGGCACTACCCTGTATCTACTGTTTATCAGACAAGGAAAATTTTAGTCGTTGTTATAAATGTAATACAATTACGGTACCCCTTTACAGAGGTCTACAGGATCTATCTACGAATGGTCTACGACGTAGCTATCTGCTACGAGCTTGTTTAGACATATGTTTGCTAGCAGTCAGTTTTGTGCAGGTCTCATCTGGAGCGAGGTGAAGCAGCTATGGGACATGGGCCTGCGCGAGTACGTGCATGACATGTGGAACGTTATAGACTTTGTCACCAACTCGCTCTACGTGGCTACGGTGGCGCTACGGATAGTCTCGCTGTGCCAGGTAGGCCTTTTTGCTCTATATTAAGGGCGATCTGCTTCTGGATGTGACAACATCTTAAAAAAATAATAGACTTTGTAGAAATTGTAGGTGAATATCGACACCTATTGAATCTACTACTATTATAGAATCCAAGAATACTTAGATAATAAACAAGCTTGAAAATGAGCTGTTCGCTCAAGTATGCTACTCAAGTAAATTATTGTATTTAGAGTAAGTAGACTTAGTAAAAGTTTGTAAGTAGACAAAAAAAAATGTCCGCTGAGTTTCTTGATGGGGTTTTCTCAGGTCGGGCCACATTTCGAACCGGCGGTGGTCCATTTGTTAAACTAATCTTTCATATTTCTTTTTATATTGACGTTATGTAAGTGCCAATTTAATGCAGAATACTTGATTATTGACTTTGACTTGACTTTGTCTTTGTAATTTTAATATACAACTTAGGTGGTAGACAAGCACACGGCCCACCTGATGGAAAGTGGTTACCGTGACCTATGAACGTGTGCAGTACCAGGGAAGTCACACCCGTGCTGCCGACCCTATAAGAACAGAGAGTTTCAGTGCCGTCGTGCAGAAGATAAAATCAGGACAAGCCGTCAGTCTTCCCTCTGACAACACAAAAACTCTTCAGTGAGCTCCAGCTACCCTACTCACAGCCGGGAACACCACTCGAGGTTATTATAGCCGTGGTATTCTATAGGGTGGAGGTACTTCCCCAGTCGGACTGCTCAATTGGGACGGGAATATCGTGTAGTGCATTTCATATCTCTCTCTAAAGTTGAGAAAGCATTATGTGAACACTACTTTGTTGGCTGAGTAATTTTCTTTTATTACGCTTACTATAAATAACACTTAATATAGATGTGAAATTGGTAGTAAAATTGTGTTGCCATAAAATCCTCAAAATTAAATGACATGTTAGCGGTGAAAACTTGTAAATGACCTTCAATATGTTATGTATTAGATTTTCACCTACTGTTACTTTTTAGCTGTAAGTTTTCCTAAAATGTTAAATTAAAATAAAATAAAAAAATATATTTTTTTAATCTTACTTATTATTGTGATAAAGTAACTGCAGCAACGGACTTCATTTTCTAAAGGTAGCCGAAGTATTTTAAATTGTTTGAAAAATAGCAGATGAAGTTGTCGAGGTAATAAGCAGAGCACTTGCACATTAATGTAAATAACCACTTTGATTTGTATTGAACCCTGAAACTGTTTTAAGGGCCCCGATATACCTTTCCTTCTTTTTTACACCTTCATCGTTACTGCCATTATAAACTTAATGTGTTTGCCAGGTTCGGCGCGAGATGGCGATGGGTCTGCAGTGGAACCAGCCCCGAGAGAAGTGGGACGCGTGGGACCCGATGCTGCTGTCAGAGGGGCTGTTCTCCGCGGCCAACATCTTCAGCAGCCTCAAGCTAGTGTACATCTTCAGCGTCAACCCGCACCTGGGGCCGCTGCAGGTGTCCCTCAGCCGCATGGTGCTGGACATCCTCAAGTTCTTCGTGCTAGATATTTTGGTTATATTTGCTTTTTCATGTGGTGAGTGGATAATTTTTTACAATAATTTAAGAAGTAGACTTCTGAAAACTGCTCGTTGCGCTGTCACTCTGTTGCGTAGCGGTAGAACGTTCAACTGCTAAGCGGAGAGCGCGGGTTCGACTCCCCACTCAATCCAAATATTTGTAAGTATGAATATGTATATTGATTTTTCCATGTAAAATATGTCAGTATTTAAAAAAAGTATCTAAGTATGGTTATCCGCAGTCTATATTCCATAACACAAGCAAGTTCAAAGAGAATACAATACTACGTGAGAGTGAGCTACTTAATCTATGCTTACCATGAAAAAATAACCTATAAATACAGCATACGCAAATACTCTTGAAGGGATGCGGCGTATCAATATCCACATTTCTCCACTTCTGTCTTTCGTTATAGTGCTAGTGACTGATCCTATTGTCGACAACCGAGCACGGTTCCAGGAGTTCCAAGTTTACGATCCGATGATACTCTCACTACTTAACTGACATTCGTATACCTATTTTAAAAGAGGTAACTAGTGCATATTGTGGTGTCTTCTTTGAATTTACCTCATAAATATTACCAATTACTCAGGTTTGTGACTAAAAAGCTGTTCAACTCTGTTATCACATTTCCCTCAACGATACTCCTGTACCCTCTTACCAAGCCGTGGCTGTCCGCGCCAGGTCTGAACCAGCTGCTGTGGTACTACGCTGATATGGAGAAGAAGCGCTGCCCCACGGGCGGCGCCGCGGTGTCCACCAACGGTACCATACACGACCCCGACGCGTGCGTCGTCTGGCGCCGGTTTGCCAAGTAAGATTTCATCTTCACCACAGATTCTCTTACCATACTAACTACATGCGAAAATAAGTTTAAAACTAAAACTTTCACGCTTCACGCTTTAGAAAGTATTCCTACAGTACCGAATATCGGCTAATCCGAAGAACCTACAAAGGCTTTAACTAAAACGGCCTTAAATTATTACGTCGGATCCTACTACATCACTTATCTGAGCACTAACCGCTTCCTTTCTAAATGACACCGGTGGTGTTGCAGGTATATAACAAGTCACAATACACATGGCTACTTATCTACTTTATCACAGCATAGATACACAGACTTCCTCTTCATAGTGTTTTACGGCGATACGCCGTAGATATCTGGCACCGCGCCATGCTCGTTTCCAGTGTTCTTCACTAATATTTATGTGCACCAAATTGTTAGAATAAAAGGGGCAATTTATATGTATTATTCGGATTACAGATTATGATAGGGATATGATCGAGGATATTTGTTTGTCTAATGTGATTGTAAGGATCTAATACATTAGACTTACTTAGATAGGTTTATGCGACTAGCTGGCACTGTGCCAAATAAGCTACTACAGTTATGGAGCTATCACATCAGAGTTTGTTTCCGTCACCGAATCCCGTCGAAATGTTGTAGTACTTAGGTAAATAGGTACTTATTTATTCAGGTTTCATTAAAAAAATCCATAATAATATTATAAATGTGAAAGTAACTTTGTCTGTTTGTATGTCTGTTACGCTTACATGTCTAAGCCACTGAATCGATTTTTGATTCAAAAGGTACAGAAATAGATTAGACCTTTAATCGCGAAAAAGGGGTCAAAGGGGTTTAAAGGATGAAAATGAAAGTTCGTCGCTTTTAAGGATTATATAATGTTTAGTATACAGATAGATATCAATACGGGCGGAGCCGCGGGCGACAGCTAATAATATAAAGAGGTATAACATTGAGCATCGAATGTAACAGTAACGTAGGTGTTAAGTGATGATTATTTATAGCCAAATTTTGATGTTATATGTTTTCGACTTCACACGACTGTCGTGGGTTGTTTCTGGAAAGAAGTGGTCTTCTAGAGCATGAGACTCTCATGATGAGAGCACCATATGCAACTGCCTTCACTTCACTTCTATCGTTCCAGCTTGTTCGAAACAATGCAGACTCTGTTCTGGGCAGCGTTCGGCCTGGTAGACCTGGAGTCTTTCGAGCTAGACGGCATCAAGATCTTCACGCGCTTCTGGGGCATGCTCATGTTCGGCACGTATGCTGTCATCAACGTCATCGTGCTTCTCAACCTGCTGATCGCCATGATGAATCATTCCTATCAGCTCATATCAGTAAGTTGAACTTCATACGTTTACTGTAGTACTAATCATCTTTAACTCATGGGCTACTTTTTTACTTACTGCCAGCAGGGGACGCCGTTGACTCCGGGTGATCTGCCCATCGGTGGGCCATTTCACCCTTATCCCCTCAATGGCGGTCATGTGTTAACATGTATAAATGAATAGGTATAACGTAGGTAGCCGACTAGTGTTCCAGAGGCAATCTAATTCAATCTTTAAAATATTTAAGGTTGTAAAATTAACTCAAAAGCAAGGATAGGTAGTGAAGAAAAATGGTTATATGTTATTTTTGAACAATCGCTGTGTGAATTCATAATTATACAACCAAAGGTTCGAGACAGTTCGAATACTACAACCAAAAAACACAGTGCCGTTAAAAACTGACATAGTGAGTGTGGTGTGTCGCCAGCCTAACCGTTCATAATAAATGTAATGGTGGGTAGGCGCTAAAAAAAGGTTCACCGCATACCTCTCGATGCTCGCAAGCTAGTCAAGTCGTGGCCACGACTGCTGCTCCGCATCCGAAATATCGGCAGAAATAGTAAGTTCCATGATCTAATCGTGAAAAGTCCCGAATCGTTGTATATTCAAAAGGGAGGTCGGTCTCCAAGATTGCCGACATTATACTTGAGCTCTCGATAATAGATTCAAGCGTGATAGAAAACCCATTCTAGCGACTCTAGTTGGTTTGATTCCAAATGAATCACTCGCATTATTAACCCTGACAATAGGAAGAAGGGGTCACCCCTTCTCTAAAAGGGTTTTTGAGCCACAGAATTCGGCGCTTAGCAATTACTTCCTTACATCTCTTGTCGGAAGTTCAGTAAGTAGACATAATATTGGCAATTTCATTTCTTATAAGTGCGTAATGACACGATGTGAACACTTTAGGAGCGCGCCGACGTGGAGTGGAAGTTCGCGCGCAGTAAGCTGTGGATCAGCTACTTCGAGGAGGGAGGCACGGCGCCGCCGCCCTTCAACGTAATCCCGTCGCCCAAGAGCCTGCTGTACGCGTGGCGCTGGCTGCAGAGGAAGATGTGTGGCCATGCGCGCGCCAAGCGAGAGCATATGCGCACAATCAGGGTAAGGGGCTTTCTTTTTTGCCAATTTATATCTAAACAAATTCATTTTTGAGATATGACTTGTTTTAACTTTACTTTTGTGGTTCACAGAGGAAAGCCAAACAAGCAAACGAGCGAGATTTCCGCTACCAGGTTTGATTTTTCAGTTTACTAAGCGCCTATCGCCCACCAAACTTTACCAGCTTATTTTCACCAGTGCGTAAACAGTAAACAGTACCTCCAATACTACCGTGTGGTCGGCAGGCGATCATGCGCAACCTGGTGCGCCGCTACGTGACGGTGCAGCAGCGGCGCGCCGAGTGCGGCGGCGTCACCGAGGACGACGTCAACGAGATCAAGCAGGACGTCAGCGCCTTCCGCTGCGAGCTCGTCGAGATCCTGCGCAACTCCGGCATGAACACCTCCACCGTCAACGCCGGCGCGCCCGGTAACTTGCCGCACATTCCGCTGCACATAGCTCTCTTTCCATCGTATCGATAGCCTAACATTCCTCTAATTTCATAAGCCTATTATGCTGGTATCTTAGTTGCGTTCTTAGAGGTGCTCATGAGTTTCTGCAATGTATGGACAAGCAGCACACTTTAATAGGTAGGCCCATCTGCATAGTAACTTCACATTCACACCGCGGTTGAAGAATCCCGCCTAGAACGGTTTTCATCGCTTCGACCGACTCGTGCACGTATTCTTTTTAAGAGCTACCACTCGGTCTAGCGAGGGAATCCCCAGGGAGGCGACTCCTCATGTATACGAGTACTATTCGTTCGACAGGTGGCGGGGGCGGCAAGAAAAATCGTCAGAAGGAACGTCGGCTGATGAAAGGGTTCAACATAGCGCCGGGCGGGCAGCTGGCGCCGGTGGACGAGTTCCTGGCGTCGCTGCACCACGAGCACGGCGGCGGGCACGGCGCGGCGCACCACGCGTCGCTGTCGGCGCTGCTGGGCGGGCGCCTGCGCACCAGCCAGTCCAGCCTGTCGGACGGCGGCGCGTCCGTGGGGGGCGGCGGGCTGGGCGCGCTGGCCGGCTCGCGCCGCAAGCCCGCCTCGCACAAGCGCCGCTGGGGCACCATCATCGAGGCGGCGCGCGCCGCAAGGGTGTCGCGCCTCATCGGCCGCTCGCGCTCGGAGGACTCCGTGTGCGACCACGCGCGGCAGTCGCCGAGGTAAAATTAGCATTTTATCTATGTCTAATACATAATTTAGCAAAATATATCGATCTCGTTGCCTTCCTCGTGAACGGTTTCAATGTAAATTTTGGCAAATGTCGCTGGGCATACTGAGTATGAGCTTCTATTTTGGGTCGTACGATTAATGTCGCATGGAGTTCCATCCTGAGATAGGATATCCGAAGCCAGTAGACCCTTATGGAAATTTTAATAAAGGTAGGGTAACTAGCGACATGTGTAAAGACAGATACAACTCATCAGTTGATTAATTAGACCGTTGCAGTCCGCTGGTGGACATAGCACATTTCAGTGTGCGCCAAAGCATTAGCACTCGAACCTCCATTCTCTCTGTCTTCCAATAATAGTATATTATGGTTCGAGTGTGTAAAGTTGGCGATTACCGCTTAGGCGCCATGAGAGAGCCAAAGACTGTAATCATCAATACACACGTGTATCATACAACGTTTTTCCACACACTTGCGAAGAAAATAATGCTAAAATAGATATTTACCTTTGTAGTTTTAGGTGGTAAACTTTCGGTAACGTTAAGGCCTTTTTCGTATATCGGGTGGTAAACAGCATACATTATTTTCTTAGTAGTACTTGTACACTATTAAATTAATAATTAACTATAGTTTCAACAATGAAAACGAGTTGAGAATTATTATAATTATTCGTAATAGCGGATAAAATTAGTTTTCCTATGCGCGCTCATTTACTGTAGACCATAATCTAAAAGAATGAGGTTAATTTTTTACAACACAGAAAAGTGGCAATTTAAATTTTTTTACAGAGATAACATGTTATAATTTGAGTGAATGTTTTGTTTATTAAACTGGTTAATTCACAAACTAGTTGAATTTATCTAATTAACTAGTAAGTTGCATGAAATGAGCTATTAATTTATTTATAACTGAAACCTGAAACTTTTTCAACTGAACTGAACTTTTATAACTGAAACTTGAAACAACTCAACCAACAAAATAAAAAAAAGTAATAACTCACTTGTGAATTATAGCAAGGAAAAGACAGTTCGATTATAGGTGCCATTATGTGCCTGATTGCGGAGAAATTAGAGCCACTTTATGAGCAAGTGTGTTGAAAAGTAAATTTTAACGGATATTTCGTTTTCCTTTCAGCGGCAGCGAGCGCTCGGACTCCGGCAGCGACTCGCAGCGCAGTCCGGAGCGCAACAGCCGCGGCGGGCCGCTGCACCCGCTGTCGGCGCTGGCGGCGCTCAAGCGCAAGCGCAAGAAGTACTCCGACTCGCGCGACGCGTCGCGCCCCGCCGCCGCGCCCGACGCGCTGCAGCGCGCCAGCTCCGTGCCCGCGCGCGCGCCGCCCGCGCCCGCGCCGCGCGCGCCGCCGCCCGCCTCCGTGTCGCCGTCCACCACGGCCGAGAGCGTGGCGGGCCGCGGCGGCAGCCGGGAGCCGCTGCTGGCCAGCCTGGACGACGACGGCCACAAGGTGGGGGCGGCGGCCCGAGCCGCGCAGCGCCGCGACTCCGCGGACGGCGCTGACCTGCGTGCTAACGGTTCCCAGGAGGCGTGCGGCCGCTGCGGCTGCGACGCGGGCGGCGCGGGCGGCGCGGGAGGCGCGGGCGAGGCGGGCGCCGCGCCGGCGTGCGCGCGCTGCGCCGCGCTGGCGCGCCTGGCCGGCGTCACGCCGCTGCACGGCCACGCGCCGCACCACTGCGCCGGCTGGCTGTAGCAGCCCGCCGCCCGCCGCCCGCCGCCCTGGCCACACACCACTTAGCGCTGATCGCACAATTACCTACCTAGCTAAACTTTTTCCCTGAAAAGTTAATTATTTATTGATTTTTCGGTGTTTAAAAACAAACAGTAGCCTGCACCCGACACTAATCGGCGACATAGAACTAATGTAACGCACACACTCAAAATGGTAATCAATACCTAGCGAAGTACCTAAGCTTCCTGTACCTACCTACCAATATCTTAACGAAGACATATTTTATCGAACACCAACTAGTTAAGTAGTTAAAAATATTTTAATTTAGAAGATAAGTATTTAATAGATGTACGTACTGCATACATTATATAATAAGTTATAGTTAAATGATTTTATGTATACAAATAAGTAAGAGTACTCGAGTCGGCGCGATGCGGCGGATCGACGTGAACCTCATAGATAGATACGATACGGTATAATCTTTTAAATAGCACACGATGCTACACAAATAATATTAACTCATAACTAGATAGAAAATATTGCTCAGTTTTGCACAATCCCCCGCGGATTACGCCAGAGCGCAGCAGAGTTTCAGTCGAGCTGCCGGCCGGCCGCCGCCGCCGCGACACTAGCTGCTAAGGTTCAGATACTGATACTAATAGAGAGTAAGTTTCTAAATATAATCATAATGTGTTCCAGAAGGTTTTCCATATAAGTTACTCGGTCGGCGCACAGTGAAATAGTGTTACTATTATATTAAGGATGAACAATATAAAACAGGGATTTTTAAATGAAACACGTTATACCTACTTACCTAAATATCCCATGCCGGTATAAAATACCCCTGACGTTTTATAAGACACGCTATATAGGTTAAGTAGACGGTAGGCGAGCAGTGAGCATCGAACAGGAGTCACACAATACTCGATCATGTTCATTCATAGCATTACATTCGCAACAAATATGGCTATAGGTTCAATAACATTCTTGAAACAACATTCTCACGCTTGATGATCATTAGATCGGCATGAGAACTCTCATAGCGCGATTCAGGATCAGTCACCAAGTGGTTTGCTTTATCTGAACTAGATGGCGTTTTTATCTGAATTGAAGTATACATACCGTCGCGTGTTTAACTGTACCTGTCCTGTAGGTATATTACATACCTATTTATCTTTATATTGAAATTAAATGTTCACTTATATTAATTTACTCAAACTGGGTCAGTGTGACTCTGGGAATGACCCCAGGAACCTAATATAATCAGGACATACTTTACACTCATAATTTTTACTTTTAATATACCTACATGTAATGTAATAAGATAACAAAATAGTTGATTGTACCAATATACAGTAGCCACAGCTATCATAGGGTGAACATTTTTTATATTTCAATTCCAAACAAAGAATTATATCTACAACGAAAGCAATATTTTATCAATATATAAATTTCCACAAATTTCCTAGCCTAGGCCAAGGGTATAATATTGTTCATATTTATAAGTATATTCATTATGTATCGCTTGGGTAACGTTCACAGTTGAAGTCTACTTGCACAAATTATTTATTGACAATGTAGCTTTGATATAAGTTCACTTGTAATATTTCTTAATTATTCAAATAAATGGTCAAGAACTAGAAACCGATTTTTAGCTGAACTGACACTAAATCGGCATAGTCACTTGATCGGAGTTCATCCTTCAAATTCGTAATTTTCATAATGGTAGTTTATGCTAAGTACAAATTACCAAAGCACTTTCAAGGAAACTTAAATGGTAATACTAACTTATAGTATTGCGTACTAAGTTTCTTTGAAATGTATTTTGTACAAACTACCATTACTAAAATGGAACGCGGTTTATCTCACTTTCATTCAACTTTTTAGTATAGCTTTTTAGTGTCCAAGTAATCGTCAAATCTACTTCGTACAAGCAGACTTCGATTGTATCTACGCGACTTAGGTTGACTAGATCTAAAAGTATAGCAAGAAGTAGTTGATTTCCATAGCGACAGTACATTACCGAATGAGTGACATGCTCGTGTGCAAGTGTACCTCTCGGCAATTCACACACCTTCGATAAAGCTGTATGGAAGGTGTATACTTATATCATGTGTCGATTGTACACATGAGTGTAGAGAACGAACAGCACCTGCCAGTTTCACGCTCTCGCCGTCACGCCACCCACATATCGTCCTTCTATGTGTACGCCTGCTAAAGTGTATAATTGTTTATCTTATAAATTCATGATTGAGTGCTGCGTCACGCGAGTGGCGAGCACGACCAGAGGCCTTCACACGTGTTTAGTTTTCGCCGCCCGTGGCACGCATTGGCGGCCGCGGTGCCGGCACATAATCGATTATATTTTGTAAAGAATTGTTATTTATTTATACATTATATTTGTATATAACGGTGCGAAGTTTAATAAAATAAGCACTACTTACTATGACCTAGTTTCATTTGCTTACACCTTATGAAAACCCTATAGCTATAAGTTGCATAATGGACTATGTTAAGGCAAAATAAATAGATTCTTTAATGGGGTGAGTCCCAAGTAAGACCCTTGTGGCACTCCTAATATATTTACAGATATTCAACTTTAATTACAATGCTACTGAAAAATCTAGAATGTTTAATTAAAATATAACAGATTAATAAAGAGGAAGACATCACTCCCACTCGGCAATCGCTAACCTAAATAATAATATACACACTAAACCTTGTAGAATGCTTACTTGAAATCGCTGTCATGTTACTGTTGCATTGCTATATTACAAGATTAAGATTCGTCTATTAAAACTACACAGTATGTTGTATATTTGGCTAAACAATATATTATAGTATCTAATAATGCATTTGTTTCGTAATTTAAATAGCGGTAAGATCTAAGGGCGTATAGTCATTGGACGGCGGGCGTCGGACGGCGATGTTGACTCGGCCGCCCTGTTCTGTGAGCAGTACTCCACATCCAGGTCCAAGGGAGCCGCGTTCAGCCGCTAGCGCGATCTGGTTCACTACACGACGCTCCACTTCATGCTTGATAGAACGCGCGCCGTAGTGGACATCATACCTGCAAGGACACCACTCGAATGAAATATTGCTACCTAAAATTTCCCAAGACCTTGAGAAGTGGAGGAGAAAAAGCTGGAAGGCGTACCCTGGGCTCCGAGGAGAACGCCTCAGATGCAATCGGGGCATAACGGCTTCATGATAATGACATTATTAATGTTAGAAACCAACATTAGGAGCATATTAGTTAATGTAGGTATAGGTAAAGGCATTACAATCCTTAGGATAATTACCAATACGTACCCGTCAGCTAGAGCGCCTAGAACTCCACCTTCCCAGCGGAGTTCCACAGAATGTCTCGAGAACGCCTTGTCGGCCCATCGCTTAAGTTCCAGGTTTACCAGCGTGAGCAGTTCTTGCCGCGAGAACGGAAGAAAGTATACGATCTCGTTGATACGCCCCAAGAACTCGTCTCTCCCAAAGTGTCGCTTGAGGATCGGTTGCACCACCGAGTCTTTGAACACCCGCGTCACCTCCAGACATTCTTCAGCGTCAGCCGGAGGAGCCACATCATGTTTTGCTGAAAATATGGATAATGCCAATCCTATATGAGAAGATAATTTAACTGAACCTGACTTGTTAATGCCGCACATAGGAGTATCATTGCTAACAGAAGTTTATGCACAGAACTTTGGTAAGGCAACTAAATGAAAATACTTCGATTTGAAAAAGACTGTGTTGAGTGTTGTACATGTAATATAAACCATGATTAAGTTGGATTATAGATAGATAGATAGATAGATAATTCTTTATTGTACACCAACAGATTTACAGTAGGACAAGTAGGTAGCATTTATACAGTTCAATGTACAATGGGCGGCCTTATCGCTGAAGCGATTTCTTCCAGGCAACCTTGATTATAGAGAGCTTTAGTACCCGGTTTGGTCATCCATTATATTCTATATCGCTCTGTTCATTATTAATCTGATGTATTCTTTATGCCACGTGGTTCCCGGCAGAGTAGACCTCATCTCTTCCCATGCGGTGTCGCACAAAGCGATTAAGAGATAGAGCTGTTTAATTTCAGACAGATAAATACAGCCCAGACTCAGTCTCAGATGCATGGCTTGAGTCAACAATAATGCCCGGAGGACGGCAATATGCTCACCGCCTATTACGTGGGACCGAATTCAATGATTGGTGAAATGTGGGTGTTAAATTCATCTCTGCCTAAACCTCCGGGGATAAAAGCGTGATTTTATGTATATGTATGTATGTATGTATTCTTTTGTAAGAGTCTATTATTCTTTTAGTGGCCGCATTACAAGAAATTACGTTCAATGCAATACAACAAAGGCATGATTACATTTATGTATGTTTGAATTTTTATTTTATTTTTTATATCACTTGGTTGGCAGCACATGGCCTATGGACGTGTGCAACACCAAGAGAGTCACAATCGCGCTGCCAACCCAGTAAGCACATGAGTTTCTGTATGTTCATCAGTGTAAAAAACAAAGCAGGACAAGCTTCAAAGTTTCTACAAATTGTGAATGTGCGCTGTGCATACATACTATTATTTATCTACAATATGCAAACAACGACTAGGTACATACGTGTAAATAACCTTAAATAACAAAGATGAATTTGTAATAAAATTAATCATATAAATTATCTAAATGAAGTAGTAGGTACATATTGGTTCAAGGTTCCTCAAATAAAAAAAAGTTGCGTAAAGACTTCAGTAGGATACGATAATATTGATAACTAACTAATATTTACAATTTGATTACACTATAGCAGACGGTAACTAAATGAATGGATCTATGTTTAAGAGAAAATTTAATATTCACACACATCCGAGTTTCAACTATGAATAGATAGACTTGTGACCATTTCAATCATATGTATTGTCGTTAGAAAACCATAGCAGTGCTCGTGTCTCGTGTATGCTTCTCAAGAAGAGAGAGACTGGATGTCTTCCAAAAATACAGCTCTGTTACAGTCTGTACATTATCCAGAAATGTTGGCAAAGATATGTCAAGGATTGGAGAGCACTCCACTCCTCGAGCAGATCCCTTCATCTAACAAAGAATCTGAGGTTTCCAAACGAAAAGAAGGGAAGAAGTTATAGTGCTAAATCAAATACATATATATGCTGAAAAACGGAAGAAATTAATAAAATATTAGACCGTGAATTTTGTTGTATGTACTCGTATGTGCGGCGACGTGGTGGTACCTCGGATTTCCTCGAGCGGTGCGGAAGACGCGCTTCCGACTCGCTGCGCCGCGCGGCTTTCCGCGTCGAGCCGCAATTTCAACCCGTATTGAGCGATCTCGTCCGCCGCCAAATTGGATGTCATCACGAATATTGCATTTTTGCACTCGATTAGTTTGCCTTTCCCATCTGTCAAACGGCCCTGTGGAAGAATTACAAGTTATGGACATATTCAAAGAAAAACCAAAGTCGGTCATTTTAGTATCTGACGAAAACAAACTTCGAGAGCAATCTAAAAGATCTGTCTGATTCCGTTACCATTTCTGGGAGCAACGAGTAAGAACTTATGAGTTCTAGGGATGCAATCGATTCTCGAACACACTTTGCTTTTTCTATCACAATTTGCTTTTACACTGCCAAATTCGATTCATGTCAAATAGATATTTTTTATTGATATTTAATGACGTCATCGATTGAATAAACGTATTGAAAAACTCATGCATATTCCCTATTGGGTAGCCACTTGACTGTGAAGTCATATTATCAGTTCCTTATCTTTTTGTTAAACGTTTTAACGGTACGTTCTGGAGAGCAGCATCATGAAATAAATAAGATTATGGTCACAAACATTATTGCCAATTAATTTACTATTAGTGTTTGGGTTGACGCATAATTGGTTTTGGTGATTAACAATAAATTAGAACGATAAAATAAGAACGGATATAATATTTGTCATGATTCCTTTAACTACCTACTGCGTATTTTTTATTAACTACTTATAAAAATCTTCATTCAAAAGTGACTGCCGTTTGACCCAACCCTGAGAGGAATACTTAAGCCAGAGCCTAGTCCGTAAATCACCAGGTGCACCAGCTAGCAAGAGGACCTAGTGTGGGTTCCAAAGATCTTGGTGGGGCACATGTACACCCAGTTACTACCTTTAATGAAACAAAAAGAACTAACCTCGTCAAAAAGCTGCAGAAGTACTGTGAGCACGTCAGGATGTGCCTTGTCCACCTCATCGAACAACACCACGGCGTCGGCCCGTCTAGCCAGCGCGCGCGTTAGCTGTCCGCCTTCCTCGTGGCCCACGTACCCGGGAGGGGCACCTATGAGTTTGGCCACCTCGTGCTTCTCCTGATACTCCGACATGTCGAGGCGGATGAACGCGGCCGGGTCATCCCGGTGCATGTACCTCGCCAGCTGCTTGGCCAGTTCCGTTTTGCCGATGCCAGAGCTGCCGAGGAACAGGAACACGAGAGGATGCTCGTCGTCCGCCCAGCCGTTTTCCTTGCGGCGCACGGCGGCCGAGACCGTCTCGATGGCGGCCTGCTGCCCCACGATGTACTGCTTCAGACGCTGCTCCAGAGGGAACCGCCGGCGCTCCTCCGCCGCCGCGGCCGCAGCCGCCTCCTCCCATTTTCGCGTATGTTTTAAAATGACGTCACGCGTGGGTGACGGGTCACGAGCGTAGTGTAACGCACGGCGGCCCGCGTGGTCGCGAGCCGTCGGGTCGGCGCCCGCCTCCAGGAGCGCGGTCGCCGAGCCCGTCGAATCCGACAAGGCCGCGTAGTGCAGAGCCGTCCAGCCCAGGAAGGAGGCGCGCGCGTTCATGGTGGGGCAGAAGTCGTCCTCGCGCCGCTGCAGCACCTCGAGCGGGTGCAGGCCGGCGCCGGTGGCGGCCATGGAGGCGCCGGCGTAGCGCTCGCGCGCGTCGTGGCGCGCGCCCAGGCGCAGCAGCTCGCGCACGGCGGCGGCCTGGTCGTTGGCGGCCGCCACCATGAGCGCGGTCCAGCCCAGCGCGTGCTGCTTGTTCACCAGGGCGCTCTCCGCCTCCAGCTCCCCCTTCCCCGTCGTCTGCACCTGTCTGTGGATGGTAGCAGTTGTTCATTGTTGTGGGAGTTATATCACAACAATGTACTAAAAGTATTTTCTCGCCATTACATTTATAATACTTACTGTCGTATTTCATCTACATTCCCAACTTTTGCAGCTTTAAAAAATCGTCTCTCTGCAATAAAAAAAAGTTTTAAGACAGAACGAAAGTTACAAGTAAATACTACTATACAAAAATAATAAGAAATAGATCAATAGAATTAACGTTATTTTCAAGCCTCAGGCATGGAAACTTTGGATAGCAACTTGTACAATATTAATCAATATATTCTCAGTGCCCAAACACTAAAAATTACAATTTATAGACAGATACACACAAAAGGTGAAAATTACAACATTAGAAGATAAAGATAAATATATATTTATTTGTAGAAACATGTGTACAGGTGAACAGTGACCAGTGGCAAGAATGGCCACGAGTCATATTCCTTAGTAGTTCACTACTTAGGCCACATTCTGTAGTAGTGACTCTCACCAGTAGCTACAAGCAACTTTAGATATTATTGTTCACTAATTAGTTTAAAGATTTGTATGTCATTAAGTAATCAAGGTTAAACACCCATTGGACTCATTTGAAATCCTGGAGGTCCAGGTACAGTGTATAATACATGATACACATATAGATCAATAGACAAGCTTCTGAGACAGGCTTCCATCTCGAAGAGGCCAGACCACAGTTGCACCGTTATGTCTAAATGATAATAAATGATACAGGAAAGTGAAGCCTGGATTTGATCATGAAAGCTTTGGGTGATCCAAAGCTGATGCTGATGAGAAATTCCAAAAAACAAACAGTATTTATAATAAAAACAAACAGTCATGTTCCCATTTCATTGTAGATAGTGTACATTTTCAATCTTATTAGAATCTCAAGCTCTGTTTCTACAAAACTGGTATATCATCATACTTTATGGGTAGTGGGAGCCCTAAAAAGACCAATAACTGTCTAGCTGCAAAGCTTCGATATCACCTTTGGGTTTAGGAGTTTAGATGGCAGTCGCTTTACAGAAACTATCTAAATTTAACTAACTTCGAAGTTAGACTAGTAAAGCAGACTGATGAATTAACTAAACATCAAAGATTTGAGTAACTCATGTCTTGATTTTAAACCCCTTCATAACTTTATAGGCTTTCTTAATAATAATAAGTATTTTATTTAAATAAACTAAAATATTGCTGCACGAGATAGTATTCTACTATTAATAGCTGCCTGTATAAGCAATTCAGCAGTTACTAAGTAGAGAATTATCAAGATATGTATATGAGCTCTGCACCATTGAAAGCAAGATCAGCAGCGAGCAGCGCCAGTCCCAGAGAGCCTGCGCCAAACATCAGCCGGCCCCTGCTGTGCTTGTACTCGTTCTCTGGCTCTCCGCCAGGCCCGAGCGCATGTAAGCGCCGCACCGCCACACCACCAATACGCGAAGACTTCTTCAGCATCTCCATCATTTTTACTGGCCTTCGTAATGAACACATTTTTGATACCAAACACCAGTTCCTATAGCAGTTTACTAGTACAGATTTCATGTAATCCGTTTTCGAGTATTGGATAGAGAATTATATAAATTACGCAACATAAGCATTATTACTTGTTTGGTTTTGTTTAGTTATGATATTTTTGTGTGTTTTTCCGTCATTTTCGAATTTTCAGTCTGTCTACTGTCAACGTCAGCTGTCATAACATTAGCCAATAATGACAAGCTCTTGTTTTTATTGCCAGAAAACCAAAAAACTTCATACAACATGAAACAGAAAAGTAGGGTTTACAAGTGTACAATACATTTCTAATAGATTTAATATTTCAACTGGCAATAGGAATCAATGCCATTTTAGGATTACAATTTTATTAATTGTGATTTATGTGAATTATTCATTTAATATTTAATAGGTAATTGAACCGTTGCACATTGCACGGGCAGTATGGGTCCCAAAAAGGGCTGCGATGACTAATTACCATCATCTCATGCTCAGTTTTACTCCTGGCTAATCTCCGAATGTTATCCATCCAAACAATTTAAGTTGTAGTTTTATTCCTACCTTATGGATCATATTATGATGAGGTCAAGCTGAGTGTTACCATTGTCACATGGTATATTTAAGGAATAGGAATTCTTTTTTTTGAAAGTTTGCCTTCAGCTTACCATAGGGCGAGGCAAAGTCTGAGTGATGTGTCCTACATAAAAAAAATATATTATGCTGTTTAAAAATACAATTCACATTCACATATATGGGTTCACCGACTTGAATATTGACTGCATAGCAGAAGTACATAGGTTCATTGTATTTTGCATATTGATTGCATAGAAGATATGAAAATAAGGTTGAAAACACCAGTGTACCATATCTCATAAACCCGACAAAAAAAGAAGTAAGAAAAGTTGTTGCCCAATTTGCTGTCAAAATCATCCTGACTGCTTGCTTGATTTTGCAATGGTGATTTGTGTATGATTATTTGTAATGCATTTTGTATTAAGTATTTTTGCAAATGATGTATCTCGAATAGAAGCCTAATAATTTAGCTTCACACTGGTTGATATGTGCCTTGTCGTTCACGTCTGCATTGAAGTCGCCTCCTGTAATGTGTTGACACTTGAAAGTGTTTGTTTGGGAAAAGCGCCCAGATTAATTACCTCACGGAAAGATGGCTTTGGGAGGATCCACGTACTTGAAGAGTGCTACAATGCTGGAACAACTACTGGAGGAAATCAATTTCCAAAGGACCAAGGAGATGCGCCAATTGATGAAAGATGGTGAGTACCTTTATTTTATGGGAAGACATCCAGTGTTATCGGTTTTACATCTTTTATTTCACTGCTGTGTGTATACTATTTTATAAATATTGATATAGAACGTAATAATTATGTAAGTTCCTTCTGTTCTAAATAGGAATACTTGTGCTTAAACTTTTCATATTGAATATATTTTATGTTACCAAAATGATTTACGGAAAACTGTTACGAGTTCGAATTTGGCGGTTTCATAATCTCATTATTAAATAACTGAAGGCTCCTGGTTCTATAAACAGACATCTATGACAGAGCTTACTGGAGAGTTCTTGTGCTGTCAGTGTAAAGACCAAAGGCTTGTTCTGCTTTGCCTTCTACACTGACAGCACAGATACTCGGCAGTCGGCAGCACGAGTGTGACTCTCCTGGTGTAGCACACATCTATAGGCTACAGTAACCACTCCCCATCAGGTGGACTCTGCTTATCTATCATTTAAGTTGTATAAAAAAAATCAATAGATCAGAGCATTTCAATAGTGTTTGTCAATAGTGTGTATGTTTGGCCTAAGGGTGACCGATAGTTGTAGACCATACTTTATTAAATACAACATCCTAACCTTACCATCACTGTATATTTATGAAACAGTGTTATTTGTCAAACGTAATCCACATCTATTTCCCCGACTATCCGACAACGTCATCCGCAGTCGTCGTGACGAGTATAGATTGTGCATGCGTGGCGCTAGAACAGCACTCATGGGGAACAGTATATTGTGTATGGCACCAAAAATATTCAACAAAATTCCAAATAGCTACAAAGACATGAATACAGATATGTTTAAGCATAAAATAAAAACGCTACTAATTCGAAAGTGCTACTATACAATAAGAGATTATATTAATGATCAGGACATATATTGATTAAATTTTGTTTTTATTAACACTTAATTGACATACAGCACTTTGACATACTTAAATAATTATAAGATTTTGACATCAATCTGTTTCTGATTTGTAATAATATCTCTCTGACTAATATATTTCTTTATGCTGACATTAAACGAATTAATTATATTCTTTATTGACAAATAATGATAAATTTAATCTTGTTACGAATTGAGTAACCTATAATTGTCAAATAACCAAAAATTATATAATTATTAAAGGATCATTATAGAAAATTATATTTCTCGTGCTCATACATGAAGTTCACGAATACTCATATTTGTACGTCTACATTGACAGAACGTGTTGAAACTCGCAATGCATTGTAATATACTTTGTAACATCATCTGTACACATGTTTCTACAAATAAATTTATCTTTATCTTTATTTATCTATAATGTAGGTATTATATTCTTCTCGCACTATTTCTCTTACCTTTTTTTGTTCTGTATTAAGGGATGAGCTTATTGCTGTTGCCACACTTTATAGTGTGTATTTGGGACCTCGGGAATATTTTTTAAATCAGCAAGGCGACAAAGACATTCACTTATGGAGTCTAATCTTGGTAGAGTTCATAATAATCATCTTCAATCTCTGAGTTCTTCTCCTAACTCAGTGGGGGTTGGCTTTCCAGTCTAACTGTGATGCGGCAGTACTTGGATAGTAATAATACAAAATTATTTATTATTCTACTTGCATTCATCTCAGCACATCCGAAACCTTCACCTCGCCATCTGGTCTGGAGTCTACTTTTTTCCAGTGTAAAATGATTTCTGGTAATATTGGAAATAGTCATATTCTCTCAAGGATACCTGATTAATAGATGAGGCTCCAGAGCTTTCCTCTCAATGTTGGGTTGGTCAGATAGTGGTCACTCCCTAGAAAGCCAATTCAAAAGAAAGAGTTATTGGATTCCAGACTCCATGTGATAAGTATGGATGCATTGCGACTGGGTCACTTGGAGGATGATATATGGAATAGATCTTGAGGAATTCCTGACTTGCCATTTGGCACCGGCTTCAAGTAATAGTGATAGCTACACTGTGGGGTTCACTGATCACACCTAAAAATATCAATTAGAAAATACCCACAATTAGAATCACCCTAATACAAGATTTTGACCTGCTATCCTTAGGCAGCTATCCAGGACGAGTGCAGATAGCTCTGATGTTCGGCATGGAAAGAGAGTATCACTGGCTTAAGTGTCATCTTCCCATCATAATATTACTTAGGATATCGAGTCACTCTAGCTTCCTGCTCATTATGTTTAATTCCTGAGTAGTATGTACTATTTAGGTAGTCCCAGGACTCGACGCCTCATTAAACCAATATAGTATTTCAATTTAATTTTACGTACTTGGCACTACTACTATAGGTACCTAGTCCTCAATAAAATACTTCAGTAAGCTTTAAAATGGTACTTGTGAACAGGGCGATTACCAAGATTACCAATAATTATCGGTAGTAAAGACAATTTTAAGTACTTACTTTAAGAAGAAATAGAGTAGGTATAGGAGGTATAAACTAAAATCTAAACTAAAAACTAAAAGCGCCTACAATATGGGGTTCTTCAAGAGGGGCATCAGAAGGTTTCTTCATGGTCGGCAGCGCGAGTGTGACACCCCTGGTGTTGCATACATCCATAGGCCACGGTAACCACTTCCCATCAGGTGGGCCGTGTGCTTGTCTGCGAACTAAGTGGTATAAAAAAAAAAGGGAAATTAACATAATTGATAATTAACAGACACTAACGATCATACGGTAACTGGATCTAAAGAGCTCGAGGATATCGTTTCAGCTGAGTGGGATCACGTCGCGTGTCAGTGCTGGACATAGGCATCTCCTAATGTGCGCCTCCGCACATATTCTCCGCCCTCCGCGTTCAGAGTATTCTCAGCTATCCTTTTCAGATAGAGCGATCTGGCTTGAAGTACTCGCGGTCTCCCTCGTTTGACAAGCAAACGAGTGCCTAGACTGGATTAGGACTCGTATGCTTCAACGGCCATCGGTCTTTCGACAGATGTGACCGTTCAGCTTGCTTATGCTGCCAGTTATGTCGGTAACTTTAGTTCTTTGCCGGAAGACCTCATTGCGAATTTTATCCTTCAAAGAAACGCACTTTCAAATTGGGGACTAGCCCCATCGTCAGTGTTCGCATTTCGGCACCGTAAACCATGAGTCATAATTGGCAGGACAAACTGATGGCAAAAGTTGCACTGGTTATCTTCTCATTTCTTCAAAATGTTTTGATCGTTAGTAGCTATAAATCAGACTGAACCTAATCACAATACTACTCTATAATATTACCTGGTTGCCTGGAAGAAATCACTTTTTGTGATAAGGCTGCCCATTGTGCATTGAGCTGTAATTTTAATTATGCCTGTAAATCTTTTATAATATTGGTGTGCAATAAAGAATTATCTATCTATCTATTACTCATAGAATAGGTACTACTAGGTACGATGTTCTTGTTTACGCTGAGTTCGGTACAATTCGATCAATCGAACCATCAGGAAACCGAAGGAAAGGGAAGGTAATATTTATAGAAAACCATCATTTACGTCTGTCATTTCGTGGAGACAATAGATAGACTATCCATGAGTAGGTACTCTATTGAAAACAGTAAAAGACAAGGTATGATGAGAATTCTTTATTACAACAGTTCTACAAATAAATTATGTAGTTGCTATACCATGCCACGATCAGGCTGCCGATTGAGGCTACTATATGCAATTATGGCTACCAATTTTAGCCTCGTTCCGTTTTTCACGTCCAGTAGTTCCAAAGCTAATTGTTGAGGAACCCTAAAGCTTTCTAGAGTTCATTCGAGTGCTGCACTGCAAGTATGCTCCATTAAACCCTATGCCCTCGAATAGTAATACCGGCCAAATGATAGCAGTTAATTACTGAGCCAATCGTTAAGTATTTATGGAGTGGTGGGTACATTAAATTATTCGGAGCATTAAGTGAGGCCGGAGCAGCGGTGTCTTCTCTATAAGACACAAATTCGCTCCTGCGTGGAATACTGCTCGCATCTCTGGGATGGCTCCGCGAAATACCTACTAGATGCTCTCGACAGGTTGCAGCGACGCGCGGTCCGAATTATTGGGAACCCTGAGGTCACGAACGCCCTCGAGCCTTTGCAGATGCGTAGAGATATTGCTTCCTTGGCTGTATTTTACCGTCTCTACCACGGTGAGTGTTCTGACGAGCTCTTCCAACTAATCCCACCATCTCCTTTCCTACATAGGACAACACGTGCAGGCCTTAGATGTCACCCTCACACTGTGCAGAATATACGAGCAAGAACCAAGCGGTTCGGAGACTCTTTTCTTTGCCGCACCACCAAGACCTGGAATTCATTACCAGCACACGTGTTTCCTTCTTCCTACAGTCCCGGGGCCTTTAAGCGGGGCGTGAAAAAGCATCTGATGAGGCCGCCAAGCTGAGTGCCACCATTGTAGCACTTAGTGTCTGTAATGGTGACCCTCTTTCCTGAGACTTTGCCTTTAGCTTACCATCAGGCGAGGTGAGGTCAAGTTGGCGTGTCCTATATAAAAAAAAAAAAAAAAAAAAAAAAAAAAAGTAGGTATGTCCGGAAGTAGTAGTTTTATTTATATTTTTACTCCGGGTGAGGTCAATTAGTTGCTATATTACCCATGTTATCCGAACCAAGTAATTTTTTCTAAGATCTTATTTTGCTGTAACGCTAAGAAAGTCCATAACACGTTCGGATTTTTTTCATTGATTTTATCCAAAAGTAGCCGTTAACCGTTAATAGGCTCCGTTTTTACGGTGAGACTAAAATTACAACTAGTGAAATGTGCCTGTATATCTCTTCAGGGATGTGCGGCGGAGTAAGGGTTTATGACTATTTTTCATCATTAAGCAGCACTATCGTGCGTCACTCTCGCACCTGAGTGACGTTGTATCTTTCGTCAACATGTCAATTCCAACCCGCCCTTTCCAATTTGCAGCGTTTTAACGGCCATTCAACCGTGGCCCAAATACGATCTAATATTTACGCCATTTGTCACAGGAAATGCCTATGACTCATATTTGGGGTGGCTAAATTATTTACGAAGATCGTGTGGTGCGTGACGACAGGACATTATCAAGGGTTCATTTTGCTAGGTACATTGCAGGGGGACACTGGGACACTTTCATTGCCGTGTGTATTTTAGCGGTACTGTATTGATAGCAGCTGCTGCTTATTTGGCAATTCATTGAAGTTCGACTATCCAATTAATGGTCCATGATTATATCAGCTCGATGGTACCAAACTGTAGTGCGTAGTATCCAGATGTTAGATAGTTCAAATTGGTACGACAGTTTAGTTCTAATTCCAAGACGAGTTACTACCTACTTGTTAGTTTTGAATACAGGATGCCATGGACATATAAAAACCCTTCGTAATTGGGTTGGGTTTTGTGTAAATCAATTCAGGGATAATTTTGACATACACACATCAACAAAGTCTAGGGAACAAGGACATTTCTAGTTTTTATTTAAAAACCCTTTCTTGTAATAGTGAGTGTTTTCTATCAATAGAAGGGTATTTTTATACCGTTTTTAATTTTAATTTTAATAAAAACATTTTCATACCAAAATTTTTTTTTTTTTAAGAAAGTATTGAATAGTGCCGATAGTGAGTATTACAACCTTCTATGATTAGGCACAAAAATAACGAGGTAGTAAGAAATACAGTAATTAACCGTACTTTAAACGTTTTTAATAATCTGTAGGACCTCCTAAAGCATTAGCAACAGCTCGACAACGGCGTGGCATACTTAGTATGAGATTGTCAATCATCGTCTGTGGAATATGGCTCCATACACTGCGTAGGTGTAAAAAAAGTTGTTCTTCAGTGTTCAGATTTTCCAAAGAATCACTGAAAGCTCTTCTCCCAAGCAAATCCCAGGCATGCTCTATGGGATTGAGGTCGGCAGACTGAGCAGGCCATTCCAACGTCGTCATATTGTGCTCGCTTAACGCATTGACCACTACCCTCGCGGTGTGTGACCGTGCATTATCTTGCATGAACATAAAATCTTGACCGAACTGCTGTCGATGAGGGATTACCATGGGGTGTTTAACCTCCTGAATGTATTGGTTTGCATTCAAATTGCCCCGTATCCAAACGAGGTCGGTCCTTCCACCAAGGCGAATTCCAGCCCATACCATGATTGTTCCACCTTGGTAAGGATGAACTTCTTGCGGATTCTGGAGACGACTCCGACGTCCAGGAACTCGCCATACACGCACTCTTCTCGAATCAGGATGAAAACCGAAGCGAGATTCGTCGGAAAACAGAATCCGTGCCCATCGATGGTCGGTCCACTGTAAATGTGCGTTAGCCCACAATAAGCGACGACCTCGATTTCCACGTCGAAGAGCTGGAACCGTAAGCGGTCTGCGAGCATGAAGATTGGCTTCGTGTAGTCTTCTCCTGACAGTTTGATCGCTAATAACCACTTGATGCTGAGACTGGAGGCCTGCGACCAACTGACGAGCAGTAATCGTGGGTTGCCGCCTTGCGGAATTTTGCAAGAAACGATCTTGTCGCGGGGTAGTAACCCTATTTCGTCCCCTGTGACGTTCGGCAACATCCCCTGTAGACCTGTAGCGTGCCCATAATCTGCAAATTACGCTTGGTTGGGTGTTGACAGCATCCGCTACGTCGCGTTGAGTTCGTCCAGCTTGCAGCATACCAACAGCCCTTAACATCTCTTCGCGACTTAAATGACGACGTGACATGATGACTACAGTCACAAAAATGCACAAACCATACGTAAAAGACGTATTATTGATAATAAACGTTATTTACAATCAAAAAAAATAATTTTTATTTTGCCTCAGAGAAACTGCACAATCAAACACTTTTAAAAGCTTTCCCTCCATATTCGAAAATCATTACTTATTTAAATTTATTTTTAAGTTTTGAACAACTCTGTAATCTACTTTATTCTATTTTTATTTATTTGCTGCCAGTTATTTGCAAAACAAGATTTACACGAAAAAAAATAATTGGGGTCATCTTGTTCCCTAGACTTTGTTGAGGTGTTTAGATATTTTTACGTAACATAAACTCTAATAAGCTCACGCCTATATGCCCGAAGGGGTCGGCAGAGGTGCTAGCACCCACATTTTGCTATGTTTAGGTTCCAATGTAATAGGTGGCGAGCCTATTGCCATTAACTAGGCACTTAGAAAGCTGTGATAAATACACACATAACTTCGAAAATAATCGAAAAGTCATTATGTGTGCCATGGTAAAACCTGGGATCGAACCCGAGACCTCGTCTCAGCAGTGCATTACCCATACCACTACCGCGGTTTTTTTTGTTTTATAAATATTGTTTATGTTAATAATCTTGACCGTTCGGTCAATTATTTTTAGTAACGGGCACCTATGAGGTGTGAGTAAAAATAAACCCTGTAAGTATATTGTGTTCATAAATTTGGAGTACGGTTGACTGAGTTTTAATAGCCAAGTCCAAAAATACCGACGCGCGAGGTGGCCGTCAGGTCATTACTGAGTTCATTGGACGAACAGAAAACTAGGTTATAGCAAAAAACTGCCGGGTATTTAGAGGCCACACTGTACCACATGGCCACGGAATACCTATCTCGGACACCATAGATTTACCGCGAAATTATTAACTGCACTAGCTCAGCTAGACCCGGCTTCGTACGGGAAAAGTTTGTAAAAATACCTGGACTTGTGAATATCAATCCTCCAAATATCCAAAAACAGCACGTTCACACGTAAATGAAAATAATACACTCCTTTTTGGGTAGTCGAGTGAATAGGGTAGGTACCTGTATAAACATAAATACGTAATAATTTCGCCAAGAACGTCTACATAGACGGAAAATCTCTTGAGAAATTCACAAAATCAAAATCAATATAGCTCATCTAATCTTATCTAAATTTCATCTTCGGACTATAAAAAAGTTGAAATAATTTAATAGGTGCATTATGACAGATGCCCTAAGTAGAATGTGACGTTGCTAATATTTTTAATAAAAAAAAGTGTTACGATTGGAAAGAAACAAAACTATTATAATGCATTGAACTATATTACTAGCGTACGCTAGTAATATAGTTCAATGTTATAATGTAAGTTAAATCATTTATTAGCCATGGAAATAATTTAAGGATGTTTGATTGATCGTGCTTGGTGGAATTTGCTACAAATATTGAATAAGGCACATCTACTTTTGCCCATTTTTAATTTTTGAACCTGACCGGTTTTCCGTCCGATCCGACATTCTCTGTTAGAAAAGTTACATTCTAGCAACGCTGCGATTAATCTTTTGTAACATGAATCAATTATTCTCACAACTACTACAATTTTCATAATGCACCTATTAAATTATTTCAACTATGATAACTAAAAGCCAAAGAACCACTGTGAGAAATTTCATAGCGTTTGTAGTAATTTCTAAATAACTGAGTTAAACTTTCCTAGATGGCACCACTTTTACATAATTTACAGAATTACAGATAGTCCTGCCACATGGCTTATCTTGACAAACAGTCAATTTATTTTCTGAGTAACTTATTAATACATTAATACTTGAATTGGCTTGTAAGGCAAATATAGGTAATATGACAATATTAATAGACACGACACAATTTGTAGACTCTCGTTATGAAAGTAATTAATTACTGCCTATCATTAGTCATGTTAAATTCATATTTAATTTAGATAAATATATACAGGCACTTATAACCTGCGATAAATACATGTATTTATCGCAGGTTTATAAGTGCCCAGTTAATGGCAATAGGCTCGCCACGTATTACATTGGGACCTAAACATAAACTGGCGAAATGTGGGTGCTAGCACCTCTGCCTACCCTTTCGGGGATATAGGCGTGAGTTTATGTTATGTTATGTTAAATATACATAGGTAGTATATTCATTCTCTAGCACAAATTTATTGTTAGGGGTCTATTATTGGTACCAGCAAACAATACGGCTAGAATAAATGGATACAAATGGTGTCAGCTGCTACTACTTTCGAGTAGGAGGCTTGCAGTAAACAACAAAAATAAAAGTGATATGCACAAGACTGAACTATACTCCAACACTATGAACAGGACATATCAGCAAATTGCTTCTCCATCATTTTAATAATCAGCCCACGGGCTGATTCCTAAGAGCTTCGTCCAACGACTTATGAGGCTCTCATTAGGCAGCTGGGTTAAGGGCTCGATGCAGAAGGCGGTACTCCTCGACACGCACGTATTGTGAAGAGATTTCTTTCTCTGGAGCCCTAGCCACCGGTAGCTTGGTCCCTGTACCCGATACCGAATGAGCAGTATTTTTTATATTTTTCAATAGCTGTTTCTTAATATATTTTAAAAATATAATTTATAAGATGTTTCATATAATAATAATACTCTTTGTACGGTATGTTTTTTAAATTACAGCAGATAGATTTAATGGTATAATGATAATTGCCTCTCATATAATTTTTCACCCTGTCGTATTCCTCATACTCCCACGTATCGGGTCCAGTAAAATTATTTATTTATTGAAAAAGTTTTATAGCAATCGGTTGAACGGTACCTACGGCAGCGCATAAAACTCGGGCAAACATACATAAGTACATTTCATATAGACGAGTTGAACAACCCACTAATATAATATCAGAGGGGAGAACCAAACGAATTAAGTCAAAAATGTTTCCAGTATTATGCGCAGTCATTGCTTCCATTACTATTGTGTACCTTCCCCCTGTTCTTCAATGCTCGGTACTTCGTAGTAACCCCAACTGATACTTATGTAACTCGAATGATCTCACTTTTACAAGTTAATTCAAAGACTTGAATTAATTATTATTTAGTTGAGGACTCAGGTCGGCTGCTGTAGGACCAACCAACCTTTTTTATTTTATTTAGCTTCTATTTTTTTAATTGTTGCCATTGACACGAAGAAGAATTATTATTTTATGAACCTTCTGGTTAGGCTTCGGCAATTTTAGCCGTGGCTGCTGTTTGGATATTGGATAACCCGATAATGCGTATGCTAGAAAATTGTTGGATGTTTTTTTTTATATAGGACTCGCCAATTTGAGCTCAAGTCAAAATCTCCGGAAAGAGGATCACCATTATAGAGACGTAGCATTTTACAATGGTGGCACTTAGCTTGGCGGCCCAATCAGATGCTTTCTCACGATCCGCTTAAAGGACCTGGGACTGTAGGACGAATGACTGTATTTGTATTGTGGTCAACTTGATTGCTAAGTTTGTCACTTCTGATTAGAGTAGTTAGATAGATAGATTAGAGTAGTTAGAGTTAGTAATTAGATAAGTAAGTTAGTATTCTTTTCTAATCCGCTAAGGTTAAAGTCCCTATTACTGTGTACCATGTCGTGGGGACCGACCATCCTGATGTTTGCTAGCTGATGCCCGCGAATACGCCCGCGTAGAATTTTGATCGTTCCTTCAGCCCATGGGATCCTATTATTCCCGGGATAACATTATTACCATTTTAGCTACTTTTTTTAAAAGAGCATTAGCAACCGCAATTACTAATATACCCTCTAAACCCTCCAACTAAGCTAAATTGTTTGTGCTAAGAGTGGGTTCACGTCGGTAGTGTAATTGCCAGGATTCGAACCCGGGACCTCACGATCGTAAGACTGACTCCTTAACCACTAAGCTACCGACGTTCAGCCATTCACACAGATTTTCACATTTATAATATTGGTAGGATAGGATTACCTTAGTCTAGACTTTGACTGGACTCGCGTCGATAAGGTTCAGTGCACTCGACTGAACGTCAAAGTCAGCTCCGTTATGCCACATGTTCGGCCCCCATGAAGCAAATACTTACTACCATCACTAGAGGGTTGTCTATTAATCACGTGAGCCTCAACAAAGGGGGGATGCGGTTCGGAAAATTTTTTTTAATAACTTGTATAAAGAAATACACGTCGTTTTGGGTAGGTGGGTAGTCTGAAACGTCACCATGAGGAAGAGGGAGGGCGTTAAAGAATTGCTAAAAAACATCACGTGATTAATGGTCAGCCTCTAGCTAGAATGCTCTGCTGCTGCACAGCCTAATCTTCTGGCGCGGAACAGAGACGGGAGTCGAGAATCTTAAGAGATTAAAAGTTAGGAACGATTTTGTCTCGCTTTGAGTTTTAAAGTCAGGTATGTCTTTTTGTCGGTGGTGGTACCACCACGTTCAGTAGGTTCATCCTCATCATCAGTTTACACCCACTGTCTGTATATACTGTCAGTATCATCACAATTAGACAAGTCCTGTAAAAAGCTAACTTGTGAACTTAGTCTTCTGCATGGAAGTTGAACTCCATTACCCCCTTGTCATTATTCTAAACAAACTATGGGCAAATAGTTGTTAAATTAGTTTTAAGACATTTCTCTCTATTCTATTGTAATGAGATGAGCGAAACAGGTCAAGTAAACAATGCAAGTTATGAAAAAAACATTTAATTACATTACAACAGCATTGGTACAAACAGTTGCACGCTCTATCGCGCTTAATTATGTATATATTATTTCTTCGTAAATAGGGAACACTTTAAGAACTCGGAATGTGCCTTCCAACAATCTATTTGAACTCGAGTAGCCTCAGCAATAAACTTCAAAGTGACCTCAACAATATTACCTACTACATTACTTTATTACCGCCATTTTGTTCTTTGTGACTGAAATCGTTAAGTAAACGTATTGACACACATTCAATCCTCATTATACAATATTTACACATGTCTATTAGTCAACTTTTCCTATATAAATATATGAACAGAGTAACTCATCAATGTGGCATTTCATTTATAATAAATAGGTACGAATATTCGCGGTAGTTACAAAGTATATTCTACAAATTGTATATAAGCATTATTTTATTAATCTAAACATTTAAAAAAATATGCATTTTGTATTATGCATTATTTAGGCAGTTGGTTACATGTACTGTTAAGGCTATATGTATCAAGAACTCAAACCCACAGCTATATGTAGACCACTATTGGGTAAATGACAGCCATTGTACGCTTACACAATGCAGGTCCTTAACTTTACTCATTGTAGTGCGCGGACGCGGTTCGATGCCAGCTGTGCATTTGTTGGTTTAGGATACATCACCTATGGCTACATTGCTATCATTTTGCACACAAAGTTTAGAACACAGAAGTTAATTCACATCGTCATGGTTATTTTACATACATTTATTGGAATGATTTAAGCATATTTTCTCTATATCTGTATACATTTGTTTCAATTCCCATATGGTTCGGCAGAAATGACTCGACTTACTGAAAGACGAAATGCTTTTCTGTAAAAAGGTTACAAAAGGACAGTTATTTCGAATTTATTGTTTTATTATACAGTGTATGAGTTTTTAAAGTTATTTGAAGTAGATTGTACGTTGAGTCTTACTGCTAAACTTCATCCAATTTTAATGGAAATTATATTGCCATTATAATTCATTGATTAAGATAGTGTTATTATTTCTAAAAATACATTTGACATTCATGGAAAATGGTTGACGTATAAGGATAGACAGACTATTTCCTCGTATATCTATTTTTCAACAAGGTTAAATATTTTGTTCAACATTTATTAGATATAATGCTATGTTATGGGTTTCTTAACGTTTGAAGGCACTTTGCAATTTACAATTTACATGAGTGGACATTACATTTGGTAGTTGAACAGAATATGTACTTAAAATATTTCATAACATACAACAAATTCAATACAACAGTTAAAAGTCTATTTGTACAGTTCAGTATAAAATGTCACTATTTTTCAGAGTCTGGATTCGTAGTCCTACAAGGAACGACTTATTGGACAGATCTGTTTGTTCGGCACTTTCTGTTTCAAGAGGAACATTCGATAGACTGCGACGACCTGTTGTTCTTCGTCAGAAAGCGACACGTGAAGGGTTCCTCCCGTTACCTGCCTAAGTATGAAGTAAGTCTTAGTGGCGACGGTGATTACAGATAAACTAATACATTTTCGAGCCCGGCTTGAAGACATTTTTGTAGACTCCTGGTGAGTCTAAGCAGAGTTAAATGACAAATGACATGAAAGCAAATGACCTTCCAATGGAATATCGTTTGAGGGGCCATAGCTCGTTGCTTGTAGCCAGTAGGCCACAGTACTTATCAGTTTTCGCGTATTTTTATCATCTGACTGCGATACCGTATCGGATGTGGATAAAGTGGGCGATTGTGGCCTTTGTGCATTTGTTATGTTGTCAAAATAATTTGAGTGAGCAACAAGTAATAAAGTAGGTATATCATAAGTTTAATGCTTTGTAATACTGTGGTATTTAAAATTAGAATGAGACTTACTAAGTGTTTGATCTATATTTTACAATTCAAGGCATATTCAATTTGTTTTAGGATATTGCGTCGCAATTGTAAATCGTAATATAGACTAGATATTTAATTGATCTTTCTCTTTTGAGACTAATTGGTTGTATGAATGTGTAAACAAGTCTTGTGGTATCTAATAAAAGTGATGTACATATGATGGAACATATGCAGGTATTCATGAGCTGTGGAATGTCAGTGAGTCGTGTCGGTGACTCGGTGCTAACTTCTTTGCTAATTTCTTTCAGAATACAACGTGATTTCTAATTTAGCACCATTTTAATGACTTTTACTTTCTACTGAATTTTGATTCGGAATCACAAAAAATATGCTTTGACAACAGTAAAGTATGTACTTTATTTTAAATAATATAAAAATATTATTTCTTATAGTAGTTGCAGTTACAACAGTATATATGTACAACAACGCAGGTCCAGGTCGCCACCTGTCACCCTAGCGCTACCCGCTACCCGCCACCCCTCGCTCCCTCACAGGCTACTACAGTAGCACTCGCGCGCTCACTCTCGTCTCGCGACGAAGAAGAATCACAGTATACGGTTTCTATAATAAATACTTAAAGTGATTTCTTAAAATTTGATTGGAGATTGTTCAATAACCACTTACAAACTATACAATATACAAAAACAAAAATCTATCAACAATCGACTGTACATAATTCATAGATTATATTATTGTTCTTTGTCGATTAAAATAAAAACTTATAATTATTTTCAACGATAAAAGCATACCAGATTGTCACTATCTACAGAAAAGTTTATAAATAGATTGTGACGAAATTAAAAATATTATGCTCACTTTGCGAATTATCACATTTCACACGCAGCAGTTATTATGCGATCGTTAAGCACAGCCAAACACTGCGTCTCCTCGACGCGCCGACACTGACCGACGCGCTGTTCACAGACCGACGTCGAGGTGTTCCGAAAGGATTCCAAGAAGCTGCCCATCGGAGACCCGGAGATCGACTGGGAGGAGACCGTATACCTCAATCTGATCGTGCATCAGTTCGACTACACGCTAACGCTGGCCATCTGCACGCGGACCAGTCCCAAGGAGCTGCAGGTCCTCAAGCGGCACTCGCAAAAGGTGAGCGTCATACGCGTTCCGGCGGCGGCAGCGTCGCGCGAGCGCGTCACTAGCTGAGGCGGCTGAACAGCTTCGTGCGCGGCCACGGCAGCGGCCAGTCGTAGCGCCGCGGCACCGGCCCGCGCACGTTGCGCTCCAGGTACGTGAACAGCCAGTACCACCACTCGCGCTGGATCATGTAGTGGTTGTAGCCGCTGCCGGCGCGGTGCGGCGTCACCAGCAGCGAGTGGTACGTCCAGTACAGGCGCGTGGTCACGTAGTACGCGATCACCACGTCCACCGTGTAGTGCCCGTGCGACAGCAGCACGAACGAGACGCCCAGCAGCGCCGAGCCCCACAGCGCCCAGTGCACTGGCCACAGCTTCTTGGGCGAGTACTCCGCCACGATCAGGTAGCTCAGCACGAGGACCATCGTGTGGCCCGAGTATATGAAGTCTCCGCAGTACGTGTGCTTGCCGTTTATCGACAGGCCGAACCCAGATATTAGGTAAAACGTTCGTTTGAGAACCAAAAGTGGTGAAGTTGTATTACTCTTCGGACTACAGAAGTAGGTTTTGCTCGAGACCGGAAGAACGGTCACAAACATGGTGATCGACCGGTACAAGTACAGTAGGCCGATGATAATGAACAGCCGGCGCGCGACGATGAACCGGTGCTTGTGGAAGACGACTACCAGCATCGCGACTGTCGTCGATATCATGATCATGTACTCCGACACGGCCAGCCCCCAGTCCTGTGCTTCCACGTTATCCAGCACTATGTCGTTTAGCGGCGGTGTCGTATTTCTGTCTGGCAGTCGTTCGTGAACTAACGAGAGCGACATCATGTTTATACAGACACATAAGAATAGGAAGAAAAATGATAATATCGTTTTCCATATTTCTTTCGGGTATCTCTCTTCTCTGACCGCGCCGGGAGGTATTTCGACGATGAAGTCCCCGGAGTGCAGGCGCTGCGGCGAGTGGTCCTGGTCGGGGTCTGACTCGTCAGTAGTGGCCTGCGGCGCGTCCGCCTTGGCGGTGCGCGCCAGCAGTGGCTGGCGCTGCATCAGCTCCGCCTGACTGGGCATTTCGCCGATCTGTTGACGTTCGTTTTGGTTGCCCGACGAGTTGTTGTTTAGGTCATTACGCTTGAGTCGCGCTTCGAAGTTTATGCCTTTGATTTCTTCGTGAGCGGTGTGTGCCGCTATATCCACATCACATAAGGACGCGGGAGGGGAGCTGGCGGGCGCCGGCGCCTCGGGTGCGTGCGGGACTAGCGCTAGCTGCTTGGATGGCAGCTCATTGGCCAGGTACACGCGCACTGACTCGACCAGAGGCTCCGCGAAGTTAATCTGCTTGGGCGGCGTGGGCTCCTTGTCAGGAGAGCGCACAGATATCGTCATCCAATCACCATTCGTCTGGAGCGAACCTGGAATTGAGAGAAGTATCATGTTAACATACGCGTATTGCATTAACTTTAGATTTAATTTAATAATTACTCATTAGTTATACGGCATTTGAGTTGTTCAAACATTATCGGTTGTAAAATTTACAATCAACAACAAACACATAATAACTTAATTTTATTGAATTATAAAATCTACCATTTTATTACTGTAAAGCAATTTCAATGCTCATTAAATACTTTTTTCCAAAGTTAATTTGTGTACCTACAATATTGACGGTTAACCAAATTTGTCACATGCATTTAATACTTAAAACCCGTTACAATCTGGAGTTTCCCTAGCGACTCTTTTTATGGTGAGCTTTGTTTTGTTATATTTTTAAAACCAATTGGGGTTCTTGTTTACAAGCGTAAACAAGAACCTGTTATTGAGAATATTTGCAACGTGAACTCCACCAGTTTTTTGACTAGATATTGTTGGTTCTTCAAATATTTTTCAAAAAATACGTTGATACTTAAGTTAGGTTTGTTTACATTGTTATGGGTGGTCACCATGCTGCTTGTTTGTCAAGACTGCTAGGTAAATTTTGAGCTTAATGCATTACTGTCATGTGTACGATTTTGTTAGTAAAATAAATTTCTAGAAGATTTTTATAATATAATTATGTAGCATGTATAGTAAACAAGTAACAATGGCAGCGAAGGCACGGTTCAAAGACCGAGGATACGATTGCGCGGCAGGAGGCGAGCGGCGGCGGCGGCGAGCCGGCACCGGCACCGGCACCCCTCCCCCGACATGTCAGATGACAGTAATTAGCTTAGTCGCTGCTGTTTACTGAGCTCCATCCACGCCGGGGAGCGTACGCTCCTCGCGCCACAAACACATTGCAATCTGCCGTACAACCGCGGGACGATTATAGATCGTCTCCGACGACAGATTTCTCTTTCGCTTCACGATCCCCGAGTTGTTTTCGTTGCGCGCAAAGCTCATCTCTAGCGAACCGTTTCGCACTGTATTCTACTTACCCGATCAATGTTAGAGGGGTCATTCAGCGGCGACGTTTGGATTCATGCGAGACTCCCGGCTCTTAGACGAGCCAAATAGAAAGCCGGAAATCCAGACTGTATCCAGTCAAGTCACAGGCACGTAAACGAGGTCGAAATGGAAAACAATATGCGTTCACATTAATGCATGGTTAACAGATCGCACTCACAAGGGGAACGGTCGTTTGCTGTTTCTACATACAAGATTGTGTTCACACAGATATTTACTACACTACACGATGGGTTCAGTCGAAATAACGCAAAATATTTTAACAACTGTCGGTTATGTCGCCGCGAGTAAGCGTGCAGAGGGGCGACCGCGTACTAGAAAAAGTAGGACTGGTTGGCTTCGGTCCGACGGAGTTCGGGCACCTTCGGAAATGCTCGCGTATACTCGGCTCAATGGAAATAATTACGCGCGCGATGACGTCACAGCGAGACGTTCAAGTCGCTCGGTGCGGCTGCACTCGGCACGATATGCGCGGAGCGAACTGGCACCGACGCGACCGACGGCGCGGCGGCCGCGTCGCCCGACCGACCCGAGGCTCTGAGGCTCGCCGTGAATGAAACATTTACGACCTTATTTAAATTTAACAGTCCTTGTATACATACATAAATAATGGAATTTTGTAATGTTGAAGACAACAAAAAAAATCTTAATATTTTGCTAAGTACATCTTATCTGTTCGAACACTGACCTTTTTGGCACAGTATCAATACTTTTTATGTTAATACAGCCTATGGATCACTATTTGATCAGCCGCATGCCGCAATACACCCTTGTAACAAGAATATTTGTGATATTTATTTATGAAATATCGAATATTTTCGCCAAAAATCTGCCTACTTATCTGTAATTTGATATTTACGATCTAAGTTTCTATCATCCTTAAAATAATCAGTTTCGTTTGCTTATTAAAATGATAAATAATTTTTCCGTAGTAAACTAGATGATAAAACTAAGCAGGTAGGTACTTCGGGTGGTTTGGTGTGGTTCATGGCTAATTAAGCGGAGTGTAATAATTCCTACTAACACGCTTAGTTTGGAATGTCGACGGCTTCGGAGGTATGGACTCCCGTTATGACGTCGATAATATAATCCTTAGAAAATCTTTAATAAACTACTAATTAACGTGTAGGTACCTACATGATCATCTCCTCAGCCACTTCTTTCCTTGTCATGTTCTCTTTCAGTAAATCCAGCCATCTGGTCCTTCTAAATGTATGCATTGAATCTCTTTAAAAAAGAAAAAACAGCGTGTGCTTCCAGCCAACTCAAATAATAAACTCTCACTTCACACTAAACTTCTCCAACGCAACTAAATTCTTGATTGAAGAGTCGGTTCAAGCACCGAATATCTTTCCAACTACAAGTTTTGTAGCAAGTTGGACACTCTCCGCTGCCGCTTCGCTTGGAGTGGAAGCCCGCATTCAGTTCATTATTTGTAACATTGATGACTCTGCAGAAATATTTTGTATCTGATTGGCCGAGTACCTATTCTTATTGGACAGACAGAGGGGACATTTGGAACAACTGACTGTTGAAAGTTATTGAGAACTGTCGTTCAATAACTTGAACATAATTACAAGCTTAGATAGACGACGGGCTTAAGAAGAATAGCTAACTTGATGTTATAAGGTATGGACGGGGATATTGAACATTTTAAGAAGTGCTGAAAAAGTAGTAAAATTTCGTCGAAGTGGAGACTTTAGGAGCAACCGGAACACTCTTTGAGTTATGATAATAAGATAACGTGCTTGTAGTTATCTAAGAACTAAAATATCCCACTTCGTATACATCTTATTACACGTAAGGACTTTAGCACGGCGTCTTACAAGTGTATATTAGTTAATAATCAAGATAGATTTCAATGCTAGATATCTTGAGTGCAGTTGAAAATACCAGAATTTGTAACGTTGATTTAGGAAAACTAGAAAATATCATTTAGTTGCAAGTATATAACGGTATTTTATCGATAAGAAGAATAACTAACAAACACAATTTTATCTTATCGTATAGTATCGAAAAAGCTGTAAACAGATTCTGCCCTATCAAATTGACGAAGAGAGTAGTTTTTATTCTGTGTGATAAGAAAAACAGAGGACGACAGCAAAAAACCTCCACGAAATTATAATTGTACCTAAATAGCTAAGAAATTATAAGTCGATGGGAATGGAAAAAAAGATGAGAAGCTAATGAAAATTTGATTACTGAAATATTTAACGATAAAATAAACGCATCAACAGTGGGGAAAATCGCCGGACCTTGAGAATGCGAAGTAGCAATTTACAATTTATAGTTCTTATAATCACGAAGCGAGCTTTGTGCTCTATTGAACACTTATGAATCTATCTATGAAAAAGGAAACAGCACATAAAATTTTGCCGCTGTCAGACACACAACATTTGAATTGACAAGTTTTGGTACCTATTTGGAACAAAAGGTAACCTGGAGACAGCGAGTAGTAATCAGAAATTCCTTTGCAAGCTTCACAAAATTGTAGCACATAATCAAAAGCAAAAGTAAAAATGTAGTATCTCTTTATTGTGCACACCACGTAGAAATGATATGTTATTAGGTAGTACTTAGTGGGTGTAAACAATGGGCGGCCTTGTCACCTATGCCCCGTTCGGTTAGGTACCTACTTAACTAAACCTAATCTTCAATCTTGATGTGTCGTTTTAATATGTTTTACTTAAAAACACAGTTTATTTATATTATTCTGTTTACTTATGTGCATACGCATAAGACGCCTTTATCCTCGAAGGGTTAGGCAGAGGTAAATTAACAACCATATTTCACCAATCATTGTTTTCGGGCCCACGTAATAGGGAGTGAGCCTGTTGCCTTCTTCCGGGCACTATTCTTGACTCTAGCCTTGTATCTGTCTGAGATTAAACAGCCTTATCCCTTAATCGCCTTGTACGACACCAGGTGGGAAGAATATGGTGGCCCAAATTCTATTCGGGCGGGAACCACGTGACTAATTTTGTTTAGAAACTCATTTTAATAACTAAAAACCAAAACCAAAATCGAACCCCTAGTTAATCAGTCAGTCGCTACTAGATTATTTGCCTTTAGTTAAGTAGGTACAAAAACAAATGACCAAGTCAACCATTGGATGAAGAAAAGAGTTCTGAGTCCATGTTTGTGTAGTGTGCACAATCTTGATCACAGCTACTGCAACCTTATTATTCTAAAGGAATGTGTTAATAAGTGATAGATGATAGACTAATATATCATCCAAAATATTACCAGTTTGTCCGTGTTAGATAAATGTGACAAATAATAATAATGATAATTTATTCATAAATCACAATTGTAGCTTCACAGAGTAAATAATGTTGCACATTTGTAAACATAGGGTTGTTCTTCTACAATAGGTTGGTTGAGTTACTACTCTCCTAAATAGACTATAAATAGCCTGTATTCAATGCTACTATTGCATTCGATCCGCCTGTGTTATGCGGGCTCTTAATTGATTTTAAATTCACTTTGATATGAAATGACTACCCTAATAGACGAATTAACTGTCAAGTATACTTAGAATGAATTAATTGGCAATTCGGTATGTAAAGGTCTTGTCATTTAGATTGAAGATGGAAGTTATAAGGAAAAGCCAGATCAACCAGCATGGATGTATGAAAGTTAATTATTTAAGTAGAAGAAGCGACAGGCGTACATCAAAATCAGAGGAGGTAGGACACGGCGGTATTTCCGCCCAATTGAGCAGTCCGACTGGGGAAGTACCTCCACCCTACAGAATACCGCGGTTATAATAACTTCGTGTTGTGTTCCCAGCGGTGAGTAGGGTAGCTAGAGCTCACTGGAGAGTTTTTGTGCTGTCAGTGGGATGACTAAAGGCTTGTCCTGCTTTGTCCTCTACACTGACGGCACAAAATCTTTGTTCTTACAGGGTCGGCAGCACGGAAGTGACTCCACTGGTGTTACACACGTTCATAGGTCATGGTAACCACTTTCCATCAGGTGGGCCGTGTGCTTGCCTGCCACCTACGTTGTATAAAAAAAAAAAAAAGCAAGTTCTCTGTTAAATGGAAAAGAGGGTTGAATGTGAAAAATATAAATCTGAAATCTATGATGGAGTATGAGGTCTAGCTTCTGTGCTAATCACTCGCCATCAGTAGCATTAACCATTCAAAAGCACAAAAAGATACGTATACTCTTAAAAACTACACTAAGTGCACTTCTAATAAAACAACAATTGAAAAGTGTAAAGAGCCCCATTAACGGTCCATCTTTACTTAATGGTGACTACTGTGGCTACTTAAAAAAAACCACTCCAAAACTTTAATATAAGTGGCAACCCAACACGTGCCTGCATAAAAAGTTTTATTTATGTTTTTTTGTTTTGGTGCACAACCTCCCGTCCATTGCGATGTTATCGCGTGCTGCATGATGTACCGTTATTGTTATCACATTCGCCTCTTTGTTCCCATTTTAACAGCTGTAGCTGCACATTCTATTGTTTTACATTTTACATAAAAAAATATGATTCACATAAATATTGCGAGGATTTTTTGTGAATCATATTTTTTGATGACTTTTTTGTTATTTGGAATTCTTTCTATGCTAAAATTGATAAATACAATTATTGGATAGTTAGTGTGCTTTGGCCCTTACTTTTTACGATGTGAGAAAAATATGTAGTCTCCAAGCTTAAAAACTTGACGCCATAGGCTGCAATATTCACTAGGTATATAACAACCTGTTAACGTCAACAGGTATTACATCCGTCGCTGACAGTCAACCAGTACTTACCTACATTACTTATATAAAATATTTTGTAAGTTCATTATAAAGTACTACTAGAATTCGCTGTAAGGAATACCATATTATACCCACCTATTATAACTTACAGCATCTTGCTGTTAAAACTTATACACAGAATCATTGCAATAACTTAGGTACTGCCGGTCAAGAGTGACCGTGAGTTTTTATTGCCGATCTACAAGCAATTAATTTGCGTTTACTGTCGTTACTGTGAGCTAAATGACAGCCGTTTCAATTTATCAGCCTTCTTCCAAAATATGTTTAGGACTGAATTCGCATCTAGCGAATTATCTGCAGCTTAGTAAACATTCCACTGAAAAGAAGATATTGTTCCTTATGCAATGCCCCTTAAATGATTCGTGAAGGCCAAACACATCTATAAAAGTTGACCTTGGCCCACGAGATTGGCACTCGTAGGATGTGGATACGGCTTCAAGAGGCTCGTGTTAGGTTAAGGGACGCAGAAGGCAGTTTTCTGTGCGGTACGCATATTTCGTCAGTGGCGGGTACTTTAGACCTGGTTCCCGAGACACTGCAAATAATGTCATTCAATTTTATACTTTCGTAAAGTCTATAGTATAATTGCATTTGCAGTGTTTGTGGTAGGTATGACAGATGACAGTGGTGGACAATTAGCAAAATTAGGGTCCAGGGTCTATATTTGACATCCTTCAGCTGATTAGCTCATAACACTTTTTTTTAACTACGTTCCTTCTTTTTTATTGAAATCACATTTTACTTGCTTCACAGAAACTAATTCCTAGTCTTTACATGTTAGGTAAACAAAGATGTGATGATTTTGTCCCACGTTATTTGATAGGACAATGAGCGACTCTATTGCCGTCTTCCGGTAACGTTCCTAACTCTTTGCTGCTACTGAATATTCATAGTCTTTCGTATCCAATAGCCAATAACACTACTCGATCAATACGGGAGATCCAAATTCGTAGTTTTCTCTGAAGGTGCTTATCGAGCAAGAGTTTAAAAAGTCTTATTTCAATTAACAGGTGTACGCTTCCCCGAGTCGCCGCAAGATGGACACCAAGGGCGAGGGAGAAGAGATGACCTATCCCCACATTTGCTTCATGGTGGATAACTTTGACGAGGTTAGTGCATCATTTGATTTAGGATGAACTAGTTTAAGCTCTCCTGATGAAAATAATATGTATATCATATTGAAGTTTAAGCTTTATTTACATAAAGATTTAATGAAGTAAATATTTGTAAACATAAAAGTCGTATCTAATATTTGCAATGATTTCGGGAAGCATCTCGCGTTATCAACTTAGCCGCACCCCCTCTTAAGGAGTGCTTGCGATTTCTACTATATTAAGCTAGCGGTAATTAAGTTGCAGATTCATGTACGGTGGGACTTCTAAATGGGAATCCCGATATGTTTTATCGTATTTCCTTGTTCTTATACTATTTACCAGTGTCACTGCCAGCTGCCCTAATATAATGTTTACTCTATTCTTGTCTTTACCACAACTATACAGGAAAATAATAAACCTACTGACTAGTACTAGATACCAGCACATTGCTCACAAAACATGTACCAATTAAAAAACTAAGTATCAATAACATTTAATGAACTTAATATCACGCTACACATTATTATAGTGTAGATACACAGTGTACTAGTGTTTATGGTGTTGATAAATAAAATAATACTTAATAAAACACGACATAAACTGTAACAGTTAGTTTTATTTTAATGCTGTTAGATTTATTATAGCAATTTGTGAAAATGAAAAAATAGTTTTTCACTTGTTTCACTAGCAATGCGATGGTGCATATTCGGAGAGACATACAGTAGACTAAAGTAGATTAATTGAATGATTGACGCAGCCTCCATTTTTTCTAGCTAGTATGGGTTTATCTGCGTACTTTTGTAAAAGTGATATTACTAAGGAGGTAGAACACGAAGGTATTGCCGTCCAATTGAGCAGTCCGATTGGGGAAGTACCTCCGCCCTACCGAATACCGCAGCCATAATAACCACGTGTTGTGTTCCCGGCGGTGAGTAGGACAGCCAGAAGCACTGACGGCACAAAAACTCTATGCTTACAGGGGTCGGCAGCGTGAGTGTGACTACTTTGGTGTTGCACACGTCCATAACCACTTTCAATCAGGTGGAACGTGTGCTTGTCTGCCACCTAAGTGCGTAGCTAAAATAGTAGAAGCCTTTGCCCCTCGGAGACTACAATGTAGCATCCTTATAGTTTAAAACAAGAGAAACAAATATTATGCCAACATCGTTGGTGGCGGTGAAATATTTCCAAGTGGGAATATTTCATTCAACAATTAATGGTATTTGAATTGTTTGTGACGTTCCACTTGGGATGCGTGACAAATGTTTATATTTAGCACGCCCGAACGACCTATGATGACCGAATTTTCGCTTTCAGCGCCATGATTCTTGTAGCAGGGCTGGCAACGAGCGACGATTTCTAGTGATAACTTTTTGACTAAAATACGGTTCCACGAAATTATAGCTCCACGTAACAGCTTTTTTCTTACGTTCAGAAACCCGATATGAGTTAATGAGTAGGTGTCGAACTCGAATCAACTAAAACATCACGGTGTTTGTGGCTGGGTAATCTGATCCTAGGGCTTATCCTAGAGAAATTCCAGAAAAATCAATAAATAACTGCTGACAGTACGCCATCAACTGGTATAATCTTCTTTCAGAATCCTCGCGCACCTTTCTTTTCAGTTTTAGTTTAGTAATTCCTACGTATTGACATTTATTTAATTTTTATTACAGAATAGTAATCTCTGGTTTGTATAAATGTGCAAAATTATTTAAATAATAATAAAAATCTCTCGCTGGTAAATCAGAAACTTATAACTTGAGATATAAAATATGGCTTACACAGGTAACACGTTTTCCTTCTACCGCCGGAATCAAACGTACATACATTGTGTTAACTCACACCTAAAACCGGTTCCCAACGATTCATCGCAAACTTGGCTTATACGTCGTAGAAGGCTCAATGCGTACACATAACCTCCGCACGCACAGCCGGCAACTTTCGGTACACGTGTACCGAACTATGCGTACATGCGTACGCGCAGACCGCGCGAGGAATGCCGCTTACTCAAGTTATCAGCAACCTCAACAACTCAGGCTGCGTAATGCGTGTTTTAAGGTCTCTTTGGTGGTAAGCGCGGGGTGCGACGTCGAAGCCGCGCCAATCAACTTATAAATTGGACTTTTCGTTGACTTCTAGGGTTCCGTTCGTCAAAAGGAAAAAAAGGACTTTAATAGATTAGATCAGATCATGTTTACTGTCGGACGACGAACAGCCCTCTCCCTGAATCTCCTCTACGATACCCACTCTACGGTGCCCCTATTCTGCTCCACCGGGAACCAACACGGCAATATAAACGATTAAGAAACCAATTCTGACTATAATACTTTCAAGTCTTACGTCTATTCAGTTACAGGTTGTATAACACTGTTGTTGCCGGCTTTCCTGCCAAATAGCTTAGATAATAATGCGTATCGGTCTGTGAATTGACTAGTTCTTAGACTTCTTAGAGGGTACTTTTTTATTTTATTTTGTACACATTAGGTGGCAGACAGGTCCACCTGACGAAAAGCGATTACCGTGGCCAATGGACGTGTTCAACACCAGAGGAGTAACACTAGTTCTGCCGACCCTACAAGAACTGAGAGTTTCTGTGCCGTCAGTGTAGACTTAGCAGGACAAGACTCTGCTGCTAGAGCTCTGGCTACCCTACTCACCGCCGGGAACACAACACAAGGTTATTGTGCGCGGTATTCTATAGGGCGGATGTACTTTCCCGGTACCGGAATGCAAAATTTGGACGGGAATTCCGTCGTGTCCTACCTCCTAGAATAGTGTTTTAAAAGCATTAAATGTGGACTTTATCCCACTAATTATTATACTAATATTATGAATGTGAAATTTTGAGAAGATGTCTTCATTTTTGTTATTCAATTACACGCTAACTGCTGAACAGATATGGCTCAAATTTGGGACAGGGATAGATGATCTAGGAGAAGAAGCCTGTTGTTTCTTGATCCGATCAAAATGCGAGTGGAGCCACTAATGTTAAACATGTCTAAGACACGATGGCACCAGGAGGTGGCAGGAAACTTGGCTCCGACGATGAGGGCATCATACACACTTGCACTAGATGTTCCAAAATGTGTATCTCAAAGGCCTTCAACGACATCCATTCTTGCTAGCAGTAATTATCCAATTTTCAAGGATTCGACCACAGTTCGTGATGTTTTTATGTGACATTTCGACCTAGTTTTGATATCACACTAATGTCGACACTCCAATATTATGAAACTATCTCAATGAAAGCGTTAATTAATAATAATTATTTAAAACTTTTGAAAATAAATAGATAAGCCTGATTAACATGAAAGCAATTCGAAGAAATGATTTTCCCATATTTTTAAATCGCAAAAAGTCAACTACCAAGACATGTTATAGCGACACATATTACTTGCACTGAACGGAAATCGAATCCGTGACCTCCACTGTGACGTAGCAGTTAAACGCTTTACGGCACATCACAGCTCTGAACTATAAATTAATAATGTATATGCAAATAAACAGAATTATCTTGAGTAGTGCCATTGACGACTCGTCAGAATAATAGTCTACAGGCAATCATCAGTAGTTTTGGCCACAATCGACGTTCATTTGTCACTGATAGACGGTAATAACATCTTCTAGTTGTAGCAGTTATTGTCACATCATTACTCACGAAGCACGAACGGTCATTATCATTATTGTACAATATACCGAGCAGTTGCCTGCAGCCGCGCTCAAATGCAAATGCTCAAGGTTTTATAGTATTGCAAACATTGTTTGTTGTATTTATAAATCTAATTTTAGCATAAACCAGTGCTGTATCATTATCGTTAAGGTAACCAGTTTTAATGTAAGTACCTGTTTAGTGCTCAGTGCTCACCGTGAACGCAGCTCATTTCAACGCTATATTTAATAGCTATGGAATTTATCCCTTAAGGAGTGTCCTCGAGTACTTAAAACGCCTGTTTGATCTTTATATGGTAAATGCCTCAATCGCTAAAAGTTGTCGCACTAAACAAGGCAAGAAAACAAGCATGAGCGCAACAAGGCATACCGTAAACAACGAGAGCGAACGAGAGCAAACTACAATTTCAGTCATACGATGTGTTCCACTATTGACATCACGATATATGCCTTTTTAGTAGCTATTTGCACGTTATTTCGAAACTTATTTTGAAAAAAGATTGTTATTGGCGTGACTAAATAAGAACTGCTGTTGTTTTTTGGCAAATGACGGATAAACAACAATATTTCTAAGCATATCTAAGATTATACCGGTGACAAGTAGTGAACAGATACGTAGGTATGTACTGGGAACTAAACAACTTTGGCGCCAAATCTAATTCTATTGACAGATGTTCAGACACCGGCTAAAGAGGCATACGCTGGGCGAATGATGAAGTATCTATTGAATAAGTAGTTTGATCAACATACATAGGCAATAGGCACATTCACAAAGTATAAAGCTTAAAACTTTTACATGGAATGGAACACTATAAATCAGGACTTCATTTTTTAGTAGGCATAGTTCGCTCCAAACTTTAACCCCAAAACATTAATTTATCAGAGGACAAATTGATTGAAACACTTAACACCGCACTGACACACAGATTGACGCTTTAATTTTTGTGTATGAAAAAGACAAAGATTACACTGATAACTGTCACAGCGTCAGAGATATGCAGATAGTTGCAGCGTAGCGTGAGGTGCAAAATGCGTACTAATTTTCTTCGAAATAATTGGGCATGAGGAATCAACAGGGTGAAGGTCAAACAAAAAAGAAAACATAACTCTGTTTAGCAACGCACGACAAAGACAAATATCGGAGACGAACTTACTTAAACAAATTACTATTACGGATAGTTTAGCACTCACTAGCCTTTGGTTAGCAGGCATATGGTGACCAAGAAGGCACCATCATACGATTTCTTCCATTAGTAGCACAGCAACTCTTGCTCCTCTCGGTTGTTTTGGCAGAACAGTCCACAGTTTCATTTACAAAGAAAAAGTAATTTCCACTGTCTTAGGCGCATTATGAGAAAATTTTCTGTTCATAGTCCAGCGTTCCAGCTGATGAAGCCTAGAGGCACCTACTAGAGTACATTTCAAATTGTTTACACTTCATGCTTACTGCACAATTTTTATTTTCATTGATCATATTTAATATTGATATTCAATATGTCGACTAATTTTGATTGAACCTGTTGGCGCCTCACTTATAATTCCTTGCTCTGAATTTATTTATAAAACTGCTAACAAGCTTAGGTACATACGAGCCATACATGATTAATGAATCAGCCGACCGCACAGGCCGTGGGTACCTTTTTCCCCTCAAACCACAATCATGTCTTGTTTGAGCAACCAACAGGATAAATCTGCGTCATTTTAATTATATCAGCTATTATTAATATGAACGAGAATTATGTATTCGTACGAGGGCTCATATAGCACAAAATTGTGGTGGGGAGATTTGTCATGTAGTACTGCCTGAAGAGATGACACGGCGGTGTGTTCTACCAGTGTACGTTGGTAGGTTCTACATTTATTTTGAACACTATCAGTGTCCAATAGGTCAGAAATCAACATCTAAGTACAGCAATACCAGGAACACTGCGTGAACACTGAATTCGAAACTCAAATGGAGTGTAGGATCAGATGCTCAGAATACCTCACCAGCAGCATGTTTTCTTCTTTTGCTTCAGCTAATATTCTGTTTCAAATGTGCAATGAGGATAATAGCTAACCTCCGCATTCATTTATTTTGAAATCCAAACAGTAATTCCATCCTGCTTTTCAATTCAATTGTTATTTTATGAATACTTCACAATGTTGAAGAAATTATCCAGTTGACCTAATTGTACAGATTTTTTGTAATGGCCCCAGCATTTGTGTGATTGTAAACATCTATGTAGCTATAACTAGAATGTTAAGAGCTTGTAAAAGTCGTTAGCTAGTGAAATTAATGGCTTGGATTTTTAATTGCTGTAAATAACGACTGTTGTTGTAAAGGAGTCGTTCGTTATTATGTGATATTCGCTACTATTCGAATATGATATGCTTTTTGTTTCGTCAATATTGTTCATAATATTGTAGCAAAATTATTGTTACGCTTATATAATACTACGAAATTGTAATAAGAATGCATCAAACGAATACATAACAATATTTATTTTCATTTGATTTTAAAATTCAATTCTATTCAATCGTTACCAAATATATCTTCCGCCTTACGTATACGACTCTTGAAATAAAACAAGTTCTAATTTAGCGATGTACTAGTAGCATTTGAAGAGTTCTCCTACCTACATCCTGACTTCATCATCAGCTCCCCTAGACAAGTGGCAATACATTTGTAAAAAAGAATAGAAAAGAGAGAGAGAGTCGATTATATTATATTGGACCACTTTTGACTCGGACTAGGATATTTAGTTTATAAAAGAATTTATAAAGATAAACAGGCATGTAAAATAAAGTTTAATGTCTTGATTATCATATGACAAAAGAACAATGTCTTGCCTCTACGTTAGGTTAGATTAAATGTAGTTTTTACGAAGGTTTGCCACCAGTACTATTTAGCAGACTAGTTATTTAAATTGTACCATAGGTATTTAAATTGGACCAGACAGTAAATACTATCTAAAACAACTTATTTCGTATCAGTCTAGCGTAGTCAGAGGTGTATTAGCACCCACATTTCGCCAAAATAATAATATGTAATATTTTTCGGTCTCACGTTATAGGGGACGAGCCTATTGCCGTCAATGGCCACTAAAATATAGTTAATTATTTATATATAATAATGAAATTATATGTATGAAAATAGTCGGGTAATTTTGGGTGGTAGGTTTTGACAAACAAATGTAACCTTTAAAAGCTAGTCACGCCACGCAACTGCACAAAAATCTAGTTAAAATTTGTACTTATTTAACGTAGACTAATTAGTTTTAGTTTACCTGTACCTCGTGTTGTCACTTGTTACCTTCACGTGTTACCTAACAAACTAACAAACGGGTTGTAACTTACAAACGAGTATGAAAATTAACGTCAAATCCCACCGAGAACTGTTATCGCTTCCATACACAATTCTTGTCAGATGTAAACTTAAATTGGTGGGTAGTGGAAGGCGACGATGAAGCATAGTATAGTGTTACCAATGTAGAAAAAAAGTGTCATTTAATGAGAAATCCTGAGTGAAGAACAGGACAATCTCTTCACATTGTGGAGTCGAGTAAGGGAGCGGGAGGGGGGGGGGGGGGGGGGGACGACATTGCTCTCTGCAGAGAGGCAATGGAATATGTTATTGTACGATTTAATAGTTTACTCGACTTTCCCCAACTTTACGACTGTCACAAACATTCAACATTCTATTCTACAATACGGCCGACGAATATCCACTTGGTTAGGGGGACAGATCAGCTTGATACTAACAAATTAATGTTGGATCCATCCGAATGTTACTTACAAAGATTGAAACCAATACTATTCGCAGTCAAATTCGATTCCAAAGTTTCTGTTTACAAACATACATAGATAACAGCAAACTAATAAAATCGTGTTAAAATAGTAATGTAGTCCATCAATTGACTGGAAATTAACATAACATAACTTCACGTCTATATCCCCGAAGGGGTAGGCAGAGGTGCTAGTACCCACATTTCGCCAGTTTATGTTTAGGTCCCAATGTAATAGGTGGCGAGCTTATTGCCATTAACCGGGCACTTATAAACCTGCGATAAATACACACATAACTTCGAAAAGCATCGAGAAGTCATTGATGTGTGCCCATACCACTAGACTAACCCACTCATAACACTCGTAATTTTAAAATAAAAAAATGAGCCACGAGGCGTGACCGGGTTTAGCTAGTTATTTATAATATTGTCTACTTGGTAGCTAAATGAAATAATGTAAAATATAAACAGCATCGTACTTGACCGATATAGCAATGGTCACTTATGTTAGTCGCGAGAGTGCGTGTGGGAGCGAACTCAACCTGTCACTCGACTGGTGCAATGGCCGCAACCTTGCGCAGCAATGATGCTCTTTTCACTGTGACCGATAGCGTTTGTTTGCTTATAGACCAATATTTGTTTACTAAAAATTGTTGGATCATTATGAAAGCGTCAAATATTATTAGTAGCATGAATGATCTTTTTTTTACGTATTATGCTGCTTTGTCTTTGAATCACTTGAGATATCCTAATATATTGCCAACCCTACCTTTCCCTCTAAAGAGGAAGTAAACTAATTACTAGCAAGTGTAGGTAATATTCAACGAGAACTTCTGACGTCTGAGACTCCTGAGAGATACTGTTCTAGTCGACCTGCTCGTACTGCAAGCAATAAGTCTGTTTTGACATTTAGGAGATGCGACTTGTACCTATTTTGAACAGATTTCTATTACGAGAATTGCTCTTCTGATTGGTGGTGTGCTAATTTGCTAGCTTAATACTCATTAGTACAAAACATACTCGTCAATATTATCGAACTTATATTAAACGATAACTTTCACACAGTACATTGTCCAGAACAAACGGACGTTAGTTTATTTCTGGAGTCAATGAATCAACCGCCCGGCCGCTCGGCGGCTATCGGTAAAGGAATATCTCTGTTTGATTGACGACTGACTGATTGATGAATATTTATAAACGGAATACTTTGAAGCAGGAAAGGATAACGTTAAAGGTTATTTCAATGTGATGTGAAGTTATCGCCTCAAATGATTACACTTTACAATGTGGCTGTTCCAGTTTAAATCATGGAATATAAAATAAGAGCTATTAGCGCCAGTTATCACCTGTTTTTATGCTTTTCTATAGACTCCCAATTGACTACTATTTCACCTGTTGGTAAGTTAATGATATAGTCAATGGTTTAGCATTTTGACCTACAAGTAAACTGTTCACTTTGAAATTGAGGACGCCCATATTCTAGGTTTTCGGAAACGTGATTCATACAGTACATTCCACTCTTTAGGATAACGCATAATGACCGTGCTACAACGTTGTATAGACATATTTAATTGCTAGGCTTATTATCTGTAAAACATAACAAAACATCACTGTTTTTTTGCAACGAGATTCGACATAATATGTGGGTGTTTGGCCTATCAAGTGTCCACACTGTCAGTTTTAAAGCACTTCCTTTTATTATGGTTACTGAAATAGCTTTTAATATTCACATATTAACATGGCTAAACAATTAATTCTTGTGCAATAGTTTGATATAAGTAAAACACGTCTGTAATGAACTCAAAGTCCTTATAATGAATAATTTCGTAGGAAAACTTTTCAAATGAAATGCTTATTCATTTGTGTGAATCACTGTTGTATCTAGCGTAATGTTTCTACGTTGAAGCCAGAGATGATCTCACGTGGATCGGACGTTATACCCGACGCGACGGCTTCAGACAAGTATTCTTACGCTATTTGCGAATGTTCTGGTTTGTATCAGACGATTTATTATTACGGAGTTGAAAGCTAACAACATGCAACTTCATAATTATACTGCATTGTTATATTTGCACAATGTAAGATGCGGCATCTGGTGTTAGAACAACACACTCTTTTTGTATACCAAGGAATTCCACAGTTAATTGACATTTAAAATTAATATAGTGCAAATGGCGGACTTAGCATTCAAGGGGAGTTATAGACAACCATACCACAGAAAAGTAACGTATACAGACGGAAAGTTATTGAGAGGGCAAACAGGAGTGAGTGTACTGATTAATTGTAATACTATATGAACATACAGGTAATGCCTACACACACTTACATGGCGTAGCGAGTCATTCGCTAAAATAGTATTTTCATACGATTTGGAAAGTTCAGATAATTATACATTATTGTATTGTCATAGTACGGATTTGACAATTCTAACAGAGATCAATTAAAGCTAAACCCAATTTGTTGTAAGAATTTTCACTGTTAAATTACAGCCTTATTGTATCTAACTGGCAGTGCTTTCCATAGTTTACTGCTTGTACAGTAAAGGATCGTCCATTACATTAAATTACTTGCTGTTTACATTAATCATTGACTTGTAAGATAAATTGGCGTGTCGTGTTCGCGATCTCAGTTGTTTGTCTCGTTCGAAGTAGCTGCTACTACGGCAAATGAGGTAAACAATTGTGTCTGTGTGTCGCTGTTGCCCCATCACGTGGTGGACTACGTGCTCTGCCAGACAAGCCTTATGTTGTCTACCGGCTCCACTGTTATATAATTACTTATCTTCTGCGACGATACTATGTCATGTTTTGTTTACCTTTTGTTCGGTAGTGTCACTAACACGAAATAAATTACGCCATGTTTCTGTCGAATTCATGTGGTCAGTTGATTCACGTTCAAATTTTGTGTCGTTATTGGGTCAGAGCTGGCTGGAAAGGTCGATGCTAGATAGTGAATTTTACAGAGAGTTGACCCACATATGCCGCAAGTACTAATTATACGAACGTATGAACTTCTATGTACATGGTCCACTGTCCGCTATGCCCTTATCTGTTCCGTTTGGATGAGTTTGATCATGATCACATAACATTACATCAGTGGGACAACATAATCTTTGTCGTATTACTGTGTATTGTGTTTGGTTAATAGATGTAAAGGAATACAAGCTGCGGTTTGTCCAAATGAATTCCAACATTCCATGTGACGAGAACTGTTGGAAATTGATACAAAAATGTAAATGGAACTGATTGATAACCTCCGTGATAATTTATATCTAACCAAGGGCACCAGAACGTAATGATATGTTCTGTTACTCATTGCGATGTTATGAAGGCAATCAGGCCTTTAGGTCTCGAAAGGAGTAGGCAGTGTGCTAACGCCCACATTTCACCAATTCTGTTTTTAGATCCTAAATAATCCTTGAGGAACATAGAGGGAATAACATCATGATTTGTTATGTTTGTTATCGATTCTATGACATCCACAAGATTCACAGGATCCACAGGATCCTTTGGATTTCTTGATGCTTATCTGTTAGCGATTTATTTTTTAACGGGTTAATCCTCCCGGCTACCCGTGAAGCGTTTCTTTACAAAAAATATCCCATGCCGTACTAAACTTAGTAAACTAGTCAGAAGTTACCGGTGCGCCCAATGTCTAGGTTGTTGCACCGACTGTGTAATCGACGCATACGCTCCACGTAACCACGTCGTTTGGACTCGCTCGAGGCGCCCCCGTTCTACTGTAAGTATACAGGAGGTAATTTGGACTTGGGCCACTTTAATAATTGTCCAAACAATGATATTATATTATTTTATTGAAACGTGCTATTTGTTAAGCTAATAAAGTAGGTATGAAGAGTGTTTTTAGTGACTCATACGAGCATCTCACACTAATCTAATGATAATGTTATTTTTAAACTTTCGCGGTGTGAACGTCGGTAGAAATAGTAAGTTCCAAGATATAATTCGCGAGAAGTCCCGATATCTTGTATAATTATGAATATTATGATAGTTGTCCCTTCAACGTAACCAGTGTTTATTATTATTCTGAAAACATGTTTTCTTTATATTTCCTACTGAATATTAGTTACTTATTAGAAATCAGTCATTGTAAGTTAATTTCAGTTAGCCGGCTTCGGACAGGGTTGAAGGTCAATTGCGGGGATGCACACGGAGCTTATATTTACGTAAGCAATTGGCAGACACAAGGACAATAATAATGAGCATCGTATGAACAAAATTTACATTTTAAGGAAGGGCTAGGTCTCAATATATTGCGTCTAGTCTTTTTATACTATTGCTAGGTCAACAAAGAGGTACCTGTTATTGACTATAATTATGGAAAGATCTATGACGGTAGAAGAAGGTCGAATACCAGGATCATAGCAAGTGAATGGATGTTGTCTCTTTCTACCCCAATGATGGGAATGAGGCGTGATTGTATATGAATTATTTATTGCTCTGAGTGTGCAAGTAAGACATTGATTTAATATATATGATCTTGAAACCATATTTAGTCAATTTCTATAACCCAAGACCCAAATTTTGGCGTAGCGCTGATGAGCGCAAATGGTCTGTTTGAGGTTCTAAATACATTCAAGAGTCGGGTTGGGTGGTTTATTTGTTAGGAATTCCTTAATAGAAATATAGTGGCGACAGTCTGGTGGCTAAAACGTTGAACTTGCGAATGAAGGGCGGTGGTTCGATAACCAACATGAATTACTTCTACAAGCAAATTTAGCTTAACTGGAGGGGTTAATCTGTACATTTCAAGTAATGTTGTCCAAACATGTACTATAATTCATTGGTGTACCTACAATAAAAAATTATCTTATCTTAATGGGAACTTCAATCATTTCGGTTACGAACATTAATATAAAAAACTATGCAACGAGCACATCCGAAAGATGAGTTCTTGCGATCATTTCTGATATGAAAAAATAATCGAATGATATTTGTTGTTTGCAGAAGCAATGTTTTACAAACGTCATTACATAAACCCTGCATATGTGGTTAGGTTTTTATTAATATCTTGTTTGCGGCTATGCGGTTTTTGACGTCAGTGCTTCCTACAGTGGCCAGTGGCCAGTGGCTATTGCTTTGACATTTAATCGAGCTGATTGAAGCCGTTATTCGTTTGGCGCACCATAAATTATTCTGTTTGTGTTTGCTTTATGCCGAGTTCTAAAACTACAAATTGATGCAATAATACACTGGATAAATGCACTATTTGTATGCCTTTATTGATTTGTCCGATTTTGTATATATCGTACAGTTTAGTCTTGTGACATCAATTTATTTGTATAAAATTCATAGGGAACTTCAAATACTTATTTATTGTGGTTGGTTCTCAACACGTAGGCCGGTTTCTCCTGCACCACTTCCTCCACTAAAACCGCAGTTCAGAAAAGCCTTGAAGTTGATATAGTTGTAGACTGAAATCGATTGCAATTGGCACCTTGAAGACAATACGTGACTCTTTCTTCGACCTTAACCCTACTGAAAGAATCTGCAGTAGCTTCACGATACGTAAATGCTAAGTTTTTCATTCATGAGGCATGAGGGCCTTCAAATTTGTGTTTGGTTGATTATTGGAGCCCTTTCTAATATAATTGTGCTCTTTTCCATTTTGCTCTCAGCTCTGTGTTCTTTCTTACTACATACGTTTCTGTGAATGTATAATACAGTCGAAAATGACTTACTGAATTCTGTATTGTCATGGTAGTAGCCTCTCATTGCTGGCAACTTATTGTGATCAAAGTTATTGAGTACGTATCGCGATGACGTCAGCCGTGAGTCATGCTCGGTGTCGTTATTTGTATGATAGTTAAACCTCAACACAGATGACTGTTGTGTACGTGAATCATTCATATATATGTTGTTTTTAACTTCATTTAGATAATGAAACATACTAATTACGGAACCATATGTGTTAATTCCAAGTAATATGTATACTATGAAGTAGATATCTAAATTCCGGAAATGCAATATTCGCACCAATGTTATCGAAGCTCAGTGTCGCACATTTTTTTTTGTTGTGTCGCCTCGGAAATCACACGTCGGTCATCGGGGGTGGTTATGTTAAATGCGGATCGACTAAAACCCCATCTCAGATCTTCAGATGCTAGGGTTTACACTCTAGAGCATGTCCGTCACACTCCAACTGACACTAGCCTTCTAAACTCCCCAGTGACACACTCTCGTCCTGAGCAATGTGGCAGTGTCTAATAGTTGTATTGTCTTCATGTACGTCGTCTCACGTGCAGCTACATAGTAGATACCATGTACATATATAGTTTATTGTACTCTGATAGGTCCTAATCTCTAATAAAACCTTGTAAGCTGTGGCTAATCGTGGTGTAGTGTATATTTGAAACCAATAAATTGATACACAGGGAATACGAATACTAAATACATGCATTGTAGCATTGTCTCGACTGTTTACAATACAATTACCCAATTTTAATTATTCTACAGATTACTGAATCGGTTACTAAATTTCAATGTAAATGTATAAATAGCAGAGGGTCGACCTCGTAAACATACACTGAAGGGCAGTTCAAAAGCACTCGAAAGATCTGTATTGAAGGTTTAATGGCAATAGGTAGAGGAAGCTCATCGAGTGTGTGACAGAAGAATTTGACGGGCTATTTGTGTCTCTGCCTACCCATGAAGGGGAAAAGCATGAGTTGTCAAAGTCATAAATCATTGATTGTGCATTGACCATTAAATAGCCACTTACAAAACGTCAATATGAAGAGAAATATGGAAGACTAGTTTAGCAAATGGACCACCGGCCCCGACCTAAGAAGACCCCGGCAAACTCAGCGGCCATTTTTTTGGTCTATTTACTAACATTTACTTAATCTAAAGTTTTATTCGGAATTCAAAATTTTCTTGAATGGCATAATTGAGTGAATAGCTCATTTTCAAGCTTGTTTATCATCTACTATTCTTGGGTTTTATAATAACCTTTCTGGCACAATTAACTTTTTATTACAATTTCAAATTTATCCTCAGGTAAATCCCTTATTTTATTAGGGAGCTTGTAAAAAAGCGAATACCCAGGAATGAATGACTAATATTTTGAAGTCGACTACCACAGACTACAAGATTGTTTTTGTGTCTTGTATTAATGTTATGCCTGTCACAAACTCTTGAAAATTTCGAAAATGTATGCCTTATCGTTGAAATATCCGAAAATTGTAAATTGCCGGAATTATTATAACGGATATTAATTGACTCTGGTTAGCTCATGCTGTACTAGATCGTAGAAATGCTCCGATTATGGCCAGTTGTTTCCGAGGTCAACCGCTCGCGGCGGGAGTGCGGTTTGTCCTAAAATAGTACGATTAACATTATTAAAATGTTATTTCGAGATACATCTGGGTAACTCGTTTTCATGTCGATTTTTTTTTCGAAAACCGAAAAGTCAGCTGGTGGAAATTCATAGCTTGTGTTTTTAAGTTTTTTTTATGCACCAAAGGTAGGCAACTATATTGCCTAATATTCGCGACGATTGCAGTACCGGCAGACGGAAGAAATGAGTAATACAGGGACCTCGGATACTCTCACAAATCATACGATATACAGCATAGTTACTGCTACTTAAAGCGATCTTAAGCGTGTGGCACTTTTCTTGTTGAACCGACCAATGTTTTAGAAAGGAAAACAAAATATCCTTTACGGTTTATTCATATTTGTACCTGTAAGTTTATTGCCGTGTACATTTGTAATACTGTTATAATAGCACTAACTCACCTTAATAGATACACATTAGAAAGTCATTACGATTAACAGTCGATTAACTGCATTAATTAGGTATTCAAAATTGTAATATAATTACCTGGTCTTGCCTTGGTTGATAGTTGTCTCACTTTATACAGATTGTATAATTGAACAGCAAAAGATATTAAGATGTGTTTTTATACTACTAAAGTAATAAACAAGTGTAATGGTACACTCAATGGTAAGTGGTAACCGTAGCTTGTGAACCAGCTAAGGTGTACCAACATCGCCTCCTTTTGCGAGCAAGTAATGCTCGTGAAGGAGGAGGCGGGGCGGGAGCGGCAGCGGGAGCGACTAAGGATCGCAAGACAAGCTGCCCGCGTACGAAGGCAACTCGGGCGTCGGAGGTCGATGAACGACCTCCGCCCCCCATGAGCGCCGGCCTGGGGGTGACAGGTGAAGCCGCCTGTCACCCTGGCAGAAGCAGGCCGCGGCGGTGGCGCGCGTGGCGCGCCTCCCCGTTTCCGGGGACGAGTTGGGGACTCTGTAGTCCCCACACCCGAGTAGAGGGCCATCTCGTGAGAGATGGCCCTGGGTCGGCCGGGGTGCGAGGGATATGCCTGTCAACCTCACCTTCGGCAACCAAAACGACCCACAGGCGGCTTGCGTTTTAGTCGGTTCGAGTCCGACATAACCTCCTCCACCGGCTCCGGTGGGGAGGTATCCGTGGGGATTTTGCGCACGTAAAAAAAAAAAAAAAAAAAGGTGTACCAACATCCGTGGCACTGCAGACTCATGTTTCTGGAGTCTCTTTGAATAATGAGTCGTTTTGGGACAATACCTATTTATTGGTTATAGTAAGTAGATATACTTTAACCTAAATGTAAAGAACAAAAAAAATTTAAATTTCACAGCTAAAAGTGACAACGTGATTTTTCGACACTCCTTTTTTTCGCAAAAGTTCCCAGCTGGTGGAGGAGGTTATGTCGGCATGATTCTGCTAGGGTGACATGCGCCTCCACCCGTTACCCCCAGGTCCGTGCTCATGGGGGACGGAGGTCATTACGTAAATCCACTCCTAGCATTTTAGGAGAAGTTACAGGCAGTACTAGTATATTCGGTTACTCGTTTTATATAAATAGATGTAGAATTTATTTGCTCATAAATCACAGAGCTCTTAGTAAGTAGTATACGACAGGAAGCTTGTAAAGTGTATCAGAATAGAAAGTGGCGGGTTAGCAGGCGTGTAGCTTCTATCAAAACTTAATTCGCCGATCTGAAAACTGAAAACCTCTGTTTTGAAGTTTGTTCTATTTATATAGGAAAGAAACTGTTAAAACCGCCTTCTGACTTATAAGACCTCCCAGAACCTATTATCCAACAGTGCCCTTCCAATAAGTTAAAATCCCCTGCAGACACAATAAATTTTCCGTTCATAACACCCACTTTTGACTTACAAAGCGAACTAGCTTGTCATAACAAACGCTTCAGAGATGAGTCATACTTAAATTGGAAACAACAACACAAATCTATGAATACGAAATATCCGACGGGATACGAAAAGTTCGCACAATATTATTGCAATGTACACGAGTTTGTTACTTGGCAAAACAATTCGTGTAACGGGGCGATTTAGGGATGACTTTTTCTAAGTTTTAAATCTTGCTTTTTTGTGAGTTTGTAATCGACTTCATCTAATTTTACCTCATAACTTGTGCTGAGTGACATCAACGCAGAAAAGTAACTTAAAATTTTTACAGTTGATGTTATCTATTTCAACACCGTCCACATTTATAGACTGTATAGTCTACGTAGAATGTCTTGTCACACAAACCCAGCAATAAATACCGGTTTGGGAATCGAATTCATTACTCTACGATCACCATCAAATTTTTCCGTCGTTGACCAACAATAAAAAATCAAATCTAAACTACGAATCTTGAAATATCCTCTTAAGATAATAGATATCGCTTTCGTCATAGATTTGTAAAGAGGATCTTCTGAGTATCGGGCAATCATTTATCAAATATCCTGTTTGATATCTTATTTTTCATATCTTTTCTATAATCTTTAAGACTGAAAATACTGTATGAAATACATAGAGTCGGGTCCAATCTCAGTGTGAACCAAGGGTACCCGCACTTCAATAGATAACGTTATTTCATGCCGCCCTTGCAGCTGCCGTTAGCCGTTTTGAAGCGGTAACGTACGATTATTATATACCACATGAGAACAACAATATATATTGATAGCACCGGCTCTTGCCCTTAAAAAAACAAGATTCAGATCCCCAATCCTTGGGAATCTATTCTACGTATAAAAGTAGTCTAAATTTCATTCCTATAAACATTAAAATGGAAGGTGGCAACTAGTGAATTTCATGCTAGCGAGTTGATGAAGAACATCTATCCCAAATTTTAGCCAGCAGTCGTTTGTGCGTAGTATTACGAACATCCAAATATTTTTACAAACTTTGGATAAAATCATTGGGCTCATCTGATGATAACAAAACTCTTGAAGCTAAAAGGCACACGCACAGGAAAGTTTTTAACCTTTTAAACAATTCCCTGCTTAGGTGTCTACCTATGATGTCATTGCCAGGCCATAAAAAAACTGCTTCTGTAATGTAGTCACTTGGGAAAACCACAATAAGTCTTTATAAAATGTGAGCGTCAGCGGAAGGAAGTTTGTTGTAGGAAGTTGTTCGGAGCGACCTCGACATTGAAGACTGAACTCTCAATTTCATACAACTGATGATGCATTGTGATAAAAACTAGTATCCGAAATAATTTTATGAGTGCGTTAGTGACCTTGTCTACGGGCCTGTTTGTGGCTTTTATTAAACTCGTAAGAGCTGATCGAAATAAACGTACTCTATCCAATTGAGTATTTTATAAACTTCTACTGTTAACTATATATTATGTCAACGAATCTTGGGAGTCGAATTCTATCAGCTTCCAATAAATTTGTCTTATCGATTTGAAACAGTCTCATATCTTGCTAGATTATTCTAATGTTATTTTTAAACAGTCGGGGTGTGAATTCATAACCGTCAGTTTAATAAATCGGCAGTAGCAGAACATCTTGAGTCGGGTACCAATCACTGGATTGAGCTTCATCAACCCAAAGTCCTCTCCACTGATCGCCTCTACTATTAACGGATTGTGCGTGAAACCATTGAAATCAAAAAATAGAATAATTTCAATAAATGGGAAGATGGATTCAAACTATCCGGAATGTGGAATCCAGTAATTAAGATACTAAAACCAAAAAACACAGTGCCGTTAAAAACTGACATAGTGACTGTGGTGTGTCGCCAGCCTAACCGTTCATAATAAGTGTAATTGGTGGGTAGGCGCTTAAAAAATGTTCCCCGCATACCTCTCGACGCTCGAAGATTAGGCATTCGGCAGAAATATAAGTTCCATGATTTAATTCACGAGAAGTCCCGATACCTTGTATTATTATAGATTATTCTAGATTTTTTTAAATTTATTTATTATCATACCCTCCACAAACAATATAAATTAACACACCAAAAACTACGATTGGTTTGTGCGGAGTGCCAGGCATATAAACACAACTTTTTTATAATTTGGTTTAATATTTAATCAAACTAGTCGATAATTACCTACACTCTAAAACTTACAAGATATTAGTTCGCTAATTAATTATTATATTCACAATCCTATTGCGGCGGGTGGCCACGTTGTCGCCCGAGCGGTTGGTACTAAAACTACTGCTGTTCATAAAGTGAAGTTTTAGTTTGTCTTTCATATTATTTTTCGATACTTTGTACAAAAGATGGGCTTTTTTTTTTTTTTTTTTTACGTGCGCAAAATCCCCACGGATACCTCCCCACCGGAGCCGGTGGAGGAGGTTATGTCGGACTCGAACCGACTAAAACGCACGCCGCCTGTGGGTCGTTTTGGTTGCCGAAGGTGAGGTTGACAGGCATATCCCTCGCACCCCGTACGACCCAGGGCCATCTCTCACGATCTGGCCCTCTTCTCGGGTGTGGGGACTACAGAGTCCCCAACTCGTCCCCGGAAACGGGGAGGCGCGCCACGCGCGCGCCACCGCCGCGGCCTGCTTCTGCCAGGGTGACTGGCGGCTTCACCTGTCACCCCCAGGCCGGCGCTCATGGGGGGCGGAGGTCGTTCATCGACCTCCGACGCCCGAGTTGCCTTCGTACGCGGGCAGCTTGTCTTGCGATCCTTCGTCGCTCCCGCTGCCGCTCCCGCCCCGCCTCCTCCTTCACGAGCATTACTTGCTCGCAGAAGGAGGCGCCGGCCGCCCACGCATCCGCGCAGCGAACCATCGCCGCGAGCAAGGTGGAGAGCGTGAGAACCCTCACTCCCAGGGCCGCCACAAGCTCCCGCCTCGGCGTCTCCCACGCCGGACACTCGGTGAGCGTGTGCGGACTTGAGTCCTCGCTCGCGTCGCAGTGATGGCACTCGGACGTTGGCTCTTTCTGCATCCGACGCAGATACTTTCCGAAGCATCCGTGCTCGGTGATCATCTGCGTCAGATGGTACGAGAGGCTGCCGTGTGGCCTCTCTAGCCACTTCCCCATGATGGGTCTTACCGCCGTTACTACGGCGTGCCCTGCGCCTGGTCGCCCAAGTCGTATCTCCCATTCCGCCACCATTTCCCTGTGGAGCCCGGATCTCACGGCCCGAATTTCTTCGGGCTCGGGATTGTGACCCCGCTCCCGCGCCGCCTTTCGGAACCGGTATAGCGCCGAAAGGCATCTCGCTTCCAGGATCCATGGTGGCGACAAAAGATGGGCTTAGCTTATCTAGCTTACGTGGAATAAGGTAAGTACATAGTGGTCCTCTCACTATAGACATGCACTGCCCTGACTGTGATTAATTTTTTGTTATTTTTCTGACGAGTTTGTATCTTATGCGATATTTTGTTTAGGCAATTTTTAGTGAAGATGTCGTGTATAGAAATGAACTAAAGAAGAAGATCTGATGAGACAAGATATGGATAGTGGAACTCTTTCAACTGCTACTAAGTAGTAAACTCCACGCATTCGGATACAACCAAATGTTTCCTTCTTCCTACAGTCCTGGGTTCTTTAAACAGCTCTTGAGCTCTTGAACGCTTATCTAATCCAAATTTTTCAGTTACTAAACTATTAACATTTTTATTTAACTACAACTACTTACTTCTTACATTTAGATAGGCTTGCATACCTACCTAAATGTTTGCTGTAAGTCGGCTGTACATCAATGAAAAATGTAATAAAATCGAACAACGAGTTAGCCCGGCGTAGGTCAATGGCTATTTCACCTTTGACATCGACTGTCTCCTGTATTCACACAGTTATTATGAACTATCAAATAGAGGTTATGGGACTAGGGCATTTAAGTTCGCCCCCTATCACGTGGGTTCGAAAGCCAGCGGCATGTGGTGTTAAGGGGATACCCGCCGGAGTGACCCTGATGTATTTAATTGACTAAATCATTCTAATATTTATTTAACTTGGGGCATTTTTTCACATTTATTTAACTGTTTGTCTGCTTCGTCCAGACGAACTAAGTACACTATTGACAATTGGACACAATAAACTGCTATAATATCTAGTTAGTAACTACTGGTTTAGTCATCAGAATTACTGGAAATGTACAGAATAGGAAGATATAACTACTTCGAACTTCCAACTCTTGTGTTAGGATCAACTGTTTAAATAAGAAAATTATCTCACTAGGTCAGTCAGCTGAATTCGGTTGAGCTAAACAAAGCTAGTGTTAATGTAATTTTTACCGACTTTGGAGGAGACTGAAAGACTGAAGCGTTTCCGATGTGAAGCGTAAACTTTTGACAAGGCCAGTAGATTCTTTTTGAATTTGTGCAGCTACTCTATTTAAAAAAAAAAAAAGAATATTAGAACCTAAATTACTAATATCCTCTAACCCCTCCAGCTAAGCTAAATTGCTTGTGAATGGTGGTTTTTAGCTGAATAAAGTAAAAGTCAATAATCATTTAGTCTGCCTAGACTAATAAATCGGCACTTACCAAAACGTCAATATAAAAAAAATGAATGACTAGTTTAGCAAATGGGCTACCGGTTCGAAACACGGCCCCAACCTGAGAAGACCCCGGCAAGAAACTCAGCGGGCATTTTGTCTATTTACAAACATTTACAAGTCTACTTAGTCTAAATACAATAATTTACTTGAGTAGCATAGTTGAGCGTCTAAAGGCCTTGATCAGTATAATATTTTATTTGCCAATTCATAATGCACCCGTTTATTGAAAACTGGTAATTAAAGTACCTTTCATTACTGACTGCTAGTGCTACTAGCTACTTAATGATTATTAATCTATTTGGCACTACGGAATCGTGTCTAACTTCAATGAGAAATAAAAACAAAATGGTAATTATTACGTGCGTGTATTATGCACCGCAACATACAACTCCGTACAATCCGTACACTAATAGTAGTAATAGTTATAAACAAACACCACCCGAATTCCGACCACCAAACAATTCCGACAATTTAGAAGTTGTGTTTACGAAGCCGATTTTTTTGTTGGGAATGTTGCCAGATTTCTATAAGTGTAGATACATAATATTCATACAATCTTATTTCTTTTCCTCCAGAGTAGGCAGAGACAGCAGGCATTTTATTTTTATCATAACACACCAAGAGTCAAATTCACTTTCTCTCTCCCTCTATCTCTCATTTTTCTATTTTTCCTTGTGCGACCAAGTTATTCTATCAATTCTATGTGCCCAAACCACCTTAGGATACCCTTTTTAACTGCCTAACTTATTCAATTTCATAATTTATTCAACAACTATTCAAATCGATTAGATCGAGCTCAGGCGAGACTCGAACCTGCGATCTTTCCCTTACGTGCATGTAACTTGCATGCATGTAACTTACATGCATGTAACTTACTTACAATGCTCTGACCACTGAGTCCGCCTTGATATGCTTTTTCCTATCTTAATCGTAAATACTTTACATCGTCACAAGTATACACATCAAATCTGTGCAGTTTGTATGCTAGTATCTACAACTGGTACGCTATAATGAGTTATATCAAGTCGTTTCAATACGACATAGGTACAAAGCAAATCCTTATCACGAATGTTATCTTAATCGCGTGTTATCAATGCTAAGTCGCATGTGACTGTTTGTCACTACCGTTCAGTTCAACTCGCGACAAGCAAGTGTGTCGTCATCGGCCTTAGGCCTTAGGCCGCACTTACATTTTACTTTCCAAAAAATCTTTAATAAATAAAGGTTAATAAATGTAGTAGATGAGTATCTTGATGATGTAAATTCAATTTCAACATAAGTCTCTTACTTGCTCGTACACTATTAATTATAAACTAAAGCAAATTTAAAAAAGAAAGATAATCTAGTTCTAATATAGTTCTCTGAGTTTCTTGCTGGTATCTTCTCAGTAGAACTAACCTACTGAACCAGCGAAAGAATCAATCTCCATAATCATTTTTAAATTATTTAATATTTTATATTATTTCTTGACTTAATTGTAAAATTATGACGTTCATATGTGATCTTTATGTGCCTAAACTGAATAAATGAAATTGATTATTTGATTCTTTGACATGACACGGTTTTAGGATCTCATTGACCGCAGTGAACGTTTGTCATAGCACTGACACTTCAAACAATGCCATTTAATGTTAGACTTTACTGTTCGGGCGTCGGAGGTCGATGAACGACCTCCGCCACCCATGAGCGCCGGCCTGGGAGTGACAAGTGGAGCCGCCTGTCACCCTGGCAGAAGCAGGCCGCGGCGGTGGCGTGCCTGGCGCGCCTCCCCGTTTCCGGGGACGAGTTGGGGACTCTGTAGTCCCCACACCCGAGAAGAGGGCCAGGTCGTCAGAGATGGCCCTGGTTCGGCCGGGGTGCGAGGGATATGCCTGTCAACCTCACCTTCGGCAACCAAAACGACCCACAGGCGGCGTGCGTTTTAGTCGGTTCGAGTCCGACATAACCTCTCTCACCGGCTCCGGTGGAGAGGTATCCGTGGGGATTTAGCGAACGTAAAAAAAAAAAGATTTTACTACTTTAGTAGAGTGAATAAAAAAATGTAATGAACTCTTTTTATATAATTTTGAGCTTTAAGCGTTTAGCAATAAAGTTTAAAATTTGATGTCATTTTTTTGAAGTGTCAGTGGTTTTACGATTACATAAAATTAGCAGAATCAGGGGCCTGGTGCCCTGGTGTATCCTCCCCATCTCCAACCAAACCTACGGAGCTCAAACCAACTTCACCTGTGAGCCAGTCAATCAGCTGATTAATGAACGACGCTCTGGCGCAGACTTTCCTCTCGGTATTTATTCCCAATTAGGTTTAGGTGGGAATCTTTCCCGTAAAAGATAAAATAAACCAAATATGGGCAGGAGTGGGAGAGAAAACCCTGATCTCCGAAGTGCATGTTTTAGATGCAACCAGTATTTCCTCTCGAATTAAAGAGTGTGTCATAAGAGTGAATTATACCGAAAAGGCATGATCAAAGCAAACTCGCGTCCGTGCCTTATCCGTGCCGTGGGTTTCTGTTATTTTGTATAATTAATGCCGTACAAGACTGTTGACCGTCGGCGAGAATCCGCTCCGTGGAATACGGTCATAGGGCGCGTACATACCTATATAATAATAGATGGGCAAAAGTCAAAATATATTGCAATCCAATATCCTGATCCGGAGTAGGAACCAATTGCGTTCATTGACGCTTGTTCGCATCGAATCATAATATAAGTATGTTGCCTGTCTGTCTACACGAGCCCTTACAGCATCTCCGCCATATGGAAGTGAATATAGTTAGGTAGTCGCCAAGGTAAGGTCGCACGCCCGCGCACACCGTCACACAAAACCGGCTGTACAATTATATCTACTGCGAATATTGCCTACTGATTAGCTATTTTTATATGTATACATATTGAGTACACATGAATAGTGTTTAAATTAGCGGTGTTTTGCAAATGGCTGATTAGAAACACTTGAAACTGGTAGACTTGTTTTATATATCAGAATAAACGGGATATTTACCATGTTTCACTATTACCTATATTGTTTTATATACACTTCGTTTTAAGTTAAAAATAACATACATACATATATATAATCACGCATATATCCCTGGAGGGTTAGGCAGAGGTGAAATTAACACCCACATCTTACCAATAATTGTATTCGGTCCCACGTAATAGGCGGTGAGCCTAATGCTGTATTCCGGGCACTATTGTTGACTCGAGCCAAGCATCTGAGGCTGAGTCTGGGCTGTATATACCTGTCTGATGTTAAACAGTCCTATCCCTTAGTCGCCTTGTACGACACCGCATGAGAAGAGAAGGGGTGGCCCTAATTAAATTAAACGAATAAGTAATAATATTAACCACTAAATGTCAGAGAAAAGGCACAGGTATTTAACCCATATTTTACAGTTATTTTTCTAGCACACTCCCACCACGATGCCTGAGCCCGATTATGCGGCTGACAATTTTTTACCAGATACCCCCACTTTATCTTACTCAGGAATCGAACTTAAACCTTATGCACAGTAGTGTCCCTCGCTACCGGCATATAATTTGCAGTTTTCAAAAAGTATAAATAAATAAATATTCCACAACATTGTACATAACGCTATCTAGACCCATGGTAAGCATAGCTTAACTAGCTTGTTAAACGAGAATGATTACAGGAAACTTATTTGGCTCCATTGGACCATTCACAATTAGGTACTTACGTAGGTAATTGGCAATTAAAAGCATTATTACGCGGTAAAACAACATTATTATAGAGAATTAAACTATATTGCGTGTAACAAATACGATTTATTTGACATTTTCATTGAATGTGACATTCATTGTTAGTTTTACGCGCTGTTTCTATTCCGAAATATCTTGAAATTGCAGGTCCACTCTCGGTTCAATCTAAAGCTTAGATGTTGATTTTGGAGCTCGGAGTCCGCTCTTCTACTCCTCATATCCTAGTTTGTTATATAAAATTTACGAGAAATATTAACGAGAGCGATTGCAGTCTGACTGACTTGTGTATGGAATATACACACTCGAACACCAAACTCCAAAGTTAACGTAAGCGGGGTTGGCGCTCCAATGGAGATATGGTATGAACGAATAAGGACTTACCGATGACGTCCCTACAGATCCTCCCCCCCCTTTCTGCCCACAGAACCAGTGGGGGTGGTTCTGTCAGACTTAAACCGACTAAAACCGCACGCCGTCTTTGAACACAAATAGACTGATTTAATTTAAATTATTATACAGATTTTTTTGTTTACTCTAGTTTCTGTTGTGTCCAGGTGTTCTGCGACATAGTGGTGCGAGATGGCGAGATGGTGTGCGTGGAGCTGGTGGCGAGGGGGCGGGGGTGCGCCGCCCAGGCCGTCATCTTCCTCGGCTCCATACGGTACGACATCCTCACCAGGGTTTACGACTCCAGGGTAAGTGACTTACTGTCTCTTTCTCATATACGCTTATCTCAGTGTACTAGTGGTGAAACCGGATAGTAAAAATACCTTCATCTAGTTTGTCATGTACCATGCGACCCTTGGGGAAATCGTCAGGGGTCTATCCCCTGACGATCCTTCACAGACTCATAGCTCTGGCACAGGTTTTAGTCTATCGACAATTCAAGTTCCTCCATGACAACTCTACGAGATATCAGTGTAGGTATAATTTACACTAGCATGTTGTATAGTTTCACGATTAGATTATAAGATTAGATGATAATATAATAAAAATTAGTCGCCATTTTGTTGCAAAACTTGTGTACACCGCGGGCTCGGGTATTTGGTTAGGAAATGGTTTATATGAATGAAAATTTTAGAAAAGTTACAGGAATTGTCGACAACATCTGCTGGTCATAATTTTAAATAGATAACAAGCCTAAATGAAAATATTTGCTACTGAAATCGTGTTGCGAATTATGTTAAATATATTCATAACCATTGTTAGATACGAACGATAGCTGTGTACCCGTTAAGGTTGCTAGTTTTCCGGGATTGCCGGGACTGTTCCGGAATTTTACTTCTGTATTCGATCTATTGTCCCGAATTTCGACAAAACTAAACCCTAGTACGTGCGGAGCTTCCAATAGGGTAGAAGGTCTGACAATGTTTGTTGTAACATATACATAGCTCGTAAAAGCATTGTGACGTGCGCCTCGCCGTCAACAAGTGGCTCTGTGTGCCGCGACGCCCTCATTGCCGGCTACGGGTTATGCACAGGCTCAACTGACACACCGAGCGATAACAATTGCTTTGTCTCTTTACACAAAGTGCTAGTGCGCTTCAGACAAGTTGTCTGAATGTATGATGGATATTTTGTTAAGAATTTGAATATGCGCAGTTAAGTGTACAGTTAGTAGGGCTAATAAGTAGTTCTTTTATAATTAGCTTCTGCAGCGTGCAATTTTGCCATTGTCAAGTATGTAAATTGTAAATGTTTATTAAATTATTCATCTATTGTAAATGTTTATTAAATTATTCATCTAAAATCTCGCCAGACGCCAATGTCAAGTTTTTCAAGAAATTCTAGGTACCAGAGTCACTTAAGCCACGCCAGCAAATTTGTTTCCGTGTGTCCCACACCCCACGAGATTCAGGTGGTCGATCAGGACGTGTGGTTGGATTTTAGGGGGCTAGGGCTGATAGAGAGAGTTAATACTCCAACGAATTGGTACTTGTCTGGAGCGGTAGAAAACAAATTGGTCGATGTACCTACTGTAGATAAAAAATTGAATTAATTTTGCACTCGTTAAAAATAGGACTAGACTTGTATTTCATTAAAAAAATAATATGTAGATTTAATAAGATATAATCTATGTTATCAAGCGCCCAATCTAGAGGCCACCGATAGAACGTATCGCTAAGAGGCAACTTGTGTTTTGGTTCACACTTACGTCTTATCGCTTTTATTATACATGTGAATTTTTTGGGATTTTGTCGGCATTCGGTTTCCTTATCTATGTAAATGAAAGTGCTTGATAGATAAAACACACATATATAATGTATTTATCCAAAGGTAATCGATGATTATATTCTATTCTCTAGGATTGTGCCAAATAATATATTCGTTCGTTCGCTTACAAAAATTCATAAAAGATCCAAATCGAATGCACACATCACATACTTACTTATCTAGTTACGAGGACCTCAATGGTGAAATTCTCTAAATGAAATCGACGGGGTAGGGAGATAATGTAAAAATGCCTTTAAAACAAAGAAATTTACATTGAGATCAACTCTATAATCAAGTAGAAGGACCACAAAACTCATTGAAACTGTCTGATGGAGCACGACCCAGTGCTTTATTCTACTTGTACAAAACCCACAGTATGAGATCATGTCTGTCTTATTAATCAATATCGGGATAACAGTTGAGAAGCGCGTACTTTGCTTAATAGAAAACAGTTCTTAGTTTTCTGTAGGCATTCTAAATTAAAATGTTTGCTACACAGGACAATCAGACAAGTTTAGCAAAACGACATTGTAAAAACAACATAAAAACCAAGTTGAGACGAAAATTTAATGAGTTGAAGAATTTACCGTGTATATACTTAGTTATAACTGTGTTTATAGCGCTTTTTATGGGAAGTAAAAATTTTATTTGTACATAAATTGTACCTACGACTTGCGCGACTGGCTTGTGTGGAAGACGAGAACCTGATGTTTTACGGCTTCTGGGAAATTAAAGAGAACGATTACTGTCAGACATCATACAAATAAGGCAGAAATGTATCTGACTGTACCTGCTGTCATTGACTTTGCGGTGGTACTGACTCACTATCTACCTGTCCTTGTTCCATATTTTTATTTGGGGTCAGCGTCAATTTGCATTCATCGCTGATAGCAGTCAACTCACTTTACGGGTTAACCTTTGTATTGGCAACACTATCCGTTCATCTTCTTTTAGGTCTTCCTGTCCCCCGCGGCGGCGGTACGTGATGCGCGCCTCCCCATTTCCGGAGATGTGATAGGGACTCCATGGTACCCACACCCGAAAAGGGCCTTCTCATAAGAGATGGTCCTGACCTGCCGGGGTGCGAGGGATATGTCTCAGATAATGTCACCACCGGCGACCTGCGGCCCACACAGTCGGTGTGCGTTTTAGTCGGTTCAAGTCCGACATAACCTCCCCCACCGGCCCCGGTGGTGGGCGTATCCATGGGGATTTTGCGCACATTAAAAAGAAGGTCTTCCTGTCCCCTTATAACTATCCACTTCCAAACTTGATGTTCTGCACCAGACTGCCTCTGCTGGACTATTAAACTATCGCATGACCCTCAGGTTTTACCCCGGTATTCTAAGTCACTGTTCCGTGCATTATCAATAATCTAAAATAAGATAGTTATTTTCAAATCCACGGACTCCGAGTCAAGTTTTCGTAGACAAAATTAAAAATTACAAACACATAAAACAAACAGGTTTTCAACTGTCCATTTTAAGATGACTGTGGTTAGTAAATTACAAAGAGGTAAGTACAATTGAAAAAAAACCGTCATGGTTTTTGAACTTCAAAGTTCAAACGCCATAACGGTTTTTTTATATCAATGACAGGTGTCATTTGAATCTACAAATGACGTTTGACATGTTTATTCATCGAAAGTTAACATTCAAACAATAACGTATTGAACCAAAGTTGAATTACATGGCACTTTGAGTTGTGTTACTGAGCGTGTGTGACAGAAGTGACAGCTGACAGCACACTTTAATTAATCTGTGGCTTGTCAACCACAGAGTAACTAAAGTGGGAGGCCATGTTGGAAATAATATGATAATAATAAAATTATTTTGAATTAACACTGCAGTCAGGCAATTCATCTGACGTTATACTTTATTATTTGAAAAATTCCTAACAGAAAACTTGCTGCACAGCGGAGGCTTCTACTAGGCTACTATAAGGGGGGCTACATACTAAAGTAGCGAGTGCACCAAAACAGCACATTCACCGACATTTATGCAGCGAACCCTACTTGACAATTTGATTTGTGTGAAGCAAATGCTGCTTAGGTGTGTGCCCCCTAATGCTTAGGCGATTATCTGAGATTACACAGTGTAATCTCCATAATTTACGTAGTGAAGCAGCTGTTTTCAAAATTTTCGGAGCTATCGCCGCGTGGTGATAGCGAATATATCTGTTTCTGCCAATCACCGATAATGTAATATTTATAATGACTTTATCGCGCGGTGACATATGATGACCTTGCCAAAACTAAAACTGGGTAAAAACTACACACGTATATAGATACTATATTCCAGTGTAATAGAGCCATATACAATGGGTGATCTATGGGTTCTATACTTGTATGTTTACTGAATGATGGGAAACAACACCCAACTCAACAAGCCGAAACAAGAGTAGTAGTAAGCAGACCCAGGGCTTCGAGGTAAAGTCACAGACGCGACCGGGAGCAGCGCTATGATTATGGTTTTTTTTTTTTTTTTTTTTATACCTACCACTTAGTTGGCAGACAAGCACACGGCCCACCTGATGGGAAGCGGTTACCGTGGCCTATGGACGTATGCAACACCAGGGGTGTCACACTCGCGCTGCCGACCATGAAGAAACCTTCTGATGCCCCTCTTGAAGAACCCCATATTGTAGGCGCTTGGGAAAACCGCAGCAGGGAGGTCATTCCACAGCTTGAGTGTGCGTGGGATGAAGTTTCTTTCATACCGCACAGTGCGTACCGTCTCAGGTCGCAATGTGTGGGGATGAATTCCCTGCCTATGGCGAGAGGTGCGATGATAGAATGTAGCTACGGGCATCATGTCAAACAATTCATCTGAGCACAAACCATTGTATAGGCGGTAGAACACACACAGTGAGGCAAAATCCCTCCTAAGGCTAAGAGGTTCCACTCTACCTGTGAGTATGGGATTGTCAACCAGCCTCAATGCCCGTCTTTGCAACGAGTCGAAGGGGTCAAGCTGGTATGCAGGCGCTCCAGCAAAAAGGTGACAGCAGTACTCCATGTGAGGCCGGACCTGTGCTTTATAAAGAAGGAGTTGCTGCCCCGCAGTGAAATACCGCTTTGCCCTGTTGAGCACTCCGAGCTTTCTTGATGCCAACTTTGTGCCTATAAGACTTAATAACTATTCATTCACAACAAACAAATTTCGGAACAGTCCACGCTCCAGGGTGACGATCCACGACTCTACTACCTTCTTTTCGACGTACTGGCAGACTGCTGCTACTAAAAACTGTCTTACAGAAAAATCTGCCTAACCATGGAATCGAATTATGATCACTCGCAAACATAAGCGCCAGCTTTAGATCAAGTATTCAAAATGCACACACCCTAGGTACACGGTCATAAACATTCGCAGCGATTATTTATCGTACGTTATATATTATATATCGAAAATATAGATATATAGTATTATCATCATATATTAAAATAACTAGATTAAGAGTTTAGTTTTTATTAAATTCTTCATAAATCATTAATTACGATTCTATTGCGATAACAGTTTATCGATAATATAATTATTGATACGTCACTACGTAGTATGAGACGCCCCTAGTCCTGTAGGTACTTTAGCAAAAGCGAATAAAGAATCATAATAATAGATACATATAGGTTTGTTAATACCCATTTGGTATATTGGGTTAACGGGACGTGAGCCTATTGCTTTTAATCGGGCTCCCGTTATGAAAGAAACAGCCCTTTCGCTTATTCGTCTTGTACCTACGAATCCATGAGAAGAGATGGGATGACTCCTGTATTTCGACATATGTTGTGGTTATTGTATGTGGCAGAGTAAAATTTAGACCATCCCATCTCTTTTCATCAAGTCATCTGTTAACCGTAGTTAGGGCTCTATTACTTTTAATCTTCACGTAATTCGCTAGATGGCATTGGTAGTCTGAGTTAGATCACATACGTAAAAACCTATATTATCGTTCATCTGTATGTACTGTACCTGTTAGGTACTTAATCCAAAATCTAAATATAATAATTTGAATTTGTTTTTATACTTGGAAGCGGCTCTCAGACAACTGAAAAACAACAGGTGCCCAGGTGATGACGGAATTACTACTGAGCTCCTGAAAGCAGGCGGAGCTCCAATCCTGAAAGAGCTAGCAAGCCTCTTTAATTCCGTCATCCTACAAGGTCTAACACCTAGGGCATGGAGCGGGAGTGCGGTGATACTGTTCTTCAAAAAAGGAGATAAGACCTTGCTGAAGAACTACAGGCCCGTCTCACTCCTGAGTCATGTCTACAAGCTGTTCTCGAGAGTCGTCACAAATCGTCTTGCGGGTAAGCTTGACGAGTTCCAACCACCGGAGCAAACCGGGTTTCGAAAAGGTTATAGCACCGTGGACCACGTCCATACTGTTCAGCAGATTGTAGAAAAGGCCCAAGAATACAATCAGCCGCTGTGTATGGTGTTTCTGAACTACGAAAAAGCCTTCGACTCCATCGAAACCTGGGCAGTTCTGGAAGCCCTGCAGCGGTGTCGTGTCGATTGGCGATACATCGAGGTGCTGAAATGCTTGTATAACACTGCCACAATGTCCGTCCAGCTCCAAGACCAGAAGACGAAACCTATTAGCCTCCAACGTGGAGTAAGACAGGGAGATGTTATATCCCCCAAACTATTCACCAACGCGTTGGGGGACGTCTTCAAAACTCTGGATTGGACTGGGCGGGGTATAAACATTAACGGTGAGTACATCTTACATCTTCGGTTCGCCGACGACATCGTTATAAGTAGCGGAATCGTTGGAACAACTGGGCGAAATGCTGCATAGCCTAGATGGAGCTTCTCGACGCGTCGGCCTCGGTGTAAACTTGGATAAAACCAAAATTATGTTCAACGAACATGTTGCACCGAGACCGATTGCCATCGAAGGGGCGACACTCGAAGTTGTTCAAAAATATATCTACCTGGGGCAGGTTATCCAGCTCGGTAAAAACAACTTCGAGAAAGACCTAGCCAGAAGGATCCAACTGGGTTGGGCAGCATTTCGCAAACTACGTCGAGTTTTCTCTTCACCCCTACCGCAATGCCTCAAAACAAAGGTGTTTGAACAGTGCGTCCTACCTGTTATGACTTACGGTGCCGAAACGTGGACACTTACAGTGGGGCTGGTCCATAGCTTAAAAGTCGCGCAGCGGGCTATGGAGCGAGCTATGCTTGGAGTTTCTCTGAAGGATAAAATTCGGAACGAGGTTATCCGACAGAGAACCAAAGTTACCGACATAGGCCACAGAATAAGCAAGTTGAAGTGGCAGTGGGCTGGCCACGTTTGCCGAAGGACCGATGGCCGTTGGAGCAAACGAGTCCTAGAGTGGAGACCGCGAGAAGGTAAACGAAAGGTAGGACTCCCCCTAGCCAGATGGACGGACAACCTGAAAAAGGTGGCTGGGACAGACTGGATGCGGAAGGCGGAGGATCGGAGAAAATGGCGCACATTGGGAGAGGCCTATGTCCAGCAGTGGACTGCAGTGGGCTGATTGATTGATTGATTGTTTTTATACTACGATTAAGCCGCGTGGTTCCCGGCAGAGTAGAATTCTGACCACCCCATCTCTTCCCATGCAGTGTCGTTCAAGGCGACTAAGGAATAAGGCTTTTAACATCAGACATATATATATACAGTCCAGACTCAACTTCAGATACATGGCTTGAGTCAACAATAGTGCCCGGAATACGGCTATAGAGTCACCCCCTATTACGTGTGGCCGAATTCAATGATTAGTGAAATGTGATTGTAAATTCAACTCTACCTAACCCTCCGGGTATAAAAGCGTGATTATATGTATGTAGAAATCTACAATAGCAAACAAGCATGTGGCTTACAGTGGTCTATAAACACTAGCAACACTAAATCACTGACAGTTGGACATCAGCCTGAGTTAGCAGTTTTTTGTTACATCAACCACGATGACTTATTATTCTATTGTTTTCTATTAACGTCGTCGCTCTTCTACCCGTCCTCGACATTTATACCTACCGTCATTGTGTATTGACAATTGGTAGTTTTAAAGTAGTTTTGTCTTCTTACTTTACATGTAACTAACATTTTTTACACAAACTGAACAGAATAAGGAAACAATTATCTTGTGCCGATATCCAATGCAAATTACCGGCTCCCAAGGTTTTAACAATCAATAAAATAAATAAGTAAGTACAAGTAAATATGTATTTACAGTGCAAAAATGACACCAGTGCAGTATTGTAAAACCTTCAAGTGCCTTCAATACAGGTTAGGTTGTATGATTATTTTAAATGGCATTAACTATATTTAGGTCTCACGTATAGCGCGAGCGTATAGCCATCAACTAGACACTTTTCCCAGACTCCATTTCAGATCCGTGATCCAACTGTATAAATAAATAAATAGTTTCATCATTTTGTTTTCTTTGAAGACAGTATCATTTCTTTTTATACCACTTGGTTGACAGACAAGCACACGGCCCACCTGATGGAAAGTGGTTATCGTGGCCTATAGATGTGTGCAACACCAAGGGAGTCACACTCGCGCTGCCAACCCTGTAAGCACAGAGTTTCTGTGCCATCAGTGTAAAAGACAAAGCAGGACAAGTTTTTGGTCTACCCACTGACAGCACAAAAACTGTCCAGTGAGCTCTAGCTACCCTACCCTACTCACCGCCGTGAACACAACACGAGGTTATTATGGTCTCGGTATTCTGTAGGGCGGAGGTACTTCGTCGGACTGCACGACTGCTCCATTGGATGGAAATACCGCCGTGTCCTAACTCCTCCTAAGATCCTATATCTAGATCCTATATAATGATGCCTATATATCCCAGAAGAAATAAATTTACGTGTTTTAGCATCTATAGTTCCCATAATTAACTCCCATAAGAATGACATAATGATAAGTATTAAAACCTAGTTCTAAATGTTTCTAAGTCAAAGCATGTGTCAACACCGGTCGGCGAATTGCTGATATCGATGTGTTATATAAACAATACTTTATCAGCTTCTTAATGTGTTAATCGTCTAATAACAGGCCACGCTGTATTCATTCACGTGGTGTAGTAATAGCTAGCTCACGATCTAGGCACTCTACTCGGTTGCACAACCACTGATATCTATAACTAGATACAGCTGTGACTAGATATCGAATTCTAGATACAAAGAGGCGAAATGTTGTCATCTCAAATGCACTACAAAATTTATTACCTTTTTACGAAAATAGTTATTTTCTGCGCATTACCACACACAGAGATTTATAATGTTAATGGGATTCAGTTAAAAATAATTGGCAATAAATAAATATGGAGAAACGTTTTCTATATCCGTTGCTGAAACGATGTCATATCACTATACTGTTGGTAAAATGCATCGCCCATTGAAATGCATCGTCAGGGTTATGTCTTGGTCTATAACGGTAAAAAAAAACAAGGTTAAAACTAAAACCCGACTACTGAAAAACTATTAAACAAGAAAATATCAAGGATAGTCGTGGTTGTATGCCACTTTTCCCTACAATGTACTGTTTTGTTAGACTAAGTTTAACACGACATATTTATCTCAAATTTTACTCAGTACTTTATGACCGCTTGAGGACGCCACATTAGATTCAGTGACACCTTTATAGGTTATCCAGTTGACGACTAAGATGCTTCTTACGATACCTCATTTATCCAGTTCCAATAGCGGTTGAGGAGCTAGTAGGGAACAGATGAACCTACATACTGTCAAAATCATAACCCTTTTTTTGCTTTGCCGTAGTCGGGTAAATAGAGCTATAGATATGCATACGTCAATGATTTTACAGAGGTATGAAAACACACACTGAAAGGTGCCTATAAAAACTTTTATTTGTATAGCTTTCTGTTCTGTCGTTGGCATTGGTCTTGTGATATATTGTAAAATGTTGGCGCCAAAACTTTAGTGTTGTGTGCGTATAGCGGTGGTCCTTAACGATTATTATTGTTGAATGCATGGGTGTAGACCTCAAAATTTGTAATATTTGTTTATTTTATTGTCATATGTGTGACAGATAATCTAAATTTATAGTCTATTTGACTAAATGACCACTCTATAATAATATAATGAACTGCTAAAGTGAAATATTGTTACGATAAATAATTTTAAAGATATTCTATTTTGGAAAAATATTTTCGTACCGAAAACGCTCCATAAATTGTACTCGCGCGTGACGTCACACGGCAGTCGCGAGTAGTGCAAATGTACGGAGTGCAAGAGAATTTCGCATTTATCTCGGTCTATGTTGCGTTTACACATACCTATATAGTTCATAATAAAAGTAATTTAGGTATAATTAAATGAGCAATCTAAAAAGTTATAATTTGGGACTGAATTTGATTGTTTATTATTTATTTGTTTATATTTTGACTTACTTTGGGAATTAAAAATAATGAATGTCATAGTTGCAGTTTAGTTAGGCAATACCTTATTTTGTAAAACATATATATTATATTTTATGATAATAAACTGACATATTCAGCAGCATTGGGGAGAATCGAACAACCTTGTCAAATAGCTTAATAAATAGCTTTGATAGAAGTATACGCAGTGTAGATAAGTTGAATCCTAGTAATAGCCATTTACCTACTTGAATAAATACTGAACTTAACGGTAACACTATAAAAATACTTTCAATAATAACATGGTTTGCATAACATCGATACACCATAAGATGTAACTCCATCGAACATCCCTATCCCTACGTATTGTCGCGTACTATACGAGGAAAGAAATTTATGGTGATGTTTTACGAGGCGGTGCCTGCTCCCCGGCGCGTTACTGCCAACGAGTCCTTGGCCTGCGCCTCACATCACTATGTTAATGATAACACTCTCATTATACATCCAGTGCTAATTTTATTATTATCAGTGCTAGGTACACATATTAAAAAAGTGCCTGGTATTGCAGATACATTTTTTATATCGATATATCATAAGCCCTAGGTCGTATCAGACCAGCCATGTGTTGCAAATAGGGGATATAACGCAAAGGTGAACTCAGAGGGCGCCACTAGCACATGCAGTAGACTGAGTAAACAAACTTTGTCTTGTTACTTGACATTACAAAAATTGGCGGCTATATGCGATTTGGGCAATCTGTCAAAAAATGTTTACGCTAGTGCTGCACTCTGGCGTTAGAATATTGCAATATATACACTCATTCTAACAGTCGCTGTGCCACACGTCTACATCTTTACTCACATAACTGGGAACACGTTTTTACTTCTGCAACTACATACATACATACATACATATAATCACGCCTTTATCCCCTGCGGGTTAGGCAGAAAAGAACTAACACCCACATTTCACCAATCATTGAATTCGGTCCCACGTAATAAGGGGTGAGTCTATTGCCGTCTTCCGGGCACTCAAGCCATGCATAACATAAACTCACGAGTATGTCCCCGAAGGGGTAGGCAGAGGTGCTAGCACCCACATGATTGAACCTGAGACCTCGTCTCAGCAGTCCACTACCCATACCACAAGGCTATCGCGATCACCGCGTTAAGCCATGCATCTGGGCTGTATATATCTGTCTGATGTTAAACAGCCCTATCCCTAAGTCGCCTGGTTCGACAACGCATAGGAAGAAATGGGGTGGTCCAAATTCTACTCTGCCGGGAACCACGCGGCAAACTTATTCTGCAACTATTTATTTTTTATTCTTATATGCATAAATATATAAGTACTTACTTATTATAATAAGCCATTTTGTTTAATATTCTGACAATAATGAACCAATCAAAGCCTCCTAAAATTATACATGTGAAAGTTTATGAAACTATCCCTGTATAGTCTACCTAGACAATAATCTGAAATATCACATAGGTTACTTTTAGTCCGGGAGTAGATAGATTCCTATGAGGAGTGGCATCGGGATAAAACTTCTAGGCAGCCGAAGTCGCCTACAACAGCTAGCTCTGTAATAATTAAGTACCATTGCAACTAATCTCTCCCATATTATCTTTGCCAGTATCATAAAAGCATAATATCGCTTGATGTGACGATGTTAATTCACTAAAATATATGTTATCAGAGCAATAAACGTTTTTATTATGTAATAATAAAAAGTCGAGTATATGCTATTATTCCACGCATAAAATCGCTTAAGGAATTTTACGATTACGAAGTATAAAATAAGTTTTTCCACTACGATTTCCCTTTTTCCCATGATTTCTTTTCCCATCTGGCTTTCCCAGCAAGCAAGAAAGTAACAACACATTTGGTGTTGCACGTTTTCATAGGCGACGGTAACCGCTTACTATCAGGCGAGCCATGTAATTCTTTGTTATAATCATAGTATAAAAAAACAAAAAACAAATTAATTATTTAGATTTTGGATTAAGTACCTAACAGGTGCAGTACCTACCTACAGATAATCGATAATATAGGTTTTTACAGATGTGAACTAACTCATACTACCAACGTCATCTAGCGAATTACGTAAAGATTTAAAGTTATAGAGAGCCGAGGTGAAAGATTCAAGATTTACGCTAGGACAGTTGTAAAGTTTTGAGACGTTAATCATAGACAACTTAATAGATTATATCCGTAATTCCTATTTAGGTAGTTGCTAGAACCATTCTAATTAGCATTCGCGCGGCAGACGGCCGCAGCTGACCGTTAGAACGACATTAAGTACAGGAAGACAACTCCATAACTGTATAAACAGCAATTCCTTGACACACGTGAGCACTTCACTGGGTAACTGTGCCATTGATGATAATTCTGTGCCGTTGGGACAAACAAGTCCTAGAGTTGAGACTGCGAGAAGGCAAATGTAAGGTAGGACGTCCCTTAGCCAGATGGACTGACGACCTGAAAAAAGTATCTGGGGTAGACTGAATGCGGTAGGCATAGAATCGTAACATTGGCACACATTGGGAGAGGCTAATTGATTTTTTTCTATACATTGGCTATAGTAACTGATTAACTAGAAGTAAACTGCCTTGAAATTTTTTATTCACTGACAGCCTCTGTGTCTATAATATACAAGATAGGATTCCTAAAACTAATCTTACACCACAAGTTACCTAATAAACAACACGACTGGTGCACATTCGTGAAGTAGTAAGTTCAAACCCCACACATACAAACGTGAAGGAACACAATCCTAACGAACCTATTTTTATGTCATAATAAAACCACTATCATACTTATAGACAATGCAAAACAATGCTATTTAATTATAGGCTTTACGGTTACGCTGGTAGAGTTTAATATTAAATGTCATCTTGCAAAGTGAATGCGAAGATATGGTGAACTCTTTTTCATGTAATTTTGAACTTAATCCTGTAGGTATCTATGAAGTATAAAATGTAAAGTCATTTTTTGCAGAGTCAGTGGAATTTAACAATGGTTTTGCTATGGCATAAAATTAGAAAAATCGGGGCCCTGGTTTAAGCTATTAAAATACAACATTGCCTTGAAATAATTGCTTCTCATTGTAACGAAACTAGTTTGCAGAAAAAAAATGTTCATACATTGTTTATTTCCTTAGTGTAAAATAAGCTAATTTACAAGTCCGGATAGTCACCACGTATAAAAAATATTGCAGGACGTATGACACTGTAGACAACGCCATCTAGACCTAATTATTCTTAGATACGATTTTTTTTAATACCTTGTAACACCCAGACTAAAAAAAAAATTTTTTTTAAGTAACCTTATAAATTATAATATTTTACTATAGTGTAATAAATATAAAATAACTAGGTACCTACTAATCCGAAGGTACTGTTATCAAATTCATTATAAATATAAAGTGTACCAAACCCTAGAATAAGCTTAGGATAAATAAATAGATAAATAAGTTTACTGTTATATCCATTGTATATTTTTTAAGCAAGAAATAAAAGGCTTTTTATTTTTATTTATTTATTAATTTAACACCCAGATTCATAGTAACTAATTACATATTTGGTTCGTGTTTCGTACTGTAGTATCTGTTATAAGAACATTTATTATCATCTCCATTAGTCAGTAAAAAAGAAGCTTGAAGAATAAGCCTCCTGATAATAAGCCTCTGCCTACCCACCTATTCAGAGATAAACAGACTTGAGTAATTATACAATTTGCTTTATTGCAAAAACCGTCAAACTGACAGGTGTTTGACCGCGTTTGATTAACGAGTCCTATTTATTGTTAGATTAATTGAACGCGTGGTAGTACTCGCAGTGGCTCGTGTACTGTACGAGGCACAGAGGTGACGTCAGAGCTGCCCACACTGACTTGCCACCGCACTAAGGTCACGGACAGTACGAACACCCCTACCTACCCCTTCGGTGATATTTAGACCGGTATTCCAGTATGATAGTCAGTCCTGAGCCTAGATTTTTAACAAGTAACTACTGAGGACAGAATGCCATTGAAAATCTATCACGCTTTTTTCCCAGTGGGGTAGACAGAGAGTACAGTTTTCCACCTGCCACGATTCTGGCATACAATTTTCGCTTCTTCTACTTTCATAATTGTTTTTCATACATGCTCGCCTTTCTTTAAAATACCTTCGATCTGATTGACATACGTATGTCTACGTCGACCCCTACCGGGTTGTCCATTTACCCTCACTTCATAAATTTGTTCCGTTAGTGTTCTTTCGTCTATGCTCTCCTTGTGTCCGAACCATCTAAGCATCCCTTTCTCTATCTTAGTCACTACATCTTCAAATACATCACAACGTTCCCTCATCACGCTGTTCCTCACTCGATTCGTCAACTACACCCATGCTATACTTCTTATACTTCTCATTTGACCTCTGTGGCGTAGCGGTAGAGCATTCGACTGCTATGTAGGGGGCGCGGGTTTCGATTCCCGTTCAGTGCAAATATTTGTATGCATGAATATGTATATTTGCATCGGTCTGAATGTTTCTAGGTTTAATAGGTACGTATTTACAAAAAAAAAAGTATCTAATTATTTCTATCCGCATTCTACATTCCATAACACAAGCTAGTTAAGCTGTGCTTACCATGGGTCTAGATAGCGTTGTGTAGAATGTCGTGGAATATTTATTTATTTCCAGTGTTCAATTTACATTCAAACTTCTTCAAACACAACATTCACTACCATAATATCAAGTAATAATAAAATAACCTAAAAAAATCAGACAATAAAATCGAGATACAAGATTGAGTTCTGGAATACGGGCCTTTTTCTATTTGATAGATTGCACAAAAATCAGTAGTTTTTAACAGGTGTTGAATAAACGAGTACCAGTGACAGTTAAACCAATTGATCCAGTTGTAGTAAGTGGGTCATGTGCAGCGTAAGCAGAGGTTCTGCGGTGACGTCAGAGCCGCCCACGCGAGGTGCTTCCGCACTCCGGTCACGGAGCCGGTTAACTGCGAATTATTGTCGTGTCTCGCCCCCGCGCCAAGGGTTGCCTCGCCCTTCATTCTTACTTTTGGAATGTTACTACACCAGCCTCACAGAGTATGTGGACTACCTTAACAATTTGGAGGTTACCCATTCGACAGATTCATTGGGTACAAGTTCATTCGAGTTGCCCTTTTGAGTAGGCGGGTTCGAATATGTTTTTCGGTTTTATGTAGCACAAAGCTAACCTTTTGCAGTCAACCATTCTTCATTAGCTGTCTGTTGTACTTTTAGAACAGACATACACATACATATAATCACACCTTTATCCCCAGTGGGTTAGGCAGCGGTGTATTAACACCCACATTTCACCAATCATTGTTTTTGGCCCCACGTAATAGGGGGTGAGCCTATTGCCGTATATTTTTTTTTTATATAGGACACGTCAATTAGACTTTGCCTTGCCTGATGGTAAGCTGAAGGCAAAGTCTCAGAAAGGAGGATCGCCATTACTTACATATGCCATGTCACAATGGTGACACTCAGCTTGACGGCCTCATCATATGCTTTATCACGTCCCGCTTAAAGGACCCGGGTAATGAATTCCAAGCCTTAATGGTGCGACAAAGGAAAGATATAAAAAACAACATCTGGGCATTATTGTTACATGGCTCGAGTCTGTCAGATATCTGTTAGATGTTAAACAGCCTTATCCTTTAGTCGGCTTGTACGACACCGCATGGAAAGAAATGCGGTAGCCTAATTTTTACTTAGCTGGGAACAGAACTTCATATGATATTCAGGGAGAAAATGGGATGTATCTTCTTTTAGGTATACTTAGCTGAAAACCACGCGGTCTTAATGTAACTTAAATCCGCTGCAGTCTACTCCAAAATGGCAATGGTCAAGTCATAAATAGTTGTTCATTGGAGACGGTAACTGCTTGCTATCAGGTGGTCCGTGATGCTATCTTTGTTTCTCGTGTTTCGACACTGTACCTGGTATCGTTGATGTCATAAACAAAGTTTCAGATTGTGATATTGTTTGTAGTATCAATAAAATAAGAATTGGATCTTTTAATTCTTACATCGGGTTTCCGCGGTGCGAGGTTCCGCGGACGCAGACACTATTACAAACGTGTCTGCACTACAACAGGCGAGACCCATTCGATGGTGCGTAGTCCATGAAATCACACATGTGTCTCAGGCTGTGGATAGGCGGCTTTACGCAGCATTCCAAAACCACCATAGCAATTATCATAGCTAGTTCACACATGAACAAAAAATACAATTCTCAGAAAAAGCTACAATTAATTGAATTCAAATCGATTATGATATAGAAAAAATTAGATCGGTTCAGGCCGGATTCTTTCCCTTACAGGGGGAACGATCTGACCACTAAGCCACAGAACCTTCGCCCGAAATCATCCAAATTCTTCTAAACAAACATCCGTCTTACGGCGACTGTGGGAGCCATCTGCCGATATTCGTACGAACTAACGGAACCAATGAATGATGTTACAATCATTTTTAAACATTGATTTTTGATCGATCGAATCGATTTGAATAGTTAGTACACTAAATAACATAAACATAAACATAAACATAACATAAACTCACGCCTATATCCCCGAAGGGGTAGGCAGAGGTGCTAGCACCCACATTTCGTCAGTTTATGTTTAGGCGCCAATGTAATAGGTGGCGAGCCTATGGCCATTAACCGGGCACTTATAAACCTGCGATAAATACACACATAACTAAATGCATTAAAATTAAATTAAATTAATTGATATTTTATTAAGTATTAAATACGTTTCACGTAAAACTTCACACCCGCAGCCCTATCTACACGGGGTGGCAGAATCGAGCCAAGCGCTTATAGGAGGGCGCAATAACTCGCAGGCTGTGACATCACCGCACACATCATACGCTCACCATGTCACGGACCACATCAGACCACGTTTTAGCACCCCTCTATTGACACACGCTTTACGACACGTTAATGGGACACTACATTATGTGAGGTCAGTTTTTTTACTGAAAAAGTCGGCCTATTTCTTTTTACTGCTCAAGTACCAAAAAAACGGACTTTTTTTTTTTTTTTTTTTTTTAACGTGCGCAAAATCCCCACGGATACCTCCCCACCGGAGCCGGTGGAGGAGGTTATGTCGGACACGAACCGACTAAAACACACGCCGCCTGTGGGTCGTTTTGGTTGCCGAAGGTGAGGTTGACAGGCATATCCCTCGCACCCCGGCCGACCCAGGGCCATCTCTCACGATCTGGCCCTCTTCTCGGGTGTGGGGACTACAGAGTCCCCAACTCGTCCCCGGAAACGGGGAGGCGCGCCACGCGCGCCACCGCCGCGGCCTGCTTCTGCCAGGGTGACAGGCGGCTTCACCTGTCACCCCCAGGCCGGCGCTCATGGGGGGCGGAGGTCGTTCATCGACCTCTGACGCCCGAGTTGCCTTCGTACGCGGGCAGCTTGTCTTGCGATCCTTCGTCGCTCCCGCTGCCGCTCCCGCCCCGCCTCCTCCTTCACGAGCATTACTTGCTCGCAAAAGGAGGCGCCGGCCGCCCACGCATCCGCGCAGCGAACCATCGCCGCGAGCAAGGTGGAGAGCGTGAGAACCCTCACTATCAGGGCCGCCACAAGCTCCCGCCTCGGCGTCTCCTACGCCGGACACTCGGTGAGCGTGTGCGGACCTGAGTCCTCGCTCGCGTCGCAGTGATGGCACTCGGACGTTGGCTCTTTCTGCATCCGACGCAGATACTTTCCGAAGCATCCGTGCTTGGTGATCATCTGCGTCAGACGGTACGAGAGGCTGCCGTGTGGCCTCTCTAGCCACTCCCCCATGATGGGTCTTACCGCCGTTACTACGGCGTGCCCTGCGCTTGGTTGCCCAAGTCGTCTCTCCCATTCCGCCACCATTTCCCTGTGGAGCCGGGATCTCACGGCCCGAATTTCTTCGGGCTCGGGATCGTGACCCCGCTCCCGCGCCGCCCTTCGGAACCGGTATAGCGCCGAAAGGCATCTCGCTTCCAGGATCCATGGTGGGGATCCGGCGAGGAGACTCGCCGCGTTGAATGATATCGTGCGGTACCCCCTTATGATGCGGCACGCCAACTTCCGCTGCGGACGCTGCAGCAGGAGCATGTGCCGATCACTCAGGGTGTCCGCCCACACGGGACACCCGTACAGGGCCATGGACCGCACGACACCCGCGTAGAGTCTCCTGCAGGAGTCCTCCGGGCCCCTCAGGTTGGGCAGTAGCCGCGCCAGAGCGTTGACTGTGCCCGCCAATTTGGGGCCCAGACTTCGGAAGTGCTTCCCGAAGTCCCACCGGCCGTCGAGCACGAGCCCCAGATATTTCATCTGGGGCTTGATGCCGATGAGAGTGCCTCCCACTGTGAGACTGGAACCAGGTGGTGGCGTGCGCCGAGGCCCATGAAAGAACATGGCCTCGGATTTATGCAAAGCCACCTCAAGGCCCAGCCGCCGGATCCGTTCCACGACTTGAGCAACCGCGGTCGTGGCCCTCAGGATCGCTTCGCGGTATGTAGCCCCGCCAAAAAAAAAAACGGACTGTCCATCTGAAACTGTTATCATATTCATAGCCTATAATCCGGGGTCCGAAGAGAGGGCCAAATCGTGAGAGATGGCCCTGTGTCGGCCGGGGTGCGAGGGATATGCCTGTCAACCTCACCTTCGGCAACCAAAACGAGCCACAGGTGGCGTGCGTTTTAGTCGGTTCGAGTCCGACATAAGTATACGTGGGGTTTTGCGCACGTAAAAAAAAGCCTATAATCCGGGGAGCATGTACATATATGGGGAGTTTGGGACACTACCTCCCAACCAAAATCTTGGTCCAAGTCGCCTGCTGATTTATTGACAAAGGACAGGGTTAATCCTTGATATTTTCTTGTTTAATACTTTTTAAAGCGAGATTTTTCAGTAGTTGGGTTTTAGTTTTAAACTTATTTTTTATTTATATTATTTTGGGGCAAGCAATAGGTATAATTTATACATATTTGAAATGTGCTAATGAAGCCCTTTCAGTTGATACTAAACACGACATATTAATCTCAATTTTATTTTTTAACACAGTTTTTTATGACCGCTAGAGGACACCACAATAGGTTCGGTAACACATTATATAGCCTATAACCAGCGGACTACTAAGACGCTTCTAACAATACCATATTTGTCTAGTTCTAATAAGTGGTTGAGTAGCTATGAGGGAACAGATGAACCTACATACATAGCCTGTCAAACTCATAACCCTCCTTTTGCTGCTGTGTGTGCCTATAACTATTCACTGATCCAGCGGCAAAGAGGAAATTTATGCTCAAGGGCATTTATTTAGTTGGAAAACTGCCATAGGGAAACGAAAATACATAGATCTGGCACTGTCAAAGCATATAAAATGGAACATATTTATGTACATAGTTATTCAATTTATGGGTAAACGATCGATACGCAAAAAAGCTCACAGTTCACAATACCAATAGGTTGGCCCTCTGTTATTTACTTATGTGAGACCGAAAAAAACGAAATGTGGATGTTAATACATCTCTGCCTACCCCTTGGACGGTACACAGGCGTGAGTATATAAACAAAATATAGCTCAATCAATCATTCGGTGACCATAGAAACATTACCGAACACTTATTCGGTTTTAGTACCACATTAATCTGTTCTCAATTGATCCGAACAATATTGTCGGCGACTTGGTGTCGCGACCGGCCGATACGCCCTCCTCCTCCCTTTGTCTGCCCTACTTCGTTGTAACTAGAGCCGGTCCATGCTAGGGCTCGCACATATTGTGTATGAATATTGTATAGCCTTTATTTAGAGCATCGCCTTCGTCATAACAACTTTCGCATTCTACGGACACAATAGGGTAGTTGAATGCGAAGTCAAATCAGTGTTTCTTTTTATTAAACGACAAAACCGTAAGTTGTGTCGAAACTTCTGTGATATGACCAGACATGACGTCATGCCATGGTCTACGGTTATGCTAAAGTACACTGTTTGAAGTCTGGTGATGCTTACTACGTATTAGTGACGGAGTGAATGATATAAGTTGAAAAGAAAAGGATATAATTCAAATAAATACACATCAACTTTGAACAAGTTCAAGAAGTAGGTACCCATTTAAAAATTTAAAAATATAGTAGGATGTCCATGATTTTAGGATTTCGAACTTGTATGAGAATTGCATGTACCGTGATTTTCTACACAGGCTCGCCGACAAGCCAAAGGTTTGGACTGTCACCCCTAGTCAACACCTTTTTTTTTAATATTACCTCTTTGTAAGCATTTTATATCTATTTACAACCAAATTCATATCATAAGAGATGGGCTCATGCAAATGATTGTGGCAAAATAAACTCACTAATACTAATTTTCAATGGCGAGTAAAGTACTCATGTGAAAATTAAATTGGTTACTATTCCAGTACCATATCATTTGCATTGCAAATTGTCTGTCTGCCGCAGACTATCGGAACAACAACAATTAGTTCTTTCAATATTTACGTGCTGACGTCACAATTATCTTGACAATGACAGTGTCAAACGCAGCCGAATGACAGTGACAGCGCTTTTATAAATATCACAACAAGCACTGGAAACCACTGCACTATACTCGTAAACACAGTATATATAAAAGGCTATAAATAAGCATAGTGATGTGGTTTTTCTTTTAATTGAATACCAAACAGAAGATTCTTAATTCTATTTATACCACTTTAGTGGCAGACAACGCAGCACACGGCCCCACCTGATGGAAAGTGGTTACCACGGCCTATGAACGTGTGCAACACCAGGGGAGTTACACCCGTGCTACTGACCCTGACCCTGTAAGAACAGAGAGTTTCTGTGCTGTCAGTGCAGGGAAAACATCAGGACAAGCCCTTAGTCTTCCCGCTGACAGCAAAGAAATTATTCAAAAGAATTTAAGTGTTTTTGTGTTTTAATGTATCGCGGTAGCGTAGTGGTATGGGTCTCGGGTTCGATCCCAGGTTTTACCATGGCACACACCGATGACTTTTCGATACTTTTCGAAGTTATGTGTGTATTTATCGCAGGTTTATAAGTGCCCGGTTAATGGCAATAGGCTCGCTACCTATTATATTGGGACCTACACATAAACTGGCGAAATGTGGGTGCTAGCACCTCTGCCTACCCCTTGGGGATATAGGCGTGAGTTTATGTTATGTATGTTTTTAATGTCTGTTTTCATATATATCTAAATAATAAATCTATTTTCATATGTCACCATTTCTTTTTTAACAATATTCAGAGGACATATAGTATACGAAACTTTTTACACACCGAGCAAATTTATTTTTTTACAGCTAAAGTGATATCTAAATAATAATGTGTGAAGCTTTATTATCGCTGTAGTCTACTGTAAAACAACGAATTGTTGGCAACTGACGGAGGTCGACGACCGGATGTTTTTGGTGAAATTGCGAGTACCCACCGAGGGCCATGAATCATAAATTTGTTCGCTTTTACTTGTACCAGCGCTAAGGGCAAACTCCGCGCACGAGGCTGTTTTTGTTACTCTATATTATTTATTTCATGAATGACTAATAAGACGCCGTTCATAAAATACCTCACGCAAATTTTGACCTTTTCGGAGTTCTTCACGATATGTTATGTTTTCAGCGAATCCCCTATTAATATTGGTGTTATAAACACCAATCGATCAATTAACCTGTCGCAGTTCACAGCAGGACACAGGCCTCCCTTAAAGTGTGAGCACAAACTGGACAATTCAATAGTTCAAAATTTTTATTAAAACCAAAATACAATAATGTTATCTGTCCCCTAAACGAACAAATAAATTCAAAAAGATAATAATAATACACTGAGAGAGCAATTTACAAATTTTGACGAGCTGTGAACGTCACATTTGCTTAGACTCCGACCACTTGTTTCACGGTAAACGACACCCCATAAGTCCAAATGAATTCTATCATACACAACCTAAGTACTGTGAACTGTGACCTAGACAAATGGAAGCGCCGCTGCAAGGTCATACGATTTCGTTCCATTTCATCATCCATTGTGTGGCACTGCCCGTTGTGTGACTTCCGCCCACTGTTCCACACAAAATCTGTATAAAACAGGTTTTGTCATAATATATGAGTTTGTTTTTAGCTCCAAATATGATTTAACACGTGTACTTAATAAGTTTTTGAAACGCATCCACCAGATTATGACACCTAAGTAGATTTATGGTCGCGGTAATTCCTTCCTAGATTACTTAAGAGCCGAGGTGATCTCATAACATTTACTGAAGGTTTTATGATGGTGTACTGTACGTGATGGTTACCCCTGTACATTTTGTTGTGAAGTAGATATGCTGTTGTGGTAGTTATGTGGAGACAAAGGAAATATAGTCAGAAAGAAATGTAATATAACGATAGATGGTCATTGCCGCCCTTTTTTACTCACCCCGTGTGTGAATTCATGACAGAAAACTAAATAACACTTCGTTTAACCTGGGAAACGAACACTGTTACTCATGCAGATTGCGCAACATTTGCATTCAATAAATCTCCGACTAAGTGGCGTGACAATGACATTAGTATTATTCATATGTCGCCAACTGTATCTGCTATCACGTTGTCGCATCGCCTGTTTGCAGTTCAGCGCTTGGCGTGTCAACCGTTGCGTGCCCACAATTTGTTAACATAGGTAATTACCGTGTAGTTGAGGCAGGCCCTGCTCACTACCGACTCGACTACACAACGGGATTTGACTTCTAAACGCACAGTCAATGCTCTCGTGTCGAAAGCACGCGCCCCTTTTGGGGCAGTTCAATGTCGAGAGCAGTCCATTCATGGTTTACATGTCACCGATTGAAAGTCAAACGTGCTTAGAAAGCAATGTCCAAACCGCCTCTTTCAAAGGATTAGACCTGCATGCACATCTGCACAGATTGAAAATAGGGAAAGTTCTACATGTGTTTTAAAATAGTATGAAAATCGAGAGTAGGTACCTTTCACTCACCTCTGATTGTGGTGTCTTGCCAACACTGAATCTCTGCACCATAGTATTAGGATATTTAGAAAAATGGAGTCCGCTTAGAGAAAGTATTAATTTATGATTTTTTTTTCTAAAATTCATGAAGTCTTTCCTTCCATTTTCAGCAAACATCTCTTTCCACGAAAGTAGCACAACGCATGTCATTCGGTCTTCTCGGAGGAAAGACGGCTGCGCGCTGCGAATTTGTGCGCATGAAGGGCCCAAGCGGCAAGGGCCACGCCGAGATGGCGGTCTCGAGACCTCGAGCGGCTGGTCTCGACACCCCCACCTCAGAACCTGGTATGTCTGCCACTGAGATGTGGGACAGCGACTGGGACGAAGACCCTGAGGAGATGTTCATGTATAGGCACCAGGTAAGAAGGATCACAATGAAATATTTTTGCCCTCTCACTCATTCTTATAAAATAAATACTTGTGAATGGCATTTAATTCAATAAATTACCATTTTTAGAACTATCTTATATGGGGTCCTGCCTTTTCGCCAAAAATCGTTTACCCGATTATCACTTGCCAACCAACGTTACGCCAATTTTTCACTTTGACGACTAACGATTGTCAAATGTTTGTATGACAACGTTTCATTTGGTAGAATTATTGTTAAGCTGATTATTGTAATGACAAAATACGTTTGGGGCATTTATCTTTTGCCAATTTATTTATTAGGCCAGACAACTTTTAGACGAATAACAGAATCGGTTAGGTTAGGTTAGGTTAGTATTATGATAAACAATGCACGAGCCGAGCGAGCGAAGCGAGCGTGCCGCGGCAGCGGCCGGCGAAGTGCCGTAACCATTTTTTTTTACATTTTTACATACATTTACATAACAAACAATAAACAACTTGAATATTATGCCAACTAAAACATTCGCTACTTGAAAGTTGGCATTTTGAAAAGTGTCATTCTAAAAGGTTGACCAAACGTAAAAATGGCAACTGAGAAGTTGGGTAATAAAAACAAAATGAAATCACAAGTTGGCAAATGATTATTCTGCGAAATATAATTCTGGGAAACGTTAGTTGGCAAGTGATAATCGGGCAAACGATTTTTGGCGGAAAAGCAGAGATCCATCTTATATATATTCCAGCGTCGCCTCAGCGATCCGTCGGCGAACATCAACAACTTTGCGCGCGGCGCCTGGCGCACGCGCGACTCGCGCGACAAGTCGCGCTCCGAGAACGAGGGGCTGGACTCGCTCGTCAACGGCATCGCCGAGGTGGAGGCGGGGGATCTGCGAGATGGTCAGTACTCGAGCACATACCTCTTACAGTAGGATTCGCATATATCATCATTTGGAACTTGAGGTGTTGTAAAATATTTCACTCACACTTAGCTTTTTTTGTAAAACATATATTCATAATATATACCGCCTCCCTCCTCATACCCATTTTTCTTAGAATAATCATTATAGTTCTAGTTTAAAATTCATGAAGACCACTATGGAATACATACGTCATGATCAATGTTTCTATATTTTTACAATTAGCGATGCATGGTCAGAAAAAAGCATCTGGCAAAAATCATCAATCACACTGATTGACTTTTAAATGGTGTCCCAATGATCACATAATATATGCGAGTCCTCGCCGCCTGCCGTGTCCATTGGCCGTTTAAGGATCGATGTAGCTGTCACATAACATAAATATTCACTCTAAATACATATTTATATGCTTAAACTACTTATTGAAATTCTGTGAACGTCGACCAGGGCCTTCAATGGAGCAGCTTGTGTTGTGCTGACACTGAAGGTCTACCTACGGTCAACGACTTGAGAGCTTGGAAAACAAATTGATTTGAGCTGTTCATCATTACAAATGATTGACTTTTATTATTTTACTGATTGATTAAATTGCCAGTGGACACGTGATTTTAAATTTTTTCATTGTTGTGCGTTATGTATCAATCATGTATCTATCATGTTCATTAAATTGGTAAGTAGTTCTTTGCAAATAAGCTTCACGTGTGGCGTAGTTTTGTTATCTTGCTTTTTCATGCTTTTCATGCAATATAACTATTTCTTTCAGTAACTTCGTAGGTAATTTGTAAAAAATAGATGATATAGAGGATAGTGGAAGCAGTTTTTCAAAGCTCGTTGGTTTCTATTCTAGTCTCAATAAGGAGAATGTTGCTCGCACGCATGCAGTCGTAGTCAGAGTCGAACGCGCGTAGCTAGAGTAGACGCTCGGAGGAAGCCAGGTGTCGCACGCCCGTACACTTGATATGAGATTGTCGCCAGTAGACAGATGTAAATAGTTCGATCGATCGCTCGACTAGTGTTGCCAGATACGAGGAAAAAACATATAAAATCGTGGTGAACATTTTTTGTAGGGGTTACCAGCGAAAAATCTAGTAAACGGTTTACGGTTAACCATATATTGATTATAAATCGCGCGTCGATTCAATCGAAAGATGAACGAGAGAAACATTGAGAACGCGAAACGGACTACAAAGTGCAAATATCAGGCAACGCTACGGCGCGCAGTCGGGCGTCGGCGTCGTGTCGCTAACGGCGCGTGTATTGTTTGTAGAGCGGCGCACACAGGCTTCCTCCGCGCCGCGCCGCGCCGCGCCCGCGCCGCACATGCGGGACGTGTACCGCCGCGCCGCCGACGACGTGTCGTCGCCCGCCTGCCTCGACACCGTCACGCCGCGCCGCCGCAGCGTCCGCGCCGCGCCCGGCCCGCCGCCGCTGCGCCGCGCGCCCGTGCATGCCGCCCCGCGCCCCGCCCCCACCTCCCCCTCCTCCCCGCCCGACTGCGAGGTGGCAGCCGACGCAGCCGCCCTGGACTCTCCATCTCCTCACTGTACGGTGGCGAGCGGGGCGAGCGCGCGGGTCGTGTGCGGCGAGGAGGAGCTCCCCGTGGAGACGGCGGCGGAAGGCGGCGGGGGGCCCAACCGCGGCGCGCGCGCCTACTGCACGCTGCCCCGCAAGCTGCGCGGCGTGGCGGCGGCGCTGTACAGCGACGTGGCGCTGCCGCCGCGCCGCACCACGCCCGACGGCACCGACATCTACTACTGGTGCGACGCGCCGCGCCACTCGCGACGCGCCGGTACACCTCCCGACACACACCCACTCGCACACGCGCGCACACACACGGACTCGCACACACACGCACTCGCACACGCACTCACACACTCATTCGATCACGCACACACACACACACACAATCACATGCACACGCGCACGTGCACACACGCGCACACACGCACACGCACACACCCGCATACACACACACACACACACACACACACACACACACACACAGAGAGAGACTCACACACATACACACACACAGACTCACATATGCACGCATTCATTCAACATACGCACGCAATCACACACACACGTGCTCATTGGCACACGCACGCAATCATTCACACATACGTACGCAATCATTCTCACACACGCGCGCGCGCACACACACACACATATGCATTTTCCAAATATCTAATGTAATCCTTACCAATCAATATACAGATGACAAAGCAGATAAGTATGCACCTTTACACACAACTTCATTTGAAAAGGTACTTATCTCTTTTGCATTGTGTATGTGAAAAGCCACTCGCCCCCAAACTGAACATTTGCATGTGTGTATCACCCCTGGATCTGAACGCTCCTAGTACCAGCGACAGACCCTCATTTCTTCATCATTACTCTATCTTTAATCGATCGAATAGTTTGTATAATAATATAATATTTCGTACGTGCAGATATATCCATAGGTAATAAAAAATACTAAAATATGATTTAGTGTCTTATATCCCAGACACGTGCATGTACCAAACAGTTAACGGACCCTCCACTGTTCGCTTATTGTCTGAGGGCAGTTTAAAGTGACGTATAAATATAGGTCAAAAGCCGTCGACCTATACATAAAATTTGATACTCTTTTTACTGACTCGGGCTGAAACATTATCACGTAGACGATTTGTCTAAAAAACTGAAAAAGAACATGATATTGTTGGTATTTTACGCGTATACTTATTACGCATTCAAATTAAAGTAAAAAATCCCTTGCGTATCGAGGTCTCCCCGTGACCATGGTTACTAAAAGTAACCAAAACATCGAGATCAAAGTAAATTATACCAAAATATTTCTGCAATAAAATTAGTTTTACGTTAAGGCCCGCGATGAGCACTTTTGTGTGGAGTGTATGTTTGTTTGAGGCCCACTTATCTGTTCGTAAGCGGGCCTTACCGTGAGTGAGCACTTGCCCCTTGTGCGCAGAGCTGGACGACGGCGCGTACAACCCGCTGTGGGCGATGCGCGGCTTCACGCAGACGTTCGCGCTCTGGAAGGAGGGCAAGCGCCAGCAGTCCGCGCCGCTCAACGCCTACCTCACCTACGTCACGCTGCCCTGGTGGAGCATCGCCAAAGGTACCCCCCCCCTTCACACACGTACAGCAGCCAGTCGCTTCAGTAAAAACCAATCTGAAGAATCAAGGAGTAGAAGAGTGGACCCAGGTCTCGAAAGTGCAATCATTAGACGCAACCAAGAATGGCACTCAGATAAAAACGGCTTCACATCAAGCACAACCAGCGCCATCGTGTTCACCTGCCGGTACTACAGTTTAAATACGATGCGTCATAATTACGTGAGAATTCTATAGATGGCGTTGTACAGCTATGAACGAATTCCACGCTATAATATTCCTATTTATATATTCCGATTATCTAAAATCAATATTTTCACATCTAATAATAATGGGATAGAAAATAGATATTTTTGCTTCTTATTTGTCTATATGTGGGTGTCAACATCGCTGCCTACCTCTTCGAGATTTATAGGTGTAGATATACGAATTTATTCAATCAATTAGCCTATCGCAATCCTCTGCTGGACATAGACCTGTCCCAATACTGGGAGGGCTTTTTGGCCTAATGTTCCGGCGCTGGCCAGACGGGTTGGTACAGGGTATTTTTCCGTTAGGCATCTTGTATTCTTTCTCCGTCTCTTCACACGATTTAAATTAAAATAATATTTCGATTAAAAAACCACAACATCACGGTATTATATTTGTCTGTAACATACATACAATCACGCCTCCATCCTCGGAGCATTAGCAGCATTAGGCATTAGGCAGCGGTGAATTAACACCCATATTGCACCAATCACTGAATTCGGTCCCACTTAATAGGGGGTGAGCCTATTGCTGTATTATTGTTGACTCAAGCCATGCATCTGACGCTGAGTCTGGGCTATATATATATATATATATTAAACAGCCCTATCTCCTAGTCGCCTTGTACGAAACCGCGTGGGAAGAGATGGGGTGGCCCAAATTATACTCTATGTAGTATTACTATATTACTGAACCATTTTATTTTTTTATTCCAGATATCCTAGACCACCGCGAGGAGCCCGTACTGACGTTTTGAAACTCGATCATAAAACGTTTTGTACTGTACACTGCAACGTGACGACTTCCCGACGACTACCGCACGTGACCACGGCGACACCAGTACCTCTTTAGACATAAGCGATATAAGCACAAAGCGATCGGCCTGAATACGGAGATATGGAATCCCTTCTTTCGTATCATTAAGTTAGTATTTTTACTATCATAATCATAATTTTATTTGCGAATACAGGTACAGTAAGTTTTATTATTGATATTTGATTGAATCCGTATGTATATTTGTTACTATCATGGCATATCAAATCAAGAGGAAGTTCGTTTATTTATTAATAAGTACAACGACATTACATGTATTACACAATTCACACAACATTTAATTATTGGTAATGTCTCCGATACATATAGCAATCCGATACATATGTACACCGTACATAACATTCACAAAAATATCAGAACAGAAAGGCAAAATAATGCATTAATTACGATCAGCAGTGTCAGTGTCAGTAGCAAAAACAAATTGTAATGGCGACAACAAATAAAATGCAAACATGAAAACAAAATTTTCAAGCAACGCAACTAGATAGTAACTTCGATTAAGCGGATGTTAAAAATGTCGAGATCATCGCTTTCGCTGACCTTGTCATTGCAGGTGCAGCAGTTAAATTATATTAGTATTAGTACTAGCTGATGCCTGCCTCTTCGGCCGCGTGGAATTATAAAACCTTTTATTTGGACGCAAAGAGAGTTGTGGACGTGACGAACGCTGACAGGCCTCAATTTCGGCCATGAAGTAAAGTTAGAAATTGCAAATTATGAACTGCCTCCTCTCTGTTTGCCCAGGTCTCCCCCTCTTTGTGTTTGTTCTAGTACGCAATGTAACATAGCCTGAATAATATTTTTAGCAGGGGCTTATGCCATGTAATAACTTATTTAAAAAACATCTAAAAGTGAATGTCAGTTATTAGACAATTCGCAACGCGACTTGCTTGTACACTACTACTATTACTACAACAAACTAGCTTCTGGGTTCTTCCTCTTGGTTTTATACGCCTTGGTTACTACCATACCATCTCAGTATTGTCCTTTATAACATGTATTTATTTATTTAGAGTCAATATGATAGTTTGTGATATGTTTAAATCTATAAAAGATATTAATAAATGATTGGGAGGACACGCACAAACCGGTACACACTGAGGTATTAAATGTATGTATGTGTGGTTGATTGTCGCCTTGCAGACATAGCAACATAATAATATATGAGTTGAAAAAGAATTGGTCTTACATAAATAAAAATATTAAAGAATACATTCGATTCCGTGTCATTTTCTTTGAAGAAAAAATGTATATTTGTTTATGGTCTTACATCTGTCAACGATGTCAGTGTTACTATAAGTATCGCATTATTTAAATGTACTTTTAAAATTGTCAAAACACATAAATCAACAAAATCTTTGAGTAGTGAACACAGTGTAGTGAACAATGAGATGCAGGCTGATATCAGTTGTTTCAACTGCTGGCCTGTTCCCCAATAATAATAATAATAATAATAATAATATTTTCAATTAAATTATTGTAGGTACTACATCAATAAAACTTGGCAAATTTCATTTATCATGCCATTTTCATACTCAAAACATATTAAAGTCTGCTTAAAATTCTTCTCATAATCAAGAATTACGATTTTCTTGTAACATTGAACACGGAAACATTATGGCTACAGTTTAGTATATGAAGCTTATTTCAACTCATTAGTATTGTGCGCACGAGTGCACAATAATATTATACAAAGGTTTATTATGTCTCGGCAATCGTACAACAGGTGTTCGTACTTACTAATTCGAAGTACATAGCAGCAGCACTCAGAGAGTTTACAAGATATCGTTGGTTCAAGTCTATATTTGGATCGAAAAAATAATTATTGTTCTGCTGTTTTATTAACAACTACCTGAAGCCCGCGGTTCCACACCCGTCAAAGTTTTGTCCCGTTACCACTACCCATGGGAACCTACTCCCGAGGTATGCCTATGAGTTTTCCAGACTATGATCTATCCTTGTACCAAATTTCAGCCGGATACGTCCAGCCGTTTGAGCGTGATTGAACATCTTCACAAACTTAAATATTTATAATATTAGTAGGATTTTGTGAGATTAACAATGATCCAAATTATCTTCAATTGGGTGTTTATAGAAAAATCCGAGGCTAAGAAGTATAAAATAGTTTTTATTTAAAAGGAAAACAGTAGGGTAATATTTATCATTTTAAAATCTTATACTCATAACTCGCTTTTAAAGAGGTGTAATTTCATTGTGCTCAAAGTGAAAATATATAGTTAAAGTACTGGCGAGACAAACAAATGGGTGACTTTTTAACATACATAGTTAAATACCATGTATTAGTGATGTCCTACCTGTAATAACATTCCAAAGATAGTTAGGCAAACCAATTGTCTTATAGATATATAAAATATATATATTACTGTAATAATGTCGTACTGAATAATAATACTTTGATCCGGCTCGAAGGACCATATGTACGAGCAGTTGTCTGCTTGTACCCTTTGGCGCACGAGGTTAATGTAAATACTTGAGAACATTTACTTGTATCATAAAACCTACGTGTTTACACTAGTGCGGCAATTTCAGAACTATAATAAATACATTTACAGCTAAGTAGGTAGGTTATATTATACAAAACCACTGTACGAGTACTGGCTCGTTCAGTATATAATAATGTATTATGTCTAATAACTTCCTTTTATTAAATACAAAATTACAACGGATTACACGCTGTACGACACAAACGCGATTCGTCGTATACGCAGTTCGACACCAACGTTTTATTTTACTCAGTTTGTCACATACGCAATTTGTCATCAACGCGATTTGCCATCAACGCAGTACGTCTTATACGACTTTTGTCTTAATCGCAATTCGTCTTAAACGCGATTTGTCATTATTGCTATCAATTCAAAAAAAAATCTTGTCTAGTACTTTATACTATAATTTGTACGTTGTGTTTCAACTTAATACCTGCTAGCGCCATCTAGTATGTTAGAAGGTAAATAAAACATTTTCATTACAATTATGTATGTGGGTACCTACTAGTAAAAAATATTACTAATCTACTTGTGATGATATTCATAAAATACCCATGTTGTGGATCTTACCGTATTTTCTTTTCTCGTGTATATTGTTTAAAATAATGAATATCGAAGACTTTCACCTTATACGCAGTAAAAGAGGTAGTGATATATTATTACACGGTGGTTATCAATATAACATAAACAGGAAAAATAAAAGTGGATCCTCTAATTGGCGTTGTGTTAATCGTAGTTTATGTTGTGCATCGATCACTTTAGACGCGGCGAGAGAATGTATTGTCCACAAATGTGAACACACATGTTTATTAGAAGAAAATAAAAATGAAATTTTATTGGCAATTGAGAAGTGCAAAAAAGATGTGTGCGAAGATTTTTCACCTATTCAGAACACATATGATAAAAACTTTCACGATCTTAAAAGTAGACATAATGTAGACGATATCCCATCATTAAAAAACATACAAGACACTCTCTACAGAAGCAGGAAAAGATATCTGAATACCAACAAATTAACTTTTGCAAATTTATCAGAAGTGGCAGTACCTAATGCGTTTTCAGAACGTTTTCTTGTATGTGACGATGGAGACCGAGACAAAATCCTCATATTTTCATCAACATTAGCAAGACGAAATATACGAAACACGCGACACACGGAAGGTCACTATTTTGGAGACGGGACCTTTAAAGTAGCCCCACCGCCTTTCTACCAACTTTACACAGTGCATTTGGACTTAGGCTCGAACTTTAACACTGCTCCAGTTATTTATGGTTTGCTACCCGACAAGACCACAGAAACATACCGGCGATTTTTCCAATTAATAAAAGAAAAATTTAATATTCATATGAGTAGTTTTAGATGTGATTACGAGATAGCGGTAGTTAATGCGGTCCACGAAGTTTTTCCAGAAGCAAAAATTGAAGGATGCTATTTCCATTATAAAAAAGCTACCAAAAAGAAGGCCAAGGAATTAAAATTAACTGAAACTTCCAACAGACGGCGGTTATTAAGAATGGCAACAACATTGCCGCTCTTACCAGGGGACTTGATCCATAGCACGTGGAATCAGATACTAGAATTATTTCCAGACAAGGAGCTATTAAAACCGTTTATTAAATATTTTGAAACACAGTGGTTAACAAAAGCTTCTCCAAAATTATTAAGTTGTTCGGGAGCCAAGCACAGAACCACTAATATGTTATCATCTGCTGGTATCATCGTCTTAATACTAAAATCCCAAAAAAGCCATCATTTTTCCTTTTTTTACATAAACTTAGAAAAGAATCTATACATTTTGATTATATTATTAAAAACCGTCTTATTTTTTCTTCAAAAAATAATAGAAAAAAGTCAGTAATTATTTTTGATAAATTAGTTGAAAGTTATTTAATCAAACTGCAGGTAGGTGAAATCACACCTCTACAATTCATACAAAAGTTTATTTACTATAACCTTTTATATTAACATTTATCTCCTAATTTGTGATTGAGAATTGCTAATATTATAATGTCTTTACCTGTTATTATATTAATCGTTATTTAGTTAAGGTTGATTTTGACATTATGTTTTGTAAATTAATGTAGTTACTTATGTGGTCATAGAGGTAAACGAACTTGATTATGTTGACATTGATATAGGTATAATTTTTATTTTTTATTACTTAGTAGGATAACTGAGAATAAATGATGCTTTACTAAATAATTTGAGTCATTATTTTCCCCCTATCTAATCATCATCATATCAGCCGAAAGACACCCACTGCTGGACATAGGCCTCCCCCAAAGAACGCCAAACTGATCTATCTAAATGCTAGCTGGGTATAAAATAAAGTGACAAACTGCGTTTATGACAAAATGCGTGTGTGACAAATTACGTGTAAGACAAAATGCGTGTGTGACGAATTGCATGTAAGACAATCAGCGTTAGTGGCGAACTGCGTTCGTGACCTATAGCGACGGTGTCAAATCGCGTATTATGTCGAACTGCGTATACGACGAATCGCGTTTGTGTCGTACAGCGTGTAATCCATTACAACTAAGTTTTGATCTCATTTATATGAATGTATTATATTTAATTTATTTTATATTTATTTTTCATCAATAAAATAAGTGTAATTGAGTAGTTAAATGTCATCCTTTTCACTCTTGACACATATCAATTAAGTAAGAAAAGGATGTCACTTTAGCAAAACTACACTTCAATGTTTTATTAAAACTCCAAATTTGTAAGAAGCTTAATTTATTTTTAAATGTAAGCCTTTAAAATTCATCTTTTTGAACTGCGGCCAATAAAACTAATTAGTTTTAATCTATCAAATAAATTGCCGCAGTGCAGCATATTTTCTGTACATTTTACGCTCATTTTGGCCATTCAATATCGCACTTTAATTTGAACTTCCATTTAGCCAGTGGCAACATTGATTTGTGAATCAGCGTATAAGAGCTCATACGAAAGCTTATCATAGGTGCTCGTATACGCACCATATAAAACAGAGCTATATTACCAAACAAGTATGCAGAAATTGATAGTCTGTAACCGTACTTAACCATGATGAATCTCAGTAAAACACGATAAAAAGAAGTTATAATTTTAGACGAACAGGAGTTAATTAAAGAATTGTCAAATTGGTCCGCAACTCACGTACATGTACACGACTATACAATTTTATAGTTTTCACATATTGTACTCCAACTGCATGTCTTCATATGAAAAATACAGAAGCAGGCATTTGTGTAACAACTATTAAAATGGCCTAATTTGTCAGTTCGAAATATTTAGATATAAATACTACATGTAACTAGCATTTTGACAATGTGTAACGTTTTATTCCTTTTGCGTGTACAGTCGACAAAGGATATTAGTATGCACCTTTTCATAATATATATTCTTTTCAACTATATGTGATAAGATGTATACTTATATCTTTTGTCAACTGTAAATTTACTGATTGGAAGGAATAAAACAGAATTTTAAAAGCAATATCATTGCCTAGATCCGTTATATCAAAATATTTTTATATCACACAGAATTGTAGACTTGTCCTGCAAATATAATAATTATTAATATATCTAATAATATAATATCCATAGCTAGTTAAGTACAGATATAATATGTAAATGGATTTGATAACAAGTGACTAAACGAGCAGATAACCTACTGACCTCTGAACAGATGTCAACGTAAACATTTGTCAGAATATCATATTTTTGTAACAATAAGACGTATTCGTTAATTCATATTTCACTATATTTAGCCTAATGATATGTAATTCTTCTGTTTATATTGTGGTTTTGTACGAGGGTAGTTAGATTGTACAGCCCCAGACAAGTGGCAATTCGTTAGCCGACGTAGAACATACGTTGACAACTGTCATACGGCCAACGAATTACCAGTTGTCAAGAGGGGCCGGTTGGATTTTTATTTATATTTAGCTTGTTGCTAAATAGTAGCCGAATGCACCATTCAAGAATATACAATGCCATGTATTCAGTTATAAAGTACAGCTCTCCGCGAAAATCCCGCGCGATGAAAATACTGTGTGATGAAAATATCGCGTGATGAAAATACCGCATGATGAAATACCGCGAGATGAAATACCGCACGATAAAAATACCGCGTGAGGAAAATACCGAGCGATGAAAATACTGTGTGATGAAAATATCACGTGATGAAAATGCCGCGCGATGAAAATATCACGTGATGAAAATGCCGCGCGATGAAAATACTGCATGAGGAAATACCGCGAGATGAAATACCGCACGATAAAAATACCGCATGAGGAGAATACCGCGCGATGAAAATACTGTGTGATGAAAATATCGCGTGAAGAAATTGCCGCGCGATGAAAATACCGTATGATGAAATACCGCACGTTAAAAATACCGCGTGAGGAAAATACCGCATGAGGAAAATATCGCGTGATGAAAAAGACTGTGTGATGAAAATATCACGTGATATAAATGCCGCGCGTTGAAAATAGCGCATGATGAAATATCGCATGATGAAATACCGCTTGATAAAATACTACACAGTGAAAATACCGCGCGATGGAAATACCCGGTGATGAAAATACCGTGCGATGAATATACCGCGTGACGAAATACCGTGCGATAAATATACCGCGTGACGAAATACCGTGCGATGAATATACCGCGTGACGAAATACTCTGCGATGAAAATACCGCGTGACAAAATACCGTGTGATGAATATACCGCGTGACGAAATACTCTGCGATGAATATACCGCGTGACGAAATACTCTGCGATGTATATACCGCGTGGTGAAATACCGTGCGATGAATATACTGCGTGACGAAATACTCTGCGATGAATATACCGTGCGATGAATATACCGCGTGACGAAATACCGTGCGATGAATATACCACGTGACAGAATACTCTGCGATGAATATACCGCGTGACGAAATACTCTGCGATGAAAATACCGCGTGACGAAATACCGTGCGATGAATATACCGCGTGACGAAATACCGTGCGATGAATATACCGCGTGACGAAATACTCTGCGATGAATATACCGCGTGACGAAATACTCTGCGATGAAAATACCGTGCGATGAATATACCGCGTGACGAAATACTCTGCGATGAATATACCGCGTGGCGAAATACCGTGCGATGAATATACCGCGTGACGAAATACTCTGCGATGAATATGCCGCGTGACGAAATACCGTGCGATGAATATACCACGTGACAGAATACTCTGAGATGAATATACCGCGTGACGAAATACTCTGCGATGAAAATACCGCGTGACAAAATACCGTGCGATGAATATACCGCGTGACGAAATACTCTGCGATGAATATACCGCGTGACGAAATACTCTGCGATGAATATACCGCGTGACGAAATACCGTGCGATGAATATACCACGTGACAGAATACTCTGCGATGAATATACCGCGTGACGAAATACTCTGCGATGAAAATACCGCGTGACGAAATACCATGCGATGAATATACCGCGTGACGAAATACTCTGCGATGAATATACCGCGTGACGAAATACTCTGCGATGAAAATACCGTGCGATGAATATACCGCGTGACAAAATACTCTGCGATGAATATACCGCGTGGCGAAATACCGTGCGATGAATATACTCTGCGATGAATATACCGCGTGCCGAAATACCGTGCGATGAATATACCGCGTGACGAAATACTCTGCGATGAATATACCGCGTGACGAAATACCGTGCGATGAATATACCACGTGACAGAATACTCTGCGATGAAAATACCGCGTGACGAAATACTCTGCGATGAAAATACCGCGTGACGAAATACTCTGCGATGAAAATACCGCGTGACGAAATTATACAACTTAGGTGGCAAACAAGCACACGGCCCACCTGATGGAAAATGGTTACCGTGACCTATGAACGTATGCAACATCAGGGAATTTACACCTGTAAGAATAGAGTTTCTGTGCCGTCAGTGCAGAAGAAACAATCAGGACAAGCCTTTAGTCTTCGCACTGACGGCACAAAAACTCTCCAGTGAGCTCTGGCTACCCTACTCATCGCCGGGAACACAACACGAGGTTATTATAGCCGTGATATTTTATAGGGTGGTGGTACTTCCTCAGTCGGACTGCTCAATTGGGACGGGAATACCGTCGTGTCCTACCTCCTGGTTGAAATACCGTGTGGTGAAATACCGTGCGAAGCTCTTTATAATATTAATGTAAATTCAAATTTCATTGTAACTGCCCCTTACAAATTACAATGTATGATTATAAAACGCAAATGATTTGTGCTCTAGTCATTGTATTACTGCATAGTTTAATATTTGTATGATACGACTGAATAAACGATTGCAAACAGCACTGTTGTTTTTGTTCACACGTGGCGCGAGATGCGTCGTTCCGCAAGTGGGTTAATGGATGCAGAGTCGCTTAATCCTAGTGTTGATTATGAGTTCAACTATCACAAGAACTTATTGTCTGAAGTTTTTAACAAAAATGCGTTAGGCTGTAGGCGGACTGCATTTCGACTGTAAATTTAAATTTGCAGATATGGCTGTGACTTGTTGTGAATAGCAGTGTTAACTGACCGTGCAGCCTGGTTAGAGTCAGTGATTACAGTTTAAGCGCAGTACTAACGCTTTGCACTGCAACGCACTTTGACGAATCAAGTTGTTCTTACTTTAATAGCTAATATTAAACAGTATTTCTGATGTTAGCTTACAATTAGAATACGATAAGATAAATACTCTTTATTGCATATCAAACATAGGATACATACGATGGATACATGCATGTTAGATAGTTGTACAATGGGCGGTCTTATCGCGGTCTGCGATCTCTTCCAGACAACCAGTGTATGCACTATACTGCTAGTAATCAGGGTAGTTTGCGGTGTACACTAATTTAATATATAGTCTAGTATCGCATTTAGAAAACAGATGTTCCAGTTATCAAATGGTTGTATAATAATAATGAATCGGAAGAAAAAAATATCTGATACAGACTCCATCGTCGCACTAGCTAAGTATAATGGATAAAACATTGAATATTACGAACTAACTAGTTCATTTATACATATCTAGTACCTATGAACCTACCTCTTGTATTCTTCTAGTAATACAAACTGCAAACAATTTACCTGAAACAAGACAAAAATAGATATAAAATACATGATTATATTGGTTAGATAAAAGACTCGAAAAATCGATTTCAAATATAGATAAGTGAAGAAGATAATAGGTAGTTAGGTACTCTTTATTGTACATTGCAAACTATTTTGAACAGATGTTATTTTTGGGTTATCATTATCAACCTATCCTCATAGCGATTTCGTTACTCTACACTATGGAGCATAAGGTCCACTCATTGTCATTTATTTTAGACTATGTAGACTAAGTAAATGTTTGTAAATAGACAAAAAAAATGCCCGCTGAGTTTCTTGCCGGAGTCTTCTCAGGTCGTCATTTGCTAAACTAGTCTTTCATATTTCTTTTTATATTGACGTTTTGTAAGTGCCGATTTAACGGACTGTGTAGAATAAACGATTTTTGACATTGACTTGACATTATATCAACTTTTTTGAGAACGACTACTGTTTGACCTGTCAACTCTAGAGAAGAAAGCTCAGGGCCTCGTCTCTCAAAGTCATCAAAATCCCTAGTGTTCCACAAATCCATATGCAAACGATCCTTCAGGTGAATCGTTTTTTTTTTAAATATTTAGTCCGTCAATTGACTGCACCCCGCTAGATGACAAAAAACTGAAATGCAGTGTAGAAGATACGGACGACCATTGCACCTAAGTGGTAAAAAACGATATTCAAATGTACAGGAATCGACAAACTCTTTAGACGCTTGTAGGTACATGGTCAAAGCTTCTGAGATGGAAACGTAACGCTTAGTTTGGTACATGTCTAAGTACTGTCCAGCACAGTCACAATCCCATTATAGCATTGATGAGTTATTGTAACTAGCGGGAAGTGGGTGACATATATAATGGTTTACGAGCGTGCAGTATGAGTAAACTGAACTGCTTCGTGTTATTATTAGCTTCATAGTGTCTACCTGGCCGTCGATCCTATACATACATACATATAATCACGCCTTTATTCCTGGAGGGTTAGGCAGAGATGAATTAACACTCAAATTTTACCAATAATTGTATTCGGTCCCACGTCATAGGGGGTGAGCCTATTGCCGTATTCCGGGCACTATTGTTGACTTGAGCCATGCATCTGAGGCTGAGTCTGGGCTGTTTATATCTGTCTGATGTTAAACAGCCTTATCGCTTAGTCGTCTTGTACGACACCGCATGGGAAGAGATGGGATGGCCCTAATTCTACTATGCCGGAAACCACGCGGCAACTCTGCTAAAGCAAAACCAATATCATACCACGGACACTGCTAAATCATAACATAACATAACATAAACTCATGCCTATATCCCCGAAGGGGTTAGGCAGAGGTGCTAGCACCCACATTTCGCCACCTTATGTTTAGGTCCCAATGTAATAGGTGGCGAGCTTATTGCCATTAACCGAGCACTTATAAACCTGCGATAAATACATAACTTCGAAAAGCATCGGAAAGTCATTGGTGTAAAACCCGAGACCTCGTCTCAGCAGTCTATTACCCATACCACTAGGCTACCGCGGTTCAATGTAGCGCAGTAGCAATGTGTTAAGGTCCAAAATTAAAAGGTTTCTTGCAGAGTTACTGAAAAAATGTAATGAAAATGTCATCATGTAATATAGGACTTTAAGGTCACAATAACGTCTAAAAATTGTGTGTAAGTGCCATTTTTGCAGTGTGTGGTATGGCAGTAGATAGTAGAATCTAAGGCCTGGTACCTACGAGATGTGACGCTAGATTTGTCGACTGCTACAACTGAAGTACGAATCTCCGGGATTCCAATCAACCTTCCCTGTTAGCTTGTACAGGACCTACACCAGCAGAGGAAGCGCAGGTTTTTCTCTCGGGGTCAGGAGTTCAGACAACGGTCGTTCCCGTGTAAGGTAATTAGAATCAAGAGAAAAAGTAGAAGAGCAGACTTCGGACTCCTAAGCTTTGGATGCTCACATGTATGTGTATGATATGGTCTACTATTTTATCTAGACCTCGTCAATATCACTTCACCCGATTTGATGGTAGGCTATAAACGTAGGCGAGCATTTTATAAATGTCAATAGGTAATGCTAAAAAAAGTGCTCTTCAGCTAGATAACCTCGACAGATACTTCGTCACAGCCCGCTTTACCTAATTTCATTACATAGGTAGACATATGAGAACCCACACACAGCGAATAAATTACTGTTGCAGACGAGTCGTGGAGTGGTTTTCTCATCAGTCATTGCTTACGTAATTGTCGTATCTATTTAGACGGTAAGCAGCGGCTTTGAATTGATACAAGATTGTACACTCAACAAGATTGAAAGTTCGCACTAGGACTTTATTTCGCTTAAATGAATGCGAATATTGTACTTAGTTGAGTTGAATGCTGCTTCGAGATCCAGTAAAAAGGCAACGTCTAGAGCTCAGCTTGACTTCATCGGCATAGTTGGCGAAAGGCTTGTGCGCTACCGATCTGGCAGTCGTGCATTTTGGTCGCCCGCTAAAGCTGCCGAGGGTAACTTCTGCCAGTCTTGCCTTCCGCCGCTGCAAAAATCCAATGGTAGTCTGGCTAATGGCGCTAAGGAGAAGGCCGATCTTTTGGGTAATGTCTGCGTCAAACTTGACTATGAACGACGGGAACGCCGAACCACCCATTATCCCCAGCTGTGGTGCGTCCATGACTGAAGTTAAAATCCCCGCGAGCTTAAGTCCCTAGATGTAGAATTGTGTAGATGTTCGGAAGTCGGGTGGGCCGGACGGTATACCGGCGATGGTGTTTAAACGCTGTGCCCCCGAGCTGTGCCCTGTACTTACACGTGTTACACGGGCCGTACCTCTATGATGGCAACGGACTACTATGGCTTAGGATACCCCCTTAACGAATTACTATGATAGGTTAACTAGGTATACTAACCAACCGTACCCCATACCACACGCCTAAAATACGAGACTACTGCGGGTGGAGGGCAAAGAATAGCATACAAAACCAAAACCTACTTTTGATCAATGGGTAGGAAATAATGCCTGTAGATCCCAGGCTTTTCAGATACAATCTGACATAACGCTAAGATGATGATGACTCAGGATAATGAAAAGATTCCAAAACTATTCATATTTTGAAACTAAAACAATCAACGTGATCCAACTCGCACTAAATTCTCTAAATTGATCCCCTCAACAGCTCTCAAAGGTCAAATGTAATCCAAAGACGCATATTTCGTAACATGGGAAGTATTCAATTAATTATGTAAGACAATAAGGCAGTGTGCGTGCGAGTGGAGAGATGCAGGAGTCGGGAGGCGTGGGCGCTGGGCGCGAAGGTATGCGGCACGCGCGGGTAATGAGTCGTCGAGTCGTCGCAGGAAGCCGGCACTTGTCGCCAGGAACTGAGGAGGAGCCCTCATTTTGCGCTGGTCTGACGCCGCTGCACGACGCCGTCCGTGCCCATACCCACCGCTAATATAAACATCGTTGATACAATCAAGTTGGTGAAAAGAGTTTATTTTGTATTCTGGAGGATTGTTGTTTAAAGTGGATTACGTTTGTCAGGAAGAACTTGTTGGCACCGGATGTGTGAAGGATAATTTCACGGCTTCCTGTCTTGGTTAAAGGATATCTTTGAAGGAGGTATGATAGCTTTATTTTATTGTAGATGTAGGTGATTGTGCAAAATATTAAAAAATACCTATAATTAATTATATATAAATAATATAAATTAATAATGAAGAACCTAATTTAATTTACCTCTGGGTGATTATAGATCCAGTCGAAAGTCATCATTTTGAAAAGTTAGCATTGTATTTTGTTAGCTCACATCAATGACAATAATACCTAGTTATAATAAAAGTGTACTTTGTAAATAAGTCCTTACATTTTTGCAAGGATCAAGAGAAGCACCAGGTAGGTATACTTAAAATATGGCTTTGGTGCATACTTCGTCAAAATTCCGAGCGTTTTTGAGTCAATGAAAATCGAACTTCCATGTTTTACGTGAAGGGTCTACTATCAAATTTCCACAATCCATGGTAAACTGCTGCCATACAGTCCAACTATCGCAATTTATGAGCTAGGTAAGTACATACGGTCCGCTGACAGATGCACATACAACTAGGTCTCAGTAAAAGGGATGGTTTCCTTTTACAGAACAGAACGCTAAAAAGTAAATGAGAAATACAGAACAAAATTGTGATCTGGGATCTAAGTTAAGTAACTACATATCATTGCAAATCTATCTTAATATTTAGTATCAGTTTTAATAAACGCGAGACGCACAATAAGAATATTCAGGCCATGGCGGGGGTCGGAGATTTTTGACCTGTTATCAGTCGGGCAGCGGCGCGTCGATAGCGGCCGCATTCTGCCACGAGCACCCTCAGCTCACGTCGTATCTCTGAAAATTCTAACCAGTAATATTGTGGGGACAAGACTGCAGCAAGTAAGCTTCTCATTGTTATATATTTAGTTAATTGTAATTTTCGGGGCGCATTATGAACAGTGATCTATTGTCTTATCGTATTCACTGTATCGTATTCTGTATAATTGCATAGGTATAGATGTGAAAATGCATTTCGGAAAATTGAAAAGTAGTCCATCTAGTGACCATACGTAAGGGGATCAACAAATTTTGACGTCATTGACTAAACTAAGGACGAAATTGTAAGCTTCCTGACGTCATATCTAAACTTTAAGTCTAACGAAGAACTTTAAAATGTCAGCCACTCTGTCGACATTTTTAAGAAATACAGTTGTAGGTCTTAGGGATTGTGTTTGTAGCCCTTTTTGACACGTGGCGGCTGTGGTAAAGGCCGTTAGAGAGATGATCTACGAACTTTAGATAAAAGTTACAGATATCGACACAATTTTGAATTAAACCCGCGATAGCTTCACTTACCATATTTTATAATTGTATCGTTCTTATAAATTTCATGAAAAAAAAAATAATGTAAATAATCTTGACTACAATAAAAATCCGCATATGTCGCACAGTGGGCTCCAAAAACAATGAGATTCGTGTTACTTCAGTGGCCTAGTGGCCTAGTATCTCTCGCAGTGGCGTAGAGTCCACCCAACACGATTCCTACCGGCTTCTGTTTTAAAACTTTAGTCATGTATTGTTAGTTTTTACTAATATAACCAGAAACGCAATTATAGTTCTAATAGGTACATGTCGAGTATAATCAGCTTCCTATCAGGAAACGTTCACCAATCGCCACTAATGACCTGTGATGTACCCAAAATTTTGGATCCTCAAGTATCTGTTTAATGTATGTTCCTTTCCAAGGTCCAACATGTGGTGCATGACCCTAGTGGTCCTGTTCGCGGCGGTGGCGCATGGCTGCGAGCTGTCGCTGGGGGTGGGAGCATCGCCCAAGTCTCCAGGAGACAATTTCTTCAGGCTGATCGTGAATGGTGACGTGGAGCGATACGCCCCGGGACAGAGATATGTTGGTCAGTAGAACTTGCACGCATACCGACTTCTCCTTAATAATGTCATGCATGTAAAAATGGATCCGATTCCAATTTGTATAGAGGCCACTTTTCATCAGTCACAATGTTAGTACAATACTGTTACTGGTCTCCCACCTTGTTTGTTGGTTTGTGTGATTTCACACAGACGGCTAATGTAACATTTTTTTAAATCAATTATTTATTTTAATTAAATTACACATGTAGCACCGAAATTGATGAATTACGTAGGTACCTAAATAAAAGCTTGAAACCGAGTCTGACAAACAAATAGTCTGTAAACTTAATGTCCGTTTAAAATTGCAATTGAGATCGTTATATTATTGTGATTTTCGTTTACTAGATATGAAATTAACGTGCAGTGATGGTAATAACCATTACTGAGTATATCCATTGTGCGGTTTATGGTTTAAAGTTTGTGCAGTGCGGTAATCTGATAATATCAGCACACAGATATTATGTTACTTAGACACTTTACGGTTCACTGGAAACTATATGGAAATGATGCCGGATGAAGTGTTTATATCAAATACTCAGAATTTGCTAACTGTAGATATCATTATTACTTTGTATACTTACCTACCTACAAACAAATATAATAATATTCTATCTTATCCATGTGGTGAGGAGGAGAAAGAATATAAGTATCACCACCCATTTCATCCAACGGGTGTCGTAAGAGGCGGCTAAGCTCGAAATATAATCCTGTACTAACCTGTCCATTCAAAGCCTCAACATTGGGAGAGGCCTATGTGCAGCAGTGGATTGCGATGGGCTGATTGCTTTGATTGGTTGCACAAAAATAGCAACGAAATAAGTGTACCTGTCCGCATTCTAGAACCTATATTTAAAGCTACGAGCGTGTTTAGTTTGGGTATAATTTCTCCTAGAATTTTAACAATAAATTCCAATTCTAGTGACTCTCGTGGGCTCTCGCACCCACGACGTGGTCCAACAGTTCACGAAGTTCCGAATGGTTCTGGACCCGTTGGACGCTGCGGCGGCCCGCGCACCGAGCAAGCAAGGCCAGTTCCAGCTTTTCGCAGACACCCTAACCAAGTTCGACGAGGAGTGCACCAACTCCGTGGTCGAGGCTGATGACCTGCCGAAAACCGAGGTGCAAGTAATGTGGAAGGCACCAGCTAGCGGTTCTGGATGCGTACTCCTTAAGTAAGTTGTACCTAGTTTTTACTTTTGGGTGGGTAGGTAGGTAGTTAACTGATGGTAAGCGATCACCGTGACCTATATGAACGATCGTCACACCAGAGGTGTGACTTACATTTTTGGGGTTAAAATCTGGAACAAAAAAGTTTATTTCAGGCAATTCAATATAGAAGTGCCTAGTTTTAGCAATAGCATTACTTCCATACTGACTGTCTTGTTTCAGAGCCATGGTGTATGAGAATGCAAGCCTTTGGTATTCTGAAGACGGGCAGCTGACCAAACGTATCTGCGAGGACACCTCACTTCTGAACACAGACTGCTGCGCGTGTGACGCCGCCAAATACAAAGTACGAGGCCATTTATCTTTCTATCTTAACACCCACATTTCACCAATCATTAAAGTCGGTCCCACGTACTAGGGGGTGAGCCTTTTGCCATCTTCCGGGCACTATTGTTGACTCAAGTCATGCCTTTTGGGCTGTATTTATCTGTTTGATGTTAAACTGCCTTAGTTGCCTTAGTCGCCTTGCACCTCACCACATGGGAAGAGATGAGGTGGTTTAAATTCTACTCTACCGGGATTAGTAGTGCAGGGTCCTAGCAACATTCTACGGCAACCTCATCTGTAAGTCGATGCACCTGTTAAACAATGAACGACGCTTTGGCGCTGATTTTGCTCTCAGGGTTGGGAGGTAACATCTCGGAGGACGTCATACGTATCGTCACGTATGCCAGTGGCAATCTCCCCTCCGGCAACAAATGACCTAGAGCGTTTTCACATTATCCGGGTTCCAATTCTACAAGTTAAGTGTCTTAACAAAACCAGTGTCGTACCACTGACACTGCAAAAATGCCAAAATATTTTAGACTTTATATTCGTTCACGCATGAAGTCTAAAATTGATTGAAAGTAAGTTCATTACATTCACTCAACAATGTCATTTAATTTTCGACCTTAACAATATAACAGTAAAATCTAAAATTAAATGTGATTTTTAGAAGTATCTGTGGCATGATAGTGATTTTGCCATGACATAAAATTAGCGGAATTGGGGCCCCGGTCAGACGACGATAGCCGACAGGAAGTAAGTATAATATATAAAATATGTATCTGTGTTTGCCGCTGTGTTCGCCCGATATCGGATTGTTGAATATAGACTCGAACCGACTACATCTTTCACACATAGACTAAAACACATTTCTTCTTAAAAGACTTTCGCGTTAATAGAAGTGTCTGATCACGAATATAAGAAAAAAACACTTAATACTTAATAAGGGCGAAAATTGCTAGCAGGGTTTTGTTAGGCTTTTACATCCCTAACATAACCACCCCGCTGTGTGGTGATTGGTGTTTTCTACCGGAAAAGCAAACATCAATGACCAATCAAAACAAAAAAGTAGACTTCGGATTCCGACATGCTATCTTTGGCCCAACTGCGAAATCGCATAATGATTAATGGCGAGTTGTTTTGTTACAGATGGTATTCGAGGGTCTGTGGTCCCCCCAGACCCACCCGAAAAACTTCCCTGTGGAAGCGATGTGGCTAACCCACTTCTCTGACGTCATCGGAGCCTCGCATCGCAAGAATTTTAAGTTCTGGGGAGAGGGTGAAATCGCTTCAGACGGCTTTAGGTAAGTTCACTCTATACTTAGAGTGTAATGCCCCCCTGATGTTATATACCTCTATAGGCCACGGTAACCACTTCCTATGAGGTGGGCCGTGTGTTTGTTTGCTACCTAAGTAGTATAAAAAAGATATAGGTTAAGACTTCTGTCAATTATTTGACCTATTACAGTCCACAGGACAGGTTTCATGAGTCCCTCAAAAACATTGTTATGCCATTGTAGCCGATCCGACGCCTTTAGCATCCTTATATCTATTCCAGCCACATTTTTCAAATATTCACCTTGCTGGGTTGATATTAGGCTATGGATCATTTAGGGTTAAACCTGTGGTAAATTAAAAAACGAAACATAAAACAGGGAGACAGGACAGATGACAGCAGAAAGTAAATCAACTTGATTTATTTACTAGCTGTTCCCAGCCCTAACCAGCAAGTGCAATTGTTTGTAAGTGGGTACCTAGGTCATTAGTGTACTTACTTAGTATATACGAGTATATATATGCCTAAGTAAAGGAACCCAGCTTGCAGCATGGCGGTTATATGCAGACTTTGCGTTATATGGTTATATTACTACTTGAACTTTGGTCTAATGATTTGGGGCAACTCCACGGACGTGAATAGAGTCGTCATTGCCCAAAAAAAGTGTCTTAGAGCTATGTGTGGAGCTGCACCATGGCATTCGTGTAGGCCTCTTTTCTCACAATTGAATATCCTTACCCTTCCTTGCATGTACATTTACGAAGTTGCGAAGTTTGTTAGGCAATATCAGAGTTTCTTTTCGAAGGTACATGAGGTTTATCCGAGGAGCACCAGAAATCAGGATCGAATTGTTTTACCCAGAGTTCCGAATACAGCTTTATACCTAAAAAACTGTTTTGCGATGTGTGGTAATATTTATAATGCTATACCGAAAAGTTTCAAGCAACTGCCAACCTCTAAATTCCTGAAAGAATTGAAAGCATGGCTCCTAAAAAAATGCTTTTATACGATAGAGGAATTCGAAAAGTGTAAGGGTAAACTATGAGTATTTTTAGCCCATTATTGAGTCAACCCATTTACGACATTATTAATTTATCGCAATTTTTTGACATGTACCTACCATTCTTCACAATTTTAATGACTTGTTTGTTTCATTTTATGTTTTGACATTAATTTTGTGACTAATATTTTGAATTTCAATTGACTTATAGGAATTTAATGATTTTATTCGATATATGTGTAATTAAATGTTTGCATGCCATAAAATGGTAAATGTGCCGCACAAAACTATTGGACCTGACATCTTTGTAACCACATTTAAGCAAATAAATGAATTTGAATTTGAATTTGAGATTTTGTTCAAATTAAAGGTATTTTTTTTTGCGATTTAATCATTATCATAATATATGTTTAACATTAATTTAAAATGTAATCAAGCTACAGAATTATACAATGTTACTTTCACTTGTTTCCAGCAATTTGATTTATTTGTAATTATTTATACGAATTACGGGTATTCTATCGTGGATCTCCGACGATACCAGAACTGTATGAATAAACTACAGTTGGAACATTATACTTATTTTTACAATTAAAGACTATAATGGCGAACAAAATATGTTCGATTTTTAGATCCTAGTTCTGTGTTTTTGCGTCTAATCAGTAGTCTTATTATTCTCTATTCTGTTGTCTCTAGAGTACCTATTCAAATAGGGTTAGTGTTTCGAAGCATATCCTTCCTTAATCCTTAAGTATAGCCCTCCTCTTATTTTTTACAGTACCATATAGCGTACAACACTAAGGCACGTATTCTAGAATGACCCTCAGTCAGAATTTTGATAGAGCTGAGGACAGATTGTACAAAAATTCGTCAAATCTGTTGTCTGCCTGTACAATCTGTCCTCAACTAAATCGATATTCAGACTGAGTCTCATTCTAGAATATGGGCCTAAGTCTTTTTTTTTAATATCTATCCCCTGGACGGGACTTAGCCTCGACCACCTGGACTGTCCTTAAATAGATTTTGGCCGCAGGTCTCTCGAAGTAACGAAAACCGGATTAGATGGGGTTTAGAAATGGACACGCGGTGTGAATGCGAATTACCTCATGAGTCCTCCGAAAAAGCAAACGAGGTGGCTACACACTGGTCAAGTGAAACATGATATGCCGTCGACTCGACAATAATAGAAGTATCAATGAGTCACACAGTTTGTTACAAGACTGATCGATTATTTCCAGATCTCTGGCTGAGTGGGGCTCCGTAGGCCTGATGGAGCGCGAACTGCGCCAGGAGGGCTCCAAGTTACGCTCCATCGTAAAGGCGCAGGGACTGTGGCACCCGCGCGTGAACTCCAACACTTCGGCCACCTTCACCGTGGACAGGAAGAGACACGTCGTGTCACTAGTCTCTATGTTCGGTGAGTACTGACGCACCTAACTTTGTGACGATACAATGTGTACTCAGCGCCATCTAGCGAAACCACACCGAACTACTACAGAACAATTGGTCCTGCATCGCGAAAGTGAAGTTCCTGCGCTGGCATAACCACTGGACTACGGCCCGCCAGCCGTGATCACCTTGCCTGTTTGGAACACCTACCTTTGTGTCGGTGGAACACCACACCCATTTGCTCCAAAGGGATGATACTGAAGGTGGAACGGGTGTGATATTACTTCGACACAATGGAACACAACTTGATCCTGAATTCATTTTTAACTTTTCTGAGCACTATCTTGTTCTTCAATGTATATGCTTACTTACCTTGTCTTAATACTAATCATTGTATAACTCTCTTTTGCGTGTTCCAGGTCCTTCCCCCGACTGGGTGGTGGGCGTGAGCGGCCTGAACCTGTGCGAGAAGGACTGCTCCTGGACTGAGACTAAGACTATCGATCTGTACCCATATGACGCCGGCACCGACAATGGCGTGTCTTATTTGGTACGTTTTTGTGATCGGTCAGTTACAACTGCAGCACTTATGCTGCATTTGAATTTAATAAGAGCGAATAATATGGATGCTGTAGTGAACTTTTGACCGCTAATAATTTTTTACCATGACTAAATATTAACAGTAATGAATCAAACTCATCATGTGGAAATGTTTCATATTGAAGTCGATAGATGTCGTTGGTATATTATGTGGATCGCGATATTCTTGTGTAATGAGTGCTATTTTATATCTAAATTTCTTTTCTATTTAAAGTTCAGATAACAAACGCGCAAGACGACTTTGCCATATATTACTTTTGTATCATATACTTTATCTACTATGTATAAGTTCAAGCCAATCTTCTGATTTTTAGACACTGTCTAAAAAATGAAGAGAAAAAGTAATGAGAGAGAAAACTTAAGTATAAAACTTTACCTATTCTGTTTCTAGTCACCGAACTCCGAAACCGTACCTCGTGAGAAGATGTACCGCATCACCCCCATGTACCCTGAGGACCCCCGTGCCCCCTTCTACAACCCTAGTGCGAAGGAGGTAGCGCCACTGGCGAGGCTGTACCTCACCCGGGAGAAGCTCATCTCCAGCTCCTGTGACGAGGAAGTTCTGCTGTCGCAGGTTGTGGAGGTGGAGGAGAACACACAGACTGTCAACAGACGTGAGCGAATTAGTTAGGATTATTTCTTGATAGGACAGTGATCTGCTACTGGAGGTTTTATTAATCATATGCCAAAATCATCCAAGTGCTAATCCCGATTGCATCCAAAATTTGAACTTTGAGCGCGAGGTCCGGTGTACTTGGCATAGGTGCATTGGGCGCCCACCCGCAGGAACAGTCAGTGGTGATAAATGAGTAGTATTTGGAATATGTTTGTGACATGGTCGTGTGTCCGCAGCGGAGTGCGCGGTGGGCGAGTGGAGCGCGTGGTCGCAGTGCTCGGTGAGCTGCGGCAAGGGGCTGCGCATGCGCACGCGCGCGTACCGCATGCCGCAGAAGGCGCAGATGTTCCAGTGCGACCGCCAGCTCGTCTCCAAGGAGATGTGCGTCGCGCCCGTGCCCGAGTGCGAGTGAGTGTCTCCAACATGCCACGCATTTTTCTGTTAGCGAAATCTTAGTAATAATATTTTACTCCAAATAGAGAATTTCGCACCGCCATCCTGGCTTGCTTCCCCTAGGGTGACAGGTGACCTCACCGTTTGATCGTCCCCCTCCCCCAGACTTGCGGTCATGGAGGACGGAAGTCGCTTCTCATGGACTTAGCGGGCTGTGGGATTCCTTAGTCTCTCCTGAGACCGCTTCGTCGTTTCCTTCCCAAGATGTCTGCCTAATGGCAGAAGAAGGCAGTGGTGGCCAACGCACTCGCGAACCACACCATGGCTGTAATCATGGCGCTCGCAATATAATTTTATTGTTATCTCATTGATATATTTTTCAGGGGTGACACTGCTAACCAGGACACCGATGCCGTCCCGGCAGTGGACGAGGGGCTGGCCAGCGAGTTCTGCCAGGTGTCGGAGTGGGGCACGTGGTCGCAGTGCTCCGTGACGTGCGGCGTGGGCGCGAGCGTGCGGCGCCGGCACTTCCTCAACCACATGGGGCTGAAGAAGTGCCCGCTGGTGCAGATCGGTGAGCTCTAGATAGGGCATTTTCATTTGTCGATAACTCTCAGAAATATCCCGCAGACTCGCAACCGTGTGCGGATTTAATCGACTCGAGTCCGACATAATCATCCCGATGGCTAGCGGAGATAGTTATGGTAGACTAGAACTGACTAAATACGCAAGCCGATGGCCAGCGAAGGTAACATCTAGGAGATTGCCGCTCGAAAAAAGGTATAATACAGTCAAATTTAAAAGTTATAGTGTTAATAAAATTTTATATTAATTCTTTCACAGAGGAGACTCGCAAGTGTATGGAGCCCCAATGCACAGATGAGCAGCGCGAGGTATCCGACCCATCCTGCCCCACCACGGACTGGGCGGCATGGTCGCCCTGCTCGGCCTCGTGCGGCCGCGGCGTAATGTTCCGCACGCGCCTGCTGCTGGTGCCCGCCGACCGCCAGCAGGAGTGCTCCGCCAAAGTCGAGCTCATGCAGCAGAGGCCCTGCCAGGAGCGGGAAAGCTGTACCCTTGACATGCTTACAGCTAAGCGTAAGTAATTCTTTTATACTCAAAATATTCCCTTAACACTTCCCATTAATGGGAAGTATTAGGAGTGGGTTCACGTCGGTAATGAGGCCAACTTCTTAACCAGTCAGCTACTGTCTCTTATGGGAGAATGCAGTTTGATGTTCCACGAACAGAAAAAGAAGAAGTTTTCTGATTAGCGTTTAGATCACACCGGGTGGGTTCTTGTTAAACATCCATAGCGCGATTCAGAATCTGTCGTTTCAAAGTAGTTCGACTTGATTTGACTAGATGGTGCTGAATACAACAACACCTGCATAAAAACTTTTTTAAACCCAGTTATAGTAAATAGTTTCCCCATTGTTTCAATGGGTCATAGGCACTAGCAAATACTTAAATTTTAAGCGTTTTAAACATGGGTAATCAAATAAAATGATTGTGAAACTTGAACAATATAGGTAATTAAATTATTCAGTACATGCACGACTCTCATCAAGGTAAGATTTACATCAAGGTAACAGATTACTAAACGAAAATAGATTCTAATTATTTACTCGTTTGCAGACTACACTACGTGGGTTGCGAAATAACTAAATTATAATGATTCACATTAGATGCGGGTGTAATGGCGTCTCAATGTCGGTAGTTAACTTAACAGTTCATGGATAAAATAATCTGGTTTTTTTGTGGGCTGAGTTATGACATGTTGGTATTTTTTTAAAACAATGGTATTGGTCTATCCGTGACTAGCTCCTGAAAAGTATCCGGAAGCTTGTGTACTTATGGTGTACCTAATTAGATAAAAATAACAGTCGAAAGAACCTTAATCTTTTCAAAAAAAATCTGATGTAGGTACATAATTTTAATACGAAAAATAAAAGTAAACTTACGGTATCAAACTCACTCTTCATAAAGTTGGTGATTCGTTTGTGTTCCTCAGAATTTAGTTGACATGCCACTAATATAAAATATAAATAGAACATTTAAAATAGAAGGGAAAAAACCCTTAATAAATAAAGCTTATTATAAAGTAGATGAGCATTTTGATGATGTATATGCGTGGTCAACCTAAGTCTCTTGCTTGCTCGCACAACATAGGTATAAATGTAAACAAAATCATATTTAAAATAAAACAATCTAGTTCTAAAATAGTTCTCTGAGTTCCTTGCTGGGATCTTCTCAGTAGAACTAACGTATTGAACTAGCGAAAGAATAATTATTCAATGGTTTATTTATATTACTTATTATTTTTATAAAATTTCTTTATGTGCTTAAACTGAATAAATGATATTGATTCTTTGTTTGAGACAAAATGTCGCAATAGGTAGGTCATATGACACTGGCTAACGATCCCACTATCATGGATGACCTAGCCCGCCTAGCCGTGCTAAGTGAAGTAAAAGACCGGCAAGCAAAACTTGGACCCCGAGGTGAAAGCCTCGGAGTCGACCGGGACTAAGGCAAAAGTGATGACGATGTACTTAATATCAAGAATGTATAATTTAATATAGTTGATAAATAACAAAGGCTCATAATAATGGAGAATCTATTATTATAATGAGAACACTAAATATATTGTAACGCCATCTACGAGTAAACTCAAATATAATTTCAGAACGGAGTACAGCCGTTCCCGAATTCATGTAGTTCCTAAAACGTTCGATAGATGGCTTGCCGCTAAAATAAAGTTTCAATATCCAAAATAAGTTTCAATGTTAATAGTTATTGGACTGTCACAAGCTCGAATCTGTCTGCCTGCAAAACAATCAGTAACTTACACATAAGATACAGTGAATTTACAATAATGATACTTAGATATGAGGAGGGCCAGAGATGGCCCTGGGCCAGCCGGGGTGCGAGGGATATGCTTGTCAACCTCACCTTTGGCTACAAACAATGATACGTGCGCCGTGCGTTTTAGTCGGTACGAGTCCGACACAACCTCTCACAATAGCGGGGAAGTATCAGTGAGGATTTTATCGCACGTCAAAAAAAAATTGTATACAGCTTTAATAAAAATAATTCAATTATTAGCAGACTGCTAGAAAAGCCGCTGCAACTTTTATTTAAATTTCAATAGATAAATAACATAATTTTTAAATAGGCACATTCACATACCTATTTTTAATAGGAATGTTAAACATAATAAAATACAAAAAGTCCTAAAAGGTTTATGACAGACATGGCGACTGTGAACCATGTGCACAAAATGATGCGAAATAAAATAGTCCAGTGGGACAAGATCCCTCGTATGAATAATTGCTGATGATAAAATTGACAAACTAACTTTATAGTTGCTGAATAAAATTTCGTTCGAATCCCATAAACAAAACATCGTGGGTGATGATAAAGAAAGAAAGAATGAAAAGTCTTTTTTATTGTACATCATGCAACAATTAAATAGCTGAAACCACATTTCACCTAATTAATTTCAAAGTCTTCTGATGTTTGCTGAAATCTGTCGTGACGGTGGTACACTGTTCAATTAATAATTCAGTTGTCGCGGATTCGATTTCCGCATAAGGCAAATATTCGTGTGTTTTATTTGTTTTGACGTGAGCCCCGATTCTACTAAGTTTATGTCATAACAAACCACTGTCATACCACTGACACTGCAAAAACTGACATTAAATTTTAGACTATGCATGTACGCTTAAAGTCCAATATTAAATAAAAAAAGGTCATTACATTTTACATTTACTCTACAATTAGATTTTAACATCATGAATGTACAACCTAATAATACAAACACAATTACAGTGAGTTTGAGATAACATGAAATTAGCAGAATCGGCGCCCTGGTTAATCCCGTACCACTCTATAAATATGTTATCAAACGTTAAAATACAGGCAACTTTGGTTTAGTGGTAAATCAATCAATCAACCAATTCACAAAAAATAAAAAGAAAAAAATAAAAGTAAATTTATTGTGATAGTTAATCTAGTATGCGAAGCTAATATCTACAAAAATATGCTTATTACAATAAGATGTTAAATATACATTTCCCTGATATACCTACCTATGATACCATATGATCTAGTCTACTGCCAGGTGTTGAAAATTATTTTTTGATTGTGAAGGTATCTGCATGGAGGAGGCAGACGCCGGCCCGTGCCGCGGTCTTTACCAGCGCTGGACCTTTATGGCAGCCAAGGGCATGTGCGTGCCCTTCTCGTACGGGGGCTGCCGAGGAAACCAGAACAACTTCATCACGCAGGAGGACTGCACCGCCACTTGCGGGTTCATTGCCGGTTAGTGCACTTTTAAATATTCTACTAGCTGTTGCCTGTGACCGTGGCCTGCTTAGAAACTGATCCTGTTACTGCAACTAATGGGACCCCTTCCAGATATAAAAAGATCCGTCCAGCCGTTTGTGCGTGATTAACAAACATCTAAACATATTCACGTAGGTATATATATAGTCTAACAATTATGACATTTTTTTTGAATTGTCTATCCTCAATCAAATCGAGATTCGGGACTAGGTGTCCTTCTAGAATACGAGCCAAAGTATTCAGATATTTGGATGGTTGTTATTCATTAGCATAGCAGAACCGTAAAACTGATTTGAATGAAAATTGGCTCATAGATTTCAGAGCATTTAATAATAATAATAACTTTATTGATGCCATATAAGCCTCTGCCACTCAAGCTATGGAATGACCTCCCTGCTGCGGTTTTCTCAAGCGCCTACAATATGGGGTTCTTCAAGAGGGGCATCAGAAGGTTTCTTCATGATCGGCAGAGCGAGTGTGACACCCCTGGTGTTGTATACGTCCATAGGCCACGGTAACCGCTTCCCATCAGGTGGGCCGTGTGCTTGTCTGCCAACTAAGTGATAAAAAAAAATATTCCTTATACAAACATGTCTAAGATAGTAACAAACAATACAATGAAGTTAAGGTAAACACAAAAAAAATTATAAACCCGCTAGGTATTCCTGTAACTCAAGAGTCAGTGTTCTGCTGTTGCTGTTACATAAAACGATTTCATTAAACATTTCTTAGATTAACTCATAGAAGGAATAAATTTCTATCCAAATTCAGATAGTGGATGTCTCTCTGAGAAGTAAATATATCACAGAGTGAACGCTCTGGCTCAGCGGCTCATCTGAATGGTCCTTCGAGCCGGCCGAGTAAGAGGCGATTGTAACGATTTTTGGCTAGAGCCTTTACTTTTATGAAAAATAAGAACCCCTAGACGTGTAACACAGTGGTATTAACGACTGTCAAACGTAACACAAACGTGTTAGATCACACGTTTTATGTTGCACGGTATACAACATAGTTATTTTGGTCCTACAATATTAACATTAGACTAGCGGGATATTTACCATATTGTTTTTTATACTACTTAGGTGGCAGACAAGCATACGGCCCACCTGATGGAAAGTAGCTACCGTGGCCTATAGACGTGTGCAACACGTGTATTGCGCGTGGTGTATTGTGTTGTTTTAAGTGTCCGTTTAATGGTCATACTCGAATTGACACAATGTTATATAGGAATGAACGAGATTTCGATAAGGACATTTTCTTCATCTTAACCTATTTAGGTAGGAAATAGTGATTTTGGCAGGAGGTAGGACACGGCGGTGTTCCCGTCCCAATTGAGGAATCCGACTGGGGAAGTACCTCCGCCCTACAGAATACCGCGGCCATAATAGCCTCGTGTTGTGTTCCTAGCGGTGAGTAGGGTAGCCAGAGCTCACTGGAGAGTATTTAGCTGTCAGTGAGAAGATCAGAAGCTTGTTCTGCTTTGTCTTTTACACTGACGGCACAGAAACTCTTGTGCTTATAGGGTTGGCAGCGCGAGTGTGAGTCCCTTGGTGTTACACACGTCCATTGGCCACGATATTTACCGACAAAAGTCTACTTTTTAACCCAAACTAAAGTTCGTTTTCAACAAATAATGGTACCTACATACATAATCAATGAGTCGATTGCATGTTGTTTGCGAGGGAACCCGTGCGCGGAATGAACAACACAATATAATTATAGAACTAGTAACGAGTACTGAAACGGCCGTAAACCGAGACTTTGATGGAAAATAGCATTTGGGCGCGGGCGATTCGGGCGTTTGGAGCTAATTGAACGATGTACATATTATATAATACAACATACATACCAATAGTTTATGGTTTATACATTACTATCTCGGAAAATGCTTTAATGATTTCGATGAGTGTTGATTCGCGGTGGAGTAGAAAAAGGTGTGACGGCTCCGTGGCACTGCTGGTAGCATCTACACCATCGGTAGTATGAAGGGTATAACTTAAAATACCCAAGGGTCACCCGTAACTCTTTCTGTGGGCGTCTTAGAAGGCGACTAAGGGATAGGACTCTATACAACAGTAAAAATATAGCCAATGACAAAGTGCCCACTTGACGGTAATAGGCTCACCCTCTTATAAGTGGGATTGAACAGAACAGTTGGCGAAATGTGGGTGTTAATCTACGAAACTTTTTTTTAAAAAGAATATTAGCAACCGCATTTACTAATATTCCCTCCAACCCCTCCAACTAAACTTAGCTGCTTGTGCTAGGAGTGAGTTCACGTCTGTAGTGTAATGACCAGGATTCGACTCGGGACCTCTCGATCGTAAGGCCGACTCCTCAACCACCAAGCTCCCGACGCTTGCCTGTTTAGTGTCTTCCCTCAAAATACGTCAGTCTATACTTTTCGAAAAAAAAGCCTTAATAAGAGTAAAAGATGATCTGTGGATATCCCATTCGTATTACCAATCATAAAAACTCATATCATATCCCCAAAGGGGTAGGCAGAGGTGCTAGCACCCACATTTCGCCAGTTTAGGTCTCAATGTAATAGGTGGCGAGCAATGGCAATAGTGCCATTAACCGTTCACTTATAAACCTGCGATAAATACACACATAACTTCGAAAAGCATCGAAAAGTCATTGGTGCGTGCTATGGTAAAACCTGAGATCGAACCCGAGACCTCGTCTCAGCAGTCCATTACCCATACCACTAGGCTACCGCGGTTATGTTATTACCAATCGTGATTAAGAAATCAATGTATCACATTTGATGGGTAAATAGACAATCCCTTTATTGTACAAACACGCGTTGTGTTTTTGGCGCGTAAATTCCTACACCACAAAACTTCGTACCCGATGACGTCAGGAAGATCCGAGGGTGTCAGTGGGTGACAGGCCGTGACGTCACCACCTCGGTCACCCGGTCAGCGCTCACCGGCGGGCGCACATTGCGCCAAATTACAAACGTGCCCTACTTTACTAGGTATCACTAGTGTTACGACTGCGGTCAATGACAATAGTACTGTTTGGTTATCATTGATTAGCGTTCTACGGACGAATGTTGATCTAAATGTCCATTAGCATGTTTAGCGGTGTATGTCCGATGTCCGGGTACTTGGTTGGACGTTTAACGATTGTAAAGGTGATTAGGTGATCACGATTTTCTTTATATATGAAGTTTAGCAGCTTGCTATACGAGTTGCCTCGGAGAAATATTTACGTAAGCTAAAACGTAAGGTCTATTGAATCAAAGTTTAAAGCATTTAGTATGCGGGATCCGAACCCACGATTTTTCCTTTATAGAGGGAACGCTCTGATCGCTGAGACACCGAACCAAGCCTGAAATCACCTAAATCTTCCTATATAAGTATATCCGTCTTCAAGGGTTCGATTCCCGCCTGACCTGATTTATTTTTTCCTATTTTAATCGGTAAGGTCTCTCTCTTGAGACGTCTAGTTCCTTAGGACATAGTTCGAATATTATCTATCCATCTAGCTTACTGAATATTGGCTTTGATAGATTCATCAACGAGGTTTTAAAAACCACTACTTCTATCTTTAGCCTAGTGTGGGGCCAACGGGAAAATCTATGTGAATGTGAAAATCTTGGTATTTAAACTATCATGGTCACTCACATCAGTATCAAAATTAACGGGATATTTACCATGTTTCATTGTTTCGAGTTGCCGATATTTCGTCGCTGTTGCAAGCACCATGATCACGGAGGAACTGGAGTAGTGGCGGTGAACAGAGGAAAGTTTTTTCTTAGGAGTAATTATATCGATCTACCCTCTTTCGAGTTCTTTTACTACGCGTATCTGCACTACTATGCGTGAACGTGATCGAGATCGGGTTCGAGTTTGTAGTGGGGTTTGTAGCGGGTTCGAGTTCGGTAAATATCCCGTTAACATGGAAAATATTCCGCTAATTTTGATACTGATGTGAAAATCTTGTTCTGGAATTATTATTTTTTTAATCTTAAAATTTTGGCTGTTTATTATATGTTACGCTATGGATTTTGTTATATAAATAAGAATATTAGCAATCGTAATTACTTGCTGTGCTACGTGGCTTGTGCTAAGAGTGGGTTCCCGTCGGTAGTGTAATGGATAGGATTCGAACCCGGAACCTTTTGATCGTAATACCGATTCCTTAACCACTAAGCTACTGACGCTTTGATTAGATACTTATTTAAGTACTAGAGTTATAGATACCTACCCTGAGCGTCCCGATACTTTCCTTTTTTCGTGTAGAAATCTCCGGATCAGAAAGTTCAAAATGAACCAAATGTATGACCAAATAAGCTGTGAGATTGCTTAAGAAACCCCGCTATACATAATTGATTGATCTTTTGTTTTCTTTCAACAGTATAGTTCTCATTTACCAGACCTGTAACGTTATATGTACTAACAAAACTAATTTATTTCCTCTTTATTTCTTTCAAACTGTCGAACACTTACAGAAGCTTGCGTGTAGTTATGAGTGAAGCACTATGTTTTTTTTTCAAGTTCGTAACCTACTCTATAAAAAGCGAATCTGGCCTTGAGACTGTCGGAACATGGAGTGTGTCGATTAACACATTTGACCGGATTACCGTCCTATTTCCACTAATGACTACACACTAGAGGTGAACATAATATACCTAGGTACTAAAGAATTTGTTATAAGTATCGGTATTGCTTATACACATCTATGAATACGGCATTGTAAAGATAAAAATTATATACGTTACCCAATAATTACTGTATTCGTTACCAGCTCACGTGTTTCCCTCTTCCTACAGTCCCGGGTCCTTTAAGCGGGGCGTGAAAAAGCATATGATGAGACCGTCAAGCTGAGTGTCACCATTGTCACATGGTATGTGTAGGTAATGGTGACCCTCTTTTCTGAGACTTTGCCTTCAGCTTACCATCAGGCAAGGCGAAGTCTAATTGACGTGTTCTATATACATATATATAAAAAAATACATAGAATATCATAAGAAATAATAAAACCGTATAAAATGCGACTCATTCTTCAGATTGCGCTTGTGTTGTTGTGTTGTTTCGCAGTTTCAGACAGTCATAGAAATAAAAAAACCGACAATAAAAAATAGTATGTTTGAGTCTTATGTCTCGAGAGGGAATAAGGACTTGCTTGTCTTCAAAAATAGAGGGTGCAAAGAGTATGGCATAATAATATAATCGAATATTGCTACAACATTCGACTGCTACGCAGGAGGTGCTGGTTTTATTCCCGCTTAGTGCAAATATTTGTATGTATGAATAATGTATACTTGCACTGGTCTGGGTATTTCTATGTATGATATGTATGTATTTACCGCATTCTAGATTTCATTGAGTAGAACGTTGGGGTACATACATATATACATCACGCCTTTACCCCTGGTGGGTTAGGAATGAGAGGTGAATTAACACCCACATTTCACCAATCGCTAAATTCGGGCCCACGTAATAGGGGGTGAACCGTATTCCGGGCACTATTGTTGACTCGAGCCATGCATCTGAGGCTGAGTCTGGACTGTATATATCTGTCTGATGTTAAACAGCCCTATCCCTTAGTTGTGTGTGTGTGTGAATGCTGTGGTATATTTATTTATATATCCAATAACAGGATTACCCCTAATAATCACAAATTCACACCCCTAGCACACATAACATTCACAAATATGACCTTCAACCTTCATAAACAAATCAAAACAGGAATAAGTTGATCGTAATTCCCGCTGTTACGAGGTTGTTTATAGTATTTACTATTTATTCTACTATATGGGGGCAAACAAGCACATGGCAAACATGGTTGCAATCAGATTCCATTCACAACGGCGTCGCAACCAAAGTCAAACAGCTGTATGATTTAAAAAGAAGGCAAGAAATTATCTATTCAAGCACACCCAGTGCTTGAATAGATAATTTCTTGCCTTCTTTTTTTATTTCTAATTAATAAAAGAAAAGCACAGAATTTTAGAATTTCGGAAGAGTTGTATTTTTATAAATCTATACTAATATTATAAAGCTGCAGAGTTTATTTGTTTGAACGCGCTAATCTCTGGAACTACTGGTCCGAGTTGAATGATTCTTTCAGTGTTGGGTAGTCCATTTATCGAGGAAGGTTTTAGGCTATATATCATCACGCTACTACTTAAGGGAGCGGAGCATTGATAATAAGTGTTAAACAAATCCGGCCATTTATCATACATATTTTGAAGACTAAAACATACGGGCTCAAAGCGATATGAAGCTTCAAAATATACCCCGGGCGAAGCTGGGGCGGGTCAGCTAGTCGTATTGAATGAAATTTTAAAATAGGTATTTAGTATGCTAACTATTCAAATCGGTTAAGATATAGAAAACTAGAATCGGTTTAGGCGGGATTCAAACCCGCGATCTTCCCCCGTAAGGGAAAGGTCGCGGGTTCGAACCTCAATAACTAGCTGTGGAAATCATCATTACATTTTAAAGTCATTATCGTCATCGCCATAGTGCAGACGTATAATTTCCTGATTGCATCCGAGTCCCAGGTTAACTCGAAGCTCAGGGTTCGATTTTAAAGTGTTCTTACAAATTTGGAAACTCCTACTTAATGCTTCTGAAGTTGGTTTCCACTAGAAAAACTGCATGTTTCCTTCTAAACTGGTTGTACCACGAAACCTTTCTGTACGAGTCCGACTCGCACTTAACCGGATTTACTTAGCCATTAATCTAGGAAGTTCGGAAATTTAATTTATTTTACATTTCGAGAATCGTTTAAATAAACATCATTTTGATCTTCTATTGATAGAACGACGCGATCTATAAACTAGTATATCAAATGGAAGATCAAGGGAGATGCGCCGGCGCCGTGCCGTGCAGCTGTTGGCTCTCGGCCAGGAATCGAACCCGTGAATTATAGTGGGTGACGTCATGGGGCTACTGATGCCGCTGTAGGTAGGTGCTCCCCGAGCGGTTTGGTGCAAGTGACAACATTATATCATTTTATATTTTTAGCATCCTCCAGAAATACGATCTAATTTAGACCTGTGCTTTAACGTCTTGTTGTTGTTTATGAGATGGAATCATGGCGTGGACATAGCATGAAGAGAGATGCGGGTTATGTTATTGGAAAGTAAGTAAATAAATATTCTACGACATTCTACACAACCGTTTCAAAGCACAAATGGAGAAGCGTCGGTGGCGTGGCGGTAGTGAACACGGCCACAACGCAGGAGGCGTGGGTTCGATCTCCGCTAAGTTCAATGCATGAATATGGGTATTTGGATTGGTCTGGTCGTGCCTCGTAGAACATGTTATGCCGTCGGTCTCAGTTTCTGCTATACCAACATCTATGGCTGTCGTTACGAGTAGTTGGAGCGTTATAAATCTTCTGTTTGACTGCAATGCTTCGAAATCGCCATTGGGTTGTGGATGTCAGATCACATTTCACGGAAAATATAAAAGTCCAAATCCGCAGTTAAACGGGTAAAGAGGACCCTAGACCCTAAACTCCGAGGTTGAAAGCTTTGGATTAACTCTCAGATGAAGAAGAGTGGAGAAGCCCCGGATTCAAATTTAAGTTGGATGCAACCGTTGCAAATGTTACGTTCCTGGAGTCAGCCGGAGGCGACTAGGTATGTCGGGACTCGAACCGATTAAAACCGCACGCCGTCATGAGTCATCTATTCCCGAAATTTAGATTGCTACTGGTATATTTCTCGCACCCCATCTTGCTCTCGAATAGAATGAGGTGTGCATCGCGCCGCTGCCCTGGCTTTTTTTTTACTGGTGTGAAGGACGACTTCACCTGTCACCCCAAGGGTCATGGAGGACGAAGTTCAATGACGTATTTGTGCACACCCGCAGTGACGTAGGTAATAGTAAATTGCAAAAATACAATGATTATAGAAATATAGCAATATAGCACTTCAATAACATTCGATCTTAAAATTTTAATGCACAGAGGTCAAACTTCGGTTGCCTGATGCCTATAATCAGTAACAACAATTATTTCAATCAATAACGATCCGAGTGACTGAAAGACAAGCTGACAAGAACTATACATTTATGTGCACAAACGTGCACCATGAGTGATATGGCTGGTTTCAATTTAAGTATCACTCATGTCCAGACTTCCAAATCAATGATAACACGTGGTTCACATGGAACCCAACGGGCACCCTTTCTTTTAACGTGCGAAAAGTCCCCACGAATTCCTCTCCACCGGTGGGAGAGGTTATGTTGGATTCGAACCGACTAAAATGCACGACATCTGTAGGTCGTTTTGAGGTGAGGTTGACAGGCATATCCGTCGCACCCCGGCCGACCCAAGGCCATCTCTCTTGATCAGACCTTCGTCGGGTGTGGGGACCATATAGTCCCCAACTCGTCCCCGGAAACGTAGATGCCTTCTTCTGCTAGGGTGACAGGCGGCTCAACCTCACTCTCAGGTCTGCGCTCATGATGGGCGGAGGTCTTTCATTGACCTCTGTCGCTTGAGTTGCCTCAGTACGTGGGCAGCTCGGCTTGCGATCCACCTTCACTCCCGCTGTCGCTCCCTCCTCGCGGCTACCCCTTTCTTTTGACGGCGTCATAATATACAAGGCAACTATTGGATAGTTTTGGGCCCATACAAAACAACTTCTTAATGAAACGAGCGCCAACGCAACCAAGCATCAAAACTAATAAACGAACCATCTTAGATTAGGTGCCTTGATTTGGCGGGAGCAACTGCCGTCTGACGCCTCAATCCTGGTAGGAAGGCCTTGAATGCGACCAGGCGTAACCGCGTAACACGTAAATAATATCGTCTCACAACCACACGCAAGCTATGTAGCTATCCGCATTATTTACGATACAGTTGAGAACATAATACCACAAATATAATTCAACCCAAAAATATTTTCAATACAATCATCACAACCCGTTCAAAAATGATATATTTCTTTGCATTCCACATTACCATATAAGGTACATACCTAATGTTTAGCCCACCTACGCGTAAACCAGAACCCGGTAATCTTAGCAATTCAACCCCAGACGGTGACGTCATCGCTCACGTCATCCATGATGTCATATACACATACTAAACCAATTTTTTCCGCGTCTGTTTACGATCTATAAAAATGAATGTAAGTTTTTTTTTGTATTGTCTAGAGCGTGTGCTAATTCTAATCGTTATGTCACTCTGACATATAAATTCATTACAATATTTATTATTCTAATAATGAAGGTTTAGAGTTTGTTTGTTTGAACACGCTTATGTTTAGCACAACATGTGTGATTTGACAACATGTGTTTGAGGAAGGTACTTATATTGTTTCGGCTGTATTATATCACGCTACAACGCTTAGGAGTTGAGCACATGCGGAACCTGATGTTGTAACCATGTTCTGTGAAATAAAGATGATTTGATTTGATTTGATTTGACAGGTGCGAGTGAGGCATCGCGGTCGAATAGAATACCTATCTATTCTGTACTAGTACGGCGAGTGAACCCACAGGCCATAGTGATGCTATAATATATAATGTGTATGTAATAATGCCTTGGGGACCCACGATGCGTAAACTGTAAGAAGATTTTACTTTTATTTGTACTACCTATTATACTTACCATAATGAACTTGTAAAACAAACTCCCTTAACAGTCTAGACTCTGATTAGGGATAGGGATGTACTAGTTTCTCATGCATAGTTTTTAGGCAAAAATATCATTGGGTATGCGAGGCCTCACTAAGACCTTTGTGCCCAATCCAAGCTCATCTGCTCAAGCCTTTGCCTAGTTTGTGTACGGTCGAATCTTCTCATTTATTTGAACACTGGCGCACCTATACCAGCCACAAATATATATTATTATAATAATTATGCTGACAGAGTGGACCACACCCGCGTCGGGCCACCGCAGGAAGTCAGCAGACACACGCTAGGTCGTCGCAACATTTATAGCTGTAGTCGTTGCCACCGGTACTATTTCAAAGACCTATAAACAAGCAACACCTAATTTTCAAGCCATTTTTATTTAGGTGTGATTAATGCTTCAATAATAGGATTGGTCAGCAAAATAATAAATTTATTTATTTATTATATACTTTATTGTACGCCAATTACAATATTCATATTACAGAAATTGAGAAGACAAGAGCAGTACAAAGAGCGGCCGTATCGCTTTACACAATCTCTTCCAGGCAACCTTTGGATGGAAATGTATGTTGGTTGGAGTATTTGAGCGTTGTTGGCGTTTATTTAAATAGTTATATATTCTAAACATGCTGCCGTCGAATGTTTACTATTTTGCTGACTATCAAGCGACGTCGACTACTTTTATGCAAATAACCTATACTCGTATCACATGATTAGGTAAATCTATATTTAGCCATGTCGGGGTGCGCGGTGTCATATCTGCGGACAATAATCAATATATTTGGCACAGATTTTCCATATTTTGCACCTTGCGTTACATACATATAATCACGTCTTTATCTCCGGAGGGTTAGGCAGAGGTGAATTAACACCCGCATTTCACCAACAATTGCAATAATTGTATTCGGTCTCACGTAATAGAGGGTGAGTCTATTGCCGTATTCCGGGCGCTATTGTTGACTCGAGCCACACATCTGAGGCTGAGTCGGGGCTGTATATACACAATGTCTAATGTTAAACAGGCCTATCCTTTAGTCGCCTTGTACGATACCGCATGGTTAGAGATAGAGTGGCCCAAATTCTACTTTTCCGGGAACCTATTTTGAGTACCAATATTTGGTGGTTTCTACCTTTTTTAATTTAATGTGCGCAAAATCCCCAAGGATACCCCACCACCGGAGCTGTTGGGGGAGGTTATGTCGGACTTGAACTGACTAAAACGCACACCGACTGTCTGTTCCCAAAGCAATTGCGAAACCTTTGTAAAAAGTACAGCACATGTTCACAGTCCTGTCTTTCATTTTCGACCAAGGCAATCCATTAATTCAATGGACACTAAGATATACAAGCTCCAATATGTCGGCGGTTGGCGGTCAATAGCTTGGCGTAGACATGTGTTCTTCGATAGTTATATTCATCCTCACCTGATTGTTTAACAAACATGTTGATATTGTTTGACTGGTGCGTTCCTCTGGGTTTATTTCACTCCGGTACCTCTATATCTTTCAATCTGTCTCTATAACTGGTACAAGGTAACTGTCTATAACTACGTGGCTTGCTACGAGGCGATTATCATCAGAATCAGTTTTTATTATAACTAGTTTCATTAAAGTAAGTTATTTTTTATATAGACTATTTATATTCGATAACACGTCAAAAGTTCATATTTTATAGTTACCGTTTGTTTCAGTCGAAGAGTATACAAAATACTTAGTAGTGCCCATGCACAGATAACATAATACTAAAGGCCATGGGTATTCCAGTACCAAAAGGATAGCTCACCAGTACGGATGGTAATTCCCCACCATCCTGAAACTTAACATTGACTTAAAATATACAATCTACCTACCTCTAAATTCTCATTTCCCCTAGAAATATGAAAATGACAACTGTTATTGCAAGTGATCTTACCATCTAGTTGGCTTGCCTGCACGCTTGCTACCTGCTATTGAATTTCACCAGAAATAATCCGCTCAACCAATCTGAGCTCTCCTCGTAATACAGTTTATTTTTCATTAATCTCGTTCTTGGTCGTGTAAAATAAGAATAAAAGTAGGTGTACACCACATGGGGTTTGTAAAATGGCTGAAACTGACAGCGTTGGTTCAGCGGCACGGAGGCGTATGATTATTTTCATTCGAGTATTTCTATAGAACTGCTTGTAATTATTGTGATTCTCTGAACCACATAATAAGCATTGTATCCTGTCTAACGATTTCTTTGATGGTAGGAATTGTTCTGTTTACTTATGTAAGTACACACGTAAGGTTTAGTTATATACAAGATCTTCGGGCGAAGTAATCTTCACTTGCAGATTGCACAGAGCTGCTAATTATGATTGACAGACAAGCCTCTGCCGTAGACTTTCCTCTCGGGCTTGCGAAGTCGGAAGCAGGACCTTAAGAGTCAAGGTAAAAGCCTCGTATGGATTCGGAAAAACTATAAAATGATAAGATAAGGAGGAGGTAGGACACGACGATATTTACGTCCAATTGAGCAGTCCGACTGGGGAAGTACCTCCGCCCTACAGAATACTGCGGTCATAATAACCTTGTGTTGTGTTCCCGGCGGGGAGTAGGGTAGCCAGAGTTCACTGGAGAGTGGCGACCTGAGACGGTGCGCACTGTGCGGTATGAAAGAAACTTCCCATCATGTGGGCCGTGTGCTTGTCTGCCAACTAAGTGGTATAAAAAAAAAAACGAATCGCAGCTATATTTTTGCAGTAAATACAAAAATTACGCTAAATGAATGGTCGACGTGAATTGACGTTCGATAACCTTCAATATTAAAGGAACAGGATGTCACAACACAAGGTTAAATATGTTGAATTTCCAGTTTTTTTATTCTTACTGTGCCTGATCTGGAGGTCATTCAGGGAGACTACTTCATTATGTTCTGTATGGAGCTCCATACACCATAAAAGATGGTGGTCAAGAACTCCGGGCCCGAGGTCAAGCCAGTACTCTTACTGATTGACAGAACAGGCACTGGTGCACGGTTTCTTCTTTGGGTTAGAAGGCAGCTAATCCTGTAAAGGCAAATTCTCTCCAAGTTGATATAATTATCTTCGATGGAAGTTTTCTGTAGTATCCAGAATGAGTATTGAAATATTTGTAAGTAGTATTGAACGGAATATTTGCCCACACAAATCATACATACTATTTATTAATATTGCAAATTATGCTCACGTCTCTCCCAAATATTGACAATTGTTTGTCATTTTTTGGTGGACATGGGCCAGCCAGAGGTCATTTCTCACTCAACACAGACCTCGCCTCGTGATTTGAGTATTTCCTTATCGTTGATAGTTCATGGTTAATTTTTTGTCTGCACCTACCTCAATGCATCTCTGCATCACCCTAAGGTAGACTGTCAGATAATGCCTTTGGCATTAAGTCCGCCTTTGTATAATAAACTGTGCATAAAATTAAAAAAAAAAATCCTTTTACTTTTGTCCACGTACGTCGAAGGACGTTGAAAATTTAATAATTTTGATTACTTATGATCCTAAAATAGTTCCTAGACACAAGCACAAGATACTGGGAATGGAATATAGTGATACAACTGTTAAATATACCTAGGAGTCAATCAGGCTCTCGATTCTACTAAAGCAAAACTGTCATACCATCCACTGCAAAACATGACAATAAATTTTATACTTTATTTCTATATGGTTAAAGTCGAAAATTAAAAGAAAATAATATCATTACACTTTTTCATTTTCTCTGCAAAATGCCTTTTAATTTTGGATTTTAACTGCATTGCTTTAAAGTCTATAATTAAATAAAATTTTAACAATGTCCGTGGTTTTGCTTTAGCAGAATCAAGGCCCTGGAAAGCCACCCTCTTACACAGTTTTTAGTACCAGTACGTTGCATTTCCTTCCCTTTCGCCTCTGCAGTCGGCACTCGTGATTCATTGTGTAAGAATTGCAATCGTTTGCTGCCTTTCATACATAATATATTTTTTCTTCGCTGTCCACTCAGGTATAGCGAACGGCGCCGCCAGGAACCAGTTACCAAATCAGGCCATCAGCAGCAACTACCCTGGACTCACCGTCAGCTCCATTCAGTCCGTACCCAACAGTGTCAATGGTTTGTATCATTTTATATAATTGGAAGAATTATTCTTCTATGTATATGTTTAGCCTAGACTTTGATCATATTTGTATTAGACACAGTATTTCTGACAAAATGCATCGTAAACACGGCTTGAATAACGCGACATGTATTTGTTTGTTTGTTTGAACTCGCTTATTTCAGGACTTATCGGTTCGATTTTTTTTTGTATTGCATAGTCCGTTTATCGACGAAGGTTTAAGACTATATATCATCACGCTACTACTGAAGGGTGCAGAAGACTCAGCCTCAGATGCATGGCTTGAGTCAAAAATACTGCCCGGAAGACGGCAATAGGCTCACCCCCTATTACGTGGGATCGAATTTAATTATTGGTGCAATGTGGTTGTTAATTCACCTCAGCCTAACCCTCTGGGATAAAGGCGTGATTATATGTATGTATGTAAAGGGGTGATATGAGGCTTTAAATATGCCACGGGCGGAGCAGGGGCGGGTAAGCTAGTATAAGATAATATTAATATTGTTATTTATAATGTTAATGCGTGCATGTTGTGAGATATACCAGTTATGTCAACTTCTACTAAAGTAGTAGATCTATTTTACGCCGCTTTGTAGTGGTACTTACTGTGTCTACTCAGATTGTATATAGTCTAAGATTTGCACAACGAAGTTTGCTATCTAGTCGAAAAAGAGCTGATAAACAAATAATGTACAGGTTTGGACTCAGGCGCAGGTGATGGGGACTGCCAGGTGAGTGCGTGGGGCGAGTGGACCAAGTGCTCCGTCTCCTGCGGCACCGGCTACCAGGAGCGTACCAGGAACATTTTGGTATGGATTCTTTTACTATTTCATTTACTCTCATGTAGTGTATATAGCCATAGCTGAATCGTTGGCTTCGTAGTGAAAGAAGGCACGCTAAACCAAATCAAATTTTATTTGCATAAAAACATGGTATAGGTACATAAGTTACAAATGTCACAAAATTGAGCATGCATGTTTTGCCAGTGGTGTACTAGCGCGCAAATATTATTTCCTATCAACAGTATCAACGCCTTCGTTCAAGAAATTCGTCAATGCTATAGAAGCTATGCTCATTTAGCATATACTAGGAGGTAGGACACGGCGGTATTTCCGCCCGATTGAGCAGTCCGACTGGGGAAGTACCTCCGCCCTACAGAATACCGCGGTTATAATAACTTCGTGTTGTGTTCCCAGCGGTGAGTAGGGTAGCCAGAGCTCACTGGAGAATTTGTGCTGTCAGTGGGAAGACTAAAGGCTTGTCCTGCTTTGTCTTCTACTGACGGCACAGAAACTCTGTACTTACAGGGTTGGCAGCGCGACTGTGACTTTTCTGGTGTTACAGACGTCCATAGGCCACGGTAACTACTTTCCATCAGGTGGGCCGTGTGCTTGTCTGCCAACTCAGTGGTATAAAAAAATAAAAAATAAAAATAGCCATTTATACAGTTTTTTTTTAAATAGTCTAGTGCTAAGTCCTTTGAGATACATTGGTAATAAGCGCGATTATAATGTCCATTCCAGATCTAGTATAGCTGTTATCTGTTAGAAAATTTTGAAGAACTTCTAACTACATTCCACTGCCCTGCTTCATTAAAAGCTCTGGTCCAAAGCAACCACATTTGTAATGCGGTACACCTACTAATTGATAGAGGAGGGTCTGGCGCAGGATTTTATTTCGAGGTTGGGGGTCAGATCTGGAGACGTAAGAAAGTGAACGCCAGACTTCATGTGTAATCTTGGAATGCAACCAGAGCCCGATTCTATTAAGTTTATGTTATGTCAAACCACTGACACTGCAAAAAGGCTATTAAATTTTATACTTAATTAATATACGCTTAAAATCCAAAATTAAATGGAAAATAGTTCATTACACTGTTTCATTCACTCAACAAGATGCCATTTAATTTAAAACTTTAACAACAAGTGGGTAAAGTCATTAAATGTAATTTATTGCAGTGTCAACAAATCGGGGCCCTGGATTGTTGCTCAAATGATGACACACGGAGTGCACATTTGAGAAAGATTTCATTATTTATTTGCCTTTGCCCGTAAATATCCATTGTTTTCGCATTCAAACAACCTCTATAAGGATATAGATTGTAGTTACGAAATAAGTTGTAATTAATTTTCCCGTGACCCTACTGTGGGGTAGTGCCAAGCAGTAGTGCCAAGGGTAATAAACGGTTTTGAATCAGTCAGAATTTCCACTATCCACTATAATAGGCCACTGTCAAGGGCACAATGTCACTACCTACCATCTAATTAGCACACAACTTGATTGTTTAGCCGTTATCTGCTCGTCTTACACAATATCTAACGCAACTGATAAGCCGATTACATCCTCTACAACCACTACGGAGACGAGATTGTGTTATTGTTGATAAATCTGCTCGAGGGATTTATTTCTTGATTAAACAAAATTACAATTAACAATCTTGACTGTACAACACGCACATCATAAACATCGGTGTCTTTGTGTGATATGTTTGAAGAAACAAACCAAAAAACGAACGAATAGAATATACATACATATTTAATTCCCATAAGGCAAAGGTGTATTAATACCCAGATTTCGCCAACTATGATTTACGATCGCACGTATTATGGAGCGAGTGTATTATCGTCAGCTGGCTCTTCGTTTTTTTTAATCTAGGACACGCCAACTTGACTTCACTTACAATGGTGGCACTCAACTTGGCGGCCTCATCAGATGCTTTTTCACGCCCCGCTTAAAGGACCCGGGACTGTAGGAAGAAGGAAACACGTGAGCTGGTAATGAATTCCAGGTCTTGGTGGTGCGGCAAAGAAAAGAGTCTCCGAACCGTCATGGGTGAAATCAAATGTGGCATGGGTTAAGGTTAAGACTAGTCTCAATTATATATTTTTCGATGCTTAATCTTTGTTTGGTAGAAGCTACAACAATTTGGATGTAAATTAGAACTGTGTCATTATTTTAGACTCTAATTTACTCCTACCACAGTATGGAGGAGTAAGAGGGCAAATGAGCAAGGACAGTACTCGTCTAAATTGTAAGCTAAGTGAACAATTACATTACTACATCACGTATTACAATTGATTGACTATAATTGGCGAAATTAAATTTAAACCACGATGATAAGTTCAAAAAGTCAGCATAAGTACCACTAATGTGTAGATAGGGATAGAATATAAATTTGAAAAAAAATTAACATATTGTTAAGGGCTCGAGAAGCGGGCCTAGGGGTGACTGGTGTAGCCGCCTGTCACCCTAGCAGAAGCAGGCCGCGGCGGCGGTGCACTATGCGCGCCTCCCCGTAACCGGGGATGAGATGGGAACTCCGTGCTCCCCACACCCGAAGAGGGTCGTCTCATAAGAAACGGTCCTGGGCCGGCCGGGGTGCGAGGGATTTGTCTCAGATAATCTCACTTCCGGCAACCTGCGACCCACACAGTCGGCGTGCGTTTTAGTCGGTTCAAGTCCAACATAACCTCACCCACCGGTACTGGGGTATCCGTGGTGATTTTGCGCACATTAAAAAATAAAAAAGAGCTCGAGGTGTATTTTAGGGATTAAAGAAAATACTGAAATGCTGTTCATTTCGATAATTAGTAAGTGCTCTTCAAGTTAGTCAGTTAGACATGGATCTTAACAAGCAACCTCTCGTGTTTAAATAACAATAGGTTCACATTTGAAAGAGATCCCTATTTAAATCGTGATATGGTTTATCTACAGTCAGCATCAGATCGATGTTGTCCACCAAAGTACTACTAATGAGCTTAATGGTACCTTGGTATACCCCCTTCCTGTAGACTGATTGTTCTGATATTATATTTTAATTTGAATCAATAAAACCGTTTTGTATTTACATTCTTAGCAAGTATTAAAATCATTTTAAGTACCCACTTCGCTATTCAATAATTACTTTCTGAAACATATAAGTAACCGCTTTATATTGAACTAACAACGTAGTATTATAAACACATTATATGATTTAAAGGATAAGCACACATTAGAAGATAAATACTTATAATAACTGAAACGAAATGGCGTGGCATTGTACCAACAAAATTAGCCCAAAGTTTGCCATCGGCTTGATGCGATGTAGCAAATACATTAACGATATTCTGTTAATTATTGGCTGAAATGTGCCCATAAAGTTGTTTTGTAAACGTTCAAACAAAGGCTAGGCTTTGTAAAGATGTCTCGTCGAGACAAAGAGGAGAATAGGATGGAGCTGAAAACATTATTATGGCTAAACAGCTCGGTTTACGATCATGCAACTTTAAAGTAAATTAAACAACAAAAACTGCGGTTCATTGAAACCATTATTTTGTGGATGTTTTAAGGTCAAAATTTTACTATTTGGACTTCTCCAACTTCCCTCTCTTGGTCTACATTGATATACGTTGTGGATATGAGAAATTAACATGAATATCGATTGTAAAATAATAAAAAAATTAACGTAAAAACCAACTTCAAAAATCCATAAAGTAAAGATAAGAGAAAATTTACTAAATTTAGAGATTATTGATCAACAAGATGTTTAAAATATAATTTCGATTCAACATTTTCCTTGAATTGAACCACAGGGATTCATAAACGTTTATTAATCTTCATGTGAACGATTTAATAGATAGGCGTTTCGACTATCATTTGTCATGTACCTCAGTAATTATAAACTGTATCATAGTAAATAGTACATACCAAAGACAGCGTGAGAAATAAACCACCTTACCTGTAAAAGACAAATAAATATAAGTACACCCATATTGTATTCGTCTCGATTATTATTAATGATCATATGGTATTCGTTTTGTAAGGAGTCCAAGTTCAAATCGCGTACGAAGCCAAGGTCAACGAAGTATCGGTAGCTTTGTGGTTAAGGAGTCGGCCTTATGATCGAAAGATCCTGGGTTAGAACCCTGACTGACGTAAACCCACTCCTAACATAAGCAATTTAGCTTAACTGCAGAGTTGAACAAAAATTAGTAATTTCGTTTGCAAAAAAAAATAGAATAATGATAATATTACAGGTCAAAGTCAAAGTCAAAAATCATTTATTCCGTATAGACCATTATATCGGCACATACAAAACATCATCAAGGAACATGAATATCAGTTTAGTAAATGAACCACCGACCGGTTCGAAACGCGGCCCCGACCTGAGAAGACTCAGCGGGCATTCCTTTTTTGGTCTATTTACAAACATACAGTCTACTTAATCTAAATACGAAAATTTACTTGAGTAGCATAGTTGAGCGAACAGCTCATTTTCAAGCTTGTTTATCATCCAAGTAGTCTTGGATTTTACAACAGGGCAATATACATTCGACTCCCGTGCCGGACAATGTACAGATCTAGATTTAGACTCAAAGTGACACTGGTCACAGTCCTGGGAGACCTGGAATTTATTACAGCGCACGCGTTTCATTTTCCTACAGTCCCGGGGGTCCTACAGTTCCTACAGTCCTTTAAGCGTGAAAAAGCACCTTATGGGGCCGCCAAGCTGAGTGCCACCATTGTAACATTACTTAGTGTCTGTAATGGTGTCCCTCTTTCCTGAGACTTTGCCTTTAGCTTATCATCTGGCGAGGTGAAGTCAAATTGGTGTGTTCTAGTTAAAATTCAGTTACATTACATAGAAGTAGTAAAATTTCATCTGGGTGTTTCATTTTTTAATAATTTAAAATTAAATACTAATGAATACACACACTCAGGTGAAAAAAGGTGTAGTTTTTGTCTCAACTATAATGTTGAATTGTGACAAACCGAACTCTAGGAGAAATGTTATTAGATTATAGCTATACAGGTACAAAGATACCGTAAGAATTCCATCTCAGCGCATCACCAACTTGGTGCAGTGCAAAGTTTTTCACCCCAATTACTAACTTTTATTTTACTAACTTACTACTACTTCTACTAACTATGCCGACTAACGATTTACAAGCAAAGCGATTTTGTTTCACTAACTGACGCTGTTGGTGACTGCCAGTCATTTTTATACACTTAATTACTATTTTGATGCACACGCGGTATCAATCCTACTATAACTATATCTTTTTTTTTTACGTGCGCAAAATCCCTACGGATACCCTCCCACCGGAGCCGGTGGAAGAGGTTATGTTGGACTCGAACCGACTAAAACGCACGCCCCCTGTGGATTGCTTTGTTTGCCGAAGGTGAGGTTGACAGGCATATCCCTCGCACCCCTCTCTCCATCTGGCCCTCTCCTCGTGTGTGGGGACTACAGAGTCCCCAACTCGTCCCCGGAAACTGGGAGGCGCGCCAGACGCGCCGCCGCGCGCCGCGGCCTGGTTCTGTCAGGGTGACAGATGGCTCCACCTGTCACCCCCAGGCCTATTATAAATATATCTGGGGTGAAGCAATCGCCTTGGCAACGCCACCTAGATAGTAGTAGTTAGTTACTAACGCGCTGCAGTAGTTAGTCACGATAGTTATTACTCTAAATACAAATAACTTCCAAAACTTTCTATAATTTGTTGAACTTAGTCATTACACAAAAGTTTTGGTTAAATACCGCCTACTTTTCAGGTTAGATACTGTATTATGTTGTTTGAAGATACGTATGAATATTCCAACAAATCAGTCCATAATATATAAGAGGTATAATTGACTAAATTAGTAAATTTCTTGAGTGGCCATTTAACAAACTCGTGCCGAAGGTCTGATTGAATAAGTCCGAAAATAGCTTCAGTAATTAAATTTGATCAGGATGACGTAATATCGAGTACTATTGCTGACAATGGTGTCAGAGATGTCAAGTGCGGGCTGTGGACAATGTAAGCTAATTGATAGCCAGTGTAAAAGCTGCCATTGAATGATAGGTCAAGGATTGCACGTGTGCCCACGAAACATTGGACGTATGAGCGTGTTTCATAATCATAATCATAATCATAATCATAATCATTTATTTGCGAAAATGGGTACATAAGGTGTTTACATGAAATTTTTGTTTTTTTTTTTAAACAGCCAAATTCCGCCTCAAGGCATGCAAATATAGGTACTAGGTAAATAATAAAATGAACTAACATTTAAATTTAAATTGACACAATCATATCAACTTTCATAATTAGGGATTCATAATAATGATAATAAATATACAATATCATAATCTCATGAGTAAAATTGAAACATAATAAAACAAACCATAATCAATGTCATAATGAATAAGATTGAAACACAATACAATTGAGTTATACCAATGGAAAAACAAAATATACCATAAATCCAATTTTCATAAAATTAATAACAATGTCAATAAATATTTTTTTTTATGTCAATAAATTAAAAACAATTGAGTTATACCGAATGGAAAAACAAAATATACTATAAATCCAATTTTCATAAAATTAATAACAATGTCAATAAATATGTAATGAAGTAAGTAAGTAAGTAAGTAAATCATTTATTGCTCGAAACACGGTATGTTACAATGGTGTTACAAAAACAAATAAGGTCCGACATGCTTCGCAGTTTCTCTGCATGCAAAATCCATTGAAAATGTTACATATTCGATTGATGATGATGTAGGCAATTCAATTGTAATAAAATTAAAAATTAAAAATAGAATACATATAAAATGTCCAAAAATGTCAATATTTAGTGTCAAGAATACATGCAAGTATAATTTATTTATTTTTTATATAAAAGAATACACAATACCTACCTACTAATAATTACACATACAATAATACATTAAAAGTCAATACAATAAGTCCCACATAATACATTAAAATGACATACATTAAAATCATCATTTATCCTCAAGAAACTCCTTGACACTATAATAACACTTCTCAATCAGCCAGGTAGTTAGTGCTTTCTTAAATTTGTTGAAGGTTAGCTCTCTAATGGGTCTGGGTATGTGGTTATAAATTTTGGCTGTCATATAATGTGAATTATTTTGATGGAGAGAAGTTTTACAGCTAGGCAGCAGAAGTTTCGTGGTATCCCTAGATTTGTACAACTTATCTTCACTGGCCTTTTTAAACAACTCCGGATGCTTCCTTACAAATATGCCAATTTCCAAAACGTATAGTGACGTCAACGTCAGCAGCCTAAGACTTTTAAAGGCTGGTCTACACGAGTCTAGTGGCCCAATGTTCGCCATAGCTCGAATACATTTTTTTTGACATATAAAGACCTTTGAGATATGATTTGAGTTACCCCATAACAATAAACCGTATCGTAAAGTTGATTGTATATAGCCGTGGTAAGCAGTCATTGCAGTTTTTAAATTCACTGTTTTGCGTAGTCGTCTTAAAGCAAAAACGAACCGATTTATTTTGGAACATAAGCCATCTATATGCAAGTGCCAATTACAGTGTTTGTCTAATGTAATACCTAAAAATTTAGTATCAACTGCTGTCTCTATATCTGTACCCTGATAGGTGATCTTTAGTGGTTTGTTATTTGATTTGTAATTCTCAAATTGTAAAATTTTTGTTTTAGCTATGTTGGCGGTCAGATTGTTCTTATTTAGCCAATTCATTACGTCGCTTATTGCAGTATTTACATCAGAAATGTGCTGTGGTTCACCCCTGACGTCGGACACTACAACTGATATATCGTCTGCGAATAAAGTACAGTGATTTTTTATAACTTTAGGTATATCATTAATATAGAGAAGAAAGAGTAGAGGACCCAGAACACTTCCCTGGGGCACGCCGGATGTATTTGGCGCAAACTGTGATCTAAAGGCATTTAAGCATTTTTTATTGTCAACCCGGTCTATCTCAACACATTGTGTACGATTTTGGAGATAGCTACTTATCCATTCGAGAGCCTTGCCCCTGAGCCCATATCGTTCACATTTGCTGATCAGTATTTTGTGATCTACAAAATCAAATGCGCGACTCATATCAAAGAACACAGCAGATACTTGTCTCTTCCTATCAATGTTTTCAGTAATGTTCTTAAACAAGTTAAAAGCTGCCAGTGTGGTTGACTTGTTAGCCTGAAAACCATTTTGCTCTGGGACTATGATGTTGAATTTTTTCAAAAAGTCATTGATTCGAACACACATGGCTTTTTCAAAGATTTTTGAAAACACAGGAATCAGAGTTATAGGTCTATAATTACTCATTTGCAATCTACTGTGTTTCTTGTGAAGGGGCCTCACTGTAGATATCTTTAATTTTTCGGGAAATACACCTTGTATAAATGTTTGATTGACCAAATGACACAAGACCTCTGCCAGCTCCATATCACATTGTTTTAAAATAAATGTAGATATACCATCATAACCGACTGCGTTTGTATTTTTGAGCGATTTTATGATTTTAACTATTTCTAATTCCGTTATGGGTTGCAAAAATATAGTTGGGTCTGTCTTAATTATCAACGAGTAGTCTGGATTGTTTATGTTTGTTGAATTAACAAGAGATAAGAAGTAATCGTTGAACTTATTCGCAATCTGTGTTGCATCTCGCACTTCCTCTCCATTGCACTCAACCATTTCAATATCATGCCTCGTTATACCACTATCGTTTTTTATAACTTTCCATGATGCTTTACATTTATTTTGCGAATTTGTTATGTATTTTTTGTAGTGACTTTTTTTAGATATAATTATACATTTTCTAAATAATGTGTTATATTCGTCGTATTTATTCTTATTTTCTACATTTTTTTTTAAATAATACTGGTATCTATACTTTCTGTTTGTCATGGCTGATACTTTTATTCCCTTTGTTAACCACCTAGGACCCGTGTTATTTTCTGTTATTTTAATTTTATTTATGGGAAAGCACAGATTGTACAGGAGTGAAAACATATCATGAAATTGATCGAATGCACTGTTGCAGGTTGGTTCATTATATACCTCTGACCATGATAAAGAGGAGATGTAGGTTTTAAATTTTTCAACGTTTTCCTTATTAAAATCTCTCCTTAATGCATACCAATATGCGGGTGTTTGCCGGTCCCTTGCAGCTGGAAATGATAATGTTTGTCCAGTTTCATGATCAGATAGAAACAACCTATGAACGTGCCCTTCCGCATCATGAATGTTGCTTATTATGTGGTCAATACATGTCTTATTTTGGCGCGTGGGTTCCTTGATGTGTAGGTACAAATTGTAATTTAACAACAGATTCATTAAAGTTTCCGAAAAAGTGCTATGTTTCAATGTGTTTATATTAGTGTCACCTGCTATAATTAGTTTTGTATTAGATTTAAGGTTTAATTTGTGAAGTAATATTTCCAGTCTTTCGAGAAGTGTACTAGCATCTGAATTGGGTATTCTATATATACAGATAATAATGCACTGTAATTTAGGTATTCTAATTCCACAACATTCGAAGGATTTTTCTAAAGCCAACTCATTACAAATACTAATAGGTTCACATTCTAAATGCTTTCTGACTAGGATGCATACACCCCCCCGCTCTTTATCTTGTCTGCAAAAAGCACTCACCAACTTAAAGTTGCTAATATGTACGTTACACTCATCACCCGACCGTACAAACGATTCGGTTAAACATATTATGTGTATTGGCTTTTTATTTGTTGCAAATCCATTCAGACATATCTCTAGCTGATCCTCCTTATTTAATAAGCCCGCTATATTCTGATGCAATAATGTCAATGTACTAACACTGGTATTGACTTGATCGTTATTAACGAAAAAAAGTTGAATTCAACTGGTCTTTACTGGTATCTGTATCACAAGAACGAATATGCTTCGGTTTCACTATCGGAAAATAATATGGGATTGTGCCTTTTTTAATACCGGATTGTTTAAGATTATTTGTACACAAGGTCTTTTTAATATTTCGAAATGTCAGGAAATTTCTTGCATAATAATGTGTGTCAACTGTAGAATTAATTATAGTACAATAGTGAATAATGAACTGATTTTTAGTAAAATGATTTGTAAATGTCAAATCTATAAACGTACAATTTTCAAAGTTTCTACAGATATTTTTAATTGAGTTATTTAACATTACTTCATTTAAATATCTATTTTTGTTTACCTTTAATAAAAGTACATTGGCTTTCTTAAAATAATTTAAAATGGTAGTCAGATTAATCATGCATTTGATTGGATTAGTATCATTTTCGCCTATACATAATATTAAAAAATTATCAGGTACATCTTCTAATTGACAACAAGTTTGTATAAATTCTTCTGATTTTGCATATGGCTTTGTGATGGATGTAATGTTATACCGGCCGTATCCTCGATTTTGTCTAGAATACATAATGAATAAAATTTCGAATTATATAATGGTAATTATGTCAATATTTCATGCCGTGAATAATATCATAATATTACCACGAAATAAAATTAAAATTTTGCCATACATTACACACACTTGTCATCTAAATATTCTTGCACACTATAGTATGCCTTTTGTACCAAAATATTTTTCAGCTTATTTTTAAATTCGTATATATTATCGGTGCAGCATAGTTCAGTCGGCAGTTTATTGAAGATCCTTGACGTCATACATAAAATACTTTTATTCATTAGAGCAGACTTATTTTGAATTATTTTAATTTTATGTTGATGCCGAGTGCCACAGAGATGCTCGAACATCCGCTTATTACCTTTGACAAATGAAGCCACCTCCATGATATATAGGCTTGGGAAGGTTAATAGCTTTAAATTAATGTAGTGTGGTTTGCAGCTATCAGTTTTCGAGATTTTACAAACGGATCTGATACATCGCTTTTGGGCTTTGAAGACCATTTCCCAGTCCGTGGAGTTACCCCAAAATATTATGCCGTAGCGTATTACCGATTCCGCATAGGCATGGTATGCGGTCACTAAAGTACTTAAGTCTACGGTTTTTGCCAGCATGTATAGGGCGTACGAAATTTGATATAGCTTAGTGCAAACATTATCAATATGTGGTTTCCAATTAAGGTTACAATCGATTGTTAAACCTAAAAACTTTGTCATGTCCACTTTTTTTTTTTTTTTTTTTTTTTTATATAGGACACGTCAATTGGACTTCGCCTTGCCTGATGGTAAGCTGAAGGCAAAATCCCAGAAAAGAGGGTCACCATTACATACACATACCGTGTGACAATGGTGACACTCAGCTTGACGGCCTTATCATATGCTTTTTCACGCCCCGCTTAAAGGACCCGGGACTGTAGGAAGAAGGAAACACGTGAGCTGGTAATGAATTCCAGGCCTTAATGGTGCGACAGAGGAAAGAGTCTCCGAACCGCTTGGTTCTTGATCGGATGTTTTGCACCGTGTGCGGATGACATCTAAGACCTGCACGCGTTGTCCTGTGTAGGAAAGGGGAAGGTGGGACTAATTGGAAGAGCTCATCAGAACACTCCCCATGGTACAGACGGTAAAATACAGCCATGGACGCAACATCTCTACGCAGCTGTAAAGGTTCTAGGGTGTTCGTGATCTCGGGATTCCCAATGATGCGGATCGCACGTCGCTGCAACCTGTCGAGAGCATCTAGTAAGTACTTTGCTGAACCATCCCAGAGATGCGAGCAGTACTCCACACAGGAGCGAATTTGTGTCTTGTATAGAAGACACCGCTGCTCCGGCGTGAAAAATCGTCTCAATCTGTTCAGGACTCCGAGTTTTCGTGAGGCTGTTTTGATGATGCTTTCGATGTAGTTTTTGTTATTCAGGTTGCAGCGAACATCCATACCTAGGATATTGAGATTGTCCTGCAGCGGCAGTGGCGTGCTCTGAAGAGTGGGGAGGGGAAGGAAAGAAGATACTTTTGCTGTAAACGCACATGCCTGCGTCTTCTTGGCATTGAACTCAACCAGGTTCTCAGAGCCCCATTGAGAAATGTGATTCAGGACCCCGTCAAGCTCAGTGACAAGAAGCTGCCTTTTCTCTGCGATATCTGACTGCTTGGCCGCTGGATGTCCATGATAACTCCCATGTAAAGTGCTATCGTCCGCATAACAATGAACATTGCCGGTAGACAGCATGTCGTTGATATGCAGAAGAAAGAGAGTGGGTGATAAGACGGACCCCTGGGGCACGCCAGCATTAACCTGCAGAAACTCCGAAGCTCGTCCGTCACAAAGGACGCGAATACGGCGCCCCTGCAGGAAGCTAGCAACCCAGTTGCACAGCCCAGAAGGCAGACCAAAGGCAGGTAGCTTAGAAAGAAGCGATTTGTGCCAGACTCTATCGAAAGCTTTGGCGATGTCAAGACTAATTGCCAGTGACTCGCCGTGCTTGTCCATAGCCTCACCCCAAAGATGGGTAACGTATGCTAGAAGATCACCCGTTGACCGTTTCGGTCTGAAGCCATATTGCCGGTCATTAATTAAGGAGTGATCCTCTAGGTGCCGCATGAGCTGTTTGTTAATTATGTGCTCGAACACTTTGCACAGCACTGAGGTGACGGCTATGGGTCGATAGTTGGCTGGCTCCGAGCGATCCCCCTTCTTGGGAATCGGCTGAACATTCGCCTCTTTCCAAGGCAAAGGCACTGTACCCGAACTGTAGGATAGCCGGTACAGGCGCGTAAGCATTGGAGACAACTCCGCTGCACATTTTTTCAAAACTACCGCTGGAATTCCATCTGGACCACTGGCTTTCCGGACATCGAGTGATTGCAGCACTGCACGGACATCGCGTTGCCTGATATGGATATCAGGCATCGCGTGGTCACTGTCGGGTAGTGTTGGTGGCTGGGTACCACAATCATCGATTCGGGAGTTGGCCGCAAAGAAATTAGCCAGCAGATTTGCCTTCTCTTGCGGCTCATGGGCCAGGGATCCATCAGGGTTACGCAGCGGAGGCAGCGAAGGCTGACAGAAGTTGGCTTGCACGGCTTTAGCCAGTCGCCAGTAGCCACGGCTTCCCGTGGGATGCATCACTAGCTCTTGACCAAGCCGCGCTATGCGCAGGGCATCCGCTCTGACATAGGCCCTTCTACAGACCTTTGTGGCTCTGTTGTACGCCGCCTTGAAGTGGCCCAGATTGGGATGGCGCGTGGCGCGCGCCCTTACCCAAGCGCGGTACGCAGACTGTTTTTGTTCAACAGCTTCCGCGCACTCGCGCCCGAACCAAGGGCGCACCCCGCGGTCACCGGTGACATCGGTGTATGAGATATATTATAGATATTGTATTGTATTGTAGATATAGTATTCCATACACAGACCGATCTCACCGGCGACAGCAGTAGCACAATCCGATGGGTTCTTACCTTCAAAGCAGCGCTCAACCCACGGGATGGACGCAAAATAGTCACGAAGTCCATCCCAGTCCGCTGACGAGTAGTGCCAGAGACGCCGCTTCCCCCGCACTGGTCGTGGAGGCGCCATAATAGGCACCGTGGAACAGACCAGGCAGTGGTCAGAGTTGCCTAACGCGGCTCGCACCGATACACTGTACCGGTCCGGATCACTCGTCAGCAGAAGGTCTAGCAGAGAAGGTGCTTGGCCCGACCTTCTTGGTATCCTAGTGACCTCGTGCACCAATTGGGTCAGGCCGTGCGCCAGAGCAAATGCGTGGGCGGCTCTTCCCGCATGGTCTGTTTTGGAGGAGCCCAACCAGATCTCGTGGTGGGCGTTAAAATCCCCCAAAAATACCATTTCGGCATTCGGAAATCGCTCCTGCGCATCATCTGCCGCCTGACTCAGATATTCAAAGAGTCGAGTTGTCTCAGCATCTCCTGTATGGGAACGGTAGAGGCACACATAGATCTGACTCGTAGGGCCATGGTCTACGTGTACCCAAAGGACGGAGAAGGATGGGTCCTCTAGGCAGCGCAAACGGCGACAGCAAACATCCGCCCTAACAAACACGCACACCCCGGCTTTTGCACGAAAACTTTCCTCAAGAACATAGCCAGGGTAGAGCAAGTAGGTCGTGTCGTCAGGGCGGTGTATTTGCGTCTCCGTTAGAAAAAACATGGCAGGTTTCGCCGTCTCTAGGTGTTGGTGGACGGCGTTGAGGTTTGCATGGAGCCCACAGATGTTAGTGGACTCCACCTCAAATAGCAAGCTTTTGGGAGTGTGACGAGCCGCTGTGTTGCCTTTTTCTGTGAATTGCGCTGCCATGAGTTTGGGTGGGAGAAGGCGTGAAAAAAGAAGTGATTGCCGCCGCAGCACCGTGTGACAAAGCGCGGGATATTGGTTTCATCTATGAATGTGAGGCATGGCGAGAGCCGACGCGCCGAACGGAAGGGCCCCCGTACCCCCCCGAGTATGGTCGCCGGGCTCCCAAATCCGGTCACCAACCGGCACGACGAACCATATCGGGATTATGCGCGGCCTGGTGAGGCAGCCTCCCAAGGTGGTTAACCCCAGTTGGGCCCCTGTACTATACCGCGGGCGGCCAGCGGCACCACCGTTTCTACAGGTCTCCCTGTTCGGCGCATCGCCCCGCGCCATCCCCACTAGACTACGCCAAGACCCACTGGTCCCACTAGTGCTGCGACAACCACCACCTCTGCCCGGCTATGCACATGCTGACCCCTGAACACAATCCAACCGAGATTGAATTGCTATGGAGGGTTTTTCGCAATAGTGCACGGTGGTACCTACCCGGTCGAAACTTGAGACAAATTTGTGCCACCAAGTTTCTAAAAGTTCTTTTAAAAAAACTTCTTTTATATTTGTGCCCGCGTAGTCAATGACTACGTCAATTGGCGGTCTGACTCTATTTCTAAATACCATTATAGTGGTCTTACTGAAGTTAACTGTAAGATTATTCGTTCTCAGCCATTCAACCACGTCAGAGAGTGTATTACATAAGGTTTCTTTAAGTATTTTATGATTTTTATTTGAGAATATTAAAGTGCTGTCATCTGCAAATAAAATCATTGGCACATTGACTGATTTCGGAAAGTCGTTAATGTACACTAGAAATAATAAGGGACCCAGTACACTGCCTTGAGGGACTCCATATTCTACCTGTTCATAGTCCGAAGTATAAGTAATTTCCATTCTTTTTGCTTCACAAATTTGGTTAATGGATGTCGCTTGTTTTCTATTGCTTAAGAAAGACATAATAATATTTAATACATTCCCTCTAATCCCACATTTATCTAACTTAGTTTTTAGAATTTTGTAGTCTACACAGTCAAAGGCTTTGCTGATATCCATGAATAGGGCACAAACTGGTGTTTTATTATCTATATGTACCATAACGTCACTAATAAGTTTATAAATGGCTTTATTTATAGTCATATTTCTTCTAAATCCCGTCTGTGAATCTGTAATTATGTTATACTTTTCTAAATATTTGTAAAGTGCCTCATATAAAATCTTTTCCAATATCTTAGATATTACTGGTATCAGAGCTATTGGTCTGTAACATGCTATATCTTCACGATCTTGTTTTTTAAAAAGTGGTTTAACAATAGTTGTTTTTAATTTCGAAGGGAAAATACCTTGCAGTATGCATAAATTGAAAATGTGAGACAATACCGGTGATATAGTTTTACTAACATGCTTTATTACTTTAGTTGTAATACCGTCGTAACCAGTACTCGTAGTATTCTTAAGTGTAGTGATTATTCGGTCAATGTCATATGCCGTCGTAGGATTTATAAAAATAGAATTATGGTTATTGCAAAATTTCAAAGTTTTATTATATGTCATATTATTTCTGAATGTCTGGTTATTGTTTAACGTCAAGTTATTTTTTGATGTCATATTACTGTTCAATGTCAAGTTACTGTTAAATGTCAAATTATTGTTTAATGTTGAATTATTATCTAATATTTGATTTTTTATAGACGTCAACGATTTGATTTGATTAATGAAAAAATTGTTAAAGTTTTGGGCTATGTCTAATGGGTCAGTTATCACTTTACCATCTATTTTTAGACGTGTAATTGAGTCCTTGGGAATTTCAGGCTTTAAATTATTGATAACATTCCAAATAGCTTTGGGTTTATTTTTACTATTTTTAATATAATAATTGTTTTGCGATTTTTTTGTTAATGCAATAATTTTATTCAGCTTAGCTGAATAGGTTTTAAATTTTAATTTATCCGATTGACTTTTACTTTTTCTATATTGCCATAATAAATGGCATTTTCTTTTCGAACACATCTTAATGCCTTTACTGAGCCATTTTTGCCTTCGTTTAGTAGTTTTTTTAATTGATATGATAGGAAAGCACAACTTGTACAACAAGGAAAACATGTCGTAAAAATGATTAAATGCCGTTTCAGCATCATCACTGCTGTATACGTCGAGAAAAGATAGGGAACTGATATATTTCTGAAATTTATTCATATTTTCTTTACTATAATCTATTTTTTCAACATTCCAAGACTCTGAATTACGAATCTTTTTAATTGGATACTGTAATAGCTGTGCTGTGTGATCTGATAGACCAAAGTCATAGATATTGCTTTTATACCCTTTAATATTATTAATGATAACATGATCAATACAAGTACCGGAGATTAATCGTGTTGGGGATTCTGTAATACATTTAAGGTTGAATCTTGCTAGTAAATGTATATAGGTTAATGAGTTCTTATTTCTTTTCAACGTATCTATGTTGATGTCACCACATATTATGATTTTCTTTTTTTTTAGACTCAGGTGTTGCAAAAGATTATCAAGACTCGAGAAAAAAAGGTCGTAGTCCTCTGAAATGTTACTGGGTGATCTGTATATGCATATTAGATAAATATCATAATCGTTAAGTTCAATCCCACTACACTCCATTATATTTTTTATTTGAAACTTATGTATATTTTCGATTACTTTAAATTTGTGGCAATTTCGTACAAGTATGCAAGAACCACCACACCTAGTGTTTCTTACACATGTAGAGGCGATGGTAAAATATGGCATATTTACTAGAGATATGTCTTGCCTAATCAGATTGTGTTCAGTTATGCATATTATATCTACATCTACTTTATCATCTGACAAATTTGCAAGGTGTACGCTCAGTAGATTTAACTTGCTTATAAGCCCATCAATATTTTGGTGAATGATGTTAATAGTTATATTGGCGAAAAAACGTATTGTTAGTGTCTGGCGTAGTTAACGGGTTCCCGATGGATTGATTGGGTATGTTTATTTCGGCACCGTTTACATCATTAGGGCATACAACAGACGATTTTACTTCCATTGTCTGGGTGGATTTATCTACCAATGTAGGACTGTTTGTACTGACGAGCGAGTTTCTATATTGCACACGATAATTTATACGCAGTAACTCTCTCAATAATATTTGACAAGTGTGGCGAGCAAAGATACCACTTCGAGGTATCGCAGAGCTGTAGCCCATGTCTATATATGTAACATTAGTAAATTTAGAACATAACAACTTAATTTCATAGTTTAACTTTGTTTCTCTTAAAAATTTGTTATGTGGAATTTCACAAAATAGTACATTTGTATTTCTCGCCATGCACATAAAGTTGCTTATGCAAATACCAAGAATACATGGGGATCTGTCGTTAGTTCCACCTAAAACAATAACGTAGTCCTTATTAGTTAGTAAGTTTATTTCTGTTCGTTCTGACGCCAATACATCTTGTAGTGTAGCCCCAGCCTTCCAGAAACAGGTCACCAAAAAACGATCACCAATGAGGCGTTGTAGCGTATGCTGAATATGTCGTCCCTGATCATCCGCAATCACTATAATTCTATGTCTTGATTTCATAGATGTGTTGTTAAGGTGTTTTTGTGGCATTGATGTTGTAGTCGTGATCTCTTTAGGCTTTTTAGAAGTATTACAAGACGACCCTGGTAAAGCTGATGTTCCCAGTAAATTGAGATCTATTAAGGTGGGTTGTATGGGAGCGGCAGAGCCTTGTCTTGGAGACTGGTTGGTACTGGATTGACCAATACGGGATTTCTGCGTTGTTGCTTGGAGTTTTAATGGTGTGGAGGAGCATCTTATACGTTTCTTACAGCGAAATATCATTGGCGAGGTATACAGGCTATCCGAGAGAGACATCTGTTTGTAAGTGTGTATTAGTTTGGTTGATTTTTCTAAGTCCGATTTAAGTGTATAGTTTTCACTGTTGAGAACCTCAATTTCTGAGTGGGCACTTGCCAGCTGATCAGTAAGAGCCACAATTTTTTCTTTGAGTTCCAACATTAATGCTTTCTCTTTTTGAGGTGTGTTCGGTAGACTCATCACAGTGGTTTCAAAAAGTGGAGATGTTAGTATGGAATCATCGCTTAGCGAGTTTGTACGTTGAAGCCTAATTGGTCTAAATGTAACATTTTGATCGTCTATGGTATCCATTTATATTAAGTGTATTATTTTTGTAGGCAGTAATTACCTATATAATATCAGCAGTAAACACGTTTCAAAAATAACTCTTATTGTTTTGATTGTAAGATTTTGCAGTTTCTTTTAGTGAACGTATGCATATGTACATGTGTATTTCCCTAGATGGGTAGGCAGTGGTTTATCATACACACAGTTTGCTAGCTATATTCGTCTCACGTACCTACGTGGCCTTAAGTCAACGATAAATTGCATGACGGGGTTTCTTTTGCATCTGTTAAATTTTCAAAAATTACAAAATACGCTCCGTTGTTACTCAATATTATTTTATTTATTCATTCATTTGCATAATACAGTCATAATAAGTTGGTCACTAAAAATGAAATTATGTAGGTACAATGTATTATCACTAGTAATGGCATGCACATATTACATTATTTCTTTCTTTTGTCATATTTTATTTCTTCTTCTGTCTTTTGTTATAAACTTAACACTATTCAAATCAAATTAATAATAAAACATCTGAAATTCATCATCAATGATATAAATTCATTTGATATTTAATTAATCCAAAAGAAAATAACAGTAATAATATATCCAACTGTCAAAAAAATATCAAATTAAAATGTTAAAGTAACAAGAAACAGGAAAACTACTTTTTAATTCGTTAGGGACTTGTCATTGAGTAATTTTACTAATGATTAATGATTAAAATATAAATATTTAACTAGTGCAATATATATTATTACTTCCCCGTTGGTTCATTCCATTAATGCTGTATGAAGATAAGTGGATAATTATACAGAAATCAATGGGAAACATATTTTTTGCTATTAAATGTTACTACTAAAGATGTAGGTTAGAAGTGATTGATCTCCCAGTGACTTCTGCTTAGAGAGCTAAGGAAATTCAATATTTGCACTTGACTACATGCAAATGACGGCTACTGTATACTGTATATACTATATACTTCACAATTAATACTCATTGTTTATTTCCCAGGTACAACCGCTCCCCGGGGGCCAGCCGTGTCCGCGCTCGCTCACCCGCCGCAGACGATGCTACAGGAAATGCTAAACTCGAATACAATAATTGTAATTTTAATTGCACTTATTAGAGGCTATACGCACATAGAAACAATACAGGGTTTTATATTTTTTTGTAATGCAATCGTTGAAAGTTTATTGTGGAATTCAGAAAAATATCTGTAGAAAATTCATTAAATGTTGGTAGGTTTTGAGAATGGGAGATCTACTGCTCAATATATAGGCTTTGTTCACAGGATCATTCGGATTCAGGTCGGAGAGGTTACTTTTGTAGTAATGCAATGGCTTCACGGGATTTTGTCTATTTTGCTGATAACCCCATTATTTTGTCGTCAATGAAATCACACTCTCCATTATCTGCCTCTGTAGATCTGATGTAAACTTGTCAAGTATGTGCCGGCCTCTAAAGACTTAACAAACAAAGCATTTTTAACATTTACCTTTTCACAGTTTATAATAACATACAGCTGAAACCAAACGCACTTAGTTTTAAAACAATAAACGCTTCCAATAACACCGGTTTTTCATTTTGTAGCGGGAATCGCATGAAAATCAATAGCACGAAATATTTGAAGGTCAAGGAATTGTAAGGGCAATCGTACACGAATTGCTCGCGATAGTTATTGGATAGAAGTTGATAGCAAAAACTGATGGAATGTTTATGGAATTAACAACCGAGAGAATGTACCTACCTACTAGTCTCCTCTCAAGTTTTTTGCAAGATAAATATAGTGCGGGCACTTTATTATGTTATAGTTGTGCCCGCGACTTCGTCCGCGCCAACTTCGATCTGGGTTTTAATAATTTTTTCACGGAATATTTTTTTGAAAATATAAATAGCCTAAGTTACGCTTTAACATTTTTAAATTGCGGTTGTGTTATAGCTAGCTTATATAACATTCATATGCAATCATTAAAATGTCGTTGTTTTAACGTTACGTTACAAACAGACACTCAAATTTAATTTATTTTTATAGCTGCATAGATTATAAATATAATCATTCATTTAAAATCCATGTCTGAACCCGATGTGAAATCGACAGTCAACATTTTAGAGGTGAATCGCTGTAATGCCTAGCTTATGGTCATCGTTCCACTAAGGCCTTAGGCAGCCCTAGGTCATAGGGCCTGGCCCTACCGGGTAATCTGAACTGCGAGTCAGTACACTCACCATCACACGGACTTACTAATTCATACTCATCTTTGTTGTATTGCCAGGGAACTAGGTGGAAATCGCTGGGTGCCCTAACATTGGCTACCAAGACTCATTCTTGAGATACTGAACCATGACGCTGCCGTCCGTGTGCGGGCAGCCTTATCGCTAACCGGACGGAAATGTATAATTATTACGACGAATAGTCGTACATTGGACCACTAACTTTTGTTAGTAACACTTATTATATTTATATACTTGCCGCGACGTCGTCAGCATAAGTTATCATAAAGTACTCGTCAAAAAGTTAATAAATTATCAGTGTCTAAAGTTAGTGTTTGGGTCAAAATTAGTGATATTATAAGCAATAAGACGTGTTACTACGGATATACACATCGATTAATGTTGTACAAAGTGTTTATTGATCAATATTCAGTGAATAAACAAAAACAGAAAATATAAGACCACCGACATTGTGTCTATTCTGCGCATAACATTAAAACGCGTAAGTCACGCGTATAGCACGGCGCTTGCGACGTTTTCGACACGACCTGCGTAGACATTATTGTGGTAGCACACAGCTGGCGTTAAAATACCTTACCGGCTACTGATTGCATACCTACCGGCATTTCTTATTTGTTTTTCGTTTGATTCAAGCTTTTTTTGTAATACATAATGATACATACACGTATATCATCTTCGTCGCCAAATATATCAGATACTCAAGCAAAACCTGATGAGAACTGGAATGAAGGAAGGAAGCGGAAACAGCCGGAGTGTGAGTTAACAAATGCTATAATGACTCTTACTCAGGAAATGAATAAAAAATTTGAGGACCTTAGGGGTTACCTTGACTGTGCGATAATAGGCTTGTCAAATAATGTAAAGGACCTTAAATTGGATCTTGCCACCGTCACGCAAACGACAGCGGATATAAAAATTGAACTTAATTCTATAAGATCTGAGCAGGCAGGATTTGAGAAGTATATTACGGATCTCGAACATAGGCAGGTGATTATGCGAGAAGACATAACCTCTCTGCAAACTTCCATACAGCACTCTTCTGAATGTCAGGACGATCTGAAAAAGAGGATTAATACCCTTACTAAACAGGTTTGCAACACGGAGGCGCTGAAAGATGTGATATCTGGGTTGGACTCGAAAATTGATATGCTTGAGCAGCAGGCCCGGCAGTGCAATATAGAATTGTGTAATATACCGGAAAAACGAACTGAAAACTTGATCACCCTTGTAAATACTATAAGTTCTAAAATAAATTGCACACTTACACAAAAGGATATTTTTGCGATACACCGCGTACCACACGCGCAGTCTCATAACAAGCAGCCTAAAAATATTATTGTGAAGCTTAGCTCTCGTATATTAAGAGATAACCTTCTTAGTGCATTCCGCTTGTCCAAAGGCTTAAAAACTGATGACCTGGGAATATCAGGCAGTGCACCACTACAGGTATACATGAACGAACATCTTACGCTTAAGAACAAACAGTTGTTTCGCGAGTGCCGGGAAGCTGCCAAAAAAAATAAGTTCAAGTATGTGTGGATTAAGCATGCAACGATCCTTGTGCGAGAGAGTGACAACTCACCAGCTATGGCCATTCGAACCCATCAAGATGTATCCAGAATTAAGCCATCAAAGCATACGTGAACAAAGTTTACGCTTCATTATTTACCTATTCATCTTCAACTTAAATTTAACCACCTTTCTAGTTAATTATATCTCAAATAGCTTGGCAATAATTTGTCATATTAATTATGTTATGTACTCTTTTTTTCTTTTATTTAACTCCATAGAGTTATCATACGTTGAATGTATACATGGTGACTACAGTCTTCTAGTCCACGGTGTTCAGTCGGGTCTGTTGGAACATAATGTCATGCTGATTTTAACTGCATTAAGTATTACTAATTATATTCTATGCTACTATTTATATGTTGCGATTCCTAGATATTTTTGCACTATTACTTCTCAATGTTACCTATTCCTCAATAATGAATAAGCTGACCATATATTATCAAAACTGTAGTGGTATACGCACTAAGTTAAATGTTTTGTATATGAAAATATTATCAAATTGCTATGATGTTATAATAATTACTGAGACTTGGCTCATCCCCCAAGTGAGTGACGGTGAGTTCATTGATAACCGCTATATAGTGTATAGAACTGACCGAAATCGAATAGCCTCAAATAGGAAGGATGGTGGGGGAGTTCTTGTAGCTGTTCTTAAATCACTTAGATCTACTCTTATAATACCTTTTCTACCTTTGTCACCTCTCATTGAGCACGTCCTTATACAGTTACCAGGAATAAATAATGAGAAGCACATGATCAGTGCTGTATACATTCCGCCAGGCACTGTTCATAATGTTTACTCTGATCACTTCAATCTGGTGAGTGACGTCATAGATAAAATTAATCCCACGTTCTACTATTTATTTGGAGATTATAATCTACCAGAGGTAAGCTGGGTACCCAGTGTGGGTTCGGGACTGCACTGTAGTGTTAGTTCGAGAGCTAGTCGGCACTTATGTAATTTTATGTCACTTGTAAATGCTTTGCAATACAACAGTTTTATCAACGCTAAAAAACACATTTTAGACCTATTACTTAGCAACACAGATTGTACCACGCATGCCCCAGCGGACGTACTATCTAAGATAAGTGCCTTTCATCCTCCATTCTGTGCCACTATTACGTATAAAGGCACATATATGACTCTTCCTCAATTGAAATCTCCAAAATTTAATTACTATAGAGCTGACTACGGAGAAATTAATCATGATTTGTCTAATGTTCACTGGACCGACATTTTAAATGGTACAGACGCTGAGAACTGCGTGCACATTTTTTACGATACTATTTACAAATCTATTAAGAATCACACTCCCATGTCCCGTGTCAAATCAACTAAATTTCCCATCTGGTTCTCTAAATCACTCAAACATATTTTTAACAATAAGAAAAAAGCGTGGCTAAAATGGAAATCGTACAACAATGTATCGGATTATGAGCAATTTTCTTTTCTTAGGCGTAGATTTCATACTGAGTGTAAAATAAACTATAAAAACTATATTGATACTATAGAAAATAACATAAAGAAAAATGTAAAATATCTTTTTAGTTACATCTCCAACCGTAAAACTAAAGCAGGTATACCTGCCACTGTTTACTATAGGAATCAAACATCTGGCGATCCTGGTACCATATGTAATTTGTTCTCGAATTTTTTTGAATCCGTTTATGAAACCTCATCTTACAGCAGCGGGAACTGGTTACCCCCCGATACTTATGCAGATAATAGTACTATGATAAGCGGTATTAATTTTACTCTGGAACAGGTTCGAAAGGTGCTAAGCTCATTGGACGGAACGAAGGGATCGGGACCTGATGGAGTACCTGCTTATTTCTTTAAAAAAACAGCAGATAGTATATGTGTACCCTTACATATTATATATAATAAATGTATTGTTGAGGGCACTTTTCCTGAAAGATGGAAGCGAGCCAATATAACACCAGTACATAAAGCAGGTTCTAAGAATAATGTCGAAAATTATCGCCCCATCTCAATCCTGTCCACCTTGTCGAAGGTTTTCGAGAGACTTGTACATAGAGCAATTTATCCCTATATTCATAATGTTATCATAAAACAACAACACGGTTTCGTCCAAAGAAGATCTACTATTACCAATTTATTGAGCTTCACAGACTTTTTGTTTATCAATATGGATAAACAAGTGCAAGTTGACGCCGTTTATACGGACTTCTGTAAGGCCTTTGACAAGGTGGATCACGAACTCCTTCTAAACAAACTTGCGTATAATGGTATTCGCGGTGATCTGCTACGGTGGTTCATATCTTATGTAACAAATAGATCTCAGAAAGTTGTGATCAGGGGTCATGAATCTTATCCAATTAATGTAACCTCTGGTGTACCACAGGGCTCCATCCTGGGCCCTTTACTCTTTGTTCTATTCATTAATGACATTTCATCTTGTTTTCGAAATGCAAATTTTCTGCTTTACGCAGATGATCTTAAAATTTATAGATCTATTTCCGAAAACAATGATTGTAATTTGTTGCAAGAGGACTTGCACCGCCTTTCTGATTACTGTAGTGCGAATAAATTAAAACTGAACATATCAAAGTGCATTGCAATTACATTTACAAAAAAGAAAATAGTAGTCCCGAATACATACTCATTATTTCATGCCACTTTAAGTAATGTTGCTACGGTAAAGGATCTCGGGGTGCTACTGGACTCAAAGCTCCACCTTGATCAACATATTGATAAAATAGTTAATAGTGCTTATCGCATGTATGGCTTTGTTATGAGGTCCACCATAGGTTTTAGACATACTGATACATACGTTCACCTTTATAAATCTTTGGTCAGGTCACAGCTGGAGTATGCTATACGGAAAAATGCGCAGATGATATTCTTAATTCTTAATTCTTTATTGCACACAAACAGTACAGAGGTCAAACACAAAATAAATATATCAGAAATATGTACAAAGGCGAGCTTAACTCAGTATGAGTTCTCTACCAGCAAACCTTTGAGTAGCAGAGAAGCAGTTAAAGTAATAAAGGGACGTGAAGTGTACATTAATTTTCAGATAAAAGAAGGGTACCTAAACAGGTACATATATATACTCATAAACATACATACACAGCATACATATTACACCTTCATACATACAAATAAATACACATACATACACACAATACATACATATAGACTCATAAATATATTCAAACTACATTACTGTGATAGGAAATGTTCCCTTGTTCTTCTCCTAAAGACGTCCAGGGTATTACTACCGCGAATGGTATGAGGTAGTGCGTTCCAAAGACTCACAGCCTGCACCGTGAACGATCCATCGTAGCAGCAAGAAGTGTGTGCAGGTGTGCGAAGCAGAAGAGAGGAAGAAAGACGACAGGGCTTGCCCCTGGGTACAAGATACTCAAAGCGTTCCCGCAAATAAGTTGGAGCATTAGGATTATGAAGTATGGTATAGAGAAGAGTTAGGATGTGAAGGTTACGGCGCTGTCGAATAGGGAGCCAGTTCAGTCTTTTGCGATATTGCGTGACATGGCCGTATTTGCGAAGGCCAAACACAAAGCGAATTCCTAAATTTTGCAGGCGCTCAAGTTTGTTCAGCAGTTCCTCCGATGCATCTAGAGAGCAGACATCAGCGTAGTCTAAAACCGAGAGTAGTAGAGATTGTGCAAGAGTAATTTTAGTCTGAAGAGGTAGGAGTTTCTGGAGACGCTTGAGGGATTGAAATGAACAGTATACCCTCTTGCTTACCTCCGCGATGTGAACATCTCAGGCAAGCATGGAGTCGATGTGCACGCCTAAATTTTTTGCACTTTTTGAGTAATCAATGGCCACTGAATCAAACATTACTGGAGGAAGAGAATCATGATCCAAGAGGCAGAGCATGTATCTACCACCAACAATAAGTGCTTGAGATTTTTTTGGGTTGACCAGCAGTCCAAAGGATTGGGCCCAAGTATGGATGTTGTCAAGATCATTGTTGATGGCAGCCACAGCCCCAGTCAGTTCATCAGCTTTAAAATGCCGATATATTTGCAAGTCATCTGCATAGAGGTGGTAATGCGAGGTTAGAACCCGAGTTACGGCGTTTATGAAAATAGAGAAAAGGAGAGGAGAAAGAACGCCACCCTGTGAAACGCCTGCTACCAAGTCGCAACAATCAGAGGAAGCGTCATTCACTCTAACAGACTGTGAGCGTCCCTGGAGATAGGATTTAAACCATGTAGTTGCAGAGGTAGAAACATTGATGGAGGACATGACGGAGGAATGATATCACTGCGAGAGAAGGAAAACTGGAAATAAAACCCAGTACCAACCCACCTCGCCGTCCTCGTCCGTCCCGCCAGGGTGGAAACAGTAGGCCAAAGTCGCCCAACATTGGGAGAGGCGTATTTCCAGCAGTGCACTTCGATGGGCTAATTGATTGATTGTTTGATCACCTAGTACCAATTCTACCACGTAAATACGCAACATTAGGTACTTTTTTCATTATGCGGAAAATCCCCACGGATACTCCGGAGCCGGTGGGGGAGATTATGTCGGACTTGAACCGACTAAAACGCACCCCGTCTGAGTGTCGTAGGTTGCCGGAGACATGTCTTGTGAGCTGGCAATTTTCGGGAGTAATAGGTACCTACTATTTGTTTTATAACTCTGTGGTGTTCAAATGTATTGTATTGTAACTAGTTATTTTTTTATTTTTTATTTTTATTTATTCGGGAAAACAAACAGTTACACAATGTCCTTAATATAAAGTCTTAATATAACATAGTTGTAATTATGTAACCTACAGCGTTATCCACATATTATTACAGTAGTATTACGGTTATCTAAAAAGCAACATTCATTTTTACAGTTTTAGTCGAAATCAGTAAATTTTTTTTACAGAGCATTTCTAAATTCATTATGCGACAAAGTGAATACATCCAAATCTATAAACAATTTATTATAATTATTTACAATGCGATTTAGAGGCGCACGTACTCCAGCATTCGTGCGACTAGTGAAAACGGCGAACAGTGGGCGCGAGCGCACTTCACGTCTGATGACTGTCCTAGGCACAATGTAGCACAAACTATTTGTTAAATAAGTGCAGTCGAATCTGTTATTGCATAAGTCATACAGAAACATGGTTTCTAGAAAGATACGCCTGGATTCCAAGTCCAGTAAGTTCAAGTTCTCCCTGGTACGATGGCAACGGTACCGCACTGCTTGAAGGAACTTATTTTGTACTCTCTGCAAACTATCTTTGTATTTTTGGTACAGTGGGTTCCATATCAATATAGCATACTCCAGCTGTGACCTGACCAAAGATTTATAAAGGTGAACGTATGTATCAGTATGTCTAAAACCTATGGTGGACCTCATAACAAAGCCATACATGCGATAAGCACTATTAACTATTTTATCAATATGTTGATCAAGGTGGAGCTTTGAGTCCAGTAGCACCCCGAGATCCTTTACCGTAGCAACATTACTTAAAGTGGCATGAAATAATGAGTATGTATTCGGGACTACTATTTTCTTTTTTGTAAATGTAATTGCAATGCACTTTGATATGTTCAGTTTTAATTTATTCGCACTACAGTAATCAGAAAGGCGGTGCAAGTCCTCTTGCAACAAATTACAATCATTGTTTTCGGAAATAGATCTATAAATTTTAAGATCATCTGCGTAAAGCAGAAAATTTGCATTTCGAAAACAAGATGAAATGTCATTAATGAATAGAACAAAGAGTAAAGGGCCCAGGATGGAGCCCTGTGGTACACCAGAGGTTACATTAATTGGATAAGATTCATGACCCCTGATCACAACTTTCTGAGATCTATTTGTTACATAAGATATGAACCACCGTAGCAGATCACCGCGAATACCATTATACGCAAGTTTGTTTAGAAGGAGTTCGTGATCCACCTTGTCAAAGGCCTTACAGAAGTCCGTATAAACGGCGTCAACTTGCACTTGTTTATCCATATTGATAAACAAAAAGTCTGTGAAGCTCAATAAATTGGTAATAGTAGATCTTCTTTGGACGAAACCGTGTTGTTGTTTTATGATAACATTATGAATATAGGGATAAATTGCTCTATGTACAAGTCTCTCGAAAACCTTCGACAAGGTGGACAGGATTGAGATGGGGCGATAATTTTCGACATTATTCTTAGAACCTGCTTTATGTACTGGTGTTATATTGGCTCGCTTCCATCTTTCAGGAAAAGTGCCCTCAACAATACATTTATTATATATAATATGTAAGGGTACACATATACTATCTGCTGTTTTTTTAAAGAAATAAGCAGGTACTCCATCAGGTCCCGATCCCTTCGTTCCGTCCAATGAGCTTAGCACCTTTCGAACCTGTTCCAGAGTAAATATTTTTTTACTTTAAATCTAAACACAGTTTGGGAGCTAAAAAAGTCTTGATTGACATCAATAGGTTTCCCCTTATTACGTAACACTCTCATAAACAACGAAATGCTGTCTATTGTTACTAAAACTAAATGTCAAGTGCTAGGTGCTTCTATAGAATTGGCACAAACTATAACATCTGAGCAAGAATTACAAGCTTCCCTGCCATCAGAATGTTCTAAGCCACTGTTGCAGCTTTTCACTATTGACTTCGACTGAAGAGTGAGTTGCATCAGATTACTTAATCTTAAAGGTATTAAGTTAAAACTTAATATATATTTGCCATGTAGCTCCCGGCAGTTTAATGGCAATAGGCTCGCTACCTATTATATTGGGACCTAAATATAAACTGGTGAAATGTGGGTGCTAACACTCCGGTCTACCCCTTCGGGGATATAGGCGTGAGTTTATGTTACAGAAAATGGCAATAGGCTCTCCCATATTACGTGGGACAGAATACAATAATTGGTCAAATGTGGGCGTTAATTCACCTCTGCCTAACCCTCCGGGGACAAAGGCGTGCTGATATGTAAATATTTTTTTACTTTAAATCTAAACACAGTTTGGGAGCTAAAAAAGTCTTGATTGACATCAATAGGTTTCCCCTTATTACGTAACACTCTCATAAACAACGAAATGCTGTCTATTGTTACTAAAACTAAATGTCAAGTGCTAGGTGCTTCTATAGAATTGGCACAAACTATAACATCTGAGCAAGAATTACAAGCTTCCCTGCCATCAGAATGTTCTAAGCCACTGTTGCAGCTTTTCACTAAAATTCATAGTACATCAGGCTTATAGAAGTAATCGCTAACATTTTTAAAGAACGATCATGAAGACTATATAACACCAGAATAGTATCAACAAACACGCGATCAAAGATTACAAAAAATCGAATTGTTAAACACATGGCATGACAATTTGTTACGTTGATAAGGAATAGGTACAGTTTGTGTTAAATGGAAATGTGTATCCAATAGAGGCATTGTGCTCGACCAGAGACTGTTGAACAAAGAGCAGTGAGGAGAAACTATAAATAAAACATAACATTCATTAGCCTTCTATACAAAAATTATGCAAATTGGCTGTAGCAGATCGACACAAGGTTGATAGAACGCTCATTCGTATATTGACTTCGACTGAAGAGTGAGTTGCATCAGATTACTTAATCTTAAAGGTATTAAGTTAAAACTTAATATATATTTGCCATGTAGCTCCCGGCAGTTTAATGGCAATAGGCTCGCTACCTATTATATTGGGACCTAAATACAAACTGGTGAAATGTGGGTGCTAACACTCCGGTCTACCCCTTCGGGGATATAGGCGTGAGTTTATGTTATGTATATGTAGATATATACAGCTCAGACTCAGCCTCAGATGCATGGCTCGAGTCAACGATAGTGCCCGTAATACGGCAATAGGCTCATCCCCTATTACGTGGGACCGAATACAATTATTGGTGAAATGTGGGTGTTAATTCACCTCTGCTTAACACTCCAGGGATAAAGGCGTGATTATAAGTATGTATGTATCAATATTAAGTAGCAGTATGCTGCAATGAGTATAGTAATGGGACTGCCGTAGTTCCTGCCTTCTCTTCTTTACATCAAAATATTGCATTGAATGAGAATTTCTGCTATGTAGAAAGGGTCTGTTCGCGAATTATAAATAAAAATATGAATTATTAAACTAATTGCTAAGTTATTGTTTATATTTATAGATTAGAATATAGATAACGTATCGGCCATAACGATCTTCTAAAATATCGTATGTAGTGAAACGATACTCTACAATCACGACACAACGCGATAGGTACATAACACAAAACAATGCCATGTCTAACAGCCATAACGTACGACATGATCACAGCCGGTAGGCATGTACTACCGAGCCCTTGGAGAACTTCCTCTAACAATAGCTATTATATATTTTGACCGTAAATATCGTTGGCGTGCTGTACAGTAATTCGATCTTTGATAGATAGATTCAGACGCGTGCAGAGCCCACACGGTAGTCGATGCACTTACCAAACAGACGAAACTCTGGGGCAGATTTTCATCTCAGATTTGGGAGGTCAGACGGTAGCTGCTACCGTAAAACTCAACATACTAATTGAAAACAATAAGCGGAGCAGGACCCTGATAGTTATGGCCGGACTATGAGAATGGTTGATGATGAATCGTGATACTAAAAGTTAATCGTACAAAATAGGCGTAACAATAAAGAAATAGATTTTAAATTGAGACTCTAGGAAGATATTTTATAGGAGGTAGGACACAGCGGTATTTCCGCCCAATTGAGCAGTCCGACTGGGGAAGTACCTCCGCCCTACAGAATACTGCGGTCATAATAACTTCATGTTGTTTTCCCAGCGGTGAGTAGGGTAGCCAGAGCTCACTGGAGAATTTGTGCTGTCAGTGGGATGACTAAAGGCTTGTTCTGCTTTGTCTTCTACACTAACGGCACAAAAAGTCTGTGCTTACAGGGTCGGCAGCGCGAGTGTGGCACCTCTGGTGTTACACACGTCCATTGGCCACGGTAACCACTTTCCATCAGGTGGGCCGTGTTCTTGTCTGCCACCTAAGTGGTATAAAAAAGGTATCTAATTCATTCGTTCTCTCTTACCATTTCTTATCAAAGATATAATTCACTTCGGTATAAAGTTACGGAAACAAGCGAATGTGGCAGATACGAGCCATTGCCGCGGTTACGAAAGCAGAAGTTGTACTCTGTTGCATCACTAATCTGTACTCTGTATAAAATAGTACTTCGCTCTTACGGTGCCTCTCGTGGATGACAAGTATCTAATAATTCTGATTTGATTCCTACTATACATAAAATCTCAGGGTTTAGGGTTAAGCCGCGTGGTTCCCGCAGAGTAGAATTCGGGTCACCTTATCTCTTCCCATGCGGTGTCGTACAAGGCGACTAAGGGATAGGGCTGTTTAACATCAGACAGATATATACAGCACTGACTCACGCACAGATACATGGCTGGAGTCAACAATAGTGCCCAGAAGACGGCAATAGGCTCACCCCCTATTACGGGGGACCGTAAACAACGATTGGTGAAATAGAAAGAAAGTAAGGAAGAAAAAGCATTTATTCAAGAATACACAACGTACAGAGAATCAGACAAATACCTATATAAATGTGGGTGTTAATTCACCTCTGCCTAACCCTTCAGGGATAAAGGCGTGATTATATGTATGTATGTACTTCAAAAGAAAAAAACGGAACCTTTACAGGATCACTTCGTTGTCCGTCCGTCTGTCTGTCTGTCTGTCTGTGAAGACAGGTTTTTGTCAGGAATGTGTGAAGGTGTCAAATTGATTTTCACACCACACACTCAGGTCTATAACATCTTAAAACTATGCAAAAATTAAACTTCTAAGTCAACGCATTCAATATATATTACGGTTTATGTAACTTAAGTTACTTGGTCTCGCGATTCGCACTTGATCGGCTTTTTATTATAAATGTTAAATCTTTACGTTGAGCTGTGTACCTACATGAATCCCAAGACATTCGGAGTACCGACAACAGTGATCGAAGCTAAAATAGTCGTACTCAGATTGACAGCCCCGTCAGATGAATTCTTGCAATCTATTAACAGAATTTGAGATTAAAGAAAGAAGGAAACAAGTGTTTTGTTAAACAATTCGAAAATAAAGAGACGCTGAGCAGTTTTGTTCTTGTTGAAATGGTTCTGATTGTACCATTTAGATGATAGCTCAGCATTCGTTTTTGTGTACACAAAAAGTGAGGGTAGGACTTTGACAACTAGCAACTGAAATTACTAATATTCCCTCTAAACCCGGTACCTCTCGATCATAAGGCCGACTCCTTAACCATTAAGCTACTGACGCTTTTAATTGGAAGAGCTTATAAAAATATTTGCACACAGGTGGTAAATACTGTCAAAGAAGCAGCGTCTCTCTCTACTCAACCGCAATAGTTTGCAACTCACTCTTCAGTCGAATTCAATATACGAATGAGCGTTCTGTCAACCTTGTGTCGATCTGCTACAGCCACTTTGCATAATTTTTGTATAGAAGGCTAATAATGTTAAGTTTTATTTATAGTTTCAAGACGAATGTTCTATAGAACTGGTAAATGCCTCACTACTCTTTGTTCAACAGTCTCTGGTCGAGCACAATGCCTCTATTGAATACATATTTCCATTTTACACAAACTGTACCTATTCCTTATCGGCGTAACAAATTGTCATGCCATGTGTTTAACAGTTAGATTTTTTGTAATCTTTGATCGCGTGTTTGTTGATACTAGTCTGGCGTTATATAGTCTTAAGGAGGGTTTCTTAAAAATGTTAGCGATTACTCCTATAAGCCGATGATGTACTATGAATTTTAGTGAAAAGCTGCAACAGTGGCTTAGAACATTCTGATGGCAGGGAAGCTTGTAATTCTTGCGCAGATGTTATAGTTTGTATCAATTCTATAGAAGCACCTAGCACTTAACATTTAGTTTTAGTAACAATAGACAGCATTTCGTTCAGTTTATGAGAGTGTTACGAAATAAGGGGAAGCCTATTGATGTCAACCAATATATTTTTAGCGCCCAACGGTGTTTAGACTTAGAGTGAATTTTTTTAAATGTCCATAAACACATATAATCACGCCTGGGGAAAAAGGAGGGTTAGGCGGAATTGAATTAACACCCACATTTCACCAATTGGTGAAGCCTATTGCTATTTTCCGGGCACTATTGTTGACTCGAGTCATGCAGCTAAGGTGGAGTCTGGCTTTATATATCTGTCTGATGTTAAACAGCCCTATCATTTAGTCGCCTTGTACGTTACCCGGAGGACTCCTGCAGGAGACTCTACGCGGGTGTCGTGCTGTCCATGGCCCTGTGCGGGTGTCCCGTGTGGGTGGACACCCTGAATGATCGGCACATGCCCCTGCTGCAGCGTCCGCAGCAGAAGTTGGTGTGCCGCATCATAAGGGGGTACCGCACGATATCATTCAACGCGGCGAGTCTCCTCGCCGGATCGCCACCATGGATCCTGGAAGCGAGATTCCTCTCGGCGCTATATCTACCGGTTCCGAAAGGCGGCGCGGGAGCGGGGTCACGATCCCGAGCCCGAAGAAATTCGTGATCCGTGAGATCCCGGCTCCACAGGGAAATGGTGGCGGAATGGGAGCTACGATTTGGGCGACCAGGCGCAGGGCGCTCCGTAGTAGCGGCGGTAAGACCCATCATGGGGGAGTGGCTACAGAGGCCACACGGCAGCCTCTCGTACCGTCTGACTCAGATGATCACCGAGCACGGGTGCTTCGGAAAGTATCTGCGTCAGATGGAGAAAGAGCCAACGTCCGAGTGCCATCACTGCGACGCGAGCCAGGACTCGGGGCCGCACACGCTCACCAAGTGTCCGGCGTGGGAGACGCCGAGGCGGGAGCTTATGGCGGCCCTGGGAGTGAGGGTTCTCACGCTCTCCACCTTGCTCGTGGCGATGGTCCGCTGCGCGGATGCGTGGGCGGCCGGCGCTTCCTTCTGCGAGCAAGTAATGCTCGTGAAGGAGGAGGTGGGGCGGGAGCAGCAGCGGGAGCGACGAAGGATCGCAAGCCAAGCTGCCTGCGTACGAAGGCAACTCGGGCGTCGGAGGTCGGTGAACGACCTCCGCCCCCCATGAGCGCCGGCCTGGGGGTGACAGGTGGAGCCGCCTGTCACCCTGGCAGAAGCAGGCCGCGGCGGCGGCGTGTCTGGCGCGCCTCCCCGTTTTCCGGGAACGAGTTGGGTACTCTGTAGTCCCCACACACCCGAGAAGAGGGCCAGATCGTGAGAGATGGCCCTGTGTCGGCCGGGGTGCGAGGGATATGCCTGTCAACCTCACCTTCGGCAACCAAAACGACCCACAGGCGGCGTGCGTTTTAGTCGGTTCGAGTCCGACATAACCTCTCCCACCGGCTCCGGTGGGAAGGTATCCGTGGGGATTTCGCGCACGTAAAAAAAAAAAAGTCGCCTTGTACGACACCGCATGGGAAAAGATGGGGTGGTCTTAATTCTACACGCGAAATTCTTTTGTAACTTAAATCTTTGTAAGGATATTTACATAACTTATATTGACTGAAACACAATTATATTATTACAACATGTAAAATGGTTATTAATTGTTAGTTAAAGATATAAAACGGTACTTAGCGCCACGCGGGCGGCGCTGACGGCGCATCCTCACCGTGAGTCACACAATTAGCTCCACAATCTGTGCAATTATCGGTAGTTAGTGATTCTGTTCAGATATTCGTGTTTACTTCCTCGAAGGTACAGTCAGTGACGTAAGCTCCACAGAGACGCAGCCAGAGTCGGGTGTAAGTACTTGTTTTGTCATTATATTGCACTGAATGTACTTAAGTGTAGGTCTGTACTGGAGTTTTATTTAGATACACCACTACAGTAAAGAGACAAATATATATTCTAAGTATTCACCGATTTGATTCATTTAAAAAGGTTACTTGAATAATTAAGATGCAATAGTAATTTAACTACAGAGTTTGAATAATACATAAAAATATAAACTATTATTTACAATAATATATAATAGGATACAAAAGTTTCAAGCATCGAAAAATTCCTCCCTATCGACGTCAACTGGTAACGTGGCCAAAAGGCTGCCATGTTCTAAGGTAATTCTACACAGTGCTATCTAACCATGGGATCTTGAATGCGGACAATCGTACTTACTTAAATATTATTTCTTTCTAAATAAATAAATAAATTAAAATTCGTTGATTTATATATGTGTATATTCTTTTTTTGCAGAATAAGATACTGATTACATTAAAATTGCTACTTTATATGATAAAATTCTGTATGTGGGTCGCTGGTGCTGTTGTAGGCAACAAAGACCTAAATAACAGGTCACCAGAACATATTACACATAGAAACCCTTAATTCAACGCATACTAATATTTGCACTGAGAGGAAATCGAACCGCCTACTTAGCAGTCGAACGCTCAACAAATAACATACTACCAACCAAATTAGAGACCTTGGGTATACAAAAGGGGGACAAATACAGAAGCATTCAAAATCATTGGGTCTAAAAATACCTAGTACTGCTAAGAAATTCTTCAGTAATATGTAAGTACCCACGAAAGAACGGCGTGGGAAGTGGGTATGTTCTTATTTAGTTGTGATTTGCAAACTGATTACAATACTAGATGTGAGTCAACTCGAGTTGCTAGGGTTATATTGCACAAAGATTGTAGATAAGTGTGCTCGAATCTTTATATCACGTAATTGGTCCGGAAGCAGCCTCCCGTAAGCCAACCGTAGATAATGACGCCCGCGCGACCTTCAAATTGAAAAGCAAGTTCAATGTCAGTTATTAGTGTAATTCAAATAATACAGGAAACATGTTATTCAATATTTTTGATAAGGAATCTGAATTATTTTTGATATTAAATGCGATTTTATCTGATACTTACGATATTCATAATTATTATTTTATTGTTTGTTCAGTATTTTTGTAAATAATTCACCGGAAATACGATGGTTATCATTACAATAATAATTGTACGAAATACAGTAGGTATATTAAACTAAATGCAAATAGCTATACTTAATTTCCTATTTCATGTAGGTAATAAAGTTTATCTATCTAGCATGGTGAGTGTTCTGATGAGCTCTTCCAATTAGTTCCACCCTGTCCTTTCCTACACCTACACGTGATGGGCTTAAATGTCATCGGTCGAATATTCAGCACACGGTGCAGAGTATCCGATCAAAAACCAAGAGACTCTGAGACCACTAAGACCTAGAATTCATTACCAGCTCACTTTGTTTCCTTTTTCCTACAGTCCCGGGTCCTTTAAGCGGGGCGTGAAAAAGCATCTGATGACCATTATAACATGCTACGTTTCTATACGATTACCCTCTTTCCTGAAACTGCCTGTAGCTTACCATCAGGAGAAGTGAAGTCAAATTGTCACGTCCTATATAATAAAATCTATTTCATGTTATATATTATATGTTAAATAATATCAGAATGTAACCAGAATCTTGTTGAATGTAAAACTTGATCGCAGACTCAGACCGAGGTCACCAACGCAACTCTAGAGGCTAAACAGCTCTTGTAACAGTGAGAACTGAACGGCAAGTATTAAGTTAATTCGTGTTGTAATTGTATCTGGCTCAAGTATCAAAATAATGACAATAGTAAATGTCTTCAGAGAGACGGTATTATAATAATTTTATAGGACATGCTCCACAACGTGGTCTAGAAAATAAGCATGGTTTAACTTTAATTTCCAACCAATAATCTATCTGAGGTTTAACTGCCTTGAAAATAGTTTCTAGAAAACATACAGCCTATCAAAAAATCAAAGAATTAATTTCATTTATTCAGTTTAGGCACATAAAGAGCACATAATGAACGTCTAAATAATTTAAAAATAAACCTTTGGAAAATGATTCTTTCTCTGGTTCGGTAGGTTGGTTCTACTGAGAAGATACCAGCAAGAAACTCAGAGAACAGTATTAGAACTAGATTATCTTTCTTTTTTAAATTTGCTTTAGTGTACAATTTATGGTGTGCGAGCAAGCAAGAGACTTATGTTGACCACGCATTTACATCATCAAGATACTCACCTACTTTATGGTAACCTTAATTCATTAAAGTTGACTTACTGATTAAGCTTAATCAAGAAAGAGAGCGCGGTACCAGCAAGCTTTTGAAACCATCGGGACTGTGTTGTTTTTTTTTCTATATGGGACACCTCGATTAGACTTCGTCTCACCTGATGTTAAGCTGAAGGCAAAGTCTCAGAAAAGCCACACCATGTTACAATGGAGATTGTTAATGAAAATTAGGGATCAGATGCAAATGGTAAACGATTTCTGATGGGAAGCCAATAAACTTGCCATGTACATATATTAGAACTCTTATTGCGTTTATGTTATAGTAGTAATATTTATATATTATTATTTTATAAACTCACGCCTATATCCCCGAAGGGGTAGGCTGAGGTGCTAGCACCCACATTTCGCCAGTTTATGTTTAGGTCCCAATGTAATAGGTGGCAAGCCTATTGCCATTAACCGGGCACTTATTAACCTGCGATAAATACACACATAACTTCGTAAAGCATCGAAAAGTTATTGGTGTGTGCCATGGTACAACCTGGGATCGAACCCGAAACCTCGTATCAGCAGTCCATTACCCATACCACTAGGCTACCGCGTTATAAGGTTATGTAATAAGGTGTAGTAATAAGAAACAAAAAATGACGAAAGTCTTGAAAGGGATGCCGGTAGGAATCGTATTGATTTATAATACCTGTATTGGTGTGAGGCTTTACTAGCAATAAGGTTACACTAAAAGTTTCCGGAACTGGCCACTTACATAAACAATATTTAAAAATTTATTACAACATTTGAAAATAGAACTCTTTGGCTGTAGAATACAGTTTGTTTCATCTGACTGTCTTTTGTTTTTACCTTGTGGCGCCATTTAAAAAATTCGAACCCGACCCGTGGTCCAACTGTGATGAACAACTGGTTGTTCTACTGGGAAGTAAAGTTACCCATGGTTTAACCGGTTGTTCTATGGGGAAATATCTTTACCAATGGTTCAACTCGAGTAAGTTGTTCTATCCTTGGTCTAACTAGTTGTACTACTGGGAATAGAACGTAATAAACAGGAAAAGTTTTATCTATCAACGCTGAAGTGCAATGCAATTACTACCTCTTTTGATTAATTGTCTATTGATGATTAAAACATTGATATTGACGGGTGGAAATTTGTCATTTTCTCACAATACCAAATTAAAATGTCGGAAAATTGTGAAATTACAATAATTGAAAGAAAAGGCGGAAATGTTTTATTATCAAAAGGTCGACAATTTTATAAAGTGAAAGCTTTCAAAGATGAGTCACGTGGCGCATATTGGCGGTGTTCTATGTACAAAAAACTCAAATGTTGTGGATCTGTTACAGTTAAGGTACGACCGGTACGACTTTTTACATGAGAATTAGTTAATGAAAATACTTCCCCCAGCTTCACGTCAGTAGAAACTCACCCTTATAAGTATTTACTGACATTATTGAAGTATGCTTTACTTTACTGTTGATACTATTCTTATGAATATCAATGTTTGTATTATTTTTAATCAGGACATGCAAATAATTAAAGAAAAACAGCACTCTTGCCAACCTAACTACGGTAAGAACGAAATAGCCGAAACAGTTGTATGTTTAAAAAATCAGGCAGCAAGTACAGATGTCCCGATGCCACAATTATACAAGAGACACGAGGCAAATTTGAGAGATAGAGGTTACGATCTAATAGACAGTATACCGAGTTTCGATAATCTGAAGCATGCCCTTTATAACGCGAGGCATAAATCAGCGGGAGTATCGAGAACAACTTTTTCAACAGTGGACGAAGTTGAAGTGCCTGACCAGTTTCTTGATTTTATGCTGGGTTGCGACACAGAAAAAAAAGCCCTCCCGACCCGTGGTCCAACTGTGATGAACAACTGGTTGTTCTACTGGGAAGTAAAGTTACCCATGGTCCAACCATTTTTTTTTGTATTTTTGATTATGACCCGTGGTACAACGGTGAAATTATGTCCAACTGGTTAGACCACGGGGATAAGATGATCGTGTCCCTAAAACAAATGAAATTCTACAAAACAAATGACTATCGTTAAGTGATCAGATAACGTGGGTTTAAGAGATTTGTGCAAACAAGATGTTAACGAAAAAAGAAACATTTATTCATTAATAATATTTTTTGAGGAAATAACAATCATCGCAGTTTCGCAGTTTGGCAGAAATTGTGTAAAGAAAAAAAAAGTGTATTTTATGTTGAATAAACGTATAAAAAAAAAAAAAAACATTTTAATAGCCTCTGCCTAACGCAATTTGTCAATTGCATGCCCAATAGTTATCTGTCCATCCAGTAACTGCAGTTGTACATGTCTTACATAATCATCGTTCAGTATATATTGTGCCCTTCTTTTATTACCGACTTTACGCTTCTTTGGCATAGGTCCCTTGGATAAGTTACCTTTTTCACGAAGTGCATTTAACAACCTAATTAAATTTACATTATTCTTGTTAACTGCCTTGTTTAAGTCGCCATGGAAGGACTCGGCCACATTATTCGTCCTATGACGTTCTCCAAAGACAGTTATGTACCTTTTAATTTTTTTATTTAACCAAACGCGGCTTATGTACTTCAAGAATTTACCCATTTTCAGAAATCCCAATGATTTTACTTCGTTCTTTATATATGTCCATGCCTCATTGATTATCCTGACTGGTAGTAAGGGTAATATGGAACACATTCCGACTACTCTTTTCTCAGGTTTGGACTTTGAATGTCCCAATACCTTTGCCTTCTTCCAAATATTTTTAGTAAAATGCATGTAACAGCCTTTTATCTCTACACGTGGGAATACTTCCAACATTGCGTTGATTGCGGCAGTTTCGTAGTCGCAATGGTATTTTTTAGGCTCCCATTTTGGCAATTGCGCTTTGATAATACGAAGCATTGTGACGTATGTCTCTTTTTTTTTGTCCAAGAGTAGGGCATAAATTAGTGGAACAACATTAGTAACTTTGTTATCACTCCCAATATCACCGTGCAGAGTAAACAGCTGTACGTACGGGTGCGGGCTACATTTGAAAGTGCCATCTCCAAAAAATTCGTCAATGTCATTAATAATTTTTCTTGCTTGGGAGGTACAGAATATAAGGACTTTTTTTTCTGTGTCGCAACCCAGCATAAAATCAAGAAACTGGTCAGGCACTTCAACTTCGTCCACTGTTGAAAAATTTGTTCTCGATACTCCCGCTGATTTATGCCTCGCGTTATAAAGGGCATGCTTCAGATTATCGAAACTCGGTATACTGTCTATTAGATCGTAACCTCTATCTCTCAAATTTGCCTCGTGTCTCTTGTATAATTGTGGCATCGGGACATCTGTACTTGCTGCCTGATTTTTTAAACATACAACTGTTTCGGCTATTTCGTTCTTACCGTAGTTAGGTTGGCAAGAGTGCTGTTTTTCTTTAATTATTTGCATGTCCTGATTAAAAATAATACAAACATTGATATTCATAAGAATAGTATCAACAGTAAAGTAAAGCATACTTCAATAATGTCAGTAAATACTTATAAGGGTGAGTTTCTACTGACGTGAAGCTGGGGGAAGTATTTTCATTAACTAATTCTCATGTAAAAAGTCGTACCGGTCGTACCTTAACTGTAACAGATCCACAACATTTGAGTTTTTTGTACATAGAACACCGCCAATATGCGCCACGTGACTCATCTTTGAAAGCTTTCACTTTATAAAATTGTCGACCTTTTGATAATAAAACATTTCCGCCTTTTCTTTCAATTATTGTAATTTCACAATTTTCCGACATTTTAATTTGGTATTGTGAGAAAATGACAAATTTCCACCCGTCAATATCAATGTTTTAATCATCAATAGACAATTAATCAAAAGAGGTAGTAATTGCATTGCACTTCAGCGTTGATAGATAAAACTTTTCCTGTTTATTACGTTCTATTCCCAGTAGTACAACTAGTTAGACCAAGGATAGAACAACTTACTCGAGTTGAACCATTGGTAAAGATATTTCCCCATAGAACAACCGGTTAAACCATGGGTAACTTTACTTCCCAGTAGAACAACCAGTTGTTCATCACAGTTGGACCACGGGTCGGGTTCGAAAAAATTGTGTGTCTGCATCAACATGGATTTAACTCGGGAAAATTCTCGTAGTATGATTTTCTACGATTTTAAGTGTAATTTGACGGCTCAACAGAGCATCGCTCGGCTTGAAACAGCTTTTGGCGATGAAGCTCCATGCAAGACGACTGTTTATAGCTGGTTTGCAGAATTCAAGCGTGGTCGTATCAATCTCAGTGACGAATCTCGCGATGGTCGGCCGTCCACCGCTGTGACCAACAAAAACATCGATGCTGTGCGCCATATGATATAAACAGACAGGCATGTGACCTACCATGAAATTTGCGCATCGTTAGAAATAGGCATGAGTCAAATACAATCAATCCTACACAAACATTTGGGTGTGAGAAAGCTGTGCTCGCGGTGGATCCCACATAACTTGATCGAGGATCAAAAAACGGACCGCGTCATTTGGTGCAGTGCCATGCTTACCAGATTCAACGAAGGTGCGTCAAATTTGGTGTGGGACATAGTAACAGGTGACGAAACATGGATTTATTGCTACGATCCCAAAACAAAGCAGCAATCGAGCGTATGGGTCTTTCAAGATGAGCCGAAACCAACCAAAGTGGCGCGCGTGAAAAGTGCATCTAAGCGGATGATTGTTTCTTTTTTTAATTAAACTGGACACGTGGCTACTGTTGCTTTAGAAAATCGTCGTACTGTGAATAGTGACTGGTACACGACCATTTGTTTGCCGGAAGTTATTGACGAACTCCGTAAAAATAACCGTAAACGCCGTATCATCCTGCACCACGACAATGCTAGTTCTCACACGGCCAGACAGACAAACGACTTTTTGAAGGCGAAAAATGTAGAACTCATGAGTCATCCTGCATACAGTCCCGACCTGGCACCTTGTGACTTTTATCTGTTCCCAAAAATTAAGAACCAATTACGCGGCCAACGATTTTCATCACCAGAAGAGGCTGTCGAGGAGTATGAAAAACACGTTTCAGAGGTCACCACAGAGGAGTGGCACAAAAGTTTTCAAAACTGGTTTGATCGAATGAAAAAGTGCATAGACGCCAAGGGAGATTATTTTGAAAAACAATAAATTAATTTTGTACCTTTAATAGTATTTTTTCATCTTCATTCCGGAAACTTATAGTGCGCCCCACGTAACAGATAGAAGGTATGTCGCAACTCTCGAGTCTTGACTCAAAACAACTGCCTATAAATCCAATAATAATAGTCTTTTGTGGGAACATAAACAGGTGCTAGAGTCATGGTATATCTATACTACTTAGGTGGCAGGTAAGCACACGGCACACCTGATGGGAGTGATTACCGGGGCCTATGGACGTGTGCAACACCAAACGTGTCACACTCACGCCGCCAACCTTGTAAGAACCTTCCAATGCCCTTATTGAAGAACCCCATATTGTAGGCGCTTGGGAAAACCACAGCAGGGAGGTCATTCCACAGCTTAAGCGTGCGGGGGATGAAGTTCGTATCAGTTCTAGCACTCATATCAACTTCAAGTAACAATATTCATGATTATTGTATTGTAGGTAGTTCATGCGAATGTTACACTTTAAAATGAAACTATATTTAAGGGCATCTATTGCAATTGTTCTATTTACACTGATCATGATTTTAGTTACTTTTAAGTAACAAAGTATTACATTAATTATAGAAAAAATACGATAATTAAAGAAGAATTTATTCAAGAAACGCACAATGTACAAAGGATTATAAAAAAACAGTTTTTTTTTAACAATTTTTCTTTTTATAGAAAAGACATTTTAGAACCGAATTTACTAATATTCCCTCTAAACCCTCCTAGCTGGAGGGGTTAGAGCTAAATTGCTTGTGTTAGGAGAGGGCCAAATCGAGAGAGATGGTCCAGTGTCGACCGGGGTGCGAAGGATATCCCTGTCAACGACACGGCGACCGAAAACGATCTATAGACGTCGTGCGTTTTAGTCGGTTCGAGCCCGATATAACCTCTCCCACCGGCTCTGGTGGTGAGGGTATCCTTGGGAATTTTTCGCACGTAATAAAAGGTAGGTGGTTACTTTTGCATTTATGCCATTAGTATGAAACAACATTAAACTGAACAGTGAACACAATAGGCGGATGGTATGTGTATTTGTTCCAAGCGATCTAATTTCACGGCTCACTGATAGCATTCGGCTTTGGATCCTGATAACGTCTCTCAATGATAGCAGCGACTGGCGACCTTCCGCGTCCACGGTCCAATGCTGGCGGATGTGGGCTACGTTAAACTGAGGTATGCTGACTCATAAGTGCCAGTCATTTTAATAATACTTCCTCTTGACAATAATTGTTTATAACTTCCAAAATGTATATATAATTTGTGATTATACTCGCACTGTTTTGATAGCGCAGTAGTAGTGCGTAAGATGGCTGTGTTCGTTTCTCAGCTTGGAAAAAATGCTTTTAAATTTGAAATTCTCTGTTTTGGTATGGCACTTCATGAAATCAAATTATGTTAATTTTTTACTTATTTATTTTAGTACTTAATAAAAATTTCTAGTTTTAAATTTCACTTAGTATTATTCATGTATTGTACAAATCTTATTGAATACAATTACAAAAGAGTAAGAGAGTGGACTCTTTCTTTTTACGTGCGAAGAATACCCACCGGATACCTCTCCCCGCCGGACCCGGTGGGAGAGGTTATGTCACACTCGGACCGACTAAGACGCACGATGTCTGGGGGTTGTTGTTGGTTGCCCGAGGAGAGGTTGGCTGGCATTTCCCTCACACCCCGGCTGACCCAGCGCCATCTCTCTCGATCTAGCTCTCCTCGGGTGTGGGCCAGCGGAGTCCCCTACTGCCCCTTGGAAACGAGTTCCCTTGGCTTCATATAGCAAACTTTTGGTGCAACCACGTGTATATTAGGATTCAGCGCAAGTGTACCTTACCTTCCTGTGAACTAACGCAAATTCATATTTTTTTGTTATAACTTTTCCTGTATTTTCCATTATTACACGTATGAAAACTCCCACAAGTTGTACATGACCATGATCTAAGCTAAATATATCCCAAACAGGGATTGGCTCCCGAATAATGATGAAATATCTAAAGGAGGAGTATTTTCGTAAGAGGTAGGACACGACGGTACCTCCGTCCAATTGAGCAGTCCGACTGGGAAATTACCTCCGCCCTACAAAATACCGCGGCCATAATAACTTCGTGTTGTTCCCGGCGGTGAGTAGGGTAGCCAGAGCTCACTGGAGAGTTTTTGTACTGTCAGTGGAAATACAAAAAGCTTGTCCTGCTTTGCCTTTAACTCTGACGGCACAGAAACTCTCAATATTTGCAGGGTTGGGAACGCGAGTGTGATTCTCTTGGTTAGCACGCGTCCATAAACCAAGGTTTCCATCAGGTGGGCTTGTCTGTCATCTAAGTGGTATAAATAAAGGAGGCAGGAACCTCCGGGTCGGACAGACTTGCTAATAGAAATCCTAAGAATCCGAACAAGGAAAAAGATTAAATAATGAGGTATACTGGCTGCGCGGCGGCGGCGCGTGTGGCGCGCCTCCCCGTTTCCGGGGACGAGTTGGGGACTCTGTAGTCCCCACACCCGAGAAGAGGGCCAGATCGTGAGAGATGGCCCTGGGTCGGCCGGGGTGCGAGGGATATGCCTGTCAACCTCACCTTCGGCAACCAAAACGACCCACAGGCGGCGTGCGTTTTAGTCGGTTCGAGTCCGACATAACCTCCTCCACCGGCTCCGGTGGGGAGGCATCCGAGGGGATTTTGCGCACGTAAAAAAAAAAAAAAAAAAAAGGTATACTGGCTGCAGATACAAGAAATATTGTCACAGACAAAAGATAAGAGTAAGATAATGTACAGTCGCCCGCAGAACCTAGAGCCTTTGCAGATGCGTAGAATTTTTTTTTAATCTAAGACACGTCAACTTGACTTCACCTTGCCTGATGGTAAGCTAAAGGCAAAGTCTCAGGAAAGAGGGTAACAATTACAGACACTAAGTAATGTTACAATGGTGGCACTCAGCTTGACGGCCTCATCAGATGCTTTTTCACGCCCCGCTTAAAGGACCCGGGACTGTAGGAAGAAGGAAACACGTGTGCTGGTAATGAATTCCAGGTCTTGGTGGTGCGGCAAAGAAAAGAGTCTCCGAACCGCTTGGTTCTTGCTCGTATATTCTGCACAGTGTGAGGGTGACATCTAAGCCCTGCACGTGTTGTCCTATGTAGGAAAGGAGATGGTGGGATTAGTTGGAAGAGCTCTTCAGAACACTCACCATGGTAGAGACGGTAAAATACAGCCAAGGAAGCAATATCTCTACGCATCTGCTAAGGCTCGAGGGTGTTCGTGACCTCAGGATTCCCAATAATTCCTCTAACTCCTCCAACGTGGTGTGTGGTTTGCACGTGCTAGTAGTAAGTTCACGTCGGTAGTGTAATAGCCAGGATTCAAACCCGGGACCTTTCGATCATAAGGCTGCCTCCTTAACCACTAAGGTACTGACGCGACATGTAACCAATACCGATGGTGACTGTACCAACTGCCATCTTCTGCTATCAATCTGTTCCACTCCTATCTCTTATTCAATAAGATAACACAAGATTAGCATTTATGAATGGCTGATAGAAATATTTGCTGACGGTAATATTATTTTATTGTGGGTATTTGCAATGACATTAGAAGTTATATGAGCTATAATTAAGTGGATACCCACTTATTTATTTGGCGCAGACATCTTAAGATTAGTAAGTAAATCATTTATTGCTCGATACACGGTATGTCACAATGGTGTTACAAAAACAAATAATGTCCGACATGTTTCGCAGATTCTCTGCATGCAAATTTATCCATTTGAACTGTAAAAGTTAACCTTTTTTTTTTTAACAATTCAGGATTCGGACATGTATCTGTCACTTTGTATTTTCCTCAATATTTTTTCAATAAAAAAACTACACATGGTTTTTGTTTGATATTTGCTGAGCTTGCCAAAGAATAAAAAGATATTCCAGATTTAAAAATTGCGGGACGTAGCGTTTGCTGTAGTGTATTTAGTATCAGCATTGCTTCTTCTTCGAGAAAATACTACAACGGCTTGGGAGCAACTGCTCATCTTCCCATACAAAATTTTACATATTAGAACAGACAAGACAGACCGGACAGCCCACCGAACAACAACAAATTCATTGACGTCTCAAATTAGAAATAATTGTAGCGTCATAACGGAAAATTTAAACCCAACATACTCTTCTTTTCGGAAAAGCAATATTTTTAAATTGGTTGAATCAAAATTAAGGGATGGTGACATAAGTGGGGCATCGAGATTGCTTTTTAGTAGCGATGTAGTGGCGCCCTGCTCTCCGGAGACCCTTACTGGTCTGCGGAGCAAGCATCCAGCGCCTGCGGGTGGCCTTTCTTTTCCTGAGGCACCTGTCCCCGACCCTGATTGCCTGTGCGTAACGGCCAAGGAAGTGTTGGCAGCCGTTGTCTCCTTTCGAAGTGATTCTGCCGGAGGTCTTGACGCATTAACCCCACAACATTTGAAAGATCTTTTAGGGCCAAGCGCCGGGGAGGCTGGTGAGGCACTTCTGAAGGAGCTAACGGCTCTTATGAATTTGATGCTCTCCGGTAGTGTGGATGATGCCATCACAGACATTTTGTATGGGGCTAATTTGTGTGCCCTACGCAAGGGAGATGGTGGCATTCGTCCCATTGCCGTGGGATGTACGTACCGACGTATGGCAGCCAAACTCTGTTGTAGATATTACAAAACCGAGTTAGCTTTGAAGTTACAGCCCCTCCAAATTGGTTTTGGTTCAAAGGGGGGCTGTGAGGCTGCCATACATGCTTTATCAACCTACCTTGGCTCCAGTAAAGGTGAGGTCATTCTCAAGGTTGATGTGAAGAATGCTTTCAACTCGGTGAACAGGGACACCTTGTTGAACCAAGCTAAATTAGAAACACCCAAAATTTATAATTTTCTTTGGCAATGTTACAGATACCCCTCCAAACTATTATACAAGGACAACCTTTTGAAATCAGCTGTTGGATGTCAACAAGGAGACCCTCTTGGACCGGTAATTTTCAGTTTAGCCATTCAGCCCATTATTCGGCGGTTAAATTCTAAATTTAATGTATGGTACCTAGACGATGGGACTCTAGGAGGAGATGTGGAGACAGTTTTACAAGATTTGGTATTTATTAAAAATGAATTTAGATTAATTGGTTTAGAACTAAATGACAGCAAATGCGAGATTTTTTTAAACGACGTTTCGGACAAAATTTCTACTATTTCTAAATTCAATTCCGTAGCTCCCACCATCAAAATTTTAGAAAAAGACTCTTTACGTCTCCTCGGGTCCCCAATCCTAGAAGATGCCTACACCTCATTTATAGAGGAAAAAGTTCAAAATTTTAGTGACATTTCGGATCGCCTACTCAAAATAAATATACACTCGGCTTTCACTATTCTTCGGTATTGCCTATTCGTTCCAAAATTCACCCATGCCTTACGATCGACGCCATTTTTTAAACATATTACAATTTTGAAAAAAATGGACGAAATTATAGAAAATACCCTCACCAAAATTTTAAATGTGGCCTTGGATGACCGAGCTTTACTACAAGCGACTCTACCGATTCGCTTGGGTGGGCTCGGTATTCGCAAAATTTCAGATGTCAGCTTACCAGCGTTCCTGTCTTCAGTCCACAGTACGGAAGAATTAACTAGGAAAATCCTTGCACCTACACTAGTTAATTCTGAAGTATTGTGTAAGACTGATGCAGTGAACGCTTGGAAAATTGCATGTCCAAACACCGATCTCCCAAGGAACCTTTTCTCACAGCGTCAGTGGGACGGGCCGCTCTGCAGCTTAGTTGGAAAAAAATTACTAAATACATGTTCCAATGCTGCTGAGCGTGCCCGTTTACTGGCGGTTGGAGTGTGGGAATCGGGTCTTTGGCTACAAGCTCTTCCGTCATCTAACGTAGGGACTATGTTAGATGACACTACCTTCCGCATCGCAACTTGTCTCCGTTTAGGTGCGCCGTGTGTTTCTCCGCATCAATGCCGTTGTGGAGAAGCCGTTGACAGACTCGGACACCATGGTCTGTCGTGCTGCAGGAGCGCTGGGCGAATTCCACGGCACGCCAGCCTCAACGACATAGTCCGCCGTGCTCTTGTCACCGCCGGTGTACCAGCTGTACTAGAACCAAACGGTTTGGCGCGTGACGATGGCAAGAGACCGGATGGCATGTCGTTAATGCCATGGAAGATGGGTAGGACTCTGGTGTGGGACGCCACATGCGTTGATACCATGGCTCCTACCCATATAACTAGCACGGCTGGCTGTGCTGGTGCTGCTGCTGCTTCTGCAGAGGCTCTCAAGCGGCGCAAATACTCCAATCTCATCGGAGATTATGAATTTGTGCCGTTTGGAGTCGAGACTTTGGGGTCATGGGGTCCGAGCGCTCGCAACCTCTTCCGTGAGATTGCGAAGCGAATGGTCGACGCTTCTCGTGACCAGAAGGCTGGCCTCTTTTTAGGACAGAGAATAAGCATTGCCATACAACGTGACAATGCTGCCAGTCTTCTGGGAACGCTACCACAAGAGGCATGCGATGCGGAGGAATTCTACGACGCATTTTAATTGTTCTTAGCTATAAGTTGTATAATAGTTATTTTATTTTTATTGTATTTAATATTTATAAATTATTTCTTGATTTGTTTATTAAAAAAAAGGATTACAAATTGAAATTAAAACGAAATAAACACCTTAAGTAAAAGGTAATTAAATAATGATAAAATAACTTATTGTTCGTACATATATAAAATTGAAGTGTCTCTTTGTAATATTAGAAGAACAGTTTTCAATGGTTACTTACATAAGTATGAAAGTTTTACATGGAAAGAATAGAGTACTTAACAATATTCTCTATCTTCGATAGATATCTACTTATATTTGTTACAGTTAATCTCTGAAACGGATGAGCCTATATTGACGGGATTTTCACTGATACACAGCTGATAGTATAAGACGTAAATGAGAATATATCAGTATATTTATTACAATAAAAAGGATTACGATTATTAGAAAAAGCCCAGACCTGAGTCCAAGCAGACGTTGAACATCAGTAGTTACAAATTTATGATAAGATATAATAATAATAAATATTCTACATAACGCTATCTAGACCCATGGTAATCATAGCTTAATTAGCTTGTGTTATGGAATCTAGAATGCGGATAAACATACTTAGATATTTTTTTTTGTAAATACATACATATTATACATAGTTATGTTATGTTATTATACATATCACAATAGTGCCCGGAAGACGGCAATAGGATCACCCCCTATTACGTGGGGCCAAATTTAATGATGGGTGAAATGTGGGTGTTAATTCACAGAGCGGTTTCAAACCCGCGTTTACTGCATAGCAGTCGAACGTCCTACCGCTACGCCGCAAAGGATATTTAGAAACATCAGGATAACGTATTCATCATCGCTGAACGTCGGGTGCAAACTGCCCGAGCTCCCGATGTCGGTGGTTCGGTTCCGTTCGACACAGTGCTCTTGTACCGGATGTAAATAATACGGAATCACGGCCGGGGACGCACTGGCGCTCGTCACAAGGTCATGACGACGCACTGCACTGTACGATAATCGCCTTTGTATCTGTGACAGCTTATACTATTAGTAGGTATAATTACGAACGCTTATTATACATGTCAAAGCCTGTCAAGATGTGGCTTAATCACGCTGCTTAGCTACCCCACCCAAATGGCTGAATGGATCTGGTTCAAATTTGCTACAGATGCTTTTATCTGGCAAACTAAATGGTAAATTTAGAGATTTTTATTACGTGAGAAAAATCCCCACTGATACGTCTCTGCCGGAGCCAATGGGAGAGGTTGTCTTGGACTCGAACCGACTTAAACGCACGGCGCGTGTGGGTCGTTGTTGGTTGCCGAACATGAGGTTGACAGTCATATCCCTAGCACCTCGGCCGACCAAGGGGCATCTCTCATCTCTCTGGCCCTCCTCAGGTGTGGGGACCTCAGAGTCCCTAACTCGTCCCCGGAAGGTCAGAGTGAAAGGCGGTTCTATCAGTCACCCCCAGGCCTGTCCTCATTGGGGGCGCAGGTCATTCATCGACCTCCGAGCCCGAGTTGCCTTCGTACGCGGGCAGCTTGGCTTGCGATCCTTCGTCGCTCCCGCTGCCGCTCCCACCCCGCCTCCTCCTTCACGAGCATTAGATAGGTACTTGCTCTTAGAAGGAGAGGTAAATTTAGAGATTAAATTAAATTGGATGTAGGTATAAGTAGTCTGTAAGTTTGGATAAATACTTTTATGAAAGTTTAGAGGGGGTATGTATTTAAAGTTTCTCAAAAAGCAAAATCGGACATTATTATGACTATAATATTAGCGAAGTAACATAGTTTTAATTAGATTCCCTCCACAGTCCTAAAATAGTGGCATATTCCACGCCTCGGAGGCCCCTGGTATTTGCAGGAAACGTAAAATTAAACTACAAATTAAACAAACAGGATATAATCGCGTTGCGTGTTCAGAGACAATGTAGAGGATCACTAAATGTATACCAATTAGTTTGTATTCATAGAACTGCTTTGTTTTTAAGGTCAATAACGATCGATTAATCGTCAAATGTTCCAAAAATACCAAATTACATGCGTGAGGCGTGAGCTGCCCTCATTAATAGCTGATGGCTCGTCTTGATGCTCTGTTAGGACGCTGAATGTTTATAATGGTGTAAGCCAAGATTATAATTTGATCAATTATTGTATTACAACACGTTCGTTGTTCATACTGTAAGCTATTTTTGTGGAACAGTGAACCTCTTACGGAGCACTCTGGGTAACAGAAGAGTCAATGATTTTCTGGTTTTCTTAGAAAGAGAAGTTACCACAAGTCATAATGTTCTGCCAGTGAGCTCAGCTGCTTTAGATTGCTCTGTCCCTTCCAATGCTTCTCTGGTGAGTATGAAGCAGAGCTGAGAAACGTGATTGGAGCGAACCCACTTGTCGCCGTTTCAGATTCTTCTTCTTGCCTTCCTCTAGTTCTAGGCGTAATCAGATTAGGAAATCGGCAAGGACAGGAAGAGTAGCTTTCATAAGTAGAGAGGTTGAAAACCCCTCTTAGACAAGTATAAGGGTATGTCACTTATATTATAATCGCAATGCAACAGGTAGAACTGGGAGAAAAGAGCCAAGCAATGAATAATAATTTGCCAATAAGTAGGTAAGTAAGTACCTACCCAAATCACAACAGGTTGGCCAAATCTGATTAAAGGTAAATAACGGTATATACCTAACATAGAGTGGGTACCTATGGTAAGTACCTAACTGCAATCAAAATACCTCTCATCGATATATTAATAATCAATTACTAAGGAAGCCAAAAATTTGAAATAACTTAGAAAATTCCTTTGTCATTGATTGATTGACACCAAGATCGCATTAATTGCCGTAAACATCTTTGTGGATGTTTTGAAAAGTACATAAAAATACAACAGGCACTATAAACCACTCCTGTGCGTTCCTACGCGCCTACGTAAACCGGTAAAAGCACTGCTTGTAGTGTAACGCAGGTTGTGATTACAGATTACGTAACCGGCGCAGGCGCACGCTGACCGTGACCGCGCGGGAAAGAGTGCGCGAACGTCATGCGTGCACTGGACTCGGCGCCGACGACGTGACGTTAGCGAGGTGACACACCAGCGGTCGATAGGTACAAGACGAAAGTGCCGTCACAACATACACATCGTACAAACAGCGTTGCATCATCTAGGTTAACTTTCGTTGGTGAAAGCGGCCCTTAGTGTACAAGCTCTGTATAACAACATCGACAAGATATTATCGCAAGGATTATTTAAGATGTTACACTAGCACACTAGTTTATTCTTGCACACTCAAGCATCTTAGAGCATTAATAGTTTTTACTGTTTTATGCTATGATTTTACATTGTACCAAATAGTATCTGCATAAAATGGAAGTGACGTACGGCAGAAGCTGTTCACTTGAAACGATACGGCACAGGTAAATTCACCAATGTCAACGCAAGCACACAGGCTTGCACTAATCAGCGATTGCGCATAATAACAAAATATGATTTCTTTTATTAAAATTCGCGGTGTTTTTAATATTTTTATAGTAATGTATTGATATGATAGCATATCTACCTCATTTCAATAGCAGATTATTGCAGGTTACGTTCTACTTCTCACATAGGTACGTTCAAACATAACCTCTATTAATTGCCTAAATATTTTTTACTTTTGTTGAGATAGTGCAATGAATACACTAGGCTATAATTGAGCAAGCAATGTCACCAGGTTAGACGCGTCCAAATGGAAATGTAATAATAATTTAATAAATATAAAAATTGTATAATGATATCATTTACGGATCTCTAGTCGCTGTTTTCCATTATGTTTAAAGTGTCATCACCATTATCTTAAAATTTCTCCTGGTTACACCCAACACTTTCATCTCAGGGCCCAAGGTCCACTCACTCTTATGCTTCTTTCGATTTAGCTTTCCTAGCCTTTATTGGGACCGATTCACCGTCTGGCCTCTTACCCCGAGAAAAAAGCCTGCTCCAGAGTCTCGTGCGTTAACCATTAGGTTGGTGTACCATTTAGCAAGTAAGATTTGCTTGGACTTTAAGATCTCGGTGAGGCTCCATACCCTATTTTGTATAAGATGCAGAACAAACTGCTCAGAAAAAAAATCTCTCGCGTATAGTTATTCCGTAGGTGTGTCCGTTCGCTTATGTTATCGGAATGTTAAACATTGCATTTTGCTGTAACGGTGGTAAAATTCAAATACATTGATGTGTGCGTGATAAAAATTTAAACTTTAAAACTGTAGATTATTTTATGTCTCACGTGGTAGACAGATGTCTTGTTAACGGCCATATTTCGCGAATAGTTTCCGGTCAACGTAGTTTGTCTGTGTTGTTGCTTGCTATGCTACACATGATTTTTTACTGTGTAGTATGATTTTTTAATAACATCTTGTAACAGTACCAACCTGTCAGACCTACTTGATTTGATACCATGTGGGTCTGAATTGGTCTGAGTTGGTACAGTACCTTTCGTTTTTAAAGCATAAAATTATTGACATTAACATTATAGAGTTATTAAAATTTGAAAAACACATATGTGATATGCGTGGTTCCCGGCGGAGTAGAATTTGGACCACCCCATCTCTACCCATGCAGTGTCGTACAAGGTGACTAAGGGATAGGGCTGTTTAACATCAGACACATATACCACAAAGACTCAGCCTTAGCTGTAAGGCTCGAGTCAACAATAGTGCCCGAAATTAGGCGATAGGGTCACCCCCTATTGCGTGGAAACGAATAAAATAATTGGTGAAAGGTGTGATTATCCTAATATTTACATAGACAATTACTAACAAAAACATCACTCATTTAGCGCTGTTTACGGTAGTCACTATAAGTCGAGACATGAGTGTAGGTATCTGTTTATCATTCCTCAGAAGGCGATGTCACACGCATCCATCAATGACTATTCTCAGTATCTCAGAATTTAATCATAGCACATTTTTATCTCTTTCAAACAACAAGAACGCAAGTCTTGCGTTTTATATTCCTTTAACTTTGGAAATAAATATAAAATACCAGAACAGAACCCAGGATCGATCTTATTACATACCTGAAACAAACAAAATTAATATTAATTACAAATTGTAAATAAACGTTAATAAAGTGTCTCGTTTTTTTACACTAATTATAGGTGGTTCTAATTATACCTACGACACTGGCTGTAGAACAAAGGGGGATGCTGGAAACAAAAACGGCATTTCGAATATCCAAGAATGTCCAAGCAGACTGCTAAAGCGGACCTCTGACTCCAAGGTGAAAACTAAAACAAGGATAAAGAAGTCCAGGTCCTCGATTCTACTAAAGTAAAACCACTGTCATACCACAAATACTGCAAAAAATAGCATTAAATTTTTGACTTTATTTCAATATTCTTAAGTTCAAAATTATATGTAAAGAGTTTCATTACAATTTTACATCTCTTTGCAAAAAGACTTTTAGTTTTAGACTTTAAAAACATTGATTTAGAATCTAAAATTAAATGGATTCTTTAGCAGTGTTCGTTGTATGCCAGTCGATTTGCTTTAGCAAAATCGAGGTCCAGGCAGGTCGCTCATTTGATCAGAGTATTCCACCTAAAAATGATCGCGTGTTCAACTCCCGTTCTGAATGTTGGAGTAATCCCATCTAAGTAAATCCAATTAAAGTTTTAAAAGTACCTATAACTTTTTTTCTTAATGTGCGCAAAATCTCCACGGATACCACTTGTATCCACGTGTATGTTGTGTATGTTGTGACGGCACTTTCGTCTTGTACCACGTGTATTGTGGAGAGGTTATAGTCGGACTTGAACCGACTAAAACGCACGCCGTCTGTGTGGACCGCAGTTTGCCGGAGGTCTGATTATCTGAGACATATCCCTCGCACCCCGGCCAGCCCAGGACCGTCTCTTATAACTTAAAATATAGAATCCTAAACTGTCTGTGGTTCAATGAAATACCAAATTAGTACAACTTACCTTTGTCGTGTCGATTCAATACGACAAAAGTAACTTCCATAAGTCTCACACGCTACACGCTTATTACAGGTGACGCTAATAAAAGCGTATTGAAAAGAACAAAAGCGCAATACAACAAAACTAGCTAATTAATCAGAGGTGACGAAAAGTTCGTAACATTATTGTGTTGTTGGTGACAGGAGATTGGTGTCAAGGCGCTGACGCCTGCCCCCCGGAGCCCGGCGCGCTCACTCGCGTCTCGTCTGCTCTCGTTTTTCAGTTGACACCATAAACTTCAAAGCGTCGGTAATTAAGGACTCGGCTTTACGATCAAGAGGTTCCGGGTTCGATTCTTAGTCATTACAGTACAGACGTGACCTAACACAAACAATTTAGCTTAGCTGGGGAGGTTTTCAGAGGGAGTGTTAGTAATTTACGACTGTAATGCCGGTTCAAAGTGCCTTAGCTGTAATGTGTTCAGTATACATTTGGTAAAAATAGTGATAAAAACTTTTTTAGTCATTTACTGTTATAATATATGACTATTATTAGATAGCTACTAAAATACACTAAAATAAAATAAACATAAAAATTACATACATTTATTTATTAACAATTTCATAATGTATTAAGATAATACATTATGAAATTGTTAATTTTAATCTTTTAAGTAGCCATAGGTAGGTACCATGACATTTTGATTTGTATTCTGGAATTTACAAACAATAATTTGACAGTATGAAAATTTGTAGATTCAGATTATTGTTTGTAATAAATGTAACCCATATTTGCAATAAATAAATTTGAATTTGAAATACTATTTTATACTGTTTATTGACATTTGTACTTTTTCTCAAAGGATCAATTGTTACCTTTGAGGATGCGGTAAGACGAAACCGGTCAGGTGTAATAATAAAAAATACTGTGGAACAAGTGCAAGTGTATTTCAAGATGTGTTGAATTTGAAAATTTGCCCTTGTATTTCTTCTGAGGGGAAGACCGACGTGCATCTATTATAGACCAACAAAGAAATAAAACTATTTTAACGCGATTAATTTGTGTTATTGTTTTAAAAATAGTTTTATTTTTATTACAACACAAAATACCTACTTAAGTACCGTAAAATGGGGCGACTTTGATCAATTTTTAAATAGAACAGCTTCTATTTCATTCAATATACGCATTAAAATTTAAAAAAAAAAATCGTAGTGACGACTCATTATGAACAATAATATTTTTTTAAATAAAAAAATTTTGACGTCATATTTTTGAGGAAAAAAAATAAAACGAGACCTATCAACTTCAGACTGAATATGGGGATACTTTGAGACCTGACGTTTTTATGATTGCTTTTGAAAGTAACCCCAATTTGATATATGACACAATTTTTATTTTTTATTTTGATAGAATATTTTAGGAAAAAGGGGGTTTTGAAGTCTTTTGGGGTGTCTTTGACACAAGGGGTGAAGTTGATATTGGTATTTTGTTACAGTAAATAGCACGATTTTAAATAAAACTATGCATATCTGATTGTAAATATAATAATTTTTCTTAAGTTGGAACATAATAGGAACCTAATGTGAAAACTCTCTTCTAATCTAAATACTTACTAATTGTTTAATTGACAAATCAGTCTTCGCGTTAATAAAGCTCAATTTATAAATCACTTTCTCTTATAACTAGGTATCATTTATATAAATTTTAAAATGGTTATAAAAGATAACAAGAACAGCCTTCTAAAATTTATAGCTCCTTAATGTTCACGTCAGAAGGAAACACATAACATTCATCAGTTAGTTTTGGCGTAGGAAGGTAAGATATGACATCGCTTTCTTCGATAATTGAAATATCTCCATCGACCACATGAAAGTCTCTTTTTGACTTTTTGATAGACTTAAAACCTTGCACGACAAGCTTCTCGTCATTGATGTCTTCGATGATGCAAACATATTGGTAAGTTTTTTTACCCTTTACAGAACTAAATTTAGCCAATATAAACTGCCCAATTTTCAGTCCACGTGAATTGTAATCCTCAGAAATACCATCTAGGCTCTGAACAGACTCACAGTCTGTAATATCATCATTGGTAACAACATGATAGGGCTTTTCTTTTTCTAATCTTGTCAATGGTGAACAAAGTTGATTATTGACATCTGAAGAAGTTTGAGAACCATTTTGCATAGCTGAGGAAGGTCCAGGTTCATCCACGCGTATAACAGGCTCAGATACATTACTCGATTCTCTAATAGGGGACGCAGAATCATCTAGAGTAGCTACACTTTTGCCTGGCTCTACGGCTAGCCGTTTTTTTTTTCTTGTTGGTTCAGAAACATTACCAAATCGCTGCTTTTCTAAAAAATCTGTTAAAGTGTCTCTAACTGTGGTAACAACATCATCAGCAGATGTTTCATTCGGAATTTTCTGCAAAACTTTTTCCCTATTAAATGGAAAGATACCCGTAGCTTCGAATCCAGCTATTAAATTTCTTCGGACAGCAGATATTACAGTGTCAGCTCTATTTTTTGGTGGTGTTTTATCCATTTCTAAAAGGGCTTCCTTCAAAAGATTTGGAAATACTTCTTTCGGGACTGTCGTAGAACGCATATTATGTTTTTTCCAGTTCTCGAGGGTTTTTCTCCATGCACCCTTCATGGGCCGGAAGAATGCAACATCCAGCGGTTGAGTTAGATGGGTAGAATTCGGCACCAAGCATACAAAACTCACATTATGGGTTTTACAGGCATCCAACACATCGGTATCAATATGCGATGACAAATTGTCACCAATCAATACAGTTCTCCCTTCTAATCTCTTGGCATGGGGCAGAAAAACTGAAAAAAACCAGTCACGGAAAGTAACTCTGTCAATCCATCCACTCATTGTTCGATTGTATCTACTTCCACGACTACAACATGGTTCGGAACAGCATGGACTACCCACAATACCTCTCTCTTTCCATGTATCGTACAGGTGGGTACTTTTATAAATAACATACGGCGGGAGTAGAGTGCCATCTGCTGAACCACAAATCATAATAGTCGTGCAGCTTTTGGTAAAATTCATGATTTTTTCAGGATACTTCACTCCTCTCCTATATATACACTTTTTCTTCCCGGGATCATCGCTGACGTTTGATTCGTCGTAATTAAATATGTGACTAGGGGGTACACCGTCCACTTCTTTTTTGAGATTATCAAAAAAAATATTAAGGGATTCACGTCCCACAGAAGCTCTTGATCTTTTTATGTTCGTTGAGACTCTTTGACCATAGGCATTCTTATGACGTTTTAATAAACTAAGCGCCCAGTCTATCCCTGGTAAATTGTTTGTGAAGCGGTCTATGAGTTTACCTTGTCGGTCCAAATACGCCTTTGCGAACATTCGTAAGTCTAAAGTAGATAATGGGAACCCATAGTCGGCACAAGTAGCGGCCGCTCGTAATATTGCTATTTCTTCATCATGTGTGAACACAGATTGCCCGCCAACAGTTCTACCATGACATCCCTTGTATTTATTGTATAATGTACCGTATGGGATCTTATACGTCGAAGAAGCCGCAAAGATGGAGAGATCACCATTGGTAATTTTTACGAGGGCTTCTTCAAGCGCCTCGTCGGTATAATTTTTATAGTTGCGACTTCCCGCAACTCTTTTATACGTGCGCACCATTACACGTAGGTAGGTACTATAAAAAAAAAACTACATTAGAGGGGGCACAAGAGCTATTATCGAACTGCAAGTGTGTTGTACGTAATTAGGGGGTTGCTTTGAAATTATATTCAATTTCAAATAGGTATATCTCTGGAAATAAACACACTGGGGCGGGATTGATAACTATCAATGTCGCCCCATAGACTTAGTCAAAGTAGCCCCTTCTTACAAATTCCGTTGTGCAATACAAAATGGCCGACTTACATAAAAAACAAAATTCCTCTCGATTAGGCAAAACATCTCAATATTACATGACCTTATTATCTTAACTACGAAAAGTATACTTACGCCTATACTCATGAAGTTTTTTACACCACTTTTTCAACAAAAATTATTTAATAATAATTATACCAAGTATCGGGACTTCTCGCGAATTATATTTTTTTGGAACTTACTATTTCTGCCGACGTTTCGGATGCGTTGCAGCACCCGTGGTCACGACTTGACTAGTCTTCGAGCGTCGAGATGTATGCGGGGAACATTTTTTGAGCGCCTACCCACCATTACACTTATTATGAATGGTTAGGCTGGCGACACACCACACTCACTATGTCAGTTTTTAACGCACTGTGTTTTTTGGTTTTAGTATCTTAATCACTGGATTCCACGTTCCGGATAGCTTGAATCCATCTTCCCTATTGAAATTTTTATATTTTTTGATTTCAATGGCTTCACGCACAATCCGTGAATAGTAGTGGCGATCAGTGGAGAGGACTTTGGGTTGATGAAGCTCAATCCAGTGATTGGTACCCGACTCAAGATGTTCTGCTACTGCCGATTTGTTGAACTGACGGTTTTTCACAGCTGCGATATGTTCTCTGACTCTCTCTGCAATGGTTCGCTTGGTCTGGCCTATGTAGGAACTACCGCAGCTGCAATCCACTTTATAAACACCCGGTGTTTGTAGAGGTATGACGTCCTTCGATGTTCGCACATATTTCGCTACTTTGGCGAACGGTTTAAAAATCGTCTTGATGGAAAACTTCCGTAAGCAAGATCCGATTTTGTCCGTTACACCTTTCACATACGGCATGTATGCCGGTTGGCGGTCAACACCCAGCAACATCTTCCTCGGTGCACGTCGCGGCTTTCTAGCACTCGTACCATACCCGTTCACCTCAAGAACCTCCTGAACATGATCTAACTCCTGCTGTAGGTGCTCAGGGTCACACAGGTCATTAGCTCGCTTGATGAGCGTCGAACTTACGGATTTTAAGAGTGTGGTGTGTCGCCAGCCTAACCATTCATAATAAGTGTAATGGTGGGTAGGCGCTCAAAAAATGTTCCCCGCATACATCTCGACGCTCGAAGACTAGTCAAGTCGTGACCACGGGTGCTGCAACGCATCCGAAACGTCGGCAGAAATAGTAAGTTCCAAAAAAAATATAATTCGCGAGAAGTCCCGATACTTGGTATAATTATGAATTCACACCGCGAAAGTTTAAAAATAACATTATTTAATAATTTCAGGAATTATTTTCACTTCGAAATTATCACACTGCACTGCCGATACTTTTGCATGTAATAGCTGATATATCAAGGCTACCAACAAAACAAAAACGAAATGGGTGCATTCCAATCTTACTGACTTAGAACTTGAAAACTAAAAAATAAAAGCTATCGTCAATGTCACCCCGTTATTCAAAGTCACCCCATTCTACGGTACCTAATTTAACGTGTATTATTTGAGTAAGGTTTCGACAGTATTATGTCGGTAACACAATTTAAAACAGTCTTTTACTTGGAGGTTAACACATCCTTAAAAAACAAAAGAAAACATGTACATAATATATGAGTAGGTTCAAGCAAATACGATAATTTAAAAGTTGCATTTTTTTTGATAAATACTTAAGAATATAAGTAAGTAGGTATAATATAATACCTCTATGCCTTGGTGAGTATGGTAAGCTCTCGATGCCATATACAAATATCTATGGAAATCAGTACGAGATTCACCAGTGAAATTTCGCTAATCTATACCGAGTTTTCATGTTTTACTCTATTTAATTTCATGGTGTAAAATGTGCCAACACTGTTGAAATTCAGTCTTTCTGGCAATACTATAGCGTTATATTTCTATTCGTAATATGTCTAATCGCATTAAGCGCTTCCATAGTCTGTATAACAAAGAATACCCATAATAAATTATAATAAAATAAATAAATAGATAACGTAATGCTTACATATGAGCACCAGATGTTTTGCAAATATTGCGAAATCTTTATATATCACCTTGTACGGTAACTTATTGCAATTCATTGTTACCTAAATCTTTTGAGTAAGCCCCCCCGGTGACTTCTCCGTGGTACTACCCAATGACACTACTGGTAGTGTCAAGGGGAATATTCTTTCCTCATTGCACTATACCCAATGACACTACTGGTAGTGTCAAGGGGAATATTCTTTCTTCATGGCACTACGGTAGTGCGGAAATAGTATTCCCCTTGACACTACCAGTAATGTCATTGGGTAGTGCCACGAGGAAGTCACAAAAGATTGATTATTTGTGGGTAGAGCATTTCAGTTATTTATCGAGCGAGTAAAAAGTTTAGCATGGTGGTCCAAATAATAGATTTTCGAGATATCATTTTTTTGTTGTTCCGGTACGGTACGGTCAGTTTACAGGCTAGTTGTAGACCTAGTAACTAGAAGTTGAATTATATGTTGTTGAGTGTGGGTATTAATTATTCCTAAAGAAAATCAAGTACCAAATCTAAACATGATTTTTTTGTTAGTTTTATGTTACGCATTGACTTTCATTACCTAATTAATTTTAATTGATCTTCTTTCAAGTAACAACACCGACACGCAACCACGTTATTGTTTCATGTGTTGTAATGAGGAAGCACTCAGATATTCAATATTTTTAAAAGTTTCATTGTAAACATAGAAAATTGCTGATAATTTTAGACATAAGTTATGGTTTCACCTCCAGCTTTCATGCGCAGATGCCAAACAAAACATGACGAAATATTCGAGATAGGTATTAGAAAATATACCGTAACTGTTAGTACAACAGTATAGGTAGTAAATAAACTTAAAATGTGTACACTTTAAATTGTTGTCTCTTTAAAAAAGCCGCGTTGTCTGTGATTTCCGACAAAAAGTAGAATTTAGATCACCCCATCTCTTCCAATGCGGTGTCGTACAAGGCGACTAAGGGATAGGGCTGTTTAACATCAGACAGATATATACAGCCCAGCCTCGGCCTCAGATGCATGGCTCGAGTCAACAATAGACCCCGAGGGACGGCTATAGGCTCGTCCCCTATTACGTGAGACCGAATACAATGATTGGTGAAATGTGGGTTGTATGAAATCACCTCGTCCTAATCCCCGGGGATGTAGGCGTGATTATTTATATGCATTTTAAAATTGTATACGGTAAGGTGGTACCGTGTACCGTGTCCTATATCCTATCTATGTCCTATCCCGGTTGCAGCTGCATTTTGAAGTACGAGGTACTGTCACCTACTTTTCTTTTTCCATATTTCCCAAATCTTGAGAGAAAAACCAGAGTATGCTCTGGTATAAGTTTTCCTAGGGCGTAATACGTTTAGCCTTTGCCTTCAGAAATCCCGAATTAGTAGAAATTTGAACTATTAATAAATTGTTTAGTAAGTCTAAATATAAACATTTCAACATTAAATATAAAACTCACTAAAATCGGTTAGCCAATTTTTAAGTGATGGTCAAACAAACACTTATAAAAGTTAAAATAATGTATACTTACCTTAGATCTTTAGGTACACTTCGTGCATCACTAAGTAATCATTACTTAATGTCATAAGCAGGTATGTTTAAGATAAATGACCCTAACTCACAACTAGCAGGTTAAATAGAGTAGGTAAGCAGATATATAAGGTATCTATAGTGAAACCAACGTTGTACCGAACTACGTCGCTGTCAAATGCATACCATTTTATGGTGGCACTACACATGGCTATTTGTGTTTAATAGATGGATAGATAGATAATTCTTTCTTGCACGCCAATATTATTAAAGATGTTTGCTATTGGGCGTTTGTTGATTTGGCAAATTATTAAACGTATAAACAAACATGCAAAAATAAACAAACACTTTACTCAAATTTACTTCACAAAAACTTCAAAGAGGTGTCTACAAAAGTCTACTGTTAAAGGTACGCTACTGGCTATAAAGAATTAAAACAATTTAAATTATCCCTACTTGTCAATTGTATGTATTTGGTAGGTATTAGTCATATTTGTCAAATAGGCAATAAGGCAAATGCTTTGTCAAATACACTGTCCACACATGGTAAATACATGGTGTCAAATATGTCAAATTGATTTGCAATAATGGTGGCACTTCACATGGCTATTCGTATTTGCGTAGGTATTTGACAATTGAGCACGATTTGACAATATTGGCGACCTCCTTCGATTCACGGAATTGTTGGTTGTATTTTAAGTATTTGAATTTCCGCTGAGTTCATGCACCCATGCATTCTAGTTATCATCTGAAAATCTTCTTCATTACTATATCGCTGATCACTCTGCATCAAGGCCTGAGCTGTCAAGTCCCATCAAACTTCAGATATCACTATACAACAAAACTTCGCCCCCGACTGCAGCGCGAATCGAATAGTCTGCCATGTTTACGAACTGTCACAGCCTTCCTGAGAACTGACGTGACGGTGTAATATCTGACTATCAAAGTGTATTGTATCAAGTGAAGTGAAGATCTTCATCAAACACCTCGACATTAATGCATTAATGTTGACACGATCAGGGTCCCGATTCAGCTATTCTTATGTCATGTCAGAACCACTATTATGAAAATGACATCTTGTAGAGCGAATGAAAAATTTAATGAACTTTTTTTCATTTAATTTTGGAAAGTCTAAAGTCTAAGTCTAAGTTTTTTTGGGAGTTTTTGTAGTACAACGGTAGTTTTGTTAAGTATGACAAGTACATGATAAACTTAGTAGAATCAGGGCCACTTATAAAGTCAAAAATCATTTTGTTTTTTATAGACTAGCTGTTGGCCGCGTGCCCGCGAGGATCAGTCATCATGGTCAAACATACTATATCATTGCCCAAGCTCAAGTCTCTGTACGAAAATTTATCAATATCGGTTTAGTGGCTTAGCCATGAAAGCATTGATATAATAGTACGTATAGATAGCTGACAGTTAAGTAAAACTAGTTATCAAATAATAATATAATTTGAGACCTTATTGGGTCATAAACTACAATCAAGAAATATCAAAACAATAAATAAGTAGTGTAAATTAGGCCCAAGTTTCACGGTCATCAATGACTGTTGCAGAATTTATGAGGTGAATTTATGTTAATTTACGTAAGGCTGCGCCTGCTCCATTAGTTATAGTAATAGCAGTAATAGTTAATTAATTAAGTCGTAATAATTCTCCAGTGTGACACAATAATAGATGGAATGGGTCGCGTGAAACCGCGCGATAATTCCTACGAAATATAAGTGCGAGACGGAGCTGTAGAGGGCGCGGCTGTGACGCACCGGTCGCGGCTGTAAACCAGGCTCACGCAGGTATAAGACCAAAATATATAAGACTAACTGACAGTGACGAGGGGTACCTATAACTCGATTCCTACCGGCTTGCTTACTATTTGATATTCAATATCCAATATTTGACAGGGAACCCTTAATCCGCCCATTATATTTAAATGGTGTACAATAAAGTGTAATATAAATAAATATTTGAGAGCATTTCATACGCAAATTGCTATGATCGTTCTATAAGAGGTAAGACTCAAATTTTTCACCCTTCGCTAGCTGCTAGCTGACCCTCCCCGGTTTTTTTAATTTTTTTATACAACTTAGGTGGCAGGCAAGCAAACGGTCCACCTGATGTAAAGTGGTTACCATGACCTATGAACGTGTGTAACACCAGTGGAGTCACATCCGTGCTGCCGATCCTGTAAGAACAGAGATTTTGTGCAGTCAGTCTAGAGGACGAGGACAAAGCAGGACAAGCCTTTGGTCATCCCACTGACAGCACAAAAACTCTCCAGTGAGCTCTGGCTACCCTACTCACCGCTGGAAATACAACACGAAGTTATTATAACCGCGGTATTCTGTAGGGCGGTGGTACTTCCCCAGTCGGACTGCTCAATTGTCTGTAACATAATTCTAACCCCGGTTAAAAGTAAAGTACAGATATATAATATATATTGAATGAAATTTTAAAGCATTTAATATGCTAACTATTCAAACCGATTACGATAGGAAACTTTTTAATAAGTTCAAGCGGGATTCAAACCCGCAATCGTTCCCTTACATGGGGAGTGCTCTGACCACTGAGCGATGGCTCCGCAACCACACTTGAAATTATCCAAATTTTCCTATTTATATCCTCCTTACGGGGACAGTGGGATGCATATACTGATACTCGTACTAATTATTGGCACACACACAGGCATATATAGATTAAAGGGGTGCCTTTCAAATCATACATGCTTGTACTTTTTTAATAATCAATTAATACATGGGAATGTGTCGGTATTGATTGATTTTACAAAGTCTTCATTGCATAAAAATAAACATTACATGTAACAACTCCAGTGTAAATTAAATCCTAGAGGTTAACAAATAAATTAGGTTACATTACACAAAGCTATTGCACATTTTACGAATTTATACACATGTTTGTGGGTGTGTAATGTGTCGGTATTGTTGACATTTATAAGTGTTGTTCGGCTCCCTTGGGTAATAGCGTAATGATATGCAGCTTATAAATTTCCTCAAGAAGCTGTCTAATGCAAAAATAATCTTCAATTTGGATAAGCAGTTCGTGAGATTAGGTTGTTCAACTAAACCAAACAAAACATACTCTACTGGTTTTGTATACTTACGTTGTCTATGCTGATAAAACACACTATTTAATGTTTGCTTACATTTGCAGTTATTATATTCAATAGCCACGTTTAACTAAACGTGCGGAATGCAATTCCGGAGCAGTTTCAACTGTAGGTAGGTATCGCTGTACGACCGGTGCAGTTGATTAGCTTCACTAAATTGATTGTTCAAACCACGAGTGACGTGTTCGAGCATGACTTTTGTGGAACGATTCCAAAGCAATAAAATCACCGGCTGTTCACGTGACGGGGCTACATACCAAAGCAGTGCACATAGCAAACGTCAAGAAAAGTGCTGACAAGAGATGTCAAGAAGCATTAGCTAAATGTAGGGCACCAGCGCATCAAATTATGCTTTGGTGGCCCTTACACATGCTAGGTTTTGCATCAGTAAAAAACTATTTAGTTGTTTTTTTGGAAAGTGGTCATCTTCATTCATAAAGCAATGCGAACAGAAAAATACCACATTAAACGATTCTACTAGAAATAAGTAACTTTATGAATTTTTAATTGATTTCAATAGATTCCTATAAACTCATATTATAGATATTCATAGCAGATTCTAATTTCGTGTAAAGATTGCCGCAAGACAAATTATTTTTCTAATAAGATTACAATAAAGTGGACTTTTTTGGCCTATTGGTTGCACACATTATCGTGTTAAACGATTTACACTTTATTGATTTCCAGTATTAACCAAAGTATCGATCGACTAAAATTAGCCAGCGCGCAGTTGCCTTTAGTATCCAAAAATTGTGCAGTTCCAATAAACATAGCTACGTAAACGCATACGTATCAAATCGAGAATCTTCTGTAATTTAATTGAGTTGTAAAGTTAAAAAGGTTCTCAGAGCGCATTTCAATATTTTTAGAAATTTATAAAAAATAGTATTAAAAGTAGATTAGGTACACCACAAGTATTCATTTACTAATATGCTTGAAGTATGCTCAGCGAGGTCGGCTCCTGTCCACTGATATTTACCTTACAGCTACATAACGCTGCATGTAATCAATGCACAAACGATTGAAGAGGATTTTTTGTTTGCTTGTAAGACAGTTTACATATTATAATGCTAAGTAGAGCTAAGCTAAAAGAATTAGATACTAGAGAAGTGCGTAAGAAATAAATCAGGCAAGAAAATTAACTTCCCATATTTTGTTGATAAACCAAATATAGTGTTCAACACACCAAAACCATATTTGGTTATTGGTCATTCACTCAAGAATCAATGTTGTATATTGACATAGGAGTCTATTAGTGGGATCAGATCAACAAGCATGTTACTACTAAGTCTGCCTTTTGTGAGGACTTCTCTTCTTTTTTGTGACTTTTTCTGTAAAGAACAGGGTGGTCTTCATTGTCACGTCAACTTAAAAGCAACACTTTCAGACAGCTATTAGTTTCTGCCAAATATATCTCCTTGGAGCCATAGTGATCTAAATCTTACAATGTCAAGTGTGATATATTTAGTTGAACTATTTCTGTTTAGTAAACAATGCATGTTGTCTGTTAGTTGTTTGTTTACAGTGGTTAAAATATTGTTTCGAACGTTAACAGAAACACTATAAAGAAAGTTCAATAGTATGAGTACACAGGACCCTATCAATAGCTTTAGGGCCCAAACCACCCTACACTTGCAAAACAAGTCCCTTCCATAGAAGTAAGACAAGCAAAATTTAAATGTGCAGAAGGATGAAATTGAGTGGAAGTCAATTAAAACTAGTTAGAAGTTAATTAAAACTATTAACAAATAAAAATCCCGACTTGCTATCTAAAAGATCGAAGCAATTAAGCCCGACTGCTGTTTAAAATAACATAACAAGTTTTATAGCACGCTGGTCCCTATTGACAATTGCAAGCCGAAAGAAAAATTAATGGGTACCGCCTGCTGTCAACTTGTTTCGATCTTTAAGACAGTAGTCGAGTTAATTGCAAGTTTAATTGCAATTAAAATGTACCCAACATTGCCTCAAATGCCCTTACCACCCTGAGATGATGACGACACACAAAAATGCTAGCTCGTCGACAGTTGACACAAATTAGAACAATAAGCAATACATAACTAATTCAACAATATCTCATTACATCAGACACCATACCGAGCAGTTTTATTTGTTCAGTATCCATTACATGATGCAACAAGTCCTTCAGCACGATAGTCTTGTCTCGCCCGACGTGTACGACGCGGTCGGAAGGATGTCGTGACGGCGTCGGGGCGCACCCTTCCGGCGGCCCACTGGCGGGTCAAGGACAGCTGGCCGACAGGTTTAGCACATCGTAAAGAGAATCTAGGTAAGTGAGTCGTCTGGTCGCTATGTCCGTACTAGGTTTTATTTTTATTAAAAGGCTTTTCACCTCGTGGTAAGCTTTGAATGTGTGAAAGTTACGTTTGAATGTGTGAGAGGCTGCTTAGCAGTTGTGAATATTTTGCTATTATACTTTATTTATTTTCTACACAACACATATTACAATTGTGATTATCAATCAATCAATGAATTAACTCATTGCAATCCACTGCTGAACTAGGCCTATTGTGATTATAATGAAATTGACTTATACAATCAAAGTCTGAATTGCAATCCAAAAATTGTTCAAATAGATAAAACAAAAAAAAATATTATTATTGTTTAATGTTAAAAATAAGAATTCATTAGCACTAAGTACTTAATAACTATTAAAAGGAATACATTTTTATAGTAGTTACCTAGTTAGTTACATAGTTAGGCTTGGGTGTGGAATAGAGGACGCCCTTGAGTGGTTTAATATAAGTTGCGATTTTAGCGAATATTTCAACTTCTGAGCTATTTTTGCCAAATCATTATACTGACAGGCCATGCTGACCAGGGGGTTATTGAACAATATGTTGTTTTTATAAATGTGTAAGACAAAGAATTGTATTTGCGTGCGCTATGTCTAGTGTTGAAGTTATTTGAGAGTGCAAGTAAAGAGCTATGATTACCGAAATGTGAACGCCGAAGAAAGTGGACAAAAGCTTCTACAACATGTTTGTTGAGGTAATCCAGCTCCTTGATACCATGAACTTAATAAGAAGAATAAAAAGGACTCCAATAAGTGAAACTAATGTTAGTTAGGTAAGTATTTAAGGCCAGGTAGAGGCCTATGACCAATAGTAGACTGCAATAGGCTACTAAACTTAACTGATTGATTTATTAACGTAGTGCACTAAGTACGTGTAAAACACAAATAAAACTAGAACACAAGAATAAAATGTAAAATTCTATTGCTATAGAGACCATAACAAAAGTGCCAATATTAAATTAAAACGTTAATAATTACGACTAACTTTAAAGCGACACGGCAACGAATTATTCAGTTATATCATATCACAAAGAAAAAAATGATGAACTCCTAGACAGATTTCAAATTGTACTAGTCACGACAACCCCCTGGAGGTCGATGAACGACCTCCGCCCCCCATGAGCGCCGGCCTGGGGGTGACAGGTGGAGCCGCCTGTTACCCTGGCAGAAGCAGGCCGCGGCGGTGGCGCGCCTAGCGCGCCTCCCCGTTTCCGGGGTCGAGTTGGGGACTCTGTAGTCCCCACACCCGAGACGAGGGCCAGATCGTGAGAGATGGCCCTGGGTCGGCCGGGGTGCGAGGGATATGCCTGTCAACCTCACCTTCGGCAACCAAAACGACCCACAGGCGGCGTGCGTTTTAGTCGGTTCGAGTCCGACATAACCTCCTCCACCGGCTCCGGTGGGGAGGTATCCGTGGGGATTTTGCGCACGTAAAAAAAAAAAAAAAAAAAAAAAAGTCACGACAACCTCAGGCCCGCCCTCGGATCCTGCGCTAGCTTGTAAACAATTATTTTTTAATAAGTAAAGTAAACTTGTTACTCACAGCATTGGTAACCGGTGATTTTGCAAATGTTTGGCGTGCCTCATGGGCTGTAATTAGTACCTAAGTACTATTTATCAGCACGCTTTTTTTTTTACGTGCGCAAAATCCCCACAGATACCTCCCCACCGGAGCCGGTGGAGGAGGTTATGTCGGACTCGAACCGACTAAAACGCACGCCGCCTGTGTGTTGTTTTGGTTGCCAAAGGTGAGGTTGACAGGCATATCCCTCGCACCCCGGCCGACCCAGGGCCATATCTCACGATCTGGCCCTTTCCTCGAGTGTGTCCCGAAGTCCAGAGTCCCCAACTCGTCCCCGGAAAACGGGGAGGCGCGCCAGGCGCGCCGCCGCCGCGGCCTGTTCTGCCAGGGTGACAGGCGGCTCCACCAGTCGTTCATCGACCTCCGACGCCCGAGTTTCTTTCGTATTATCTGCACGCTTTTGCTTTGGTGATTCTATTACGAGATCGAATTTTATTATATTCAATCTACTAGTCTTCTTTGCCAATTCCATTAAAATTTTGACTTATTGTTAGATTTTGTCGTCCCTACACTTGTAGGATAACCGCGGTAGCCTAGTGGTATGTTTAATGGACTGCTGAGACGAGGTCTCGGGTTCGATCCCAGGTTTTACCATAGCACACACACCAATGACTTTTCGATGCTTTTCGAAGTTATGTGTGTATTTATCGCAGGTTTATAAGTGCCCGGTTATTGGCAATAGGCTCGCCACCTATAACACTGGGACCTAATCATAAACTGGCGAAATGCGGGTGCTAGCACCTCTGCCTACCCCTTCGGGGATATAGGCGTGAGTTTATATTATGTTATGTTAATACTTGTCCACAGTGTTGTCCTATGCCCTATCCAGGTGGAGAGGTTCAGTAGGCTGTGTGCTGAACTGACAAGAAATATTTACTGAGAAGGATTGTGACTTAACAAAGGGAATGATGAACCACTTATATCATTGCTTTACCTGGGGGCAGCAATCATGAGTTATTAACGATAAAAATAACCATCAAATAGGCAAGGCCACCGATTACTAAAGCACAGTAATGGACAGTAAACTGTTATATCAATGATTTATGATGGCAGTAGCAACACCTTACTGCATTAATCATGAAACTAAAGGCTATATTTACGGTTTCTAAACGGGTATCAATATGTCATATGTATCATATGACATAAGTATCTAGATGATTTACAATAATGATAATGATATATTTGACGATAAGCTTGGGTGAAGTTCAAAAACCAAGGACGTCCATATTTCCATTAAATATGCTATCAACCCGCCGCGTAGTTCCCGGCAGAGTAGAATTTGGACCACCCCATCTCTTCCGATGCGGTGTCGTACAAGGCGACTAAGGGATGCGGCTGTTTAACATTGGACAGATTAAACAGAGCCTCAGATGCATGGCCTGAGTCAACAATAGTGCCCGGAAGACGGCTAGATTCACCCCCTATTACGTGGGAATGAATTTAATAATTGGTGAAACGTAGGTGTTTATTTACTTCTACTTAACCTTCCGGGGATAAAGGCATGATTATATTATATATGTATGTCAATTCTTAGTATGACGGCTTCAACTTATGCGTTTAAAGAATTACCTAAATAATCATATTGGACGAAGAAAGCACATAAGCATTCCAGTTTCGTATATTTGGAATGAGCGCCTTCAGCATCAGTTAAATTACTAGCTTGTTTCTGCATACTGCACACCGAAGGTAGAAACCAAGATAAATCTGATAAATCAAATGAGGAGTTGGTGACCTCGGGTTCCGAAGTGCGGGCATTGGATGCAACCGGAATTAAGTAGCGCTCCAATGATGGTGGAGTAGTTCTGTCCCTCGCCATACCATTTGCTTGTGGCCCTTGAAGAATTCCACTATCCACATTATGTGTGCGTTAAAGTAACAAGTCGAAAGACAGTAAGACAGTGCCAACAGTAGATTTGGCTGTTGACAGGAGTACCATACTATCATAATGCTTTTGACTACCGTTGCGGGCACTGTCTTACTGTCGTATTTGATATGGATCCTGGAATTCTTTCCCAAGTGACACTACACTCTTGGGCCATGTTTGACAAGAAGTACCTATTGTCGCAGCAACCATAGAGAGTGCTATCCGTCAACGTGGTAATTCTTTATTTATATATGGCACGTCAATATATCTTCACCTCGCCTGAAGATAAGCTTAAGGCAAAGTTTCAAGAAAGAGGGTCACCATACAGACACCAACAATGTTTTTAATATCATTTGGACTCTCTGATACTACAGTTTAAAATCGATGCAATACTGAGTTAAATTCGTCAACCAAGATTTGTTTATTCGGATTGTAACCCCTCGTTTACACCGCAAAACAAGTTGTAAACTTGTTGAAGACTTGTAGACGACTAATGAAAACACAATACTTGTTTTACACATGTATCTCAAATACTTTTTCGTTCACATATGATTGCCAACAAGTTGTAAACAAGTATAAAACACATTTCCGTTCACACTGTTGCCTGTGATATACTGGAACTTGTCAAATACATGTTTTATACTTATGTGTTGACGAGGGGTTAGTTGCTAATGAAGTTAATATACGTAATCGTGTTAAAAGAGGCTATGTCAATAGTAATAACCTCGGCTCGTGAATGATGCTGCTAGAACAAACTACAGAACAGCGGTTAAATATAGATGGCTGGTATTCCGCATGTAAATAAACAATATTGAGATAAGATAAAGTGCAACAAATGCCGCGTGCGAAACCATGGCTAGGCGCGAGTTGAGTTGGAGAGTTTATAGAGTTCCTTACATATTCACCATATAAAGTTTTGTCTAGCATTTAAATAAAACCACTTTTCAAAGGAGTCTATCGCGATTTATTTGGTTCGAAAGTATTAATGTTTATCTACTTACTACTTTAGGAGCAAAGGTAGGCCTAAAAAAAGATGGATGGATTGCGTGAAAGGGGATATGGCAAAGAAGAAAGTAGCCAGCGGTGAGTCGGGTATCCAGAGCTCAGTGGAGAATTTGTGCTGTCAGTGGGAAGACTAAAGACTTGTCCTGCTTTGTGTTCTACTGACGGCACAGAAACTCTGTACTTACAGGGTTGGCAGCGCGACTGTGACTCCTCTGGTGTTACAAACGTCCATAGGCCACGGCAACCACTTTCTATCAGGTGGGCCGTGTGCTTGTCTGCCACCTAAGTGGTTTAAAAAAAGGGAGTTACTGAGGAAATGACATCTGACAGGAAGGTAAGGACCCCTAAGACCCCTAAAGCCGACACTGAGCAACTGGATGGCGTGTCGCTACAATTCCAGCTTGTAGCGACACGCTTCCCCTTTTTGTGCTTGGCGTGTTCATATTAGCCGATAAATATAAGTTAGATTAGTATTTACACCATTTCTATCTTCTATGATAAGCAATTGAAATCCGCCGTCTACTCGCGTCACGACTGCAATTAAAACTCATTGCCAAGTAGAATAATGCGCGAGTTGCGGGCGTCAAATGAAAGTTATAACTGCATTGACTCTGCGCGTTTGTTTGTTCAAGACTTGTTAAACTGTTCAGAAGCGTCACGGAATTAGACTTCTTGACTTTACGACTTGGCAGATCGCAGAACGTTTGTTTGGCTAGGGACTACCTATGTTGCCTGTGTTTCGAGGTGGGAGAGTGTTCGAGTGCCATGTCGTAGCTGCCAATTGCATTTCATGGCAAGGACACTACCAGCGATACTACCAGTAGTGTCGTTTACAATTAACGACACTACCGCGCCCATTTTAGATCAAATTGTACAGCCAACACAGAAGTTTTGAATTTAAATTGAGTCTATATTAGCTGAATACTATGATAACGGTAATCGAATCATAGTGTTTTGCTGGTTGAATTCGGATGCACATAAGATAATTGAAAATGTAAAAGTGATCTTTATGAATGGAACTTTTACATACAGTTACATTCAGTCACTTGATATTTTTATGCCGTTTTGTTATATAAGCACGAAATTGTCCCATTGCTGGGCAAAATGCCTCTATCATTCTTTCCAATCATCTCTATTCTGGACCACCTCTCACTGCCGGCCTAGTCTCTTATGTCTGTCAGCAAAATTAGGTTTTATTTGTTTACTAAAAAAATTAACGGAGAAGTATGATTTACTTTTTTCCACATTGAGGTTTATCTAAATAAGTTTGCTTTATTTACATTTCATGGCAAGGACACTGATAGAGGCATTTTGCCCAGCAATGGGACAATTTCGTGGCTATATAACAAAACGGCATAAAAATATCAAGTGACTGAATGTAACTGTATGTAAAAGTTCCATTCATAAAGATCACTTTTACATTTTCAATATTGTCTTATGTGCATCCGAATTCAACCAGCAAAACACTATGATTCGATTACCGTTATCATAGTATTCAGCTAATATAGACTCAACTTAAATCCTAAACTTCTGTGTTGGCTGTACAATTTGATCTAAAATGGGCGCGGTAGTGTCGTTAATTGTAAACGACACTACTGGTAGTATCGCTGGTAGTGTCCTTGCCATGAAATGGCCAATTGCATGAATGAGTAGATTGCATTTTGCATGATGATGAGTAGATTTGCATTGGTCTGGGTATTTCTAAATACGACTATTGATAACTATTCAGCGTTGAATGCTGGTATGATGTTATTTTTTTTTAAATCCAGCCCTAAACGTCCTTAAATGGATCATGTTGGCCTTCTCTTTTCATTATTCGATATACGTATATACGTACGTTTATATAATATGTAGTGAAATATTCGAAACAGTGAATAGCAAGCCATAGTGGTATGTAGTAGACATTTATGAATGAGGCCTAACTGATAAGATTATACTTGCCACAGTTGTGCTTATCGATGCGACGTGTCATTCTACTTCAATTATTGAGAAAGCAATTATCACATTGTGTAAACAGCTCATTTTCTTCACTCCGGTCTAAAGAAGTTATTTTTTAAATAACAATAATTTGAAATAAAGAAAGAGTCTTATAACTATCTGGGCTCCAAAGCCAGTTGCCCGTTTTATACCATCAATTCCCCGAAGCCTAGGATCTGTTCTCCTACTCCAGACTCCTCCATTATTTGGTTACCTTTGCTTTTATAGAAGTGACTGCTGTCTAATTTTCCCAATCAGCTGGTGTTCCGGCTACCAGACGAGGTAACCTTAGCCATTGAAGGTATTGGTGGATCACTTTATAAATAGTCTGTACGGTTACTGTGACCTCGTAGCCTGTAAAACAGGACCTTTTTTGTATACAAGCAATTTGAAGTTCTCTATCGCTATTGTAAAGGGCAGGTTCTAATATTATTTAAATCGATGAGCCTAAATATTATGTAGGCACCTGTATAGATTTAGACTAAGTTAGATATGTACCTACCTACGGCATTATGTTTTAAACAGCATATAAACCGACTGTATCATTTCAGCTATCACCGATGACATCACGCTAGACCATATACAGATTTCATTTTATTTATTTGCATTTTTATCCTGATTGTCGATAGGAAATGCGAACCAAAAACACAAAAAGCAATCACATTGAGTCGGGTCGGGCGGCTAGCGGTTTTATTTTTATAGGTGGCAGACAAGCACACGGCCCACCAGATAGAAAGTGGTTACCATAGCTTATGTAAGTGTGCAATACCAGGGGAGTCACACTCGCGCCGCCGACCCTCTATGCATAAAGAGTTTTTGTAGCGTCAGTGCAGAAGACAAATCAGTACCAGCCTTTTTGTCTTCCCGCTGACAGCACAAAAACTCTCCAGTGAGCTCTGGCTACCCTACTCACCGCAGAGTACACAACACGACGTTATTATGGCCACGGTATTCTGTAGGGCGGAGGTACTTCCCCAGTCGGACTGCTCAATTGGATGGAAATACCGTCGTGTCCTTACCTAGTCTAAATCAATTGTAATACTGTATTATCAATTTCTATAGGTTACTACTTATTCTGTGCCTACAGAGCCTCGCTAAGGTGACCTCAGCGCCCAGCCAGCTGGAAGCTAGTACACTATAATCAGATAATTATTATACGCGGAGTGTTCCAGCATGGCACGGTCGTTGCGCACGATGGGTGCAGCTGAACAAACGTGTCTGTAACTGTGCGAGACAACATTCAATGTATTCGTCTCACTGCACTTGTAGATTACTGTAAGAAGATACAGTTAGCGTTAGTTGCTGAAAACTATCTTAAAGTATACGTACTTATATTTGGTATACTAATAGAGGACAAGGACTACGCTGTCTCAGCCTGTGGCGGCAGTGTACTAAGGGAATTGTGTGTCTTCCAAAGTCTGCATACAACAGTAAATGATTCAAGAGCTCAGTCACCCCAGACTTACGTACGTGTTTTTTTTTACATTTGATTAATATCGCGTTGATGTTTTTTGAACGTTTGATACCTGCTACCTGTAAAACTGTCTTCCTTTCCGCTTTGCGAATATGCATTCCTTTCTAAGTTATGATAAACCACCGTCCTAAAAATTTCGTCTCTACTAAAATCCACAAGTCTGGGATAACTTTAAATACTCACTTCATTAAAAGTGCCTAACCATTTGTTGCCTTAAAGTGTAAAACCGATTCATACTAATAATTGTCATCAGTTACCATCTCCTTGGCAGCAGACGTAGATATTCCTGCTCAAGTTATCTTGCCTCATAACTTCAAACTAGATGTGTGCTGCGAATCTAGTTTCATAATAACACGAGACAGTGGCCTTAAAACGAGTAAACCCACGGTACAGCTAATAGTAATAACACAAATTATTTTAACTAGCGGTACGACTGTATGAGGCGTCTAGACGTCTAATGCATAGGTTCATCGCTTTTATTATAAGTCCTCGAAAAAATAACAACGTGTGTCACGAAAAAAGCTTTTAGGTGATGTTATTACTGTGATTCTTACGTGTGATTGTGATTTCTTAATACATTTTAGAATATTTTGATAAATATAAAATAAGTTACAAATGCAGGTAGGCAGGCAGGGTTGTTTAACATCAGACAGATATATACAGCTCAGACTCAGGCACAGATACAAGGCTCGAGTCAACAATAGTGCCCGGAAGACGGCAATAGGCTCTCCCCCTATTACGTGAGACTGAAAACAATGATTGATGAAATGTGAGTGTTAATTCACCTCTCCCTAACCCTTCGGGGATAAAGGCGTGATTATATGTATGAATGTACAAATGAAGAACAAGGTGTTTTTTGAGGCCCCACTTCGGAACCAAGTCAACCTGCTAGCAGGTGGTACTTCTGCGGCAGGTATATATTCTCGCATGTAGAACACCCTGTTTTTCATGTGGATATTTCCACGGATACCCCTCGGTGAACTGGTTATGATTAAGACAAACTGGCGAAAACCGCATGCCGTGTCAGATCCCAAATCCCGGCGTGTAAGGTGATCCAATAACGCATTCCCTTTGTACCTCGGCTGACCCAGGACTGTCTCCGTTTTCGAGATGGCCCCCTTGGGAGTAGTAACCACGGTGTCCCCAACTTGCCCTGCCGCCATCCCGACCTACTTTTTAGACAGACGTAGACGCCTGTCACCCACAGGCGTGCGCTCATGGAGGATAAGGGTCGCTAAGCGATTTCCAACATCTAAATCAAGTTTGCTGCGCTGTGACAATTTCGCGCCCTCCCGTTAGAACAGCCCTGTAGGTACGACACCAACGGAAATTCTATTCTATTTCGCCTAAAATGCATTCATCTATCATATACCTATGTAAGAAATATGTATATTGTACGCGTTTGCATTCTTATGACCTGTGCTAAATAACGCGTCCAAGATAGCATCTAGTTTATCGATATAAATCAGCTTCAGATCAAAGTGTTGACGTCACTAGCTCGTTCGCTACGAGCCTAGTGTTGTACACAAACGGACAAGTGATTTCTCTACATTTTCATGGTGTTTGAAATATTCTCTTATGACGCGAGTGCACGTCAATCGTTTGAGAATAACGGAATACTCCGTCACGTTCTTGGATTCGTATCAAGTCTATTAAATTTTCTTGTTAAAGATGATATCTAGATGATGACACTCATGATGCTATATGGACTAGAGACGCCTCTGCATGTCAATAATGTGTAGTCTGCAGTTCGCCTTTATAAGATCCTATTCCATAGTATTCCATATTCTGTTTAAAAATCCGACACTGTAGGGAAATACTTTTGCTGATGAAAAAAACTTAACTTTTAATGCGGCAGCTCTAGATGCAACGGTTGCACTATAATGAGGGTGACACTATAGCCTTGCAAGTGTTGATCTGCATAGGAAAGAATAGTGTGGGATTTTTTGGAAAATGTCATCGAAATACTTACCATGCTATTTCTTTATTGATCTTTTTTTTTCAGATACAAAAACAATCTTGTTGTCTGAGATAGTAGACTTCAAAAAATGTCTCATTCTTTACAGGGCATTAATGATATTTAGACTAAGTTGACTAAGTATGTTTGTAAATAGCCCAAAAAAATCCCGCTAAGTTTCTTGCCGGAGTCTTCTCAGGTCGGGGCCGCGTTTCGTACCGTGCGTCGGACCATTTGCCAAACTAGTCTTTCATATTTATTTTTATTGACGTTTTGTTTGTGCGCCGCCCGGTTTAAAGGTCTACGCAGAATAAATGTTTTTTTACTTTGACATATCTTTAAGACTTCACAGCTTATACACTGAGAGTATTCCGATTCAAGATTGGTAAATTGTTATCCAATGTAAAGGAATACGTTTTACGACTTAAACACAATAAAAAGAGATCTTAAATTTTAATTGGTTCCCAATGTACGTCAATGTGGATCCACTAGGTAGGTAATAGATCCATTAATACATCTATCGTCGTGTAGAAAATGATCGTTTTGTTTTTCGACACGGCATCGACGCCTGACCTGACGGTAGTTCCTATTGATTTCGACTACTAAATGACATTGACCCTGCGGCATCTGACGCAGACGTATCTGAATAGGTTGGTATTAACTGGGCAAATTTGCCTATCTAGACAGCTACTCTCTACTAAAAGGTTTGCTAAAAGGGGATATGAATCAAGTGTGGAGCGATCGTTGAACTCGTTATTTTTGAAAGGCAGATTATGATTTGTTCAATATTTTAAGACATGACTGACGAAGTGACGGGTCAGAGATTTATAACTAACTAGTGTTTTATTTTAGTAACTATAATTCAATTTGTTTGCTGGTGTTCTTGACTATACGTTGTAGAGAAATATCACTTTTTGTCGTCTTCAACATAATAACTGCTCGCGTACTACTTATGTGTGGAGTAAGATCAGTTGATAGCAAGAGGAATTAAATAACGAATTGGGTGTGAAATAAAAGAGCATATAGTGCACAAACTTACCCGAGGAGGGACAGATCGAGAGAGATGGCCCTGGGTCAGCCGGGGTGTGAGGGATATGCCTGTCAACCTCACCTTCGGCAACAAACAATGACTGACAGGTGCCGTGCGTTTCTCCCCAGGGTCTCCATTGCTACTGGTACGAAATGGTATAGCTCGGCGAACTTGAGTCTCTTCAGTGATGACCATTCACTTACAATATTTTTTCTTATCAGTCAATTTTTCTCGATTTATTACGCTTCGGTGACCCAGTGGTTACGGTGGCGGTCTTACGCTTGAGATGTGATAACACAATTTAGTTCTGCATCATCAACTGCATCATTTTCAAATAGGAATTGTAAATGCAGGCTATATGTAGATATCAATTACGAGCAGTTATTCAAAAGTTACTTTACAGAACATAAATTCCTTTGAACACATTGTGTGAGTAGCGCTCATTGTAAATCCAACTCTGTCTTCGTTCCCTTAGATGTGACTTGCCATTGCAAATGAACCAGACTGTGCCACGCACGATTGAATCTAGATTCCCAGTGGCCTTCGCCTAAATCGACGGGTCAGTGAAGTGTGTGTTTGTTTTGAGACTTACGTGTTTTGTAAGGACTTTCGGTCTCGTCGTTCACAAACGTAATCGGCTTGAGAGCATTGACCCATGTCGGTAACCTTGCCAGGACCGATACTTACAGGCTAATACAAAATGTCTATATTTAGAAACAAACACAACGCACATTACAACACATATAAATTTCTAAATATTAGAAGAAAGGGACCTACTCTTTCAAACGTCTTAAAGAAACCAATTTTATTATTCAAACTGGATGTTATAGTAATAAGGCAACAAATAAGTACAGAGCCCTTCTGATATCAAGTGGTCACTACATACACTACACTACGCTTCCTATGCCACAGGTATAACTATAGCGGTGTTAATAGGGAGGAATGCATAAGATATTGAGAAATAGAAATGGAGAGGTCCGTATCAAAATTCCAGGTTTTATAGTGGTCCAGCAGTAGATATTAGATATTTCGGCTATTGTCACATTGCTTACACATTGTGATTACCCTAAAAAAATATTTTTCTTTCTTTCTTCTTTCTTTCATTTAATTTTGTAAATCACTCAATATTTTCATCAAGTACAGTAAACGTCAATTCAATTCAATTCTAATGCTTTATTGTGAAACATAGGTACAAAGATGGTCTTTTTACATAATTTGATCAGCTATGTTCAGCAATATCGGCGTACAATATTTTGTGAGAAATCTATATTGAATGTTGTCTATATCAAATTAAATCAAAACGTATAAATAATCTACAATAGTTTTAATTTCTTTTAGATTACAATACTATATATATATACAACATGTTATAGATAGATCAATTAGCAGTCAAGAGAACATCTGTTGTCTCCAGGTGTTCTTCGTCTAAAGTGAAGAGAGCGCCGCGTGCGCATGGCGACCCTGACACACTTACATCACGGTGACAATGCACACGGGATCGGTCCACTTCAGAAAAACATTCACAAACAGATAAATATTACACCTGACTTTATAATTTATTGTTCTTTAGGTAAATATTCGAAGATCGCACTAAAATTTAAAGGAAAATGTTTCAACTGAATGTGAACATGTAAGCAAACTTAAGTGCAGCCTATGAACTATTGGTGGCTTTCATAGACTGCACTTTACTACAGAATGGTGCAAAAGTTATTACTCTATCGAAAATTGGCAGTTATTTTTTAGTTTGTTGAAAAAAACAGACAATAAACACAATAATTCAAAAGCAAAACTTAAGACGTTTGTACTTTTCCACAGTACTTTTTATTTGATATTGGACCCGACCGGTTTAATAACAAATAAAAAATACTGTGGAAAAGTATAAGTGTATTCTCAATATATGTAACAACAAATTCCACCAAGTGCCATCAATCAACTGTATAAATTTAATAGTAAAACTTAAGGTTATCAGTTATTAAAAATACAGACAATGTACACCGGGTGGCAACTTTAGCGCCCCCTGTTAAATAATTTGTGTTTTTATTGCTAATTAAAAAGATGCTTTTTTAAAATAATTTTAGAACCGAAATTACTAATATTCCCTCTATCCCCTCAAACCCGGGACCTCTCGATCGTTAGGCCGACTCCTCAACCACTTAGCTGCCGACGCTTATTGTGAAGATGTTTGTGTGGTCTACGAATTTTGTATTTAAAGTTTTCAGGTTTCATTCATTCTGCTTTTGAAAAGATAAATTGTGACTGAGAAGAGTATTTAAAATCAATGACTAACATAATATCTGAGATGATTTTAAACTCGCTAATTCCTGATAACCTTCGTGAAAATGACTTCAAGTAGGTATTACAAGGAGATTAGTACACAGACTAACGTCGGTCCGCCAGATTGATATCACTCAACAAGACTTCACAAAATGACAAGATATTATAGAAAGTGATCAAACAGGCTACAAAATTATCAGGTGATTTTGTTTGATGGAATTATGGTCTCTAGTTATATGACGTACGAACTATTATAGAACGCTGGCAATAACAGAAATGTCACTCCCGTGTCGCTAACTGATTAGAAATAAGGGATAGAAGAGGAGAAGAAAGAGAAAGGCGCTGCGTGCGCTTAATATGATGGCTGACAGATTAGATTTGTGCTTATTTTCATGCTCCCTGAATGAATTCACAAGGGCTAGTTACTGTGTTTTGAGCGAAGGAATCTAGGTAATGATATAATCTGATTATGTATCGCTGGTATTAAATAATATATTTTAATGAATTAAATTGTATTTTCATCATCTGACATTAAATTATTGTGAACTTGACATTAAATATGTAATTTTGACAATTGATTTGAAGTACTATTATGACATTATTGATCGAATTATTATTTTGACACTATGAATTGAAGTATTATTTTGACTTTATTAACTTAATTATTACTTTGACATTATTATTTGAATTATTACTTTGACATCATCAACTGAATAATTATTATTTCTGATATGACATGTTTATGAATAATATTTGAAATAGTAATTATATCTATTTTAATTAATAATATGTTGTGGAATTATTGTTTAGTTTTTTGAAGCATGATTATGTGTGATTATGATAATGTAAATGACAATATTGTAAATGAAATTATTAAAATTATGTTGCTACTCTGTCGCATTGGGTCTGCCTGTAATGACATTGTATGTATGAAATAAATAAATAAATAAATAAAGATTCGATTCCCTCATTCATTCAATTTAAAAATGGATGCTAAGATTTTAAAGTTATGAAGAAATTTGTACTACAAACAATATACGTACAGGTTGATTCTATATCGGCACAATCCATACAATTTATATTCTACTGAAATTGTTGAATTGACTTTTAGCGTAGTGCATCATAATGAACTTATACATACATACATGACGACCTCCGTGGCGTAGCGGTAGAGCATTCGACTGCTATGCAGGGGGTGCGGGTTCGATTCCCGCTCAGTGCAAATATTTGTATGCATGAATATGTTTATTTGCATTGGTCTGGGTGTTTCTATGTATAATATGTATGTATTTACGAAAAAAAAAAGTATCTATGCGGATAAAGTATGTTTATCCGCATTCTCTGCCTACCCCTATGGGAGACAGGCGTGATTTTATGTATGTATGTATGTATGTATCCGCATTCTAGATCCCATAACACAAGCTAGTTAAGCTATGCTTACCATGGGTCTAGATAGCGTTGTGTAGAATGTCGCGAAATATTTATTTATTTATTTATACATATAATCACGCCTTTATCCCCGTTGGATTAGGCAGAGGTAAATTAACACCCACTTTAACAGTAGGGGGTGAGCCTATTGCCGTATTCCGGGCACTACTACTGACTCGAGCAATGTATCTGTACGAGTATGAACGGTTGAACGGATTAGTTGGTACAGGGATAACACACACTTGTCATCCCGGGAATAGGTTCCCATAGATTGCAGCAACCGGATAAAAAATTCCACGCGAGCGAATCAACATCATCCTGTAGAGGTTCAAATATTTAGAATTCGTTCGGTAATGTACGTTGAAAGTTCTATAGAGTAAATATTATTGTAGTGTACATTGTAAAGTGCCCATTGGGTGTGGACATATCACAGACATTTTTTTATTGATGTGCCTATTTCACGCTTCTGGTAGCCGAGCCGGCGCATATTTCTTCCTATGTAAAAGTGGGTATGTTAGTGTTGTAACAGAGGCACCCGACCCGGGACAATAAGCTCGTACCTGGAGTCTCATGTCCAGTCAGACACATACAAACAAATAATCACGCCTTCGTCCCTTGAGGATTAGGCAGAGGGGAATTAACACCCACATTTTACCAATAATTGTAGTCAGTCCCACGTAACAGGAGGTGAGCCTATTGCCGTATTCCGGGCACTATTGTTGACTCGAGCCATGCATCTGAGGCTGAGTCTGGGCTGTATATATCTGTCTAATGTTAAACAGCCCTATCCCTTAGTCGCCTTGTACGACACCGCATGGGAAGAGATGGGGTGGCCCTAATTCTACCGGAAACCACGCGGCTAACCAGTCAGACACGAAATATAAAAACAAGAAAAAGGATCCTTTTACCAATTTGCCGAAATCTCAGAAGTCACCCAGTTCAAAACAGTGATATCACATAAGGTTTCATCTAGAAAAATAACTATTACTTGCGGATAAAAGTAAGTTTGTAATACACTCGTTACAGCTTTTGTTATTAAAATATAATCGTATGTACTTAAGTAATTTTTTAGTAAAAAATTTTCATTAACGCGGTCAAATTTATGTTTCTTGAACTTAGCAATGGTTAATGTTATACCTAAGAAATTTCAGGAAATTCTTATTCCGAAAAGTATTCAAGTAAACATAATATTTCCTGCTATTTGTGTGTACAAGATTCGGTATAAATTTCTTAAAAAAATAGAAGTATAAATATACTAGTGGCGATGAAATATTTAAGGCAGGTATATTTTTATGGTGGCTCCGGGAACGAGCTTATTCACTATCAATGTTACAAACGGTGATTTATGAGAACATTTCTTACGAATGGAGCAGAAATAGTCTATAGAATACAGAAACTTGAACAGAAAAATAATACTAGCAATAATACTAATTACCTAGAGATGAATAACCTGTTTACTGAGGAAGATAAATCATCACGCTACTACTACCTAGAGTATGTATACCGTGGTATACTAGTGGTATGGGTAATGGACTGCTGAGACGAGGTCTCGGGTTCGATCCCAGGTTTTACCATGGCACACAGCAATGACTTTTCGATGCTTTTCAAAGTTATATATGCATTTATCGTAGGTTTATAAGTGCCCGTTTAATGGCAATAGGCTCGCCACCTACTACATTGGGACCTAAACATAAACTGGCGAAATCTGGGTGCTAGCACCTCTGTCTACCCCTTCGGGGATATAGGCGTGAGTTTAGGTTTATGTTATGTTTACCTAGAGTTTTCTGAAAGAATTAAGAAAGAAAGAAAGGCCTCGGGTTCCCGGTCAACACCATCATATTTTACCGCGGGTATAATACAAGGCGACTAAACGAAGTAAAGTCTCAGAAAAGAGAGTGATCATTATTGACACCGATACAATGGTGGCCTCAATTAATCAATCAATTAGCACACTGCAGTCCACTGCTGGACATAAGTATCTCCTAATGTGCGCCATTTTATTCGATCCTCTGCCTTCCGCATCCAATCTGTCCCAGCGATCTTTATCAGGTCGTCAGTCCATCTGGTCAGGTCGTGTACTACCATCCGTTTCCCCTCTCGCAGTCTCTAGGACTCGTTTGCTCATCATGCTAGGCATCATCAAATGCTTTTGGGATGTGCTGATAAAGGCTTCCAAGACTTTATGGCGCGGCAAAGAAAAGAAGTGCCGATCCGCTTTGTTCTTGAAATTGAATGCACCTTATGCACCTGCAAGAATAGGACAGGAGGAAGCTGTCTAGAACAGCTCATCGGAACATTTTCCATGGTAAAAAGGGTATGAAAACTGCCAGAGGCTATTACCTCTATGTATCTCTCTATGTATCTGCAAAGGTGATCTGAGGACTCTCAATCACATCGTTGAAAGCTGTTGAGAGCATCGTACAGGTCTTGTGTGACTGTGCTGAGCCATTCCAGAGATGAGAGCAGTATTCCATGCAGTATCCGGAAATCGGGCATAGTTTGGTCCTTATCCTTACCCTAACTCAAGAGGAAACCCTGCGATGGAACCTCGTCCATCAACCAGCAGGCTATTGCGTGCAAAGGTTTTGGTTTCGAGAGTTCTTGATACACCCCATGCGACCTGAAAAATTTGCAACAAAAATAGGTAGTTTTTTTCACCTTCACTCTTGATGTCCTCATCTCATCTACAATGAGTGTACTTACGTAATAATTATAACAAGATTACTCAATAAGATATAATCTCAGTATCGGTGATATGAGATTCTCGATACCTGTGACTTTCATATGCGCTCCCTACGTGGGATATCTGTAGTAGAGAAACCACCGAGATAAACGCGTTTACTCGTATTTGAGCAACATAAGATAAGATAACAATGAATAATGATACAGGCTAATGATAAGTGCACCATGTGTTCTATGGAAGTGTACGCTGCTTTGATGTTTTGCCAAACTGCTAAGGTGCAAATAAATAGACAAAGGTATTTTTCGATAATAAACCTTTTCACTTTTTATCATATGGTTCCTGGAGACCGCGTGGTTCCCGGCAAAGTAGAATTTGGACCACCCCATCTCTTCCCATGTGGAGTCGTACAAGGTGACTAAGGGATAGAGTTGTTTAACATCGGACATATATATATACAGCTCAGACTCAGCCTCAGATGCATGGCTCGAGTCAACAATGGTGCCCGAAATACGGCAATGGGCTCACCCCCCTTTTTTTTACGTGCGCAAAATCCCCACGGATACCTCCCCACCGGAGCCGGTGGAGGAGGTTATGTCGGACTCGAACCGACTAAAACGCACGCCGCCTGTGGGTCGTTTTGGTTGCCGAAGGTGAGGTTGACAGGCATATCCCTCGCACCCCGGCCGACCCAGGGCCATCTCTCACGATCTGGCCCTCGTCTCGGGTGTGGGGACTACAGAGTCCCCAACTCGACCCCGGAAACGGGGAGGTGCGCCAGGCGCGCCACCGCCGCGGCCTGCTTCTGCCAGGGTGACAGGCGGCTCCACCTGTCACCCCCAAGCCGGGCTCACCCCCTATTACGTGGGACCGAATACAATTATTGGTGCAATATGGGTGATAATTCACCTCTGCCTAACCCTTCGGGGATGGAGTCGTGATTATATGTATGTATGTATGTACTTTTTATCATTCTATCATGACACTGCTAGCTACAAGTAGGGAATTCATTTCCACACATTTGACCAGACGCAAAGTGTGGTATGAAAAGAACGACTTCAATATGGGGTTATTCAAGAAGGGTATTCAAAAGTTCCTACATTGTCACGACTACCCCTGGTGTTGCACACGTCTGTCGTCAATAGGCCATGGTAAGTTCCATCAGGTGGGCCGTGTGCTTGTGTGCTACCTAAGTGGTATTAAAAATGAGTATCTTGATCTTACGTTCCGTGTTTCTGACCTTTGGCCGAGCGTAATTAATCCCTCGACATTCGGGTTAATGGTGAACAGACCCACACAATTTTTCTAGCACTAATATCAACCTGTCGGTTCATTATTTTCGTACAAATTATAACTATATGGCAGGTGTTTCAATTATCCATCATTTCGATTTAATTGGAAGAATGTACTTAAAGGACGAGCTGTTCAAGGCTTTTTTTGTGTGTGATCATTAATCTAGAGCATATCACAGCTGTATCAAAAGCTTATACTGATCCGCTTTCTACGTTTCCTACCACAAATTGCATGGTATATTTTGTATTTAATAGAACATCTTTACCGGACAGAAAAACCTGCACCATGATCTGATCCATCAATCATCAGGTGCACCAGCTGACAGGTAAATACCAAGCTTATTATGATTTTAATTGTTTTATGCCTGAAATTTCAAGACTAATTAATTTTCTGTTAACTGCGAACTATTGTGGTTAATGAAAAACTAACGTCGGCAATAAAAATCAGCGGAACGTGAAACTACGATAAGATAACAGTAGCAATATGGTAGTTTTACGATTGTATTGTAGGAATTGATTGTTTCATAAAGCAAAATAACGACAAATGACTGCAATCGACCGGCGTTTCATCTTCTTCCGGCTCCGGTTCCAGGATCCGCCTTTCAGCTTTTATTCATCCACTTCGCATGGTCTTTGGACATCCATGATAGTGAAACTAGCCCATCTAGTCGACTCGGTGCAAAGTCAGGCATTGAGGCTAGTCGACAATCCCATACTCGCAGGTGATGTGGAATCTCTCAGCCTTATTAGGGACTTTGCCTCGCTGTGTGTGTTCTAACCCCTATACAATAATTTGTGCTCAGATGAATTGTTTGACATACATTCTATCATAGCACAGCTTGCCATTGGCAGGGAATTCATCCTCACACATTGCGACCTGAAACAGTGCGCACTGTGCGGTATCAAAGAAACTACATCCCATGCACACTTAAGCTGTGGAATGAACTTCCTGCTGCAGTTTTCCCAAGCCCATGAGTTTCATCATGAGAGGCATTAACAGGTTTCTTCAGTGCCGGTAGAGCGAGTTGCATACATCCATAGGCCACGGTAACCACTTCCCATCAGGTGGGGCGTGTGCTTGTCTGCCACCTAAGTGGTATAAAAAAATATAGGAGCCTATTCTCTGGAACCTCTGAGATAATTTACAGTACCTTGTTTCCTAACCTATTTTAAGCGTGTAAGTGGATTGATTCATCAAGCGACTCCTGTCGCAGTTTGTCCATCGGGTCATCTATTTAGGCAGGTAGATATAATGCAAGTAAGAGTCTTGTAGTTTTAAAATGAAACATTACTCTCAGTTTTCTTCATTGACCGGGAATTCCCCCGAGCCCAACCCTTAAAACCTTAACGTTATTACACAAACAAACGTGCGACTCAATTACATTTCAACGTCATCGCCTTAACGTATGTACCCGGCTTCGACCACAAGTTGTAATATAATTCTTTAGTATCTACACGTGACGGTATTTCCTACTATTATAGGAAGTAAGTATACATCACATGACAAACGTATTTCTTCAAGGGCGAATGTTTGACAGTATCTATTAAATAAATAACATTGATGTGTTTGTTTATTATGTTAAAATAAGCTGTGCAAAAAGTGTATGGTATGATCGATACTTATCACAAGCAATAATTAAAATCAATTTAGATTTAAAAAAACGTCTGTATTTCAGGCTGTAATAATTAGGTACTACACAATTAAACGTATTCCACGACGCATTTTAAATCTTTCTAGGGTTTCATACTTCAAAAAGAAAAAAACCCTTATGAGATAACTTCGTTTTCTGTCTGTTTGTCAAGATCTTTCTCAGGAATGCGTGAAGCCATCAAACTGAAATTTATAATAAGTACATACTCAGGTCTATAAGGTCTTGAAACTGTGCAGAAATCTTACTTCAAAGTTAACACATTCAAAATGTATTACGGTTTATATAGCTTAAGCTACAGAACCCTCGGTGTGTGAGTCCGAATCACAATTAGCCTATGTTTTAGCTACAGTTTTTTTAGTTCTATTTTTTATTTTTTTTATACAACTGAGGTGGCAGACAAGCACACGGCCCACCTGATGGAAAGTGGTTACCATGACCTATGAACGTGTGTAACACCAGTGAAGGCACATCCGTGCTGCCGACCCTGTAAGATCAGAGATTTTGTGCCGTCAGTGTAGAGGACAAAGTAGAACAACAAGCCTTTGGTTATCCCACTGACAGCACAAAATCTCTCCAGTGAGCTCTGGCTACCCTACTCACTGCCGGGAACACAACACGAAGTTATTATAACCGCGGTATTCTGTAGGGCGGAGGTACTTCTCCAGTCGGACTGCTCAATTGGGCGGAAATACCGTCGTGTTTTGTTTATTATTGTTTATTATTATTTTAGCTTGTAAAATATAGTATTATTATATTATTAAAGGTATTTAAATAAATTCGAACGTGATACATTGTGTTCATTTTCACAATTCCAGGGAACACTTTGACCAAAGTCTCAACTTTTTACAGGTCATTTTACCATCATGCATTAACTCCATTTTGCACTTTAGTACCCAACGTAATTGTGGTCATAACGTAATAACTTATATACCTATCTGCTTATGACTCGCAAATTGCAGACGTAAGAAAATAATGGTTCATAAGTCAATGAATCATTTACAAATTATTAAATAACTTTTCCGTCAAGTGTTGAAGTCGATAATGTGGACACGTCAGTGATGTGCAATCGATTTTCCGATGAGACATTTTATTTGTATGATTTATAAATAATAATAGCTTTTAAAACCGGTGAATTTCATCCTATTCGACCAGTAGAGCCAGTAGCAATACAATTGGGTGTTTGACTGGCTAGTCAAATTAGTTACTTTTTACAAAACGACTAAACATTAAGTCATAAGGAAACCTGTATGAAATAATTTATTATGATGTCATAATATTTAATAGTCAAATCATTTAATGTTATAGTTTGGGCGGATGATTAAAAATCTATGTTTCGATTGGTAGAACCACAGGCTAAAAATTTGCCCATGGACCGACCAGTAGAACTCGGAGGTCGGACCACGAGCAACAAAAGAATTTAAAGACCATTTGAAAGTTGGTGTTAAGCTCCAGGACAAAAAGTGAATTCTCCAAATTACTTTTCTAATGTCGCGTCATGCTCGCACAATGACTTTCTGAATACCGCTTAGTAGCTTTAAAGACATTTTTTTATTCTATGAAGATGTTATTTCTTTCTACTAAATATTATGAAATTCAACATTTTCACATGCATCAACAAATCCCTAGTAATATATATTAAAAGTGCAAAAATAAGCAGGCATCAATATTTTTTTATTATAAAAAAAATAAAAAATTCATTTATTGCCAAATAGTATGTAACAATTTTAAGTGACCCCACACTGTTTTTTTTACGTGCGCAAAATCCCCACCAATACCTCCCCACCGGAGCCGGTGTAGGAGGTTATGTCGGACTCGAACCGACTAAAACGCACGCCGCCTGTGGGTCGCTTTGGTTGCCGAAGGTGAGGTTGACAGGCATATCCATCGCACCCCGGCCGACCCAGGGCCATCTCTCACGATCTGGCCCTCTTCTCGGGTGTGGGGACTACAGAATCCCCAACTCGTCCCCGGAAACGGGGCGGCGCGCCACGCACGCCGCAGCCGCGGCCTGCTTCTGCCAGGGTGACAGGCGGCTCCACCTGTCACCCCCAGGCCGGTGCTCATGAGGGGTGGAGGTCGTTCATCGACCTCCGACGCCCGAGTTGCCTTCGTACGCGGGCAGCTTGTCTTGCGATCCTTCGTCGCTCCCGCTGCCGCTCCCGCCCCGCCTCCTCCTTCACGAGCATTACTTGCTCGCAGAAGGAGGCGCCGGCCGCCCACGCATCCGCGCAGCGAACCATCGGCGCGAGCAAGGTGGAGAGCGTGAGAACCCTCACTCCCAGGGTCGCCACAAGCTCCCGCCTTGGCGTCTCTCACGCTGGACACTCGGTGAGCGTGTGCGGACCTGAGTCCTCGCTCGCGTCGCAGTGATGGCACTCGGACGTTGGCTCTTTCTACATCCGACGCAGATACTTTCCGAAGCATCCGTGCTCGGTGATCATCTGCGTCAGACGGTACGAGAGGCTGCCGTGTGGCCTCTCTAGCCACTCCCCCATGATGGGAGCGACCCCACACTAGGCAAATCCTGTCCTGTGGGTGCCAATAAAGACTATTAGATCCGAAATTACCAATCTAACTAAATTGCTTGTGCTCACGTCGGTAGAGTAATGGCCCGGATTTGATCCCGGGACCTCTCGATCGTTAGGTGGACTCCTTGACCACTAAGCTACCGACTCGTCTCATCAATAAATCCATACTAATATGTATTATAAATGTAAAAATAAGTCAACCTGTCTGTTACACATTCACGCTTAAACCACTAAACCGATTTTGATAAATTTTGATACGATTCAGTAAACCTTAGAACCTTTTCTAACTTTTTTGGTCGCGATAACGTATAACGTAATAATAATGTAATAACAGCTGATATAATTTAAAATAAAATATTATAGTGACAACACTGATTTCTTCGAAAGACAAATTTGTAAAAGTGGCATCATTATTATTATGACTTTTTAATTTCTTAATTATACGTTCGATTCAAATTCACCATCAAGAATATTAAAACGTGATTGTCGGCGGGAACAGCTCGTGAAAGTCTACTTGACCTTATAGAACTGGTTTCAATTTACCGAGTCGGGGTATCTGCTCACCTCTCGATAGAATAGTAGTTAAAATAAATTATTTACATACATACATATAATCACATCTTTATCCCCGGAGGGTTAGGCAGAGGTGAATTAACACCCACAATTCACCAATCATTGTATTCGGTCCCACGGAATGAGGGGTGAGCCTATTGCCGTACTCCGGGCACTATTGTTGACACTAGCCATTCATCTGAGGCTGAGTCTGGGCCGTATATATCTGTCTGATGTTAAACAGCCCTATCCTTTAGTCACCTTGTACGAAACCGCACGGGAAGAGATGAGGTGGTCCAAACCAGGAACCATGGTGGTCATTTATTTAACTTATAATTATTTAACTAACTAATTATTTAACTGAGCTGATGTCAAAATTTAATATTTTTTATTACCATCAGAAATTTAGGTACATAAAATATTCTATTATAATATACAATTACTTACAAATTAATATAAAACTATGCTAACTATACAATATATACAAAAATGGAATAGAGAAAAAGAGGGAGACTGTAATTTTAGGCATCGAAAAATTCCTCCCCATCGATCTCTACTGGTACCGTGCCCAAGAGGCTGGCGGCATTACCACGCTGAATGGCGATGCCAATTCTTTGAGCGAGGTAAAGGCCAGCCTTATGGTCACGGGAAGCGTCGATTAGTCGCTTCGCTATTTCTTTGAATAGTGCGCGCGCGCTTGGACCCCACGGACCCAACGTTTCGACTCCAAACGGCTCAAAAATATAATTACCAGTTAAATTGGTATATTTGCGCCGTTTGAGAGTCTCCGCTGATGCAGCAGCAGCGCATGCGCAGTCCATCGTACTTGGAAGATGGGAAGGCGCCAGGGTGTCGACGCAAGTTGCATCCCATACCAAAGGCCTACCCATCTTCCAAGGTATCAACGACATACCGTCCGGTCTCTTACCATCGTCGCGAGCCAAACCAACAGGTTCAAGTATAGCTGGCACGCCGGCGGTGACAAGAGCTCGACGGATAATATCGTTAATGTTTGCATGTCGGGACATGCGGCCTGCGCTCCTGTTGCAAGACAATCCGTGATGTCCAAGGCTATCGACAGCTTCTCCACAGAGACACCGATGCGGAGAAACACACGGTGCACCCAAACGGAGGCAAATCGCAATGCGGAAGGTCGTGTCGTCCAACATTGTTCCAATGTTGGGCGAAGGAAGTGCCTGGAGCCATACACCAGATTCCCATTCACCCACAGCCAATAGACGAGCGCGCTCAGCAGCGCTGGTAGCTGTACTGATTAAATGTTTTTTAACACCAATACTGAGCGGCTCATCCCATTGCCTTTGGGAAGATGGGTTGGCGGGCATGGCGGCAGTTGGACAAGTCATTTTCCAAGCATTTACAGCTTCGGCCTTACCTGGCACATCCGAATTAATCAGTGAAGGAGATAGAATTTTCCTGACTAATTCTTCAGTGCCATGGACCGACGACAAAAATGCTGGCATACTTACATCTGCAATTTTGCGAACGCCGAGGCCCCCGAGACGAACTGGAAGGGACGCCTGGAGCCACACTCGATCGTTCAAATTTATATTTAAAATTTTGCATAGAGTGTCTTGCAGCACTTTATCTACTTGACCTAAAAGTTCCAAAAATTTAAAAAGTTGAGATGAACGCAGAGCATGTGTAAATTTTGGTACGAAAAGACAATGCCGAATAATGGTGAAAGCTGAATGTATATTAATTTGGTACAGTCGCTCCGAAACATCACAAAAAAAAATTATTTTCTCTTCCACAAAAGACTCGTAAGCATCTTCAAGAATTGGCGACCCAAGGAGGCGGAGAGAACTTTTTTTAAAACTTTTAAATTTGGAGCCAAAGCATTGAATTTTGAGAGAACCGAAAGATTGTCAATATGATCACTGAAAAAAATTTCACATTTGGTGGGATTTAGTTCTAGGCCGATTGAACTAAATTCTTCTTTTAGAAACGCCAAATCTTTTAATACTGTTTCTACATCGCCTCCGAGAGTACCATCATCTAGATACCAAACGTTAAATTTAGAATTTAGTCGCTGAATTATAGGGTGAATAGCCAGGCTGAAAATGACTGGCCCAAGAGGATCACCATGTTGACATCCTACTGCTGAATTTAAAATATTTTCCTTATAAAGTAATTTAGAAGGATGCCTATAGCACTGCCAGAGAAATTTAAAAATTTTGGGGGTTTCCAGTTTGGCCTGTGTCAACAGAGTGTCCCTATTAACAGAGTTAAAGGCATTCCTCAAGTCAACTTTGAGGATAACCTCACCTCCACTGCAGCCAAGGAACGTAGATAAGGCATGTACAGCAGCCTCACAGCCCCCTTTGGAGCCGAAGCCGAGTTGGAGGGGCTGGAATTTTTCTGTGAGAGAGTCTCTATATGCTCTACAACACAGCTTGGCTGCTATTCGCCTGTATGTACAGCCTACGGCAATGGGACGAATGCCACCATCTTTTTTACGCAAGGCGCAGAGATTAGCGCCGTACAGTAAATCAATGATGCTCTCGTCCACATTGCCGGACAACATAAGGTTAATTAAGGCCGTTAGTTCTTTCAAGAGTGCGTCGCCAGCTTCTCCGACGCTTACGCCGGTAAGGTCCTTGAGGTGCTGAGGGGTAAGGCCATCGAGGCCGCCGGCAGACCCACTCCGGAAAGAGCCAACGGCTGCTATCACGTCCTTGGCTGAAACGCTGAGACAATCAGCGTCTGACTCCAGAGGCTCAGGGAAGCAAAGGTTATCAGCAGGTGATGGGTGCTGGCTTTGCAGATCTGCCAGAGTATCTGGCGAGCATGGCGCTATAACATCACTGCTGAATAAAAGCCTTGCAGCTCCCCTAATGTCACCTTCTCTTAACTTAGACTCTACATAGTGGTAAATAGAATTTTTATGGAAGGTGGTGAATTTTGGATCAAAAGTATGAGATAGAGAGCAGTTCTCTTTTATTTGTGTAGTTAGCGATTTTTTGGTGGCCTGGTCTTTCGCAACATGTAGAATCCTATAAGGGAAGGTGAGTAATTGTTCCCAAGCGCTTTGAGAGTTCTCCCGGACTACCACGGCTATACACCGGGTAAGGTTCAGTGCGACGGATGGCCTAGCACCACGAGGAACTCTCTTTAAAATTGGAACCGAATTTTTAAATTTGGATAATGTTTGCCAAAAGGGAATTTGGGTGACAGAGGTAGGGGTTGTTTGGATTGAAGGTGCATTTTGGGATTTGTGTACTTTCCCAAAATGCACTTTTAAACCTCGCTTACCTTTAAAAAAACGGGCTTGAGAACAATCTGGGCATTGTACAAGTTGACTTGCACATATTTCCGCTTCGCTATTACAGTCTCTTTGCATTAAAAAAACGCAATATAGCACTTAAAAACTTAAAAACTACACAATGTACACGATAAAATTATAAAAACTGAAAAATAAGCTATAAACAAAATTGACAGTGCCGGCGCTTGCGTCTTCGCATCCTAGCAACGCGAGGGACTGAAGCGACACCCCCACGTTGCACTAGTACTGTTGCTTATTCTGTTTCTTGGTTACTCGAAACTGAATAGGAATCCAAAAATGTAAAACGGTATTGTCTTATCCTTTTAAGGCTGAATTATCCTGAGTACACTTTTTCTTTCTTTTATTAATGACTTCTGCAGCGAATCGCCGCAATTTTACCTCAAGTAAATTGTAAAAGTCGTACACTTATTTGTTTATAAACCAACTCAGTTGATATACTTCAATTCAATTCTTGATTAATAAATCATTATTATTATTTGAATTAGAACAAATTACTTATATTTTTTTTTTTTTTACTGAGCTTATTAAATGTAGAATGGTGAAAGAGCTGTAAAAGTCCGTCTTGTTTTTTTATCGTTTTTATTTATTTAATATACAGGATGCTTCAAAAAAATGTAAACACACTTTAAACTATTGTAGTTTTCCCGCTCTACAAGGCTAATGTTATATTTCTTCGCCAGGTGCAAGCATAATCGTCCCTCTATGTTATATTATCAGTTGGAATTTGTAATATCAACATGGGGGACGTACGTTTGAGTTTTGAAGAACGTAAGCAGGTTATTAATTACCTAACAATGCTTGCTGATTCCATATTTCCTGCCATTCGTGCATTATACGGTAATGATGATTTTTATTTTCAACAAGATGGTGCTCCGCCGCACTATCACAGGGACGTACGAGCTTACCTGGATCAAAATTTGTCGGGCCAGTGGATAGGACGCAGGGGGCCAATCGAGTTTCCAGCACGCTCTCCAGACCTTACACCACTGGATTTCTTCTTGTGGGGCACAGTAAAAGATGAGGTGTACAAACGTAAACCACGTAACCTAGACATTCTTTGGAATGAGATTCAAGCAGTGTGTAGAGAAATCTCATTGGACGTTTTGATACGATGTACAGAATCTGTGGTGACTCGTACTCAGAATTGTATTGATGCTGCAGGTCACCAATTTGAACAGTATTAACATTTGTTATTTATGTTTCATTTACATTGGACTTTCAGCTTTCTATTTTCCTGAAATTTAACTTTGTAGAACGGTAAATAAATTTTCTATGGAAGTTCAAAGTGTGTATACATTTTTTTGAAGCACCCTGTATATATATTTTTTGTAAGTTTGGTGGATGACTTAAAATCCACCAAACTTACAAGTATAATAAAAAATTATTTGACTATTAAATATAACGACGTCACAATAACTTATTTCATTCAAGTTTCCTTATGACTAAATGTTTTGACGTTTTGTAAAAAGCAACTAATTTAACTAGACAGTCAAAAATCCAATTGGTTTAATTCGAATCCTTCCCGGCACACTAGCGAATCTGTCAATGTTTAATTAACTTCTTATTATCTTCTTTATGTGTCAACTGTGGTCTGGCGGTCCATCTGCTAAAAGTGCCAAACATTAATTTAGTTTTTATTTTGAGACGTTATGTATCTATATTAATAGATTTTTTAAATGTGAAAGTAACTCTATTTGTCTGTCTGTTTTAACCGACCGATATTGATAACATTTGATGTAGAGAATAGACTAGAGCTTAGGAAAAGACATAATATAAGCTATGTTTGATTGCGATTACCGATATCCACGCGGGCAGAGCAACGGGTAACAGCAAGTATTCTATGTTTTCTTAATTATGTATAATTTATGCGTAGAATAAAAATACATTATTTAATAAAAATAATAATTTCCTTTCTATTTTTCATTCGTTCTTGGTACAGAATATACAGAACATTTTGACTTCATTATTTTTCAACTTAGTGAAAATATATTCTAGCATAGTTTGCAATTGCAATTTAACCAGCTGCAAGTCAGGACGTACCGCTTGTCATCAATATAGCGCATAACACAACTGCGCATACGCATCTAACAGTATTGGAAAGCGAACAGTTCCGTGGCCGCATCGATGTACCACGTCATTCGGAGAAAGCCTTTCGACTCGATACAAATACATTTTATGTAATGTCTGACGACTCAGACGCAGCTCTGGCCTAGATAAGGGGCTATGCAACCAGTTGCAGAAATTGTGAAGATGTACGAAACTAGTACAGCGTTAATGGTTGTATGAATGGTACTTAATACTTTTGTAATCTGATGTTAAACGTGTATTGAATCGAACTATTGACGTGTTTTGGCAGTAAAAATGTGAGTTTTATCGCAAACGAGCAAGAACCAAGCGGTTCGGAGACTCTTTACCGCATTACCAAGACCTGAAATTCATTACCAGCTCACGTGTTTCCTTCATCCTACAGTCCCGGGTCCTTTAAGCGGGGCGTGAAAAAGCATCTGATGAGGCCGCCAAGCTGTGTGCCACCATTGTAACATTACTTAGTGTCTGTAATGGTAACCCTCTTTCCAGAGCCTTTGCCTTTAGCTTACCACCAGGCGAGGTGAAGTCAAGTTGGCGTGTCCTAGATAAAAGAAAAAAATGCGTGTTCGGGATGATACATTATTAACCGAGCTTATTAAATTAAGACTGGGAAAAGAGCGTCAAATGTTTTGTCTGTTCTTATTTTATAGATTTTATTTATTTTTAATCACACACGCAACCTATAATAGTAGATGAGTTATATGACTATTAAATATAATGACGTCACAATTATATATTTTAAACAAGTTTCCTTTTATCTTACCGTTTTGACGGTTAGTAAAAGGTAATTAATTTGATTAGTCAGTCAAATACCCGATTGCGTCTGTTACAGGGAGTGGGAGACTCGATCGTGGACTCAGAAGTACAAGCTTTGATGCAACTCGAAATGACGTCAGTGATGATGACGTATGAACCAGTTATATTACATTACCGCACGTTAGACGGCTTATGGTAATATTATTGATGATATCCACTATTTGGCGTTCGTTCACCTCCTTCGGCTGATGGATAGTAAATATATTACGTACAGTCGACAGTTTCGAGCTTCTTTTGAACCGGCTCACACGGAAATCGAAATTATTATGATGCAAACTTATGCGGTTAGCAACGAAAGTCGTTTTGACCCCTAAATTTACATAAAATCTTTACATTATCTAATACTTTCTATCTAATATTATTCTGTTTTAAGTTCTGTAATATCATTTTATTGATCATACATGCTTTTAACAATCTGCACTAACTCATATATAAGTTTAGTCGTTAACTACACCATATCTTTTGTTTTTATAACATTACTATCCATCCCAAGGTTGCCTGGAAGAAATCGCTTCAGCGATAAGGCATTGTACATTGCTAGCTACTTGTCCTACTGTAAATCTGTTGGTGTACAATAAATAATTAATTATCTATCTGTCTATCTATCTACCATTATAATTCCCATTAAAAGATTTAAGGTGAGTATACTGTGTAAATTATTTAGTGTAAATTAGAGTGAACTTTACAACCGTATCAAAATTCGTTTTGTAACATTAACTTAGATTTTTACATGTTATCTAGATTAATTAATGGTCCTATTATAACCTAACGCGATCCATCTCTATCTGACCTATAATATAACGAATGCTTGACTATTTATACTGTAGATTGATGGCACTTGGTGGAATTTGTTGTTACACATATTGATAACTCACTTGTACTTTTTCCGTAGTATTTTTTATCATTACACCTGACCGGTTTGGTAACTTTGAGGAGTACCGTAAGGAATCCTTGATTCACCATAATTTAAGGACGAATTTACCGAATGATGTTTTATTAATAATTTGAAAAACTGGCCAAATGCGAGTCTAAGTCTAACGTCTCTTAATTCTAATGTCGAACGTCGATCGTCTATCGACGTTCGACGGTAGACGACGTTCGACGTTAGACGACGATCGACGTTAGACGTTAGACGTTCGAAGGATTCTGTGCCATTAATTGGACTAAAAGCGGCCATTAGAGCCTTATAAATAGGCCTTCGTCTTCACCCCAAAAATTGAATTAAATGAAAAGTGCACAAATGCGGTTCACTGCTAGTTTTATACAAAAAACATTCAAATATACCCACTACAACCCCCAATTTATTCTACCCTGCCAAAACACAGACATATAGGTGAAAACCGTTCGCCGCAGTCGCGTGACCGCACTGAACCCGCCCCGTGTCGTAACCGCGGGCCTTGGGTCCTTGACACGATTACCTTTACTAATGTCAACTGTATCACTGATTCAGGTTACGCGCTATTACCATAATAGTATACCTTACCTAATAATAGCAGCAGAAGTATTCCATCAATTGGATATAGTGCATTCAACAACGGCAATGCTTTTTAATAGCTTCACCCATAAGTATGGTAACATACATAAACTTACGCCTATATCCCCGAGGGCAGAGGTGCTAGCACCCACATTTCGCCAGTTTATGTTTAGGTCCCAATGTAATAGGTGACGAGCCTATTGCCATTAACCGGGCACTTTTAAACCTGCGATAAATACAAACATAACTTCGAAAAGCATCGAAAAGTCATTGGTGTATGTCAATGGTAAAACCTGGGATCGAACCCGAGACCTCGTCTCAGCAGTTCATTACCCATACCACTAGGCTACCGCGATATGTTTGTATGGTAATATTTGGAAATCGATTTAGACTAACTTCTAATTTGACGTAAAATGTTTGTGGGTGTTTGGAAAGATCTACGAGGTCCAAGCTAATAACGCTTGTTGATAGACGGATATACATTTCTTTCAGAGTTGGGCGGCAGTAATCTCTCCCATAAAAGCCAAGATAATAAAAAGAAGTAAGAGAGTGGAACCAGCTCCAAAATTTATTCAACCTTTTAATTTAATTATTTCCGATTACAAAATCAGTAATCTAAACCGAAGCCTACCTACCTGCCTTCGAATGAGATGATGATGAGACCTTCAAACATGGTTGGGACAAACATATACATAACATCAAATATTCAAGGTCGATAATATCAGTTGTTAACAGTCAAAGAGTATCTTAAAATGTAGGAGGTACTAAAGAATTGAACAGATTTAAATTTAAATTCCTAAAAAAAATTGGTCTTACTTTGAGTGATAAGTAGTTTTATAGAATTATTTGGAGAAGAACTATTTGATTTAAAATGAAGTGTAGTAAAAAATAATTTGAATTGTAAATTTGGCATAACGTAGATAAAGAAAACCAACACAAGAATATTAAAGTCTTATCTAAACTATATAAGTTATACGATATTTAACTCTAAATCATGAAATTTTGTAACTTAATTTTAAACTTTTAATAATATTAAACAGGTATGTAATATACCTCCAGCCAATGGTAGCCTGTAAGAGATTGCTAGAGCGCGATAAGACTGCTGATTGTGTAAAACTACCCGCATAATCTATTTGTTTGTACTATACTCGTGCAACTCCTTAGTATACAATAAAGATATTATATAGCTGTACTACTTTGTACTGCTTTGTTTTAAAATCATATTAAACATAGAATACTTGTAAAAAAATTAAAAGAGGAAAAAAATATTGTAGTGTCGTTTTGTTACGTGATTAGTTATAATTTTGAACAGGACTGGGCCAAACCTAAAAGTAGATGTTAATTGAGCAGTAGCTATCGCGTGAGTAGTTGAACATCTGTGGGATCACAGGAATTATATTTTGAAATAAAACTAAGTGTAATATAAAACAATACCTATAAAATACGTTAGAATCCTTTAAATTTTAAAAGTACCTAGTTTTATTTCAATATATAATTGCACACACCCATAAATAAAAGTAACCTCTTTACATCAAGTGCGTTTATCTGCTACCTAAGTTGTATAAAATAAAAATCACATAAACTCCCTACAATATAAGGATAACATATGTTTTGTTTGCGTATCTTTTTACCCGACCTTACCGAAATTGACACGCGCGACTGTTATCATTATATCATACTTTACTTAGTTGATTCGTATTGTATATTCTGCTTCATTATCACACAAAAAGCCTGTGTTTAAACACATTATCTCATTTGATGTTAAGTGGTGATGCTGTCAATAATTACACATAATGAACGATCAATCAAGTCATTGTTCGAAAGCTGCAAATTGATTTTTTGCTGCGCACCAGAATACCAATCATCGATTCGATAAGTACAGTCAACGATAAAAATTGATTAACACTAAAGTTATAAAAACAAAAGGGGCCCAAAAGCATTGCTGTACTATCACTTCGTTAGAAGAACTCTATTAGCTCTATATCGTCAGTTCTTTTACATAATTTGAGTTACTTGGCTTTTGTATTTGTCACTGATATTTTACTATTATGTTATATAATATATCACTATTATATTATAACTATCCCTGTGATGATGGAGAAAGAATACAAATATCATTACCTCATCTCATCCGAAAGGTGTCGTAAGAGGTGACTAACGGAAAAATACGGAGACGATATCACTACGCGAGAAGGAAAACTTGAATTAAAACCCTGTACCAACCCGCCTGGCCAGCGTGGAAACAGTAGGCCAAAGCCTCATAATTGGTAGATGCCTAGTTCAGTGGACTGCGTTGGGCTTGTTGATTGATTGTTCTTATAACTTGGCTGTATTTGTTCCAAGTGGAGTCTAATAAGGCCATCCCTTTACTTCCCGTGGGTGTCATACAAAGCGACAAAGGGATATGGCTGTTCTGCATTCGAGAGCAAACATACAACCATGACAAAATGCCCCCTTGATGACAATAGGAGCGTCCACTGTAACGTGTGATCGAAAATCATAGTTGACGAAATGTGAGTGTTAACTGTTAACACACCTCTGCCTACTCCTTCGAGGATCTAAGAACTTATTAAGGAAATTATTTATTCAACAAGAACTGTAAGATAACTGCGAAGTTATTGTCTCTAGAACTAGACAAATAACGACAACTGACTGACCTGAAGGAATTTCCAAGAATTCTGTTGAAATTTAATGAGACATAAGAATTATTGGACTCGTTAAGTGAGGTCTTTCACGTTTCTTGTTCCACTCTGTACAGTCAGCAGTAAAATTTTCAAAGATTTTAAATTTGTTTAGTGTAATGTTTCTGGATATAATGTATTGGTCTAGTTTGGACCTTTGAACCTATGCCAATAGACAAATTAATACATACAAAATGTTTGTACTGGACAGGAGTCGAACTGGTGATCTCTACAGTCGAACGCTCTACCGTTACGGTACAGAATTCGTTTTAATAGCTGGTGTGGTTCAAACCCTACCCAATACTAAAATCATAAACCCACTACAACCCACAATGTATCCTACCCTGTCAAAACACATACATATGTTAAAATCTACTACTACTATCTATCACTATCACTATCATCATATTATTGGTTTCTTGAATCTCATACGGTTGCTGAATTTTCTTCTTCTGCCCCTCTCTCTTTCCCTTTTGCTCTCTGCCATGTTAGACTCTACCTATCATTCTGATAAAATGTCACAAGAGTTGAAACCTCAGGTGTTTTAGAGGTAAGAGTTCGGAGAAAATGACTGATTTTTTACATGTTTGAGCGGTAATCGCGAAAGACGAAACTTCATATCACCCGGGAGGAAGTCATTGACCAAATTTAAACGTGGTTCAGAGACTATACAGTGACAGTGCTAAAGATGGAAAAACACCTATAAATCGAATAAATAACCAATAATTTTATTGTTAATTGCCTATGGATCGCACAAATATGAGTAAATTTCATAAAATAAACAGTCATGATTCTCGCGTTTGTTCATATTGCCAGCTGAACAAACTCCAAAGTGAAGTAAAACCAGCGGTTGAACAGTGAACAAAGTATACGTGTGTCGGATTCATATTTTTTGTTCCATACAGTTGATCTAGAAGTAAGTATTTGAACATTACCCGAAGAGGGCCGTCTCATAAGAGACGGTCCTGGGCTGGCCGGGGTACGAGGGATATGTGTCAGATAAATTCACCTCCGGCGACCTGCGGCCCACACAGTTGGCGTGCGTTTAAGTCGGTTCAAGTCCGACATAACCTCCCCCACCGGCCTCGGTGGTGGGGGTATCCGTGAGAATTTTACATACATTAAAAAAAAAGTATTTGAACGTCATAATGATATTTATATCATTATGTAATGTACCGAGCAATAAAATCAGCAACAAGCAGATGTATCTCCTTGACATTAGGTGATCGGGATGCCATTTTTGGACCAGTGCGGCGGCCGCTAGGAGCAATATGTGATATTAGAAAAACGATACTGGATCAGAATAGATCTAATGTACCACCGTTTTATCTTGTTTTTATCCGACTGCGCGACGGAAAGGTGTGGTAATGAGATTATCAGCCAATGTATGTATGTATATATGCAGGTTCATCTATTCCCTCATAGCTCCTCAACCACTTACTAGTTCTGGACAAATGAGATATCTTTGGAAGCGTCTTAGTCGTCGGCTGGTATATAATGTGTTACTGAATCTATTGTGGCGCCCTCTTATCTAGCTCTATAGTAATGTGTTGATAAATAAATTTGAGATAAATAAGTCGAGTTCGGTATTCCACTTTCTCTAACAAAACAATACATTCTAGGTAGGGGGAAAAGTGGCATACGATCACGGCTATCCTAGATTTATTCTTGTTTAATACACGCTAAAAAATAGCGTGATTTTTCAGTTTTCGAGTTAAAATTTATTCTTTATTATGTGTTTTTTTGTAATTTATTTCTTATAAGAAAACAATGTTTAGAACTCCTACTGTGTATAAAATAAATATTTTTTTATGCACACACAAATAAACATTAGGTAGGTAGGTACATAAATTAGATGGTGAAAAGAAAAGTACATATCTTTTTTACAATGTTTGTTTCTTTTCTCTTTGTACAGTGAAATACGTAAATTTTAAACAAATAAATGTTAGAAGAAAGTTATTTGCTTACAAACAGTTGTTTTTAGTTTTGTTGTTGAGTTGAAAATAAACCCATTTATCATGTATTACGTTGTATTATTGCCCAAACATTTGTGCACCCATATTCATGCATACAAATATTTGCACTGAGCGGGGATCGAACCCGCGCCTATTTTCCATGCATCTGTCCCTGCAGTCATTTCTGCATACACTCTCTTTCCGGCCATGTCATCTATCTCACCGTTCATTCATCTTTTGTTAGGTCTTCCCTGAGCCTTATAAATCCTTATAAAGATCCAAGTCAATGCTTTCCAATATTCAAACTTCCTCTGGTATTTTTATTCCTAAATCTCATCCATTTTAGCCACACCCCACATCCATCTCAGCATTCGTATCTCTTCTTCTCATCCATCGCTTACTAAATAACCAACGGTGCACAATTTAGGTCATTAACCTTGTACTGCAGCATTTATCCTGCCTGTGACGACGTGACATGCCAAAGCTACACAGACAGCGTCTAAGAAGTGGGGTTTGTTTACTAAGTAGGTACAGAGGTACCGGTTTTCAAGAACCTGTTCAGGACTGGTGCAAAAAGTCTATTCCTGGAGGTAGGTACTAGGTTGTAAATGCGACAAAGTGGCGTGAACTAGCCGTGATTAACATCAAGTAATCTGAGCTCAGCGTTCATATTTCAACTGTCACAAAACTTCTAAATTATAAGCAAACATTAAAATATTTGTTAAGGACTTATTTTAAGTATACAGTAGACACTTGTGTTAGAAGACTTCACTCTTCTCAAACTGAGTTTGGAACAACAACACAAAATAATACTTTATTAGACACATTTTACAAATAGTTAGCTAATCGCTCTGTAAGTAGCTTTTACAAGTAGGTTACTTCTTCTGGGGTGTATGGGTCACCACCAAGATCTATAAAACCATCATTAGGTCTGTTACATTTCAACGCTACCGCTGAGATGATGATCTGTGAAGTCATCATTGGCCACTGCACCCCCGCACCTAATTACTTGTTGTTTTTATACAACTTAGGTGGCAAACACGTACGCGGCCCACCTGATGTAAAGTGGTTACCGTGACCTATGAACGTGTGCAACGACAGGAGAGTCACACCCGTGCTATGTCGTCAGTGTAGAAGACAAAATCTTCCCAATGAAAGCACAACCTACTCACAACCAAGAACACAACACGAGGTTATTATAGCCGTGGTATTCTATAGAGTGGAGGTACTTCTCCAGTCTGACTGCACAATTGAAATATCGTCGTGTCTTACCTCCTATGGTGTGGAAATCGAACGGGTAAGTGAAGATATACCCCGAAAATTTTGTTCTTATAAAAGCGTGATAAAACGTTATTTTAGAACTGAAAATTTGTCGGGGGAATCAAGAATAAGAGGAATCGCGACTAATGCAACCTTTAGAATATTTCCTATGACTCAGGTAGTCATTCAGTCGCTAATACCACTTACAGCAAACGTGATTACTATACGTATGGTCATAAAATGGGCCACGGATTTCGTGTACAACTTCACTTTTATTAAATTTACGTAGGTGTTATGATTTAAAGACTGGTTTTATACAATTAATGGACAACCAGCAACCAGTTGTGAAAAGTAAAAATGAGATCGTTATTGTCTCTTTGTCTCTTGAAATTCTGTCTGCTAACGTTTGGTCTGAATTAGATATAAATAAATTAATTTACTTACTAAAATGCATTTTTTTTAATATGTACCTACATTTTGTTCACAGAAACACATAGAGCGCAAACATTCATCATATGCAAGTGTTCATTTTCTAGCACATAAATATGTGCACTAAGCGGGCAATAAACCTGCTACCTCCAACTTCCCAATCGAACGCTCTACCGCTGCGCCACAGAGGTCGTTAGAAATTTTACTTAATAATTTGCCTATATTTTTATTGTTAGGTAGGTATTACTTACTTGTACTAATACACTGACGGACTCATAAACTGCATCAAAGTAATAGACGACTTTGAAATAAATATTTTAACCAAGTATGCATACTTCCTATGCAGATTTAAATTGAAACCTCTAGATTGGTTCGTGAACTTTAAAACAGCGTAGGGTCATATCTTTAAGTTTAAGTTTATGTACTGGAAAGGACCTTAAGACTTTTATTGAAGAAAAAACAGAAATTTAAGAAAAATTGGTTTAATTAAAAAATTGGTTTTAACAATAGACACAAACTTTATGCAAGGGTTTATTTGTGTTTTAATAAGGTGTATTACCCCCACGTGCCCTTATTACGGATTCTAATCGGTTCCGCATAGATTTTATAAGGGTTTTTAAAAGATCTTGCGGAATATTGTCCCATTCTTCTGAAAGTGCTGTTCTTAGTGCTGCCACTGTCGTGGGCGAAGGGTTTCTCGCATATACAGCTCTTTTTAAATTGTCCCAAACATGCTCGATGGGATTAAGATCCGGGCTGCGTGCTGGCCAATTCATTGTACGTATCCCAACCTCTTCGCAATAATGTTGAACTTGTGCAGCTGCATGCGGCCGGGCATTATCCTGCATTAAAGTAAAATTTTCGCCTATGAATCCCATGTAAGGCACCACGTGATCTTCTAATATCTCTGTTATGTAGCGATGTGCTGTCAAACCCCCTCTATTACCGTTTTGACGGACCATGTCTATGAACACAAGTTCGGTTCGCCCGTTCATCGATATGCCACCCCAGACCATACATGAACCGCCTCCAAAAGGAACACGCTCCTCAATGCAACTTTGAGCATATCGCTCCCCACGTCGACGATAGACTCTTCTGCGACCATCTGCACCATATAAACATGTCCTACACTCGTCCGTGAACAATACAGAGGCCCACTGCTCTTCTGTCCAATTCAGGTGATGACGCGCAAATCTTAAGCGAGCTTGTCTGTGAGCTGTAGACAACTTTGGACCATTTGCTGGTCTAAAAGGGGTGATATCCGCTTCCTTTAACCTTCTTCTTATTGTTCGTGCACACACGTTTACTCCACGCACTTCATTAAGCTCGGTTTTGATGTTAACTGACGTGAGGAAACGATTTCGCAGGGAAGTTATAACAATAAATCGGTCATCACGACCTGTGGTTGCTCGAGTTCTGCCTGTACCACGTCTCCTCCTGTAAGAACCTGTCTCTACAAACCTTCTGTATATTCTAGAAACCGTAGACTGGTTTAAATTTAAATTTCTACCAATCGTTCGTTGATCCAAGCCCTCCCGCACCAATGCTACAATTTGTGCCGCTTGTTCGGACGAAGTATCCATATTATGGTTCAAAAACTCTCGATGTGTTCAAAAACTAACCCAACAATTATGCTGGTAACAATAATTCAATTGACAAAACAAAAAAAATCAATGAGAATCAATTTAAAACTTTGCTATAAATAACACGCAAATCTGATACTACAAGTAAATTTTCTTTCCCGGCTATATTCATTTGTTTTACTGCAGTTCTATTTTTAAATTTAATTTTTTTTTAAGATTAAGAGCCAGTCTTTCCATATTTATATAATTTAATCTAAAAAGTTTGCATACTTATTATAAAAAATCCTTTTAGAGTAAACCTGAACTTTGATGCAGTTTATGAGTCCGTCAGTGTATAACAAATTCTTGTTCTATTATGTACCGACACGATCTTTCGATCATTTTTAACTTTAGTTATTTTTAACAATGACATGTTATACCAAGTTACTACAATTTTTTAGGATTAATAATAGTTAAATAATACCCTAAGTAGACACACATGCATCTAAATATATAGAAAATATCGTATGTATTTAAGTTATGACAGTGTAGACATACCTACAGTACAAGTCATACCTCCACATTATTTTCCATCGCCAAACAAATAATAGTATCGCGATATAAACTTATCTACACAATAAGAGACATGTGTAACACAACCTTCTCGGGTTAAATAAGCGTTCATAGCTTAGTGGGGCCTTCCGATCGAGAGGCGCCGGGTTCGAATCCTGTCCGTTAACACTGCCGATTTAAACCTACTCTAGCTGCTACTAGTAATTCGGGTTACTCTAGTATTCCCCTATCTCCTGTTGGGTTAAGGGAATGCAAGTATATAGATTTCAGGGTCGGTAGCACGAGTGTGACGGTCCTGGTGTTCCATACGTCCATAGGTAACAGTTACCATTTTTCATCAGGTGGGCTCTGCCACCAACCACCAAATAAATTAGGATACTAAGTAGAATTTTTACTCAGGTCAAACCTACCTTTCCCATTGAGTTGGGTTTTCAGCCTGCTCAGCTCCCTGGAGCGACTCCTGCTCCGTCGGTTGGCTGCTAGTCTTCGCGGAGAGCGAGCCATGCTCTTGACGCTGGCCGCGCTGCCGTCGCTGCCAGCCCCCGACGGAGACGCTCCCCGTGCGGTCACCATCAACACGACATGAACCGCACACCACAGAACTCACTACACTTCACTACTCACAGCTGACATAATAAACACAGGTTGACACTACACATATTGTTTGTAAATAAATTTTCCCGCGAAATTATGACACACGACAAATACAGGTTATAAAGAATATAGAAAAGTTGTTAGTTATGTTATACTATAGATTATAAAAGTTATTGTGTAGTAAAGAGATTGGTTGGTAAGGCACGAGTGTCGTGGTGAAGGCACTGCGAGGCACTGAGTACTGTTGTGTTTTCGAGCGTGGAGCCGGCATCGCGCTCTGCGTGTGTACTGATGTGTGGCCAGAACTCGAGCGGGTGGGCCTCCGAAGCCGCGGAGGAAACGCCTGCTGTCTGACCACGCCGATGATGCTGCGCCCGCACCGCTCTAGACTTTTGCGGGTGAATGTTTGCGGGTACCTGGTCGTATATTCGATGCCTGAGTTGGGCAATTTTTATATTTTTCTGTTAGGAATGAGTACCAGTTTGCAATATAGAACTATGTCTGAGTTGGTAGAACATACAACTGGCAAAATGTGGGTCTAATCAACTAGCTCAGAAATTTGTAATCGCGTAAAAAGAACATGTTTTCGAGATTATTTTGAAGTAATTAGTATTTTAGATGATCATTATTTTAGTATTGATCATTGTTAGAATTTATAATAATGGCTTCCATCTTGAGATATCACCGTTAACTTGTGATTCATCATCATCCTAGCGTTAATCCCAGTTAAAGTCAGAGTTTACAGTAAAGAAAACGCAGAAGAGCGTAGTCAAGGCCTAAACCTTGACTACGCTATTCTACGCTTTCTCATCCAGATTTGATTTTATTGGCTTTTACCAGAGCAACTGCCAATGAACTCGAATACGTACTAGTTCCTCAATCAGTAAGTCCACTGGTCTTTAAGTGACTTTGGTTTGGCCTCGTAGATTTTAATGGGACCCAAACATTTCGACTTAATTAAAATTTAATTAATTAAAATTTAATTAATTAAAGTTTATATTTTGTAAATTGATTATAAAAGCAATTTGGTATTCGGAAATCTCCAAAATAAATAAATAATATAATATAGAAGCACATTAATTAATAATATACAGGCAAAAGCAAATTCACAATTTTTTTTAAATTCATGAATTGTGTTGTATCAGCTCTATGAAGTACCTAAGTAATCATTTTAATGTACAGCTATTTAGACTTGTTCTTCTTCTTCTTGGCGTTGTTTCGTTTGTTTGTTTTTAAATAACCTTTATTACACAATAAATAGATACACATGTACAGAGCAAGCAACTGCTATCTAAGAGCAGTTCATCACAAAATCTTATAATACAATAATCACTTTGTGAGACTGGAGCGCCTATAAAAGGTTAAAATAAGACAATTCAACTTACCAGTTAAAACACAAATTATAAACACTATTATATTTATCTACAAGTCAAAACATAAGAACTTATTAGTCCTAAATTAATTTATTTACTAACGTAAGTAGATAAGTTAACTAGCACCACCGCAGTCAGGAGCTGGGAACAAAATCCGCCGAACAAAGTCCTCTTAGCCTTAATCCCAGTCGCATCCGAATGTGAAAGCTTCTCGGAGTCTGGGGTCCTAACTGTGGATTTGGCTAAACTTCAATATTTTCAGTGTAGCAACTGCCATATGGCCTCCACAACCCAAAAGGATTGCAGCTAGATCAGTTGATAGACTTTTTAGAGCTCCAACTATCCGTGACGACTGCCATAGCCGACGGCTCAACGTGCTCTCCGGGGCACGACCAGATAATGCAAATACCTATATTCTTTCATGCATACAAATATTCAGAGGAGGTAGGATACGACGGTATATCCGTCCCAATCGAGCAGTCCGACTGGGGCAGTACCTCCACCGTACAGAATATCGCCGTTTGATAACCTTGTGTTGTGTTTTCGGTGGTGAGTAGGGTAGCCAAAGCTCACTAGAGAGGTTTTGTGTTGTCAGTGGGAAAACCAAAGGCTTATTCTACATCTTTTGCGCTGACGACACAGAATGTCTCTGTTCTTACAGGGGTTGCGGCACGAGTGTTATTCCTCTGGTGTTACACTCGCCCATAGGCCACGGTAACCACTTACCATCAGGTGGGTCGCGTGCTTGTCTGCGACCTAAGTTGTATAAAAAAAAAAATTTGCATCGAGCGGGGATCGAACCCGCGCCTCCTGAATTCTGTGAAGCGGTCGCGTTCACTACCGCCACGCCACGGAGGCGTGTTTGTATTAGCATACATTAATAATGTATTATCTGTCAGCGTTTGCATTTATGGGGTTTGGTATAATGTTTATAATATGATTTTATTAATTTCACCTCCTGTTATCTTCCTATACAGGTGATAGAGCGTGCCATTATTGCGTGCGGGTTCAATTCCCACTCGGTGGAAACATTTTTATACATAGATATATCAATTTAAATTGGCCTGGATATCTTTTCTATGGCCTATCATCATGTGAGCACCAGTCGCGGTTGTACCCAAAGCTTGAAGTTTATTGCCCAGTGTTTGCTCGTTCATATTCCTACTCCTTCTTTACAAATTTGGTTTTGCTCTGACTTATACGGGAGTGGCAAATTTTCTTTTTTAAGATCGACAGCATCTGAAATGGATGACCATATCTTTTGGATTTCAACATGACTTCTTACCATCTAGCTGGGTGCAATCAATTGAAGACAGGGCATACCAAGATACTGCTATTTTTTATACCACTTAGGTGGACGAAAAGTACACGGTCCATCTGATGGAAAGTGGTTATGGTAGCCCATGGACGTGTGCAGCAGGGGAGTCGCACTCGATCCGGGTGTGTGCGGCTATTTGACTTTTTTTTTCATTAACGAAAAATTATCACTCTAAACATATAATAATATAATGAACTGCTAAAGCGAAATATTCTTACGATAAATAATTTTAAAGATATTTGATTGCGCAAATTTAATTTTTCACGCCACCCGATAACGCTCCATACAATATCGTACTTGCGAGTGATGTCACACGCCAGTCGCGAATAGTGCAATTGTATGGAGTGCAAGATAATTTCGCATTTATCTCGGTCTATGTTGCGTTTACACATGATTTTTTTACCACTTAGGTGGCAGACAAGCGCACGGCCCACCTGATGGAAAGTGGTTACCGTGGCCTATAGACGTGTGTAACACCAGAGAAGCCACACTCGCACTGCCGACCCTGTAAGCACAGCGTTTCTGTCCCGTCAGTGTAGAGGACAAAGCAGGACACGCCTTTAGTCATCCCATTGACAGCACAAATTCTCCAGTGAGCTCTGGCTACCCTACTCACCGCTGGGAACACAACATGATGTTATTATAACCGCGGTATTCTGTAGGGCGGAGGTACTTCTCCAGTCGGACTGCTCAATTTTACGGATATATCGCCGTGTCCTACCTCTTATGTATAGTTCATAATAAAAAAATAAGTTTGACACTAAAACCCGACTACTGAAAAAGTATTAAACAAGAAAATATCAAAGATAGCCGTGGGCGTATGCCACTTTTACCTATAGATAATGTATTGTTTTGTTATAGTAAATGGCATACGACCACGGCTGTCCTAGATTTTCCGTCGTCGGGTTTTAGTTTTAAACTAATTTTTTTCTTTTTATACAAGTTAGGTGGCAGACAAGCACACGGCCCACCTGATGGAAAGTGGTTACCGTGACCTATGAACGTGTGTAACACCAGTGGAGTCACATCCGTGCTGCTGCCCTGTAAGAACAGAGATTTTGTGCCTCCAGTGCAGAACATAAAATCAGGTCAAGCCTTTGGTCTTCCCACTGACAGCACAAAAACTCTCCAGTGAGCTCTGGCTACCCTACTCACCGCCGGGAACACAACACGAAATTATTATAGCCGTGGTATTCTGTAGGGCGGAGGTACTTCCCCAGTCGGACTGCTCAATTCGGACGGGAATACCGTCGTGTCCTACCTCCTATATTATATATTTCTATTATTTTGGGGTAAGAAATAGGTAGGTATAATTTTTACATATTTGAAATGTACTAATTAAGCCCTTTCAGTTGATACCAAGCACATGTCGTGTTTCCACCAAGCTCTGTGCTTATAGGGTCGGCAGCGCCAGTATGACTCCTCTGGAGTTACACACGTCTATAGGCCACGGTAACCACTTTCCATCAGGTGGGTCGGGAAAAAAAATCTCTAATTTATTTTTTATCACAGTTTTTATGCCAACTAGAGGGCGCCACATTAGATTTAATGACACGATAAATAGCCTATAACTGAGATGCTTATAACGATACATCATTTTGTCCAGATCTAATTAGTGGTTGAGGAACTATAAGATGAACCTATTTACATACATAGTCTGTTAAAATCATAACCCTCCTTTTGCTTTGCCATAGTCGGCTAATAATTTGTAATTGAATGAGGTATCTAAAAAGTTATAATTTGGGACTGAATTGGATTGTTTATATTTTGACTTATTTCGGGAATTAAAAATAATGAAAAGTTTAGTTAGGCAATATCTTATTTTGCAAGACATATTTTACGATAACAAAACAGACTACCTTGTCAAATAGCCTACTGCATTCGAGATATCCAATGGAATCGTACCAGCGACCACTCGTGTCGATGACTTAACAATCACACAGACGCACTCTACATCTTAGTGCAGAACAAATAACTCTAGTTATACGTACGTAAGTAGTTCCGTGGAAATATGAAGCAATTTAGTTTGTTGTACGAATTAGTCACAGTTAACGAATGCCCGCACGAGCGCAATTAGCTTAATCTTCACTTCTGTGGAATATTTGTGTGAACACAGGCCGAGCTTTGTTCCACCAAGGTCACGGTGTTGCTGGGCCGCTCACGGCCTTTCGAAGCTCTATAATAGGTAGGTGGGTATCTAGGGCACGTGCTTGCCTTGGGAGTTATAGAATACGAATAAACATACCTACTTAGTACCCTACTCACCCACCCTTTGTAAATACCTGCATAATTATTATTTACTAGCAGACCCACCCACCCGGCTTCCCTCGTGGCGTATTTTAAACTCCATCACCCGTTTGAGTCCGTTATGTTTTTGTCTTTAAATCGAAATCTGCTTACGTTAGCTTGAGAGTTGAACGCTAAGGCATACCTTGTCTGCCACCTAAGTGGTATTTTTTTTTTTTAAATTCCTAATCAAATCTTTGTTCGACTCTCTACCTCTACTCACTTCTCTATTCGACTCTCTACTTGACCTCTGCATTACACTCTCTACTCGACTCAAAGAATCGATCACATTTCTTTTTTTATACAACATAGGTGCCAGACAAGCACACGGCCTGATGGAAAGTGGTTACCGTGACCTATGAACGTGGGGAGTCACACCCGTGCTGCCGACTCTGTAAGAACAGAGATTTTCTGTGCCTTCAGTGCAGAACACAAAAATCAGGACAAGCCATTGGTCTTCCCACTGACAGCACAAAAACTCTCCAGTGAGCTCTGGCTACCCTACTCACCGGCGGGAACACAACACGAGGTTATTATAGCCGTGGTATTCTGTAGGGCGGAGGTACTTCCCCAGTCGGATTGCTCAATTGGGACGGAAATACAGTCATGTCCTACCTCCTATATGATATCACATAATACTCGTAGCATCACATATTGAGCACTCACTTGTACTTTTTCTGAACGGTTTCGCCTCAAACGTTTACAATGACTTTTAAGAACATTCCATTATAAACAGAGCGACACTCAGTCATATTTCATAAGTGGGTAGTTGTAAATTTATGTATGCCAGTGTAGTTTTTTTTTCCCAAAATTTGGGGAAATAATATATAGATGGTGCAAAAAATATTTTAAATAATTAAGTACTTCATTATGTATTTAAGTTATAATGTCAAAGAAATAATTATCTTATAACTTATAAATCTCGAATTAATAATATCGGATTGAAAAAATAATAATGTCAAATATGAATAGGTAATGTCAGGTGAAAATTAACAACGTCAAATATTATATCAAATTATACTAAAGTAAGAGATTAAATAAAATAAAGTTAAATAAATAGTTATGTAGAAGTCATTGTTATGGCAATAGAGGTGAGGAATGTTCTTAAATACCATTGTAAACTTTTGAGGATGCCGTAAGGCGAACTAATAACACATAAAAAATTATGTGGAAAAGTACAAGTGAGTTCTCACTATGTGTAACAACAAACGCCACCAAGTGCCATCAATCAACAGTATAAATAGTCATAATAGGAACATTATTTACTACTTCTTTAAAGGTAGAAAAAATATAGCAAGTCACCAGCCCGTTCAGTGGCTAAGCGTGCTTATTACACTCAGCAATTTTGTTAACATTCTGCAAACGACACTATCTTGAAAAGGCATCGATAAGTGCCATCTAGTGGTAGCTCGAGTCGAGCAGGTCTTTGAAGTTATTCAACAGATGGCACTCACCAACTTTTGTTATTTTGATAGCTACATATCGGTGTCCTCATCATTGTCTGAGCCCTTTTCCCAACTCAGTTGGAGACGCCTTTCCAGTCTAACTGTGATGCGGCTGAACTTCGATATTTTCCGTGACTGCCGTCTGATCTCCACCAATTGGTGATATCGAAGTTCTATATTCAAACTAGTCGGACTTTGAGAGATCCCCGTCGACTACCATAGTGGCTTAGCGTGCTCGCCGAGGCGCAGTAACACTCAGACCAACGCAAATATATATGAATTCATGCATACAAATATTTGCACCGAACGGGAATCGAACCTGTACCTCTGCGTAGCAGTCGCATTCAATACCGCCACCCCATAGAGGCTGTAATACTTTGGGTCGGCCGGGTGTGAGGGATATGCCTGTCAACTGTACCTTCGCCAACCAACAATGACAGGCGCCGTGCGTTTTAATCGATTCGAGTCCGATATAACCTCTCCCAGCGGATCCGGAGGGAAGGTATCCATAAGGATTTTTCGCACATACAAAATAGGCTATAATATTCTTTCCCAGCTGTACCATTGATTAGTACCTACCATTAATGGTAGGTAGGTACTACTGGGTGTTTTTGTCCCACTAGTAGGTACCATTTATACTTACTTGCATAGAAATATCGAGCACCAAATGTATGCTCACGAATTTTCTCCTATTATTCATGTACCTACAGGCACAACTGCTTCACAATTTTTACCCGACTACGACGAAGCAAAAGAAGGGTTATGATTGACAGGCTATGTACTTATGTATGTAAGTTCATCTGTTCCCTCATAGCTCCTCAACCATTTATTAGAACTGGACAAATGAGGTATCGTTAGAAGCATCTTAATCGTCCGCCGGTTATAGGCTATATAACGTGTCACTGAATCTAATGTGACGCCCTCTAGCGGTCATAAAGTAATGTGTTAAAAAATAAATTAATTTGAGATAAATACATTGTTTGATATCAACTGAAAAGGCTTAATTAGCACATTGCTCACAGTAACATTTTTTCATCGCACCATTCGCCTTAGGCAGGGAATTCATCCCCATACATTAGATACATCTGAAAAGGTGCGTACCTACTGAGCGGTATGAAATAAACTTCATCCCACGCACACTCAAGCTGTGGAATGAACTCCCTGCTGCAGTTTTCCCATGCGCCTACAATATGGGGTACTTCAAAAGGGGTATTAGGTTTCTTCAGGGTCGGCAGCGTGAGTGTGACGCCCCTGGTGTTGCACATGTCCATGGGCCACGGTTACCACTTCCCATCAGGTGGGCCGTGCGCTTGGCTGCCACCTAAGTGGTAGGTATAAAAAAAACACCTACCTATAGCTTGTCCCAAAATTATATTAATCAAAAAATAGCACACCACGGTATTCCCGTCCGAATTGAGCAGTCTGACTGGGAAAGTACCTCCACCCTACAGAATACCACGGCTATAATAACCTCGTGTTGTGTTCCCGGCGGTGAGTAGGGTAGCCAGAGTTCACTAGAGGGTTTTTGTGCCAAAGGCTTGTCCAGATTCTGTGTTCTGCACTGAAGGCACGAAAAATCTCTGTTCTTACAGGGTTGGCAGCACGGATGTGACTCCACTGGTGTTACACACGTTCATAGGTCACGGTAACCACTTTCCATCAGGTGGGCCGTGAGCTTGTCTGCCACCTAAGCTGTATAAAAAAAGTTTAAATCTAAAACCAGACTTCTTTTCCCTACAATAGATTGTTGTTGTTGTTAGAGTGAAGTGGCATACGACCACGGCTATCCTAGATATATTCTTGTTTAATACCTACTTTTTAGACCGTGGTTTTTCAGTAGTTGGGTTTTAGTTGTAGTATATATCGCTTGAAATACTTAAATACATATAATTACCAACATATACCTTTTTTTACGTGCGTAAAATTCCCTCGGATACCCCCCCACCGGAGCTGGTGGAATAGGTTATGTCGGACTCCAACCGACCAAATCGCACGCCGCCTGTGGGTCGTTTTTGGTTGCCGAAGGTGAGGTTGACAGGCATATCCCTCGCACCCCAGACGCTGGCCCTCTTCTCGGGTGTGGGGACTACAGAGTTCCCCAACTCGTCCACGGAAACGGGGAGGCGCGCGAGGCGCACCGCCGCCGCCGCCTGCTTCTGCCAGGGTGACAGGCGGTTCCACCAGTCACCCCCAGGCCTGCGCTCATGGGGGGCGGACGTTGTTCATAGCCTCCGACGCCCGAGTTGGCTTCGTACGCGGGCAGCTTGGCTTGCGATCCTTCGTCGCTCCCGCTCCCGCCCCGCCTCCTCCTTCACGAGCATTACTTGCTCGCAGAAGGAGGCGCCGGCCACCCACGCATCCGCGCAGTGGACCATCGCAGCAAGGAAGGAGGAGAACGTGAGAGGGGCCGCCACCCACGCTGGACACTCGGTGAGCGTGTGCGGCCCCGAGTCCTCGCTCGCGTGCCAACATATACTTGACCCGGACTTTGACCCGAATCACTTCACAAAATGTACCTAGGTACTGTTTGTGTCTTCTGTGGATAAAATATGGACGGGGTGCTACAGTTGTGATCAATCAATTAGCCTATACCAGTCTACTAAGACCTCTCCCAATGTCGAGAGGGTTTGATCTACCTACTGTTTCCACACTGGCCGGACGGGTTGATACAGGTTTTATTTCTAGTCTTCCTTCTCTCGCAGTGATATCGTCTGCGTATTTTTTGCTTCTTAAGACACCCTTCGGATGAGTTGAGGGTACTTGTATTCTTTTTCCTTCACTACACGGATTGGACGTCGTCGTCGTCACTAAAGCGGCGAAGAAGCTCAAATCCTTCAATTATAGATTATATTAAACCATATGTCAGTAACTAAGGTATTTTGTCGTTCACTTTATAAGATGCAGTCTAATTTTAGACTTTAACACTATAACATTAAAATCTAAAATTAAATGATATTTTATGCAGTGTGTTATATGATAGTGGTTGATACAACATCGAGGTCCTGGAATAAAGAGCTTTGCCTCACTAGGACGCCATGGCGACGCAGGCCTGAGTACATCTGGCATACGTAGGTCACCAAATCGAGTGGCCACGATGTCCCGCCAACAGACAGTTTGCTTACGTCATGTTCACACGGCCAAATGACGTAAGCGAACTGACTGTTGGGACGCAGACAAATGATGGCTGACTGGTGACAGAGTGAGCGAGGTGCAGTTTACACGTGTAGGTACATTATAGTGGCAATACTGACAACGTCGCCAGGCCGCCAGTCTATCCAGAAGACACGTAGGGAGCGAGAATTTATACGCTTGAAAAACTTGACATTTACGTCTCGCCATTAATAATTTTATATACATTTACAATTTACTTGACATTGGCGAAATTGCGGCGATTTAGGAAAAAAAAAAAAATTGAACACGTAGGGAACTGTAGCTGATGGCTACACTTCCAACTTGGCGACGTTGCCAAGCCATCGCCACGTGAATTAGGTACAATATCTTTCAATATGGCGTCCTAGTGTGGCAGAGCTCTAAAGGCGAGAGGAAATAATGAAATAAAAACCAACCATTTTAAAGAACGAGAACAAATAATATATTTTATATCAGTTACATTCACAAGTAATGCGTGTGTCGTGCGAGACATGGTGTTTATTCTACAGACCATGTGCCTATGTACGGCATACCAAAGCATATTACACGACTGCCCACAAAAAGAGTGTAATGTTTTAAATATATATTCCAACATAACTAAATGCCTGTCCCTCTGGTATTCTACCACTTTATAGAATAGAATAGATTGAACAATGTCTGGGATTAATATACGCTAACGACTGTCATAAACAACAAAATACGTGTCAGTCCAATATTCTCATCATTTTATTCTTCCCGTGCGGTGTCGTACAAGGCGACTAAGGGATAGGGCTGTTTAACGTCAGACAGATATATACAGCTCAGACTTAGCCTCAGATGCATGGTTCGATTCAATAATAGTGGTCTGAATATGGCAATATGCTCACCCCTATTATGTGGGACCGAATTCAATGATTGGTGAAATGTGAGCGTTAATTCACCTCTGCCTAACCCTCCGGGGATAAAGGCGTGCTTGTGTTCTACAATACGTCGGCCAACGCATTGCCACTAGAATCTTTTCATCACCCTGAGATAAATTACTAATATTCTCTCTAATCCCTCCAGGTAAGCTAAATTGTTTGTGTCGGTAGTTTAATGTTATTCTCGCTATAAGTACCAAATTATAAAAGAAAAATTTATTTGTGTGGGCTGTCGTGATTTTGAAGTTAATAAAATTATTTTTGTAGATTAGATTCCTCCAGTTTAGTTCGATAAAGTTAGTTAACATAACATTTGTACTTAACATTTCAAATATTTAATCTTATATCTAACGAAACGTAATTATAAAAGAATTGTAACAAATATTATAATTAAAGTCAGCTAGAAATTATACAGATCTTTGATAGTATAATAAAAAAAATCTACTCATGTTTAGTAAATTCTTTCACGATTTGTTTTAATTGAAAGCTTAACTTAAACATAAATATTTTGATTGGGTAACATTTTATATCGATTTTGAACATATCCAATGGAGATAAACATTTAAAAATTAAACATTAACATTGACTAAAGGCATAGATTACCTATTTAGGACAATTTAAAGGAAAATTTCCAAAATTGTCCTCTAATCTAAAATTCGAGTGATAACATTATATTAAAGGAAATATGTTAAAACATTAAAATGCAACAGTTAGGTAACAATAACAGAACTATCATAGGATGAGTAGTTCAAATATATATGTTTAGGAGTACTGCAGTTTGTAGGGTTACCTCGCATAGAAAACCTCAGATTACGCCAGCAGACCGAAGTGAAGATATTTTGCTCATACTATTCAGATCCTTCTTAATTTATATATATAGGATTAGTACTAGGGTTAACTATCTGAAAAAATCTAAATTTTGGTAATTCAGTTATGTTTTTTTTAACTTAACCAGTTTGAGTACAGGTTAACGATTCTCGTTAACCTGTAGTTCGATTTTCCAATAATGTAACTTTTGTACAACATCACTATCATCAGTATTGATCAAGGAAATCACCGAGTAGTCACTCGAGAAGTACAAGGAAAAATAAACGATTTTGGATATTGATTAGCATTAATCCATTTCACTCCTTATCAAGTTGGATATACAGGAAAACAACACAAACGAATAAATTGTAGAAGGTATTATTTGTAACTAGATAGTAACTATGTTTTTTTTTAAATATGGTGTGTCAGACAGAACCTATATTTCACCAGAATAATTTGAATGTTATCCTGTCAAATTATTTGGTTTAATCTTTGTTACACCAGAATCGACATCACAGTTTGTATTAATTTACACAAATGAGATAATAAGCCGTAACATTTCTTTTCGCTAAGCACCACGTCTCGTACGTTTAAAACTCAACTGACAAGTTATAACAGTTAACAATGATAAATAGTTACAATCATAAAGATAAACATCAGTATCGTTCAAAATATTCTAGCGCCTCATTGTAAAGAGTCCGGAAAGATTACATTCATTTTACATATCACATTTATTTATTTACTTAATATTTTAATAATTTTACAAACACATTTAATGTCTGTGTGTTGTGTGCTACCCTATTCACCAAAGTTTAACATAAAATGTAAACAGTTAGTAAATTGTAAACAAAAGTCACGACGGGTACGTTTAGTGTTACTTATATTTAAAAAAAAAATTATATAGTAATAATATCTTGGGAGACCCCGTGATTAAGAATTCGCTAACGGTCAAGATAAGGGTGTTGCCCGAAATAGCCCGAAAGTTCTTCTGTTAAAGTCCCTATGTCCCGGTCGTCTGTTTTGCCCACACTACCAGAGCCATCTCTCCCAAATTTTGAGGAAAGCGTGATGTAGTTTAAGATACACTGACTTTATTGTTTACATTCAGTGTCAAATTTCGGTGAATAGTGCACTGGGGAACATGTTTATTTGCTCTATAGTATCGCTAAATATCGGCTTAATACATACATCACTATTTTGTACAACGTCAACATTTCTGATTTGCGTGAAAACCTGTAAGAATTTTGGCATTGATAAGCAGTGTACCTAAATTATTTGGGGCTTAATATGTCGCGGGTAATTATACCAAGATTCAATCCTTGTATAAAATATGTTAACTAAGTAGCCGATATTGTTTTACATATTATAGGTATTTATAGACATCGAAACGGCTGATTTACAATTGCTCTGAAAATGACAAAATGTTAAATTATTGAATTTTGTGCCAATGTGGGTCAATTAGGTAAATTATTGAGTGCAAAATGCTTAGAGATTCGTTTAGGTGCCTTTAAAGTATTTGATTAAAGTTAGTTTTATATATCTTATTAAGTTTTAATTTATATACTAATTTTCACGAAATTATTAAATTATTTTTTAATATAAATATACTTATATAAGCTATATAGTGTAGACGCACATCCAGACCAATATTTGGTTACATTTTTATATATTTACACCGCCAAGCGCACGTCACACCTGCGCTGCACTTGCGAGATATCAGTCGGGAACGGTATAGAAACGTTTTATTTAAAATACGTCATCGGTACAGACTTTCCGCTTTATGCTTTAAAATAAAAATAGGCCATTTTGAATCTTTGATCCAAATATATTACACGTTTATTCGTGAAATTATTAAAACGCTGTTATAAGGGTCTTCTAACGTTTTGATTGACTTTAGCACTCCTGATGGATATACTGAATAGATGAGTATGCGATGGTGTGTGTTACGCCCCTGGTGTTGCACACGTCCATAGGCCACGGTAACCACTTCCCATCATCTAAGTGGTTTAAAAAAAGACCCTCACAATACTCGTAGCAATGATTAAAAACTAATAACAATAGAAATAATGCTGAGTAATGATACAGATTTTTTGAAATTAAATACTAAACTAGAAAAATAATATAATTAAATTTAAATTATATTTAAGAATTTAAAATTTGCACTACTATGAGAAAATGTTATCAAGTCTTTTAGTAATTGAAGGCATTGAATTGTTCCGTAGGATTTACAAGATAAAGAATTTAAAAAAAGTGATTTATTTGCATAAATTATTAATAACCTCTCCCAGTACTCTAATAAATATCAGATTCAACGCATCAAAAGAGTTCGTAACAACTAAAATTGGTTTTATAAATATTGTTATCTAGTTTTTGGTCTAGGATATAAAAAACATAATTTTCTCCCTGTGACCGAACGTCGTAATATTCAAAATATAAATACTGAAGACGATGTATACCATCTACAGTTAATATACTATATTTTGTATACATATATGCATGTATAACTATATATAGTTAGTATTTAGACAAGGTGCGCGCATATAGTGCCTACACGTTAAGTACATTTAGTAACACTTAATATTCGTTATAGAATTTGTTATAATCTATATCATAATCGATAAAATTGCAATAATTAACTATACTGTTCAGTTGTGACATTAAAATAAAGAAGAGTTTATCAGCCAGTTAACAGTAGGACATACGAGGCGACCGCCGAGCCGCCTCGAGGCGAGCCCCATCAGCTCAGGAGCGCGGCGGCCTCGGCTGGCTCGTGTCGTACGCACGAATCATGTCTCCCTGCGAAACGCTTCCGCCTTCTTCTTGAGAGAACGCGAAACCGTCTGTATACATACAACACAAGTTAAAATACCACCGAATATTTAATATCTAAAATTCTGAATGTATCAAAACCAAAGGTGTCGAATGAAAAACGACAAAAATGAGTACAACGATTGATAGAATCTGCGTGATGACACTACACAATCGTGTGCTTCAAAAACACAAATCGTGTGAAGTACAAAAATATAAACACATTAATAAGAGTACCTTTGACAATCCTCGATAGCTCTGCGGTTTAAACAGAAAGGTGTGGGGCTATGTGTGAGGTGGGTGTGGGTGCGTCTACGACGCGTTAGCGGTGCGCTGTGTGTGAGTACACCAGGTGTGGGTGCGTGTGTGTGTGTGTGTGTGTGTGTGTGTGTGTGTGTGTGTGTGTGTGTGCGCGCGCGTGTGTGCGCGTGTGTGTGTGTGTGTGCGGTGCGGTACTCACGCGACAGCTCGAGCTCGGTGGCGGCCTGCGCGGCGGAGCGGCGGCGGAACACGGAGCGCACGTTGTGCAGCAGGCGCGCCGTCTCCGTCAGGCTGCCACAAGGAGCGCGCCGTGACAACAGGCATTACCGCGAGCCCCGACCCGAGTCCCGTTCCGTCAAAATGGGAACACTACCTCGCCGTCGCTTTTACTTAGCTTTTGTTACATCACATTAAATTTCTAACTTTCGTTCCCAATCCGACAGTAAAAATTTCGAGTAACCGTGATGTTTTGGGTATCCATAATGTAAACAAATTCCTTCACCGATCGACAGACTTCATAGAGAAAATAAGCGTGGGGTGTCGTACTGCTGTTTATAGTTATACCGATGTCACTTTTGAGGACTTGTGTCACTACGCCGTCAAATATTACCATGAAATTTTGTAAAGAAAAGTAGTAACTTTTTTTTAAATTTTGTAACATCTTTTGTTCAATTTTGTAACATCTTTTAAATTTTGTAACATTTTTGTCAAATGTCGTCAGAAGTGACAAAGTGTGTTGTTGAAGCGTGATGCACAAGCCATGCAAGCGCGCGTGCCGGGGCCGCTCGCCCCGGCAGCGGTACTTACACTGAGCCAGCCTGACCAGGGCGTGCCGGGTGTCCGCCGCGCTGTGTCGGGGAACAATCACCAACGTTAGTCACACACTCCCGCCAGTCGGGCGCCACACCAGTGGCTACATGCCTCACACGTGCCATGCCCATCCAACGTTTACCACTCTTACAAATTAAAACAACACTACCTTGTTGGTTAGTCAATCAAAAATATTTTAGTCACAAACTGTGAAGATTAATTGATTACTATATAGGGTGTATTTTTGAAACAGGGCAGTACAGGCAGTTACCGCAACTGTTATAGTTACAGTAAAACGTTTTTAGGACACCTTCCATAACTTTTTAAGATATTCTGAATTGCATTCATCGATTTTGGAAAAATCGTACAATCAGCAAAAACAAAGCTAAAAGTCTAAAAAGATTTTTTTGGACTTTTATCTTTGCCATCTACGTAAAAATATTATAACATTTATCAACAGTAAGTATAGGGCACCATATGCCCCGGGTGCCAATTCTTTATACAAAATAGCAAATGGAAATATGTTAGTTTGGGCAATACGCACGTATGAAGCATGTATATTACAAAAATATTAATAACATCACCAATTTATAATTACCGTCACCTGCAAAATTGCTCAATACACGATCATGCTGATAGCTACTATTTACGCAGGTACAGTAAATGACAACAATCTGAGCAACACATGAATACTACTATCATATTTAAAGTTCATGAGCGTTACTTTGACGTTCATAGGTGTTACTTTGACGTTCATATCCGTTACTTTGACGTTCATATGTGTTACTTTATACTCGAAATAGCTTAGAAAACTAATCGCATACTGAGCATAAACATAAAACAAGCATTATTTTGGTATAATTAACACTACATAGATAACACCAGATCGTTTAAAACATTTTATTACTAACATAAATATTATGTCGAACAAGTGGAACATGTGTCACTTACAATAACTTTATACAATTACGATACTAGTGCGATGCGATGACGACGTAACGAAATGTACATCAAAATAAACAAACAACCATGTTAACACTTATATTGTAATGGGAAGCGACCGCTCTGACCACACCTTTTATTAGCACCACTCGACCACAACAATACACACTTGCGTAACATGTTACATAAATGTGTAGCATCCTATTTCTTATTTGATAATTTTATTATTTACAGTAGAATATTCTGAGGCTGTTATTTGAACGTGTGTATAATTCAATAATGAGGCAGGGAAAGATTTGCAAACTTTAAAGGATCTTTTGTTTAAAAATAAATATTTAGATTCTGATACTAAAAAATAGCTAGTATCTGTTTTTAATTGCAATTTTTTTTATTTTTGTTCCATCATAATGTAATGAAATGTAATTTTCAACTAGGTGTGAAAAGGTTCCATTTCACACTTGTACGGTTTTACCGCACGATAATCACTTTTAGTAACAAAATTGACACGATATTTTATAATTGAAAACCTATTTTGTCAGATGTGGATTAATTCTCAAACAAAACTAAAATAACAATAACAAGATTTTATTGAAGCAATAATTGCTCATGTTTTTCTGATTATCTCAGAATGTACACTTAGTGCATTGCAATACTATAATTATCATAATTTATTACTTTTAACACACTTAAACATTTAAATCTACAATTACAACAGAATTATATCTCGTTACGTTATCTGTGAAAATATTTCCTAGGCGTCGATATTTATGTCAAATTTTTGTGGTCAGGTCAAAAATCTAAATTATTACATAATTAAAAATGGACACATAAGAGGTATGGTCGTATCAGTAAACATATCGACAATGAAATAACAAGAACTCTTTGAGACACGCCACTTATACACATAATATTACACACACGTAACGATACTAATAGACAAAACATAGTGTTTGCACGTAATTACAACACATCTTTGCTGATTTTGAGCTGACATTTTGCCGAATTAGAGCTGACATCTTGCTGATTTGAACCGAAATTTGATTTACATGAGTTGGCAAGAACTATGTACCTATCTCATGTAATAATTAACGATAGCTGACAATAACTATTAAGCAAGTGTGTACGTACAGTTAGGAGTTCATATCACCTCATCGTGGATATTTCACTTAGATGATTATGTAAGATATTGCCATGGCGAACTACAGAACAGTCTAGCACATGGTTTGTTTCTTTGATATTTCGGAATTTACAATAAATTCGGTCTGTGATATCATAGCGGCATTTAGCATCCAAATCAAGCTTACTATAGTGACGTTCGTGAAATATATACATTTCTTTTAACACAGGATTGGGCAAATCAAATGTTACTTTTTATATCGACACTATTTTGAGGTATAATAGTAGAATAATGTAGCCAAATGCCAATATGAAAGCGAAAAGGTTAAGATAAAAAGATATAAATTGATAATGAAGATGAAAAAAGAGAAATGACTAAAGAACATGCCGACTGGCTGGCACTGCAGTCACCACTTGTAAACGACTGTGCAGTTCTAGCGTTAAAATACTCTTACTAATTAATTCATTATGTATTTTCAATTTAAAGTGATTAACTATTTAATTATATATAATATATTAATTATTCTTTGATTGAATTCATAAAAACGATGTAAGATTTAAAATTCACACAAAGTGCCTCGAAGTACATTTATTATATTTTGTTCAGTACAATGAACATTGAGATTGGACGGTGCAATGCCAGCCAAATTGAATAACAGTCACATGTACAAGAATAAATAACAAAATATATAAAAGCAAAGGAAACAGCGGGGTATATACAGACATATCTATTTATAAACTACAAGTCAATCACAACATCATATTTTATTTCATACTTAACATTGATATGAGACACACATCTATAAATATACTCATTTGTTTCACTATTAATAACAGTCTAATATCACAATCAATTACAAAAAATCCGTCGGCCATAGTAGCGTTAATTGTGGAATGTTACGGTATTCTAATAAACAGGAAAGTGATTTAATTACCTCGAGTAATAATGAAAGTGCGTCAGAAATCGTGATTTTAGACGCATATATCAAAAAAGGCAAAATTGTATAAGTAGGAATGCAAAAAGACCGATTCCTAAAACTTATGACTTAACCCAAATTATAAAAAACGTAAAAAGACCGAGTGAAATTTCAACATCTGATAGTGTGTGTTCTTTTATAGCCACAAATTGGTAATCAATGCTGCGTCACTGACGGATTATTACAGGTAACTAAATCCATTTCCTATATATTAGTAAATGATATTGAAACAATTTTAGAAAAATATTAGCAGTACGTTTAGTAATACGACGACGAGTACAACTGCAACAATTGATTTATTATACAAACTGGAATATCTATTTCGACGAATATCCTACAAATAAAGTTACTCGTGATTATGATCCTAAATAACCATAATAATGCTTTAATATAATAAGTTCATGTAAATGAATCATTTCTGTGGAAGACGATGAAAAGACTTTTGGTAAGTTTTGTGTAAATTAAATAAAATAAACTTCAAATAGGTGTTCTGTAAAGTAGATATTTAGCAGAAGTAACTTTATTCGATAGGCGATGGTCGATTAATCCGTACAAAAATCTAATATTGCTAAACATTTTTATACATTTATCTACAGGAACAGAGCAACATTAAGTACAATTATTACATTTAACTTACAAGTAGCGCTCACCAAGCGTCCGAATTGTTAAAAAAATATACAGATTTATACATACATATCTTGCGATTAGTCAGTACTATATGTATATATTACAGCGTGTACGCATGCGTCCATTTATGTCCATTATGTCACGTCATTGGAAGATTATGTTATTATATATATATAATAAAAACAAAACAAATTACACACCGCCTACAGATAAAGATACATTTCATGTGAAAGGCAGTGCTTGAATGGTGTAAGTTGAAGTAAATTTGAAAAAAACTAAAAATAATTAAAAAGTAAAATATAATCACACAACGATTTTTTGCAATTAAAATTATAATTCAATAGGTTAGGCATTATTCTTTTATGGTTCATTTATGTTCATTAATTTCTTTGTTTCACCATTGCTTTTGAATGTCTGAACAGTTTGGGATACATGAATCGTAAGAACTGGCAACATTTTTATCTGAAGAAAATGGATTTGGCAAGACAGAGGTGGTTCTGAATTATTTTCTGGCCTATTGAATCAGATTCGATATTTTGACTCTATGCCAATGGTAATAAGCATATATCTGTAATTTTGGTTTTGGAGTTCTAGAGAGTGTAGGAAGAAAAATATATAATTATGAAAGAATAACCATAGACTGTGAAATTTATCTTTTTTATCTAGGACATGCCAATTTGAATTCACCTCGCCTGATATTAAGCTAAATGCAGTCTCGGGAAAGAGCGTCACCATTACAGATTCTCAAATACGCGTTATTTTGCAGTAAGCCATATTGCAATAAAACTGTCATTGTGTGCTTGTTTTAAGATGTATAGTATTGTCATACTTGTACTAAAGTAGGAGCTATTTTTACACCGCGTTTTAGAAGCCATTACTGTCTATAGATTTTGTTTATAGCTTAAGTAAAAATGATAGTTACCTTATGGAATCTACACGTGTAGGTAAATGTAACTTTATAAAAAATAACTATTAATTCGTTATTAGGAACCATGATAGATTTCATATAAATAGCTAACTAAGAAAATAGATCGCAAAAACTACAACAAACGCTAAAATCACAACAATCTATAAATTCTTTGTCATTTATAAAGCATGAATTTGCAAACAAGTACAAATCTTTGTTTACGGTAGATGGCTACTAGCTACATTGATTTTATACTAAGTAATACACTAATTTTTTTAACGTTTTTATGTTGAATGGACGCATCGTACAACTGGCCATAGTACCACTATGCTCCCGATACTTATCTAACACAAAGATGTTTTAAAACGTACCAGATCACTGTACACTACCTAAATAAATTAATAATATTTCATAGAATATAGGAAAATACTATACTGTTGAATGACATTTTAAAGCATTTAGTATGCTAACTATTCAAATCGATTATGATATAGAACAAATTTAATCGTTTCAGGCGGGATTCAAACCCGCGATCTTTCCCTTACAGGGGGAACGCTCTGACAAATAAGCCACAGAATCTTTGCCGGTAACCATCCAAATTCTTCCGTTTAACCTTCGCCGTAAGACGGATAAATGTATTGTAGTATTGCTGTACAGTACAGTACAGCAATACTTAAATAATAAAATGTCCAAACTTTAAGAGTTCCATTTTTTCGTCAAATCGTAATGTCTCAATACGTTACCTATTCGATTTCATATAACAATCGACTTTGTAGAAAACGATTTTTGGCGATTCGATAATTTGCAACGAATACACTCGATCCCATCACTAAATTCAATAGACTGTAGCTGTTTGCGTAGTAGGAGTGAAAAAGTTTATATGCGTTTCGATAATTTGCAACGAATAAACTAGATCTGAACAATAAATACGAAAGAGTGTAGCCGTTTTCGTTGTGTGAAAGAAATTATCATGACAATAATCTGAGATATTTAAAGCATTTTAGTGTTTCTAATGTATTTTAAATAGGATAGCTACATAACTGATTAAGCAGTTTATGTTCTTCTTTAGCCGCGCATTTCAAAGCCTATTTAACAAATAATAGAAAAGTTTCGCTTGAGAACGTAACTTTGGACAGAGCGGAACAAATATTATTAAGTATTTTAGTACACAAATCACAACCATTTTAAACTGTATTTTTGAATAGTGTAAAGCGATTGTATACGTGTTAAAACATCTCCTTTAATAAATAAATAATTTACCATCTATATCTAGCGTTCCCAAGACCAAAGTAGTTCTACGTCAATATAAATTCTCGTCAACCGTGTATGTAACATACACACTCGCTAAACTCGTAAAATGTGGCACACTGATATTTTTAATATTAACATTACAAATACTGGAATGTATTTTGGAATTACTGAGAAATTTCAATAGATAAGTTTACTTCAATATTTCGAAGACGAAGTTGCAGATTCACCTATGAAGATCGTGCTGAGCTTAATATATGTAATTATAGTATGATCGCGACCGCTGTATCGTGTACTAGGATAGTTCTGCGTAGCGGGGGACGAGGTTAAGAAAGAGAAAGAAAGAAAGATGAGTCAAGAGCGAGCGAGATAGCGCCATGAGCGTTGGCGGCAGACTGGTCGATACTCACCCGTCTCACCGCTCACATACCTAAAGCGCGATACAGCGGTTGCGGTCGGTCCATAGCAAGACACTCTCGAGAGAGAGCGAGGTACTGCGAAGAGATCCTAGCGCACATCACTAGTCGGTATAGCCACACTTACCGGCGACAATACGTACTAGGTATATATTTACCATTTGAGTGCATTCCGTTTTCCTATCACATACTCGATGTACGTCCACCTCGAATCAAAAGTACCAACAGTATTAATCACTACAACAGTATCACATCGTGTCGAGATAAATGCATACAAAAATAGCGAGGGATTTTTTACAGGTTAGTCGGTAGGGGCGTTAGGACTGCGCGATCTGTTTCCCAGAACATCTGTACATAAAATAACTGTTGTTTTCTGATTCTTTAAGAACCCGTTTTGTAAAATACGAAATTGTTCTCAAAATATAAATATATCGGAATATTCATTTCTCAAGAAAGTGCCAAAACTATGTCCTCACCACGCGTGTGGACGTTGTACCTGACCTGAGGACCCGTCAACATTATGAGGGTATTACGAAAAAAGAGCAAGAGTCGTGACCGTATATATCGGGAAACTGATAGCACAGCCCCGAGGGTTCCGATGGGAGTGGGAGGTGTGCAGCGCGTCCGGCTAGGAGGCGCGGGCGGGCGAGCGTGCGACTGCGCCGGCGTCCGTGTCGACGACGGCGGGCGGACGTCACACGAGGTGCGCGTGGCGCGGGCGGCGCGCGGCGCGCGGCGGGGGCGGGGGCGAGCGGCGCGCGGCGGGGGCGGGGGCGGCGTCGTGCGGCGCCACGACGGCGCGGCGCCAGCGCAGCCCGACGGGCTCACCGCGCGGTTTGCTGCCGCCACAACACACGTTACGAGGCGCCCGTACGCTCGCGCGAGGACCCGCGCGCCGGAGTGCACCCTGAACATCGCTAGGCGGAGGTCGTGGCACGAGCGTACGTGAGGGTGCGGGGAGGGGCGATGCGAAGCGAATCAAACACGAAATATATCTAACATTGCGTGCGCTCTATACTAGTGACTGTCTAGTGTTGCCGGCCGATCGCCAGACGTTACGGCACATTCTTATATTATAAGTTAAAACTACTTTTTGAAGCTTGCTACGAATTTGCCCGTTAGAAAAAAAATGCTAAAATTTTACACAATGTACAGAGAAAATTTACTAGAACTATAATTGCTAAGTGGAGGAGTCTACGCTAAGGGTACGAGTATCTATTTACAGGACAGGTAGTGATCGACCGACAACATGTAATATACACTATACACAATTACATGATGCATATATAATGAAAATATGAACGATATAACTAACATATAATTCTGGACTGGAATAAATACATGTAAATAGTCCTAGAAGTTAAATAAAAATTGACTACTAAATATTCTAGTCGAGTGAAAACATTTAGAATGACGTTGAATGCAAATTTAGACAATGCTAAGAGCATCTATGAAGTATCTAGATTTGATTAAACTGTCACCTGATCTAAGTATATTAGTATATACCATTATGGGGTATACGTGTGTAAACTCACGAAAATGAGAAATAAATAAGACTAATAAAAGCGCTTTAGTTTCAATCATTTCTTTTTAAAAGATTAAACTTCAAAAAATGCAGGTATAGCTGCTTACAAATTTAAAATTTTCATTCAAAAACAACAATATACACACTCAACACAACTAAGCTTTATTCGGGACACTCCATACATGCTCACAATAATATAACAATCAATATATACATGTATACACATATAAAAACTGCAAAACTGGTAGATATTAGTAGGTCAATGCTCAATCTATGTATGTCCATTCCAAAATAATGCACAACAACACGCATTCAATCACACAGACAGTCAGTCACACTATTCTTCACCTCGCATTATTTTAGTTTAAAAGTACGACATCCTACCAATATATTCAACTATTTTTCTATGTTACTCTGAATAAGCTACCAGTGTTCAAATTAATTTTATATTAAAGCCTCAACTACACAGGCGCGTCAGTATCGGCCGATAACACCGCACGCGTTTTCATCGACAGATTATATCGCATAGATTATATCGCACGTGTTATTGCATTATCAGTTACAATGACACACTTTCCATAATGAAAGAATACAGATGCATCACTGCAATACCGCGTGCGATATTATCGGCCGATAATAACGCAGCTGTGTGGTTGAGGTTTAAAATGGCCTTTGATAATGATTTGGTTTTGTACCCCTTCCTTTTTTAACAAGCTTTTTTTGAACTTGCAGTATTTTTACAGTATCCGGTGCATAATTTGACACAATTAGATGTGTGATCAGCTAAAATCACCTTGTTTCAGTTTTGTAAAACGATATCTCCATCACAGTTAGAGGTGTTTTTACAAAGTAAAGTAGTTAAAACAGGAGTTAAAAATTTGCCGAAGAATGCTATAACTCGCGAACGAAGAAGGAAGGATGCGCAAGAAAAGGAAACGAAACAGGAATGCATAAAATAAAAAAAACAAGAACAGACCTGGCAATACAAATATTGCATACTACTTCTTAACGTCATTTGTTCCGAAGGAGATCCTGTTTCTGATAATAAAAGCCTGGATCTACTTACTATAAAACAAATAATTGTTTTTTGAAGGATATATTTACCCAGTTTATCTACTATATTCTTTCAATAAGAATGGGAGTTATTACAAATCACAATCGAAGGCATTATCAAATGCTACATTTTCAAACCAAACTGTTGGTCACACAGAGGTTTGAATGTTAGAACTTATTCACTACTACTTATTGAGACCACACACAGGTTCCAATTCACCAAAGACCCTCAATCACCAGTGCTGCGTCGTAATAATTCAAACACCCTTGTGCGTTGAGTTTAGACAAATTCCCATACCTTTTCTACATACTACTAATGCACTAGCCATTTCGTGTTTGAATTTTTTTTATTTGTGTGTGTTCTCAATCTATCCTAAACCTTTTGAAGTACGAAAATCTTTTATAAATGTATTTTTTTAGCTCTATATAAACTGTCAATAAATTTTTGTTACTGGCAATTTTTAGCATTAAGTTGGCAACACATCCAATGTTGGTACAAGTGTGTGGGTATATGGTATATTATGTGGGCTTCGCTACTGTGTAAGTACTTACGAATGCCGTTGGTTCGTGAGTAGTGCGGTGGGATCGCGTTGTTTTATCTCGCTCTCTCGCACCGCTTCCGTCATTGACTTGAACGCGGAGTTGTGGATGCTGGAATGTGTACAAAATATATGTTATATACGTTGAGTTTTAATAATACATGCCTTGGACTTAAATGTGCTTTATACGCGCGGTACCTACACGTATTTTCGGTGCCTTTTAAGGATATGACATGGTGCTTCTGCGGTGCACGAGCTTAAATTATTACAAAACAATCTGCGTGCACCAGTGCCTCGTTTTTCTCGCGACCTAGGTCCAAGGTACATGTCCCGAGGTATACTAGTTTCGGTGTACGGAGCCCACCAAGCGATTGAGGCAGTTTGATCATCTTAGCGGGCCTCGGCGCTTAGATTTTCTCTCCGGGTAGGGAACTCATACTTTAGTCTGTGTTTGTCATGGAGACAGAAGAAAGGAGGTATCATTTTTCTCTAACCATAATTGTTTGCACGTTGTATGCAATTTGCCTGCTTTGTCTTATTTAAAAAAATTACATAATTCTATCAAAATAAACCTTAAATTAAAAAGTATACCATAAGCAACACTTGTCCTCTCATAACTTTTGATCAGATTTTTAGTTTATTTTCACTTTTGACACCTGTCAAATGTGACTTATTTGACAGCTGTCAATAGTGAAAATACAGATGTTTACAGAATTATGAAGTTTACGAACACAAAAGTTATATCAGAGCTATATGGATATACCCATATTTGTATACAAGATAGTTTTCGTTTTAGAACGCATATTACAAGTTATATTTAGTATTTAGCCTAGAAAATTCTGTGTAATGTATATTATTGGGGACAGCTAACCTGTTACCAATCATTACAGGAGGAATAGGTTTCAAAGATTCAGATTCTTTTCTTGGGAGTCGAAGTCCTCGAATTTTACTAAAATAAATAATTAAATTGTTAGTTATGACGTATTACTATAGACCGACCGCAAGCTCTGTACCGTTCCCTTGGTATGCGTGGCGGGGAAGGCGGTACAGAATGAGAAAGAAAGAGAATTAGCTGAGAGCAAGCGAGATACAAATATCCCTTTAACAAGGTTGCCTGATTAGTAATACAACTGGTTGTACAAACGCTACAGCAGTGTATCGTTTGTACAGCTAGTTGAACTACATAGTTGTACTTCAGTACCAGGGGGGATGCCGAGGTGAACGCTAGCGGCAGTACCTCGTTCGCTTTTAACTCAAAAGGTTTTTTTTTCCCGCCAATCCGCGCGGTACAGTGACCGCGGTCATTATAGTATATCCACTCTACAAAAACGAACTACACAAACTCAACGCTTACCGTTGACACTACTGGTGGTGTCATGGGGAATTATTTTTTACCCTTGACACTACCACCGGTAGTACCATGGGGAAAGAATATTAGTCTTGACACTACTAGTAGTGTCATTGGGTATTGGCAGTTACTCATGTTTCGTACGTTGTTTTACTAAAATATACTTATGCGCCTGTACCCGAGTCTGTATAAGAATTCACATTAAATTTAAACACTAATAAGTAATAAGATACACCTAATTTGTTTGATTTACATTAACTAATTACAAACTACTTTTGTACACTAAACTAAACTCTTATTTTCAACCTCTGATATGCCACCGACACTGCAAAAAAATGACATATAATTTTAGAGTTTACTGTTATGCTGTTAAAGTTTAAAATAAAATGGCATCAAAAATGTAATGAACTCTCTTTCATATAATTTTAGACTTAAAATCTATTTCTCTAAAGACTCAAATTTAATAATATGTTTGCAGTATCGGTGGGTATGACCATTAGGAGAATCGCTGTTTTTTATACACGCCTACATATACCTACTGACTGCTGTATTAGACCAAGAATACGATATAAAAGCGTTATTTAAGGGCTGTTCATAAAATACGTTTGCAGTCGAGAAGATGATGGGGGGTGACAGACGTTCCTATAACGAGAGGAGGGAAAGGGAGGTCTAAGATACTCAGACACTCGAAGCTCTTTAAAACACTTCGTGTAATTACATACATATGATTTTTTTCTTCAAGAGATCGTAGTCCTTTGTATTCGTTGACTCCAAAGACTTATCATCATGTAAGTACGAGAGGGGGATGGCGATAACATTTTTTTGTTAGATTTTCAGTTCAAGTTTCAAGTTGGATACCGTTGGGCCCAGCTAGCTCAAAATCGTATACGGTGATAGGGACAAAAGATATTGTCTGTCTCGTTTACTCTTATTAATAATGACCCATCCCAGCTTCGACTGTGGGACATTTAAGCGAAACGTGAAAAAGCATCTGATGAAGCCGCCAAGCTGAGTGCCACCATTGTAACATTCCTAGTGTCTGTAATAGTTTCCTGAGACTTTGCCTTTAGCTTACCATCAGGCGAGGTAAAGTCAAGTTGGCGTGTCCTAGATAAAAAAAAATAAAAACAATTTTGAAACTTCGTATCACCCCTTTGCTCCCGTACTTTAGGACTTCAAATAAAGTATGTGAAATTGCCGAGTTTGTTGACATTTACGATCACTGATCCGCTCTCTTAAGTAGTAGCGTGATAAAATATAGCTTAAAACCTTCGTCGATAAATGGAACATTCAATACAGAAAGAAATTTTCAATGCGAACCGGTAGTTCTAGAGATTAGCGACAAACAAACTTCATCTTTATTATATTAATATAGATATAATTTGGACGTCTCTTTCTGATTGTAACTGTAATTTTTAGCGCTCCCTCTGTAATGTTCTATTTTTTAAATATGAAATCAGGAATCGTATTGAATATGACAATAGGTGTCAAAGGAGTTAATTAACTTAAAAATGATGACCACGTGTGAAGTATTATATGAACACCCCTTTACAAACTACTTCAACTATCGAACAGCCGACCTACCACAGACTCTTAAAACAGGTCATAATTGAATGGTTGTCATATAGTTACCAACTACAAAAGTAACTTTGGAATTTTATATATTTCTATGAAATTTTAATAGCAGATTGTATGACACGCAACTAAAATAGCATGTTTACGGCGAGGGCGGTATTATCAATCAAGTGCGGGATTCAAAGTACAGAAAAATAATTTACTCCCGACTCACATGCTATACATTTCATACCTTTTTTATGAGAAAATAGATATGTACTGATTACTTACATGAAGAGAAAGAATTATTGAATAAGGCACTTGTACTTATTCCAGTTTTTTTACAAGTTCCACGTAGCGCCGTCAATCTGCAGTACAAACAGTCAGAGACATAAGTAATGCGCGCGCTACTGTTTTTTTTTAGTAAGCATGTACCAGCCAGTAATGCATACAATTTGCCTTTGATTTCTATGAATGATAAATGTTCCAAATTCAAATCACTTTTTTACACGCCAAAGTCCTTAACAGAATAGAGCTACTTTGCCCCCGCTTACAGAGGAGCAAAGTGATACTTTTCTAATAGAAAGAATGAAAAGTAAATTATGCAGTTGTATGACAGCCGTTTAATATGACCTGTTGAAAGAGTTGAGGGTAGGGGGGTAGTATATGGGTGGAGGAGTACGGTGTACGCTGTAGCGTGCGGGGGGCGGGGCGCGGGGCTAGCGCGGGCCCCAGGCGAGGTCGCAGGTGGTGTAGGCGGCGACGGTGGGCGCGCGCTGCGCGGCGCGCGCGCTGGCCAGCCAGGGCGGCAGGCCCGGCGCCACCCACAGCGCCGGCAGCTGCGCCAGGCGCAGCCCCAGCGCCAGCGCCGGGCACGTGCGCAGCCCGCGCGTGCGCACCAGCCTTCGCGCCGCACCAGGTTAGCGTCGTGTCTACTGAACCTATACTCCGACAAGGCCTACTATGCCCGACGGGGCCTTATATGATCAAGGTGGCCTTCTATGACCGAGGGGGCCTTCTATGACCGAGGGGGCCTTCTATGACCGAGGGGGCCATCTATGACCGAGGGGGCCTTCTATGACCGAGGGGGCCTTCTATGGCCGAGGGACCCTTCTATTGTCAAGGGAGCCTTCTATTGTCGAGGAGACCTTCTATGATTGAGGGAGCTTTCTATGTCCGAGAAGGTCTTCTATGGCCAAGGAACCTTTTATGATCGAAGGGGCCTTCTATGATTGAGGGGGCCTCCTATTGTCGAGGGAACCTTGTATGACCGAGGGAGTTTTCTATGTCCGACGGGGTCTTCTATGGTCGAAGGGGCCTTCTATGACCGAGAGGATCTTCTAAGGCCCTGGGCCAGTCGAAATGTACGAGGGATATCCCGGAGGCTACGTACCTCACCCCGGCAACTGAAAATTTCTTGTCCAACTCCGAGCAGGTTTAGTCGAGTGCGTTAGATCGCCATACAAGAATCTGTGACGCTCGTTAGTTGGAACCGTAACATCTGACATTCTGATCTAACAATATATAATTTGTTGCAAACTTAGAATACGTTAATCATCAAGATGTCTCAATCCCAAAAGCGAGGTGGATTATAAAGACTAATCCACATCCTGCCCACTTCCCAATGGGTCGCAAACGACATGTCAAACTAGATCGAAGTTTTGTTTTCACCCTTCACCACTCGTTCCTGTGTTCCGCGGGTGTTCTAGAAGGATGTAGGGGTACTTACACGGTGATGATGACGTCAGGGATGAGCGTGGCGATGGGTATGAGCGCCATGCCGAGCCAGAACACCAGCGAGCTGAACATCATGCGGTCCATGCCGCGCATCACGGCGCCGATCAGCACCGTCGGGTACACGTTGCTGCGGACACCACCATTGATATAAGGACCGCCAGCATCACATCTATCTTGGCGAACATACATACATACATAATCACGCCTTTATCCCCGGGGAGTTAGGCAGAGGTAAATTAACACCACATTTTACCAATCGTTGTTTTCAGTCCCGCTTAAAAGGGGGTGAGCCTATTGCCATTTTCTGGTCACTATTGTTGACTCGAGCCATGCATCTGAGCCTGAGTTTGGGCTGTATATAAACACCTCAACAAAGTCTAGGGAACAAGATGACTCCAATTATTTATTTTCGTGTAAATCTTGTTTTGCAAATAACTGGCAGCAAATAAATAAAAATAGAATAAAGTAGATTACAGAGTTGTTCGAAATTTAAAAATAAATTTAAATTAGTAATGATTTTCGAATATGGAGGGAAAACTTTTAAAAGTGTTTGATTGTGCAGTTTCTCTGAGGCAAAATAAAAAATATTTTTTTTGATTGTAAATAACGTTTATTATCAATAATACGTCTTTTACGTATGGTTTGTGCATTTTTGTGACTGTAGTCATCATGTCACGTCGTCATTTAAGTCGCGAAGAGATGTTAAGGGCTGTTGGTATGCTGCAAGCTGGACGAACTCAACGCGACGTAGCGGATGCTGTCAACACCCAACCAAGCGTAATTTGCAGATTATGGGCACGCTACAGGTCTACAGGGGATGTTGGGGAACGTCACAGGGGACGAAATAGGGTTACTACCCCGCGACAAGATCGTTTCTTGCAAAATTCCGCAAGGCGGCAACCCACGATTACTGCTCGTCAGTTGGTCGCAGGCCTCCAGTCTCAGCATCAAGTGGTTATTAGTGATCAAACTGTCAGAAGAAGACTACACGAAGCCAATCTTTATGCTCGCAGACCGCTTAGGGTTCCAGCTCTTCGACGTGGAAATCGAGGTCGTCGCTTATTGTGGGCTAACGCACATTTACAGTGGACCGACCATCAATGGGCACGGGTTCTGTTTTCCGACGAATCTTGCTTCGGTTTTCATCCTGATTCGAGAAGAGTGCGTATATGGCGAGTTCCTGGACGTCGGAGTCGTCTCCAGAATCCGCAAGAAGTTCATCCTTACCAAGGTGGAACAATCATGGTATGGGCTGGAATTCGCCTTGGTGGAAGGACCGACCTCGTTTGGATACGGGGCAATTTGAATGCAAACCAATACATTCAGGAGGTTATACACCCCATGGTAATCCCTCATCGACAGCAGTTCGGTCAAGATTTTATGTTCATGCAAGATAATGCACGATCACACACCGCGAGGGTAGTGGTCAATGCGTTAAGCGAGCACAATATGACGACGTTGGAATGGCCTGCTCAGTCTGCCGACCTCAATCCCATAGAGCATGCCTGGGATTTGCTTGGGACAAGAGCTTTCAGTGATTCTTTGGAAAATCTGAACACTGAAGAACAACTTTTTTTACACCTTTGCAGTGTATGGAGCCATATTCCACAGACGATGATTGACAATCTCATACTAAGTATGCCACGCCGTTGTCGAGCTGTTGCTAATGCTTTAGGAGGTCCTACAGATTATCAAAAACGTTTAAAGTACGGTTAATTACTGTATTTCTTACTACCTCGTTATTTTTGTGCCTAATCATAGAAGGTCGTAATACTCAATAATGGCACTATTCAATTCTTTCTTAAAAAAAAAAATTTGGTATGAAAATGTTTTTATTAAAATTAAAATTAAAAACGGTATAAAAATACCCTTCTATTGATATAAAACACTCACTATTACAAGAAAGGGTTTTTAAATAAAAACTAGAAATGTCCATGTTCCCTAGACTTTGTTGATGTGTGTATCTGTCTGATGTTAAACAGCCCTATCCCTTCGACACCGCATGGGAAGAGAAATCACGTGCCTTGACGAACAAAGTACTCAAAATAATTTTAATGCCTTGATTTCCCCAAAAGCGGCCAGCGGCAACATAATCTTAAATAGGAACTAAATAAGAATCATTTGTATTACAAATGCAACCTTATCATTTAAGAGAGAGAGTTGTGTTTAGATCGCGCGGATGCATCGCCTCAATCATTCGAATGGAGAGCGATGTGAATGGATACATAAGTTAGATAAGAACGGGAAGTATAAAATATTATAATTCACTCGTGTCATTGGTTGATTGCTTCTTTTTCTGGTTTTTAGATATGGCCAGTTAGTGCACATGCGCGGGACCTATACCTGTATTTGTCAACGTATAATAACGAGCAGCCCTCACACTCTGACAGATGACAATGTATGTCATAAACGACAAAATACGTGTCTATCATCATTCTATTGGACAACGAATTGCCATTTGTTTAGGAAGGCCGAACTGGTCACGTATTAGCAAGTAATGAGTGATTTCTGCGGGACTCACCTGTAGACGAGTATGAAGACGAACCACATCGCGACGGAGCCCCAGATGGCCACGTGCGTCACCCACGTCCACGAGTGCGTCGCCAGCCCCGCCTTCAGGCACACCGTCAGCACCACGTACTGCAACGTACACACAATATTATCGAATTCTTGATAAAAACTTAACCAGTCTACTGTAAAATGATTATATAGTTTGTGATAATTGTGATGCTAAAATATACTTAATTTAACATAAACTCCGATTTGAATAATTTATAATGCATTCCTATACGAAAGTTCATTTATACATACGCACACACAAATGCACACGCACGTACGTACGCACGCACGCACGCACGCACGCACGCACGCACGCACGCACGCACGCACGCACGCACGCACGCACGCACGCACGCACGCACGCACGCACGCACGCACGCACGCACGCACGCACGCACGCACGCACGCACGCACGCACGCACGCACGCACGCACGCACGCACGCACGCACGCACGCACGGACACACTCGCGCTTTAATTACATGTGAAGTGCATATACTCACAGTGTAAACGATGTTGCCCATGACGAGGTAGCCGCCGTCCTTGCCGGACGGCCACAGCACGTGGTGGCTCGCCATGAGCATCGGCAGCCAGAACAGCAGCACCGAGTGGAGCAGCGCGTTCACCGCCCACACCCAGAACACGCGCACGTTGAACAGCAGGCCCTGCTGCGACGGGATGTACAGCACCGGGTGCTGCCGGGGGACAGGGGGGGCTCAGTACTGGGGCATACTACACACTGGAGAGCTGAACTTCAGGCTAAATATACGTAGCATATGCTGATATCAACTATAGAGCATATGCTGAGAGGAGGCGTCGTAATTAATTTTCATATGAAAGAACGTGTGACACTTTGCGGGGGTGAGCATGGTGAAGAAGAATTAGCTTACACCCACTATTTTATTTCCCATCTAGTTTTCAATAGCGACACTGCGTCATTCTATATTGATGTTACTACGGAGTATAACTATCTTACACTAAATGTCACTAAATGTACAAGAGACGTACCAAGTAGCCATCTAGCTCGAACTAGATTCTTATAAGGAGACCCTGAGATTAAGAGAATAGTGTATGAATGACGACAGTACACTGACTAAGGTCTCACCTACTGTGATGATGTCAGGTTAGTCCCGAGAACCACAGTGCAGTTACTTAGGACCCCTCCTCTCTGTGTTTGCTATATGTTCAAAGTGACTCATTAACGCAATTCTCTCGCACCTTAACAGACCCTGGGCCATCTATTGCTTGAAGGTGGCTTCTTCGGGTATAATCTAGTGGTCTACGACAAAGGATTTTTTCAAAAGATATCGATATGAACATACCCTTAGCATTATCTCAGGTGAACACAGTTTGTCGAACATTCCGATGGCAAAGGGTGGTAAGGCTGTGAAGAACACGTTGTAGAAACCTATCGTCCAGCGCTCGAACAGAATCTGACCTGACCTGGGAAGAAATAGTTTTATTGACATAAAGATGTTTATTGAAGTAAAACCACCTTCTAACGGACTCTATCGCGATTTATTTGGTATCGGTATTGGTATTCGCATAAACTTCCGTCGGTATCAGAAAGATGTAAGATATACTAGAATTAGTTGAACTACCCATGTATTTGATCGTACCTGGATGATACGGAACTATTAAACGAAATGAACTAAAACAGATAAAAAAACCCACCTACGAAAAAGCAAAAACGGTTATTGTTTTCTGCTACTTCCGATTCCCGTCGGAGCTATATTCTTTAATATTCGTTAAGGTTTTTAAAAAGCAGTTTTTACGAGTCGATACTAAATACCGACCAATGATATTTAAGAAATATTAGAGTAGCCTACTTTCGATTTGACACATCAGCCAGAAAGAGTGATCCGACTAAGATTGGCTTGTTTCGGTGCTGTAGAGTACTATCTATTGGATTGTCATTATAATATATTTATAGAGTAGTTGACACACCATATGTGTTTATAAAATATTAAAATTATAGCTTCAGTTTTACCTCCTCTGAGATGATGTATTATATCAAGATTCGTTATGTACGATAGAAAGAACGCTATATGAAATCGAAGTATACCGATCATAACCGAACTTTCACTTCTATACGATAAATCAAAAGCCCTAGATTTAGTATAAATACGTGACTCACCAAGCGGAGTATATCGCGAACCACAACTCGATGACGTACAAGCAGATGTTCTTGTAGAACGAGTACAGGATCAATTTACTGATACGGGAGTAATTCCACGCGCCGTGGACCAGCAGGAGACGAAGTAGGAAACGGAACTAGACACACAAACATAAATATGTGATGTTATTTTAGTTATATAGACCGAACGTGAGCGCCGTACCGCTGCGATGGTACGTGCGGCGTAGCGTGTTAAGAAAAAAAAGAGAAAGAAAGAGACGAGTGCGAGCGAGATACAGACATGAGCGCTGGCGGCGGTATCGTTGCATACTGTCGCGTCTCTCTGTGCGTAAAGTGATGACAAACGTCACCGTTATTTTTCTTTTTTTTTCTGTACAGAGCGTTTTCGGGTGTCTCGAGAAATTGAACTTTAGAAATCAAGTATCTCTAAAACTATTTGTAGTTAGAATATTTCACTTTGCAGTTCATTATATTAATATAAGCTGGTAATTTTTCTTTATTTTATTCTGAAATAATACCTAAGTATGTCTATTGCTAACAAATTAAAAATAAAAAGTATCAAGATAGTTTAGTCCAATTTTCCCGATATTGCACTTTCCAGTTTTTATTTTCTAATGTGCCATGAGATTCTGGTACACCTACACCACTGTGTACTGTGCAGAATATACGAGCAAGAACCTAGCGGTTCGGAGACTCTTTTATTTGCCGCACCATCAAGACCTGGAATTCATTACCAGCACACGTGTTTCCTTCTTCCTACATTCGCGGGACCTTTAAGCGGGGCGTGAAAAAGCATCTGATGAGGCCGCCAAGCTGAGTGCCACCATTGTAACACTTAGTGTCTGTAATGGTGACCCTCTTTCCTGAGACTTTGCCTTTAGCTTACCATCAGGCGAGGTGAGGTCAAGTTGGCGAGTCCGATATAACAAAAAAATTCAACAGGGAGGTTTGTGGGTAGTCAAGACCTTGCACCATAAATTCTTGGAATCTTGGATCACATCTTCCTACAGTCCTAGGAAGACCTAGGGCGTAATAATTGGACCACCATTGTAACATTTTTAGTCTCTGTAATGGCGACTTTCATTCCTGATACTTTGCTTGCACTTAGCCTTAGACGAGGTGAAGCCATATTGAACAGTTTTATATCTAAAAAAGACAACTTCACGTCTGTAAATCTGTTTACTGATGAATGAGGCCCTGGTACAGGGTTTCCTGTCAAGAAGGTTCGCGGAGAAGGGGGAATGTGGAGGAGTGAGTGAGGGGGGAGGGGTGTGGTACCTGCGCGATGCTGTAGTCGGATGCGCACACAGCCTGCAGCCCCTCCACGCCGGAGATGCCCACGCCCACTGACGCTCGCTGAATCATGGCCACGTCGTTGGCGCCGTCGCCGATGGCCAGCGTCACGGCCGACGTCGCTGCTGACACCATGTCTACCACCTGACACACGCCAGACAATTATGCAACTATCATTAATAAGATGATTATAAAGATCTTATACACAAATGGCGACACCGTACGAATACACGGAGCAAACACAGAGAGGAGGTAATGTGTCGTGTTAGATTTCTATATGAATGATCGCATGACACTTTGCGGGTATTGTGGTAAATAGTGGCGCCCATAGGCCATGGTAACCACTTCCTATCAGGTGGGACGTGTGCTTGTCTGCCACCTAAGTGGTACAAACAAAATTACGCCCACTTCTTATTTTTTCTATCTACCGGTTATATGTAAAACTGTTTACTTCTATTTCCATGTTACTACATAGTTTAACTATTTCACACTAGATGGCACTAAATATGACAGTGATGTATTCAGATACGAAGCATCGCCATCTAGCAACGAGTACGAAAATATTTCGAGATATTTCTTTCAGTGTCCTAATAAATAATTCTACATGATACTAGATGGCGGTCCGTTAGCAGCGCTGTAGAAGAAACATTAACAGCATAATGATCAATGTCAAGCCTCCCGCGGTAGGGTGTTCTAGGCAAAGTCAAAGTCTTTATTCGTTGAATATGGTACACAATGGTGTAATTTTAATATTAACAGTCAGCGTTTAATTAGACCTAGGCCTTGACATCATTTAGAATCAGTTGTTTATTTATATCATGATTGTAAAACTAAATTTTTCTCAATAATCAATAATCAATCAATAATCAATTTAATTCGTCAAACATAGGTAAAAAAGGTGTTACAATAAAAAATATAATGCCCTTCAATGTTTCGCCTAAAGGCATACGAAATAATACATTATTAGTTAATAAAGTTAGATAATTAAAATAAAATTAAAATAAGCAATGTCAGTGAAAATTGAGATGCAATGTGCTAAGTCCATAGTCGCCAAAAATGTGCAATCCAATCAAATGTCAAAATATAATATTATGGAAATATGGTATACAAATCAAAATAGCAGATGTCAAATAATATCATTTAAAAATTCATTAATTGAGTAATAAGTTTTGTCAACTAGAAAGTTAAATAGGCTACGATTGTATTCACTAATATTTGAGCATGTCCTAACATGTTTTGGGATTTTATTATATAATTTTGGTGCCATTGCATAAAAGCTCTTGTGGAGAAATGTGGTTCTAGTGCTCAATAGGTGCAGTTTGTCGGAGCGACGTTGACTATCCACGATATCAAAAAGATGCATATTAGTCATTTTTTAAAATACGGTACACAGGTATCTGTACGCTTCAATCCACATATTGCTCTAAGACACTTTTTCTGGGCCACAAATATGTCATTGATGTTTGTACCGTTGCCCCAGAATACCAAACCAAATCTTAATGTGGAAGTTACGTAACCATGGTATGCAACAATTAGTGCATTCTCATTTGCTACTTTACGCAACATATAAAGCGCATAGGAAAATTTATAAATTTTTGTACATACATAATCTATGTGAGTTTTCCACGACATATCACTGTCAATGTGCAAGCCTAAAAATTTTATCGCTTTTGTCTCATTTATTTCTTGTCCATTATATTGAATTTTTATGTCATGTTTTCATTTCTCTCTGATTTGAAAATTGATATATGTGATTTTTGTTACATTAATTTTTAGATTATTAAAGTTTAACCATTCAGCAATGTCAATAATAGTATTATTTATTTTATTTTCCATCTCTTTTAAGTCTCCAGAATCAAAGATCACAGTGCTATCGTCGGCAAATAGTGACATCTGATGAACTGTAACTTTGGGAAAATCGTTTATGTAGCACAAAAAGAGCATAGGACCCAGAACGCTTCCCTGTGGGATGCCATACGATATAGTTCTAGCTTCAGACGAATACGCTATCACGGATTTAGTTTTTATATCCATTTTGTCAACTTGTGTAATTTGACGTCTATTTTGTAGATATGATTTCAGTAAAGCATGGACATTGCCTCTGATACCATATATTTCTAGTTTGTTAAGTAAGGTTTTGTGATCGAAATAGTCAAAGGCCTTAGTCATATTCATGTATAATGATATGACCGGTTTACGGTTATCCATGTTAACATGTATTCGTCTAAGAGCTTTAAATATCGCCATGTTTATGGTTTTATTTTTTCTAAAACCCATTTAGTTCTTGACATATTATATTGTTATGTTCCAGATAGTTGTTTAGACTATTGTAAATTAGTTTTTAAAAAATTTTTGCAAAGACTGACGACACGACGGTCTATAATTATTAATATCATTTTTTGTCACCCTTTTTGTATAAAGGTTTAACAATACAAGTCTTTAACTTATCTGGAAAATACCATTGAGTATACATTTATTAAAAATGTCACACAGGACAGGGATTTCTACACCAATTATAGTATAAAATATATGTGCCGTATTTTATAAATAAATAAAATCATTCATTCATAAGCCACCTCCTCTCTGTTGTTTCTGCGCTCGCTCTGTATTGAGTGTACATGTGTACGCGCAAACGTAGTGGATCGGATTGTCCGCCCAGCTTCTTTGCGTTAAAATGTCGGACTATTATATTTAGTATTTTTTATATTCAATATCCAATTTCTTTTTTAATTGGCCAAGAGGAACACACAAAAACATGCACGCACACATTTACTAAGGATCTTTAGACTAAATCCCAGTGCGATGGTTACAAGTTGACTGACCTCAGCCTTCTGTATGGGCGACACGCGGCAGCACACCACCACCTTGCACGATATACACAGATCTAGGAAGTCCTTCTTCAGGTCGCAGCCCATGGCGTACGTGAGCGTTTTGCCGTCGATAATGAGCGCCACTTCGTTCTTCTTGCGCAAATTCTCGCCAAATTCCACCGCGTGGCGTGAAATCGCCTCGCGCGTTCCCTGCAGGATACAATGGAGGCATTTCACATCTTATTGCTGATAGACGGTAAGGTCATATTAGCATGAATGGACAGATTCGAAAGAAACAATACAGTCAGTGATAAAAATTGCTCAACATTCACAGATTAAAAGGGAAGATTGCTTGTAATTAGATTGCTAATACCACTACAATAATGTATATAATAATACAATAATATTTAGAAATCCTGATCAAACTACACCATACTGGTACATTTTGGTCTTTCGAGCCGTTTGTCCTTTACATTCCGAAAAAGTAATGTAGACTTGGATGAGTCGCGCTGAGTGCGGGATGTTGATGGCATACATATGTTAGTGAGTGGGTATACTAACGTCGAGGCTGTCTTGGTTGAGGATCACGAGCGGCATGCCCTGGTGGATGAGGCGCGCCGAGTGCGCGATGTTGATGGCGGTCTCCTGCTTGTCGCCGGTGAGTACCCACACGTTGATGTTCGCTTTCAGCAGCGCCGCGATCGTCTCCGGTACGCCATCCTGCGCACACGCACATACACTCATTTTTATATTCTTACTGGTTGTGGTGACTCTAACCTGATTTTTTCGAAAGAAAATAAACTTCATGAATCAAATCGTCATTTATGTCCTTACCTGTAGTTTGTCCTCAATGGCCGTGGCACCGAGCAGTCTCAGATTATTCTCAATAAGTAAAGCAGCCTCTTCGATCTTCTGCTCTCGGTCTTGTATCGCTATACTTGCTTTGTGGTATGTGTTTGACCAGTCCTGCGAACGAGAGGAGCCCGCCATTAAGTCTGTATTCATACTGAGGCGTAGGTACGGTGTGGCGTGGTGTGGTGTGGTGTGGTGTGGTGTGGTGTGACGCATACGCACATTGTAGACGTCGTCGGGGATGTCGGCGACGGCGAACACGAGCGTGCGCAGCCCGTCAGACGCGAAGTGCTCCAGGTGCGTGAGCGTGGCGTCGGCGTAGCGCGCGTGCTCGCCGCCGCCCGCCAGCCGCGGGAAGATCACCGAGTCCGCACCCTTGCAGTACAGCTTGATCTGACCTGCACCGCACACCACTAAAGTTTTTAGGACGAGCCTGTAGTATGTTGGCTCAGCGCCACCTAGTCCTTGTTTGTGTACTACTTGCATGAAACTCGCCCATAATTATATCTGGGCGAGAACGCAGGAATTTTATCAAATATTTGATGAATGGATTTATTTTAAAAATTCTGGTCTTCTGGATTAGCAATGTATCAAAAACAGTAATATCTCACTGGATTCCATCTGATAGTACATCGCAAATCCGTCGCAGAAACCACTTAAGTGGCAGACAAGCTCACGACCCCACTTGACGGAGAGTGGTTATCGTGGTCTATTCAACACCAGGGGAATCACACTTGTACTGTCGACCTTGTAAGAACCTGCCAAAAAGCCTTCTTGAAGAAGCGCATATTGTACTCGCTGGGAAAAGCCACAGTTAGTGCAGCTGATAATAGATAGCACTGACCGGAGGGCGTGCGCACGATGACGGACATGCGCTTGCGCGCGGAGGTGAAGTCGATGACGTTGAGCACGGCGTACTCCTGCAGGTCGCGGCCCAGCGCCAGCGCCACGCTGCTGGGCGTGCGCGTGTGGAACACGTAGCCGAACGTGGCCGCGCCCAGCACCAGCGCGCGCTCGTCTGCGCCGCGGGGAGCGCCCGGCACATGCAGAGAGGGGCGGTACACAAGTGAGCATGTGCAGAGAGGAGGAGGTGCAATTCATTTAAGGTGTGCGTGTGGAAAACGTAGCCGAACATAACGGCGATTAGCACTTTCGTCTACGGAACATGTTTGTTTGAAGGCGATGCGAAACAGAGCAGATACAAAGAGTAGACGTTGTAAATTACCCTATGGAAGAACGTGTGATACTTTGCGGGAGTCAGCGTGTAGTGAAGAGGAGTATGGTGTGGATGACTTGTAAGCATTTTGCTTCGTAGTTAATTTGATTTTTAGGTAACATGTTCAGGAGGGGTTAGATCTCGCGCACTTCTACATTTTCAATCTAGTAGCGAATAGCAGAACTAATCCCTACATTATAAGTCGATGTTCCATTGTAGCATAACGATCTCACACTCGATGTCACTAAATACACCATTGTAGTATCAGATATGAAATATTGAATAGAATTAAACTCGAGGCTAAAAGTGATGTTCATAAGACAGTGACTGGCATTACATTAAGATCACGACAGGGCAGGCCCAAGAACCAGTTACTTAGACCGCCTCCTCTCTGTGTTTGTCCTTTATACTACATCGTTGTTTAAGGGCAATTGGGTATTTGACTCCCAAGTCAAATTATTTACTTTTAACTAAACGTCAAAATGGTGAGTTATAAGGTGCGACAACTTATGCGCGAAATAAGAATGAACGCAACTTTTACCGCTCCTTTGCTATTAATTTAATAAGCTCAGTTAAATAATTTATTTAATCTAGGGAAAAATTCCCAATTCTAAGAATACAAACTTGGATGTCAGTTACCTGGCGAGGCGGCATGGTAGTTGACCTTCCCGTCGATGCGCTCGGGGATGACGGTGTGGCACAGCGCCAGCATGGTGAGGAACTCGCGGATGACGGGCGCCGTGGGGTGGTTCCGCTGCAGGTTCTGGTACAGTTGGCAGTCCTCCAGCCGCTCGTGGGCCCCCGGCGGGTTGTAGATTATCTGTAGTAACAATTAATTTGTATGTCTCACTGCCAAGGTTGTTGAAGACTTAGCGAAGTGGTGAAAAAGAAGACCAGAGTAACGCAAAGATGATGGTGACCATTTCTTCCAGGTACAGAACAGTTCTAACATGGGTGATTATTTTTAACATATGGAGACCCTACCTCCTTGAAGCATATACAGAGAGGAGGCGACCTAAATAACTGTGCACTGTGATTTTGAACTAGGTCATGACGACATAACAGCAGATGCGACTTCAGCCTTTCAGTGGTAAAATAGTTATGCAGCAACATAGCCATCGAATGAAGTGAGTAGTTTTACTATTAACCAGTAGATAGAAAATAAAGAAGTAGGCGAGATCTACCAACTCGTTACTAAAAAAAAACATCTCTTTACTACAGCCTCACACATGCAGTGTCACTAGTATGTTTACACGGAAATCTAATTGACAACACCTCCACTCTGTATTTGCTGTGTGATCCCGGTTCGTCCACCGGTAGGAAGTTTACTCACCTCAGCGATGGAGCACTTCTTGAACTCCATAATGTTGCAGGTGAGGGTCCCTGTCTTGTCGCTGAACACGTACTTGACCATGCCGAGTTCCTCGTTCAGGTTCGACGTCCGGGCCATGGCGGGTGTGTCTGTTTCCTCGTGGTACATCTCGCTGTCCATCGCTATGAACTTTGCCTGGGAAACATTATAACAGGCATAACTAGAGATCTGGTATTGCCCGGGTAGCATGAGGACTGCCAGCGGATGAATGGAGATTTTAGTAAAAATTTTTTTAGACTATATACAAACTATAGACGCAGTAAGTGGTATTACAACGCGGCATATAAAATAAATGCTACTTTGGTATAAGTTAAAATATACGTACATCTCTTTATATGCACAAATGACAGTTTCAAGAGCAATATTGATACGTTACTATACACATACGCGTTTTTAAGCTGTTTTGTTTGCGATGCATTTTGTTATCATTGCTGTGTCTATACAGCATATGGTTTAAGATTGTATTTAAATTGATAAAAACAAAAGAAAAATCCATTAACTCATCATCCACTCATATTAAGGACCTCTAGCGCACAAGTTTTCGCATAGTCAAGGTATATTGTAAGGTAACATCTTGTAAGATAATGCAATTAATAGTACTACTCACTTGGAAAAATCGTACTATTTCTGCAGTGACTTGTAACGATATAGGTATAAGGTTGTTGTACAGTATCAAAAATGTTAAAAAGTTAAATCCGAAATGTGCATTCTGCGCCTCTGAAACAATAAGAAAATTACTTTTGGACTGTGATCTTATAGTCGGGTGTACGGGCTCTACAAAGACTTAAACCAATTCTTCCACATCATATTAAAGATTAATTAGAACATTTTGTAAAGGTAGAATTCCACAAGTAGTGATCTTCCCAGTTCTGATGGGAGGCCTTTACCCTACATAGGGGTTATCATTTATAAAAAATAAAAATTGTATTGTCTTAAGTCCTTGTATAAAAATAAACTATTAGAAATAGTTAAATGAAAATGAAAAATTATTACACACACACACACGTACAGACAGTGTTTTCAGGTCAACGTGTACAAACAGAACATTGTGCACAAAAGTTACGCACAGCCTTGTCGGGGAGACAGAAGTCAAATGCGCTACCAGCTTAGTACGTGCACTGTTGGTGTGTTGCACAAAAATTTGCATAATATGGTGTGTCAATAACTTGCGCATAAATCATATACATACTAATAAGTTTCAGGCCTGTTCAGTTCAATTAAATACTGTTCAAACAACAAACTTGTTCAAGAGTCAAGATAGATTGATAATTCATCTCTAGTGGTTATCTCCTCGATAGAAGCACTATGCGTAGGTACTGCGTACGGGGCACTACACGGTAGATTGCTTGCGCTAACTACTACAGAGACTCTCCTAGAGCACATATTTATTATCAATGCCAAATTTTGCCAACAACTATTTATCCTCCTACCCACGTCATTGCTGACACAATCCACCAGCATTTGCAACATTATTATAAGTATCTCGTTCCCGCTATCTACGAGAACCTATTCCCGGAATAAAAAGTAGCCAATCTATCTCTGTATCAAGTTTGTGAACTCACCCTGGAGGCCGATGTACCAGTCGGAGTGCGAGCGCATCCACACCTCGTTGAAGCCGGCGCTGAGCAGCGACAGCGTCAGCAGGATCAGGAACAGCATCAGGATGTGCGTGTTCGTCTGTCTATCGATCGACGAGCGCTTCAGCGGCGCTGAGGACCATCATTAATGTTATATGTTATAAATGTCTTCTTGTGTAACAAACCACCTCCTCTCTGTATTTATTATGAGGCAAGGATAGAGAGGAGGCAGCCTAAGTCAACCACTTCTTACATTAGGCAACTAAAAACTCATATCGCCAACTAGCGTTGCCGCGATTTGCAACTAGAGTTTTGCACATACATTTGAATGGTGACTCGCACACAATGAAACCAGACTCGTGACAAGTCTCTCTAGCAGAAGCAAGCCAAGGTTGCGGTGCAATACTCCCCCCCTCACCCAGATGGAGACACCATAGTCCCACACCCTCGATGGCCCAAGGTCAGCCGAGGTACGAGGGATATGTCAGAGGTTTCCTCACCATCGGCAACTTTTGGCCTGAGACGACCAGCGGGGGTGGTTATGCTGGACTCCGACCAAAACCGCACGTTTTGGTCGGAGTCCAGCATAACCACCCCCGCTGGCTCCGACGGGAGGGGTAGGGGACAATTCAGAAGTCGCTCTGTTCTTACCTTTGGTGGAGTTCTTCATGAGCTTGGTTTCGTGGCCTGTGTACACCACCACGCCGTATATGTACGCGGTGTTCCGCAGCATGGAGCCACGCAGCAGCATTTGATCCAGGCCCAGTGGTATCGTTCTGTAATTAAATATTCTTCAATGATCCGTTCATTAATGGAGCAATTGGGTATTTGACTGACTAGTCAAATTAGTTACTTTTATTTAACATCAAAACGGTAAGTAATTATTGTGACGTCATAACATTACATTACAGGCTGAGTTGATTATTAAAAATAAATAAAAACGATAAAATAAGAACCAACGCCATTTTTACTCTCTTTACGCTCTTTTACGATTCTTAATTTAAAAAGCTCAGTTCTTTTATACTACTTAGGTGGCAGACAAGCGCACGGCCCACCCGATGAAAAGTGGTTACCGTGGCCTATGGACGTGTGTAACACCAGAGAAGCCACACTCGCGCTGCCGACCCTGTAAGCACAGAGTTTCTGTACCGTCAGTGTAGAGGACAAAGCAGGACAAGCCTTTAGTCATCCCACTGACAGCCCTGGCTACCCTACTCACCGCTGGGAACACAACACGAAGTTATAACCGCGGTATTCTGTAGGGCGGTGGTACTTCCCCAGTCGGACTGCTCAATTGGGCGGTAATACCGGCGTGTCCTACCTCCTTTTAAAGTTAAATAATAATTTATTTTAACTACACGAAAATACCTAATTGATATCTCGTCAACAAATACATAATATTTAGTATCCTAATTAACAATTTGGCACTAGACTGGCCCCCTATTACATGAGACCGAAAATCATAGTTTATAATATACATCTGCTTACCAAATCGGAGATTTACAGACGTGAATCATCATTTTCTGAGCCTTTCCCCAACTCAGATGGGGTCGAAGTTTCAGTATGTGGTGCAGCTGGTCAGCGTTTTTTTTTTTTTTATACCACTTAGTTGGCAGACAAGCACACGGCCCACCTGATGGGAAGCGGTTACCGTGGCCTATGGACGTATGCAACACCAGGGGTGTCACACTCGCGCTGCCGACTTTTTGTGAAGCAACTACCATCTGACGTCCACAAGTAATTGGAGATATCGAAGTTCTATAGTTGGACTGGTCAGACTTTTGTGGTCTCCAACAATCCGTAATGACTGCCATAGATGTTTGTATGACAACCGGGACTGACGGCTTTACGTGCTCTCCGAGGTACGACCAGACCAATGCAAGTATAAGCGAATAAAAACATTTACATTGAGCAGGAATAGAACTCGCGCCTCCTGTGTAGCAGTTGCAATGGAAAGCTATGAATACGGGAATACTTGTATGTAATAAAAACCCTTCACCTACAGATTCGAAACCGCGAACTTTCCCTTACATACGTACGCACTGAAAACTAAGCCTTCGCCCTAAACCACCCAACTTCTTCTATACATATATCCGTGTTTGAACGTTAATTAATAGCTGTGTCACTAGATGGCGCTCATCTTATTTGTTGTGAATCGCGCTAACAAGATCCGCCGCAAAGAATATAAAATGTCTTAGTTTTAGTTCACGTATGTGCCACTAGATGGCGCTTAGTACATATTGACATTATTGTGAATGGCGGTGTTAAGATCGGCAGCATGCTATTTATAATGTAACCTTAGAAAATAAATTTTGAACTCGCTTGTAATGGTTGTTTCACTTCAACAATTCATTATAAAGGTGATTTTGGAGGATACGTCCTTACAATCCGTCTTCCGATAATTCGTACGAATATCGATAGATGGCACTTAACCGTCGCTATAAGACGGATATATATTTAGAAGAATCTTTAATGGCTACGCGTAAATTTCTCTGACGAGAGAAGTCCTTACTTTGCATTAGCCTCCTTCAGCTGTCCGTTGAACTCGTAGAGGTGTCTGTTCGGCTGTTCACACTGGACAGTGGCTGTGTAGCCTACTAGGGCCGGCGTGTTGTCGAGGCGCGCCGTGTCGGTGCTGGCTTGACGGATCTTCAGATTCGTCTCCCCGTCAAGGTTCGACGTCTCGATGAACGATATGCCTTGGGGTTCGCTATACAAGAAATTTTGAAAGAATTAGTATTTAGATTGGAAAAGTGAAAATCCAATACGGGGCTTGCATCTACTACCAGTCCCTTACAGGGGGATTGCTCTGACCAACTGTCTAAAAGACTATTAATACTGTAGATTGATGGCACTTGGTGGAATTTGTTGTTACACATATTGATAACTCACTTCATATCAATATGTGTAACTGTCTAAAATGTGTTCCGTGTAGCTCAGGCACGTTGTTAATGGCCAGAATACGAACCAGAGCCCTCTCGATCGTAGATTCTTTACCTGCTAAGCTACCAGCGCTTTGGATTTAGCCATTTTTGCTGACCTAGCGAGAGATTGCCCTCTCACCTCCCCCAACTCCGATAGATAGCCTGAACCAGAGCCTTCAACCTCAGCCACGGAAAATTACAGATGGACAGGACCATCGAGGTGTATTTAGTGGATTTTTTTATAAATCTAATTGTAATAAATTTCATAAAACAATATATTTTTAAGTATTTTCTATACTATTTTACTAATTGTCTATGGCTGTGCGAGTAAGATTCGACAACACTGGTTTAATTGTGAAATGACGGCTCTTGAACCGTCCCTTTCTTTGGCAACCTTAATCAAGACCGGTCATTTTGACCCCGTGGCCAACTGCTGTCGGCTCCGGGTAAGTTCTGACATCAACATTTGCTACTTCTTTTTCTACAGGTGAAGATTTCTCGACAGCGGCGCAGCTTGTTGCCTGCTAAATACGTGGCTTAATTTTTTTTTATGTGTGCTATTTCAGCCTATATATACTCTTTACTGTGCTGCAATATTTTCTTTTTATTTTAGCTTCTAGCTACGCTGCCATGCCGCTGAGAATATTCTCTTCACCAGCTATTTTAGAGGGTCACTTGGTCGTAATTAACTAGTGACAAACTGACCTGCACTTCTTTTTTTACCAGGGTCTTCGGACAGGGCTACGCACCATCATTACGGTAGCGAGGCACACCAGTGGAGACCCAGGCACGCCGGCACCATCACCAGTCCCGTGTCCACTAGCTAAGTGCATACTACCATCTTTGCACAACGGACCGAACAACAGCAGACGATTTATTGCGAATCCCTGAGATTTACTATCATGATACCTAAATATATATACATAAATTTACGTAAAGTAATTTTTCCTCGATCATAAATTGTAACTAATTGATATTTAAACTTTTTATTTATCTCTCTAGTCTCACCAGTTAGCCAGGTAACCTAAATTACATTATCCTTACTTATAGAACTTCATTTTAAACCAATTAAAACATATTTCACTTCAATAATATTTACGCTTAACCCGATCATAGCACAGGTACAGTTTACCGTTGATTTGCCTGACGTTTTGACCAGGTTAAACCGGCCGTAGTCACAGGCTGACTGGTTAAATATTATTCTATATCATAGAACGCCAAAGTTTAAAAATTTGCTTATTTAACTTCGTTACAGAATTACCTATATCCTCTATATTGCTCACCTGGAGGCGAGTAGTACAATGTCCGCCGGGAAGAACTGATTGTTGACCACCTTGCATATATCTCCGACCTGCATGCGTTCCCATCGGATAGTTTCCCAACGTCCTTCCCGAAGGACGTCCACTTTCCTTCTGTTGGTCTCATCGTCTGCTCTGTGTCGTTTCTGTAAGACATTAAAAAGTATTGAAGATAGAATCTACAATGTATCCACGATTGATGGGTCTACCCCTTAATAATAATTTATACCTTATCTTGTGGAACAGTCCGTAAAGTGGGTTGACCGACAGTAATGTAAGATCGTCACAGTTAAAACCATATTATCGAAAGGAGTTATAGAGTGCTAACCGTCGCAATAGACTCAAGCCTAGTGTGATGGCGCGTCGTGATCAGCGTACGGCTCTCTATAAAAGGATATAGAGGGAAAGAATTAACCCCGGCCGGAGTCCTAAAGATTTCCTTACTAAGGCACATCTGGTTTCCCGATAGCGCTGCCAGACGTTTAGGAACAGTCAACATACAATCTTTGTTAACTCAGATGAATTCATGATTCAAATGATTCAAGGGAATACCCGTAAGAAGAGTGTAACTTGAGAAATACAGGCTATCATGGCGAGCATTGAAACGTAGCTGTACTGGCAACACATTATTGTTTTTCTTTTAACTTATAAGTCACTCTTTATAAGTAACTTTTATCCGGTGACATGCATGTTTTCCTCATTCATCTACATCTCTTGCTGCAAAAAAAACCGCTGTTATCATCGAAAGGGTTTCTATTAAAACCCAATAAACCGATTAGATAAATAGTTCTTGAAACGATACTTATCTCGATTTAATCTTGAACTCGAGTCTATTATATAAATATACAAGATTATTTGTTATCACAAGATGCTTAAAGGTGAACGTCTCTCATATCTTGGATGCTTCTCATATCTACGTCAAAGGTTTCGGAATGAAAATGTCAAGAAATATGACACTAGTGAAGAGAAAAGCGATTGTTATAATATGGACATTTTAATGAGATGATCACAGTAATATTCTGCGGAGATCAGAGTAAGATTGAAGCTACGTGGATAACAAATGTCAGGCTAAACCGCCTCCGCCGGACTCCGTTAGGAGGGGTACTCGAAAGAAGTGCTGGTTTGTCGTCGTAGAGGAAGTTATGCATGGTATTGATCTCACTACTATAGGTGCCCAAGACAGTGCCAAGTGGAGGAGTAAAATCAGGAAAGCTGACTCCGAGTCCACTTTCCATACTAGGTCTCGGGTGAAACCGGTACAAACGCAAAGATGATGATGAGAAAGTAAGAATAAAGGGGTCGAGATAGACCAAAAAAGTAGATTAGGACTTCAAAATAACTGGAACTAGTTGCTGAATCAAAGTCTAGCGCTAATATACTTTGTTTTCACTGTTAAATCAGCAATGTGATTGTTTCCTAATATCCATTAACAATAAAACCTGGTAAATTATACTACCACGAAGAATAAGTCAGTCGTTTAATATCGTCCACGAAAACGAGCAGCTCTCGTATCTTACGAATAATAAAAATGTATACAAATACTTTAGATATGAAACATTCCGTGCAAATATTTCGCCGCCACTGAGCAGCTTAAATTCCTCATTAGATATCAATATACGGAAGAACTGACGCTAAAGGATGATGATGATACGGAAGAACAACTGTGCAATTCTCAAACATACAGCGCGCAACGTCGACCACAGCGCTGCGACAGCCTTGACAGAGGTAGCCATTGGTCGGACTGGTTGACGTCACTGGAGGTCGAACGACAACCTGTATCAAAGATGTCGCAGCGCTGTGCTCGACATTGTAAGCGAGTGCTATGTTGGAACTCGACCAGATAATTCATCTTTTTTGTACTTTCAAAATGTAATTATACCTGCAGCGTTATAGTTACAGCTATCTTGTTTATAACGTTAATTAATTCAGCAAGTTTTGTGTGCAATACTGTTAACAAATAATTAGTATAAAACGTAGAAAAAATTGTAGTATTATAGGTATAAACAGTAGCTTTTAGTTGATGGTGGTTACAATATACCCTATGGACATAGAGTATATCATCGTGCTACTGCCCAAGGGAGCAGTATATACACTGACGGACTCATAAACTGCATCAAAGTTCAGGTTTACTCTAAAAGGATTTTTTATAATAAGTATGCAACTTTTTAGATTAAATTATATAAATATGGAAAGACTGGCTCTTAATCTTAAAAAAAAATTAAATTTAAAAATAGAACTGCAGTAAAACAAATGAATATAGCCGGGAAAGAAAATTTACTTGTAGTATCAGATTTGCGTGTTATTTATAGCAAAGTTTCAAATTTATTCTCATTGATTTTTTTTGTTTTGTCAATTGAATTATTGTTACCAGCATAATTGTTGGGTTAGTTTTTTAACACATCGAGAGTTTTTGAACCATAATATGGATACTTCGTCCGAACAAGCGGCACAAATTGTAGCATTGGTGCGGGAGGGCTTGGATCAACGAACGATTGGTAGAAATTTAAATTTAAACCAGTCTACGGTTTCTAGAATATACAGAAGGTTTGTAGAGACAGGTTCTTACAGGAGGAGACGTGGTACAGGCAGAACTCGAGCAACCACAGGTCGTGATGACCGATTTATTGTTATAACTTCCCTGCGAAATCGTTTCCTCACGTCAGTTAACATCAAAACCGAGCTTAATGAAGTGCGTGGAGTAAACGTGTGTGCACGAACAATAAGAAGAAGGTTAAAGGAAGCGGATATCACCCCTTTTAGACCAGCAAATGGTCCAAAGTTGTCTACAGCTCACAGACAAGCTCGCTTAAGATTTGCGCGTCATCACCTGAATTGGACAGAAGAGCAGTGGGCCTCTGTATTGTTCACGGACGAGTGTAGGACATGTTTATATGGTGCAGATGGTCGCAGAAGAGTCTATCGTCGACGTGGGGAGCGATATGCTCAAAGTTGCATTGAGGAGCGTGTTCCTTTTGGAGGCGGTTCATGTATGGTCTGGGGTGGCATATCGATGAACGGGCGAACCGAACTTGTGTTCATAGACATGGTCCGTCAAAACGGTAATAGAGGGGGTTTGACAGCACATCGCTACATAACAGAGATATTAGAAGATCACGTGGTGCCTTACATGGGATTCATAGGCGAAAATTTTACTTTAATGCAGGATAATGCCCGGCCGCATGCAGCTGCACAAGTTCAACATTATTGCGAAGAGGTTGGGATACGTACAATGAATTGGCCAGCACGCAGCCCGGATCTTAATCCCATCGAGCATGTTTGGGACAATTTAAAAAGAGCTGTATATGCGAGAAACCCTTCGCCCACGACAGTGGCAGCACTAAGAACAGCACTTTCAGAAGAATGGGACAATATTCCGCAAGATCTTTTAAAAACCCTTATAAAATCTATGCGGAACCGATTAGAATCCGTAATAAGGGCACGTGGGGGTAATACACCTTATTAAAACACAAATAAACCCTTGCATAAAGTTTGTGTCTATTGTTAAAACCAATTTTTTAATTAAACCAATTTTTCTTAAATTTCTGTTTTTTCTTCAATAAAAGTCTTAAGGTCCTTTCCAGTACATAAACTTAAACTTAAAGATATGACCCTACGCTGTTTTAAAGTTCACGAACCAATCTAGAGGTTTCAATTTAAATCTGCATAGAAAGTATGCATACTTGGTTAAAATATTTATTTCAAAGTCGTCTATTACTTTGATGCAGTTTATGAGTCCGTCAGTGTATGTCAACACATCCGACCGATATTATATGTAAACGAATAAATTAAGGGCATATATTGGATGTCACGGGTAAAATGTGGAATGGGCCAGCTAGTATAACAATTATATGATGAGCAGTGCTTCTGGTTACGACAAGCGACGTCACGCACGTGTGCACAAGTGCTCACAATCTTATTATGAGAATATTATCATCTAACACAAATTTATCACGGGATGTACCAAAGACGGAGGAAAAACAAAAAAAAAAGGATAAGTAACAGATAACCCTATCTAACCGCACAAATTAAATGTTAATTAACTTTAGAAACAGTATTTATACCCCACAGTATTATATTCACACAAAAACAACAAAAAATATACCAAAAATAGACAATAGCACACAATATAACGCAAGGTAATAATGGCGCTAACCAAACGAGTTTTTAAACAGGGGTTTTCTGATGGTACTTAAATAGTCATGTGCTTAAATTGCTAGCCGGAAATCCCGTTGCGACCTTAACCATATAACAGTCAATTCTCACTGAAACAGCAGCGGCCGGAATCTGCTGCTAGAAGGTACATGTAGCTTCGTGGTAACACTGCCAGCGACTGCTTTTCAGTAGCGATAAAATCTAAGGCTAATTCAAGAACGTTAATCTGTGTCTGATATCTAGAATACAATATGTCCTTAGATCTAGTTATAAATTATAGGAGGTACACGGCGGTATTTCCGCCCAGTTGAGCAGTCCGACTGGGGAAGTACCTCCGCCCTACAGAATACCGCGGTTATAATAACTTCGTGTTGTGTTCCCAGCGGTGAGTAGGGTAGCCAGAGCTCACTGGAGAATTTGTGCTGTCAGTGGGATGACTACAGGCTTGTCCTGCTTTGTCCTCTACACTGAGGGCACAGAAACTCTGTGCTTTACAGGGTCAGCAGCGCGAGTGTGGCTTCTCTGGTGTTACACACGTCCATAGGCCACGGTAACCACTTTCCATCAGGTGGGCCGTGCGCTAGTCTGCCACCTAAGTGGTATAAAAAGAAATCGAGATTCGGGACAGATTTTCGTTCTGGAATACGGCATCTAATGTTAATTTGATAGCATTACTCACAAAGTCTTCAACAATTTCCTTGATGGCGCTGACGCTGAGTATGAGTATGAGCGGCGTGAGGGTGGTCCACCGGCCAGTGGGTGACACGTCGGGGATCTGCTGCAGCAGCGCGATCAGCAGAAAGAAGCAGTTCGAGTACCGGCGGAACTGCTCGAACAGGAACAGAGGGATGAACGACGATATGCTGCAAAAGATATATAACTTAGTTATTTCTAAACACGTGCTACAACTCGTTTCCACACACGTGATACCTTCTTACAATTCCGGGTTCTTAACAAGGCCGTTAAGTTCAAGACCATCATTATAGCATCGTTGGCATCGATACATCAATCAACTCTATCGCAGCCCACTGTTGGACATAGACCCATCTCAATGGCAGGAGGCTTTGGCCTACTGTTTCCACGCTGCCCAAACGGGTTGGTAAAAGGTTTATTTAAAGTTTTCCTTCTCTCGTAGTGATAAAGTCCGCGTATTTTTCCGTTGGTCGCCTCTTACGGTACCCTTCGGATGAGATGGAGCGGTGATACATACTTGTATTCTTTCTCCGTCATCACACGGAAATCCACACAAACACAAACCACACGGCATCGGTAATAGTGACCTTCATTGTACCATTAGACTAGGTAAAGTAATACTGACATGTTTCTAGAACACCACACTGCGCATTTTTTGGATATTTCACATGCCGATACATTGTAAAAATGATTATTATATAAGTAAAGTAAAAAGCATTAGAAGGTATCTTCAGAGCCCGCAGCACCAGTGTAACGCCTCTGGTGATGCATACCTCCATAGGCCACGTTAACCACTTCCCATCAGGTAAGCCGTGTGCATGTATGCCATAAAAGCTGGTTTAAAAAAATATACTCGCTAAATCGTGAATGAAAAGATGCAATAAACGAACGCAATAAAACGTTCCAAAAACATCGTACTATTGTAGAACAGTCATTGATGTTAAAAATAACATGTAAGCTGCTTTGATTCATAAAAGAATAACAAATTAGTACCATTGTTTAAAGTAATAGTATCTCGTAACAGAAAAACATTCACCAATGAAGAAGTACTGACGGAGAAAGAATACAAGTATCACCACCCCATCTCATCCATAGGGTGTCGTAAGAGGCTACTAACGGAAAAATACGCAGACGATATCACTGCGAGAGAAGAAAAACTCAAAATAAAACCTTGTATCAACCCGTCTGGCCAGGGTGGAAACAGTAGACCAAAGCCCCCCAATATTGGGAGAGGCCTTTGTCCAGCAGTGGACTGGGATAGGCTAGTTGATTGAACGAACGAAAAGTCAATTATTATAATGTGAATATAAGTAGGTCAGGGTCGATGTGATCAAATGTGTTAATAATCATAGAGTAAGTATGTAAGGTCAGAAACTGGGCTGATGTCTCTGCTTATCCTGGAGAGTGGATTTGAGTGTAGCTAAAGATCCCTTTACTCTGCTGTTATGACAAACGCGAAAGTAACTCTTGTCGGTCTGTCTAAAACGATTTCACACTTATACCACTTAACCGTTTTTGATCAAATTTGATACTGAGATAATTTAGAGCTTATAAAGGGATAACCAACATTCGCGTGGGTGGAGCCGCAACAGAGGGTTTCACGTTGTCTTTTACAGAGAGGAGAGTCATTAAGAGGAGAATGGTAAAAACGAAGGAAGGAAAGGAACAGGACACCAGCGGACTTGCATGATAAGTTTGATGAATGAAGAAAATCACGAAGTGAGTCAGGACAGAAGCAGATATATCGGGCTGTTGTCTCTGCCTACCTCGCCGCGAAAAAGGCGTTACCACATTTATGTATGAAAGGAAAGGACAATCAACGGTAGGTGTATAAAAATCATGATACAACACAATTAACGCTCCAAAACTGTTTAATGTGGCGCGATATTTCCGGCACCGCGTATTGTTTTAAATAATTACGTCCAAGGGCAAATGACATAACCTAATTACCAAGCATACCCAGGTATACCTCGTGACACATATATTAGATCTAAGTTCCGAGGCAAGCGAGGCCCTGACGGATTGTTTTATAGTAATATCTGTGCTCGGCGAATTTAAGTTCGATCGCCGCCGTAGCAATCGTAATCCAAACAAGATAAAGAACTAAAGAAGACTTGTGCTTTTTTTTTCAAGGTCAAAGATTAAAATTACATATAAATTGGATTACATACAAAGTTACTTGTTCCCTTAGTATGATTCATCAACACAGAGCCTGAACCACTGGTCCTATGAACTTGAAATGTTGGCAGTAGATTTCATTTATTTACTTTTCTATAGTTTTCACGTTGCTATATGTAGCATCCACCAAGAATGGAATTTGGACATTTTGTAGCTAAGAAGGTAAAATAAGATATGAAAGTTTGTATAAAAGTTCATTTCCATACATTCCTTTAGAGGTCCATTAGAATCAACATTTACAAAAATCTTTTCATGGTGGATGTATCCACTGCCAAAATCTCAAGTTTATAGGACCCGCGGTTCAGACCCTGCGTTGATGAATTATAATATGAGAAAAAGTAACTTTATAACAGATTCGACTGTTGGTGATTTTTTTATACCACTTAGGTGGCAAACAGGCACACAGCCCACCTGATAGAAAGTGGTTACCGTGGCCTATGGACGTGTGCAACACCAAGAGAGTCACACGCGTGCTGCCGACCCTGTAAGAACAGAGTTTCTGTGCCGTCAGTGCAGAAGACAAAACAGGGCAAGCCTTTGGTCTTCAACTGATAACACATAAACTCTCCAGTGAGCTCTGGCTACCTTTCTCACCACTGGGAACACAACACGAGGTTATTATGGCCGCAGTATTCTGTAGGGCGGAGGTACTTCCCCAGTCAGACTGCTCAATTAGGACGGGAATACTGTCGTGTCCGACTTCCTACAATCGTATCCGTACCTTAGTTGCGGGTTAACTGGAGGTGCAAATAATGTTTGTCTTAAATAATGTTTGTCTTAAATGTGTTATTAGTTGGGTTTATTTTTGTGTTGCTTTTGTCTTTTCGATATTTATTGTAATTGGATTCGTATCATATATAAATTTTAGCTGTTCAGTATTGTGCGCTCGTGTATCATGATGTGTGCATCACGTACATTTTATATGGATGTACGTGAGTACATGTGTAATGTTCTTTTTATTTATTTATTTAATTAACGCTAATACAGCATGCTATCTAGTTTGGATTGGGCTTCAGTTGAAAATCAGCGCTGCAGATTGTACCAACCCAATCTGTAGCAGTAGCTGAACTGTGGCCTTTTGTACACGCACTCCACACTGACATACGATATGTAATGAAGTTTTGTTATGAAGGTAATCTTACAAAGGTACTTATATACTAGAGCAGCAACCCGTTGGTGTGCGGAGAACTGCAGGTACCGCCGCTGGCATCTCCGCTCCACCACTCCCAAGACGTAAAGCTCGCGTGAACCCCGTCTCTCGGCACTCTGCGACTCGTGGCTACAAATACATTCATATAGTAATAATAGTTGCTTAGTACTGAGAGATTTAAACGGGAATACTGTACAATAAGAGACTCACCCTTCGGGTATGGCCATTCGACGAGCTATTGTGTTTAGCAACGCGGGTTCGACAGCTTAGCGTCACTCTAGATTGGTTATATCATGCTTGAATCTTGTGGATATATAGGTGTCTATTGTTGTTATGTCTTATTGGCACATCAACTCACGGTACGCCTTTTTAGCTTGGTACCTATATATTATTGGGTGGTGTGGTGGGTAGGTATGCCAAGCGGGGGGCTTCTCAGCGCGGCAGGGCTCCGCCGCAGTGATGCTTTGTTGCATTACGCCGCAGTGATTTTTTAACACGCTCACTAGCAAAACAAAAATAACACGTATGCCTCGCGCACCGTATCAGGCAATACTGTCGCATGCGTGCGTCGTGATAGTGTTTCGCTGTGGCGGGGTGCGGTCGGGCTGGTGCGGGCACATCATGCCTACCTAATTTACCTGTCTATTACTTGCTGTGTTATTTTTAAATTGTTTTTTTTTTGTTTGTTTTTTTTTGTATCTTACGGTTTATGTTTTACTTGTTTTTATTTTATTTCTTGTTCCGATAGTGAATTTTTTTTCTCTTTTCTTTTATTTGTGGCGTGTGTGTATAATAAATGGTTTCTTTCTTTCTTTCTTTCTTTCTTTACCTACAAAGAAAAGTTTGATACCAATTTTGCATGTAATTTCATGATCTATAACTTAGTCCAACCTACTTTTGCGAGAGCACTTTCTGTTTACGAGAAAAAAGCGAGAATAGAATCATCTTGATCCTTGAATTCAATCGATGGGGACTTTTGATATTTCTTGAATTATGGTGTTTTTAAGACCCATACCAATGTTCAGTTCTATGCGAATTTATGCAAGCTATGGGAGACAGGCGTGATTTTATGTATGTATGTATGTATCATTTTATTTCTTCTATTTTGACTGAATTACCCGTGCTATTATAAAAAGACAGTCATCAAACGTGTACTGCGCATATAGAGCACATTTTAGTTTCAAGATATGTCCCAGGGTATATATTTACCACCCTTACACTGAAGTAACACAACTCCAAGATTACAATCACGCAAATAGTGACAGAGTCGCTTATAGCTTACCCTACAACGTCAACAAACAAACATCATACATATTCATAATGCTGAAATAGGGGAGGAATTATTTTTTATGAGTTTCGTGGCGCCATAAATGTAACTATCGAATTATGAGATACAATATTAATGGCCCTGTTTTGATTTTTATTGATAGAAGGAATTTTTATGTAAGTGGACTTACGATAACTGCCACTTAAGTAGACATAATTTATAAGGAAACCTAATGTGTGTCTATAATATTGTACCAGAATTCTGTATAACAAAATGAATTGTCGAAATATATGTACGTTCAGAACTTGGAGAAAGAGCCAAGTCCGAATGTCATCACTGCGACGCGAGCGAGGACTCGGGTCTGCACACGCTCACCGAGTGTCCGGCGTGGGAGATGCCGAGACGGGAGCTGGTGGCGGCCCTGGAAGTGAGAGTTCTCTCGCTCGCCACCTTGCTCGCGGCGACGATGGTTCGGTGCGCGGATGCGTGGACGGCCGGCAGGCGCCACCATACGGGAGCGTCAGTGGGAGTGACGAAGAATCGCAAGCCAAGTTGCAAATTTGAGCCTGTTTTTTGTCTTCAAATAATATATATGGAATATTGCCGGATTTGTTGATATTTACAATCACTGCTCCGCTCTCTTAAGTAGTAGCGTGATGGTGTATATCCTAAATCCTTTGTCGATAAACGGACTATTCAATACATCACCATACAATCGCGTTCAAACAAACAATTTCTTCAGCTTTATAAAATTAGTATAAATGAGACCAGCAAAGTCTTGTACATTTTGTGTGAGGCAGAAAATGCCTTTCTACATTATAAGCGTTGCGTCAGCTCTGCGCATACATAAATTATTATCTGTACGCCTACTGCGAGTTGTATTATCAAATAAGTCTGTAAATTAACTGAGGGTCATTCTTCACAAGTAATGTTCTTTCCGAGATATCCACAGACAGTGAGAATTTAATAAATCAAGCTCTTAAACTATTTATTATGTTCATGTTTAACGTATCTCTTTTACCTATGTATCCTCACTTCTTCTAGCAGCTCAAATCTGTCATGGATCGTCTGATAGGTTGATCGCAGCTTCTGCAAGATTTCTCCATCACTCTTTATTCGTGGCCTTGCGAGTACACTCGGTAAGAGAACCTAAAGATATCATGTAGATTCACTAGGCAATTGAATTTTTATGCAAGGTCATAGGTTAGCTCTGTTGTCATAGGCTATTTAGAAAGATCACGATGTCATACTACTCCATCAACAGTTTCATCAAACCAGTATCACAGTGATCGGGCGTCGGAGGTCGATGAACGACCTCCGCCCCCCATGAGCGCTGGCCTGGGGGTGACAGGTGGAGCCGCCTGTCACCCTGGCAGAAGCAGGCCGCGGCGGTGGCGCGCGTGGCGTGCCTCCCCGTTTCCGGGGACGAGTTGGGGACTCTGTAGTCCCCACACCCGAGAAGAGGGCTAGATCGTGAGAGATGGCCCTGGGTCGGCCGGGGTGCGAGGGATATGCCTGTCAACCTCACCTTCGGCAACCAAAGCGACCCACAGGCGGCGTGCGTTTTAGTCGATTCGAGTCCGACATAACCTCCTCCACTGGCTCCGGTGGGGAGGTATCCGTGGGGATTTTGCGCACGTAAAAAAAAAAAAAGTATCACAGTGAAAGAATTCCCAGTAATGGAATTAGTATAACCCATGTAGCAGCAGATACTCGTAAGTATTTAAATTTTTCCGTTCACCTGGAAAAAAACAATATTTTTCCGGACAGCTGGTCTTGTGGTTCCCATAATAGTAGTGATTGGTTGAAATACTTGTTATAACTGATGGCCTACACACTGTACAAGCGATCAATACCGTTGCGACGTAAGCCACGTAAGGAAACCATTCAATTAGCATTAGTTCATTGCCAAGCTTGTTATTGTGATTCAGTGCCTTCCTTTTACGAACGATCAAAGTCACGGCACTTTATAGGTAGGGTACAAACCTGTTGGCTATAAAGGAAAGTAACTTTCAATGTTACGTGTGGTGACGGAGAAAGAACACAAGAATCACTACCGCGTCTCATCCGAAAGGTGTCGTAAAAGGCGACTATTGGCAAAATACGCAGACGATATTACTCCGAGAGAAGGAAAACTCGGTGTGGTAACAGTAGGCTAAAGCCAATCCCCGTCCCAATATTGGGAGAGGCCTATGTCCAGAAGTGGAGTGCGATAGGCTTATTTATTTTATGATATAATGATATATCGTTTGAAAGTCACACAGACAACAGTAAGTAAACTTACAGTATTCTGGTTTTGAATATGGAACATCTCGAATAAAGTGAGTGTTCTATACAGCACATGTCTACAGCTGGATATCTTTTTTTTTATATAACTTAGGTGGCAGACAAGCACACGGCCCACCTGATGGAAAGTGGTTACCGTGATCTGTGAACGTGTGTAACACCAGTGGAGTCATATCCGTGCAGCCGACCCTGTAAGAACAGAGATTTTCTGTGTCTTCAGTGCAGAACATAAAATCAGGACAAGCCTTTAGTCTTCCCACTGACAGCACAAAAACTCTCCAGTGAGCTCTGGCTACTCGACTCACCACCGAGAACACATCACGAGGTTATTATAGCCGTGGTATTCTGTAGGGTGGAGGTACTTCTTTTTAACCGAATTTCAAAAAAGAGAAGGTTCTCAATTCGATTGGTATTTATTTTATGTGTGTAAACCGATTACTCTGCGAATTATAGAATAGTAAAATAGAAGTTATGGTTTTGATCTATACATAATATTATTTTTACCGGCTGAATTACTGAAAAAAAAACCGCGGTAGTCTAGTGGTATGAGTAATGGACTGTTGAGAGACGAGGTCTCGGGTTCGATCCCAGGTTTTACCATGGCACATACTAATGACTTTTCGATGCTTTTCGAAATTATGTGTGTATTTATCGCAGGTTTATAAGTGCCCGGTTAATGGCAATAGGCTCGCCACCTATTATATTAGGACCTAAACATAAACTGGCGAAATGTGGGTGCTAGCACCTCTGCCTACCCCTTTAGGAATATAGGCGTGAGTTTATGTTATGTTATGAATTACTCGCAAATTAGCTGTATTTGAAATCCTATATAAGGGTTTTTTTAGAAATTGCACCCCTAAGCAAAGCACAGTTGTACCGGTTTGTACGTCTACCGACTACCGTTTGAAGGGCTCTGCCAGAACCTCGTCCATTATTCAGCAGGTGTACTGGCTAGCACACGCTATAGGTTTGAATTCCGAAAATCATGATGGAGCTCTATACATTCAAAGCTAACATAAGATAATAGTCCTTGAAATCCTTGATAAATATGTATATCACGATAATACTACAGTTTCATTTGTGTCAGAAGTTTAGATGATACGAAGCTTAGGGCAAGTCGCCCCAGTTACTGCAGAGACAGCGTAAATTCACGGATGACATCAGTATCCAAGTAGTATGGGCACCGGGCCAAGTTTTTGATCAATCTTCGCGTAAACAATGACCAATATATACAGAAAGCTTCGTTGTTTAGTGTTTATGTACGTGTTTATAGAAATAGACGTCGATACTGTGCTTTATGTCACGGACACAAATGTAAAGGAGCATTATTCAGATTGAACACTCGCGTTCATTTTCCTTCTTCATACATACATACATACATAAAATCACGCCTGTCTCCCATAGGGGTAGGCAGAGATCACGGATCTCCATTTGCTACGATCCTGACATACTACTCTCGCTTCATTCACTCTCATTACATTCTTCATGCACGCTCGTCGGTTTAGAGTACTCCTGACCTGCCCCTTTTCTAAAACTTCCCCGATTTGGTCCAGGTATGTGCGCCTAGGTCTTCCCCTTCCGACGGTACCATCCACACTCGCCTCATACACCTGTTCCTTTCCTTCTTCATTCGAGTGCTAATCTCAACCTTACACTTTGGAGTCGCCCACACGTCTTTTCAGATATTCGGTTCCCTTTTCTTTTACAGGATCAAACGACATCTAAGCCCTAAACCCGAGAAGAATACCTATTGGCTACGCCAGAACCATTTGCATCAATCAGCAACTTTATCAATTCGCTAGCCCTAAAGATCTTGGTTGAGTTGATACGGAACGCTCTATAAGAGAGGAGCAAGTCGATCTTAGATGGACTCTCACCCTTTTGCCTGAGGTGCCAATCAGGAGCATGTTACCGTAAGTTGATGCATTTAAATTGGCTGACATGGAAAAAGGAACTGGTAAAACTAAACCAACTTAAATGTGTCGGTTAATACGAACGGACGTGTTCAGGTTACGACTGGTCAATACGACGGGAGAAATAGGGGGCGGAGATGTGCAGGAGTTGATCAAATACATTATTGAAATTCTCGTTGCTCATTGCAGATGATAGCAGGTGGAAGGTATATATAAAAATAAAAATTAAATTATGGTGCACTGTAATATCGAGATGACGTCATCTCTAAATTTGGCATTTGATCCGAGTTCTATGAAACACATATATTTTGCGCGATACTTACACTGATTACAACAGCGTGTGTGTGTGTATGTGTATGTAAAAACTATGAAATCATCACGCATTATGACTAATTGTCGTGCTTAGACCAAACAATTGGACACGCTAGCGGTTGCAAACAAAATGAACATAAAAATAATATTTCAGTGCTTACGATTACGTATGATTTCGTTCTTACGTGTGCTTGTATATACAAGAGGAATAGGCATGGACGTAATGCATAAGTAGAGGATACGAGCTTATTATTAACACTAACCTGGCATTTCTACCAAATTCCGCGCTGATTTAGAAGATTTCCTAGCAGGAGGTAACCTAGAGGTTCCTAACAGTGAGCACAATTGCCCGAGATTAGAATATGAGATCTCAAACACAGCTGTCTCACGAAAATCTTCGTTGGATCATCGGAGCCTAAAATGTAACTTCTGCATTTAGCAGGCTCGGGGAAGCCGCGCGGGTATGTGGGTCTCTCACCACCCTAAATCAACCTGCCATGTACCTTACGCCGCGACTTGGCGTCGACGAATCACCCAAGCGCAAAGTGCGGTGGACCGTCTTCTGATTCTGCGATGTCCAGACACACCAGGACATCACCTCTTCGTGGGTACAGCGGGTGGAGGGCTAACCCAGAACTATTTACACGCGGCCATACTAGGGGATCTTCGGGGCTTAAGTCAACCTCACGGCCTTCATCTGCTAAAGTTCCGAAGTTTTGCAGCTGAAGGCCATGAAGTTGAAGAACGAAGCTCTGGTGCAGACTCTCCTTTTGAGGTTGAGGGTCATGTCGTCTGACCCCAAAGTCACCCCGTAAATGCCAAAATAAACACAATCATGGAATGGTATACGAGCGATTCCAAACTACAAGTTTTGAATGTGTTTTGTCTATAGAAGAATGTAACGACAGAAGTTAATATCTGTTCTCAGTCTACCCCAAAATAAGAAAGGCGTCAGTGAGCGAGAAGTGTGACATACCTGTACTTAGCTGTAGATATTGTGTTTTTTGGGAACTTGATGGGTTGCGGCCTATTCACGAATATGATGCGGTTTTGCTCGTGCGGCGCCCCGTCTGTGAGGCCTGACGTGGTCGCTTCATCTTCATCTGTGAAGGAAAATATGGATTTAAAATATTGCTTCGGCTCTTAGAATGGACGTTAACAATGACAAGAAACTAGTTGAACTAAGCTGCTTTGTCACGTTTTACTCAATGAAACATAATTTTAGAATACAACGAAATTGTTGGTTTGCATAGTTATGACCAGATTTGTTGCTTTGATTCACGATAAAAAAAAGTCTAAAAAACACGGTTTGGTGTGTGTGGCGGCATCAATAAGATCCACCATAAGTTAAATCATCATCATGCGTTATGTCAAAAGCAAATGTGCAATCTTTATCTTAGTTTAATATTATTAATGTTATTAATTACAATAGACTTTATACGATGATATTAAGAATTGGATAAAGAGACCTGTATCTTGAGTTGTCGTTAAACAAAACAACCAATTGAATGAACTTAACAATTAACGTAACTGTCTAGTCCAACATTCACTTATCTTATATTTTAAACGGAACAACTGAGGACAAGTGCTCTATAATACATGTTTCCAGGGAACAAATCAAGAGAACTGAGAAAGGAAGACTAAAAATAAATTTATGTTTACTGATTTTCTACCGGGACAACAATATGGACCTATAGGGGAGGAATATTAGAGGACCCGTGAGTTTTGCTGCTGACTGCATCAGGAGTTGACGATTTCCTTATAAAAGGCATTACTAGGTATACTGGAATCTGATAGGCAGGATAGAGAATTCAATTTTGGGCGCGTAATATTCTTGCCTTGTGCTCCAGATATTTCAGGGACTATTCCATGATGCATATTCGCATTTTCTACCTTCTGTTTATAAATCAAAGAAAAAATCAAAACCACTGCAGTTTGGTTGTTGTTTTATAATTATACTGCCATCTAGAATGAGGTTTGTAAACTGACCATGTGAACTAATTTGCTGATAGTCTCTCATGACGTATGCAAATATGGCTGACAGAGTAATTACTAAGTGGTTTAATGAAAGTAGCACTTTATTAGGATTCGCTAACTATTTGGCAATAAGCGCACACTTCAACAATAAACTACTTTCTCGAGTAGTCGAGTTGTAACTGATTTATGTACACAAATGTTTTAAACAAATAAATTTATTCATTCTATCTATTTATAATTCGCTCAGTTTGTATTAAATAAAATAATATATTCAGAAAAAAAAAGAATATACTCATCTTAAGTGAAATACACAGAAAAGCGTAAGGCAAATAAAAGCAAAACGGCGCGTTCACAAAGAAAAATCACGTTGAAAAGTTTCCACTGTGGAACTAGACAATGGTACCACTGGGATATGATCAATAATTCACGCCTAAGGGCAATGGGTAGACTAGTCAGGTTCGACCTCGGAGAGCATACACTAGACAAATTAGCGATTTTGATAGGCTATATATTTACTGTCGCATGCAGAACAGTCCATAATCACCTTGAACGATATTCAAATGAACAGATGGACTGGTCCTTGTATTCTTATCATGTGGACCACGCGGTTTCATAATAAAACCACATCGAAACTTATATCACTGAGTACAATACCATGAATGATTTATGTTAATTGGAAGGTTAAACGAAATGTCAGTACCGAATTACAGGAACGAGGGTGTTTCTATTTTGAGCAGATACGATTCTAAAAATCGATATTGTATTAGCCTCACCTTCTATTACTTATTTCCAACATTTACCGGATAATGTTGAATGAATTAGTATGCATCTATCTACATATACTTATTGTATACCTAATTGTATAGTAATGGTGTCTGTAAATAGGAGATATTCGAAAAAAAAAAGCAGAGGTTATGCTATATTAACGATACTGACTGAACACGAAAATATTTTTTTAGAATTCTTGTCTGTATGTTCACAATAGACCCTAAAACTACTGAACGGATTATGATGCGGGTTTTCCTTTGAAGGTCTTGGTCCAACTTAAAATTCTATGTAAGTTTGATCGCAATTGGTCAAGTAGAACCGGAGGTATGGGCAATAAACTGGAAAATCGACATCCATGCAGGCGGAGAAGCGGAATAAATTCCAAATTACAGGTACACAACCATATTTTATGTTCGGGTGAAGATTTTAGATATCGCCATTTGGTCATTCTGCTCTTGAATATTAGTTAAGTCGCTTTGCACGACATCCATGAAAAGACATGAGGTGGTCTTTGTATTCTACTGCTCTGCTATGGCAGTAAAAAAATAATTGTAGTGAGATCATTCGCACACATGTCACTCTCCACGACGTAAAGCCAAGGCTTCCTGGGTCTAACCCTTCTACCTGGACCCGGCGGGAGTGCCATTGCTAGACATATTTTGTTACTCATGTAGCCTGGCGATTGCCGCAAGATGTGGCCGCACCAGCGGAGGCGGCTCTCTCGAAGGTCTTCTGGATGTCTAGGAAAAGGCAGTGCACGGACGTGTTCTTCGCCCAGTATCTCTCCGCGACAATCCTTAGAGAGAACGTCGGATCCATAGTCCTGTGCCCGGAACGAAACCCATACTGACACTCCGAGAGAGCACTCTCTTATGGGATCCGGGAGTCGATTCACATCATAGTGCCAACTGTACCTAATACCTGTACCAAAAAAATCAGCGGAACCACGGCACTACCCAGAAATTAACTAAGGATATGGTCGATACGACGCAAAGGTCAGCGGTTGTTCATTTTTAAATATGATCGATCAGCCGTGTCATTGATGGCGTTGGTTGGGGCGACCGTCACGACGCGTTTATCAGTGAAATCATCGGTGAGTTCATTTGTCGCAAACGTAAATATAAATAATGTTCTGCTCATCTATTATATTCAGTAATTTTACTAATCAAGTATTCTTGATCCTGAGGTTATTTACTTAATGAAAACTTTGTTTTGCATGCGGGCAGTTATCAGGGGAGTGGAAGAAGATGGAATATGTACAAGAAGATATGGTCGGTAAGCACACATGTTGCCCATGACCAACCCTTGAATTGCCTGAGGTTCCGACCAGGTCTGTTTTTGGCAGAGAACAGAAATTACGGCCTTTTGGCATTTATATCTGGTACTTGAAATGCAATAAATAAACATGGCCTAAAACGGGATGTGACACTTTGGTCAGTCGAAACCCTGCCGAAAGAAATCTCATGTAACTTCGTGATACCATTATATTTCGTACAGGACCAAAGTTTCTCATGTAAGTTTCATGGTAACCCCTCAGGATCATAGTAACAGGATAAATGTCTCTGCCTACCTTCAATAGGGAAAAAATCGTGAATATTTTTACTAGTAGAAGGAAGTACTTGATGATACTTAATTGACCACAAAACGTAGGCACGTTAGTTTATTTTATGCGATTTTACGACTATTGTTATGTATCGAAATAGGCTTGTCACATAGTTTTGTTGACATTAAGCAGTTTAAGGCCCGTATTCTAATGGTACTCAGTTCTAAATCTCCATTCATCTGAGTACAGATTGACACATTGTATTGACAGTCAGAAAACTAGCCAAAAAGGGGGATAGGAACTAATAATAATCATGTCATGCCAGTTTTCAACATAAAAACTGACAATGCTTGGTTGCACCGTAACTAGGTCAGGTTTATTATAAAAACTGCAAGACGCGCCAGTTCTCTGCACTTAATTTAAACTTTCTAATAAAAACCTGCAGACGTAGAGCTATGGAAATATATAGTGTTGTTCAAGGAGATTTAATTCAGTCCCGAGTGTTGTGTTGTGACTCGATCGCCATTTTGCGGAACATCTTAGCGCTATAACTTTTTCCACGGCAGGTCGCCAAATCATCATAATTGTTTTATGTCTTGCGATCAAGGAGATGCTCGATAGCCATATAGAATAAGATATTTTAGATATACCTACAGTAACTGACTTTCTGACGACTTTATACGTCCGAGGCAGGCATTTCCTTCTGTTCCTACACAGTTCTTGAGTTTCCTCTATAACTTCTAAAACACAAATGAACATACCCAGGGAGCTGCCAGGATCTTACACCACGGCATCTGTTATCCGAGTTCGAGAGGTTTTCGTACGAAAAATAGTATGCCGTACTCGAAAATCTTCTCATGATGAGGAACACCATGGTAATGCACCTTGATTTTTCTTTGGAAGAAGCGATGCTGCTGTCGCCTAATAATATATTCCGCGAAACAGGAGATTTTTGTTAAATGTGATTAAAACCTTAAGCTTAGCAATCAGTGACGGATTGTAACTACGGTATTGGGTTATTATGTTCATTTAAACTACAAGGAAATGTCCACAAGTATTTTTGATCGCCATATTTTTACCGCGTATTTCCCAATGAATTGGATTTGTGTTGGGTTTTTACTCATAACTACAATCGTATCGCTTTCGGCTTTAGTAGAAATTATAATATCACAGATTATTTGTGCATAATAACAATTATTATAAAAGATTTATTAGATTAACATGGTTCCCGGCGAAGTTGAACGCCTCACAACTGTCTACCCTATATCTTATCGTAGGTGTATTATCTAAAAGGCGACGTAAGGGATCATTGGGATCCGGATGTTATTAGGATCTAAATAATAGTTACTGGATTTTTCTTTTTTTTAGAACTTATTATAAAGTTGAAGTCTAAAAATAGTCAATTCAGCAAATATTTTATTATGTTTAGTCTAAAGAAGATTCGTTATCACATCACAAAATTACTTCACTGTTTAACCAACTAAACACGAAGTCGGCAGTGACCTTCGCCACAGGCAGGTGGATCAAGGTGAAAAACAAATTATAATTCAGAATTTGGTGAGAGCGGATCTGAATTACATTGTTAGTACTGCCTCGGTAACAAGGATGCAGCTCGTTTAATGGACAGTTGCGAATATTAAACTGAAGTAGTATTCCATGCGTGAGCGATTTGTCGGATAAATCTTATAACGAGGCTCTACCTGTCTAATATGTAGGTACTGAATTACATCATAGTTTATTCCACCTCCTCGGTCCTCCATGGATGACGATGAAGACGAGAGGATAAGCGATTTGTCATAACCGATGCAAGGAGCCATTTAAATAAAATAAGAAGAAGAAGAAGCGATTTTTCACACACGACAGAAAACATTTAGAGTGGATCTGAATGTGGAACAAATAATAATATTTATCAAAGAAGATCTGACAAGGCACTATTAATGTTGGAATTAACCAGAAAATATATCAGTCTGATCACCTGCACTAGCTACGATGTTCCCGTTAAAAATAATCATAGTTAGGCATATTCTATAACTGCAAAGAATTTATCGAAGTTGCAGACTTAGCATGAGAAGGAAAACTGGTGTCTTTTGACGCACTTCAACCAAAGGGACAAAAGTATTAATTATTATGTATATAGGTAAAGCGGTCCGAGAGCAACACGAGTGTACAGTACTGGATTACAGGGCCAAAAGTCGAATTGGTATCGGCCTTCCAAGGTGTCCTACCATTGACCTCTTATCAAGGTATATTGTTCATTAAATACTAAAACGTCTTACGCTACCAAGGTGCGTGACTGTAATTACTTAGGTCCAGGCAAACATTAAATTTTCACATTGACAGCCTATAGCATCGTAAAATACGATAATGATTCATTGGTTCGACAATTGAACGATAAGCATAACACCTTTCTTTATTAAAAATACATCACTAATGTGTAGTTGAATTCGTAAATAGTTGAACGTCAAATGTTAGATAGAATAACAAAATGCGTACTATTTACATAATTCATTGTTAAAAACTTCCATAAACCATTGACTAAAGATTCTCTTCCCAGTTCTTATATTCCGTGGGTAGGTACACTGCAAATTGAACCATTAAAACTATATCGCGTCCGTCATCAAGATAACTTCAAGTAAATTCGAAATACTAAACAAGGTGAGATGCATTTTCACTCTGGAGCTCCCCAGCGGTGTCTTTTGTAAAAACACAAATTCTTTCCAGCGTGCTCGCTTCTGCGGTGGGATAACTCATCACGGTACCTGTTATACGCAGTCGTGAGATTTTTGAGAATTCCGAGGTCACTAACACACTCGATCCGATGAAGATACGAAAGGAAGGTGACCATATTATATCTTACAATCGTTACCATAGGGAGTTTTCAGTTGAGCTCTTAATAAATCCCAAGGTCCCTACCGTTTCCTTCTTATTCGCAACATCACACATGTGTGTCACCCTCGGTACATTTATAAATTTGGATTTTTACCCACGGATGTTTCCTTCTTTATATTTTTACAATATTCTAGGAATGTTATGGATAATATTCTACAACATTCTACACAACGCTATCTAGACTCATGGTAAGCATGGCATAACTAGCTTGTTATGGAATCTAGAATGCGGATACCTTTTTTGTAAATACCTACATATTATACATAGAAACACCCAGACCAATGCAAATATGACATACTCGTGCATGCAAATATTTGCGCTGAGCGAGAATCAAACCCGCGCCAAACTCTGGATACTTTAAGCTGGACAAAGAAAGGCAGATATCGGGGGCAATCTAACTAAGTCCGCTAAAGTAAGCTTCGGATTACTAATGTAATTGAAGAGAAACCACGTACACTAACTTTAAAATCCTTGGACAAATTTATACTTATTGGATTTTTTAAATTAACCTAACCTTGCGAGTAATTGAAAGGTTACCATCGAATGATGCTTGCTTTGATTGAATGAAAAAGAATCTATTAATACAAAGAATGGCTGTCCACGTCTTACGAAAATTTGTGCTATGATTCGTTTTGTAGACTGGTAAGATTCATCATCATCTTCGTACCCTTGTACCAATTATTTACGGTCAGCCCAGACATTTATCTTCCATTCATTTCCATCAAACGTAATCTTCTCAGTCCCCCCTTTCCATAACAAACACAGCAATACAAATTGGGAGACTAACAAGCCATTATTATTACAGTAGCTTATGTACGCGGCTCAGAAGCGTTAATATGCGACCGTCTGATAAGGTTTCTTCATGGTCGGCAGCGCGAGTGTATTGCATACGTCCATAGGCCACGGTAACCAGTTCCCATTAGGTGGGCCGAGAACTTATCTGCCACCTAAGTGGTATAAAAAAAATCTATCCCTAAGGTCGATTTCCACTGAAGGAGCAGTCGCTTTTTGAGGCGAAATCATTTCTACATAAGAAAAAGTTAATTGCGACACCTCAGGACGTCATTTGATATTTGACTTGGCAACCCCAAGAGGAAGGCCTATGCTAAAGCATCCTCAGTACTTGGGGTTCAACGGATAGCTGCCCACATCCCAATCTGTGCAAGATTGGGATGTGGGCAGCTATCCGTATAAGCGATAAAGCTTACTCGAGCGCACGAACCTGGTAAAATACACATGGAATCAACTCCACCTTTACTCCTTTCGGTTAGGAACTAACTAAACTAAACAATCTTGTAGCGACTTTTAAAAAAACAACAAATTTTAAACAAATAAACTAGATTAAATAAGGTGAGGGTATATCGGACTCGAACCGACTAACACGCACGACTCAGGAGGAATGACATCGGCATTAGAAAAGTTATCCTCAATTATTAAGTTATCATATTGGTAAACACAAACTTGATCCGAAAAAATATACGATGTTGATTGAAACGATAAGATAAAGCTATTACAGGAAAATGGGACGGAAATCTAAATGCAATATTCTGTAATGCTATTTTCGGCTCACTTCGGGGATATTTGGGCAATATCTTCTATCGTCTTTGAGTTTGAATCAACCAAGAATTTATATAAAAAATGTAAACAGAGGTACTTAACCGCGTGGCACCCGGCCGAGTAGAATTTGGACCACCCCATCTCTTCCCATGCGGTATCACAAGGCGACTAAGGGATAGGACTGTTTAATATCAGACAGATATATTTACAGCCCAGATGAGCTGAGGCCTCTGATGAATGGCTTGAGTCAACAATAGCGTCCGGAAAACGGCAATAGATTCACCTCTGCCTAACCTTTCGGAGATAAAGGCATGATTATATGTATGAATGTAACTAACTGACTTTCTAAGCAGAAAAATATTAATTAGCTGAGTTTTTGAATAAAACACATTAAAACCTGCTATACAACATCTTGTTTAATTCTTCAACACCTTTGTACTTAAAAGATCGTTTTCAGTTCCTTTCCGATACGCATGAAAAGTGTTTAAGATCATCGAGGAGACTATTCCTAAAGATGCCAAAGCATTCCACAGGGTTCTTCGATAATTCTTTTACCGTTACAGCTGTACGCCTGTGGAATGAACTACCAATGGAAATAAGACGAGCTCAGACGTTACTGAAATTTAAAAGAATGGTCAAGAAGCACTATTTGTCGATGTTGTCGCTTGTAACATAGTATATCATCATATCTGTTTAGGTATGTATATGTATATGTGTATAATTATATATTATATTGTAGTAGTATATTGTATTTATATAATTATTAAGTATTTTAAGTATGTATAATTTATTAAATTGGTTGTTATTGAACGCCAACAATTCCCAAATACTCCAACCAACATACATTTCCATCCAAAGGTTGCCTGGAAGAAATTGTGTAAAGCGATAAGGCCGCCCTTTGTACTGCTCTTGTCTTCTCGATTTCTGTAATATGAATTTGGCGTACAATAAAGAATATAATAAATAAATTTAAAAAAAGACACATCAGGATTGTTTACGTTTAGTTAAGTACCTAACCGAATGGAGTATAGATATGTGGCCACTCGTTGGTCAGCGTACTGTAGAATAGAATGATCAATGTATGGGATTGATAGGTAATTCGACGTTTATATGACAGTCGCCAACGTATGTCAATCATATATATTAAATAATCTATTTTATTCTACAAACTTATTGCCACTTGCCTTGAGAAGCAGTAGGTACTCCAAACGACGTTCTATTGTTGGCGATCGACGTCAAGAGACGCATTGCTGTGCTATCCCGGCGGTCAAGTAGTGTAAGGTGTAATTTTTAAATCCTAAAATGCTGATTGAAGGCTATCAGAAGACCTCTGTGTTTCACGGCTTTGCTGCGAAGCGTAGCCGGTGCAAGAGTGAAATGGACATAACATAAACTCACGCCTATATCCCCGAAGGGATAGGCAGAGGTGCTAGCACCCACATTTCGCTAGTTTATGTTTAGGTCCCAATGTAATAGAGTGCGAGCCTATTGCCATTAACCGGACACTTATAAACCTGCGATAACCTCCTCACGGGCAAGGAACTCTCGCGTCGGAGTTGTGTAGATGCGTTTTCTTACAGCGGCGATACTACCAAAGATCTGTAAGTACATGATAATAATCCGAACGGGAAATCCCGTTATGCTCTTCCGCCCACATACTTACATGATATGCGCAATGTTTTGTACCTAATTGAATTAACTATATTATATGCTAGGTATATTATATTGCTAGAGCTATGTCAGTGCCTACTACCCATACATTATTCATGTGAAAAGATCTGTTGTCTATTTATCTGATGATAAACAACTAGATAACCGATTTTATGAAAATTTGGATGGAGATAGCTTACAATGTGAGAAAGAATCTATTCTTGGAGAAACACGCAATGTGCATGGCTGACAATGTTCCCTAATTGTATTTTCAATCATCTTGGTGAGAGGCACAAAAAGACACCCCTCCACCCTTTAAACACAGTATAGCAACATTTTGACGTGAACTTCTGCACTATACCTCACCAGAACCACTGTTCTCTCAAAGTATCCCTGATAAAAGTCATACAAAATTCATTGTATTAAAATTGTAATCTGCTTAAGAGAACCAGAACAACTCCTAATGTACTATGTAATGTGTTTAAGAAAGTTGAAAAAGCCGAAAAGGTATTTACGTTATTACACAATGTTAGTAGCAGAATATAGGTAGGTACATATAAAGGAATCCACATTCTAAGCTAGCCTGTTCTATAGGTACTTAAAACATTTAATACATTAAGGTACCTACCAAAACCATAACAGGAAAAAAAACAATTCTTTATCTGTATGCCATGCAACTAGTTTATTTTTATTTATTCTTTTTCAGAAGTTCTATAACTCTGTACTTAGTTCCTGATTAGACTGGGTCAGGCAACCCTAGGTGTGCGAGGGACATGCCAGAGGCTACCGCACTCCCGGCAACTGATGGTCTGAGACGGCCGTGCGGTTTTAGTCGGTTTGAGTCCGACATAACCACCCCTAAAGACTCACAGAGAGAGAGACAGTTATATTTCCAGACGAAATACAACAGGGTGTGACGTTTTCATGACAAATTTAATTTTATTAATTTTATATTAAAGATGTTTTGGTGAATCATAATATCACTCTATTATGATAATATTACATTAGAGTAGTAAATGTAAATAAATTATTATTATTATTGGGGAACAGGCCAGCAGTTGTAACAACTGATATCAGCGTGCATCTCACTGTTCACTACACTGTTTTCACTACTCAATGTTTTTGTTGATTTATGTGTTTGTCCAGTCTATTTTTGAATTGGTTAATATTTTCTGCTGTCACAATATTTTCAGGTAGCCTATTCCATGCGTTAACCACTCTATTGCTCAAGAAGTTCTTGTGTGGGTTGGTATTCCAACTAGATTTTTGCAGTCTAAGGTTGTGTCCTCTACGATTTCGGTCCGGTGCGCGTTTGAACATGTTGCCGAGTCCTTGAGTCCTTGTAAGTCATAGTGATCAATTATTATCTTGAACGTCTCAATCAGGTCTCCACATTCTCTGCGCTCCTTCAAGGTGGTCAGTGAATGAATATTAAAACCTTTTTAACTTACCAATGGGGACACAATCAGCTTACGAAACCAATACACCGTACTGTAGGGACTTGACAACTTACACAAATAGCAACACTTTAACTACTTATTTGTTTAGTGTCTAACTTCATATTGATAGATATCCTGCAGCACTATATTGAATATGCTATCGTATATATATGTTTATAGTAGCTGTACAAAATAAGTCAGCCTACATATACAATAGAATAGATACACAAAAAAAGTGGGACATATGTTAAGCGTAAATATTATCAAAAATAAACTAGTATTCAGTAACCAATACCTAAGTATGTATTATCGGCAAGTGAAACTGAAATGACAAAGGAACAGACCAGGCTCTAGATTCTTCTAAAGCAAAACCACTGTTACACAACAGACAATGAAATAAACGGCATTAAATTTTAGATTTGATTTAAATCACATTAAAGTCCAAAATTAAATAAAAAGAGTTTCATTACACATTTTCAATCAATCTACAAATATCCATTTCATTTTTGACTTTAAACACATTGACTTAAAGCTTAAAATTAAATGGATTTTTACCAGTGTTTGTGGCATGATAGTGGTTTTGCTTTAGCAAAAAGGCGGGTTGATGTCTCAATCTCAACCTAAACTCACACCTATTTCCCCGAAGGGGTAGGCAGAGGTGCTAGCACCCACATTTCGCCAGTTTTTGTTTAGGTCCCAATGAAATAGGTGGCAAGCCTATTGCCATTTACCGGGCATATATAAACCTGCGATAAATACACACATAACTTCGAAAAGCATTGAAAAGTCATTGGTGTGTGCCATGGTAAAACCTGGGATTGAACCTGAGACCTCGTCTCAGCAGTCCATTACCCATACCAGTAAGCTACTGTGGTTTCATTTAATTGATACCTCATTATAATGTGACTAATTGCAAAAAATAGTTACACATTGAATAAAAAAAAACTATTTTTAACGGGATGCTGTATGATTTACCTTGCATCATAGAATCACCAGTCTGTTTAAAATAATTTTATATCAATAGGTTTCTAAGTAGTTCATCATCAAAACTTTAGAGCAAAAATTTTTTTGGGCTTTGATCATTTGAAAATTAAAGTTTACAGAAATAAACGGACATATTACTTGGTAGTAGACAAACCATCTATAATTTATAGACCCTAAACAATACTGGTATCATCTCTTTCTTAATTAACATGGGTTAATTAGTTTAACCCAAGTCTACATTCAGGCCCGGAGACTTCTGCAATAAGTTTAAGGCCTGGCAGACACCTTGTCTAGTCATCCTTTAGAATACAATCTCATTGTTTACACAACACAAACTTGGCTGAGGTCCATGGAGGAAATAAAGAAGTACCTATATGAGTGATATAACAGTTTTAAATAGGATACAGGAGGCTAATAGACTCATATCAATAAGAAATTTTGACAGCAGCATATTGATGTGGAAATAATGTATAAGATGACAGAGAGGAATATTATCCCTAAGAAGCTATAATTTGTCTTGTATTTTTGTATATAAGCAGTACTCACGTTGATTTATTTTGAGCACCATAGCCCGGTAGAATCTAGAGAACGGCGCCATAACGTTCCGCGTGTGGACAAACCGAGAAATCCTCTCCCTGAAATCCATTTCTGCAAGTTGCCGTATAACTTCCAATGTAAAATACCGATCGTCAATATTTATACACTAATAAAACACTAAATTTGACACTCATTATCACTGCACAATATCGCGTTAAAGATTAAAGTCTCGAAGAAGTAATTCTAATTCAAACTAGGTACGTTAACATCGACATTTTCGTTTCAAATCTACTAGGTCGAAGCGATTGTTCACATTTCTTAATTCACAAGAATAAACTTAAATAAAATGTTTAAAATACATGTTGACATCATAAACAGCCGCTTCGCGAGTCGAGTTTCAGTTCAGTCTCGTACTAACAAAACAACAATCGATCTGCAGTTTACGCCGCGCCTGAATAGTGTTGTGCAATAGTAAGACTGACAATATATCGAGAGTTATTAAATTGAATATTTTAATAACTACAAAAGAGTGAGGTTGAGTATAAGTTATATAGGTGCTATGATTTGATTATACTATTACTAATCAATCAATTAATCAATCAATTAGCCCACTGCAGTCCACTGCTGGATATAGGCCTCTCCCAATGTGCGCCATGTTATTAATAAAAATGATTAATTGATTTAGAATCTACCGTTGTAAGAAATATAAATATTAAAAATATAGTATTTTCAAACCTAGTTCTTTATTCAGAATAATATTTATCGTCTTGTAATAAATGTCATGTTTGGCGTTAAAAGTAACGGATGATAGACCACTGTATGTAGCGGACATGCAAATGTCAAGACGCATGCGTGGTTTCATACTCCAGCAAGCAGTAAAATTTATTATTAGTGTATTTAATTTTGTGAATTTAAATATTGCTGCATTGGTTATATGAAGAATGTATTGGAATATGATAGGAACATTAAGCTCAAATTAAATCAATTGGAAACATTATCATAGTTTAAATACTAAATATTAAAAAGTATATGGAATACTGATATGGAAGAATTTGGTGTTAAATCTACCATTGAAGCTCTTTTAACCTTAGCCAGGTAAAAATTTGTATGTAATTTCCTCAATAGGAGTATCAAATCAGAGCTTGACTAGTAGAGTAATTCATAAAGAGTAAAATAAAAATTTGTCATTTCGTGAATCGTAGTTGGATCGTTCCAATAATATTATGACGGACTACCAGTTACGTTCTCACCGACAATGATTGAATTAAAATGGTACTAGGTATATCAAAGTTAAACGGTTAATCAACAATTTATTTTTAAATTTTTGGAGATGGCTTTTTGAGACAGCGATTATTTTAATTTTTTGTTATTTGTGTGTGTATCTTCCTTATTTGTAATTAATGTGCATGGAATATGCCCACAGATTTGATGTTAAAAATAAAGGAATCATCACCTTAACATAAATATATGATGTACAAATTATAGTAAGTATTTTGGCATAACCAACATAAAGTACTGTTAAATAATTGAAAAAATTACATGCCATCCTATGTGGAATGAAAACTCCTAAGTCTAATAGATATAAAATAGAATCGCTATTTTCATCGACTGTGGACATCACTAAAGTAGTGACAGCTACATTACACTGCCATCTGGGTGACAGAAAACTGCAACTGAGTTCTCATTAATGACAGATGACTTTTAAAACTTCATTGCCACTAGTAAAAAACGATGTATTGTAAAAAAATAAATCCCCGTTTTCTTGTGCCGCTACCGTAAGATCACAGATAACATAATACTATAGATGTTTGGGGGAAGTGCATCTATATTTTTACTGTGATTACTTATTATTTCACACTCACGTTATTAATTTTCAAAATCAATAAGGGGCAAATTAAATCCCATTATGTATTTTATCTGTGTTATTTCACTACTTTACACTTTCATGTAAAAGGGATTGGCAATTTATTATTGAACTAAAAAGCTTTTAATAAGTTAGTTGAACATGAAACATAAAAGAGTGTGGAGCTGGAGTGCTATGTCTATGTGCTATATTGCTTACTCTGTGCTAGAGAGAGTGTACAATGTTGTAATAAATAATATCTAGTTATCTAGCTATTTGTTTACTAGATACTAAAGTGGCAAATTAGGGTCTTCGGTGAATAAGTATTTATATGCAAACTGCAAGGATCCACTGAACGATTTAATGCTATGCCATATGGTAATGCCGTATCCATTCTGCCAAACTCTTCGCCGAAGATTCTTCGGAGCTTAGAGAAAGAAATAATAAAAAATCACCTTATCTGTTAGTGGAATAAACATCCGACTGCATTTCCTCTCTGTTAATACACAACTACAGTAGATACAGTACCTGCAGTGAGCACCAGATCGATCTTGACGAACAGAGTAGGTATGATTTCTCCCCTTCCAGTTGATTGATTTTTCTGATATTTGGTACACCTATGTATGTCTGATTAAGTCACATTACTGTCCGAACCAGGAAATCTCATTTTTATGTCTTGTTATCCGTGTTTATGTTCAACAGTTTTGTATAAAAATAAATGACTAAAGTTCTTTTCTGCATTGACGACACAGAAATACCCGAGTAGGGCCAGATCCCGAGGATAGCTAGATTGAAAGAGATGGCCCTGAGTCAACCTCACCTTCGGCAATTAACAACAACCCACAGGCACCGTGCGTTTTAGCACAGAATAAATTTTGTTTTAGTCGGTTCGAGTCCGACATAACCTCTCCCACTATTTACAGCGGGGGAGGTATCCGCGGGGATTTTTCGCACGTAATAAAGACGGCATAGTAAATTCTGTTCTTGCAGGGTCGGCAGCTCGAGTGTGACTCCCTTGGTGTTGCACACGTCTACGGTAACCACAAGATGGCACCGAAGTGGCACAGAAATATATATTATGAAAATGTTCTAGTAACGTGTAACTCTGCATGCCTACTAGCTACTAGTGTGCTACTAAACATATAGGAAGGTTTATTATGTAGGTATGTATTATGCTTTGGTGATAGGTAGTATGCTATTTGTATGATAGAATTGAAACGAAAAATGATTTAGGTATTTATTTAAGTAAAAGTGAATATTACAGCGATGGCTTTGACCTTTAGTTTGTTAGTTTTATGTACAGTCAGCGGCATAAATTAATGAACCTAAACCCAAAATTCAAAAGTGCTACCTAGACTGTTTCCAAACACTGTCTTTAATTCCGAGTTTCAATCCTGGTAGTATTCAAAGCCTCCTAGATCGACCCCGGGGGTGTACTAATATATATCTAGCATTATTGTTCCCGGGTTCCTTCTTTCCATAATTTGGATAATTTTGACGAGAACAGCTGTCGTTTGATCTCCCATTCCTGACAAAAAAGCCTACGCCTAGCTTTGTTCTAAGTTTGCATAATTATCCTATGAATCGTTCGTGAAATCCAGTCTAACGTACCTACTGACCGGTGAACTTTGTACCGCCATATTTTGCCTTGCTCGCGGGGCTACAACCTTGATATCCAGATCCTGTTTTTTTAAAGGTTCTAAAGGTTATTAGCTCAAAACCGTTCAGATATCCAACTACAGATGTTTACAACGAGTGCCAAGTCCTTCCAGTGAGGTAGCTCTAAGCATATCCTTCGCGCAACCTTAAAAAACCATCTAATCTTGATTTGTTGGCAAATAAACGCAGAACGCATACAGTTTGTAGTTAAACCACATGAGTAGATAATAGGTACAGAGACAAAGCTTCATAGAACCGCGCGATTCGGTTGCACTAATACAAGCACGCGGAGCATGGTGTGCGTGTCCACTGGCCGCTTGTCGCGTACGCGGTGAGACTGGAAAAAACCGGTTTGCGCTGGCACAGCCAGTTGACAATCACAGGGCTGGTGCGACGCACGTTGGATTTGTCAGTTTTATGTTTTGTTAGTTGCTAGTTTAAATATTTAATAATGGCTGTTTATTGTACTGTGTGTATGATTAATACTAGAAAAAATAAAAATATATCATACTTTAACTATCCCAAAGAGTAAATATTGGATTATTACGTTTTCAATGACCAGTTGAACGTCCGGGCTTGACAGCCGTCTGACGCTTGAACGTAGCGCTATCGACATTCCGTGACGCCAAGCATATATTCCCTTCTTGACAAAAAAAAGCTTATTATCTTACAAACTACTACAGCTACACCAAGATATAAATAGTATAAATACCTAAAAAAGAACAGCCAAAAATCTACAGATGCTATGTACCTACCTACATTTATACAAATAAATAAAATAAAAGTGTCCGTTTGTAATATTAAAATAACAGATTTTTAATGATTGCAAATGAATGTATACATTATGATATTTATGATACTTATACTTATAATCATTTCCTCAAGTATTGGGATCCTTGGTATCGATATCTCCAGGGACGTCCAATACCGTAGTCCTTTAGAAGACACGGTGAAGCTGGCATCAAAGAAGCTTGGGGTGCTCAACAGGGCGAAGCAGTACTTCACTGCGGGGCAACGACTCATCCTTTATAAGGCGCAGGTTCGACCTCGCATGGAGTACTGTTATTAGTAAGGCCGGGTATTCATAGCCTATCATACTGAATACTAAAACTATTTAACAAAATGTTTTGCTTTTATTTATTTACCAAAATAGGTATCAATTTTGCACGTTCTTAAGAAGCTTTGTCTCTGTTCGGCTTATCTACTCATGTGGTAAACACAGAAAAACAAACGAAAGCCGTCGTACTACGTTTAGAATGCACGTATTTATAATGAAGTTCAAAAAATATTAATATCTAAGCACTCAACTGCAGCGAGCTAAAAATCAATGTAACTAAGTGGTTGAAAACACTTGCCTATGATTACATTGAAAACATTCGACAGTTGTTTGTCGTACCAATATTACCAACACACACACACACACAAACGCACACGCAGACACACACGCACACGCACACGCACACGCACACGCACACACAAGCACGCACGCCCGCACGTATACACGCACGCACTGACTTCACAGACATTACTAAAATAATACGTTTTAACCACTGAAACGTAATTTAATGTCATGCACTGAGTGCGTTTAACCACAGGCGTACCTGTACCTAGTACCTACTCACCAACCTACGTACAGTAACTAATTACGTACTTATTTAAAAGTTAATTAGCAGAGCCAACCCGCTGATCAATTGCGTCCATTGTACAAAATACTGCCTGTCACGTTCAGTGGTAGGTAGATAATTACACATTATTCTTTAATCAAGCGTCTTAATTAGTTTTTTTTTAAATAATTTATGTAGTTATCTAATACAAACAAGGGTGTTTTTGTTTGCTGCTTCTCCATTCTCCATTCAAACATACTGTCACTTTATTTTCGTGTCAAAATCCACACTGATACTTTTTTCCGTACGGAAATCACTATGGTTAAACTGGCCAACGGTTCGGTTATTTAGGATTCGAACCGACTAAAACTAACAAGCCTGTCATGGGCCTGAAAGCTGAGAAGTAAGGTGAATGTGATTATGACCCCACAATAAGACATTTCCTTCGTACCTCGATTGGCTAAGGACGGTCTACGATCTCGGATCGCCCCCGGCTCGATACGACATTTTCCTTGCACCCTAGCGCATCAATACATACCTAGTCAGTAATCTCTTTCCTTACCTATTCTTAGTACCTACCTGACCTTTTATTACTTTATTTTTTGTACCTACTAGGTACTTATTTGGCAGACAAGAACATCTGATGAAAAGTGGTTACCGTGGCCTAACGACGAGTGCAACACCAGGGGCGTCCCACTGTCAACCCTGCAATAACCTTTAAATGCCCGTCTCGAAGAAACCTATATTGTAGTTTATCGCATGTATTTGTATTCGCAACAACGGTGTGTTGTTCTATAAGTAGGAATAAAGAGTTATTTAGCCAATTAAATACAGTTGGTGGTCTGTAGTGACAACAGTAATGTTTACGACGGACAGAAGACCACAGATTAATAAATAGTTAAGAGAAGACTTCATTTTCTATGGTAATATCATTATAATCAATAGACAACAAATATCCTACTGCTTGTATGTAGATACGCCTAAAAGAAACTATAAGAATACTAAATACACACATCAACAAAGTCTAGGGAACAAGGACATTTCTAGTTTTTATTTAAAAACCCTTTCTTGTAATAGTGAGTGTTTTATATCAAAAGAAGGGTATTTTTATACCGTTATTAATTTTAATTTTAATAAAAACATTTTCATACCAAATTTTTTTTTTTTTTAAGAAAGAATTGAATAGTGCCAATTTTGAGTATTACAACCTTCTATGATTAGGCACAAAAATAACGAGGTAGTAAGAAATACAGTAATTAACCGTACTTTAAACGTTTTTAATAATCTGTAGGACCTCCTAAAGCATTAGCAACAGCTCGATAACGGCGTGGCATACTTAGTATGAGATTGTCAATCATCGTCTGTGGAATATGGCTCCATACACTGCGAAGGTGTAAAAAAAGTTGTTCTTCAGTGTTCAGATTTTCCAAAGAATCACTGAAAGCTCTTCTTCCAAGCAAATCCCAGGCATGCTCTATGGGATTGAGGTCGGCAGACTGAGCAGGCCATTCCAACGTCGTCATATTGTGCTCGCTTAACGCATTGACCACTACCCTCGCGGTGTGTGACCGTGCATTATCTTGCATGAACATAAAATCTTGACCGAACTGCTATCGATGAGGGATTACCATGGGGTGTATAACCTCCTGAATGTATTGGTTTGCATTCAAATTGCCCCGTATCCAAACGAGGTCGGTCCTTCCACCAAGGCGAATTCCAGCCCATACCATGATTGTTCCACCTTGGTAAGGATGAACTTCTTGCGGATTCTGGAGACGACTCCGACGTCCAGGAACTCGCCATATACGCACTCTTCTCGAATCAGGATGAAAACCGAAGCAAGATTCGTCGGAAAACAGAACCCGTGCCCATTGATGGTCGGTCCACTGTAAATATGCGTTAGCCCGCAATAAGCGACGACCTCGATTTCCACGTCGAAGAGCTGGAATCCTAAGCGGTCTGCGAGCATAAAGATTGGCTTCGTGTAGTCTTCTTCTGACAGTTTGATCGCTAATAACCACTTGATGCTGAGACTGGAGGCCTGCGACCAACTGACGAGCAGTAATCGTGGGTTGCCGCCTTGCGGAATTTTGCAAGAAACGATCTTGTCGCGGGGTAGTAACCCTATTTCGTCCCCTGTGACGTTCGGCAACATCCCCTGTAGACCTGTAGCGTGCCCATAATCTGCAAATTACGCTTGGTTGGGTGTTGACAGCATCCGCTACGTCGCGTTGAGTTCGTCCAGCTTGCAGCATACCAACAGCCCTTAACATCTCTTCGCGACTTAAATGACGACGTGACATGATGACTACAGTCACAAAAATGCACAAACCATACGTAAAAGACGTATTATTGATAATAAACGTTATTTACAATCAAAAAAAATTATTTTTATTTTGCCTCAGAGAAACTGCACAATCAAACACTTTTAAAAGTTTTCCCTCCATATTCGAAAATCATTACTTATTTAAATTTATTTTTAAATTTCGAACAACTCTGTAATCTACTTTATTCTATTTTTATTTATTTGCTGCCAGTTATTTGCAAAACAAGATTTACACGAAAAAAAAAAATTGGGGTCATCTTGTTCCCTAGGCTTTGTTGAGGTGTTTAATTAGTTTACAGATTGTTCAATTATGAACTACCTATTTAGATTAAAAGTAATTCACAAAAAATCATACTGCCATTTTTGGCCTTCATTGTCTCAACTTGTAATATCGAGATTTTCTCGTAGAGACGTCTATTCTCTGAGAGAATTCCTAATTGTTCAGTTATTTTCCTAGTTTGTCTTTAAGGCAATTCTTGAGGGACACAGCTGTTGCACTCGCCAAACGTAAATAAATAAATAGACTGAATGCTAGTAATAACGTGGCCTATTTAGATTTATACGAGTAAGTTACCTACATATATCTGTGGGTCTAGTGAAAAGGGGTACAAGTCCAATTTTAGTGAAAATTAGTTAAGTATACAGAAATGATCACAGAAAAAAACTCTATCGTTTGGTGAAAACAGATTTATGATATCTCCAAAAATGACAAAGTTTGTTTTGTGCTAAAGGGTTTATCTGGTGAAAAAGTAACGGCGCGAGGTGCGTATAAGTACACTAATATTCCATTTCACAAAACTTTCAATTTATATTTTGTGATTTTTGATCCACCTATTCATGTATTCTTTTGAAGTTTCAATTTGTTTGTGTTTAAAGATGCAAGTACACCTATATCTTTTTATTCGATAAGTGAGTAATGATATTACACGGCTTAAACTGTTTTACACCAAAATAAAATAAACAATGTAAGAATAAATCGAGTTAGATCAGTTTTCACATAAGAAATATTTAATGCAATGAATACAATTAGAAATAAATCTTGTATCACCACTCATGTTATTTGTGAAAACGGGTACATCTCATCGTTGCAAGGATAAAGCGGGGGAATGTGTGTGGAAGTGGGGTCAGGATGCATGTCCTTGCGCCCGCGTTCCTCAGTCACGCGTGTGCTGTGCTGAGTCAGACCTGTATTGAGCGCTGCCAAAATCGACCGACACGCGGGTAAGTTATATCCGTTTTCACTACCTTTAGCAAGTTTATAATAAATATATCGTATACTAAATTAGGTCCTAGTATATATGTACCCTTTTACACCAAGTAAAAGTACTATGTTTATTTACTTACTGATATAATTCATTATTTCATTATTGCAAAAATAAAATAATGGTTATTTCACTTCCTTACTACAAATCACGAAATAAGAATAATGTTAATGGTCTATTAAAAAAATGACATGCAAACATAAAAGGTAAAGGTAAACTAATAAATTGGCATAAATACCTATTTACATTCTGTGATATATAAAATAGCTTGTCTACATTGAAATAACGTCAATGTATAAGGTTTTAAATAGTTTATTTATACCAAAACAAGGTGTCCTAAAGAGTTTATACTTTAATTATTATCTATTCATGCATAACTTTTACTAGGATATGTCGTGTAATTATCGTAAATAACTGCCTCGGTGGCAAATAAATGTACCTATACTCGATTTACTTAGGTATTTAACTAAAAGTTAATATTGATACGATTTTTTATCGTAGTAATTTAATAATATTTACTTTAAACATAAATTGCAATTAAAAATGAATGTAAAGACAACATCAAGTAACTGTAGGTATTACTAAATGTTTTTATTAGCATTTAGCAATACCATTAAGTAGTAGTTTATTTATTTAATATGTATTTGTGTTAAAAATTAAGAGTTTACTTTTAGTTAAATACCTAACAACATGGAGTATAGTGGGTTGGATTAGCAACGAAAAGATCTTGGGTTCGAATCCTGGGTCGGACAAAAAGTGGTATTGGGATTTTCTATATTGAAAATACGCAGTGTTAGTCCTGAGTTTGAATTTGTGCCCGGTATAATAGGGGTGAAATAGAAATAGACTATTGACACAATAGCATTGCTCCCTTTTACATGGGACGTAACATATCAGGCGAAAAGTGGATGCAATGATAGACTTCTGCTTACCCCATCAGGGCATAAAGCCATAATGATACTCGTATGTTATGTTTATTAGGAACAACGATCCGTTTCGATAATTATATCATTAGGTTCTTCAAATCAATGGTTATGTGTAATAACGGACTTCCACACTATCGGCGATGTAGGCAAAACTATTTACTAATACTTATTTATGTTTTTTTTAGGATGGCTACTAAGAACCGTATTCATCACATGATGAAACTAATTGATGTGAATCCAGAAACGGTAAAAATGGATCGAATTGAAGAGCCTTTGATTGAATGTTTTGAATATGATTCGCCAAAACCTGGGTGTTCTAAAGATTATGTTGGAAAGCCTGATTGTTCTAATAATTATGTGTTACCCGATGATGAAGATATTTTTACTGAAAGCGACCAGACATTTCTCATATGTCTTGACATTATTTCTGTCCTAATTGATACCCTTCCATTACCAGATATAGATTATAGCGCCGGAAGCAGTGATGATTTTATACCGAATACGGATACAAGTGACTCGGACTCTATAAATGCACGTGCCACAAATAAACGTAGGCGCGCGTTTACTTTGAAGCAGCGCAATGTTATTGTGGCGGAATCTGGATCAGATTCGGGTGAAAAAGAATCATTTTGGGACAAAGAAGGTATTCATCAGGGTCGAAAACGTAAACCTAGACGAAGTAATAAAGAACGAAGAATAGATAGGGAAAACAGAAAAAATATGAGAAATTTAGGAAAAAGTTATACGACAAGTAAAGGGAAAGTAATCGGCGAAAGAAAAATTAAACATCTTGAACCTTGTCGAATGAAATGTGTAGAAAGGATTTCTGAAGAGTTTAGAGTTAAGATCTTTGATTATTACTGGGGTTTAGGCGACTATGATAAGCGCGTACAATTCATAAGTAACCTTATTGAATTAAAAGAGAAGACAACTGCAAAACTAGCAAATGTAGTCAAAAACAGAATTTTTGCGAACAACTATTATTTAAAAATGAATTTGGAGTGCCATTCCATTTGTAAAGGTTGTTTTCTAAAAACATTTAGTGAAACTCCTAAATTCATTCAAATTGTTACGGATAAAATGAAGGTAAGCGGTAATATTATACCGAATTCGTCAAGAGGCAAACAACCTAGTGCTTTTGCAATAAGTCATGACAGGCTAGAAATTGTAAAGGCGCATATTCTCTCATTTCCCTGTTATGAAAGCCACTATGGTCGTTCAAAGACTAACAAAAAATTTTTACTACCTCATTTAACTTTGCAAGACATGTACACGTGTTATCGAGAGAGTACTGATAATCCAGTGTCACTAACTATTTATTCATGGGTATTTAAGGCTCAAAATCTGAGTTTTAAAGCACCGTCACTGGACACATGCGTAAAATGCGACACATTTCAAATGAAAATAAAATTTAGTGAAGGCACAGAAAGAGAAGAAAATGAAAAGCTTATGAAAGATCATCAAAAGAGAGCAGAAAAAGTGTATGATATGAAGTCTAAGGATCGGGCGCATTCAATTGAAAGTAGCGATACAGTTGTTTTAACTTTTGATTTACAGCAATGCTTGCCAACACCTTACCTAAAATCTGGTGCTGCATTTTATAAACGTCCACTATGGACATATAACTTAACACTCAGGGATTGTACTTCTAATACGGTTTATTGCTTTATGTGGCATGAGGCAATTGGTGGTAGAGGTGCAAACCAAATAGCTTCTTGCTTATATTATTATATTATGAATTGTATGCCGGCGGAAATAAAACATTTAATATTTTACTCAGACTCTTGTTCGGGACAAAATAAAAATATACATGTCATATGCATGTTTCTTTTGGCTGTACGAAACAAACCAAATATACATTCAATTACACATAACTTTTTTGTACCAGGCCATACCCATATGGATTGTGATGTAGACCACGCAGTTATAGAGAGAGCTAAAAAAAAAACTCCGATGGACATTCATCATCCCCGAGATTGGTATCAACGGGTACGTTCGTGTGGCAAAAAAAAAAAATTTACCGTTATAGAGATGCATACAGATCTGTTTTTAGATTTTGCGAGTCTTCTGAAGGGACCTTTACAACAAAAGAAAATAGACGAAAATAAGAAAAAGTTCAATCTGTCGGAGTGTGCTGTTTTTAAATATATAAAAGGAGAATTTCCTACATTTTATTATAAAGTATATGATGTAGATGATTGGAGTTTAGTTAGCCTACAAAGGAAAAGAGGAAAATCCCCTCTGCCCAGTGTCTTCAATACGGAATGCTTACCACATTCATACGATGGCCCAATACTAATTTCCGATGAGAAGAAACGGGACTTGATTTCTCTTCTACCCCTCATAAATCCAAGTGCTAGATCATTTTATACTGATCTTTTAAGTAATAATGATATTCAAGACGAACATCCTCTTTTGAACGACAACGATGCCGATGATGACTAATTTTGTAGTCATTTGTCCTTTATTCTCTTACAAAAAGTATGATTATTAAATAATTTTATTAAGGTTATAAAAAGTAAATGTTTTAGTTTTTTTAAAAATAATTTTAATTAAAATAATTTCGTTCTTTTATTTAATCATTGTTTTAAGCAATTAGTCTACACTAGTCTACATACCCCTCACAAGTCTAGATACCCCATACAATACAACCACATATTTATGTGAAAAGGGAGACAAGTATTTTTTTTTTGAGAATATTAATTTTGATGGCTCTGATAAAAAGCATACATTTTATAGGTGTTTAAAAGCTCATGGATTCTATTATTTTATTATTATTTATGTAGTTATCATTAAAATCATCACAAATGCGCATCTTTCTTCACCAACAAAAAAATCGTTTACCTTGCATGAAAAAGGGTACAAGTATATTTATATTATCTTTATGTTCATTTTTATACCGGGTATAACTCCGTATCATCAAAACTACTAGTTTTAAATAAAAATTAACATCACCATTAAAAAAACACAACAAAGTTACCCCTAAATGCATAATATGCATCCAATTCATTTAGCAGTTTAAAAGTTATGATGATTAATATGTGTAATTTTAAGCGCGCTGATCGTTTGTAACGTCTCCTGTAAAGTTACATTTTAAGACCTATACCCCTTTTCACTAGAGGCACAGATATTTAGGTTTAAAAATTGATAACTATAGAATATAGGTTTAAGTCTCGTGTCTCCCCGATATCTCCCCTTGGGGAGACGTTAGAATTTCTTCATTCCTGCATTATGCTGTTTGAAGCTTACACAAATCTCACTCACTGAAATAAAACCTCTTTTTAACGTATTTTATCGCGATGTATTTATTATTATTTCAATTTAGCCCGACGTTTCGGCTATATTTTAGTTTGCTACTTGCTGAAAAAGAGTCGAAAAAGAGTCGGGTTATATGTAAATAAACAAATAAATTACGATAGAATGTGTTAAAAATGGTTTTATTTCAACTTTAGAACTCAGCTAAGTTGTAGGTCAGTACTTAAAGGACCTTAGTCGATTAGATAGTCGATACCACTGGGGAAATACGAATTCAGTTGGTTTTTTTATCCATGTCATCATCATCATCTCGGTCGCAACCTAAATTTAGTAATTCCGGTTTTCTTTAAAATATAATTAATAAATAAGAAAGCAATGAATATTTGAAAAAGCTTACTCTTACTCTTTACATTTTAACATCGGGGCTCTGTGGTCCGTTGTATATGAATAATAAACCTAACCTTTCACGAACTCACATCTCAAGTCAGATTAGGAGTTTAAGAGTTTATGTGTATAATATCACATCACTTATCAACATACTTAACACTTATTTTTCGCATAAGATAAGACAAGACTTTGAAATAAAAATAAAGAAAATGTGAGAAAGAAGAAAGAAAGAAGAAATTTAGACAGCCTGTCTTTCTTTCGGCTAAGTAGTTTAGAAGATTCGAGTTTTAGTTCGGAAATATGTACATTCAACGCGTTTGATACATGCCCAATCGATAGCGCGGCTTCTCAAGCCGCAAGGTTAAGGCGCTCCGCTTTATAATGATCTCATTAGGGAGACAATCCACTTGCGGTCAGCGGAGACGAGTAGGAAGGGCAAGCACTTGATTGTAATCACAATAAAGTACGTAGGTACAACTTGAAAAAACAACCAAGTGCGAGTCGGACTTGCGCACAGAGATCATTACGTTTTTTTTTCCTGTTCGTGGTTTAGGTACTGTCTACGATGAGCCATATGTATATTACTGAACCATTCGGCGGGTAACGGACGACTGTCCGTTGCCGCTTATAACATGTCTCGTTTCCTAATGCGCCAGTCAGCACATTCCATACCCCACACTAGTATACAGAATTTTTTTATTGTCAAGTAATCATGACTCATGTCATGAGTTATCGCCTTTTGACAGACAGACAGATAAAAGAGTCTTAGTAATATGATTCCGTTTTTACCCTATGGGTACGGAAGCCTAAAAAGGGGACCTGTGTATTGAACAGCGTTACAGGGTCCAGGCTATGCAATATTTGTAACGAACAGTTCGAAAAATTGTGTAATATGACTGAAAATAACCAGCGCTCTTTAGGCTTACTTAACCAACTTCCAAATTAAGGGAGGCTCTGAATTTGTCAGAATCTTTTATTATTATACTTTTTTATTACTATGTACTTTTTATTTTACGTGCGAAAAAGTCCCCACGGATACCCCACCCCACCGGTGGAAGAGCCTATGTCGGACTCAAACCGACTAAAATACATGGCACCTGTGCGTCGTTTTTTGTTTCCGAAGGTGAGGGTGACAGGCATGCCTGCATAACAGGTATGTCCCTCGCACCCCGACCGACCCAGGGCCATTTTTTTTGAGGGGGCCCTCCTCGGGTGTGGGGACTCCAAAGTCTCCAACTCGTCCCCGGAAAAGGGGAGCGCGCGCCGCCGCCGCTTATTACTATGTACTCATACAGTACACATATTAATAATGAAATTTTAATCCAAAAATTTACGATTTTCAGACGATAATAATATTTTCTCTGTGGTTTAAAGTCAACTTGTTCTGAATCTTTGAATAATTTAAACTAATGGAACAGGAAGTTCTAAATTTAAATAGATAAATAACTCTACCGCGTGTAAATTCACGCGCGCCGCTCGTAACTTCAGTTCGACTGTCCGACATTGGAAAATTATTCTTAGCAGCTTCTTTCAATATAAAATGTCAATTGACATGTTTTGAGAATTTATTCTACCGCGTAGCGAATACCGCGGTAGTCTAGTGGTATGGGTAATGGGCTGCTGAGACGAGGACTCGGTTTCGATCCCAGGTTTTACCATGGCACACACCAAAGACTTTTCGATGCTTTTCGAAGTTATGTGTGTATTTATCGCAGGTTTATAAGTATCCGGTTGATGGCAATAGGCTCACTACCTATTACATTGAGACCTAAACATAAACAGGCGAAATGTGGGTGCTAGCACCTCTGCCTACCCTTTTGGGGAATATAGGTGTGAGTTTATGTTATGTAATTCTTGAGAGAATCCACAAGTGATAAAAAGGTAGACGTAATTACCTAATCTGCCTATATTTCTAAGATATAATATCATAACCCTCCTTTTGCTTCACCGTGGTCGGGTAGAAAGTCAATATTTGTTGATTTGTTTTTCCGTATTTTATGCGTTGTCTGTCATGCCACTGACATACCCTTCACTTCTAAAAATTCATTTAATTTCAGGCTTTAAATCAATGTGAATAAAGACCAAAATTAAAAAGATTTTTACAGTGAATGAAATGTCTAATGAAACTCTTTTCATCTATTTCACTTTAAGCGTATACATACATACATACATAAAATCACGCCTTTATACCTGAAGGGTCAGGCAGAGGTGAATTAACACCCACATTTTACCAATCATCGTTTTTGGTCCCACGTAATAGAGGATAAGATTATTACCGTCTTCCGGGCACTGTTGTTGATTCGAGCCATTTATCTGAGCCTGAGTATGGGCTGTATATATCTGTCGTACATTAATAAGCCCTATCCTTTAGTCGCCTTGTACGACACCGCATGGGAAGAGATGGGGTGGTCCAAATTCTATTCTGGTCGGAACCGTATAAAATCTAAATATTAATGCCATTTTTTGCATAGTGTATATGACACTGGTTTTGCTTTAGTGGAATCAAAGGACGGTTCATCCAGTTGTTATTAAACTTCGCCACTAAAATATTATTATTGTTGGTTGAAAGGTACCCAAAAATACGACTTGGATTTGTGAACAACAACAGTAAGATAGGGTGCGGCGGGCAGGCGGGGGTCACCCTTAAGCTGCCAGCATGTTTATTTACGTACAAAAGTAATCTCACGCGACGCAAACAGTGTTCAGATAATATTTTTTCCATAATTTATATCACTGAATTAAATTTAAACTAATAGTACTAATTGATTATACTCATATAACAATGGTGGGCATGCCTTGTGATTATTTCGTACCTCAAAAGAAAAAAAATTAACCCTCTTAGGATCACTTCATTGTTACCTGACTGTATGTCTGTCTATCAAGACATTTTTCTCAAGAATGGGTAGAGGCAATAAGTTGAAATTCATGCCATATACTCAAGAAACTGTGCAAAAAGCAAACTTTTAAGCATCATTCAAAATATATTACGGTTTATGTAGCTTAAGTTACGGAACCCTTGGTGTGAGAGTCCAATACGCACTTGGTCAGCTTTTTTAAAATTTTGAATCTTTAATCAGTTTTGTTTTCATGCCCATGGTTACGCCTATGTTTTTTTTTCCACTGATTCAGTCTATTGACACCAAAATGCTCCTACTCTTATAGCTAGTACGGCTAACTGTGCCAGAGCTGCTGCTATTTTAACAGAGACTTTTAAATGGCATAAATACTCGAATCCTTTGTCGCACCATAAACTCCTGGAATTAATTATCAGCTCAAGTTTTCCTACAGTCCCAGGTACTTTAAGCGGGGAATCGATATATTTCTTAAAATATCTAATTAACTAGTAATAGGTAATAATAATTGTTAACCGTGTGGTGCCCAGCAGAGTAGAATTTGGGCCACCCCATCTCTTCCCAGACAATATCGTACAAGGCGACTAAGGGATACGGGCATTCGGCTGTTTAACATTACACAGATATATACGGCTCAGAATCAGGCACAGATACAAGGCTTGAGTCAACAATAGAGCCCAGGAGACGACCATAGGCTCATCCCCTATTACGTGGGCCCGAAAACAACGATTGGTGAAATGTGGTTGTTAATTTCACCTTTGCTTAACCCTTCGGGAATAAAGGCGTGATTGCGACATTCATCGCTTTAGTTACAACCGACATATTTACAAGAATAACAGGCAATACTTTATGAAAATTAGATTTATATTACCTTGCAATAATACAGAATTTATTATAAAATATTCCACTTCGTTTAGCGTAATATAGTTTTATTTTTAAACTCACTGATATTGCCACTTATTGGACAATTAAGTATCTAATAGGAGCAAGTAATGCTCGTTGCAAGTAATGCTCGTGAAGGAGGAGGCGGGGCGGGAGCGGCAGCGAGAGCGACGACGGATCGCAAGCCAAGCTGCCCGCGTACGAAGGCAACTCAAGCGTCAGAGGTCGATGAACGAGTTGGGGACTCTGTAGTTCCCCACACACCCGAGAAGAGGGCCAGATCGTGAGAGATGGCCCTGGGTCGGCCGGGGTGCGAGGGATATGCCTGTCAACCTCACCTTCGGCAACCAAAGCGACCCGCAGGCGGCGTGCGTTTTAGTCGGTTCGAGTCCGACATAACCTCTCCCACCGGCTCCGGTGGGGAGGTATCCGTGGGGACTTTGCGCACGTAAAAAAAAAAAAGTATCTAATAGGAAAATATATAAGTTGTGAGTTTTGCTTTTTAAAAATTCATTGTACTAGCTTAGAATACGGCAATATAGGGTAACCTCTATTTTGGCGAATCACTTTGCAAAATGAATATTAATACTGAATGCATTCGACGAAGTGCGTAGCACAAAAGCTACGCCGTAGATGCGCTACGGTTATTATAGCACAGGAGGTTGTAGCACAGGTTCTAAATAGCATACCTACATATTATGGTATAGAATACAAATGATGTGTAAGGTAATCAATTGGTTTTGAAGTTGTATGGGAAGTCAAAGTCAAAGAGGAAATACTTAATTCATTTATAATATCATAAAGACATCAAGATTCTAAGTTTCTATTATAGACAGATTTACAAGGTGCGAATACAATCTGTCAATAAAAACGCCTGCCCGCTCTGTTTAATTCACAGAGATGTACAAAATACCCTGTTCAAATTATCTGTATCTGTATTTAAGGAGGTAGGACACGGCGGTATTTCCGCCCAATTGTGCAGTCCGATTGGGTAAGTACCTCCGCCCTACAGAATACCGCGGCTATAATAACTTCGTGTTCTGTTCCCAGCGGTGAGTAGGGTAGCCAGAGCTCACTGAAGAATTTGTGCTGTCAGTGGGAAGACTAAAGGCTTGTCCTGCTTTGTCTTCTACACAGAAACTCTGTACTTACAGGGTTGGCAGCGCGACTGTGACTCCTCTGGTGTTACAAACGTCCATAGGCCACGGTAACCATTTTCCATCAGGTGGCCCGTGTGCTTGTCTGCCACCTAAGTGGTATAAAAAAAATCTGGGATACAAAATTCAAGATACTTTTAAATTGAGTATTTCAGATACCAGATATAAAATACTTTCGAGAATAGTATCGTATATATTAGATACAAAATAACTATCTTCTAAATACTTCTTAAGATGAAACGTCTTTTTTAATGAATGAGGAAGATTTTGTTTTAATGAATTTAAGTTAATTTTGACAACTGGCATTAATGTAAGTCACGAATAAATCGTGTTAATAGCTGAAATATGAAGACAAAGTATTATATTTTTCAGTAAAAGTAAGTCTTCAAACATTTCATTATTCATCGATGAGGCCTTATAATTATACCCGCAAAAGAAAAGAGTCGCAGCAGAGGGTTAAAACTCGGCAATCAGGTGTTATATTAAAAAAAAATAAAAAAATATTGTAGGTTAAGTATTTAATCTATTCAAACTAATATCTTAATCGTTGAACTTATATAGATAAATGTCAATGCTTGCATAATAAGTGTTGCCATTTATAAAAGTGGTGTTGGACTAAAAATGACACGATCAGTTTTACGCATTTATTTTATCAATGTTTACTAACATGTTACTAAAAGTATCTTATCAGAAAAAAGTATTTATAAAATACAAAGATACCAAACAAAATATATTTAAATGCAAGATGCAGAATGAATTTTTGAAAAGTATTTTATATACAAGATGGAAATACGTATCTTGTATCTGTATTTCAGATACTTGTATGTAACATAAGTCACATCTCTGTTAATTGAAACGTTATATCATTACTTGTTCTTCATGCTTACACGGAAGTAATACAGTATGTCTCAGCTTGTTACTTATACGGCCAATTAGGAACGTTCCATGTGCAGCACAGACAGACTCGTAACAAGTGTTCGTATTATATTAAAGTACTTTGTGTTGAAGTGCAGCCGGCGAGAAAATAGTTACGTTGAATCAAAATGCCATTGTGATATAACTTTATATAATGCACCTATGGTTTTTTAAGTGACTCGTCAGGTGTATTGAAACCAAGATCCTTGAGGCATAAGCCATCCTGATCATTTATGAATAAGACCCTGGTGGAGGCTTACTTTTAGGGTTGGTGAGATCAGTAGTTGTTGCCATAAAGACAAGATAAGCTATATCAATAATGGTGCACAAAGAAGTCCAATAAACGAGTATAAGACCAAAACTTCGATAAAACCTGGGGGATGTAGAGATCAAATCATTTCTTAGCAAAGTGCCATGCATTTTTATTATAAACAAAATATGAAAACATTACCTATATTCACATTATAATATTCATAAATTAGATACAATAAAACTAAAATAACTATTATATAACTTATAGCTAAGAATAATTAAAATGCATCGTGGAATTCCTCCGCAAATTGCAGTAATTACTAAGAATATATCGAACTGCAACCATTTCGTAGCTAGACTGAAAGTCGATCCCGGTTGAGTTTGGAGAAACTTAGAAGGAAAGAATAGAAAAAATAATGGAAATAAAAAAAGGCAATAATGCCTCTAGAAATTTCATAAACCATACAAAATGTATCATTGCACACATACGAATTGCACGTAATACAGCACAAATCAGCTCAGTCAGAGGGTCTTTGAGTCCCCGGTCAAGCGAGCTCTGCCATACATTGAGACCTCTATATAAGTCTGTATATAACAGTTTAAACGGCTTGTTTTGTAACTCATATAAATAATATACATAATCTTTTCTTTCAGCTCACTTGTCTTTGGTACTTTTGGGAGTTTTTCCATCATTTCATCACAGTCTTCGGCATTTTGTTCAGTCTTAACTGAACTAATTATTTCAATACTCAATGCCTGAGGCGTAGGAACGCCAGCATTTCACTAAGTACGATTTCGTTGACTAATTAGATTACCCTTTTCAATATAGGTTTAGAAATATAAGTTTTATTATTTTCTCGAATCATTAAAAAATAAGATGCTGAATACGTTTTCGTAGTTAAAAATGATAATGAATAAGTTTTTGTTGTTTAAAAAGTTATTTTTGTATGGTTCGGACACATAGTGAAAGTCTAGATGAAAAAAAAAACGAAATGAAGCAATTGTGATTTAGGAAACCATAAAGATAAGATAAATTTATTTGTGGAAACATGTGTACAGATGATGTTATAAAGTATATTACAATGCATTGCGAGTTTCAACATGTTCTGTCAATGTAGACATACAAATATGAGTATACGTGAACTTCATGTATGAGCACGAGACATGTATTCTATTATGTTCCAGTAAGTAGTAAGCCAGTAAAGTAAATTTTAGTCATATGAATGTAGAGGTAGTAAAACATGACTGCCAAGATTGTCGATAATGGTAAGACGTGGTCTCTGCTTTACCTTATGGAACAGGGAATAAGACAGACTGATGACATAATTGAACTTCATGATCTAAACCTAAAAAAGAAACACAACCAAAATAAGCTCACCAAGTCTTTCAAACAAGAACACCGCTTTGACATGCCTCCACATCCTACCTTCTACACTTCCGCAACCCCATCGGTTCTAGAACAATCTTCTAGAACAATTACAGCACTGTGAAGTAATAGTCAATGACGTGGGCCACATAGAACAGGATGCAAGTACCGATGTACATAAACACGAGAATTTGTACCAACATGATGCTATGATCGCGGTTCGGGTCTCACTGATCGCCTCGCTTCACGGTGAAGCCCTACACGAAGGTTGAGAACAAATGCCAGTTATACAATAATCTGCTATGTAAACTGATCTGTGACGTCATCACAAATCCTGGTATGTTTTGTAATGTTGGTGTATTTGGAGGTTATAGGACTGGTTGGTGACAGTTGGAGCCAGTTTGAGTTAGAGAGACTTACTTAGGCAATCTTACAATGACCCCGACACGGTGTACTGTTTTGGTCGGTTTGAGTCCGATGCAACAGCCCCAAAGAGGTGCAGGGGTGTATCTGAAAGGATTACTGCATGAAAAAAGGGACGTTATCGTAGATGTTTGAGGCTTTTCCCTACTACTCCTAAATCCTTCTTAAGAAGCGATATTCACTTCTTAATTTCTCCTTTAATAACCCATACAAAAAATTCTCTTCGTTTTTTGTATTTTTATAGGGCTAGCCAATATGAATACATATGTTCACTGTACACACGAATAAATACATACATACAAGTCTACTAATGAATGAAAAATCTGTCTCAATCACACCTACTGATTAGCCAACGAGGTTTTAGTCTCGGGTTTAGATCAGTCGGCAGTTATTAGAGATAGAGTTCTAGAGCGAACCCCAGGCTCTAAATGCACAATTTAATTTTTAAATGGGACTAATGTAGATACAAACTGACGACGATTCTTCCTGTATGTTATTTAGGCCAAATCCATCCAACTATTATTTATGATTGTGAAACGAACAAACTAAAGAAAAGAAAGAAACATCATTCATTGCATGTAAAGTACAATGTACAAATGATACAAATAAAAGGAATTATAAAAAAGTAAATACATTCAATGCACATCGTGTTAAATAGGCCACCAACTCAGCATGAATACTTCGTACACCAGAGTATACGAAGCACTGATTTTCAGATGGCTCCACCGCCACACAAACTGAGTTAGAAAGAAAGAAAATATGTTTTATTTAGAAAACACAGCGCACATTTTTAGAGGTAGTATTAACACACAGCGGAATACATAGGTGTGCAACAATGTTAAAATAAATAAAAATAATGTTTTTTTTTTGTTTCCTGACCATAGATCAGAAACCTAGCATATTCGCCTCTCTGCCAATCCTGACAGTTTACTGTGATATATACATGACATACTTGACAGAAATTGTGAGACGTGTCATAAAACGTGGCAAGAGTAAGAGTGGCAAAACGCCGACATAAGCGCGTTTTTCTTTTAAATAATTTAGGTTAGTCATTACCTATATATGTTTATACTTAACATGTAGGCTGTATTCCCAAAAAGGTTTGGATACTCAGCATACACTGCAATGGATGTGATCCATCACAGTACTGGTTTTCAGATCCAACCTCAAAAGCCGTCTGACGTCGCTAAGCAATATCGCATTATCTATTTATTGATAGGGAACATATTTTTACATTGGGAAACAAAAGAAACAGCAGCTTACCTAACAGGGTGAGTAACTACAAGCATACAACTATATTTCCAATAAAATAGACCTACGTACTAAAAAAATTCTAACGATTTTTCTTGTGTCCTTTTTAGACACAAGAAAAAGTATCACAGGGTACATAAATTTACCCTCGCACAAAGAACAATAAGTTATTACAAATAATAGAACCAAACGGTTTGGCGCGTGACGATGGCAAGAGACCGGATGGTATGTCGTTAATGCCATGGAAGATGGGTAGGACTCTGGTGTGGGACGCCACATGCGTTGATACCATGGCTCCTACCCATATAACTAGCACGGCTGGCTGTGCTGGTGCTGCTGCTGCTTCTGCAGAGGCTCTCAAGCGGCGCAAATACTCCAATCTCATCGGAGATTATGAATTTGTGCCGTTTGGAGTCGAGACTTTGGGGTCATGGGGTCCGAGCGCTCGCAACCTCTTCCGTGAGATTGCGAAGCGAATGGTCGACGCTTCTCGTGACCAGAAGGCTGGCCTCTTTTTAGGACAGAGAATAAGCATTGCCATACAACGTGGCAATGCTGCCAGTCTTCTGGGAACGCTACCACAAGAGGCATGCGATGCGGAGGAATTCTACGACGCATTTTAATTGTTCTTAGCTATAAGTTGTATAATAGTTATTTTATTTTTATTGTATTTAATATTTATAAATTATTTCTTGATTTGTTTATTAAACTTATTTGTTCCAATTATTATATAAAATAAATATTACAAATAATGACGTATCACAGATACGTTGTTCATATTAAAAAATGATGAGACTGAACTGAAAATTACTTATCATAAACTTACACCTATATCCCCGAAGGGGTAGGCAGAGGTGTTAGCACCCACATTTCGCCAGTTTATGTTTAGGTCCCAATGTTAGGTGGCGAGCCTATTGTAATTAACCGGGCACTTATAAACCTGTGATAAATACACACATAACTTCGAAAAGTATCGAAAAGTCATTGGTGCGTGTAGTAAAACCTGGGATCGAACCGAGACCTCGTCTCAGCAGTCCATTACCCATACCACTAGCCTACCGCCGTGCTTAACAAAAGTATTAATTAGGATTTCAAACGAGATAGCTAACAGTGTTATCAACACCCATCATATTATATCTAGTCAATAGAAATATGATGGGCTGAGACTGCTGACGCGGTGTGGATTGCATCTCTCCACACGGATTGCATCTCTCCTTCTTTTATTATATCATTAGTAAAACAAGCATTATTACAATTTGTGCTTAATCAATAAACCAACCAACGTCTTGATTGAATAACCAATGATAAGGTCAGTGCATAGGTACTGGTAGATTTTAATTATTGTATCACGCGAACTGTATTGCTCTTTTATTGAAAAGTAAATGGGATTCTTTTTAGAAATTGTGGCCACATCACAGGGCTGATCGCGTTTTAGAACTTGATCTGGACTCCATCCATCCGGATTCGGTTGCTTTCCGATTCTTCATGCACCGTTTTTTTTTGGAGAAACGCACATATAATATGCAGAAATACCGAGACGAATGGTTGATGCAAACTGCAAAATTTGCATAGAGCAGGAATAGAACCCGCAACGCCTTTGTTTTATACAACTTAGGTGGCAGACAAGCATACGGTGGCCCACCTGATGGAAAGTGGTTACCTTGGCCTATGGATGTGTGTGTGTGTGGGGTTACACTCGTGCTGCCGACCCCGTAAGAATAGAGAGTTTCTGTGCCGTCAATGCGTAAGATTAAGCAGGACAAGCCTGTCTTCCCACGGTCATGTGACAGCCTAAAAACTCTCCAGTGAGCTCTGGCTACTCTACTCACCGCGGCCAGGAACACAACACGAGGTTATTCAGGCTGCGGTATTCTGTAGGGTGGAGGTACTTCCCCAGCCGTACTGCTCAATTGGTACGGTAATACCGTGGGTCGTGTTCTACCTCCTTATTGTATCTCAAAATTTCTTATAATCTCATTATTGTACAGTGTGATCACCACTCTGTACAGAGGACGCTGTTGGCAATTTCCTTTATATTGTGAGAGCCGAGTACTGGGGATTAGACGATATACACGTGTGAGTGAACCCACGTTATTACTAGTGATGGGACGGTTAGTTAAAAACATATCCGCGGCTATGGATCCGAATGCGGATATTTGGTGTAAAAATTCGCGGATACGGATGCGCCGATACGCATGACAAATTTTTCATGTAATTCATTTTGATGAAATTTGTTACAGGGGTTGATTAGACCTTGGGAAGGGATATACGTTTTATTTGGACGCAATTGCCGACATCCACACGGGTGGAGTAATAGTTTTAATAAGAAACCGGCCGTCTCTGAAAATTATCGCTATCCACCTACACACAACGCGGACAGCATTAAGCTGTGAGGCGGCCTTTATTTCTACTTGGCCATTGTCACATATAGCTGTACTGTGAATATTTGTTTTAAGCTAAGTAAAATAAAAATGTTTTCTTTCTTTCTTTCTTTCAAATAAAATGAATGGAATTTAATAACTTTTTACTGCTACCTTATCATCATACTGTGCTGTCAGTGGGAAGACTAAAAGCTTCTCCTGATTGTTTCTTCTGCACTGACGGCACATAAACTCTCTGTTCTTACAGGGTCGGTAGCATGGTTAACGTGTTGCACACGTTCATAGGTCACGGTATCCACTTTCCATCAGGTGGGCTGTGAGCTTGTCTGGTACCTAAGTTGCATAAAAAAATCTATGAATTAAAATTATCAAGGTAAAAGATCCACCAAAAAATTGCGAGTACGGACATTTCTTCTCCCTCGGATATTCGCGGATACAGATATCCAGTACATCACTATTTCTCCACTCATTGTTTGAAACAAACACTACCTATATATTATTTAGTTCGTGGTTTATGTCTGGATTCCAACCAACATGGAACATTGTCAATGGGTGGACCGGTGTTCCCTGAATCAGAATATGGAATTTGCAATGAATATCTATTATTGACACGCAGATTAATTGTAACGTATAGATCAAACGGTATAAACTATTTCAATACGAGGCTATTCAATCATTGTTTAATACCTACTAGTATATTAAGTTTATGGTTCTATATGAGGTATATTCTGGGAAGTCTTCAATAATTAACATGGATGACCTATTTTCAATACATAAAACATACGTATATTATGTATTAATTCAGTCGGATATTAAATAGGTTTTTTTATTCAGAAGATGCCGTTTTTATAGTTTACATAAGTACATACACACATACATATTCGAAGGGGTAGGCAGAAGTATATTAACTTATATATTTCGAGTTCAAATCATCAAGATTTTACTTAATGATCTTATTAAACATCTTAAACCATTGCAAGGAAGAAGTAAATACGCCTTTCCAAGGACATGCATTATTCCATTAAATTCGCTTCCTGTATATAACAAAAGTGAAAGAAACAAAAACAAACTAAATAAAACCATTTACCACCACCAACAAAGCAAATCCATACTAAAGGTTTCAGTCATGTTCAGCCGTATCCTAGTACCTATTCCAAATTCATTCATTACCAGCTCACGTGTGCTTCTTTCTTCCTGCAGTCCCGGCTCCTTTAAGTGGGACGTGAATCAGCTTAAAGGAGCTCAGCTTGGCGGCCTCATCAGATGCCGGCAAGCTGAGCTCCTTTAAGCAGGTTCATCATTGTAACATAACGTAGTGTCTGTAATGGTGACCCACTTTCTCATCTTAAGTCCAACAACCAGATGGCGTACGTTTTAGTCGGTTCAAAGAAAAAAACAGTCACTATGATGTCAGGATATGCGACAAAATTTAAAAACTTACTTGTCTTCTGTGTCCCATCAACCACGGTCGCAGCAGGAACCTCTAGTCTGTCCATTCGGTCACTGGGCACGTGGTGAACCGGCAGCTCGACCGCATCCGACCCCCCGGGCCACGCCATCGTAACATACACCACACATTACACGCACAGCATCACTATGTTAATCACACTCTTGTAAAAAACCAGCAACGTATGCCGAACTAATGTTTTGAACACAATCAGTTGTTATGCACCATGATACAGTCTTCAATAATGTTTCCAAATTTAAAAGTTCATATTTCTAATTCTGTAGGCAATTGTATGAAGTGACAGGTTATGACGTCATACCATGTTATTGATAAATGATAAAATAAAATAATTAATTTTAGATGCGACAAGCTACTGGGTGAATCCAGAACCAAACTCCAGCCCCGTGCTAAGTACCTAACCCGTGTTACGGTAGCAGGACGTCGATTCTGCTAAAGTAAAACAACTGACATACGAACATTGCTAAAAATCCATATAATTTTATGCTTTAATTCAGTGCGTTTATAGTCCAAAATTATAAGGCTTTTTACAGTAGCTTAAAATTGTAATGAAACTCCTTGCATTTAATTTTGAACTTCAACACCTAAAAATAAAGTACAAAATTTAATGCCATCTTTTGCAGTGACTGTGGCATGACAGAGGTTTTGCATTTATTAGAATCGAGTTTCAGGAAGATGATTCCGTCTCCGAACCTGCGACTAGATGGAGGTTATTCTAATTCGCTGGTAAGGTAAGTTTATATATCGGAAGGCTGGTTATTGGTGGTTATTGTTATATAATTAAAAGGGACGAGAAAACAAGACTGGACATTTTTTATTTAGGATACGTCAATTAGACTTAGCCTCGCCTGATGGTAAACTGAAGGCAAAGTCTCAGAAAAGAGGATCACCTTTACTAGAAGATCCGATCAAGAACCAATCGGTTCGGAGACTCTTCCCTTTGTCGCACCATTAAGGCCTGGAATTAATTACAAACTCACGTGTTTCCTTCTCCCTACAGTTACGTCCTTTAAGCGGGGCGTGATAAAGCATATGATGAGGCCGTCAAGCTGAGTGTCACCATTGTCAAATAGTATATGTAAGTATGCTTTGTCCTCAACACTGACGGCACAGAAACTCTGTGCTTACAGGGTCGGCAGCGCGAGTGTGGCTTCTTTGGTGTTACACACGTCCATAGGCCACGGTAACCACTTTCCATCACGTGGGCCGTGCGCTAGTCTGCCACCTAAGTGGTATAAAAAAAAGTAATGGTGACCCTCTTTTCTGAGACTTTGCCTTCAGCTTACCATCAGGCAATGCAAAGTCTAATTGAAGTGTCCTATATAAAAAAAAACTGCCAAGTTTCATTTAAATCCACATTTTTAATAAAATGTAACCTCACTCCCTCATGAAACGGTATCCTTCACACGGATATAAATATAATATTACCCTATGCTCAACGCTCCATTGAATAATGTCACGTTGCAAAGTTACAAGAAATGTATAATTAATACCGTAAGCTGCTTCGTGTAGAAGCCTTGATCTGGGAAAGAGGTCGTGTCAAACGTGATTGAAATCACTGAGACTGGTGCAACCCTGTGGGGGCAAGTTGTAGGACTATTAGGTGTACAACCACAATTTGTCAGTTACGTATTCTAGAAAAGTTGGAATTAAGTAAGTTTAAAATGAGAGTAAAAGTGGTGATATTATTTAAGTTTCGGTTGTTTCCAAAGAGAGGTTTTATTTTTATACAACATAGGTGACAGACAAGCATCCAGCTCACCTGATGGAAAGTGGTACCGTGGACTAAAGGCGTGCAACACCAGGGATTTACCTATACATGTGCTGCCGATTCTGTAAAACTATTCTTACAGCCCTGCTTTGTCCTTTACACTGACGGCACATTAAATTTCTATATTTAAATCTCTGTGCTGTCAGTGTAGAGGATAAAGCAGGACAATCCTTTGGTCTACCCACTGACAGTACAATCTGTAGGGCGGCAGTACTTCCCTAGTCGGACTGTTCGGTTTTGAGTTAGGAAAGATGGATGGAGTACAGTGTTCGTACTCTTGCTTTTCTTTTAATTGGCCTATCTTGATTTCTACTACCGTCTGAGTCATCAAATCATAGAGGAAAATCTCAAAAGAGAAAAATATATGCATAAAAATTCTCCAGCAAAATTCATAGAGAAAATACCCTGTACCAACCTGTCTGGCCAGTGTGGAAACAGTACGCCAAAACCTCCCAACATTGGGAGAGGCCTAGTTCAGCAGTGAACTGCGATAGGCTAATTAATTGATTGATTGAATAGGGGAAAAATATCTATAAGTCTAAATTCTAAATCATTAATAACAAGAATCTCTTAGACAACTACAATGGACTTATAGCCCGTAAGCGCCAGACCTTCGTCATTTTATAAAATCTGAAAGTTTATCAGCGCATGCTCCCAACACAGGTAAGAATGATGGCCCATTTTGAATTTTGGATCACAGTGGTATTGGCTAATAGACAACTTTAATTACTAGGTAAATAAGTCATTAACTTGGAGAAAAGCAAAGTATTAAACAAGAAAATATCAAGGATAGCCGTGGTCGTATGCTTCTTTTCTCTAGAATTTATTGTTTTGTTAGAGTGAGTGGCTTACGAGTGATTTTTCAGTAGTTAGGTTTTTTAAACTTAAATTGTTATTTATATTATTTTGGGGCAAGCAACAGCACACATACATATAATCACGCCTTTATCCCTGGAGGGTTAGGCAGAGGTGAATTAACACCCACATTTCACCAATCATTGTATTCGGTCCCACGTAATAGGAGTAGAGCTATAATTTATGCAAATTAGAAATGTATCCTAATGAAGCCCTTTCAGGTGATACCAAACACGGCGTGTTTACCTCAAATTTAGCTTTTAACACAGTTATGATCGCTAGAGGGCGTCACATTAGATTAAGTGAAATATCATATAGCCTATAACCAGCGGACGACCCAGTCGCTTCTGACGATACCTCATTTTTACAGTTTCAATAAGTAGTCGAGGAGCTACGAGGAACAGATGAACCTACATAGATATATACAAAGCCTGTCAAAATCATAACCCTCCTTTGGCTTCGCTTTAGTCGGGTAAAAAATACATACCTACATTACAATACATTAAATATAAACACCTAATGGGATAATTATAAATCTAAAGCATTATCAGGAAAGTTCACTTCTCTTGAATAGAATTATTCGATAATCTACAAGACTGCCGAGGCGCGGCCAGTAAATTGATTCTTGGAGAGCAATCGCGCCATTACCGTTCCTATTTGAATCTAAGTGGATATAACTTGAGCTTCGAGCTGCAGGATTTCCACGATTCGACTTGATTTGCTTTACAAACTTCAATTAAAGTTGTCTTTAGAAATGGAAAGCATTCCTTCAAAAGATAATTATTATTGAAAGCTTTTTTATTTCAAGTTATTGAAACGGTTAAATTGCTCCTACTGTAAGGTTTTATTTAATTGTAATGTGGGTGGGAGATACTTTCATTACACTGTGGACACTGAGCGCCATGTGATGGCGTCGGATTGAAGAAAAATCAGTCGGGACATTGTGACTGTTTGAAAATTATTCTTGTTATTAAATAAATTAAAAAATAAAGTTATGTTAAAAAAACCGCGGTAACCTAGTGGTATGAGTAATGGACTACCGAGACGAGGTCTCGGGTTCGATCCCAGGTTTTACCATGGCACACACCAATGACTTTTCGATGCTTTTCGAAGACATGTGTGTATTTATCGTAGGTTTATAAGTACCCTGTTAATAGCAATAGGCTCGCCACCTATTACATTGGGACCTAAACATAAACTGGCGAAATGTGGGTACTAGCACCTCTGCCTACGTCTTCGGGGATATAGGCGTGAGTTTATGTTATTTTTTGTATGTTAGAAACCATTACATGAGAATCAATTAGGGTTCTAAGGAATCTCCTCATAGAAGCAGTGAAAACCCTACTGTAAGCATGTTAAATACTGTTCAAAATTAATACTGCAAACAGCCGACAATAATTCTCCTTAACCCGTATTTCACTCAGTTTTATTTATCGAGTAAATACTGTGGCAAACACAATAAATAGTTACTCCGACTGTTTACGGAACAGGACCACAGTGGCGCGGGTTTGTGGACATTGCTAATAATAACAGGGACGCGGCAGCCCTTTTAACTAGACACAAATTGAATAAAACAATTGAATTCAAACTTGTAGGGTAGGTATTGATATATTATTGATTAGGAATCTACCTAGTACTACGTAATACTGTTATCTATTCTATGCTGATACTATTATTAGTGATTCCCCACCCCAGGGAGGAAAGTCTGCTCTGAAAACTCGTCCATCTAACAGCAGGCGTATCGGTTTAAATGAGGTACCTATGACGAATCTTTTTATGTGGCCCCTGCTGACGACAGGACTTTCTGGCGTTTGTTTCCCGACGCTACCATTATCTAGACCCATGGTAGGCATAGTTTAACTAGCTTGTGTTATGGAATCTAGAATGCAGATAAACATATTTAAATACTTTTTTATTTATATTTATATTATACATAGAAACACCTTTTTTTTTATATAGAACACGTCAATTAGACTTCGCCTTGCCTGATGGTAGGCTGAAGGCAAAGTCTCAGAAAAAAGGGTCACCATTACTTACACATACCATGTGACAATGGTGACACTCAGCTTGACGGCCTCATCATATATGCTTTTTCACGCCCCGCTTAAAGGACCCGGGACTGTAGGAAGAAGGAAACACGTGAGCTGGTAATTTCAGAATTTCAGATTTCTTGGGAATTCCAGGCCTTAATGGTGCGACAGAGGAAAGAGTCTCCGAACCGCTTGGTTCTTGATCGGTAAAATAAATCGGTAAATAAGCCAAAGCGAAAGGAGGTGCAGAAGTAAATAAAAGTACTGCTACTACTTACTTCTGGCACCAAGGCTTGCAATGCCACTAGGCGCAGGATCACGCTGAGATGCTAATGGATCTTGGTGGGCTCAATTACATTTATGAGACGCTGCAGCTATCTATATTTTAAAACATATTTACTTTAATAGGAGGTATTTCGGTATTTCCGCCCAATTGAGCAGTCCGACTGTGGAGGTACCTCCGCCCTACAGAATACCGCGGTTATAATAACTTCGTGTTATGTTCCCCGCGGTGAGTAGGGTAGCCAGAGCTCACTGGAGAATTTGTGCTGTCAGTGGGATGACTAAAGGCTTGTCCTGCTTTGTCCTCTACACTGACCGCATAGAAACTCTGTGCTTACAGGGTCGGCAGCGCGAGTGTGGCTTCTCTGGTGTTACACACGTCCATAGGCCACGGTAACTACTTTCCATCATGTGGGCCGTGTGCTTGTCTGTCACCTAAATGGTATAAAAAACGCATACCCATGAGGCAGTAACAGCAGCTCGCGATCCTAACATACCTCACGACCTTTTTTTTTTTTTTTTTTTTTATATAGGACACGTCAATTGGACTTCGCCTTGCCTGATGGTAAGCTGAAGGCAAAATCCCAGAAAAGAGGGTCACCATTACTTACACATACCTTGTGACAATGGTGACACTCAGCTTGACGGCCTTATCATATGCTTTTTCACGCCCCGCTTAAAGGACCCGGGACTGTAGGAAGAAGGAAACACGTGAGCTGGTAATGAATTCCAGGCCTTAATGGTGCGACAGAGGAAAGAGTCTCCGAACCGCTTGGTTCTTGATCGGATGTTTTGCACCGTGTGCGAATGACATTTAAGACCTGCACGCGTGGTCCTGTGTAGGAAAGGGGAGGGTGGGACTAATTGGAACCTCCCTATATTATATACATACGTATAATCACGCCTTCATCCCCGGTGGGTTAGGCAGAGGTGAATTAATACCCACATTTCACCAATCATAAAATTCATTCCCTGTAATAGGGGTGAGCCTATTGCCGTCTTCCGGGTACTATTGTTAACTCAAACCATCTGTGCATCAATGCATCTGAGACTGAGTCTGGGCTGTATATATCTGTTTGAAGTTAAACACCCTTAGTCGCCTGGTACGACACCGCATGGGAAGAGATGGTGTCGTCCAAATTCTACTCTTCCGGGAATCACGAGGCTTATATTATTATTTAATATTTTATACAAACCTATTTAATATTATTATTAACTCACTACAAATATTTATATTACAAATCACTAAAGCACATTTATTTGTTCACTGTACATCTATTTACTGTTCATTCTTGCAATAGTAACGACCAGACTGATCTTAAAAGCAGTTCCTCACGCGTACAGAAGATATTATAAGTGTTGTGATAAGATAACGCAAGATACGAGCTCGGCCAGTGGGAACCCGACCCTGGTGTGGTTTACATAAATAGCAAAAGTATTTAACCAATACCCTTATCTATTACTCAATTACCTGTAGGTACAGTCAACAAAAAAGTAGATTAACACTAGAACATTTACAAACCTTTTCATAACATAAACTCATGCCTATATACACATATTGATAAGTCACTTGTATTTTTCTGATGATTTACCATACATATATATATATTGTTTACCTAAATTTTGGGAAAAATATTATACTGGTATACATAATTTTACAACTACCCACATGTGTAATATGTTTGAGTGTCGCAATGTTTCTAATAGGAATGTTCTTAAATGTCAAATGCGTGGTTTGTAACCTTTGAGGATGCCGTAAGGCGGAACCGGTCAGGTGTAATAAGCAATAAAGTAATGTGGAAAAGTACAAGTGAGTTATCAATATGTGTAACAACAAATTCCACCAAGTGCCATCAATCAACAGTATAAATGTCATGCGTATATCCCCGATGATGTAGGCAGATGTGCTAGCACCCACATTTCGCCAGTTTATGTTTAGGTCCCAATGTAATAGGTGGCGAGCCTATGGCCATTAACCGGGCACTTATTAAACCTGCGATAAATACACACATAACTTCGAAAAGCATTGAAAAGTCATTGGTGTGTCCCTTAAGCGGGGCGTGAAAAAGCATATGATGAGGCCGTCAAGCTGAGTGTCACCATTGTCACACGGTATGTGTAAGTAATGGTGACCCTCTTTTCTGGGACTTTGCCTTCAGCTTAGCATCAGGCAAGGCGAAGTCCAATTAGGATTAGGATAAACATACTTGAATACTTTTTTTTTTGTAAATACATACATATTATACATAGAAACACCCAGACCAATGCAAATACCCATATTCATGCATACAAATATTTGCACCGAGCGGGGATCGAACCCGCGCCTCCTGCGTAGCAGTCGCGTTCACTACCGCCACGCCACAGAGGTTATAGAGTTAACGTGATTAATAAATAAGAATTATTTAAACCACTTTTGACGTCGACTGTACATAAAATAACAGAACTCATAAGTTATCGTTTGTGGTTAACTACGTCACAATTTAGTATAATTTTTAGAGTTCCGCATCTATAAAAAAGCCATGCTTATAATATGTTGCTAGATGTATTTACGAAAGAAAATGTTTCTTTTTTTGTTATACCACTTAGGTGGCAGACAAGCACACGGCCCAAGATGGAAAGTGGTTACCGTGGCCTATGGACGTGTGCAAAACTAAGGGAGTCACACTCGCGCTGCCAACCCCGTAAGCACAGGCCGGTGGGACTTCGGGAAGCACTTCCGAAGTCTGGGCCCAAAATTGGTGGGCACAGCCAACGCTCTGGCGCGGCTACTGCCCAACCTGAGGGGCCCGGAGGACTCCTGCAGGAGACTCTACGCGGGTGTCGTGCAGTCCATGGCCCTGTACGGGTGTCCCGTGTGGGCGGGCACCCTTTTTTTTTCTTTTTTTTATGTGTGCAAAATCCCCACGAATACCTCCCCACCGGAGCCGGTGGAGGAGGTTATGTCGGACTCGAACCGACTAAAACGCACGCCACCTGTGGGTCGTTTTGGTTGCCGAAGGTGAGGTTGACAGTCATATCCCTCGCACCCCGGCCGATCCAGGGCCATCTCTCACGATCTGGCCCTCTTCACGGGTGTGGGGACTACCGAGTCACCAACTCGTTCTCGAAAACGGGGAGGCACGCCAGACGCGCCACCGCCGCGGCCTGCTTCTGCCAGGGTGACAAGCGGCTCCTCCTGTCACCCGCAGGCCTGGACGGGCACCCTGAGTGATTGGCATATGCCCCTGCTGCAGCGTCCGCAGCAGAAGTTGGCGTGCCGCATCATAAGGGGGTACCGCACGATATCATTAAACGCGGCGAGTCCTCTCGCCGGATGCCACCATGGATCCTGGAAGCGAGAACCCTTTCGGCGCTATACCGGTTCCGAAGGGCGGCGCGGGGGCATGCATTTCGCCAAAAAATATCATAAGAATTATGCTAGACGACCAATGGGACAGTAGTACCTACTTAGGCAATATTACTAAATGTAGGTAGATATTTAAACTATCATGGTCACTCACATTAGTATTAAAGTTATCGGGATCGGGTTAGAGTTTGTAGTGAGAGTGAAACCAGTGGTAATGCAAATACGCGTTGTAAAAGAACTCGAAAGACGGTAGATCGATATATTTACTCCTAAAATCTGTTTCACGGTTCACCGCCAATAGTCCAGTTCCTGCGTGATCTTGGTGCTTGCAACAGCGCCGAAATATCAGAAATTCAGAACAATACAACATGGTAAATATCTCGATAACTTTAATACTAATATTCAATAACTTAAAATGTCTAAACACTTTATGCATTTTGTATGTTTGTGAATTGATTTGATTGCGAAGCGATTTCCATCAAAGTAGAATAATAGCCACCCCATCTCTTCCCATGGTCGTACAAGGCGAATAAGGGATAGGACTGTTTAACATCAGTCAGATACATACAGCCCAGACTCAGGCTCAGATGCATGGCTCGAGTCAACAATAGTGCCCGGAATACGGCGATAGGCTCACACCCTATTACGTGAGACCGAAGACTATTATTGGTGAAATGTGGATGTTAATTCACCTCTGCCTAACGCTCCGGGGATAGAGGAGTGATTATTTGTATGTTTTTTTTACGTACGCAATATCCCCACGGATACCCCCCACCGGAGCCGGTGCAAGAGGTTATGTCGGACTCGAACCGATCGAAACGCACGCCGCCTGTGGGTCGTTTTTGGTTGCCGAAGATTGACAGGCATATCCCTCGCACCCCGGCCAACTCAGGGCCATCTCTTACGATCTGGCCCTCTTCTCGGGTGTGGGGACTACAGAGTCCCCAACTCGTCCCCGGAAACGGGGAGGCGCGCGCCTTGTTCTACAACCAACGTAAGAGGAAATGACAGTAAATGGTTCACAAGTTTACACAAAGAACTTGAACATTGCACAAGTACATTTTATGTTGTTAACAAGTTTAGTTTTTCATTAAAGTTCACGGAGCTAAGGAGTGGTGGCAGTTTTATTCATCTCAACAAGATTAACTTATAAGACGGAGAAAAGAAATGAATTCAAGTGCAAAAATTCAAAAGAAACTGAGTTACCAGCTGATGACAGTTGGTTATCGCAACCTACGAATGGTACTTATTAACCAGAGGCACAATTGCCTTCAAAAGTTGCTGAACACTAACTTTACTGACAATATCAATATTGAAATAAATCATTGACATTTAATGTTTTTCGTGAAGTGACTACTATTACGACTTAGGTAGACCACTGGTGATATCAAAGCACTTTTATTTTTACAGCACTCAATTGGCTACACCCTGCTGTATGGTAAGAAGCTATCATGATGTCCAGATTAAAGATTTTAAGGACTATCATTTTAGATGCTGAGAAATCCAAAACGATAGTCCCTAAGAACCCGGGATTATAAGAAGAGGGAACATGGGTTCTGTTGTTAAATCAAGTTATCGAACTTTATCGGGTTCTAACCACCCTTAACGAAATTTACCTATACTTCGGTGACTCTTTCCTTTGTCGCACCATTAAGGCCTAGAATTCATTACCAGCTCACGTGTTTCCTTCTTCCTACAGTCCTGGGTCCTTTAAGCGGGGTGTGAAAAAGCATATGATGAGGCCGTCAAACTGAGTGTCACCATTGTTACATGGTATGTGTAAGTAATGATGGCCTTCTTTTCTGGGACTTTGCCTTCAGCTTACCATCAGGCAAGGCGAAGTCTAATTGACGTGTTCTATATATAAATAAATAAAAAAAAAACTTGTATAGCAACCGGGGCCGAGAGTTCAACGTGCTTCCGAGGCACCTCAACTCATATGTCAATTCATATCACGGTTTTTCATAACCACATATAAATCCCCAACGAATCCATCAAGCTGTCAATCAGAATTCGGCACTAGGTTACAGGCGTGGTGAGGGTGCGGCTTAACCTGTGATGACGTCATGTGAGCCGCATACGGAATTAAAACACGCCTTTTCGGGTTGGGGTGACCCCACGGCCAGTGAAGGCCACCGGATATATTTCATTGTGCTATTTTAATAGGTCGACTGCGGGGTTTCCTTCGTATGTTATGAGTTGAACGGCATGCTGATATCTTGCTCAATTCTATGTATTTTAAAGTAATTATTGACTCCTAACTAGGTGACCTTTATTCCTGGGACTTCCCCTTTAGAATACCGTTAGGAGGGCTAATAAATACCATTTCGAGTAAATATATAATTTTAAGTTTACTTTGTGACTTCGAAGTGCATCCGTCAGTATGCTTAGAATACTAGTGTTATTGTTAAACTGGATCAAACAGTATCTTTTACACTAGTGTATCATACTTATTCAATTCAATTATTATTGAATGGCTTCTGTGTTGCCACAACTTGCCAATATCATACTTATTTATTTGTTTAATTTTGATAGATTTGACACTTGTCTTGTCTTACATGATTCAATATAAATGCCATTCAACGTGGCAATACTGCCAGCCTTCTAGGAACGTTACCGGTCGGTGAAGATGTGGAGGAATTTCATTGTGTATTTATATTTTTTTATTTATTTTAGTAGCTAGTTATAGTTTTTAGTTGTAAATTTCATTTAAGTATTATTATTTAATAATTTAATTCATTTATTTACCAGATAATTAAAATCCATTTTTTTGTTAGTAAGTATTTAAATCTATGTTAGTATTTATATTTCACAAAAGATTGGTGCATTTTATAGACGTGCCTTAATATGTGGCACTCATAGCCCCTGTCCACAAGTACACTGAGCATACTGTTGCCACTGCCGCGCATTCCATACAGCATCGACGTCATTTTTTTTCGCCACAACGCTGCGAAACCATCGGTACGTGCGTGAGCGAACATAGCCGATGCACTACAGAAGCGCGGCAGCCGCAACAGCGCTCTGAAAGCTTTATTGTATTGTATACGTAGGGCCATAAGGGAGCGCTGGGTATAGCTGACCCACATCGCACTCGAGTACAGGGATGTGCAGTACGCCTTAAAAAGCATTACTTTTACACTGTCCGTGCACTGAGCGAACCTGCGGGCCAGCATATTCGCCCTTACTGCCAATGCCCTACGTTCCCGCTCAATATCTGCATCGTCCCTGAGGTCGTGAGCAACATAGTGTCCAAGATATTTGAAGGTATCAACCTGACGAAGTGGTACTCCACACATAGTCACCTCCGGTATGATATCCGGACGCTTGGTGCCCACGGCCCCAAAGACCATGAATTCGGACTTTTTGATGTTGTATACCAGCCCATGTTTGTCCGCATACTTCTCACATATGACAAGTAGCTTTCTTAATGCACTGATAGAGGGGGCCAGCAGCACCATATCGTCTGCATAACTTATATTATTAAAAGAAATTCCATCAATAAAACAGCCTGCACGCGTGCTGCTGAGCTCCTCCATCAGTGCATTTATATAACAATTAAAAAGTTTTGGTGAGGTTAGCCCACCTTGTCGTACCCCACATTCCATGACATATGGTGATGATATATTTACCCCCCATCTGACCACATTACTTTGATGTTGGTACCAGTAGCGAAAAACACTCAACAGTACCCCAGGGATTCCCGTTTCTTGCAGTTTATCCCATAGGATATCGTAGGATACCATGTCGAATGCTTTAGAAAGGTCAAGGAAAGCCGCATATACTGGCGTCTTCCTATCAGCATAGTACCAGACGGTATGCTTAAGACAGGCGATTGCGCTCTCAGTCGATAAGCCAGGTCTAAACCCGAACTGGGCATCATGAGGCTTGATGTACTTGTCCAGATGTGAATTAAGCACACCGTCAAGCACCTTTGCAATTATGGTTGCCAGCGAAATAGGCCTATAGTTCGACCGGTCTGATACGTCTCCCGTCTTATTTTTGACCACTGGCACCACCAGCGTTCGTGTCATTTCTGAAGGCAGATATGAATGTCCCACACAAAGATTAAAAAACAATGCCAGTACTCTTGGCATGTGATAGCCCGCGTGCTGCAGGTGCTCAATGCTCAAACCATCGTGTCCCGGTGATTTGCCTCTTTTCATATTTCTAAGTATATTTCGTACCTCCTTGGCGTGCCTCCTTAAGTATTGTACAAAATCTTGTTGAATAAATTGAACATTTAAAATGATTTTTTTTTGTATTCAAACAATGATATCTACTATAAATGCGAAATATACACATAATATGGACAGGACAGCTATGTTCCGAGTCCGAATCATAATATTAAAGTAAATTGAGGTTGAAATAATATTACTCTAAGAAAGTGCCAGGCCTCAGTGATCAAAGTAAACCGGAATATGGGGATATGATAGGTCAATTTCACTATCGATAGAAACAATAAATAGTTTCGCTTCTAAAATATCATAGTTGCCCTTGAGAATTAATTATTTTATGTAAAGGAGAGAATTGAACTGTAGACGAAAATAATAACAAATCGTTTTAAAGATGTTATGCTTAGATTACATGGAGATATTAAAATAACATTGGGAATTTACTCACAAGTCGAGTTTGAACTAGATTTTCACTATGTTTTTGTATACATTATTCATGCATAGTGGTTCCCGGTGAAGAAATACAAGTGATTCCGAAAGTGTCGTGCAAGGCTATTTAGAAATTGTAATGTGGATTGCAGAGCATGTAAATATCTTTAACTTTATCTGAGTGATGTAGTTATAGCCCAGTAAGCCATTCATAATACCGGGTACATTCATATCCGGTAAAAATAATTTTAGGAGGTATATCTCAACTATTCCTTTGGGTGCCAAACAACGATAACTTCTAAAGATGCTATTTAGAATACAAATACACACACGATACAGAATCGTGACCCCTGGCCGGTTAACTGCTTCCATCATATAGTTTTTAACATAGCTCTTCTTCATACATATATAAACATAAACCTCGGATCGTACCCGAGACCTCGTCTCAGCAGTCCATTACCCACCAGGCTATCGCGGTGATATAGGTATTTAAACTATCATGGTCACTCACATCAGTATCAAAATTATCCAATTCCTCCGTGATCATGATGCTTGCAACAGCGCCGAAATATCGGAAACTCAAAACAATGAAAAATGGTAAATATCCCGTTTATTTTGATACTGATATCGCGGTGATCTTCGCCCCAGCAATAGTCTCTGGACGAGGATCTGTATAAAGATAGGACTTGTAGAGTAAATTCTAGTGCTGATCGTTAAAATTTTCCACAAATATTCAAAATTTGGTAATATTGGTTTCACAAAATGTTCCCTCACTCATGGCCACTACCCACGAAGGGGGAACTTTAATATGACAATAAGAAAGTCACTCCCAGCTTTTACGAGGAACGAGGCCCATGAGCTTTCTGTGATTAAATGAAGTGACCCGTTGACCTATGGCTTATATTGGCAGCCTTAATGAGGGCTGCGGCCAGCTATGTTTAGAGCAAGATAAACAGTCGCGGTGTGATGTTCCACCGAAAGTGATTGCTAAAAACCCATTAACAGTTATGGTTGTTTGTTTTTTATATAGGAAAGGTTAGTTAACCTCGCCTGGTGGTTTTAAACTTAATTTGTAATTCATAGTGCTTAAATCCCCTCTTATTCATATTCATAGTGCTTAAAGTCGGGTGGTTCCCGGCAGAGTAGAATTTGGACCACCCCATCTCTTCCCATGTGGCGTCGTGCAAGGCGACTAAGGGATAGGGCTGTTTAACATCGGACAGATATATACAGCCCAGACTCAGCCTCAGATGCATGGCTCGAGTCAACAATAGTGCCCGAAATACGGCATATTACGTGGGACCGAATACAATTATTGGTGAAATGTGGGTGATAATTCACCTCTGCCTAACCCTCCGGGGATAAAGGCGTGATTATATGTATGTATGTATGTTAAATCCCCTCGGATATCCCCTCGCTGGAGCCCTTACATATCTCTCGTACCATTTCTAGCTTCGAGATGGCCTCCCTCGGGTATAGGAAGCACAGTGTTCCCATCTTGCCTCCGCATATGGGAGGCACACTTGCGCCATCTCTTAGGCAGGTCCTCCAAGTGTGCCCTCATGGATGGCGGAGATCATTGAGTGACCTACAACACCCGAGAGGCTGTACCGGGCGGGAGAGACCTGAGTCTCCTCCGGACCCGCTCCGCCACCTCCTACTCGAGTATTACTTGCTCACAGAAGTGGGCGGTCGCAGTCCGTAAAGATAGTAAGCACTGGTGTCAGTGGACCCGATAATGAGACCATAATTCATTGGATAATGGGTAAACACAACAAGCTTACAACCACGACCTTGCCATAAGTTGCCATGCTACTTTAACATTTCTAAAACTAAATGAATTTCGTCATACACTATCTCTTGAATCGATTAATATTAGATGATGAGGCCGCCAAGCTGAGTGCCAACATATTTTTTTTTTTCAAATTTTTATTTGCATAAAACATGGTGTACATAAATGTTATAAAAGGTTTACAAAACTGAGCATGCATGTTTTGCCAGTGGTGTACTAGCGCACAAATATTTATTCCCTATTAACTTTGATTGAGAAATTCGTCAATGCTATAGAAGCTATGTTCATTTAGCCATTTATATAATTCTTTTTTAAATATTTTAGTGCTTAGTCGTTTAAGATACTTAGTTACTTAGTGTCTGTAATGGCGACCCTCTTTCTTGAGACTTTGACTTTAGTTTACCATCAGGCGAGGTGAAGTCAAGTTGGAGAATCCTCGATAAAAAAAATTAGAAAAAATTTAATCGGCTCAGGCGGGATTCGAACCCGCGATCTTTCCCTTACATAATATCGGTAGATGGCTCCCACTGTCGCCGTAAGACATATGAATAGAACAATTTGGATGGTCTCGGGCGAAGGTTCTGTAGCTTAGTGGTCAGAGGATTCCCCCTGTAAGCCCGCCTGAACCGATAATTTTTTTTCTATATTTAAATCGATTCGAATAGTCACTATACTAAATGTTTTAAAATATCATTCATACATATAATCACGCCTTTATCCCTGGAGGGTTAGGCAGAGGTGAATTAACACTCACATTTCACCATCATTGTATTCGGTCCCACGTAATAGTGGGTGAGCGTATTGCCGTTTTCCGGGCACTATTGTTGCCTCGAGCCATGCATCTGAGACTGAGTCTGGGCTGTATTGTATATATCTGTCTGATGTTATACAGTCATATCCCTTAGTCGCCTTGTACGACACCGCATGGGAAGAGATGGGGTGGCCAAAATTCTACTCTGCCACGTAACCACGCAGCTATATCGCACGGTGACAACTAAACTGACCGAACTCAAAATTTTTGAAAATTGAGTTACAATTATATAGTGACTCTAAACAACGTATTCTATCCACTGAATATTAAAAAACTGCCGTTTTATTGTTAGAGAGTGACAGACGCCTATTTGCGTCGCTATCTTTTTTCTATCCCCGCGCCCCTCTCGCTTATGCGAAAGTGACGAACTTAGTTATGCGCCGACAGTGATTGCAAAAGCACGTGACAGTGTTAATACTTTAGTGCCCTATTACGTTTTGTGTCTCTACTCTTCTAACAATCAAGGTAAGTTCCGTTTAACATTATTTAATCATAAAGTGACCGATTTTGTATTTAAGTCACTTTAATAGTTTTTGAGCATGAACCTAGATGACCGAAATTGAATTTGGTCATTTTAATACTAAGTGTGATGAATTATTTTTTGTCACAACTCATATTACGTCTACATTGTTCTAAAAGGAAACATTTCGAGGCGGATCATTTTGTTAAACGTCTTTATAATACTTTTTACTTGTGTTTTATAAATGACCAAATTATTAGTAATTCACTTTACTTCTTTTTCAGTATTTAATCAACCACGGTGGGTCACTTTATTTTTAACAAAAAATGAATAACAGGGGTGCATTAATTCTCAAGTTATTGGAAGAAAAGAATAAAAATGAGGTAAGAGCTTTATCTTGACGCACTCGAGTAGGTACCACGCTTTGTCGCACAGAGGAGTAAGCAGAGATTACGGTAAAGAATGAAGTAAATAATATATGCCGTTCTTTTTCGACTGCCTCTTTGGCGTAGTGGTAGTGAACGCGACCGGCACGCAGGAGGCGCGGGTTCGATCCCCGCTCATTGCAAATATTTGTATGCATGAATATGGGTATTTGCATTGGTCTGGGTGTTTCTATGTATAATAATATGTATATATTTACAAAAAAATGTATTTAAGTATGTTTATCCGCATTCTAGATTCCATAACACAAGCTAGTTAATGCTTAGTATGGGTCTAGATAGCGTTGTGTATTTATAAAGTAAAAAGTAAAGAATATTTATTTATTTATTATTTTTAGAAATCTATGGAGATCGATAAAGAAAATGCACTAAGTAGTCCCTCTATGACGGAAATAGATAAAGAGAATGTATCAACAAGTCCCTCTGTGATAGAAAACACGCCGCCGCAGTCTACCACTAAAAAGCAACTGCAGGTTTTAAAGCAAAGCACACAAACCGACTCCTTTAATGTAAGTTTTTTTTTCAATTATTCGTATTTATATTCATTCATTCAGCTTGTGTCTAATCTTAAATTACTGAATTATTTTTCAGGTCAAAGAATATGTTGGATTAATTAATATAACTCCGATAACCATCCCCCATAAACCTGCTTTAGAAGTGAAATCTAACAGTCGTTTAAGTTCAAGGAGCTCGAGTACAAGCTCGTCATCAACCTCAAGTAGTAGTAGCTCGTCTTCGAGTAGTTCTTATAATTCCAAAACGTTAGCCATCCCAGGACCAAGCACAAGCAATTTGCGACCGATATCTGACAGACCATGTTACAATATATCACCAAATAACACAGATGAAAGTGATGTGGACTTGAGTGATACAGATCCAACATATAACAATACTGCAAAAGGAGGTGTACGTATCGTCAGTAGCAGCTCTTCGTCCTCAGATACGTCATCTGCTAGGCCCGATGTAGGAGAAAAGAAAAAAACCAGAAAACGCAAAAGTAATCCAGGTACGTGGAAGCAAAATAAAGCGAAAATTTTACGTAACTCCGGTAAAGCTTATGAATCTGTATCTAAATCAAAAACAAATGTCCCAGCTCGTTGCATGAAAGATTCCTGCACTAGTAAATGTCGGTTAAAGTGTTCAGACAACGTAAATGAGCACGAAAGACAGGAACTATTCAACAATTATTGGAAGCTTGCAAATCTAGACTTGCAGCGTGCCTATATCAGGTCATGTATGGTAGTAGTTGAGCCAAGATACAGGTACACAAATGCGCAAAGACCACGTTTGCCTAATAACGCCTTTTATTTCACTATTAATGGAAATAGGATCAGGGTGTGTAAATTGTTTTTTATAAATACCCTGGACATATCAGATAGACAGCTCAGGACTGTAAAGAAAAAAACTAATAGTCAGGGTTTCTTAGAGCCTGAAAAGCGCGGTAAGCATCAAAGCAAGAAAACTGTGGACCCACGCCTTATCGAGCAAATAAAAAAACATATAGAATCGATACCGCGAATTGAATCGCATTACTTGAGAGCTACTACGAATCGAGAATACATAACTGACAGCAAAACTATTAAAGATCTTTGTAACGATTTCAATAATGCTCAGAAAGAGAAAAATCTCTTACAGACGGAATACTGGCTGTACCTTAAAACTTTCAACACTGAATATGACATAGGTTTTTTCATACCAAAGAAGGATAGATGCGATACCTGTGTAGCTTATCAACTGGCCCCCGATAACACGAAAGCCCTTCTTAAGACTAACTACGACAAACATATTAAAGAAAAAGATCTGTGTCGAAAAGAAAAAAAGAGTGACCGTCTAATGGTCGATGAAACCCATATTTGTGCAGTGTTTGATTTACAGTCTGTCATGTTGTGCCCTAGTCCTGGCTATTTTTATTACTGCTCTAAAATAAATTGTCTTAATCTTACTGTAACAGAATTAAAAACTGGAGAAGATGATGGGAAATCCTACGGAGACGTTTACTGTTATTTCTGGGACGAGACTCAAGCCCAAAGGGGGGCCAATGAAATAGGTTCTTGTATTTATGATTATCTAGAAAAACTAAGCAAAAAGAACTTGGACAAGAAATTGCATGTAACATTTTACTCAGATAACTGCACAGGGCAGAACAAAAATAAAATGATTGCATGTCTTTACTCTTATGCAGTAACCCATTTTAATAATATTGAGAGCATTACCCACAAATATTTAATAAAAGGCCACACGCATAATGAAGCCGACAACGTACATAGTTTAATTGAGAAAGAAATAAAAAAAAATGAAAAGGCTGGACCTATATACATACCACTCCAATTTGCTACGCTCATCAAAAGTGCTAGAAAATCTGGGATGCCTTTCATGGTAAATGAACTGAGCTACAAATTCTTTTTAGACCTAAAACATCTACAAGAACAGTGGGCTTACAATTTCAATGAAAATAGCAACAAGGAGACAATTTTGTGGAATGATATAAAGGCTTTAAAATTCATCAAGGAAGAAAAGTTTTGCTTTTACTATAAATTATCTTATGCAGATGAAGAATTTTCTCTTATAAATATGCGCCCTAAAAGAAAAAAAATGTTACCCTATGAAGAAATTGTTCTTAGACCCTTGTATAAGAACCCTCTTGGATTGAAAGAGAACAAGAAGAAAGATCTCAAGGAGTTAGCAAGGAAAAATTTAATACCAGTCTCTTACGCTACTTACTACGAAATGTTATAAGCTAGAAAACTATAATTATTCCTAATAAAGATGTTTGTGATTATTGATGTGGTTGTGATTAGTATATTTTGCTGCTAAATAGATAAGACATTGATATTATATTTGTAATGAACATTTAACGGGTAGAAGAACCAAAAGTTTGATTTTTGTTAAGTTCTTTATTTTTATTAATTTTGTTAATTTACAAAAATGAGTCTTACATGGAAACAAAAGGCTGATAATAACTTATGTTTAAGAATTAGATAGATGTTATAATATACGTGTATAAGTACATTTTAGAAGAGAATACCTATTTTTTTATGTTTTATGTTATTTAGTACCTAAAGGTAGTACCTACACACTTAGTGCCATAATCACAGGAACATTGTGTTTTTAGAATTGTAAGGATAATACAATCTACAGATTATGTCAATTTGATATATTTTTTCAATACTGTATACTTAATATATTATGTGCCGTACTAAAATAAAAACAAAAATAATCATTTGTATTATTTTATTTGACATTTCTCAAAGAATTTCTCCTAGATTTATGAAGAAAACTGTCCTAATACATAAAAAGATAATTATTATGTTTAAAACATTAATATGAAATGGACCTTTGTCAAAGTGGTACATCAAACAAATCATTTAATTAATATTAAAGTGACCTTCTTTAGGAAGTTTTTTTTGTATGGCTTCAAAAAAATAAAAAATAAAAAGATTTTGGTAAAAAAAAATTTGTTTTCTAAAGGGGAATAGTTATAATATCAAATAGTAAAGCAACTGGGGCGTTACCTTGTGTCAGTAAAATGTTATTTGATAAAGAACACAAAAATGTGTATTGCTCAGACACATTTCCTTTATTTGCCGAAAAACATAAATTTTGAGTTGAGTCACTTTTGTTCTCACAAGGCGATATATCTCTCAATCTATATATATCTCTCAATATCTCTTGAATATTATAATGATTATGAACGTGATATAACATAACATGTATTGTGTATGTGAGGCCCGCGGCGAGGCAGCTGAATGCAAAGCCATCGAGTGAGTGTACAGGTGTACGTTGAATGCCTCTCAAAGGTATTCCACGCATATTAGGATCCAATTACCGACGTAGTTGTTACGGTATCATTATAATAGGTACGATATCTAACGTAGGTAATGCTTATATTGTGAATTTATACGTTCAAATATTAAAACATCACATGTGACAAATGTTAAGGAGGAAATGTTTAGTATATTTAAAAATAAACCGCGGTAGCCTAGTGGTATGGGTAATGGACTGCTGAGACGAGGTCTCGGGTTCGATACCAGGTTTTACCATGGCACACACTTTTTTTTTTTTTTACGTGCGCAAAATCTACACGGATACCTCCCCACCGGAGCCGGTGGAGGAGGTTATGTCGGACTCGAACCGACTAAAACGCACGCCGCCTGTGGGTCGTTCTGGTTGCCGAAGGTGAGGTTGACAGGCATATCCCTCGCACCCCGGCCGACCCAGGGCCATCTCTCACGATCTGGCCCTCTTCTCGGGTGTGGGGACTACAGAGTCCCCAACTCGTCCCCGGAAACGGGGAGGCGCGCCACGCGCGCCACCGCCGCGGCCTGCTTCTGCCAGGGTGACAGGCGGCTTCACCTGTCACCCCCAGGCCGGCGCTCAGGGGGGGCGGAGGTCGTTCATCGACCTCCGACGCCCATGGCACACACTAATGACTTTTCGATGCTTTTCGAAGTTATGTGTGTGTTTATCGCAGGTTTATAAGTGCCCAGTTAATGGCCAAAGGCTCGCCACCTATTACATAAACTGGCGGAATGTGCGTGCTAGCACCTCTGCTTACCCCTTCGGGGATATAGGCGTGAGTTTATGTTATGTTAAATGTTATGTTATTTTTAAAATTTTCAAAGCAAAGTATCGTAACAATTTTAATCAGTTTTTGGTATTAGTAATAGGTAGTTACGGATCTATTGTAGTTAGTGAGAGCTTATTAACATCATTTGTCATATCGTTTCTGGTCCCACATAACAGAGGATGAAGCCTCGTAAAGCATGATAAGCCGCCAGTTCAGTCAGTTCGCAGTTAGACTGGAAAACGGACTCCAAAAGGTTAGTGAAGCTTTTGTCATCATTCGGGCACTCTATCAAGGACTGTTTAGTGTCAAAAGAGGAAAATATCTTTTATAAAAAAGCAGTTGCTCTAAGCCCTTCATGCCCTTGTGTCTCAGCAAAAAATAAATTAAAAATTTAAAAGCCCCGTCTCAAAAAATAACCTCCAAAAGTTAAAAATAAATTGTGCCCTTTATCCCTGAAGTGTTAGGCAGAGCTGAATTAACACCCACATTTCACCAATAATTATATTCGGTGCCACGTAATTGGTGAGCCTTTTGCCGTATTCCGGGCACTATTGTTGACTCGAGCCACATCTGAGGCTGAGTCTGGGCTGGATATCTGTCTGATGTCAAAAAGCCCTATCCCTTAGTCGCCTTTTACGACACCGCATGGGAAGAGAGGGGGTGACCCTAATTCTACTCTGCCGGAAACCATGCGGCATTGATAAACCTAGTAATATTTCGATCAAGCGTTGCCGTGTCGGGGGACCTGGTAAGCGGGAACTGGTAGCACTCCGTCACATTATCGGAAGGACAACTCTTATCTCGAAAAAACAACTAAAAAAATTTTTAATAACTTCCATAAACTTTTATAAATTTTAAACTTCAATTTTATTTTACACTTTTTAAATTGATACACTATTCGGCTTCTTTGATTTGAGGTTGTTGTAAAAAAATATGTAATTAGCCATTTTATAATATAATATAATAATAATTATGGCGGCGACCATCTTGGAATTGAAATTCATCAAATATTACATATTTTACTAGTTAAGCCCTTTCATTTGATATAAGGGAGTTGTGAAAAATCAATGCAATCCGACATTTTGTGGCGGCGGCCATCTTGGACCGATTTTTTAAACATAGCTAAGAACCTTTCAAACAAAAAAAACTAAATCCAAATCGGTTCATCCGTTCAGGAGCTATGACGCCACAGACAGACACACATACATACATAGACACGTCAAACTTATAATACCCCGTCGTTTTTATTTAGGGGGTTAAAAACAAACATTAAGTACACAACGAAAAAGTACGAGATATAAGTTCAATAACCTCTTGAAGTTCGATACTGATTTGATTTTCATTATCATAATAGCAACAATATTATTCAAATCACTCTAAAATTTGTGGTTATCACGCATTGCTGTGCAGTACCCGGTTTGTGCATAAATATACCTTTCTAGCATTGATTAAATTGTACAGCTTGCTGTCCAAGGCAGAGTTATTTCGAGCCTAGCAATATGTAATTCGGTACAAACGAATACTGGAATACGCAATCTATTTTGATCGCTACAATTTTTGGAATATCTCTTTGGCGAAATATTCGAATTCGTGGGATTGTGCTTTGTGAATTGCGAAGTGTTGTTAGTTCTGGTTGTATGAATGTGCTTCGTTTGAAAGCCGGTGTGGATTGGTAACTGAGGTAGAAATGAACTCAAATAAAAAAAAAATGTGTTTCATTGATAAAGGTGTATACACACTGACAAAATTAAAATAATATTAGGTATGTCCGTGGCCTATGGACGTGTGCAACATCAGGGGTGGTACACTTGCGCTCCTGCCCCTGAAGAAACCTTCTAATGCCCCTGTTGAAGAACCCTATATTGAAAGAATTTGAAAAAACCGCAGCAGTGAGTTCATCCCACAGCTTCAGTGTGCGTGGGATGAAGTTTCTTTCATACCGCACAGAGCGCACCGTCTTATGCCACTCAGGTGGCAATCAAGCACACGGCCCATCTGATAAACCGTAGTTTATGGACGTGTACAACAACAAGGGAGACGCACAGAGAATTTCTGTGCCGTCAATATAGAAGATAAAACAGGACAAATCTTTGATCTTCCCACTGACAGCACGAATCTCCAGTGATCCCTTGCTACTCAACCCACCGCCGTGAACACAACACGAGGTTATTATGGCCGCGGTATTCTGTAGGACGGGGGTATTTCCCCAGTCAGACTGTTCAATGGAATTGAAATTCTGTAGTGTCCTACCTCCATCAGTTTAGCCGTACAGTTAGACCAGAAAAAGCAGACCCTCGATTCCATAGTCAAAACTTTGGACCTGACCGATATTAACGCTAGGATACAGTGATATGTAGAAGATAAGCATGGAGGGACTAGGTTTTCTAATCAATATAGGGCATTTTTTTTTTTTTTTTTACGTGCGCAAAATCCCCTCGGATACCTCCCCACCGGAGCCGGTGGAGGAGGTTATGTCGGACACGAACCGACTAAAACGCACGCCGCCTGTGGGTCGTTTTGGTTGCCGAAGGTGAGGTTGACAGGCATATCCCTCGCACCCCGGCCGACCCAGGGCCATCTCTCACGATCTGGCCCTCTTCTCGGGTGTGGGGACTACAGAGTCCCCAACTCGTCCCCGGAAACGGGGAGGCGCGCCACGCGCGCCACCGCCGCGGCCTGCTTCTGCCAGGGTGACAGGCGGCTTCACCTGTCACCCCCAGGCCGGCGCTCATGGGGGGCGGAGGTCGTTCATCGACCTCTGACGCCCGAGTTGCCTTCGTACGCGGGCAGTTTGTCTTGCGATCCTAATATAGGACATTTAAAATATGAGGGTAATTTACCATCGTAAAATGCAACGCTATTGGTCGTCAAATTGATGCGTGACGTCTGAATCACGTTCAGACTGTCAACAAGGACATCGTTATTGTGTTCTCTTCGACCTGTTTTATGGTTCTGGGGTTTTACTTAATTTTTATTGCCACGTGGTTCCCGGAAGAGTAGAATTTGGATCACCTCATCGGCGGTATCATACAACGCTACTAAGGGATAGGGCTGTTTAATATCAAACAGATATATACAGCCCACACTTCGCCTCAGATATATTCTGAGGCTTCAACAATAGTGCCCGGAAGACGGCAATAGAAAAATATTACATTTTATTATATTTCTTGACATAATTGTAAAATTTTGACGTTCATACGTGTTATTTATGTACCTGAACTATATAAATGAAATTGATTCTTTGGCTACACATTGTTTGACAAATACTAAAGCCACTTTGACCTTTCTGGTGGTTACAATAGGTACCACAACTTTGTATTTAACTGTTTACAAACAGTTACAAACGTGCCCTGTGGGTGACATTTTGCGACGCATTAAACTAGCCAATCGAACGTAAATCTAATATTAGGGTGGGTAGTGTCATTGAAATGTTAAATGCCTTGAATTTTTCATTAGTTTCACTCGCTGTGGTACTTTTAACACTAATGAGAAATGTACCTTTGTATTTATGAATTTTGACGCATTGTGTACATATGTATTTGTAATATGCCAGCGGAGTTGTTGAAGTTAAGTGTAGAAGTTATGTTAAGTTAAGTATTAAGTGTTAAGTTTGTATATATTGTATAGTTAGCATAGTTTTGTATAAATTTTAGAAAGTAATTGCATTTTTTTCAGTAAATTATAATACTTGGTTTAATGTTAAATTTCTTACCTATTAAATCGTGAATACCTATAATTTAAATAAATATTATTTAACATGTTAATTAAACCTAAGACGAAATTTCTAAAAAAAAAGTTAAGAGTACATTTTGAAATCTACGACTGCTAAATCAGAGGTTGTGGGTTCAATTCCCGTTTCGAGCAATTATTTGTATGCATGTAGGTATTTGTATATTTGCATTGTTCGAGGTGCTGCTATGCATAATTTCAATGTATTTACCAACATAAAGTTTCTATGTTTATACGCATTCTAGACTATGTAGGTATTTCAAGCTACTCGTAGTTCAGCTACGTTTACTTAATGCTAATTTAGGTCTAGAATATTTTAGAATATTTAAACTATCATGGTCACTCACATAAGTATCAAAGTAATCGGGATATTTATCATGTTATAATATGATATAATATAAGATGGTAAATATCCCGATTACTTTGATACAGAGCTACCTAAGCCTAATACTTTTTAATCAACTTTTCTTTTATCTTCCTTTGTTCTCTAACTTTCTCTATAACACGGTTCAACTTTTAAATGTTTTGCGCCTTATGGTCTATAGTTGTGATTAACTTATTATTATTAATAATCTCTTCATAAATGCTAATAGTTATGCATAAAGAAATTGTCTGTGGATCCAATCATCATCATTAATAAGCCCATCGCAGTCCACTGCTAGACATATGACTCTCCCAATATTGAGTGTCTTTGGCCTACTGTTTCCACACTGGCCAGACGCGCAATTGTTAACTTATAAGTATAACTAAATGAAACTATATAACCGTATTATCAAAAGTTTATCATATTTTTGTGAAAGATAGAAATATGTTCGACTTGCCTCAGCTTTCTACTAATTAAGTTAATTTCTTGTTCTTGAAAAGTTTATTTAGATTGAATTCTACAAAAGATTGTAAGAAAATATCTAAGTGACAGTGAAAACTAAATCAAAATTCACTGTTTGGTTCAGAAATTGCTAACGAAGAAACAGACAGACGTGTAAAAGTAATTTTGATTTATACTATATAAAGAATAATGGCAGTCTATGTGTGCTTGTTTGCCACCTAAGTGGTAAAAAAAGTCTTTAGCAGAGATTACAAACTCTTGCTATAAAATCACATCCCAACAAAACTCTTCGTTAAACATTCTTAACATATAAAAGCTTACAGCCGTACACAAATTTCCGAAGTTACCTTTCAGTTATACATTTAAATGTTTGTAAACTTACCGCGGACAATAAAATACTAACTCACAAATAACAATACAATACCAAATAATTGAACTACACGTGTACTTGTTTCACGTCAAAATACATCAAAGTTTGCGAGAACTAGTTCCGATATGTTCCGAGATATGGTGAGGGCGGGCGGACGTGCGTACTCCGCCGTACCGCTGTGAACACTGCTCATCCGCCCTACGCAGCTTATCTTGTTCCCGGTGGAACCAGTGCCGGTTTTAGTACTAACAGCGCCCTGGGCGAGATTTCTACGGCGCCCCCTAATTGCAATTCAAACCCATACGAAAAAAGGCGAAGGATAATAATGAAATAACCATTTATGAAAAGAAATAAACATTTATTAAAAAAACTAATAAAATTTTACTTTTCTAGCCTTTTTATCGGCGAACTCTTTTATTAAGTTATCAAAGTCGATGTTTTCAGCTATTTCATTTTCGATCGACAAAGTTGCCAAGTTTGTCAATCTACATTGTGATATCGTCGATCGCAGATAGGTTTTTATTAGCTTAAGCTTAGAAAAACTCCTCTCTCCACTAGCAACCGTTACGGGAATAGTTAATAATATTCGTAATGCTATCCAAACATTTGGATATAGTTCTTTTAAGTTGCGGTCTTTAATAAAATTTAAAACAAAAACAGGAGTAACCACTTTCTGATCAGGCAAAAACGATTTCAGACTTATGAGTTCATCGCACAACATACATCCATCTATATCTGATTTGGAATTTACATTTAATTTCAATTGAAGATCACTACAGAGTTTGATAAGGTCGTGTTTTTCTGGAATCTGTTTTAAATTGTACAAAAAAGACCAAGATTCCGAGTACTCACATAACTGTTCAAATCTTTCGTTGAGTGAAGTTAACGTCGTGTCCAAAAGACAGTTGAAAAATTCAACCTCAAATTTTTTTTCTGGAGAAGTTATAGGCTCATCTTGGGCAATTTCACCAGCTTGGCGCTTAACACGTCGAATTCTTGTTGTCGCTCTAAACACAGGTTCTATTTCTAACTCTTCAGCCAATTCCTTCGCAGTTAGAATGGCGCTTTTAAAGCCTGTATTTCTATATTCTTCCAAGAAATTGCAGCATTTTTTCAGCATGTCTGTGCATTTACCGAGATCCATGTCTGTTGATTGTAGAGATTTACTAACGACATTAATTTGAAAAAGTATGTCATACCAGACAACCAATGAAACTATGAAGCCGAAATCTTTTAGTTGTTCGGCTAGAGTAGTAGCCTCATGAGAGACTTGAACATCAGTTTGCTGAGTTTCGATAGCCAAAGTGATTAAAGCGTCATGGACGGCGCTAATTTGATAACGGACTGCTTTAACACTGCCTATTCTTGCTTCCCAACGCGTGTCACTGAGTTTTTTTATAGTGTACAATCCCAAGTGATCGGTCAGAATTTTCCATCGATGAACAGAAGCTGAAAACAACGTAAACAACCTCTGAAGTACTCCAAACAAAGTGACAGATTTTACAGATGACTTAGCGGCATCGCATAGTACGAGATTGTAGCTATGACAGCCACACGGCACATATACAGCTAAAGGATTTATGTCCAGAATTCTTCTTTGAACTCCAATATTTTTTCCTTTCATGTTTGCTCCGTTGTCATAGCCCTGACCTCTACAATCGTTCAATTCCAGTCCGTATTTATTTAAAATATCAATAATAACTTCAGTCAGCCTTTCACCAGTCGACTCATTAACAGGTATAAATTCTATGAAATGCTCTTTTACTGATATTTTATCGACATCTGATGATAAATCAACAAATCGTATTGTCAGTGAAAGCTGTTCTATATGACTAATGTCCGGAGTACAGTCAGCTATAATAGAATAATATTTCGATTTCTTTGCACGTGATATGATTTCTGACTTCACTTTTTCACCCATCAGCTCTATTAATTCATTTTGAATGTCTTTTCCGCAGTAGTGGTCAGAAACATCACCCTTTACAGCTAAACGCAAGTGCTCCTCCATAACTGGATCAAATTTGGCTAGTAGTTGTACTAAACCCAAGAACTTTCCATTATTTGGCGTATATAGTTTGTCGGAAGTACCTCTAAACGCCATATTGTTTTCAGCTAAATACAGTGTAATATGCATTAATCTAGACAAAATATTATTCCACCTTGTAGTTTCCTTTCTAATCAAATGTTGCTCTTGACAATCTATTGTTTTTCCCGTTTTTAATCTTAGTTCAGCCTCAATCCATGAGAGGTAAAACTTCTTATGAAAAGTGCTACTTTCATGAACTTTTAACATTTCTGATAAGTGTTTCCAGTCGTTATATCCTTCAGATGCTAAATTCGACGTTGAGCTGCTATCAAATAGCCGGCAACAAAAACAGTAAACTCGATTTTTAGAAACTGAGTATATTAACCAACGACGCTGAATTATTTCATTGTTTGCAAGTTTTTTTGTAAAATGAGAATTTGAGAAATGTCGCCCTGTATCATTTTTTGGATAATTATCAATGTGAGTTTGCACTGGGCCATTAGTTATTATATGATCAATAACTTTGCTATTTCGAGTGAGTGGCCAAGTGGCTGGATCCGATATATTTGGAGCAAGAGAACTAATGTCATCTAGAATTTGTATTTGTTGTACATCACCAATAGTGTCATCCTGAGCAGCATCTGTAATTGTAACACAACTTGTCTCCTCACTTCGGGAAACTTCGTCCACAATCTCTTCAACAGCTAACTGATCTGACTTGTCAGACAGAGACTCCACTACCGATGCATTCGCTTGTATTTCAGATGTAGATGCCACATTAAGGTCTTGATTTTTTGTTGTGATATATTTGCCTATATTCATAAACTTTTTTGTTTTTTCAAATTCCTTCTCTTTTTCTGCTTTTCGCTTTCTATATTTTGATCCAGATGGTTTTCTTTTGAAAGGATCAACGTGTTCAGACATTTTGTACTAATCAAATCTGCAACAAATTAAATCTGCGTAAGTCCGATCATTTCTATAAATTAATTAAATATAGCGCTATTGAGGGAGGACGACCAAAAACGCTTTATATTCAGTAGCCTTACCATGAGTTTGTAAAAACGTTCTCTTCTCGCTATCGAAAACTATCGCTTTGTCCCTGTCATTGTGGTGCACGTGAAAGAGACAAAGCTATAGTTTTCGATAGCGAGAACGTTTTTTCAAACTCATGGTAAGGCCACAGGAAAGCGTTAGCATACACGTGAACTACGATCGAAAAATCTAGGTAAGGTAATATTGTCATGGCAGCGGAATAATTGTGAAATGTTATATTTAAAAGCTTGTGTTACGTGATAGTGCTTAGATTTGTATGAAAAAAATCACGATCATCCACTCGTTCCCGAAAAAATGACTTCTATGTACAGTCAGATGCAAAAGTCGGTGGACACTTTTCACCTTTAACACAAAGGCTTACGAATGAACAGGCTTCATCCACTTTTACACTTGACCGTACCTCCTCGACATTCATTTATTATCTCCGTGTTAAAATTTCATCAACATTATATAGTCAGTTCTAGAGATATTTTATAATATACTAGCTGTTGCCCGCGCAGCTACGCTCGCGTGGTATCCCTATTTAAACCTATAACCCTTTTTTGTCGCATCGCAATCGGTTAAAAAGTAGCCTATAGCAGTCTCATGAGTTCCAACTATACATATGTCAAATTTCATCACAATCGGTTTAGTGGTTTAGGCGTGAAGGGAAGACAAACGAACAAACAAACAAACACACTTTTCCATTTATAATATTAGTATGGATAATTTACTTTAAATAGATTACCCCACTCCAAACATAACAAACAAACAAATGTTACCTCTTTAGTATAATAAGTAAAGATAGTTAAAATAAAATTGTACTTACCTAATTAGTGAAATAATCCGTCATGAAGCAAATACCTACTTAAACACTATTTGAATTTCAACTTTTTGGATAAAACCTATGTCACTCTGTAGTCGGCGACAAAAAGTAAAAAACATGCACTTCGTAACTTAGCGTGGACCGCCTGATTACTGCGTCTGTTTGTTTTAAAATATGTAATTACGATAACTGTTTTTAAGTGCGTGCACCGATTGAATGAATAAGAATGAGCTGTGTTCCGCTCCATCAAAAATAACGTCAACTCTTCTGAACTAAAATGTTAAAAAGAGATAGATAATGTGTTTCTCTGTGGTCGGGGATTCCCAGTTTTAACGGATTGAGCACTGCGTTCCATTCTAGTGTTGCCAACACATCGTTTTTTTTTTTCACTTACAGAGATGGGAATATAAAGGGGCGCCGCTTCACGGCGCCCCTTAAAGTCCGGCGCCCCTGGGCGGTCGCCCAACCGCGCCCTACCCTAACGCCGGTACTGGGTGGAACTTTAAAGCCTTAAGCATATCAGCGGACTTTCTGTGCGGTAATAGTTGGAAAAATTATTATATTTTCTACATCCTTACCTTCGTCGCGTGATTTTAATAAGTTTGTATTACGTTCGTGTGTTTTCTGTAGGATTGTACCTATTGTATGTAGGTTTAAAGGCCTTGAATTCGATTTTAGAGGACTTCAAAATCATAGATTAGTTTGAAATATTATATAGCCAGAACCGGTGACAGTACTATAATAATATAATAATAATAAACCTTTTATTTCATGCAAAAGTACTACTACATACATATTAATGTTGTTTTTACACATAAATTACTTAGGTAATGAAAGTTCCTAGACTATGTGAGTAATGGTATAAAAATAAAATAAAAAATACGTTTGATTGCATGAACCCTTCTTCAAGTGAAGGTGAAGGCCTCCTCTAAAGAAAACCATAATTCTCTCTCTTGGGCTATTTGCGGCCAGCAGGGACCAGCTATTTTTTCCAACTCGTCTGCCCATCTCGTGTAAGGTCTGCCTTGGAGACGTTTGCCGATTGGACCCTTCCACGTTGTTACCCTATTGGTCCATCTCTCGTCCTGTAGCCTCGCTACGTGCCCAGCCCACTTCCATTTTAGTTTTTTAGCGTATGTTAGAGCATCTATGGCTTTGGTGGTTTCTCTAATTTTTGTGTGACGTATTTTTTGCGTCTTTTTAATGTTGAGCATGCTTCGTTCTATTCCGCGCTGGCAAGTAGTGATTCTGCTTTTTATTTTGGATGTGTATTTCCAAGTTTGACATGCGTAGGTTAGGCAAGGTAGAAGGCATGACGTCATGACTTTTGTTTTGATATTTATTGGCATGTTGCTTTTGAATATCTCTTTTAAGGACCAGTACTTGTTCCAAGTGTTTTGTACTCTGCGCTCTACTTCTAGTTCGTGTTGTTTTCTGTTGAAACCAATTTGTTTTCCCAGGTAAATGTATTTTTCGGTATATTTCAGAGTTTCATTGTCCAATGATATTTTTCTCTGTATACTATTTGTCATGACCATAGTTTTTGAAAGGTTCATTTCTAGCCCAACCCTTTTACTAGATGTGTTTAGTGAATCAATCATGTTTTGTAATTGTGTGCCAGATTCTGATAGCAGAACTAAGTCATCTGCGAAGCGTAGGTGGGATAAATATTTGCCATTGATGTTTATTCCTGACTTTTCCCAGTTGAGGCTTTTTATTATTGACTCTAGAACAGCAATAAATAATTTTGGAGACAGCGGGTCGCCTTGTTTCACGCCTCTTCCGATGGAGAACAGAGGTCCACTTAATTCCAATCTTATTTTTGCTGTACTATCTTTGTAAATATTTCTGATTACTTCTATATACTCATGTTCCACTTTTTGAGCTTGCAGGGCAGTCCATATACTTGAATGTGATACGGTATCAAAAGCTTTCTTGTAATCTACATATGCGATGTAGAGCGCTCTTTGCTTCTCTTGGTATTTTTCCATTATTTGTTCTAGGGTATGTATGTGATCGATTGTTGAGAAGCCTTTACGAAAACCTGCTTGTTCTATTGGTTGGTTTGCTTCTATGGTGGCACTTATTCTTTTGTTAATTATGGATGAAAATAGTTTGTAGATAACTGAGAGTAAGCTTATGGGCCTGTAGTTTGTGATATCTTTTGAGTCACCTTTTTTGTAAATTAAAATGATTTCCGACTCTACCCATTGCGATGGTATTTCAGCAGTTCTTAATATAAGGTTAAATAATTGTGTTAATAAGGGAGCCAGTAGCGGCCCGGCGGTCTTTATAGCTTCATTTGTAATGCCGTCTGGTCCTGGGCTTTTATCTAGCTTTAACTTTTCTATTTCTTGTGTGATTTCTTTTTCTGTTATTGCTGTTATGATCGTAGAGTTTGAAGTGTTTGTGGAGTTTGTGGATTTTGTAGGGATAGTATTATTTGAATTGCTATGGCTGGTATCTTCGTTTTCTTGTTCTTTATATAGTGTTTTATAGAAATTGGATGCTACAGCTATGATATCTTTGCGGTTATTTATGGTTTTGTTATTGCAGTTTAGGCCATCTATCCAATATTTGTTTGTTCTTAGTTCTTTAAGTGCCTTTTTTGAGCTTCCCGCTTTCTCCAAGTGCTTTTCAATGGTCATCGATCTGTAGCTTTTGTAGTCATTTTTAATGAGTTTACTTATAAGTTTATATAGAGCTGATAGTTCATTTTTTGAGGTTCGAGTTTTTATCTTAGCCTGCTGTAACTCTTGTCTTCTCTTGATGAGTTCTAGTGTACGTTCTTTTAAAACTTTATGGTCTCGTTTTGATATTTTAGTGTTTTGAGCGTCCTGTAAACTCTGAGATATGGCCTTGGTTAATGTGTTATAGAAAGCCTGCAGTGGTATTTCCTCTTGGTATTTATGTAGATCCTGTAACTGAGAGGAAATGTTTTGTTTATACGATATTATTTCTTCTTTGGTTTTCAGTGATGAATATCGATTGGTTTTGTACGCTGTGCGTTTTTTCTTCTGTTTTGTGATAGACATTGTTGCTCTAATTGCTCTGTGGTCAGACGGGTAATTCAGATTTAGGACTTCTATATTTTGGAAGATGTTTGGCTGGTTTGACAGTACGAAATCTATTTCATTTTTGTATTTTGCATCCGGAGATCGCCAAGTCCATCGTTGGGTGGGTTTTTTATGAAAGAAAGTATTTAAAATCGCTAGTTTGTGTTCGAGGGCGAAATCAATTAGCCTCTGACCTCTCTCGTTTCTTTCACCATACCCGTTTGGTTTCATTATTAGGTATTCATCTTTTCTTGGTTGCCCTATTTTTGCGTTGAAATCACCCAGTAGAATACGGTTCTTGTGAGCTTGGACTAGAGCCCTATTGACGTTCGAGTAGAAGGTGTTAATATCGTCTTCACACGCGTTTGCAGTTGGTGCGTATGCTTGTATAATTGACAAGGAAAATCCCTGTATGTTTAAGTTCAATAATGCTACTCTATCATTTATGCCCTTATAACTTTCAATCCAATTCTTGCGGGTTTTATTTATTATGAAACCGACTCCATACTGTCCAGGTGTATTTCCCGTGTAACAAAGTATGAAATTATTATATTCTTCTATCCGGTTCCCTGACCTCCTTACCTCGCACAGTCCAATTATGTCGTATTTGACTGTAATGAGTGCTTCGCTAAGTTCGATTAAACGTTCGTAAGTAGCTAATGTTTTGACGTTGTAGCTTAATATATAGAGCAGGTCTCTCTTCTTTTTAGTTGAGGTAGGTATTTCTTGGATCAGTTTTTCTTTTCTTGGTATTGAGGAAGTTTGGGATATCTTCTTTAGAGGGTTTTGGTCTTGATCTTCCACGGTGACCAGCCGGGTTGGAAGATAGTTTTTGTTGCTTAGTTGAGATTGGTTATGTGTTGAATCGTTAAGGGAGGGGGTTGTTGGTTGCTATAAATGTAAGTTGTTGGTTGTATTGTCATTGGTTATATTGTCGTTGGTTGCACCGTCGTACGTTTGGTTTTGTGGTGTGTTGACATTTTTGTTTGTCAAGTAGCTTAAAATGCTTGGCTTTAGGACTCCTTCTGAGACGCTGTTTGATCTGGTTATAGATGGGTTTGAGCGTTTTACCTTGTTTTTCTTGAGGGGTCTTGTTGTACTATTACTATTTAGTGTTGGGTCTGGCTCCGGTGAAGTCATCAGTGTCCTTTTGCTATTTGATTTTAGTATAATAAGCTTGTCGTATCTTATCGTGACTTTATTTCCTTTCTCGCGCTCTTTATTTGCTTCTTCTTGCAGTTCTTTTCTTTTTTCTAATATATATTTAGGGTAATCTTCGCTTAAATAATATTGGGTTTCTTTCAGTAACCTTTTTTGCTTGAGAATGCTAATCTTTAAACCGAGGGTTGAAAGAGTTATAATTATTGGTCGCGGTTTAACGCTTTTTTTCCCCACTCTCTTTATATCTTGAATATCTCTACAGTTCAATTTTAAGGACAGTTTTTCACTTATGAATTGCAATAAATTATTCTCCAAGTTATGGTAGGATGACTCATTCTCCTCGATACCGAAGAAAATTATATTTCTCTGTCTTGCTTGTTTTTCCATAAATTGAATTCTTTTTTCTTGTTGTTCAACTTTTTCTTTCAAGGTTTCGTGTTTTCCCTCCAATATTGTAAATTTCTCTTCTAATTTGTTAGTTATGTTGAGTGTTACCTGTTCAGTCACCTTTTCACAGCTTTTTTGGATTTCTATTTTTTGTACGTTCAGCTCCTTCTGGATATTTTGTAAAGCTTTCATAATTTCCTCCATGATGTCTGTTTGGTACTCTTTGCGTTGTCTTTTAGTGAATTAACAAGTTGTAAATAGATTCTTTGTTTACTATCCTAGTGGTGACCTCTCGTGGCGTTACTCGGAACGCTATGCAATGGATGATTGTAGTTGAAGGATCGGTCTAACGATTATGAGCTAGTATAACTGCTCATCGATAGATGGCGCTTTAATAAATATTGTGGTGGATAATGACATTGAGTTTTTGATCGATGTTAATCTTTGAGGTTATTTATCACTATTATTTGTACATAAGTTGTTCTTGTTGTATGTTTAAACTTTATGTCTTCCAGTAACCACCAAACCAAACTAAATAACACGATTTATAGTCACTTGCCGTTTCTGGCTTGTGTAATTGGTAAAAAACACTGCACGTACAAAAAGTTATTTTCGTTGATTTTCGCGGTATTTGTTTATTATTCTTCTGAACTTCACTTTGTCCTTGGTTATTATGCACTTATCTAACTTATTGGTGAATTGCACTTTAGATCGGCGTTTCTTTTATATTTTTAGTAAAAAGTTTCACAGAGACGATGTTGACAGTGGCACACCAGCCCAGTAGACAGTACTACAATAATTCAAACAATTTAATATTCTTAAATCAAAATCTCAAAAAATATACAAATAATTCACTCTTGGCTGGAAGCGACGGCCATGCTCCCATAAAAGCAGTATAAGTCAAATAAATATGAAGAGAAGAAGTGGTTGATCCAGGGATCCAAGAAATTCTTAACACTTACCAACGCCGCGATTTATGGCACCAATACAGACAAAAATACGAAAAATGAAATACGACACTGAATGTACCTGCAGAATTCTGTAGAGAGTGGAGGTGGAGGTACTTCTACAGTCAAAAAACAATAAACTTGAATAGAAAACCTCATTACGCTGCATCTCTGTAAAATATACGCCACTTAAGTACTCCCCAGAGAACTAAAGGTGGCTTCAGACTACGGTATATTATTGCACTATATATTATAGCGTGGTGGAGCAAATTAGAACACGTGCAGGGCTTAGATGACACCCGCATACGGTGCAGAATATCAAATCAAGAACCGAGCGGTTCGGAGACTCTTTCCTTTGTCGCACCATTAAGGCCTAGAATTTATTACCAGCTAACGTGTTTCCTTCTTCCTACAGTCCCGCCTCCTTGAGGCTGTCGAGCTGAGTGTCACCATTATAACATGGTATACGTATGTAATGGTGACCCTCTTTTCTGAGACTTTACCTTCAGTTTACCATCAGGCGATTCTAATTGACACGTCCTATATAAAAAATAACTGTAAACGTGTCCCTACTTAATGAATAGAGCGAAATATTGTTGTGCTATAATTAATCAATTAATTATGCTGTCGCAGTCCACTGCTGTACAAAGCCCTATCCTAATGTCAGGTGGCTTTGGAATTATGTATCCACGCCGGCCAGACAGATTGGTAGGTACAGGGTTTTATTTGGAGTTTACTATTCTCTCGTAGTGATATCGTCAGCATATTTTTACCACTTACGACACCGTGCGGATGAGATGGGCTGGTGATACTTGTATTCTTTCTCCGTCACTACACGAATGCTGTGCTGTAATGTACTATGAACTATAATATATGATATATTATATTTTAGCATACTCTGAAGTCAACTTTGAGTGTCTGAGCTTACATTACTGTCTTGCCAAAAGCTTCAGAGACTCGCTACAACTTAATGCAGAAGGTCGTCTGTACATGACAAGCTTCGCGCAGAAGCTTTGCATCTTAAAACTAAATTCGTCAACTCGACATCTAAAATTTGTGTTTTCTAATAACGAGCTTTGCATGGAATACAAACTTTTTGTCGGTTCCACTGGGGCTGGTAGGTACAGTTCTTGCGACGCCTAACGGCCGGACGAATTTCAAATAATGGGGTCTCAAATGAAAGGTATTTATCGCCCGAGTGTCATAGGGTACATAAAATGTCGATTACTAATATGTGTAATTATATATAATACTAGCTGACCCACCCCAGCTTCGCCCGGGGTATATTTTGAAGCTTCATATCCCTTTGAGTCCGTATGTTTTAGTCTTCAAAATATGTATGAAAAATTGCCGGATTTGTTAACATTTATTATCAATGCTCCGCTCCCTTAAGTAGTAGCGTGATGATATATAGCCTAAAACCTTCCTCGATAAATGGACTACCCAACACTGAAAGAATCATTCTAATCGGACCAGTAGTTCCAGAGATTAGCGCGTTCAAATTTACAAATAAACAAACAAACTCTGCAGCTTTATAATATTAGTTAGATAACATTAGTATAGATAATATTAGTATAGATTATACAACTGTTCGGGACTTTTCGCGAAAAGTCCCGAACTGTTGTATAATTATGAATTCACACCGCGATAATAACATATATAATAAAATAAAATAAATTATTAAAAAATAAAAAACCCGACTGCTGTCTAAAACATCAAAACAACTTTGATAGCAGACGGTACCCATTAAGTTTTTTTCCGTTTATGATTGACAATGATGGCAAAACCACTAAGGTGGTAGATAAGCAAACGGCCCACCTGATGGGAAGTGATTCCCGGGGCCTCAGAAATCCAAAGTACAAATTTTAGACGCCTCTTAAAAATTGATAGGAGGATGATGATGCTGAGCGATGTCCGAGGATGACCCACATTTCACCAACTATGATCTTCGGACACTACGTAAAGGGGAGCGAGCCTCCTGTCGTCAAGCGGGCACGTTGTCATCAAAACAGCTCGATGCCATAGTCTTTGATGGTTCTATTCTACTTCACCGGGTACCAGTACTGCAAATAACTAGTTCAAGTGAAATGTAATATTGATGGCATTCTAACAGATCGTATATAACTGTAAGGAAATTTTATAAAGTCGAGAATCATAGAAATGTTTTAATAAGATCGTTTTTCAACCACTTAGGACTACTTAGTAGGTCTTTCACCTTCGAAACGTAAACATAATAGGACCTAAGACCTCTCGCTTGTACTTAAAGAGACTACATAACAGGAACATTAGCTAAGTAAGGAGATTAGTGGCACTCCATTTTGAGCTCTTGATTATAGCAATAGGATACAATTTGCAATGCATGGTTCTAGTCAGTAATACTTTAAGTCTTGCTTTGGCCACTGGACACATAATACTTACAAAGAAAAGCTTATCGTATTGTTTGTTGATATTATAAATATAAAATAATAGTGAATACTATTTCGTTATGTTGGAAATAGATTTGAATGTGGCAACAAATATTTATATTACCTAGGTTACAGGTCCACAACGTAAAAATCTAGTAGTAAAGGAACCACTACAATATGGGGTTCTTCAAGACGGGCATCAGAAGGTTTCTTCGTGGTCGGCAGCGAGAGTGTAACACCCCTGGTGTTGCATACGTCCATAGGCCACGGTAATCACTTCCCATCAGGTGGGCCGTGTGCTTGTCTGCCACCTTAGTGGTTTTGACATCATTGTCAATCAGTCTAAGTGGTATAAAAAAATACACATCCTAGTAGACTCGTGCTACAAAAACTATTTTCAAGCTTGTGATAGATAGGTTACGCTTGTTACAGGTATTTTTTTAACAAAAAAAAATGATCCGACTTCTAGAAAAAAATTGTAGTAAACAATAGATGCATATATATCTCAAAAGATAAAAATTCGCGCAAGACTTTTGTTGAAGTCGGTGCCAAGTCATACGTGTGACGCAGGCATTTAGGGTATATCAATTATCACAGCCGTGCCACATCACCTGTTTTGTGCAAAACAGCAACGCAATTCAAATATACCGATATGACGAGATTGACGTAAATGCCAACCGTCTTTACCCATATTTTATCTCGAACCTAATCAAAAAAAGTAATTTTGTAAATCCGTTCACAAATAACGGCGCTATGCGTGCACAAATATAAAAAAACACATTCGAATTGAGAACCATCTCCTTTTTATAACTAAGTTAAAAGTGGTTCCCAGCAGAGTAGAATTTGGACCACCCCATCTGTTCCCATGCGGTGTCGTACAAGGCGACTAAGGGATAGGGCTGTTTAACATCAGACAGATATATACAGCCCAGACTCAGCCTCAGAGGCCTGCCTTGAGTCAATAATAGTGCCCGAAAGACGGCAATAAGTTCACCCCCTATTACGTTGGACCGGATTGAAATATAGGTGAAATGTGGGTGTTAATTCACCTCTGTCTAAACCTCCGGGGACTAAGGCGTGATTATATGTATGTAAAAGTATAATTGAACTTTAAAGTAACATTGCCCCGTGTTGGGGCAAGCCGAGGGTAAGTGGTAATTCAATTAATTATGAACTCTTTTTATTATTCTGTACCTACATTACGCTAGTTATCACGAAACTCCCTTGTGTAAACTTTACACAAGTACTTACTATTTAACGGCTGAAATTGCTGTACTAAGTGTTTATAGTCTTTAAGTGACTATTATACTTAGATGGGTCCGTAACTAAACTTCGAGAGTCATATGTTCGATGAATGGAAAGTCGACAGAACGTTTGATCGAATATTGCTTTTTCGAATGAACCGTTTATCGCCAAATGCAACTTCGACTGAACGTTTTATCGAATATTTATTAATCGATGGATTGCTATTTCGAATGAGATTTAGCCATGAAATTTCATGAAAAGGAAGATAATTAAGCACAACTGAAGTGAAAAATGTTTATTATAATAAAAAATAAAGGGACATAACGTTTAGTTATAATAGTAATTTTTGAAGTGGCAAATGTAAGCCAACGAGCTCATGAATGTGAGTCTGTCCATTTCTGATTTTTGATTTAATAGTTTATCCATTTTTTTTTCTTGAGTACCTGCTTCTTCTTTTTGTTTGGTGAAACTGTTTCATCCTGAGCTTTAATTTTTTCAATGATTCATTCATCATTTTTTTGCTCTTTTTCTATTACTGTTATTGTTTTGAACAAATTCCACTTTTTTCGTCCTAACAGCCCGTTCCAGCGGTGGTGCCAAGATTCAACAGAATTTTGACAATTAAGCGTGTTCAATTCTAAGCGATCATGGATAGACCATGTCTCAGGTGGAAACAATGGTGGAAGTTTTTGAATCGATACATTTAAAGAATTGGTAGAATTTGTTTCAGTCTCATTTGTGGCTGTAGTTGTGACATTCTTGAAAGTGCCATCGACATAATATTTCGAAAACCAGGACACAATTGAATTTACTTCCTCCGGTAGCACGTCTTTTTGAAGCAAAAGAAATGTTTGGCGAATTTCTTCTGGCTTTAGGTATTATAATAATAATTATTTGTTAACTAATCTTTGACATTATAGAGGTTGATTGCAATGTTATAAAGAGGAAAGATTCCACCATAGTTTCCACTGGAGATATGGTCTATCCTCGATCGCACTTCAGCTGTGCTTTATTATCTTCCTTTTCATGAAATTTCATGTTTAAATCTCATTCGAAACCGCAATCCATCGATTAATAAATATTCGATAAAACGTTCAGTCGAAGTTGCATTTGGCGATAAACGGTTCATTCGAAAAAGCAATATTCGATCAAACGTTCTGTCGACTTTCCATTCATCGAACATATGACTCTCGAAGTTTAGTTACGGACCCTACTTAGATACCTGTTCAGTATAACGTTTTTATAAGGAAGGAAAATGAGAGTTGTATATTTTTCTAAAACGTGATTACATAACTTATAAAATCACTAGTAGTGATACCGTAGGTTTAATAACGTGATTAGGTAACAGACATTAAAACGTGTTCACTAATTTTCGCATATATTATAGTTCGGTTAACATAAATGAAAGTTTAGGAGTGAGAGTAGGTACATACAATAATACGTACCCAGTTGAAAATTGGAAGAATTGTACAAAACACGAGCATAAAATGTAATATAAAAATCCTCATCGATTCGAATTTCGGATTTTGTTGGGGTCAAGTGTAATGAAAAATTTGTAATCGCGATTTTCAGCAAAATAGTAAGATTTATCATAAAAATATCTATTACAAATTTGAAGATCATGCAATTATTTATTAAAATCGGTCAAGTGCGAGTTGGACTCGCACACTAAGAGTTCTGTACAAAACTGAATTGAAGCGCGAACTTGTGCTACGTAAACGTAAATTTACTTTGAATGCGTTAAGTTAGAATTTCACTATTATGGTACTTCTCTTTGTGGTAGAATCATGAAACCTGGGAAGAAGTCAGGTCTTATAGCACAAGTAAAGGGAAGATTGCGAAAACCGTAAATATGTAGCAACCCATACCGTACTGTTACCGGTGATAGATGGATTATGGTGATGTGCCAAATACTTGCGGATTTCAGTCCTCTCCCTTTATTTATGTTATAATATTTTACCATTTGTTATCATAGTTGGCGTGATGTGGTTGTCAATACACCTCTACCTACACATTCGAGGCTTTACAAGCGTGAATATGTGTATGTTTGTATTTCTGATTCCGTTACTCCCCCAAACAGAACGAAATACAGCATACTGCTACGTAATATACACCATTCGTTGACTCCACAACTTACTGCAATATTTTTAAGTCTTATCATTTATGTCAAGCCCCAAAATTCATAAAAAGGGTAACATTTACATTATAATGACGTCACAGATATGTACCAAAGCGACAGTATCGCAGTGTTGGCCGTATTACACGGAAATATTAAATACGGAACCACAGTAGCTCAAGGACGCGTCCTCGGATTTGAAGCAATCGATAGGACTCGTATCAGTGTTGTTAATAATGACTGAAATAAATGACCTTCAACTTTACCCTTATATTTATAATGTCTACATTTGAATGACTGCCAGGTCAGCGGTCGGTAGCGAGTACAACTACCGGTGTTTTAGTTAGATTTCACATCAGGAAAAGGGTTTATATCTTATAAAATGATCATTAACACAAAAGGACGTCTAGAAAAATTGTCCAGTTGTCGTCTATGAAACAGGTTAAACATACTTTACAGGAGGTAGGACACGGCGGTATTTCCGTTCAATTGAGTAGTCCGACTGGGGAAGTACCTCCGCCCTACATAATACCGCTGCTATTATAACTTCGTGTTGTATTCCCGGCGGTGAGTAGGGTAGCCAGAGCTCACCGGAGAGTTTTTGTGCTGTCAGTGGGAAGACCAAAAGCTTGTCCTGCTTTGTCTTTTACACTGACGGCACAGAAACTCTCTGTGCTTACTGGGTTGGCAGCGCGAGTGTGACTCCCTTCACGTCCATAGACTACGGTAACCACTTTCGATCAGGTGGGTGGTGTGCTTGCCTGCCTCCTAAGTGGATTAATTCTGCGAGATGGATTATAACCTCGAGACACATATCTTGAACCTACATTTTATAACTCTTCATTGATGATATTGCCAATGGAATGTCACTTTTGTCTAAATCCCAAAGCCTAGGCGCGCGGATTCATATGCAAATTCTTTATTTCTCAAAACGGTGCAAATTATCTCTTTTTGACGTCAAATTCTGCTTAAAACTAAGTTTACCACCGCTTTCTTAGGCGCTAGTATAGAGAGAAGAGGGCCAGATCGTGAGAGATGGCCCTGGGTCGGCCGGGGTGCGAGGGATATGCCTGTCAACCTCACCTTCGGCAACCAAAACGACCCACAGGCGGCGTGCGTTTTAGTCGGTTCGAGTCCGACATAACCTCCTCCACCGGCTCCGGTGGGAAGGTTTCCGTGGGGATTTTGTGCACGTAAAAAAAAAAAAGGCGCTAGTGGAGAAGAAACGGCGCGCGGCGCAACAAACTCCACTGCGGCATTTTCGAGGCGTTTTGTTATTATTTGTACTTGGTGGATTTGAGCTCGTGTACCGCCGCGCCGTGTCCTCAAAAGATACCCATTAACGTGTACTGCGCGTATAGAGGTCATTTAAAGTCCAAGATATATCCCGAGGTATAATACCCAGGGTGGAACGGATAGCAATATAAGACCGATTCCTATGCAGTGGAAACCCACAGCTTATTTGCTAGCCCAACTCGACAGCCCTAAATGTCATTAATAAAAACACTCAACGTTTCTACATGTACCCGATGGTCTTAAGAAATTACCGATGAGCTTATTCCGCAAAAAATGGTGAATTTTTATGTAACAAGAACTATTACGACATTACGGAATATTTTTATGACAATTTTTTTTAATGTATAAATTGTATTTTCTCAATTATTATATTTGGACACTAGCACCGCGCCGCGGTTTCACCCGCGTAAACCCTGATCCCATGGGAATATCGGGATAAAAAGTAGCCTATGTTACTCACGAAGAATGTAGCTTTCTAATGGTGAACGAATTATTAAAATCGGTTCAGTACTTTTTGAGTTTATTCGTTACATACAAAAATACAAATCTTTCCTCTTTATATAATATTAGTATAGATATACAAGTAGATTTTGTCATTAAATAAACATTGAATTTTAGTTTAGACGAGTTAGAACTTAGCCTATGAAGCAATTATTAATTAAAAATGTGTGGAGGTAATGCATGTAAAAAATCTGGTAGGGAATAGAAAGTTAATATTTGCACGCCACAAATGGCAAAACATGCTGTATATCCTAAATCACCCCAACACCTGTAACCAACCATATTCTAGGAAATAAAATCTACCTACACCGTTATACCACTGGTTATTTAAGTCTAATAACTAAATGGAGTTCATAACTGCCAATAACATGAAAGTAGGGTGATGATCGCTGTCCATCAGACAGGTACCTAACTATAACATCATATACGAGGGTATATTATGAAAGGAACGAAGTATGTTGCCGATCGGAAGCCGGGCTACCAAAGCCGCACCCGTTTCCGGCCACCTTTGCCGTGATGCCTTCGTCATCGTAGTCTAAGATCTTATGGCACTATTTCAGTGTATGTATTATTATGTAGACAAGTAGCTATAATATTACAGTATTCATCGTTTATAAACTATGATTCTGTGGCGCAAGTAGGTATTGTTTGTTACAATGGGTTCTAGATAGCAACTTTTTCACCTCTGATAAATATCGTCCGAGTGCCATCACTGCGACGCGAGCGAGGACTCGTGGCTGCACACGCTCACCGAGTGTCCGACGTGGGAGACGCCGAGACGGGAGCTGGAGGCGGCCCTGGGAGTGAGAGTTCTCACGCTCTCCACCTTGCTTGCGGCGATGGTTCGCTGCGCGGATGTGTGGGGATGGCCGGCGCCTCCTTCTGCGAGCAAGTAATGCTCGTCAAGGAGGAAGCGGGGCGGGAGTGGCAGCGGGAGCGACGAAAGATCGCAAGCCAAGCTGCCCGCGTACGAAGGCAACTCGGGCATTTTAGGTCGATGAATGACCTTCATCCCCCATGAGCGCAGGCCTGGAGGTGACGGGTGGAGCCACCTGTCCCCCATTTCCGGAGACGAGTTGGGGACTCTACGGTCCCCACACCCGAGGAGAGGGCCAGATCGAGAGAGATGGCCCTGGGTCGGCCGGGGTGCGAGTGATATGCCTGTTAACCTCACCTTCGGCAACCAAAATCGACCCACGGACGGCGTGCGTTTTGGTCGGTCCGAGCCCGACATAACCTCTTCCACCGGCTCCGGTGGGGCACCCGTGGGGTTTTGCACACGTAAAAAAAAGCCTCTGATAAATATATTTTTGATACTCAAAATAGTACGTCTGTCGTCAAATATATTGATTATTGCCTTGCAAAACTCAAACTCAAACAAGTAACTTAACGTAGAATATATCACCCACGCGTCCCGAAATAGCTAGATAGATATAGGTTAAAAAAGATTGGGGAACTTTTCGTGTTAGGTTACTTGTAATAATGCACGAAAACAGAGACGACAGTTTTTGACACACCCATATTTTTTTATGTTCTTTTATACCACTTAGGTGGCAGACAAGCACACGGTCCACCTGATGGAAACTGGTTACCGTGGCCTATGGACGTGTGTAACACCAGAGGAGTCACACTTGCGCTGCCGACCCTGAAAGCAGAGAGCGCCGTCAGTGTAGAAGACAAAGCAGGACAAGTCTTTGGTTTTCCCACTGACAGCACAAAAACTATCCAGTGAGGCTCTGGCTACCCTATTCACCGCCGGGAACACAACACGAGGTTATTATGGCCGCGGTATTCTGTAGGGCGGAAGTAATCATCCAGTTGGACTAATCTATTGGACGTTAATACTGTCGTGCCCTATCTCTATAATTGTCATTACAATAATCGTAAAAAATAACTTCATTTTTTAACTATCAAGGCAGCACTAATGGACCATACTCTGTATAATTCACCACTAAAACATATAACCACCCCCTATCCTCACGCTACGCGCGTGGAAATGCAATTACCGCTGAAGAACTATTAGTAATGGACTATATATAGAATTGTTTTGTACTCCATGTCTATTAAAAGTAGATTATAAATTATCTGTCATATTTAATAGCTCTAGACCAAATATGGCTCCCGAAAATCAACGTTACTAGTCTCCATTTTTATGACTCAGGAAAGTCGTTTTCGCTGGTTTGGTCATGTTTTGTAGGAACCACCGGATCCCGGTAGGAGAGGTAGACCCAACAAGTGTTGGCTTGACGTCATTTAGATACATGGCAATGATTATATTACCATGGATACGAAAGACCTTGTGAAGTGGAGGAGAAAAAACTGTAAATTGTACCCTGGACTCCGAGGCGATGCGACCGGAATTAACGCATGGATAATGATGAAGGCAAATAGCCCAGTAGGAAAATATTTAAATATGGTACGTTACTGGTAGAAATAGAAAAAAGTGTAGACTTTTTGCGAAAGCGACTGCTGTCTACTTACTTAGAAGTGTAACAGCTAGGAGGTGAAATTGGTTTGGGACCCAAGAATTTTGATGGTGCCCTAAACTCCCTCATATAGTCAAATAAGAATGCAGAAAGCTACCTTCAGCCGAGGTGCATTTTAGTTATATTCAGATATATACACGCTCCTAGACTATACTATAGCACTGGGGCTAGTATTATTGCAAAAGAACAATGTGTCAAAAATTCGCCTTTCACAAACCTGACAATATACGAGAATACGGTATAGAATATCCGATCTAAAACCGAGCGGTTCGAAGACTCTTTCCTTTGTCGCACCATTAATGCCTGGAATTAATTACCAGCTCACGTATTTCCTTCTTCCTACAGTCCCGGGTCGTTTAAGCGGGGCATAAAAAAGCATGAGGCCGTCAAGCTGAGTGTCACCATTGTAACATGGTACATGTAAGTAATGGTGACCCTCTTTTCTGAGACTTTGCTACCATCAGGCGAGGTAAAGTCTAATTGACGTGTTCTAAATAAAAAATTAATAATTAGGTAAATAACTAACAACACATTTTGCGTAAGCGATGACCCATCCAAATGGCAACACACGTAAGCGATGACCCATCCAAATGGCAACACACGTAAGCGATGACCCATCCAAATGGCAACACACGTAAGCGATGACCCATCCAAATGGCAACACACGTAAGCGATGACCCATCCAAATGGCAACACACGTAAGCGATGACCCATCCAAATGGCAACACACGTAAGCGATGACCCATCCAAATGGCAACACACGTAAGCGATGACCCATCCAAATGGCAACACACGTAAGCGATGACCCATCCAAATGGCAACACACGTAAGCGATGACCCATCCAAATGGCAACACACGTAAGCGATGACCCATCCAAATGGCAACACACGTAAGCGATGACCCATCCAAATGGCAACACACGTAAGCGATGACCCATCCAAATGGCAACACACGTAAGCGATGACCCATCCAAATGGCAACACACGTAAGCGATGACCCATCCAAATGGCAACACACGTAAGCGATGACCCATCCAAATGGCAACACACGTAAGCGATGACCCATCCAAATGGCAACACACGTAAGCGATGACCCATCCAAATGGCAACACACGTAAGCGATGACCCATCCAAATGGCAACACACGTAAGCGATGACCCATCCAAATGGCAACACACGTAAGCGATGACCCATCCAAATGGCAACCGCACTGAAGTAACTTAACCCATTGATCGATTACCGAACAGAGGATACAAGCCCTATTTCAATCGTCAATAAAAAAACAAAAAGACAAGGATCATTTTCACCCCATTGTTTTAACCTCAGACCTCAGGCAAGCTACCGAACTGACCTTTTCACTCAAAGCCTGACGTAATTGAACGTCTATCTATGATAGCGCACATTTCTAATTAAAAGTGTAATGTGAAAATAGACAGGCTAGAGCGGCCGGGGGTGAAATATGACGAAATGCCCGATATTACGTTGTTTTATTTTACTACCTCACTTAGACAGTTCAATCAAAGTACTATCCACTCAGACAAACAACTTCTACTGAAGATTTTAACACCAAGAAATAGGAATTATCTATGAACTATTTTTACTAATTATACAATTGAAAAGAGGTCGTGTTTTTTTTTTTGTGCGCAAAATCCCCACGGATACCTCCCGACCGGAGCCGGTGGGAGAGGTTATGTCGGACTCGAACCGACTAAAACGCACGCCGCCTGTGGGTCGTTTTGGTTGCCGAAGGTGAGGTTGACAGGCATATCCCTCGCACCCCGGCCGACCCAGGGCCATCTCTCACGATCTGGCCCTCTTCTCGGGTGTGTGGGGACTACAGAGTCCCCAACTCGTTCCCGGAAAACGGGGAGGCGCGCGAGGCGCGCTGCCGCCGCGGCCTGCTTCTGTCAGGGTGACAGGCGGCTCCACCTGTCACCCCCAGGCCGGCGCTCATGGGGGGCGGAGGTCGTTCATCGACCTCCGACGCCCGAATTGCCTTCGTACGCGGGCAGCTAAAGTGCTCGTGTTTGTACATTGGAGATTAGAAATATATAAAAATAAACTTGATGCCTGAACCTGCAGGTATGTATATTCAGTATTGTTTTATATTTTAATTTACTAATACTAATAATAATATTTTAAAGAGCCGCGGTAGCCTAGTGGTATGGGTAATGGACTGCTGAGACGAGGTCTTGGGTTCGATCCCAGGTTTTACCATGGCACACACCAATGACTTTTCGATGCTTTTCGAAGTTATGTGTGTATTTATCACAGTTTTATAAGTGCCCGGTTAATGACAATAGGCTCGCCACCTTATTACATTGGGACCTAAACATAAACTGGCGAAATGTGGGTGCTAGCACCTCTGCCTAACCCTTCGGGGATATAGGCGTGAGTTAATGTTATGTTATGTTTAATTTAGATAAATCCCATGTACATTATGTAAATAAAAAAACTTCGGTTTGTCAAAAAAAATATATTTTGGAATTCTTGTCTGTTTATTCGCGATGAATGCAAAAACTAATGAACTAGTTTTGATGTATTTTATTTTGTTAGAAAGTTCTTGGACTGACATAAAATCTTGTCATTGTTTGATCTCAATCAGTGCAGTAAAACTATGAGATAAGAGTTATTTCTTATCTTATAGTGTTTATTATGGAAAGGATATTTGCAAACGGCGTGTACACCGAGGTCCACGCGGACGGACTCGCAAGCATAGGCTAGTGTAGGTACTTTATATAATTATCTATAAATCCTTTTGAATCTCAAAGTGAAATCTTAATAACACAGTGGATTTGTAAAGCCTACACAGACAATCCCCCGGGGTTTTACAGGAAATATTTAATTGCTCCTGTCGATCAAGCACGGCTTTATCTGCGTGGTACTGTGAGCTTTTGTTTATAATGGTTACGAGGATAAACCATGTCGTACACTACTTTTAGCTTCAAATATAGAATAGGTAATGTACTTGTTCAGTGACCAGCGATTTTAAATCACCTTTCTGCGTTTAAATCTCGTGATTTAGCGACTGAATCTACATAGCTTTATGACTTTGAGAATGTCGCGGGTCACCATCTTACAAGTCTCTTTTATATGCACACAATAATCTGTAATCTTTGCATGAATTTAGTGTATGTTTTTTATGTAAATAATTGTTGGTGAACCTTAATTAATAAAATAATATGTTCATTGTTCAAGCTATGTTTTCTTTGATTTTTTTATTAGTATTTTGTTAATTATTTATTATGCTATGCTATTTGGTTCGCGCTATTTGGTACTGCGACCCAGTGCTAGTGATTGAAAATATCGCTTTAGTCTGGTATAAATTATGTTGTACTTAATAGATATTATTCGGTACGCTTCCAATATATCGTATAATGTAACATGTCCCCAAAATATGACATGTAGTTTTTACGTGTATCTCGAAGGCGAACGATTACAAATTATTTCATTGGTATTATCATCGACTGCTAAATCAGAGGTCGTGGGATAGTATAAATAAATACTTGTATCCATGTTCTAATTCCCTGTTTAGCACTTTGTTGTATTAAGTGAATGCTCATACAATTTTCATATCATTTATCAAATTACTCAACGACTCAATTACCTGCTAGTTAATACTAGTAGTCGTACTCCAGGGAACAGTATAATTACACTGCATGGCATATGTCAGTGTACAAAAGGGATAAACTAGCTTATAATAATACGAACTAACCCGCCCCGCCGGTCTTGCTCGTGACTTATATTGAAAACTCATTATCACCCCTTTAAGCTTGTATTTTTTTGTCTTCAAATAATGTATGGAAATATGTAGGATTTGTTTACATTCATGATCACTGCACCGCTCCCTAAAGTAGTAGCGTGATGATATATAGCCTATAACCTTCGACGATAAACGGACTATTGAACATAAAAAATTATGTTTCAATTCGAACCAGTAGTTCTTGAGATTAGCGTGTTCAAACAAACAAACAAACAAATAAACTCTTCAGCTTTATAGTATCAGTATTGATTATAATACCGTTTCTTCTCTAAAAAAGTATATGTATTTTAGTACTAGATATCTCCGAGTACTGTGCATATCGTACTTTATCTGTGCCTATAGACTTTTGCAACGCCAGTGGTATCACACTCGTGTTGCCTACCCTGAGTGAACCCTCTAATGCTCTTCTTGATTATGATCTTTTCTATATAAAAATCAAAAGAAAAAAAACTATTTATAATTAATTCATAGATTTAATCCAAAATATCAAAGACTTTTCTGTTGAATTCGGTGGCAAGACTGCCAAGCCAAATAGGTATTAAGAGGCTCCCCATAGGGATTCTCTATGAGGATTACATTTCTCCTCCAGATTTTTACCACAGATAAAATAATATATTTTATAATATTAGCAAGATTGCGTGTGTGTTATTTGAGAATGGCGTGCTTTAACGCCGGCGGCCGGTGGTGGCGTGTCGCCGCGCCCGCGGTCTTACACATTATGCAAATATAATAATATTGTGACTATTAAGAGTTAATGTTACAGCGGCAATTAAGTCTTCTTCAGTAGGTAATAAAAGTACATTAATAGGACAGATAAAAAACAAATTTGAACGGTTTTTTGGGTTTTCAGGAAAGGTGAAGACTACCATTTGCAAATCACAAACTGAATTAAAATCATTGGATAACTTCCGCCTGCTGTCAAACAAATTTTTGATCTTTTCAGTGGCAGTTGGTTCTTTTCTGACATTGCGATAGAGCCTCATCTGTTAAACTGCATGTGTGTATCGGCTTTAGGTCCAGAAGACCTTTTTTATATACCACTTAGGTGGCAGACAAGCCCACGGCTCACCTGATGGGACGTGGTTACCGTGACCTTTGGACGTGACGCAACACCAGTGGCATCATACTCGCGCTGACGACCCTGCAGAAACCATCTAATGCCCTTTTCAAGGACCCCATATTGTAGGCGCTTGGAAAAACCGCGATGATAGAATGTAACTGTGGTCAAACAACATCTTGTCAAACAATTCATCTGTGCACAAACCATTGTATAGGTCTAGAGGGCGCTCTAGAAACACCCCCTTTAAGGATAAGTATCTATCTACCAATGATAGCTTGAAACTGGTTACAGTGACAGCTAAACTTCTTTTTAAGTTAAACTATTTAATTTTATTATTAAACAATAGCAATAAGACTAAAAGAACTATTATACAACTTATAGCTTACAAATAATTAAGATTCGTCGTGGAATTCCTTCGCATCGCATGCCTTATGTGATAAAGTTTCCAGAAGACTGGCAGCATTGTCACGTTGTATGGCAAGATACCTCCAACAATAAAAAAATAATAAGACAAATAACATTTACAGAATACTGAAGATCGTACCGGAAAATATCCACAGCAAGTGGCCTTTAACAAAACAATAAAAATGCTAGTTTCCAACCGCCCTTGATATTTACCTACTGACATTTTGGAAAATACACCCGCTTTTTGTGTTTAGTGACATGCTGGCATCGTTCCCTGTGCTCCACTAACGAACCTGTGACGTGTTGCTAACAGTTCTTTATTAGGAATAAGTCCTTATTCAGGTTTTATCAGGTTTTGCTCTGAATGTGAAATGATAAGCTGGAACGAAGTCCATTCTGTGACTTAATTATTATCATATCATTCATGTGTAGTAGTAAAGTTAACTAAAGTAACATTCATTGTTTGACATGATGCCCACAGCTACATTCTATCATCGCACCTCTCGCCATAGGCAGGGAATTCATCCTCACACATTGCGATCTGAGACGGTGCGCACTGTGCGGTATGAAAGAAACTTCATCCCACGCACACTCAAGCTGTGGAATGACCTCCCTGCTGCGGATTGCCCAAGCACTGTAATATGGGGTTCTTCAAGAGGGGCATCAGGTTTCTTCATGGTTGGCAGCGCGAGTGTTGCATACGTCCATAGGCCACGGTAAACACTTCCCATCGGGTGGGCCGTGTGCTTGTCTGCCACCTAAGTGGTATAAAAAAAGTAAAATACTCATTGATATAAACTATTTTTGCATTACATTATCATGACAAGAGCACTATTTCGCATGTTACGTTTCAGCCTTAGCTCAACTGTCCACCTCCATATGTTTTATGTAATATTTAAATGTGGCTTAATGTCATTATAATAATGGAGTACCATCTCTACATTAGAACAGGGCAGCGCATCACGCGATGGCATTCAACCACTGTTTTACATACGAGTTTCTTTTTTATTTAGGACACGTCAATTAGACCTCGCCTTGTCTGATGGTAAGATGAAGGCAATGTCTCAGAAAAGAGGGTCACCATTTCATCGTTTCGTGAACCTATCAACAGAATTTAATTAATTGTTTTAAATGTTGCATGTCCTTACTTGATATGTGTGTGGATTAATAGTTGTATAAATAAATTAATTAATTCATGAATTTGAATTAAATAAATAAATCTTTGTAAATTACTTATATATACCTACCATGTGAAAATGGTGGCACTCAGTTTGACGGCCTCATCATATGCTTTTTCACGCTCCGCTTAAAGGACCTGGGACTGTAGGAAGAAGGAAACACGTGAGCTGGTAATGAATTCCAGGTCTTAATGGTGCGACAAAGGGAAAGAGTAACCGAACCGCTTGGGAGACGCCTTTGTCCAGCAGTAGACGGCGATAGACTAATTGATTGAAGAAATTGAAAATAATGAAATACAAAATTTCAATATTATCTTAATATCAAGATTTTAAGAGCAAGTCAAACTGCTTTATTAATTTAAAATTGTATTATCGACCGATTTAAAAGTGTGTAAGTACTAAATATTAGAAAAATCAGTCAACAAGAAGAGGGGAATACCAAGGAATTTAGTTCATTTTGAGCACTTTGTTCGTCAAGATCGATTTGGTGCTGACTGTACTCGAATGTAAAACAGTTGTTGAATGTCTCTGTTTGTACCCCCGGGTATATAGGGCCCTAGCCATGTATTTGAAGTCTACGCCCACCTCATTTGCAAGTCCAACGCGGCTATGACGCACTCTGTTCTCCAAGGTTTGGTAGGTCAAAAGGCAATCGCTTCTGAAAAAGCTGACATATCATTCAATAACATCAATCGAAAACAATGGACAAGGGTAGCCTCTGTGGCGTGGCGGCAGAGAACGCGGTCGCTGCGCAAAAAGAGCGGGTTCAATCCAGTGCAAATATTTGTAGGCATGAATATGGGTATTTGCATTGATCTAGCCGTGCCTCGGAGAGCACATTAAGGCGTCCCGGTTCCCAAACGAACATCTATCGTTACGGATAGTTGAAGCCCTAAAGAGTTCAACAATTGGTCTAACAGCAATGTATCGATATTGCCTTTGGGTAGTGGAAGTCAGCTGGTAACCGCTTCACGGAAAATATCGAAATTCTGCCAAATCTGCAGTTAGACTGGTAAAGCGGACCCCACACTTGAAGGTGAAAGCTTATGATGCGACTGGGATTAACGCTAAGATAACGAAAAATAATCAAAAACAATAAGTTCAAACTTTGGATGCATTTGTGAAATCACTTTGATACACATAAGTTCTCTAAACCTGTAGGTTTTTTTTTATACAACTTAGGTGGCCGACAAGCACACGGCCCACCTGATGGAAAGTGGTTACCATGACCTATGAACGTGTGTAACACCAGTGGAGTCACATCTACTATCTACATGCTGTCGACCCTGTAAGAACAGAGATTTTGTGCCGTCAGGGTAGAGGACAAAGCAGGACAAGCCTTTGGTCATCCCACTGACTCTCCAGTGAGCTCTAGCTACCCTACTCACCGCCGGGAACACAACACGAAGTTATTATAACCGCGGTATTCTGTAGGGCGGAGGTACTTCCCCAGTCGGACTGCTCAATTGGGCAGAAATACTATATTATAATACGGGCTTACCGTGAAGTCCTAAATCAGGTCAGTAATTGAACGGCTGTCATTTACTAAATGCATAAATATCTACGTAAACTCATATAAATAGTTAGGATTACAAAGTAATTAATTTTAAAAAAGTAAGTAATTAAAAGCAAATAAAAACTCATATTTTTTTTTTTTTTTTTTTTTTATATAGGACACGTCAATTGGACTTCGCCTTGCCTGATGGTAAGCTGAAGGCAAAATCCCAGAAAAGAGGGTCACCATTACTTACACATACCGTGTGACAATGGTGACACTCAGCTTGACGGCCTTATCATATGCTTTTTCACGCCCCGCTTAAAGGACCCGGGACTGTAGGAAGAAGGAAACACGTGAGCTGGTAATGAATTCCAGGCCTTAATGGTGCGACAGAGGAAAGAGTCTCCGAACCGCTTGGTTCTTGATCGGATGTTTTGCACCGTGTGCGGATGACATCTAAGACCTGCACGCGTTGTCCTGTGTAGGAAAGGGGAGGGTGGGACTAATTGGAAGAGCTCATCAGAACACTCCCCATGGTACAGACGGTAAAATACAGCCATGGACGCAACATCTCTACGCAGCTGTAAAGGTTCTAGGGTGTTCGTGATCTCGGGATTCCCAATGATGCGGATCGCACGTCGCTGCAACCTGTCGAGAGCATCTAGTAAGTACTTTGCTGAACCATCCCAGAGATGCGAGCAGTACTCCACACAGGAGCGAATTTGTGTCTTGTATAGAAGACACCGCTGCTCCGGCGTGAAAAATCGTCTCACTCTGTTCAAGACTCCGAGTTTTCGTGAGGCTGTTTTGATGATGCTTTCGATGTAGTTTTTGTTATTTAGGTTGCAGCGAACATCCATACCTAGGATATTGAGATTGTCCTGCAGCGGCAGTGGCGTGCTCTGAAGAGTGGGGAGGGGAAGGAAAGAAGATACTTTTGCTGTAAACGCACATGCCTGCGTCTTCTTGGCATTGAACTCAACCAGGTTCTCAGAGCCCCATTGAGAAATGTGATTCAGGACCCCGTCAAGCTCAGTGACAAGAAGCTGCCTTTTCTCTGCGATATCTGACTGCTTGGCCGCTGGATGTCCATGATAACTCCCATATAAAGTGCTATCGTCTGCATAACAATGAACATTGCCGGTAGACAGCATGTCGTTGATACGCAGAAGAAAGAGAGTGGGTGATAAGACGGACCCCTGGGGCACGCCAGCATTAACCTGCAGAAACTCTGAAGCTCGTCCGTCACAAAGGACGCGAATACGGCGCCCCTGCAGGAAGCTAGCAACCCAGTTGCACAGCCTAGAAGGCAGACCAAAGGCAGGTAGCTTAGAAAGAAGCGATTTGTGCCAGACTCTATCGAAAGCTTTGGCGATGTCAAGACTAATTGCCAGTGACTCGCCGTGCTTGTCCATAGCCTCACCCCAAAGATGGGTAACGTATGCTAGAAGATCACCCGTTGACCGTTTCGGTCTGAAGCCATATTGCCGGTCATTAATTAAGGAGTGATCCTCTAGGTGCCGCATGAGCTGTTTGTTAATTATGTGCTCAAACACTTTGCACAGCACTGAGGTGACGGCTATGGGTCGATAGTTGGCTGGCTCCGAGCGATCCCCCTTCTTGGGAATCGGCTGAACATTCGCCTCTTTCCAAGGCAAAGGCACTGTACCCGAACTGTAGGATAGCCGGTACAGGCGCGTAAGCATTGGAGACAACTCCGCTGCACATTTTTTCAAAACTACCGCTGGAATACCATCCGGACCACTGGCTTTCCGGACATCGAGTGATTGCAGCACTGCACGGACATCGCGTTGCCTGATATGGATATCAGGCATCGCGTGGTCACTGTCGGGTAGTGTTGGTGGCTGCGTACCACAATCATCGATTCGGGAGTTGGCCGCAAAGAGATTAGCCAGCAGATTTGCCTTCTCTTGCGACTCATGGGCCAGGGATCCATCAGGGTTACGCAGCGGAGGCAGCGAAGGCTGACAGAAGTTGGCTTGCACGGCTTTAGCCAGTCGCCAGTAGCCACGGCTTCCCGTGGGATGCATCACTAGCTCTTGACCAAGCCGCGCTATGCGCAGGGCATCCGCTCTGACATAGGCCCTTCTACAGACCTTTGTGGCTCTGTTGTACGCTGCCTTGAAGTGGCCCAGATTGGGATGGCGCGTGGCGCGCGCCCTTACCCAAGCGCGGTACGCAGACTGTTTTTTTTCAACAGCTTCCGCGCACTCGCGCCCGAACCAAGGGCGCACCCCGCGGTCACCGGTGACATCGGTGTATGAGATATAGTATTCCATACCCAGACCGATCTCACCGGCGACAGCAGTAGCACAATCCGATGGGTTCTTACCTTCAAAGCAGCGCTCAACCCACGGGATGGACGCAAAATAGTCACGAAGTCCATCCCAGTCCGCTGACGAGTAGTGCCAGAGACGCCGCTTCCCCTGCACGGGTCGTGGGGGCGCCGTAATAGGCACCGTGGAACAGACCAGGCAGTGGTCAGAGTTGCCTAACGCGGCTCGCACCGATACACTGTACCGGTCCGGATCACTCGTCAGCAGAAGGTCTAGCAGAGAAGGTGCTTGGCCCGACCTTCTTGGTATCCTAGTGACCTCGTGCACCAATTGGGTCAGGCCGTGCGCCAGAGCAAATGCGTGGGCGGCTCTTCCCGCATGGTCTGTTTTGGAGGAGCCCAACCAGATCTCGTGGTGGGCGTTAAAATCCCCCAAAAATACCATTTCGGCATTCGGAAATCGCTCCTGCGCATCATCTGCCGCCTGACTCAGATATTCAAAGAGTCGAGTTGTCTCAGCATCTCCTGTATGGGAACGGTAGAGGCACACATAGATCTGACTCGTAGGGCCATGGTCTACGTGTACCCAAAGGACGGAGAAGGATGGGTCCTCTAGGCAGCGCAAACGGCGACAGCAAACATCCGCCCTAACAAACACGCACACCCCGGCTTTTGCACGAAAACTTTCCTCAAGAACATAGCCAGGGTAGAGCAAGTAGGTCGTGTCGTCAGGGCGGTGTATTTGCGTCTCCGTTAGAAAAAACATGGCAGGTTTCGCCGTCTCTGGTGTTGGTGGACGGCGTTGAGGTTTGCATGGAGCCCACAGATGTTAGTGGACTCCACCTCAAATAGCAAGCTTTTGGGAGTGTGACGAGCCGCTGTGTTGCCTTTTTCTATAAATTGCGCTGCCATGAGTTTGGGTGGGAGAAGGCGTGAAAAAAAGAAGTGATTGCCGCCGCAGCACCGTGTGACAAAGCGCGGGATATTGGTTTTATCTATGAATGTGAGGCATGGCGAGAGCCGACGCGCCGAACGGAAGGGCCCCCGTACCCCCCCGAGTATGGTCGCCGGGCTCCCAAATCCGGTCACCAACCGGCACGACGAACCATATCGGGATTATGCGCGGCCTGGTGAGGCAGCCTCCCAAGGTGGTTAACCCCAGTTGGGCCCCTGTACTATACCGCGGGCGGCCAGCGGCACCACCGTTTCTACAGGTCTCCCTGTTCGGCGCATCGCCCCGCGCCATCCCCACTAGACTACGCCAAGACCCACTGGTCCCACTAGTGCTGCGACAACCACCACCTCTGCCCGGCTATGCACATGCTGACCCCTGAACACAATCCAACCGAGATTGAATTGCTATGGAGGGTTTTTCGCAATAGTGCACGGTGGTACCTACCCGGTCGAAACTTGAGACAAATTTGTGCCACCAAGTTTCTACCACCAGTATATATATAACATTTACAGCAGTTGCTAGTATGGTAGCAGTTCAATTATTGACCTGTTTTGAGCGTTCATACCTACGACGGGCTCTGTACAAACGCAGATAACACCCGCCATTTCTATCATTGAGCTTCCTCTACCGTCATACGAGATTGTCAGTATTATATATTATGCTATTGAATGACCTTTGTGTAAAATATCACGAACTCGATTAGTGTACATTTTAGAGATCGATCACGACAATACCCGTGCACTCAATGAAGTTGCCAATAAGTCAGTAGATTATTATTTTTACTTCGTGCCCAAAAAGTTCTTATATCACAAATTATTAAGCAATATAAAAATCTGCCTAATAAAAACTAGCTTGATGATCGTCAGTACACCGTGATCATAGCGCTTGTAACAGCGCCGTAATATCTGTTTTTACATACATACATACATATAATCACGCCTTTATCCCTGGAGGGCTACGCAGAGGTGAATTAACGCCCACATTTCAACAATAAATTGTATTCGGTCCCACGTAGGAGGGGGTGAGCCTATTGCCGTATTTCGGGCACTATTGTTGACTGGAGCCATGCATCTGAGGCTGAGTCTGGGCTGTATATATTTGTCTGATGTTAAACAGCCCTATCCCTTAGTCGCCTTGTACGATACCCTAATTCTACTCTGGGGGAAACCACACGGCAAAACGGTTTTTCAGAGAAAATAATCAACATGGTAAAGATCCCGACGAGTTTTAGACTAGTAATGTGAATAACCATGTCAATATCCAATCCTACAAAATGTATTTTCAATTGAATTGTATTGCTATACTAATGAATTACACGTAAATCCTACAATATAAAATAAACTTAATTTGTTCAACTAACTATCGGTAAGTAAAAGTTTCATTTTATAGATATTTAAACTTTCGTGATCACTCACATTAATATTAAAGTTATCGGGATATGTTGTATTGTTTTGAGTTTCCGATATTTCGGCGCTGTTACAATCGGAATTATTGGGAACTCAGAACAATACAATATGGTTAATATCCCGATAACTTTAATACTAAAGTTTCATTACATATGGAGCCTAACGCAGACACGCGTATTTGTTTATTTTGTGCCATAGACATACATATAGGTCTACACCTCGCATAGACAACCTAAAAAAATATATTTACCTAAGTAACGTTTATTTTTTCAACAGATAACTTGAAACGTGGTTGAAACTTGAAAGGTATCATTTGGTATATTTACCTGAAAAATACTTGTCAAGTATTTGATGTGTGGCGTAGCGGCGTAGAGCTTTAGGCGCCGCCGTCATTCGAGTGGTCGTAGGTTTGATATGGTTCGGGTGGCTCGGTAATTTACACTGAACAGTATCAAACCTACGATCAGTGAATGCATGGATATGTCTTTTGCATTACCTGGTTTCTCTGACCTCCACAACTTATTCGCGATAGCGAAGTGTTGCAGTTAGGCCAATTATTAGGCTTTTTAGGGCCCTAACTACCTGTAACATCCGCCATAGATGTTTGTACGACAACTGGGACCAGTGGCTTAATGTGCTCTCCGAGGCACGGAAGCATCCCCAACAGTATTTACCTCATATAATACTAGAGACAAAATGCCCCAAAATCAATCAGAGACAAGGTAAATTAACAAACAATTTAGGTCTACAGCCCACAGATAAGCAAAGGTCAAATCTGACAGCAGTGGGAGCGGCTCCCTCGCGTGCCGCCTGTGCTCGTCTGCCAGGCGAACTGGCTACATTTCGCCACTCACGCAATGTGTATACACGTGTACGGAATAAAATTTTGGATATCTGTATTGTAATTGAGAAGTCTTTCTCTATCTATGTATATTACTTCTCCTCCTGAAAATCTGTTGGTATACAATAAAGAATTATCTATTTATCTATCTATCCTTTTTTATATCTTTAAGTTGTAGACAAGCACCCGGCCGGAAAGTGGTTACCGTGGCCTATGGACGTGTGTAACACCAGGGGATTCACACTCGCGCTTCCAACCCTGTAAGCACAAAGAGTTTCTATGCCGTCAGTGTGAAAGACAAAGCAGCACAAGCTTTTAGTCTTCTCACTGACAGGACAAAAACTCTCTAGTGAGCTCTGGCTACCCTACTCACCTCCGGGTACACAACACGAAGTATGGCCGGGGCGTTCTGTAGCTTTTCTGGCAGCGCTACTATTTGATTTGCCAACCCCCAGAGGAAAATCAGAGCATCCTCCGTCTTTCATATCTCCTTGCCTATTCTTATTATTCGGTTGTATTACCTATCGGGACCAGTTTTGTTTTTATAAAGAGTAAGTATTAGGAGCATTTTTCATAAAGAGGCAGCGCGAGTGTGACGCCGCTGGTTTTGCACACGTCCACAGGCCAAGGTAACCACTTTCCTTCAGGTGGGCCGTGTGCTTATCTGTCACCTAAGTGGTAAAAAAAAAAGCAAACGCAATTACAAATACTCCCTCTAACCCCTCGAACTAAGCTAAATTACTTGTGCAAGGAGTGGGTTCACGTCGGGTATAAGATTCGAACTTATACCTAAAACTTTCGCGCAAGTACCAGCAATAAGTTCAAGGTGTTATTTTAATCAGACGATTGGAATAGCAACAAACATAGATCTTGTATAATTATCATAAATAACAGTTTACTAAGATGGTTCTTACTCAATCATAGCTGAGTCTAAATAGCCACTAAGCACATAGACTAATCAATATATCCGAAATAGATTTCCATAGTGTGCAGGAATCCAATCAGAATTCTAAAACTATAAGTTATAGTAGGTATAACATAAAACAAACCGTTTCCCTTCATAGGCACTTACATAGATTACAGAAATATTCGCTGTGTGTGTGAAATTCCAAATTCCCTAGGGACACGTCGTACAAAATGCCAACTGTTCAACGCTAAATATCACTTTCATTTGACAATTTTTCAAATAAAATCCTGCACAGTTATGTTTGACGTTATAGGCAGCGCTCAGCTTGAATCGCATTTACGGGTTAGGGTGATTATATTTGAAAAAGTAATATCAATATGGCTCATCAGTCTTTATTTAATATAGAATTACATTACCACAAAGTTTTAAGCCCTACTTTTTTTTTTTTTTTACGTGCGCAACATCCCCACGCATACCTCCCCACCGGAGCCGGTGGAGGAGGTTATGTTGGACTCGAACCGACTAAAACACACGCCGCCTGTGAGTCGTTTTGGTTGCCGAAGGTGAGGTTGACAGGCATATCACTCGCACCCCGGCCGACCCAGGGCCATCTTTCACGATCTGGCCCTCTTCTCGGGTGTGGGGACTACAGAGTCCCCAACTCGTCCCCGGAAACGGGGAGGCGCGCCAGGCACGCCACCGCCGCGAATTTTTTTAAGCCCTACTTCGTATACATGTATTGGTTAAAATTGCATTGAACCCTTTCAAAATGTTTAATGTAGATTATGACATAGGTACTTCTTATCATCCTCATTCCATCTATTAACTGCACCTCTCTGGAATATAAGAAGCTAGCTCCATAGGATGGACTCCGATAGATACGGGTCATCATTGCAGGTGCAGACGATTCTTAATTGTGGTCCCTATCTTGATACACAATTGTTTCTTTAGTGATTCACACACAGTAGCAGACTTAACTGTAACTTGTAGATTTTATTAATCGTATCTTACACAAAGTCCCCGCAACGCAGAAATAACCAAGAAAACCCCTAATACCGAAGTGTCTTTTTTAACCACAAAAATATCATTCAAAGCGTTAATAAATCAAGCAACAAAAAATCAACTGTGGTATACAAATTGTGTGTCCCGGCCCTCGCGTATAATTTACAAAAATCAAAATGGACGCTCAACAGAATGCGATGAACCTTTGTGTAGCGGTGTGTGAGGAGTGCCTCTTTGATTAATGATCACAGTAACGAGTAAGGCTCGCCTATTTTTAAAATGATTCACGACCTACATAGCTTGTGTATTAGTGCAGTCTTTAGGATTAAATAGAGACGGAACACAAACTATTTGGGTTATGTTTATAAGGAGCTAGCTATTGCGGGGTGGACACAATACGTGTATTGTTTACGGTTAAATGCTTAATTTCATGACATTCCTACATAAGGGGTTAGGCAGACAACAGTGAAATATAGGCCATATGCCTTTCTTTAGAATCTCAAAATTTTACTCTTCAACAATAAACTATAATATATGCGTCTCTTCAAGAAGGGTATATATTCCACCGGTTATGCTGGGTGGTGTAGCCCTGGAGAGGGTCTCCAATTTTAAATACCTGGAGCACATAGTCACTGACGATCTAAAAGATGACGCTGATATAGAAAGAGAACGAAGGGCGTTGGTTGTCAGATGCAATATGTTGGCCCGTAGAATTGCAGATTTATTTATATTCCCTTATAAAGTAGTTTTATTACAATATCTCAATTATTCACTCATTGGTGCATGTGTCTAGCTTCATTTGTATGTTGTGGTGTACGCTCTGTATTAATAATACAACATTTGCTAACACTCTGGGATACAAATAGCAAAAGACGAATATCCTTGACTCATTCCCGAAGGAGAACTGGGGCACTTAATTAACCTAATTACTAAGTGGATTGCATGTAGTGCACTGAGTGTACAGTCGTCCTCAGAAGTGGCCGAACACAAACATTCTTTACTTAAAAAAACAGTAGCACTCCGGGAATGCCCACCGAAGTGAAAACTGGGCCAATATAGTTTTTATCTAGCATATACTTAGGTATACAGAGAGGTGTTACATGTGAATTATCACTTGTCAGAGAAGTGTTGGTAATGGTCGGTGCGGCAAATTCATTGGGTTTGCCTATCACAAAAAAAAAAAAATTCTACAATATTCTACACAATAATATCTAGACTCATGGTAAGCATAACTTAACTAGCTTGTGTTGTGGAATCTAGAATGGGGATAAACATACTTAGATACTTTCTTTTTGTAAATCTTTGTGACATAAAACTAGCCTTAAGACTCGTACACTATTGTATTAGATCCCATCTGTGATGATAGTGTATTTTATGGTAAATAAATAAATAAATACACACATATTATACATAGAAACAACCAGCCCAATACAAATATACATATTCATGCATACAAATATTTGCATTGAGCGGGAATTGAACCCGCGCATCCTGTGTAGCAGTCGAACGTACGCCACAAAAGGAAGTTTTCACTTTAACAGATCAAACTATGTGATGTAAGGTTTCTGAAATTACTTTTATGTATATTTATATTGTGGAGCGGGTTGTGATTGTATGTTCCCTTAATCCTAAGGGAGGGTTTTCTAGCGAGATTAGGATTACACACGAACTGCGGTTTACGTTAGGATTTTTATTTTTATATTATATACCACTTGGTTGGTAGACAAGCACAAGAGTTTCTGTGCCGTCAGTGTAAAAGACAAAGCAGGACAAGCTTTTGGTCTTCCCACTGACAGCACAAAAACTGTCCAGTGGGCTTCCCTACTCACCGCCGGGAACACAACACGAGGTTATTTATTATGGCCGCGGTATTCTGGAGGGCGGAGGTCGGACTGCTCAATTGGACGGAAATACCGCCGTGTCCTACCTCGTGGGATGTTATAATGTTACGCAGCGTGAGAATCTTCATAGCGCGATGCAGAGTTCGTAATTCCAGAAGAATTCGCTTATAGTGTTGTTTAGTCATGTTCTTGCGAATTAAGTAAATGACAGAGTAAGGCGTACGGTCAATAGACCGACTTGTAGGTTATTCTGTGTTGAGGGAAGTTAGCAGCAGCATAGTATAATTAATTTGTTGAATGAAATTTTAAAGTATTTAGTATACTAACTATTCAAATCGATTAAGATATAATAAAATGAATTGGTTCACACGGGATTAGAATCCGCGATCTTTGCCTTACAGGGGGAACGAAGCCACAGAACCTTCTCCCGAAACCATCCAATTTCTACTATACATATATTACTATACATATACATATATACTTCGTCGCCGTAAGACGTACACATATATAAGTATGTATAAAAGAATTCGGATGGTTTCGGGAGAAGGCTCTGTAGCTTACTGGTCAGAGCGTTCGCCTTGTAAGGGAAAGATCGCGGGTTCGAATCCCACCTGAACAGATTTTTTTTCTTTATCTTAATCGATATAGGTGAATTTATGAAAAATTCGTAGGACTGTGGTAGCAGCAAGCGAAAACTATGTCCAATAGTTATAGAGAAGTATTATTGACCCTGTGGTAACTAGTAAGACATACGAAAAAAAAACTGTGAAAATGACATTCACTAATATGTCGTCACAACATAAAAACACATGAGGAATCCAAGAGTCGGTCTTTTTAAATAATCCACTCCGTAGCGTTCCCGGTGCAATAGTGCCCATTATGTTGGCAACGGTACCTCTCTGAAACGTGATGGCCCTCCTTTATCCCGGGAATAAGCCAGACTAGAAGTCAATACCCCGATAGTTGATACGCCAACCAAAAAAAAACCAAAAAGTAATACAAACTTACATAGGGCTCTCCAGGGGTCTGTTGTATGCTGCACGTAGCGGTACCCTCGGTACAGGGTTCTGCAGAGTGGCTCGAAACTTAACCATCGTGTCCAACTTCTTGACCTGTATTCCAAAGGTAAGGTATCTGGAAAAATAAAGGGAACATTACGCCGTGACTTTTGGGAGCATGGCAATAAAAAATAAGATAAGAGCGGGCGAGCGATAAGACATAGTGGAACAGAACTGAATACAACAGGTACAATCATGTGGCACCAGTTAAGTACCTTCATCCCCGGAGGGTTAGGCAGAGTAGAATTAACACCCTCATTTCATCAATCATTGAATCCGATCCCACGTAATAGAGGTTTATTTTTATACCACTCAGGTGGCAGACAAGCACACGGTCCACCTGATGGAAAGTGGTTATCGTGGCCTATGGACGTGTGTAACACCAGAGAAGCCACACTCGCGCTGCCAACTCTGTAAGCACAGAGTCTCTGTGCCGTCAGTGTAGAGGACAAAGCAGGACAAGCCTTTAGGGTGACCCTATTGCAGGCACTATTGTTGACCCGAGACATGCATTTAAGCCTGGGTCTGAGCTGTATATGTCTGTCTGATGTTAAGCCCTATCCGTTAGTAGCCTTGTACGACACCACAAGGGAAGAGTTGGGGTGGCTCAAATTCTACTCTGTCGGGAGCCACGCGGTTAAGTACCTTCATAATATACATTTATTATACAAAATCTTTGTTGAATCATATTCAAAGAAGGTAGAAGATAGTGCACATATATCCTAGAAGTGGGCTCCTTCATCTAAGTGAGACCCGAAAATAGCATTACAGAATATTGCATTTAGTTTGTCATTCCATTTTCCTGTAACAGCTTTATCTTATCGCTTCAATCAACAATATCGCACATTCTTTCGGATCAAGTTCATGTTTACCAATATGAACACATAGGTACATACATATAATCACGCCTTTATCCCCGGAGGATTAGGCAGAAGTGGCACCCACATTTCACCAATCATTGAATTCGGTCCCACATATTAGGGCACTATTGTTGACTCAAGCCATGCACCTTTGGCTTAGTCTGGGCTGTATATACCTGTCTGATGTTGAACAGCCCTATCCCTTAGACGCTTTGTCCGACACCGCATGGGAAGAGATGGGGTTGTCCAACTTCTACTCTGCCGGCAACCACGCGGCCTCAATTTGATGAATTAATAATAAAATTTATGCCCGTAGCTACATTGTATCATCGCATCTCTCGCCATAGGCAGGGAATTCATCCTCACACATTGCAACCTGAGACGGTGCGCGCTGTGCGGTATGAAAGAAACTTCATCCCACGCACACTCAAGCTGTGGAATGACCTCCCTGCTGCGGTTTTCCCTAGCACCTACAATATGGGGTTCTTCAAGAGGGGCATCAGAAGGTTTCTTCATGGTCGGCAGCGCGAGTGTGACACCCCAGGTGTTACATACGTCCATAGGCCACGGTAACCGCTTCCCATCAGGTGGGCCGTGTGCTTGTCTGCCAACTAAGTGGTATATAAAAAAAAATACCATAACTTTTATAATGCCAATGTCATTCCACAGGCGTCGTGCGACATAACCTCACCCACCGGCTCCGGCAGGGGGGTACACGTGGGGATTTTTAGCACTTAAAAAAACTATGTACAATACTTGTACATAGTTTTTTATGCGTCCCCACGGACATCACCCCCGCTGGCCATTGGATGTGGTTTAGTCGAACTCAAATCAACTAATGGCTAGCTTACATATACTCGTAGGTGAAGGACGGTAAAATGTCGATAGGTAAGATTGACAGCCTCCGTGGTGTAGCAGTAGATTGTTTGACTGTCACGCAAGGGGTGCAGGTTCAATTCCCGCTCAATGCAAACCCCGGTGAAAATTAGTTTGATCAAAATGAGTTTGTTTGAATAGTTTAAATAGGCTTTTACATTATTTTTTTTTACTGTTGAAAAATTATCACATAATGAACTGCTAAAGAGAAATTTTCTTATGACAAATAGTTTTAAGGACATATTTTGATTTTGAAAATTCCATTTTTATATGTGTATAGTTAATAATAAAAGTAATTTGAAATATAATGAGCAATTGAAAAAATTTAAAAAATTAGGTCTGAATTTGACTGTTCATATTTTGACTTCCTACTTTGGGAATTAAAAATATTGAGGCAATTTTTTACAGCATATACTAAGATATTAAATTGAGAAGAATCGGATGATCTTGTCAAATAACCAGTTGTAGGAATCACTTTCTGCACATGCGTCAACCAGCCTCCTCTAAATCTATGGATGAACCATTTCTTTTATTTGCAAATATGTTCCGGCAAAAGCGTGACAATTATGCTGCCTGATTGGTAATATGCTTCAGCTGAAACTGTCAAAGCTTGCTTAGACACGACGATGTGTCCTAATTGACCGCCCCCGGCTACAAGCGTGATTTGTCAGACTTTTTGACGGTAGTGGCTAAGGTCACGTCCGATTATCTAAGTTTTGACTCGGCGACTAATTTATTTAATTACTTTTTAAAAATATATATTAAAAAGGATATTAGCAACAGAAATTTCAAATATTCCCACTAACCCCCTCCAACAGTCTAATTGTCGTGTTCTATATGAAAAAAAAAAAACTATGCTAAATTGCTTGTGGTAGAAGTGGATAGTATAATAGCCAGGATTTGAACCCCGGACCTCTCGGTCGTAAGGCCGTCTCCTTAACCACCAAGCTACCGATGCTATTACTATTCCATATCTGTACTATTCCATATCTGTCTTCTTTATCCTAGGGTTAATCTCGGTTGCATTCGAAACTTTCGCATCGTAGTCTGGAGTCCGCTATTTTCAGTCTGACTACGGGTTTGTCTGGACTTTAATAGTTAGACTAGTTATCGGACTTATTAGGGCTCCAACTACTCGTAACGAAAGCCATGGATGTTCGTATGGTAACCAGGACCGACAGGTTTACGTGTTCTCCAAAGCACGACCAGATTAATGCAAAAATCCATAAGTATTAATCCATCCAAATATTTGTACTGAGCGACAATCGAACACGGGCCAATGCTACTCAGACGGACAGAGAGAAAGAAGAAAGAAAAACGTTTTTATTATGGATCACACATCATTATCTTCTTGCCCTTATCCCAAGTTTATTTGGGATCGGCGCAACATGTGTTCTTTTTCCATTCATCTCTAGTTGCAGTCATCTCAATCTTCACTCCCTTCTTAACTTTATCATCTTTCACACAGTCCATCCACCTCATTTTAGGCCTCCCTCTCCCTTTATACCCATCCACTTCCATAGTAATTGCCTTCCTTACGACGTTACTTCCATCCCTACGCATGACATGTACGATTTCCTTGTAGCTTTTCCGTGCGGATCACACATGTACTTACACATAGTGAAAGGAAATTCGAAATAATAATAATAAACATAAAATAACAATAACAGCGCCACCAGCGGACCTGCAGCCACTCAGGCGGTGAAGGCAGACCTTCTGCTTTAGTGTGTTTAGGTCCTTAGGCGTTTTTACGATCCAAATTGTCGGCACTAAGGTGACACCGGGCATGTACAGCTAGTGTTTATTATACATACATAAAGTGTGCCTTCTGTCCCAATGAAGTAGGCAGATAAAACATTTTTGCAATACTATCCTGGCAGATCTTGATATACGCCTTTCGCTTCTTCTTCTTTCAGGGTTGTTTTCTTACATACAGTGTAAGGTAATGGATAATGCTGTGGTTTTTTTTTTATAAAGAAGACTAATGGAACCACCTCGTAACAAGTACCTACTTATGGTGGAATCTGCAGTTTCGGTTCATGTCATGGGGGCTTCCAGAAGTAAAAAAAATGTACAGGTAAATAAACAATCTATTGCTATCTGAGTCTATATAGCGATAGTGTTGTGGTTCATATAAATGAAAAGGTTACAAGCGACATCGAATGTTCAAAGAGAAATGATCCCAAACAATATTATAAACACTTTACTGAAAAAGGTTTTTCTTATCAACTGTTAACTGTTATTGTCGCTTACATCCTTTAGTTTTTCTACCGTCAATAAGATAAATAAATAGACGCGTTATCAGGGCAGCACCAGTTCAGTGGGTATCATTAATGGATTATGCGGGTGTGGGCGATATGGACTTACTTATCGATGAATATAGGAAATGGGAACGAATCAACGTCTCCTGCTATTGTAATATTGGCTTAGGTAATCTTGTACTACCTACAAGTCGGCAATGTATCCTATCAATGGCTGATATAAAATAAAATATTTATGGTAGGTGTGGTTGCCGGCAGAGTAGAATTTGGGCCACCCCATCTCTTCCCATGCGGTGTCGTATAAGGCGACTAAGGGATAGGACTGTTTAACATCAGACAGCCCAGACTCGGTCTCAGATGCATGGCTTGAGTCAACAATAGTGTTCGGAATACGGCAATAGACTCACCACTTTTTACGTGGGACCGAATACAATTATTGGTGAAATAAGCTCAGTTAATAAACACGGCTCCCTAAAGCAGTAACTATTTATTAATCTGTGCCTTAAGATAAGAAATCTATCTACCTAAAAAATATAAAAGCATGAGATAAAAGTAAAGGTCTCTTCAGGGTGGGCAGCACAAGTGTAACGCCTCTGGCCACGGTAACCACTTCCCAGCAGGGCGCCATGTGCTTGTCTGCCAACAAGGTGGTATAAAGAAACGTCCCTTCCAACCTCCAGCATGAGAAACTTAGGTACTTACCATACAAAACAGTGCCAAGATAAGAAGTGTTTTGGTTTTTGCGCAGCTCATCTAAGTAGGTAGTTATAAGTATACCTAACGTTTGCCAATTTCACAAGACTGGGCAGTACCACAGACAATATATAATATAATTCTTATGGTAGTACTAAACATTCAGATAAACTTTCACATTGAAGCGTCGTCGGTAATTTTGGCCTTACGATCGAAAGGTCCCGCGTTCGAATCCTGACCATTACCACAGATAACATAATACTAACCATAATAGTACCTACCTACCGACACGACGTGAACCCACTCCTAACACAAGCAATTTAGCTTAGCTAGAGGGGTTAGACGGAATATTAGTAATAATATTCTTTTCTTTAAAAAAACCTTATCGAGCAACGATCACGTTAGAAATGATTATATCAGATAGGAGGTATCGAAAGAAAAATACCTACCTACTTAAATCTTTGCATAAACTTTATTTACTGATAGCACCAATATATAAACAGAACCTACTTATAAATGCTAAATACCTACTTATATGTCTAGTTTTTTAAGCATAACCGGTAATATTTTACATCATCAAGCCTTTTTTGATTTAATATTCCTAAGCAAACGAGTCCTTGTTATTAAAACAGTAGCATACAATGATTCTGACATTTCTCAACCAATAACAAACCCACTTGGTAAACAATAAGGATAATATTCCTGTACACACTTACTTACAGTCATTTGTAGTATTGTGAGATCGAAATATGACATCATATCCTTCACGTAAATAGAAGCAAATACGCTGATAGGACGCTCATTACCTGTACAATTCGTACTGACATGACCTCTATCAAAACAATAGCTTTAATACAAATTCTGCCTCTTCTGAGGTCCTTACCTCCGTCAAGGCACTCGTAGTGCTCTGGCCTTGGCCGCGTCTCAAGTTCCATAGTCACAAACAGTCCACAATGAATCGGACAACATTAAAAAGTTAGTAAACAAAGTGAGGAACATGTATGATAGATAACACACTGACACAGACTGAGCCCACTAGTATCATTTCGTCATATCCTTATCAATAAAAATGCGTTCAAATTGATTCATTATTTTATTTAACTGTCATAATATAATTCGCTTTAAATATTGTTCATAAAAAATATTTTCCAAAATAAAAAAAAAACTATAAAATAAATTGTCACACACAAAAATGATAAACAAGACTAATAAATTATTACAGACATGATGATTGAAGCCCCTGAGTAAATTTAAAGAGCAATATGTTCTAATCCAATTGCTAAACAAGTCTTTTTTGTTTTGACGTTTTGCAAGTTCCGTTTTCATCTATAAAGAGTAAATGATTTTTGTCTTTTGAGGCGGAGGAGCGGGTGCTTTGGTGCACATTGAGAAAAGGATATGTTCAGAGGACTGTACAGATACTTCTAATTTTATTACCAAATTGATAGTTTAAAGAAAACTTGTCTGGAAGATTGTACAAATAAATTACTTTCCTGTATTATTTAAGAATCCATCGTTATATTGTAACTACCTATTGAGAACCATCTATATATGAGTTTTTTATACATCTTCGGTGGCAGACAAGCACACCTGCCCACCTGATGGGTAGTGGTTACGGTGACCTATAACGTGTGTAACACCAGTGGTGTTACAACCGAGCTGCCGACCCTGTAAGAACAGAGATTTTCTGTGCCTTCAGTGCAGAACACAAAATAAGGACAAGCCTTTGGTCTTCACACCGACAGCACGAAAACTCTCCAGTGAGCTCTGGCTACCCTACTCACCACCGGGAACACAATACGAGGTTATTATAGCCGTGCTATTCTGTAGGGTGGACTTCCCCAGTCGGACTACTCAATTGGAACGGAGTTACATCCGTTATATATATAGTTGGTCCCGAACTGTGATGTGGAGTCGTTACTTAGGTAGGTACCTACTAGAATTCTGACTTCCACCATCTAAAGTTGAATGTCGTCCAAGAATTTTATAGTAAGTAGGGAACCTCCTTACACTCTCTATTTCATTGAAGGAAGTAGGTCAAAAAACATGAATATCAGTAGAACATTCCAGTCCCTTTTCGTGCAACCAAAGAAGTAAGTAAATAGTAAACCGTGTGGTTCGAGAGTTGAGACTGTCCCCACACATGTTGTTCTGGATAGCATAAGGAGGGTTAATTGAAAACTCAAAATTGCTTAAGTCAAATATTTTGAGTACTTAGTGGTAAACTCGAAACATAGGTAGGTAGGTACTAATATTAGGCTGTTAGGCTTAGGCACCTCTTCAGACCGGTGATTAGAGAGTTCAGGGTTGAGACATTAACTGTTACACATTCAAAGTAGATTTTCGTTTTCAAAGGTCACACACACCTGCCCTAAGTGTTATGTATTGCACGAATGTTTCGGGGAATTTAGAAACAGGTAAGAGGTACTTAGGTATGATTAGCACATAGCGCTAATCTAGATTGCAGTAGATGTTTTTTTTGTAAATCTCGTTTAATACTTATCAGTATTAGAGTGAAAGACCATTATAACATGAACTTATTTATTTATAAAACATAAATTGATACTTTGCCGGCAATTTCGTATTATTACTAACTTAATTATAATCTTGTGATAACAGATCAAAATCAATTCTGTATAACGGGGCAAGAAAAAAAAAGGTATTCAGAAAATTGTTAAGTAACATTACAACTTTGGATTCCATTTTCAAAAAGGTCTCGTACCCTTTTGAAAATGGAATACAAAAAATAAAAAAAATTTAATACTGTTATTGTACTTACAAATCTTTCAAGTAAGTTATTTTAATTAAATATGTTTATTAAATATTATTATTTATTGTAGGTACTAAATGTACTTGTCATTTCTAACTGATAGAATAATAACCGCGACAGTGGTGCGCCTGGCGCGCCTCCCCGTGTCCGGGGACGAGTTGGGGACTCTGTAGTCCCCACACCCGAGAAGAGGGCCAGATCGTGAGAGATGGCCCTGGGTCGGCCGGGGTGCGAGGGATATGCCTGTCAACCTTCGGTTCGAGTCCGACATAACTTCCTCCACCGGCTCCGATGGGGAGTCGGTGGAGGAGGTTATGTCATTGATTGGCCATACCTATTGAGGTGGTGGAGGTAAGTGGTGGTGGGGAGTGGGAGGTATCCGTGGGGATATTGCGCACGTAAAAAAAAAACTGATAGAATAATTTCTGATTCGGATTTTATGTTCCGTCCTGACATTTACTCTTTCAAGTTTATAAGAAAAAAAATAGGATAGGAAATACTTATGTATATAAATATTTTAATTTACTTTTTTATTTATTCTGCGGGTCTCACCCCGCAGATCAAAGAGGGCCCCTTTATTGGAATCGTTATAAACTAATATTTAATCACGTAGCGATATTTACATGAAATTGGAATCTGCTTGTAACTGAATGATTGTAATTCTGCTGAAGTGACCATTTTACCTATTTTATAGGAATCTATCAAGATCAACTAGAAATTCATTAATATATTACTCGTTTGTAGCAGAACCGCCCAATTTGACATTTTTAGACCGCCCGCAGTTGTCATTAAAACCATTTGAACTCCTTTTTCCAAGATGGTGGCCATGTGGCAATTGTTGCAACTCCACTAAACTCCATAATAATAATAAACAGAACTTGAAATACCTATTTTAACTTTCAAGTCAAGTTCAGTAAAGTCGTGACGACGGATGTCGCAACGCAACGCGAACGTCGGCAACGCAACGCAAACGTCGGCAACGCAACGAAAACGTCGGAAAAAATAGTAAGTTCCATGATTTAATCGCACATAGTCCCGAGCCGTTATATAATTAATTATATATTAACTTTGTTCTCTGGTGATTTTAATCCTACAACAAAATATCATTATTATTACCACCCACCACAGCCTAAATTTTAAAAATTTAAAATATTTTAGTGCTAAATCACTTTTGTCGTTATTAAATCAGATATTGACAAAGCTATACAGATTGTACCTTTCTTTTAGTGTCAACTATAAATAATACTGTTGGTCCTTTGATAGGCTCACTAGGCTCCCAGGACAGGACTTCAGAGGACCAAGCCTCGTAATAAAAACTCTGTTCAAAATTCAGTCTCGATCTAATCGCCCAAGTATTATAAACGATATTCTCGTAACACAAGGCCTCTGTGGCGTGTGAGGCGTTCGACTACTACACAGGGAACGAGGGTTCGATACCCGCTCAGTGCGAATATTTGTATGCATGAATATGTATATTTGTATTTGGTCAGGGTGTTTCTATATATATTTGTATGTATCTGCAAAAAGAAATATTTAAGTATGTTAATCTGCATTCTAGATTGAATAACACAGGCTAGTTAAGTTGATATGCCTGTCAACCTAACCTTCGGCAACCAAAACCACCCACAGGCGGCGTGCGTTTTAGTCGGTTCCTGTCGATTTTGCGCACGTAAAAAAAGGCTAGTTAAGTTATGATTAACTTGTGTTATTATTAATAAATTCATTGACATTGTGATTGTTTTTAGCATTTGGACGATTGATATTCGACCGAGACTGAAAAGATTTTTATTACAGACCGACCGTCACGGCTGTACCGCGTCGTGGGTATGTGCGCGGCATGGCGGGGGACGCGGTACAGAAAGAGACAGAAAGAGCATGAGGCGAGAACGAGCGAACGAACGCCACGAACGTTCACGAATACCCTGTCGAGTAAGTACCTGTGCGCACATACCCAGAGCGCAGTACAGCGGGTACGGTCAAACTAGAGGAGAATTGGCCCTCGGATAGCTCAATTGGACATAATGTATTAATATGAAAACACAAGATTGTCGTAACCTGTCCTGAGTGTTTAATTTGTCTTATTTAATCACTTTCGTTACCAAGTAACGGTATCACATCTTCTGGATCCGATTTCTCGCTGTCAGTGATTACTGTGAAAAGAAAAAAAACATCAGTTACTTAATTTGCTAACTAAATATTATAGTTTACATTTTTTTCATAGGACACGTCAATTAGACTTCGCCTCCTTTTCTTTCCGTCCAGTTAAGCAGTCCGACTGAGGAAGTACCTCCGCCCCACAGAATACCGCGGCCATAATAACTTCGTGTTGTGTTCCCAGCGGTGAGTAGGGTAGCCAGAGCTCACTGGAGAGTTTATGCTGTCAGTGGGAAGACTAAAGGCTTGCCCTGCTTTGTCTTTTACACTGACGGTACAGAAACTCTGTGCTTACAAGGTCGGCAGCGCGAGTGTGATTCCTCTGGTGTTACATACGTTCATAGGCCACGGTAACCACTTTCCATCAGGTGGGCCTTGTGCTTGTCTGCCACCTAAGTAGTATAAAAAAGACATATCTCCGAAAAGAGGGTCACCATTACTAACATACACCATGTGGCAATGGTGATACTCAGCTTGACAGCCACATCATATGCTTTATATGCCCCGCTTAAAGGATCCGGGACTGCACAGTAGGAAGAAGGAAACAAATGAGCTGGTAATGAATTCCAGGCCTTAATGGTGCGACAGAAGAAATCTTATCGAGTCATTTCTCAGTGAAGGAGCAGTGGCTAGAAGTGGCTGGAATTTGTTGCTCGAAGGTTCAGTTTTTCTTTCCTTTACCTTCAAAAGACTATAAACGTTTTGACCGCGTGGATAAAATTCAAAATGGCTTGTAATATTTGACACAAAAAGTCGCTACCAGCCGATGCTCTTTCAGTGGTGACTGGCCCTTACTTAAATTAAGTATCGTTACTGGGATATATCTTGACACCAAAATTACTAGAGAAACGAGGTTCTGGCGCACGCAGATTTCTTTAATTTTATCTATTTGTTTTAATGTACCCATGATTTGTGTATTTGATCTCCGCCGCCGCAGCACCTTGTGCTACGATCAAAACACCTAAGAAACACGTAGGTACTAGTACATTTTATGACGCAATTGTGTGTAAGATATATGCCGGTAATTATACCTCGTTATAGATAATTAAATCTTTAATTCTAGGAGATTGAAGCCTCCTGTCAAAGAAACAAAACATACTTAAACAAAACCAAATCATTCATTCATTAAATAACTTCATTCTATGGTTTCGCGTACGTACTGACCCAGTAAAAGACACCGTATGCTGCCTACTTTGACCACCACCTAAATGGTGTACAATATGTCTCGTCATAAAATCCAACTTATGGTTATTAAGAAATTGGCTTTGAAAACAGATTTAGGTATAAAAATCATCTACCAATGACTCCACGTCTGTCCATAACCCTCGTTAGTATAAAAGCCACATAAACAGATTAGTTTAGTAGCCGTTGTGAATTTGGTTGACCATCTGGTCCTTGATTCTGCTAAAGCAAAACCACTGTCATATAACAAACACTGCTAAAAACTACATTTAATTTTAGACTTTTAAGCAATGCTATTTAAAAGTATAAAAAATAAAGACTCTTTACCCACTACGGCGAAGCTTATTTAAAAATCACGCTATAAAAAGTATTAAAAAAGACAATATCAAGGGTAGCCGTGGTCGTATCCCACTTAGTCTAACAAAACAATACCTACATTCTAGGGCAATACGACCACGGCTAATATCCTTGATGTCTTGTTTAATTAATTAAATTTTTATGGCATGATTTTTCAGTAGTCGGGTTTTAGTCTTTAACTTATTGCAGAGTGAATGCAAGTGTTATCAAAATCTTTTCATTTAATTTTGTACTATAAGCGTATAGAAATAAAGTCTAACATTTAATGCCATATTTTATAGTGTCTGTGGTGGACAGTGGTATTGTTCTAATGGAATTGAGGGCCGGTACAACTTAATGTCACACGGGCGATAGACCAAAATCTGTGGTCTAACCACTCTTAAAAAGGTTAGTACTTTAGCGGTGAAGAAAACAAACAAGCAGAGTTATAAAGCGATAAGATAATAATAATACTACTTGCAACTAAACTGATCTAGTCTATTCACAGAAATATTTAATAGAAAACCACACGAACTTCACTGACCTTAGCGTCCACACTTGTAGCTAACTTCACACTTATAAAACGGCGCTTCCATGTGTGCTATTTTGTTATTATTTAAATTTATGTTTTCTTGTAATTTCATATTGAATTAATTTATGCAATATTCATAATTGAACTCGAATTTTTAGCAGCCCATTTCTGTCAGAATACTTTTAAATAACTTAGGCCCTGAGTCCTGACTAATAAAAAAATACGCTGAGTAGGTATATTAGTTGACACCAAAATTTATTTACAAAATTTTACTGTATATGTAATGTACTCTGTATATTTTTTTATTAGTATAATAGGACACAAAATATCATAAATAACAATTGTGACAGATGGCGTTCTGTCATGGCGCCTGACAATGACATGAAAGAAATGTCAAGAATTCTAGTCCTCGTATCACGACACTGTTTACGTGTCTCTCAAGCCTCTTTGACCAATCAAATGAATAGTTTTGATCGTCTGATAGCATTTTCTGCTAATTGATTGGTTAAATAGATTAGAAAGACGCAAGTCGTTTCCATCATGTTCTACAGGTCATATTTTTCAAATAGATAAATAATAATTAAGTACTCTTACAATTTTGGGGCGTGTATCAGATTTCCAAATTTTAAAAACAGAGGGCAAATTCTCGTAATAAATATCTATTCGAAATTCAATTTCGATTTGTCAAAATCAAATGAAAATATCACAACGGTTTACCAGTACACAATGTTTAAGAAATTGTTCGTTTGGCGTTCCTCTCATTGAAATCACGTGTTTTTAACATTTGGTAGAGTTTATATCGAAATTGAATTTAGAACATCTTTCAAGTACAGACCGACCGCTAACGATGTACTACTCCCACAGAAAGCGCAGCGTGGCGAGGGACGAGGTAATGAAAGAGAAAGAAACAATAAGCTGAGAGTGAGCGAGATACCGGTAGTGAGACGATGTGAGACGAAAGTGAGATACAGGTAGTATCTCGCTCACTCTCGTCTCACACTCATTCTTTCCCTTTCCTTAACATGAGCACAGTACAGCCGCCCGCGGTTGGTCTATAGGAGAATTGACCATCCAGGTGATCTAATAAAACAAGTGTAATCAAAATGTACATTTGTTATATTTGACATAAAAAATACACATAACAGTATGATACAGCGGGCTTGCAATGTGTAACATTAACACTTATATACACTTAGCACTACGGCGCCGGTTAAGCTACATATAACATTTTTGAGCAGTTCTTGCATTTGTTCCGAACTAACAATGTTTACAATAGACTAGACGAGACAACATCGTTGGCCCTTCGACTGTTTAGCTTGCAAGCGAGTTTAGCGATACGTCAGTAAATAATAAATAGCACTTAATAACAAGAATAGATAGTGAAGATATGATTTCAGAACGACTTACTAAGAGTTTGTTATCTATACTACTTTTGTGAAGCTGAAGAATTTGTTTGGCTGAACGCGCTAATCACAGTAACTTTGTACAGCCTCTATGGCGTAGCGGTAGAACGTTCCACTGCTACGCAGGGGGTGAGGTTTGATTCCCGCCCAGTGCAAATATTTGTATGCATGAATATGTATATTTGCATTGGTCTGGGTGTTTTTATGTATAATATGTGTGCATATACAAAAAAAAGGATCTAAGTTTATCTGCATTCTAGATTCCATAACACAAGCTAGTGTAGAATGTTGTAGAATATTTATTTAACTACTGTTTCTGATTGCATTTTTTTGTGTTGAATAGTCAGTTTATCATCCAAGGTTTTAGGTTTTATATCATCACGCTACTATTTATGGGAGCGGAGCAGTGATTATAAACGTCAACAAATTCGGCAGATTTCCATACATTATTTGAAGACTAAAAACATACAGACCCAAAAAGATGGTATGAGGCTCCAAAATATGCCACGGGCGAAACCAGGTGCTTAGCTAATATTAGATATGGTGAATTTATATATTCCCGGCAGTGACTAGAGTAGCCAGAGCTCACTGGAGGGTTTTTGTGCTGTCGGTGGGAAGACCAAAAGCATACTGCTTTGTCTTTTACACTGACGGTACAGAAACTCTCAATGCATGCAGGGTTGGCAGCGCGAGTGTGATTCTCTTGGTTTTGCATACGTCCATAGGCCACGCTGACCACTATCCATCAGGTGGGCCGTGTGATTGTCTGCCACCTAAATATAAAAAAAATCGAGGGTGTTCTCCAATATAATGAATAGTTGGGAACACGTTCTGTCGTAAATCTATAATGACCCCTCTTTCCCGAGACTTTGACTTCAGCCTACCATCAGGTGAGGTAAAATCATATTGACGTGTTCTATATAGAAAAATGTACCAGCACTTGTTTACTTAATCACTTAGGTATTTAGATGTATATAGTATTTAAATGTATTTGTGTCTTTTGTAAATATATTAACGTAGGTATAAAATATACTCAGCCTCAACACATAGTGCCTAAAAGACGGCAATAGGCTCACCCCCTAATGGGTGTTAATTTACCTCTGCCTAACCCTCCGGGGAAAAGGCGTGATTATATGTATATATGTAAAATATTAGTTTCCGAATGACACCCTTTTAACTGAGCACACACGAAGTAATTCTCATCACGTATTCGTTAAAACAAACTCGAAGTTACACGGAAAATCTTATATATCTTCAAATACAACCTCTCACACAAAACAGAAGAGTATGTCGTTCTAAAATCAGCTCTTAGACTATAATAGAAGAGTTAGTGGCAGCCATTACCGACTCATTGTACATTTGTTAATAAGTAAGAGGAATGGGTACACACGTATACTCGAAACTTATCGACAGAACATTCACATTACATTTATATGCTATCTAAGATATTTCCCTAACACAACAAGGGGACTAAGTTCCCGTACGACCTCAAAGTTTGGCCCTATCACAATAACACACGTTCGATCTCAAGTCTCATTTATAGATGAGGTCCAAACTTTGGGGTCATACGGGTACGTAGTCAACAAGGGAAGAGAAATAGGAAGATACGGTTCAGAAACATCATTACGTTCTCTCAGCTCTAGCTCTTAGGCTATATATCAACCATATTCAACGTTTGTAAATTTACGACACAAATTTAAGAAAAAATATCAAGTTTGACTAAAAGGACTACGTAATAAAAGGCTCACTTACAATAGATACATCACAAACGAAGTCTAACAACCAATTGTAAACGAAGTCGTTTAACGACTAGGTTCGTAACCGAAGTTGACCGAATACGGCATCGGCAATGTACGCTTAAAACACTCAACTGTGCCGAATCGACTTCGGCACGACGAGGTCCGTCGAAGTCGGCAAACGATAAAGTAAATGAGCCGTTAATTTTAAACAGAAACCGTTACAAAATACTTTAAACCTTGTTTAACACGTAACAATACGTTGCACTTGTTATAATAATAATAATTCTATGTACATACACATATATAATATATTATATTATTCATTCTAGCTGTCGTCTACTGATCTATAGTGTTTTTTTTACCATATATATGTGTGTTTAGACTGAATCACTACGTTTGTACAACACAATGACATCTCAAAAAGCACACACTGTATAAATTGAATATAATAATATATTTTGTGATTTATTGTTATAACCTAGGATGCATTCTGTTCAAAATTATTCTATGTGAACATAAATAAGCGTGTCGGAAAAAAACTGTTGTCAACTGGTTGCAGTTTTGTTAAAAGGAATTTTATTACATGAAAGTTAAGGTTTAAAATTGGACAATGTAAATCAATACTTATAACTTTACGTGTCTGTAAGTTCACGTAGACTTTTTACTGAGTTTATTGTGAAATATTTCCATAATATTTATTTGAGTTTTCTTTTAAATTCTTAGTTATTGTGTTTTCAGCGCCAATAACAGCAAACAGTGGACAATTTAGCCTATGTAGCAGTTTGTGTGTGTGTGTGTGTGTGTTTGTAAATCTAACTAACAAAACACATCCTGATATGTCTGAGGACATAGTATGATTGGTACAAAAATACCGTTTACACTAATATAATCTTCCACGTCTACAGTATAAAGCTAAAAGTCGCATGAACTAGCGAAACAGCGCGACTATACCTCTCTGACAAACCCACGATGTTGGCAACACGTATATAAATATTAAAACTTATTTCGAGTTAATTCATAAGACAGCACGATTAAGTAAAATTGAATATCTCGACTTTTAGATACCATAAAAATAAAATAAAGGATTCTACATCGACTTATTGTGATATTCCCGGTGCCTAGCACAAACAGCTTAGTTGGAGAGGGAATATTAGTAATTGCTGTTGCTAATATTCTTTAAAAAACAGTTATATGTCTGTATCTGAAGTCTCAAGAAGATGCCACCTTTATGGAAAGACGAACAATCTGATTAAGGCAGCTGGGATATATTTTTTTTAACGTGCGAAGTCGATGGGAGAGGTTACGTCAGAATCGAACCGACTAAAACGCACGGCGACCCAGGGCTATCTTTCTCGATCTGACCCTCCTCGGGTGTAGGGACCACGGGGTCCCTAAATCGTCCCCAGAAACGGGGAGGCGAGCTGGGATAAACCATTATGCCATATATGCTGGACCTCCACTATGCCATTCACTTTCTAACGGTTTATACTCAAGGGGCAAAATCCAAACCCTATTACCAAGACTCCACTGTCAGTCACCAAACCGTATTACATGAACCCTGATGGTTATGCAGTCGAAATTTTACATATACTATGATGCATTTATGTTGCCGTTATAACAGCAAACACTAAAAACATAAAAATAACGTATTGGTACGGAACCCATCGTGCGCGGAGTCCGACTCGCGCTTGACCGGTTTTTTATTAATTTCAAATTGTGACAATACACTTATGAAACTCAAACATTCCAATTGGGTATTTGACTGACTAGTCAAATAAGTTACTGTTTACTAAAAGTTAAAACGGTAAGGTTTAATGAAACTTATATGAAATACATTTACTGTGAAGACATAATATTTAAAAGTTAAAACATTTACTATGCTTAGGTGGATGATTAAAAATAAATAAAGACGATAAAATAATAACCGACAAAACTTTTACCGCTATTTTTATTATATTATTCTTAATTTGATGAGCTTACTTAAATAATTTATTTTACCTACAGATAAATATCCAATTGTTCATAGATTTATCGCTAACAATTCAAGTAGACCGTATACTCAATGTCATACACTCATATTTCGCAAATTATGAATAAATTAAAAAAAAAACTAACTAATGTCTATGATATTTAAAAAAAAGTGTGACAGTACAGTATTGCCAACATCACAGATTATTACCCAGAGCCAATACTTCCGACAGTCAAACTTATACTATAGCATGTTACATCCCGGCGCACACTTACGGCTCGCAGCCTCCTATCAGTATGCGATAGCTTTTGTCCAAGTGCGCCTCATCTACAACAATTATTGCGAATATTATAACACTAACTGTTAATTGTACCCGCCACCTTTAGTCCCAAGCGAACAGACATGACCCCTACATCCCATACTCCTGGAGTGAACCCTGACCGTTGGAAACTCTGACCATGATATCAGAGAGTCACTAAAAATGAGACTGAGTGAAGAAAACAGCGGATTGCCTTATAGGTGAGACACTGTTTGTTCAAAATATCGTAGGTTTATGTTAATTTTTGACTTCAGTCAGAACTAAAGCCCAGGACCCCGCGATGGGACCTTGCTATCAATAAGTATTAGGAAAATACGTAAAGAAATTTGTTCGAACAATTAATTTTTGAAGTACAACTGTCTTTTCGATATTACCATCATTGTTATAAAATAAATCGTTGGATGATCTCTTGAGAATGTGAGCACTGCTTCAGGAAAGAGGCTCTAGTATAGAAAAATGTGGGGTGATTCCCATAAGAGCAATCCAAACTCTTCCGGTAGGTATCGTACACTGTTCTCACGATACTAAATTCCCATAAGAGTATCTTGCCGGCAAGACTCGATAATAGGTACTACCTACTTTATTTTCTTACAAAGAACTATGCAACTAAAAAGCCTAAAGTATGTTTTATCGTGATATTTGAAACCTTATAACAAATGCGTTAAAGTCTATTTTACGTTTTAATCCCCGTAGACGTTATGACGTAATAGGTAAGGATCCAGAGTTATTTGAATCATTTTCTACTAATACCGTAATAATTTAGGCAAAAAGAAAACGAAACTATTTGATGATTTGAATTTCGTTTGTAAATAAACTTTCCCGCCTTTTAGACTCGAGAGGTATAACCGAACTCTTTTCTGATAGTCACACAAACATAGACACAATGCGAGAGCGAGACACAATTATTACAATAAAACTCTAGAGCGACAGTGACAGATACAGTAATGTCGTTTAGTTTTAAAACAAATAATATCACAAGGAAGTATTTCAGGACTTTTTGAATTCAAATTTCGAATGTCAATATTTTATTTTGCTGTTTTTTTTTCTCTTTTGTTAGATGTGGGAAATATAAGATGGCGGACGATTACTATCGCGGAATTCGAATTTCACATCTCAAATTCTATGACGACAATTACGTTGCACTTGAATTAGTAAGGTTATCCACTAATCTGGGAAGAAGAGATGTTTCTAAATAAATTTACAAATTGTTTTCTAGGCATACGTAAGAGTTAACTCGTAAGGTCTCTATCAACCGAATCGGGAAGAAACTTTTAACATTTTCTACTAATTGGACATTGCACTCCAATTTGTAGAAAAAATCATTCGCTTCTATGTACTAGACAGGCTGTTTAAAACAAAAATTGTATCTCGGTTCCGGAACGAGGCGGGAGGATGCAGAGATTAGATAGGCAAGTTACCGAAAATTGACACTTATCTGTACAGGCATAGCGCTTCTTTTTGTAATATTGTTGGTATGATAGCTGCGCAAAGTTTTAGATTTTTGTAACACCAATTATTTTGTTCCACGTAGTGTACGGTTTTTTACAATACATTTTTTTGTTCCTCGTGGTTAACTGTGTTTGCAATACCAATTTTTAAGTTTTGGGAGTTTACGGTCTTTTGCAATATCAATTTTTTTCCGCGTAGTTAACGGTCTATAAGCATTAAGATACATTTGTTCCGCGTAGTTCACGGTCTATTGCAATACCGAACTTTTTGTTCCGCATAGTTAACGGTCTATTGCAATACCAAACTTTTTGTTCCGCATAGTTAACGGTCTATTGCAATACCATTTTTTTTTGTTCCGCATAGTTAACGGTCTGTTGTAATAACAAACTTCTTGTTCCGCGTAGTTTACGGTCTATTGCCATACCAAACTTTTTGTTCCGCGTAGTTGACAGTCTATGTAATACCATATTTTTTGTTCCGCGTAGTTAACAGTCTATTGCAATACCATATTTTTTGTTCCACATAGTTAACGGTCTATTGCAATACCATATATTTTGTTCCACATAGTTAACGGTCTATTGCAATATCATATTTTCTGTTCCGCGTAGTTTACGGTCTTTTGTTCCGCGTGGATTACGAGCAAAGTTTTTTGTTCCATAAAGCCAGTCTAGTACACACAAGTGGCGTGCAGTAGGCGCGGCCCCTACGAGTGCAGCGAGTGCTGCCGCTTGGCGTGGCGCGCGGAGGCGCGGCGCGTACCGTTGCGGTCGGGCGGCGCGTGCGGCGCGTGCGGCGCGGCCGGCGCGGCGCTGATGCGGAACAGGAAGATCTTCAGGTGCTCGCAGATCTCCAGGCAGATCTGGCCGCAGTACCGGATCAGGTCCACGCACACCCATATCTGCAAGTGCAAGGTTGGACGTGAGATATGTGACTATTTATTAAGGGATATTCGCATTTTAAAAAAGGAACGCTGAATGTTGGAAACCGAGCTACTTTGTTAGTTACTTGAATAACGATAATGGCTAAGACTGCTGGAAAACAATTGGGTATTTGACAAATATAGGATCTTGAAAGATGTAGAAATTCATTTTATACCTGTTACAATTTATATTATTTCCAAAAAAACATTAAAATCATTTTTACTTTGTCAGCTTAAAAGGAGCGCGAAAAACGGTCGGTCATTTAAAACTGACGTCATAAAAACATTGTACAGGTTAAAAAAGTACCAATGACGAGACCAACCAACCAGACTTTCCGTGCAGCTAATTAAACGTTTTGTGACGTCACGCGAATCAGCTGAAGGTTTGTTAGTTGATCCGCCCGCTTTTTGCTTCAAAGTCATATTTCATAGCAGTAGTTGTCAAATACTCAATTAAAAGCAAGATATTAAAAAGAAGAATAGTAAAATAACATCAAATAAATTCAATTAAATTTATGAAGCGAGGGTGATAGGACAACCCGATAGGAGTTGACGTAGACATACGTATGTCAATCAGATGGAAGGCATTTTAAAGAAAGAACATGTCAAGAGTACCCGAAACAGGCGAGCATGTCTGAACACCATTATGAAAGTAGAAGAAGCGAAAGACGTATGCCAGAATCGTGGCAAGTGGAAAATCGTAGTGTCTGCCTACCCCACTATGTATGTTTAATTTCAATAAAGATAACGGATTCTCCATTAAAAATAGTTTTAATTCAATGAGCACCGTTCGAGTGAACTTCCGACATTTAAAATTTTATTGCTTTCGCCAGGTTAACGACCTCTGCGTAAAAATAAATGCCATAACTAAATTTATTATCGGAGTTTTGGCGCCAACACGAAGAGCGCATCGCGGTATTATGTCAGTTTCCGAAACGGGTGTGATTTCGAGATATTATGTATAAAAATAGTGGATTTTTGGACATTTGAAAGTTAACAGTGGCATATAACCCCTCGTTTTCATCTAAGCATAAAAACATGTATTTGACAAGTTGCAATATGTCACAGGCTTCAGTGTGAACACAAATGTGTTTTATAGGTACTTATTTACAACTTGTCGGCTATACTTACACACTGTGTGAACGAAAAGTATCTGAGATACATGTATAAAAAAAATATTGTGTTTTGTGATTAGTCTTCTACAAGTCTTTAAAATGTTTTGTATAAACAAATTCGAACTTGTTTTACAACTTGTTTCGTGGTGAAAATGAGGGGTTAAAGTGAATTGTAACTTATCGATTTGGTTCCATATCTCCCTAAGGAGCTTCTAGAGAAATTTACCGAGGAAACAATCATCTCATTGATCGTCATCATCATCATTATCATCATCATCATCAGCCATATCACCAACTCATCACCATCACACACGGTTCGACACACGAAGGCACTTTCTACAATGTATTTAAGTCCAAAATTAGCACAACTGTGGCTAATTACTCCAAGTCGTATGATTTTTACTACTAGAATTACTATTGACGGATTTTACTACTCAAGTTTATTATTATGTAGTAGTAGTAGAATTAGGTTAGGTAAGTAGTTTAGCGGTAGAACGTTCGACTGCTATGCAAGAAGTGCGGTTTCGATGCCCGATCCGTGCAAATATTTGAATGCATGAATATGTACCTATATTTGCATTAGTCTGGGTGTTTCTATGTATGATATGTACGTATTTACAAAAAAAATATAAATATGTTCGATATGTTCTAGATTCCATAACACAAGCTAGTTAAGCTATGTTTATATGTCTGGATAGCGTTGTGTGGAATGTTGGGGAATATTATTTATATATTTATTTTATTGAGATTCCGATAGAAGAGTATTCGAGAAAGTTCGAAAGTGGCGACAATGAATGAAACGTTCGCTCTTTCAATTTAAATCGATAAGAATGAATGAAAAGTTTAGAAACGAACTGTTTCTGATTCATACAGCGTTCTCTATAACATATCTGATTGACAGTCTTTTATGTTAGTTGTGGTTTTAACTACTCTAGAAATATATAAGTTAACACGGGTTGTGCGATTTAGATAGCTTAACAAAACCAAAATAAGCGAAAATATGTGAATACAATAAAAAAACATATTACGTGGGACCGAATTCAATGATTGGTGAAATGTGGATGTAACTTCACCTCTAAAGGCGGGATTGTATGTATATATGTAAAAAAAATGTGGCGTTCCGAAAATGGCGACAGAAGTGAAACAGTCTGTATAAAAAGTATTTCGTTTTCATTACATTTCGTTAAAAGTTTTCACTTCCAAGAGGTGTCATAATTTGTCAAACGGTTACTACACTAACCGCATACAATAACCGCGGTAGCCTAGTGGTATGGGTAATGGACTGCTGAGACGAGGTCTCGGGTTCGATCCCAGGTTTTACCATACCAATGACTTTCCGATGCTTTTCGAAGTTATGTGTGTATTTATCGCAGGTTTATAAGTACCCGGTTAATGGCAATAGGCTCGCCACCTATTACATTGGGACCTAAACATAAACTGGCGAAATGTGGGTGCTAGCACCTCTGCCTATTCCTTCGGGGATATAGGCGTGAGTTTATGAGTTTATGAGTTTATGTATGTTACTACACTGGATTAGAATAAAAAAAAAAACAACTTCTGTTCAATTTGTCAAATAGGTACTACTAACCATATGGAACCATTCGTGAACGCTCGTAACGCATTCACCAGCTTACCTCCGAAGTCAAGCGTGCCTAAAGAAGTTTTCACTTCAATAAGAGAGTAATACATACCGTGCAAAGCCAAAGCACGACATACTCCGGCAGAGCATTATTGAAGTACTGGTTGAGGAACAGCATCGCGGGCCCCAGGAGGGACCAGTCGTAGTAGTCCATCTCGCTCTTGGTCATGTGAGCCACCTGCGACAGAAACATTGGCAATGAGAAGAAGAAAACAGTTAAATTTATTAATATAGTACGAATGTTACGTGATTGATGAACATTGATCGGGAAGAGAGACAGAGACAACAGATTACTATAGTCACCGCCGTTACGTCACAACGAGCGAGACAGATAATAAAGCTTGGTAGGTAGACATAACTAATATAAATTGTGAAACGTCTAGAAATGTTTCATACACTAATGACAAAGAGATACATAGTAATTTTATTTTATGTTATATAAGATAATATACGCCTATTTACGTACTTCATTTTAAGTACATTGTAGTATTAATTACATATATAAATGTAGACGTGCTTCTTACACGTGTACTTCTGGAGTAGTTTTTTTGTACCACTTAGGTGGCACAACAAACACACGGCCCACCTGATGGAAAGTGGTGGGCTATGAACGTATACCACACCAGGGGAGTCACACTGGCGCTGCCGCACAATAACCCTGTAAGTACAGAGTTATTGTGCCGTCAGTGCAGAAGACGAAGCAGAACAAGCTTTAGGTCTTCTCAACGACAGTACAAAAGCTCTCCAGTGAGCTCTGGCTACCCTGCCCTCTGGGTACCCCCGGGAACAACGCGAGGTTATTATGGCCGCGGTATTCTGTAGGACGGAGGTACTTCCCCAGTCGGACTGCTCAATTGGGAATGGAATTCAGTTCCTACCTCCTACTGTTGCCGGTGAAAAACCACACATTATATTGTCAATCTGTACTTACCACAAGTCTATTAGTGACTTTAGCAGCTACCATGCCGAATGCGATGATGTACAGCGACGGATGGTGCTGATAGACATTCGACTCGCTCTTTTGGAATATGATGAACGCCGGTACTACCACCAGCGAGAAGGGTATCACCGGAGACAGTATGCTTGTACCCTGGGAACAGTCCAACGGTGTATCTTGGCCTTTGGAGAGGGGACGATATGGCAAATATGATGTACAAGCATTTGGACTTGTCAAGTTTTAAATAAAAGCACAAAACTGTTTGCACACAACATGCTGCAGACTCGTATAATATTTAGTTAGTATCTCGTTCTGAATATAGGCATTTTATTTATTCGTTTTGCAACTTTTATTGAAAAAAGAAATGTTAGTTATATAATTTACATATTTTAATTATTATTTACATAGTAATTTTACTGCAACATGACTACATTCAGAATGAGCATTAAAGATTAACAAGATCTGTGCACGTGACAATACAAATATTTAGTTTTATTTTTAATAAAGTGAATTTATATCGGTAATACTTCATAGCATTACATAATTTTATTTTAAACATACATTCCATTACAGTCCATATTTGTTATTGTTATTTAACAATTCCGGAATTGGCAATGAAGATTCAATACCAGATTAGCTGATCAAGAGCAAATATATTTGTGGAAAGTAATTAGTGCATACATATTTACATGTTTAAAATACAGAACTAGATTATTTACAACATATAAATGGACGGGTATAGAATATATTCAGTTGGGACAAGCAGACAAATTATTCTAAATACTTAAAACTAACATGCAACATCAATTAAGCAACGAAACCATACCCAAAGCTAGTGACATGAGTGGATGAGTGACAGTGAAGCGGTCATGCACAACTAAAGACACAGCAGAACACTACAGGGTTGGACAGACAGCACAAATGTACAAATCAGTCATCGAGCATCGTTCGACCGTAGCCATCTTCCGTGAGGAGTGAGCTGAGCGCGGTGGACATTAGTACACTCAGTGCGGCGCTTACTCAGGTTAGGTGTTATTCATAGAGCACAATGCTAATTCAAAAACTCTTACTGCAACGGTGGAGCCGTTTTTCCCCACTCCACCCTTCATAATGACGTTAACGTAACTCGCCACTAGGTACGAGGTTACCATTACGACACCGAAGTTGGAGATCAGATTCAAACGGATGTTTAGAGTCGGTAACTGTAGTGTTAGACCGTGATATGCGATGATGGCGTGTGATGATCACATGATGATCGTCATGCGGTTAGGTCCCGCGGAGTGGCGCCGGACATACGGACGACGCGCGACGGCGGCCATAACAGAAAAAAGAAAAACACATACATGCCATTAATATCGATAAATATGAGACTAAATCTAGAGACGAAGCGAATGGTACGAGTACACTGCTCTGTTCATGTGTTGTCTTCACTCATTTCGTTTCTGTTGGTTACGAGATAATGCTTGCTTCATGTAGTGACAAATATATCTGATTGACTGTCTGTACTAAAAAAATCACCATGTTACAATTCCTAAACAATCTTAAAAATATTATAGCAAAATGTCTTGCCACAATAAAAAAAATTAAATTGCCCTGTAATGAAAGCGCACACGATATTAGCGTCAAACGATGTAGGTTACGCGAGCAATAAAGTATTTCTCTAGACAGTACGTTTTAGATTTATTTTTGCTAACTGTCACACAATGTAGTGTTCAATTGAATAATTGTAGAAGAACCTCGAAATAGAAATCAATTGAAGGTGTGATTGTAGCATGATTGGAATGTTTCGAAAATGGTGTGCGCATTTCAAGATGGCGAATTTGCGACTGCATTAATGAAATTTATGCCGTATGAAAAGCGATTTTGGAAAGTAATTTATATGAACAGCCACATTATCGACCTAAGCACAAGGTTTTTGTCCCTAAATTAACACCAATGAAATAACGACCGAATCTTGGTTTGTCTGGGCATTTTTTTACATTATGCAATAGTTGTTGTTTATTGCATGTTTTGCAAGAACTGTAAAAAACTATTGCAATTATAGTGAAGAAATCAGAAGTAATCTTCTGAGTCTGATGCAAGAAGCTTGCTCTGTAGTGAAAATGCGCGAGTTTTATAAAGCTTTTTTAATAATTGGTAAGCGGAGCAAATTTTTACAAATAATTACATTTTTGATGCTGTCTGCGGGCATATATACATAAATATTTAAGTGTTGCCGGCATGTGTGCGTCTGGTAGATGAATATTTAAATTGAATGAGGCTAAGCTACGAGATATTATTATGTTCACAGTATTTGCGTTATTCACATGATAATGACCATGCATTCGGTTAAACTCGCTTAATGTGACGATTCAGTCGTTTGTCCCTTGTGTATGTGCAAAATTGTACATAGCAGTAGGTTCTACCTGCAATTTGAGTTAAATTTCCATGAGATAAATTAAAGAATGGGGGAATTAAACCAGATATTCCAGTTCAACAGTAGATTTATCAACAAAATAGAGCTAAGCCTCAAAATTTTATGAAAATGGTTGCAAAAAATTGACGCAGCGTATTTGAGAAATATATTAAGCATGTCAAAGACTGAATCGCCGCATCCACCGTTCCCTTTGCAATAACACATTAATATAATCTTACAGCGACGGTCGATCCGTTTTTCCCGCATCCCCTAACTCGGAACGTCGAAAAAAAGCTGATGCAAAAGATTAAAAATGCAGTGTTGAAACTGCACACTACCAGCGCGCACCACGGCAGGCGCACCACTGGCATCTGCGGTAGGTACAGTAGACAACATTAGTCAGCAGAAGCTATCAGAAAGTACCATCAGATGCTCCGTGTCATTCTGTGTGTTACATTAACAAAAACAAATGTTTCTAAAACGTATGTTTTGGACACACACACAATAGCAGTTGGAAAGCAAACGACGAATTTGCCGATAGTATTAATACTTATATTTTTAGCTAGACATGCTAATGTAAGCTTTAATAGTGTAAAACTTACCGGGATATTTACCATGTTTATTGTTTTTTCTGAGTAACCGATTTTTCGGCGCTCTTACAAGCGTCATGATCACGGTGTACTGACGACCGCCGAGTTAGTTATTACTGGGCAGACCATATCGGTCTACCCTCTTTTGCACTCGTTTGTTACGCTCCATCGCCCCTACTACTCCGCGTTCTCGCAAACAATTCGGGTCGAACAGATCGAAAAAACAATAAACATGGTAAATATCCCGGCGAGATTTACAGTATTAATGTGAATGACCATGTCAATCTCAAATCATACATAATGTATGCTTCTCTGTAATGAGTGAAGACCCACATGTTGCATAACAATATAAACGGGATGCACCAGCCACAGTCGGTATTAGGAAAAATCAATATAACAATGTACCCTACATGGATTGAAAATTCTTAAATATTAACATCAATTGTGTTCCTTGCTGTAAGCTGTAATATGTGTTGACAGACTCGTGAGAAGATGTTACTATGTTTTTTATTCGTTTATGATAATGCAGAAGCCCGTAACTAGTACTGGTAAACACTGGCCAAATTTTGAGGGAATTTTTAAAATATGACAACACTGACATTTATTTTCTTTCCTACCTACATATCGATGATTTCATTGTTTTTATTCTTGGGTATATAAAATTTAAATTTAAATGCTGCAATGAGAATTTGTTTATGGAGAGATACATTCCCACCACCTTCTGGTTTCCTACCTCCCTAGGAAAAATTACCTCCAGGTTACGACCTCCCATGGCCGATATGGAGGTCTCTCAATCGTCTACGCACAGTTTTTTTTAATCTAGGACACGACAACTTGACTTCACCTCGCCTGATGGTAAGGTAAAGGCAAAGTCTCAGGAAAGAGGGTCACCATTACAGACACTAGGTAATGTTACAATAGTGGCACTCAGCTTGGCGGCCTCATCAGATGTTTTTTCACGCCCCGCTTAAAGGACCCGGGACTGTAGGAAGAAGAAAACACGTGTGCTGGTAATGAATTCCAGGTCTTGGTGGTGCGGCAAAGAAAAGAGTCTCCGAACCGCTTGGTTCTTGCTCGTATATTCTGCACAGTGACATCTAAACCCTGCACGTGTTGTCCTATGTAGGAAAGGAGAGGGTGGGATTAGTTGGAAGAGCTCATCAGAACACTCACCATGGTAGAGACGGTAAAATACAGCCAAGGAAGCAACGTCTCTACGCATCTGCAAAGACTCGAGACAAAATATATGCAGATGGGGAATGCGAGACCCGAGCTTAACCGCATGTGAATGCGGTGGCCCCGTGCAGTCCATGGCGCACTTGGCCACGTGCGCCTTGTGTCCTATCTCCTGCACTAAAGACGACTTGAATAAAGCCACTGATAGTGCGGTTGCGATGGCATAATTTTATTCGGAAACAATTTAGCACTCACAGTGAATCATTGACACGAAAAGTTTTTTTTTTATATATATAGAACACGTCAATTAGACTTCGCCTTGCCTGATGGTAAGCTAAAGGCAAAGTCTCAGAAACGAGGGACACCATTACCTACACATACCGTGTGACAATGGTGACACTCAGCTTGACGGTCTCGTCATATGTTTTTTCACGCCCCGCTTAAAGGACCCGGTACTGTAGGAAAAGGGAAACACGTGAGATGGTAATGAATTCCAGGCCTTAATGGTGCGACAGAGGAAAGAGTCACCGAACCGCTTGGTTCTTGATCGGATGTTCTGCACCGTGTGCGGGTGACATCTAAGACCTGCACGTGTTGTCCTGTGTAGGAAAGGGTACCACGGTTGAACCACAGGATAGCATTATCAGCTGAAGGGATGCTATAGCTGTGTATGATGCGTGTAAATGTGAATTCAACCGAATAGTCCATCCACACTTTGGTCTTCTACCAACTTCTGCGAAGCAATACGTCCTTTCATATACATTGTCAATATGTAGAGAACTATATTTCTTTCTTTCTTTCACATTTCACCAATCATTGACTCAAGCCATGCATCTGAGGCTGAGTCTAGGCTGTATATATCTGTCTGATTTCAAACAGACCCATCCCTTAGTCGCCTTGTACGATACCGCATGGAAAGAGATGGGGTGGTCCAAATTCTAATCTGTCGAGAACCATGCGGCAGCATATACTTATTTTCAACGATTACCTGCATTTATACACGTTTATAACGTAGCATATTCGCTTGTTACATCTAAGATGCCACTTGCGCATTGCCAATAAGAGAGGCGAAGATGGGGTAAATAGGAAAACTTAAAGACTAAAACAAAATGCAGCATAATGCTATAATATCAATAATAATAATGATCAAGATGACCTAACCTATTCATGCTGGATGAGGATAATTCTACCACCCACCGAATCGAATGGAACATGAATGTTACCGGAACATGATTACAGCAAGGAACACAATCGATGGGGACATAACAATTTAATCGACACATGCCATTAAAAAACCCACATGACAATAAGCAATGGAATCAAAAGTATTGTAAGGTAACAGATTTAAGCTGTGTTTACGGAGCACTTACAATCCTCTAACGGACACAAATATTAATTCACCATTTGCCTATAGTGTATTGTCGATATTTTTGAGGTTATATGTATAATACCCAACTTTTTTTATTTAGCACGTCAGAAATCGAGCGAGCGACAGCGAGCACTATAGGTTTGCTTCGGATTTGTAAATCGATCTTTCTCGTACAGCACATCGTGATATCTTTATAGAGCAGTTAAAACCGAAGCAATGTTATGACTAGTTTAAACCTCATAATCATTAGAAACACGTTGACACGCAACAATTGTCGCTCAACTAGATCAGAAACGATGCGCAAGCACTAGTCGATGTTACAACTGACGCGCACAATGCAATATGTTGCGCTGATTGGTGTGTTAGACGACAGATAATGCGTGAACATACAAACATTGCCCCGCATGACTGCGTTTCTTTGTTGTGAAACGTTGCGCAACGTGAAGTGCAACAATATTGCAACTAGGTAACTTTATAAATACAAACGGTTTTAACTACTTTATAAATGTATCAAACTGTACTTCGACGATAGAGAGAACTCTGCACAAAACCGAAACATGCCGATCTTAGCCGATTTCAATCTTCGTGCCGACATCTCATTATCATAGCCGGGTACTCTACTTCTAGTCCGGTCAAATTAGACCAAAAATAAGAGTAAAGTTACCTAAATTCCCACCAAGCTGAAAATCGGTAAGATTGTTTAAAATATCATTAAAAACAAAATGTGAAAGTTCCCCATCTTTCCCCTGTAAGGAAAAAAAATTATTCAAGGTCAAAGGTCAAAAAAAATAGTTTTAAAATAAGTTAAATTAAAATTAGTTTATAAAGAAATAGCGAAGCGGCTAATCGACGCTTCCCGTGACCATAAGGCTGGCCTTTACCTTGCTCAAAGAATTGCCATCGCCATTCAGCGTGGTAATGCCGCCAGCCTCTTGGGCACGGTACCAGTAGAGATCGATGGGGAGGAATTTTTCGATGCCTAAAATTACAGTCTCCCTCTTTTTCTCTATCCCATTTTTGTATATATTGTATAGTTAGCATAGTTTTATATAAATTTGTAAGTAATTGTATATTATAATAGCATATTTTGTTTATTAAAATTAGTTTAATGCCGTTAGTTATAATTTCTAGTCGAATAGCATTACTATTTTTGAAAACTTCAGCACACTCAATTAAATTTTGTTTCTCAAATTGTTCGAAAACTGTTACTTTACCCTTCCTGTAAAATGCAGATGTCGTATCACAGCCAGTTATTGCGTGTAAAAATAGTACATGATTTTGACACTTTGCAAAAGTAAACTTTTTGATGAATACATTTCCGATTGATGTTGAGCTTTTCCTGGTTAAAATAAGCTTTCAAACTATTTGAGAAACAAAATTTAATTGAATGTGCTGAAGTTTTTAAAAATAGTAATTCTATTCGACTAGAAATTATTACTAACGGCATTCGCTTTCTTTTTTCTATGTATGTATGGAGCTCCTAAAGCAAACTACCTGCTTAGATAAGTATAGATATGCATGTTTCGTTAAAAACACCAAAAGTAAAAAACAAGTACAATTAGCTTGTCTTCCTCCAACCTCAGTTACTGCTCATCAACATCTTTTTAGGGTATATTACCAAGTTTAAGTGTGGCTTGGTTATCAGCTAGACCCTACAGACTCGGGTTGGAAGTCGGTCAACAATTCAATACAACCTTTTTGTAACTTAAATTGTTTTTATCTTTTCAATCTCTGCCATTATTTTTCAAGTTTCAAATTAAACAGGATCAAAACTGACCCTTGGAATAGGCCTACTGGGGAAACCATGTTAAAAAAACGCGCTAAGTAGGTACACTACCTCATAGGTGCGTGGAAACGTGTGCATATTTACAACTTTTTGAATCGTTATATCTCAAAAACGGTGGCTCGTAGAAAAAAGTATTCATTAAGTTTTTGTAGATAATTTTATGATCTACATTTTTGTCTGAGGTATTTTTATGATAAAACTTACCATTTTGCTGAAAATCGCGAAAAACTATTTTTTTTGACCTTTGACCTTGAATAATTTTTTTTCTTTACAGGGGAAAGATGGGGAACTTTCACATTTTGTTTTTAATGATATTTTAAACAATCTTACCGATTTTCAGCTTGGTGGGAATTTAGGTAACTTCGAATATTTAAATTGACTGGGCTATTCTTTTGATAACGAGAAAACAATTAGTGTATTTTCAACAACGGACATTTGGCGTGTGCCGGTGTAACATAGACAATCGATATTGTTTTTTAAATAATTCAAATTTAGAACTTCCCATTCCATTTTTTAATAATGAAAAGTTTGAATAGCTCAATTAATACATTGTGTACAATTTGTTACCATGTTCTTTTTTTTTATTAAATACACGTGTAAACTTAAAAAATGTCTGATATTTGTTACTTTCAGTGTCCAAATTTGATCACGCCATAGAAGTTACACGTGCATAGGTAATTAAGTACACACACGACTTTTTATACTATAACGTAAAAAAAATGAATGCTAATATATATGTTTGTAAAAGTAACTAACACTATATATATATATATATATAACAACAAAAACTACAATAACATTACAAACAAATGTATGACAATTACGTGTTGATATTTCTATGGCGTGTAAGTACTGTACGTAAAACTAAGATTCAATCTGAAGCCGAACTACTTTCTCGACATATGTATTATGTAGGTCAACTGACAATGATTCTGCTATACGTTACAATTCAGTACCCAATTTATTAGTCCAATTAAAATCGTCTGTGTGGGAGCGAGCTACTTTATAGGGCAACATCCAGATACTAGAGAGGGATGGATATAGACCTACTAGTTTAGATTATTTAAAAGAAAGAAACAACTATGTTGTGCCAATTGGTACTATATTCTTCTTGCCGAAGCTTAGCACAAAAAAGGTTCTTTTATTATTGCTTTTATTAAATTTGCAATAAATACATAATACTATTTTTAAATTTTTTCTCCCCTGAATTTAGGTATAATAAATAACATTCAATATTTTGAAAAAAAAAAACATTCAATTTTCTATTTTTAAGCTAACGAAAAGTTGACATCATAATTATAATGATATCTAATCGGATAAACATGTAAATATGACTAAGTTCTAAGAATGTTTTTAAAATAGGTCGGATTATATCCACTATTTAATAACGATCAGACGAATTTGGATTTTTTTGGGAGATTGGGGGAGGTCTATGTCCAGCAGTGTACTGCGGTGGGCTAATTGATTGATTGATATCCACTAGGTACTTGTAAAAAAACTATGCCATCACCTTCGAATATTATTTTTTTGCACTTTCCTCTCTTTTACCAAGCATCGGCGAATAGGGCATAGACTTTTGCATTCCAAATTTAAAATTTTAAAAAATCCGCCGAATCATAAGATCTCCCACACAGAACGAGCATCTACAGGACTATAAAAGTGTCTCACGGCGACTGTGGAGCCGTTCTTGCCCACTCCGCCGGAGACGATTGCAGCAGACAGGGCGCCTCCCGTCATGAAGACCCCCATGACAGCCACCAAGGCCAGGGAGTAGCGCAACTCGAACCCACCACCCACCTAGTCACGATTTGTGCGTTTACTTGACAAGTGTCACATTGCACGGTTTACAAAGAATTTGCCATCGTTCTGCTTGTTAAATATAAGAACAGTAAACGTAAAGGATGTTTAGAAAGATGTAATTTCATGGAATATGCATACACTCAATAGGATGAGTCAGGCAACTATATTGGCTTTCTATGTATGTATATTTAATGTCTTTTGTTAGGGTTTCTGTCTTACATTATTAAATCTTGACATTAATGTACACAAGACTTTGCCTCTCATTGGATTGTAATTCCTCTGTGCACTCTCGGGTTTGCTGGAAGAGAACTCAACAATGACTTAAGCTCGCCTTTGTATATAACATTTAACTTTTTTGTATAATATGCCTTGTAAGTGTACAATAAAGAAAAAGAAATATAATAATAAAATAAAAAATAAAAACTATTGCTTGTGTGCTACAAGTTGCAATAGTCTGCATTGCGCTGCACTAGTCTGCCTGCACTGCGCTGCGCTACTTTGCACTGCACTATGCTGAAGTTCAACATAATTAGCAACGCAGTTACTGACATTCACTTACAGACTTTTTATTACGTCACTGTCACGTGACGTCATAGGTAATAATATATATTTTAAGGGCTAATCCTGTTGGTTACATATTCAATTACCTATGTATTCTCTCTATTTTGACGACAGTCTAAGATTCAATAAACAAATTAATATTTAACAAGCAGAAAATAGCCAAGTTACGTGCTTTTAGACTGGACAGAGGCTCTGGTGAGCTCAGGTTGGTCATATATCACCTGATAGGACAGTGATTACACAACACATTGATTGTGTGACAAAGGCATTCATGTGGGTTTTTAAACATTTTAGACCTAAATTTCATTGTATACAAAAACAAAAATGTGATACATAAGATCTTGGAACATATTACTTTAAAAAGAACTATAACTACTGTTTCAGTGGTTCATAAAGCTCCAGTATCAAAATGACTTAACAGTTTTGTAAGCATATAAACAAAAACAGAAGTAGATTACAATATTAACAATATTTAAAAGGAAATATCAATTGAGGCCAATCAATTTGTTAAGTCATTTTTACCTCGAGCAGGTATATACTATATATACTAGTGCGGTATAACATCTAACAGAACACATTACCTGAGTGGCCCAAAAACTGGGTCCAAGGACGGCAGATATGAGGTGTATAGCCATGATGGAGTATTGGGCCTCCGTGACATCTATCCGCCCCATCTTTAGCGTGCCTGTGACGTAGGCCTGCCAGTGCGCGCAGTAGAATAGCGTCATCGCGCTGAAGCACTGCAAGAGATGAATGATATAGTAATTAATAATAATAGATATCAATAAATGAAGGTAAACCTAAGCCTGTACCGCTCCGCGCTGTCTCCTTCTGCGAGCAAATACCTAATGCTCGAGAAAGAGACAGCGGAGCGTGAACGTAGGCCACTTGCGGCCCGCACAGTCCGCAACAAGCGGAGACGACTCAGGCGTCGGAGGTCGTTGCGTCCCCCACGAGCCTGAGGGTGGAGCCGCCCGTCAACCTAGCAGAAGCAGGTCCTAGATGGACACTGGTCCACACACCCAAAAGAGAGCCCACTTGAAAGAATTGGCCATGAGTCGTTAGATATATCCTATTCAGGCTGATGCTGTAGGTACATATTCATGTAAATAAGTACTTCTAGAAAACATTCGACAAGCTCGATCATGAAATACTTAACAAAATTGCTTTAATGACGATAACAATAGCTCGTGGGGTCCCACAAGGCTTAATTTTGGGTCCGTTATTTTTCACTTTGTTTCTTATTTGAACGTTCCTACGACGAAATTGTTACGATCCTATGAATAATATTAATGACTGTGTTTATTTCTTAGTGACTTAAAACTATTCACTAATTGCTGCGCCACCGTTACTCTGACCTGGCTTACTAAAATGTAATTCATTAGCTTAACTAAGGACACTAACCTGAAGATGTACAATATACATCTATTTACTTTTTGGGAGTTTTCTTTTTTATTTAGAACACATCAATATGAGGTCACCTCGTGTGAGGTAAGCTGGTTAGATGGTGGTAATATCAAACACGCGTGAACATGATGTTAGACATCCTATAAATTCTCCTCATTCCCTCCCTTTTCTATTTTGTTGTTGGCAACACCGGAGAACTTCCATCATTGCAAGTTCAAGTTTATAAGTCACGGTAACCGCTTACCAACAATTATTTAACCAATTTAAAACCAAAGTTATAGATAGTGTTTTCAGATAATGCCTGCCAAATTTAGGTAAAACTAATAGTGATTCATATAGACTGGCAAGTTTCCAGCAGTGAAGCGGTGAGGGGGGAGTTTGGCAGCCCCCCAATGAAGAACACACACAGATAACGACCTATGGTGTTATCACGTAATGTACTTACAATATGGAATCTAAACATTGAATGAATGATTTGCTTTTGCGATTTTTAATAAGGCCCTATCAAGATGTTGAAAACTAAAACCTACTTCAACTGCCAAACCAAACGGACGAGGCACCGGCGAAGGCTTTCCTTTCAAGGTTAGGAGGTCAACAGCAGTCGTCAGTATAAATGCCAAATCAAATCAGTAGAAGAGGAAGTAAGTGGACTAGCGGACTAGTGGGTAAAGGCTTCGGATGTAGCTGATATTATATACGGATATAACTTCGGATTTAACTGATAGCTTTTCGAGGAGGTAGGACACTACGGTTTTCCCGTCCGAATTGAGCAGTCCGACTGGGGAAGTACCTCCACCCTACAGAACATCACGGCTATAATAACCTCGTGTTGTGTTCCCGGAGGTGAGTAGGTTAGCCAGAGCTCACTGGAGAGTTTTTGTGCTGTCAGTGGGAAGACCAAACGCTTGTCCTGATTTTGTGTTCTGCACTGAGGTCACATAAAATCTCTGTTCTTACAGGGTCGGCAGCACGGATGTGACTCCACTGGTGTTACACACGTTCATAGGTCACGGTAACCACTTTCCATCAGGTGGGCCGTGTGCTTGTCTGCCACCCAAGTTGTATAAAAAAAGCTATAATAAATAGTTCTTTCTTTCTTTCTGAGAACAACATTAAGACGATGGTGGCGTAGAATTTCAGTGAAACTTAAAAGTAACATAGAAGATAGCTTCTATACGGATGCTTTATTTATCCAAAAAAGACCTGCAAGGCGCAGCTAGTGGAAAAGTATTTATTAATAATAGACAGTCACATAAGCCCAATGGCAAAGAAAGGCGGTGTATTCATAACATACGTCAGGCAGAATTTTTCTTCATCAGGCTAGTCAAATTAACTTTTTATATAATCTTCTGTAATATTAACATTAATAAAAATGCGGAAGTTTCTCCAACTACCTACTTCTGTATATTATTTTTTTTACTCTAGTAATATGAAATTATAATTAATAAACAAATATTTGTTAAGTGATACTAAGATTTCGCGCGTGTGGTTTATACGGACCAATAAAAAAACAATAAAAGAACTGAGCAACCAATGACGCGATCCCGTACGCCCGTGATTGATTTAATATATACGATTGGTTGATTAGCACGCTCCACCCGTCCCGCCCCGCGCTTGCCTCCAAAGAGATCTAAAAACCGTTACTACGTACTGCGTAGCTAGAGTATATTGTCGGTCATTCTTCTACCTACACTTGTTACAATTATTTGTACTCGCCTCAATATACATTCCTGTCGAATGTCACTTTCTCAGTCACTCCCTTCTTTGCTATATCCTCTTTCACGTATTTCATCCCTCTTTTCATGGTCCTTTTTTACAACATTTCTTTTATCCTACTCAAGTTATCAATCACTGATGCCACTTTCAAATTACCTGTAATAGTTGGTAACAATTGGCTATTTTCACACACACACATAATCACGCCTTTATCCCCGGAGGGTTAGGCAAAGGTGAATTAACACCGCAATTTCACTAATAATTCGGTCCCACGTGATAGGGGGTGAGCCTATTGCCGTATTCCGGGCACAATTGTTGACTCGAGCCATTCATCTGAGGCTGAGTCTGGGCTGTTTATATCTGTCTGATGTTAAACAGCCCTATCCCTTAGTCGCCTTATAAGACACCGCATGGGAAGAGATGGGGTGGCCCTAATTCTACTTTGCCGGAAACCACGTGGCAGTTTTCCTGTAGTTAAAAAAATAAATCATCCACCCAACCTATAATAGGTATAAATGATTTAACTATTACATATTGTGACGTAACAATAATTTGTTAAAAAGTGCATTTTTGGATTTCAAGTTGTGATAACAGTGTTTTTATTTGTTCCTTACATTCAGTCTAGTTGTAGCAGTATTTATACAGAAGTAATTGAAGTAATTAAGTTTCCCAACAATGTTGATCCACAGTTAAGTCAATTATAAATTATTTTTTAATACATGCGATCACTCAACCGTGGTCAATTGTATTTCCTTCTAGGAGCGAGCGTTGGCGACGAGCGACCTTACTCATATGCTAAACAACTACACAATAATATACAAGTATCCAGTGTTATTTAACAACAATTATTATTAGTAATTGCTGTGAATGTTATTTAAATAATAATACAAGAATAAATGGTTATTCTGAGAAAACAAACTTCATAGCGAGCTCTAGATAAATAACTTAGTAATTTCTAGAATATGGTAAATTTTGCAAAGATCTGCATAAAAATATTTGCACTGAGCGAGATCGAACCCACTACCTAGGCGAAGCAGTCAAAAGTTCTACCGCCACTTCACAGAGGTAGTCAGGAAATGTGGCAATAGCCGGCCGGGGTGCGAGAGGAATGTTTCAAATAATCTCACCTCTGAGGCCCCTACAGTCGGCGTGCTTTTTAGTCGGTTCAAGTCCGACATAACCTCCCCCACCGGCGTCGGTGATGGGTGTATCCGTGGGGATTTTGCGCACATTAGAAAAAGGATATGTATGAACCCTTTTTTCAAGGAGGTAGGACACGACGGTATTTTCGTACAATTGAGCAGTCCGACTGGGGCCATAATAACCTCGTGTTGTGTTTCACCTATTACATTGGGACCTAAACATAAACTGGCGAAATTTGGGAGGTAGCACCTCTGCCTACCCCTTCGGGGATATAGCCGTGAGTTTATGTTCCATCCGGAGCTTGTCTGCCACCTGAGTGGTATAAAAAAGTAGTAATATTACTCTAGTTTTCCGTAAGTTTCCATAAGCAAGCTGTGTTCCGAGAAATAAATTGTTTTAGTTAGTTTATTTAGATAGTGTAGTAGTACTCACTTTCCAAAACGAGTAAAAAATAAAAGGAACGCATCAAGAAACTTCAAAAGAGAATAATTAATTGACAATCGTGAGTAATACCGCGACGTCTACTGTCATTAACAGGTGCACTTGCGGTTTTGACACTGTGTTTTTGCTCGGTCAAACGAAACTATATTATATTACTAGCTGGCCCGCTGCACGAAGGCAACTCGGGCGTCGGAGGTCGATGAACGACCTCCGCCCCCCATGAGCGCCGGCCTGGGGGTGACAGGTGAAGCCGCCTGTCACCCTGGCAGAAGCAGGCCGCGGCGGTGGCGCGCGTGGCGCGCCTCCCCGTTTCCGGGGACGAGTTGGGGACTCTGTAGTCCCCACACCCGAGAAGAGGGCCATATCGTGAGAGATGGCCCTGGGTCGGCCGGGGTGCGAGGGATATGCCTGTCAACCTCACCTTCGGCAACCAAAACGACCCACAGGCGGCGTGCGTTTTAGTCGGTTCGAGTCCGACATAACCTCCTCCACCGGCTCCGGTGGGGAGGTATCCGTGGGGATTTTGCGCACGTAAAAAAAAAAAAAAAAAACTAGCTGGCCCGCCTCAGCTCGTGCCGTGGTATACTTTGAAATCTCATATCATCCCTTTGAGCCAATAATCTTTTAGTCATCAAAATAATGTATAGAAATTTGTTGGATTTGTTGACATTTATGATCACTGCTTCGCACCTTTCAGTAGTAGCGTGACGATATATAGCCTAATTAATAAACGGACTATTCAATACAAAAATAATTTGTCAATTTGCACCAGTAGTTCCTGAGATTAGGAGCCGTTTTAGATAGATAGATAGATAGATAGATAGATAGATAATTCTTTATTGTAAGTACACCAATAGATTACAGTAAAACTTGTAGTTAGCATGTATACAGTTTAATGTACAATGGGCGGCCTTATCGCTGGAAGCGATTTCTTTCAGGCAACCTTGGGATGGACAGTAATGTAATAAAGCAAAAGATTTGGTGTAGTTAGCAAATAAACTACAAACAAGGTGTATTAAAAAAACAAAAAGAAAGAAAGATATGAGAGAAGTTCAAATAAAGTAAAATAAATATACAACTTTAGCACATAAATAGATATACGAAGTAAATAGTACATACTAATAAGAAGGGAAAATACTGAGCATATTAATTGTGAGCTGTCACAGTGTTCAAAATGATAAGTCCTTTACCATTTTTTTAAATACGTTTAGGGATTTAGCTCGTCTGATACTCAATGGCAATGCGTTCCATAAGCGCACAGCCTTGACAGAGTTTTAGTATTACGTAAGCAGATTTATTACAATTATTGAACCCCCCCCCCCTCCCCTCCACTTTGTCTGCAGAATTAAGCAAAACTGGTACCATATTACTTTTGATGTTTGTTTTTTTAGGTTCATATATGAGTAATGTATGTCAATAGGCTCGCCACCTATTACATTGGGACCTAAACATAAACTGGTGAAATGTGGGTGCTAGCACCTCTGCCTACCCCTTCGGGGATATAGGCGTGAGTTTATGTTATGTGTTATGTAATGCATGCTATATTATGTGTGAAAAAGCAACGGGGAAAAGTTTTTAAAATGTCAAATTGTTTTTTAATTATTATTTTTGAATAACTACTGCGTACGTAATCATTAACTAGACCCCCACATCCTATGTCATCAAAAATAAGCCATGCAAAGATCCCCTTCCCTCTCTTAGTGCTTACGTAATACTTGAACGGCCCCTTAGCGCGTTCAAGCAAACAAACAAACTCTTCAGCTTTATTATATCGAACCAGTAGTTTCTTAGATTAGCGCGTTCCAACAAACAAACAAACTCTTCAGCTTTATAATATTAGTATAGATACAAGGCATTAGAAATGCAGTTTTTAATCTATATCCTTGTGATATAATCTTAGGATGAACCCACACAGACATTTTGGTTGAGCTAGGTGAGTTGGATAACCGTCTCGAAACCGAAGATTGCTCTGGGTCAGCCGAGGTTGAGAGGCCTTAGACAATCTCGTCCCGGCATCTGATGACCCAAGACGGTGTGCGGTTTTAGTCGGTTTGAATTGGACATAACCGCCCCCGTTGGGGAGAGGATATCCGAGGGAATATCCGCTCTTTAGAAAAAGGTAGCTTGTTATTGTAGTCATTGTATGGCTCATGTTTAACCCCTAATTCTATAGGCTAAACCTAATTGGTTATTGACTCCCCCAACCCGCAGTCCACTGCTGGACATAGCCCTCTCCCAATCATCGTGGAAACAGTAGGCCAGAACCTCCCAACACGTTCTGGCCTACTGTTTCCGATGGCCATACGGGATTTGTTAGGAGGTAGGACACGACGGTATTTCCGTTCAATTAAGCAGTCCGACTGGGGAAGTACCTCCGCCCTACAGAATACCGCGGCCATGATAACTTCGGCGAGTAGGGTAGGTAGGGTAGCGGTGAATGGAGTAGTCAGAGCTCACTAGAGAGTTTGTGCTGACAGTGGGAAGACTAAAGGCTTGTCTTACAGGGTCGAACTCTCTGTGCTTACAGGGTCAGCAGCGCGAGTGTGACTCCTCTGATGATACACACTTCCATAGGTCACGGTAATCATTTTGGCTCTGGGCCGTGTGCTTGTCTGCTACCTAAGTGGTATAAAAAATAGGTTGGTGCAGGGTTTTATTTCGAGTTTTCCTTCTCCCGCAGTGATATCGTCTGCGTATTTTTCCGTTAGTCGCCTTTTACGAGTCTTACGACACCCTTCGGATGAGATGGGGTGGTGATGTAATCTTTCTCTGTCACCAAGCGGACTGTGTTAATCCCCCAAGGACACTTGTGAATTAGGTATTAATGTCGGAAACAGCGAAATCGCCAAATAACAAAAAAAACTGTGCAAATTGCATCAAATTGCATGCCAATTTCAGTGAAATACCTACGCTAACATGTTTATTGTAATAACTGTAGATACTTATGTACATCCTAATTGTACCGTATTTCGCGCAAAAATTAATTATAATTCATTCATTCAACGATTCTAGTAGTTGTATAATTGCTTTAATTATGTACATTTTATAAGAGTAGGTACTTCGTACGGTATGGAGCAAACACAGTAATAATTTTACTACAATGAACCGGGAAACCCCCTCTTCCAACACGCTCCTCCTGAGGGTATTATGGCACCTATATGTAACTACTGGCTGACCCACCCCAGCTTCGCCCGGGGTATATTTTGAAGCTTCATATCCCTTTGAGCCCGTATGTTTTAGTCTTCAAAATATCTATGAAAAATTGCCGGATTTGTTAACATTTATTATCAATGCTCCGCTCCCTTAAGTAGTAGCGTGATGATATATAGCCTAAAACCTTCCTCGATAAATGGACTACCCAACACTGAAAGAATCATTCAAATGGGACCAGTAGTTCCAGAGATTAGCGCGTTCAAACAAACAAACTCTGCAGCTTTATAATATTAGTATAGATTACTACCTATGCTTGTACTCAAAGATACTCTTTGTGGTGGTAGTGAAGGCGGTCCTACGCAGGAGGCGCGGGTTCGTTCCCCACTCAGTGCAAATGTTTGTATGCATGAATATGGGTATTTGCATTGGTCAGGTTGTGCTTCGGAGAGCAGGTTAAGCCGTCGGTCCCTGTTGCCATACAAACATCTATGGCAGTCGTTACGGGTAGTTAGATCTCTCAAAAGTTCGACTAGTCTAATTTACAGTAACTACATAACTTCGATATCGCCAACTGGTTATGTAGGTCAGATGACAGTCGCTTCACGGAAAATATCGAAGTTCAGTCGCATCTTAGACGAGAAAGCCGACTCGGACTGAGTTGCGAAAAGGCTCTGAGATTGATGATGACTCAAGATTTGAGTTTTACAGTTCTTGAGCTGAAAGGGATTGGATCAGTGGCATCCTTCTATCGTCTCGCTTCGGACTATAGACAGAGGTGACAATGCCATAATCTCTAGCGAAATGGGTGTATTATATATAGAGCCCCATCAAGATCTTGTTTAGGCAGGAAAAAATGCACCTTCAACATTTCACGGGCTCGGAGAAGCCCCACGTGTAAGTTACCACACTAAAACAACCTGTCGTGTGCCATACGCCGCGACTCTTTGAGTGAACTGTCAGAAATACTACGCACTCGTCGACGGATTAACCAAGCGTCAGGTGCAGTGCGGGCCCGTCTTCTGATTGAGCATTCCAGACACACCAAGACATCGCCCCTTCGCGGGAGGCTATGCAGCGGGTAGAGAGCTAGCCCAGGCCCATCCACCCGCGGGCACACTAGGGCGTAACGAGGCGCAAGAATGCACGTGCACGCCGCCCGGTTCGCCGGCGCCGTATTAGTTCAAGACGTTTAAGACCCTAGTCAATCTCTACTGCTAGGTGGGTACATTAACCGGGCACTTATAAACCTGCGATAACTTTTTCATTCACATTGCAAAAGACCTTTTAATTTAGGACTTCAACTGCATTGCTTTAAAATCTAAAACTAAATGAATTCTTAGCAGTGTCCGTGGGTATGACAGTGGTACTGCTTCAGCAGAATCGACACCTAGCAAAGAAACGAGGTTATTTTGAAAGGGAATCATTGAAAATTTCAACAAAAAATTAAAGCTATCGTAATATTTTACCTGGAAGAACATCCACGTCGGGTACTCCCCTAACTTGACAGCTATACACGCCCCCAGCGCTATGAACACCGTTGATATGCTGTCGCAGCCGTGGTCGAAGAGTTCTCCGAGAGGCGACTGGCTGCCCGTTCGCCGGGCCTGCTTACCATCTATGGCGTCTAAACTCTGGTAGACGAAGACGCCCAGCGCGCAGAGAGTGCACGCCCATCGCGGCGGGTCCTGCCGCGCATCTGGACTATACCTGCAAGTTATGAAGACGGTTTAATTTCCATTATGGTACACTTTCTAGCGAGAACATCGAAGAAATCGCTAGAAAGTGCGGAAGGTCGATAATTAATTTAAGAGATCTTGATAGGTAATGTATTCGACAGCCTGCATGTTTGCATTGGGCTGGGTGTTTCTATTTTTTACAAAAAAAGTAGGTATTTATGTATGTTCACAGATAATATAATATAATTCCTATAGTATGTTTATCCGTATTCTAGATAGATAGGTCTAGATAGCGTTGTGTGGAATGTTGTAGAATATATATTTATTTATAATGTAGGTACTTGTTTTTGGTTCTCTTTGATTTTATTCATAGTTTCATTTATTTTATTTAAAACTTTTTTGTCTATGGACCGAAATTCCGGCTTTAAGTAAACTGCATTAACATACTGCATCTCATATAATTTGTGAAAGTACTGAATGGCATATCCTGAATTGCCTTCCTCTGTGTGTAAAAGTGTGAATGACACCTCATCACACTATATGATAACAAGTAGATTTGAACACCCATTTAATAGAAGGAGAATATGTGTGAGAGAGAGAGAGAGAGAGAGAGAGAGAGAGAGAGAGAGAGAGAGAGAGAGAGAGACAAGCAATAGAGCTGGAGAGTATGTTAAGTCGTCAGTCCCGGTTGGAGCCCTCAAAAGTTCAACGATCAGTCTAACTGCAATGCTTCAATATCGCTCTTGGGTTGTGGAGTTCTGCCGCATCTTAGTTAGACTAGAAAACTGTCCCCCACCAAGTTGGGAAAAGGCTCGGAGAATCAACCACTGGAATTGCAAACTATCTGTACTCTTAGCTAGTTACCCCTTCTTGGTCAGGTGAAATAGTTATTTCTTATTACGTTAACATGGACTCATTTCCAAGGACATGAGTGCAGCTAATGGTCTAATGAGAATTGTAATAGTAATTACTATTACCCCAAATTACTAATGATTTCAGTAATGATTTAAAAATAACCTCATTAGTATTTAGCTTATTTGGATGTATGGACCCATTAGGTGTGTGCCCAAGAACTTTTGAGCCCTTGCTAGTTACTTTGCCAGCTTATTAATGCACAGGATTTCCTTTTGATCTTGGCTCTCGAGGTAACAAGCTACATGGGGTCGTTCAAGTATTACGTAGGCACTAAAGGGGGAAGGGGGAGGGGGTCTAGATAATGATTACGTAAGTAGTAGTTATTTACTTTTTCACACATAATATATCATGTATTATCCATACATTACCCTGAAAAAACCAATTTGAAAAGAAATATGCATATAAACACCTCAACAAAGTCTAGGGAACAAGATGACCCCAATTATTTTTTTTCGTGTAAATCTTATTTTGCAAATAACTGGCAGCAAATAAATAAAAATAGAATAAAGTAGATTACAGAGTTGTTCGAAATTTAAAAATAAATTTAAATAAGTAATGATTTTCGAATATGGAGGGAAAACTTTTAAAAGTGTTTGATTGTGCAGTTTCTCTGAGGCAAAATAAAAATTATTTTTTTTGATTGTAAATAACGTTTATTATCAATAATACGTCTTTTACGTATGGTTTGTGCATTTTTGTGACTGTAGTCATCATGTCACGTCGTCATTTAAGTCGCGAAGAGATGTTAAGGGCTGTTGGTATGCTGCAAGCTGGACGAACTCAACGCGACGTAGCGGATGCTGTCAACACCCAACCAAGCGTAATTTGCAGATTATGGGCACGCTACAGGTCTACAGGGGATGTTGCCGAACGTCACAGGGGACGAAATAGGGTTACTACCCCGCGACAAGATCGTTTCTTGCAAAATTCCGCAAGGCGGCCACCCACGATTACTGCCCGTCAGTTGGTCGCAGGCCTCCAGTCTCAGCATCAAGTGGTTATTAGCGATCAAACTGTCAGAACAAGACTACACGAAGCCAATCTTTATGCTCGCAGACCGCTTAGGGTTCCAGCTCTTCGACGTGGAAATCGAGGTCGTCGCTTATTGTGGGCTAACGCACATTTACAGTGGACCGACCATCAATGGGCATGGGTTCTGTTTTCCGACGAATCTTGCTTCGGTTTTCATCCTGATTCGAGAAGAGTGCGTATATGGCGAGTTCCTGGACGTCGGAGTCGTCTCCAGAATCCGCAAGAAGTTCATCCTTACCAAGGTGGAACAATCATGGTATGGGCTGGAATTCGCCTTGGTGGAAGGACCGACCTCGTTTGGATACGGGGCAATTTGAATGCAAACCAATACATTCAGGAGGTTATACACCCCATGGTAATCCCTCATCGACAGCAGTTCGGTCAAGATTTTATGTTCATGCAAGATAATGCACGGTCACACACCGCGAGGGTAGTGGTCAATGCGTTAAGCGAGTACAATATGACGACGTTGGAATGACCTGCTCAGTCTGCCGACCTCAATCCCATAGAGCATGCCTGGGATTTGCTTGGGAGAAGAGCTTTCAGTGATTCTTTGGAAAATCTGAACACTGAAGAACAACTTTTTTTACACCTTCGCAGTGTATGGAGCCATATTCCACAGACGATGATTGACAATCTCATACTAAGTATGCCACGCCGTTGTTGAGCTGTTGCTAATGCTTTAGGAGGTCCTACAGATTATTAAAAACGTTTAAAGTACGGTTAATTACTGTATTTCTTACTACCTCGTTATTTTTGTGCCTAATCATAGAAGGTTGTAATACTCAATATTGGCACTATTCAATTCTTTCTTAAAAAAAAAAAATTGGTAAGAAAATGTTTTTATTGAAATTAAAATTAAAAACGGTATAAAAATACCCTTCTATTGATATAAAACACTCACTATTACAAGAAAGGGTTTTTAAATAAAAACTAGAAATGTCCTTGTTCCCTAGACTTTGTTGATGTGTGTATGTTAGGTACCAACGTTTACGTAAGGAGGCAAGAGTTTTGCTGACAAGAGGGAGGGGGGAGGGGGCTAAATAATTGTAATAAATCTGCTTACGTAATACTTGAATGGTCACTATGCTATATTATGGAAGTAATGTGAGAGTGCCCCAAGGGTAAATTATGATAATGAAAAGTATTTAAGTTATCTGTGTTATGTACACATAATGAGTTAGTTACAATAGGTACACACATACCATTATGATAATAGGAATTATGAAGGAAAAACATATGATTCACAACTATGGGCCAATGATGAGTATAAGTAGGTACAGTTGTATAAAACATATTTTTGACATTACCTAAAATGGAAAAAAAGTAAGGTTCAAAAACTATGTTCTATTCTGTATATTTTTTTGCTTCTACATACCACTGTTTATCTTAAAATATATATTAACTGACTCTAACTGACTGACATAGTGATGTATCAATGTGAGGGATCGGGCTGCAATTTGGCATGCAGATAGATGTTATGACGTAGGCATCCGCTAAGAAAGGATTTTGATTAATTCTACCACCAAAGGGATAAAATAGAGGATAAAAGTTTGTATGAAACTTTGTCAATTTTAAACCGATCGGGCTGAGACATTTCATGTATAAAGCTACTATGACGTAGGCATCGCCTAAGAAACGATTTTGAGATGCAGGCTATATATGACTAGCTGTTGCCAGCGGCTCCGCACGCGTGGATGTCGGTTATCGCGTCGTGTTGAGTCAACGCTAATGCGCATAAAAATTTCTAAAATGAAAGTAGCCTACGTTACTCCTTATTATATCAGCTACCTGACAATAAAACTTTAATTCCCACTCAGTGCATTATTTTAATGCATGAATATACCCATATTTGTAATGGTCTGGTTGAGCCTCGGAGAGCACATTATTTATTATTCAAACTACTATGGCTGCAATACTTTTCTATCGCCAATGAGTTGTAGAGATGAGATGGCCAATCGCTTCATAGAAAATATTAAAGATCAGCCCAACCTGCAGTTAGATCGGAAAAAACAGACCCCAAACTCCAAAGGTCGATGTTTAGGATGCAACTGGGATTGACCCTAGGATAAAGTAACTGAGATGGTAGTTGTATTTAAATTCAGTTTTTTATATCACTTAGGTGGCAAACAAGTACACAGCCCACCTGATGGAAAGTGATTATTGTTGTCTATGGACATGTACAACACCAGAGGAGTCACATTGGAATCGCACTGCTGACCCTGTAAGCATAGAGTGTTTCTGTGCCATCAGTGTAGAAGACAATGCAGGACAACTGTCTACCTCTTGCACCACTGGGAACACAACATGTGGTTATTATTGCTGCAGTATACTGTAAGGAGGTACTTCCCTTATCAACTACTCAATCGGACAGATATACCATTGTGTCCTACCTCCCTCAAGAGTTTGATCTGAATGAAGTAAATTATGGTTTGAAAAAGCACATAGGGTGCTATTTATCCGAAATTATTTTAGATTCCCGTGAGTCATGGGAATAAAATCATTATTTCACATAGGCATTACTATGAACAGGTGGTTTTATTTATAAAGTTCAACTCTATTAAAATAAAAAAAATACATCTTCAATTAAGTATTCATACAAGGTCTGTGAGTCACAGTAAATTGCACCAATAGAATAGAATAACCTTTATCTAGGTATAATAATAATGGAAAATCAATATTGCTAAGTGCAAATCTTGAGTGTCTCAACCAATTTTGGCAATATTTAAATTCCACGGAATTTTATGTTTTTATGAAAAAAACCTTCAAAGGAATGTGAACAGAATTCCACATGGGTGAGTGGGACCGGGAACAGAATTCTATGCAAGCGAAGCTATGACCATCAGCCATGTCATGACATTAATGAAATATACATATAAGGCATACACACACACACTATGTAGTAATGGCAGTCCTATCCCGACATCTGGGCTATATTTATTTATTCAATTTTATGCACAGTAATTTTGTACAAAGGCAGATTTAATGCCAAAGGCATTATCTAACAGCCAACCTTAGGGTGATGCAGAGATATACCTATCCTTACACTATCCTGTCCTCGGAGCTGTTTTAGACAATTCTTAGAAATGGACATTTCATTTCATTTCTAAGATTTGTCACTTTTTGTCTGACCTGAGAATTGAACTTAAGAATCCTCAAGGAATGACTTGACCACTAGACTTGTTTTTAATCAACACTGTGTGATTTGATTGGTCTGTAGAAGTGAATATGTATACTTAATATTGGACAACAAACTGTTAGACTAAAGAAAAATATGACAAGAATGGCACAGAAGAAAATAAATATCACACAACAAAAAAGAGAAAACAAGCAAAAACAGTTGTGTCAAAACGGCCCTCATAGGGTGCCACAACTATAATTCTAATAAGTTCTAAGTGCCATTGATGAACAGTATAAATACTCCCTATAGCTATTATATTCAAAGCTACACTGACTGAGGGGCCGGGGGATGGGAAGTGGGAGTAAATAAAAGAGGAACACATACTAGAGGGCAGGCAAAGAACCAAGTAGTGTCACATGCTGAATGAGTGCTACTTGACATAGATCTAATTGAACACCCCACAATGAATCACATCACATTTTGATCAAAAAATTTACTGCCAGTATTTTTTTTTAATTTACTATAGCTGATCTTTACTTTATTGCTACATGGTATATACATGTACATGGTATAAAGTACATACAATACATAATCATAGCAAATTTTCCCACTTTCCAAAAATTGTGCTGTGCCCGACAGGGTCCATAATTGTAATTTAATCTTAATTTGACATCTATATCACATTATGGAATGCAATAAATGTATTGAGTATTGAGCTAGAGTTTATAGCTACTTAGCATTACATAGCATAACATAAAACAAATTCACGCGGTGACGAGTCTATTGCCATTAACCGGGCACTTATAAACCTGTGATAAATACACACATAACTTCGAAATGCATCTAAAACTCATTGGTTTGTGCCACAGTAAACCTTAGATCGGATCTAAGACCTCGTCTCAGCAATTTATTACCCACACCACTAGGCTACCGTGGTAGAACCTTAGAATTATATTGCTTGATTTGTCATAACAATGATATATTATAGAGATAGTCCAACTGTGTAATAATGAATCTTTTTCATATAGGAATAGCAATTGCAGAAATAAATATTTAAATAAATAAATATTCTACAACATTCTACACAACGCTATCTAGACCCATGGTAAGCATAGTTTAACTAGCTTGTGTTATGGAATCTAGAATACGGATAAACATACTTAAATACTTTATTTTTTTGTAAATACATACATATTATACATAACACACACAAGAACACAAGAACTTTTTGAGCAATAGAGTGGTTAACACATGGAATAGGCTACCTGAAAATATTGTGACAGCAGAAAACATTAACCAATTCAAAAATAGACTGGACAAACACATAAATCAACAAAATCTTTTGAGTAGTGAAAACAGTGTAGTGAACAATGAGATGCAGGCTGATATCAGTTGTTTCAACTGCTGGCCTGTTCCCCATTAATAATAATAATAATAATAATAAACACCCAGACCAGTGCAAATACCCATATTCATGTAAACAAATATTTGCACTGAGTGGGGATCGAACCCGCGCCTCCTGCGTAGCAGTCGTGTTCACTACCACCACACCACAGAGGCTGTCAATAATAATAATATTAATTAATAACAAGAAAATACTTTAGTGCTATTTATTGTAGGATGCAGAAGAATCAATGTCCTAGTAGTCTAAAGTTAGTACAATTAATAGGTAGTATACCTAATCCTAGCTATCAATTTTACAGTAGCTCTTGAGATGAGACAGAATAATGACACATTTACTATCTTATCTACACCGCCTATGGCGCGACGTAAGTTGAACCAATCGCATGCTCTAATCTTTCGCTCAGAAATTTGTAAACATGAGAAAATTTCAATGTTCTGAATGAATATTATACATTTTATTCACACTATAAGCCCATTATCTTTAGCTCCGCTAGTTAGAAAGTTAACGCGGAGAAATCGAAAGTCGTTATGGTTCGTCGAGACCTGTGACACAATTTTTAGTTAATTATAACCTTCTTGTACTTACCAAACTAAGATAAGTGTGGTGAATATATTTACTATTAAACCTAATATTGTGATGAGATTCGGTGCGAGCCATAGTGGCGTTTTAGACACTAGCCAGCACCACCACGGTTGGAGCCATGCATCCAATATACTGGCACTCGTACAAGAATATTTATGTTCACTAAGTCTTTTTAATTGTGCAGCATTGAGTATTCTCTCCTTGTAGAACTGCATTTTATATCACTGTCACGACATTACACTATTCAATAAAATATCACCATTTACTATTTTCACGAGATAAATTCGTAAAACGGAGAACTCAAGTCACATTCACATCACACCACCGGTCCGTCAGTTACCATAGACAATATGTCACTTTTTAAATGATTGAAGTTTGACTTGACACATTGTGACACATGGAGCTGCAGCTGTCATCTAGCCACGCGTACACCATAATGTTTTTTACAATGCTGCCAACGATAATAAAGATAAATAAATCCATCGCATCGCAAGCCGTGGGCGGTTTATGCTATGAACGACAGCGACACGATTTATTTCTTGGTATCGCATAAATAATACTCTTCCTGTCTCTAAAATACCAAGTTCGAGGATGTTTTAATATAAACATTGTCACATGTATGGGTGAATCCAGGCTCCAGAGTGTAGCACATGCGCTTCCCCATCCTTGCTTCGGGTATAAAGTATAAATCTCTCATTGCACATGTGTCAGATAAAAAAATGAATTATGATCATACTTTTAATATATGATTCCAAACTCGGCAGCACGCAGCAGTGTTGCACAGCAGTAAACGCAGTGCGTACCATGAAGTATACTTGAATATGATAGTTTTGTTTCTTTTTAATTCATTACGGCTTTTTAATTACGCCGCATTCATGTTTAACAAGTATGTGAAATAAAATGTAAATGAACAGATTTAGACAAATACTATTTGCTGCATACTGCATGCTACATGCATGCTGCATGCAGGGTTACTGCTAGCTTGTTTGTACGCATGGCGTATGTTAGTTTGAATGTTTTACTTTTTTTGTATGTAATCTTTTGTTATTGCTAAATGACCTGAGAGATTATCTGATGTTGTAATTAAGCAATCGTTTATTATCTGACTAGGATGTTTGATGTTTTGAGTAAATTCCTTTTTATCAAAGTTACAATATTTGCAACACGGTAGGATATCAGGATCATGATTATGGTGTTGTATTTTTTTGCTAATCAGATTATATAGATAAGTATGTATATTTATTTATATATTTATGTATTACTATATATTTTTACCAAGTTACCTTTCATAATGCATCTACCTTGTTATTCTCGCAACCACCTATAAGATTGACTGGTAGAGAATGCCTGTGGCATTAAGTCCACCTGTGTACATGTATGCATAAAGTTTAAATAAATTAAACACACCATTATCTTTATTAGAAAAGGTAGCTGTATGCTGCATGTTTCGGCGAGTCACTGGCAATTAGTCTTGACATCGCCAAAGCTTTCGATAGAGTCTGGCACAAATAGCTTCTTTCCAAGCTACCTGCCTTTGGTCTGCCTTCTAGGCTGTGCAACTGGGTTGCTAGCTAGGAAGCTAGCAACCCAGTTTGTGACGGACGAGATTCGGAGTTTCTGCAGGTAAATGCTGGCGTGCCCCAGGGGTTCGTCTTATCACCCACTCTCTTTCTTCTGCATATCAACGACATGCTGTCCACCGGCAATGTTCATTGTTATGCAGACGATAGCACCGTACATGGGAGTTATCATGGACATCCTGCGGCCAAGCAGTCAGATATCGCAGAGAAGAGGCAGCTTCTTGTCACTGAGCTTGACGGGATCCTGAATCAAATTTCTCAATGGGGCTCTGAGAACCCGGTTGAGTTCAATGCCAAGAAGACGCAGGCATGTGCGTTTACAGCAAAAGCATCTTCTTTCCTTCCCCTCCCCACTCTTCAGAGCACGCCACTGCCACTACAGGACAATCTCAATATGCTAGGTATGGATGTCGCTGCAACCTGAATAACAAAAATTACATCGAAAGTATCATCAAAACAGCCTCATGCAAACTCGGAGTCCTGAACAGAGTGAGATGATTTTTCACGCCGGAGCACCGGTGTCTTCTATACAAGACACAAATTCGCTCCTGTGTGGAGTACTGCTCGCATCTCTGGGATGGTTCAGCAAAGTACTTACTAGATGCTCTCGACAGGTTGCAGCGACGTGCGGTCCGCATCATTGGGAATCCCGAGGTCAGGAACACCCTAGAACCTTTACAGATGCGTAGAGATGTTGCGTCCATGGCTGTATTTTACCGTCTGTACCATGGTGAGTGTTCTCATGAGCTCTTCCAATTAGTCCCACCCTCCCCTTTCCTATACAGGACAACACGTGCAGGTCTTAGATGTCATCCGCACACGGTGCAGAACATCCGATCAAGAACGAAGCGGTTCGGTGACTCTTTCCTCTGTCACACCATTAAGGCCTGGAATTCATTACCAGCTCACGTGTTTCCTTCTTCCTACAGTCCCGGGTCATTTAAGCGGGGCGTGAAAAAGCATATGATGAGGCGTCAAGCTGAGTGTCACCATTGTCAAACGGTATGTGTAAGTAATGGTGACCCTCTATTCTGAGCTTCAGAGATTCAGCTTACCATCAGACAAGGCGAAGTCTAATTGACGTGTTCTATATAAAAATATATATATATATATATATATATAAATTTAAGTAACAAGCAGTGCTATTTATAGATATAACCTCCATGTCAAGGTGTGCAGTATCCACCCCGCACAGAATCCACTCCGACTTGAATAGATTAGGTTAAAAAGCTAAGGCGGGAGCGGAGCGGAGCTCCTGCATTAGCTTTCGTGTTATTTTTTCTATAATCACCCAAACAAACCACCCAATAGGTAATCAAATTTTCGGGATTTTTAACTTTGGCATTATGTACTTCAGGATTTCGTACTTTCGGCATTTTGAATACTTGGGCAAACGAACATTGTGTATTTTAAATTTCAGTTGTTCGTATATCCGTATTATGAAATTTGGTATTATGACCTTCTTGATTTTGTTATGTAACCATGGAGGATCCAAGTCAGTATCATCTCAAATCGGTATATCTGCTGACCGACCGAAAAGGCGTAGGTTTTCTTCTCAAGGTCGGGGGTCCAGGATCTAAAGTGGAAGCATCCGATGCAACCGCTATTGGCGGTTGAATGAAGAAGGAGAATTGGCATCACGTTGGGCGCCAATTTTTTGCTTACGTAGGATCGAAGTGTGTTGGAGAAATGTATGAATCGAGTATCATTTGGTGAGGTACTTAACTAAACAGTCTTGACATGATATGTTTCCATTTAAAAACTCAGTTAATAAATATTTTTCTGATTAGAAACTGATTTTAAAGACTAAAAACCAAAATTGAAGTTAGTCAGTTTAAGTATTTGTTTAAATGAGATTTTTATAAAAACGTTTACCTTTAGTTAAGTATTTAACTGAATGAAGTATACATACCTCTTCGATAGCCGTCATATCGTTAGATATCAAGACATAAGTGTGAGAAAATCAACATTTTACAACATTAAGTTTTATTTCAACAATAATTACATTACAATTATTACAAAGATATAATACTTTCCAGTCACAAATTATATTATAAATGAATTCTGTAAATTTAGGTATATATTCAGTGAAGACAAGATACGTTCAATGACAAAAAAAATCATATCTCAATTATTGTAGTCGTTAATTTATCTATTGAAGTAATGTTAATTTAGTACATACAGTATTTAATAGATACACTTAATTAGATAAAGATTTTCAGTATGAAAAAAAACTAGAGCCAATCAGCCTCTGCGTCAATGATTAAAAGAAAAAAGATACTTAACACTTTATCTTTTATCCACAAATGCAAAACAGCGTAACTCATATTTTTGTATTATTAACAACGAGCCTGGAGTCCTTAAATTATAATAATAATCCTTATTCAATCATAAATGTAAATATTGCAAAACTGGTTCCAGTTTCATTATAGCTAATAGTAGAAATTAATAAAAATCGTATTCTAGATATTCCAACTACGACGAATGAGAGATAAGTTTGTCAACTCAATAGGTACTAATTCGACGACGCAATCTATAGATATAGCAGTGTGACGCTCTCCAGCTAATCTGAGTAGCGATCTCAAATAAGTAGCTGGGATTAAATGGATGCGAAAGGTCTTCTACCTATCCATCCTTCGATTTATTGTGCGCACATTGAGATAGACTTGTTACTTGGCAACAGACGGCCTAGGGTAAGTAATTGAAAGATTTAAAAACAAACAAATGCCATAGCTGAAGTCAAGAAGATTTCGAATATCGAATTTTATTAATTTCGGCTGTTATGCAATATCAGTGTTACCTATTTTTAGTTTGGCATTTCCTCGCTTCGATTCTTTTTTGTAATGTTACTAAGAGAGCACCTAAAACATTATGGCCGGGGAGACGCTTCCCAAACAACAACCGCTTCACGGAATCGTCGTATGTCAGTAGAGCCACCATATTCTGAAGTAAGAAACCTTGGCAATATTCCAATAGTTGAGTAGCACCGTAAACCTGCGGAAAGCAACAATGCTAGTTGATAAACTAAGTAAATACACTGTTAGAGGCGTTAACTTCTTGGTGTTGGTTGAGGTCCCCAAGATCCTCGAGTCTGGGGGCCAAAGTCCACCATTTTCTGTAGATGTCTAAGAGATAAGGGTGTTCTGTTTTAACAAAACAAAATACAGTAAACAAAACAAAAAAGTACACGAAGTGTCATGGGACCGAATGCATAGTTGGCGGGAAAAAAGTAGATATCTTTCTTTTCTTCTTTTCTACATTCCTCCACTCTTTCTTCAGTCCTTATTTTCATGGAAGGGTTATACAATGATTGCTTGCAAATAGCAAGTAGCATGGTACAGGGAATATAAAAATAACTGTGAATCTACCTTAGCATGAATATACACCGAGACCAGGTTATGTAAGTCTACAGACTTGGCCGCTCGCGCCTCGCAGTGCCTCTGCAGCGGTAGCAGCTGGAAGAAAGATGCTGCAGCGAGCACTTCCAGCACATCACTCTCAGGAATCTCCAACCCAGTGCAGCCACCAGAATATAAGTACTTCATCACTTGCTGTGACAAAGGTAGATAACATTATGTACATATTTTTTGGACTGATAACACATTTCAGAGACATAGTGGTTCACGTTTGATCTTTCGAAGTGGTTTAAAAAAGTTGGTAGTGTTTTCTATTTCGATATGATGCTATGACATCTGACCTAAGTTTGAATTTCCCTTTCTTCCTCCCTTTATGAATAAAATTTGCATGTAATACTGCTTTATGAGACACTGGACTGAAACAATAGAATAATACCTCAGTGTACCTTACCTCAAATATATGATATCGGATGTCGTTAATTTGCACAAGTGGTGGCGTAGCATTCGCAGGTGGCAGGGCTTCGTTAGAAGACCTGGGTGGCGCCAACATGGCTCGTAACCGAGGGGATTCGGATACCAAGACTATCTTGTGACCGTAGAACAACCTTCCTTCAACCCTGGTAGAAAATAAGACATATTGTAAATATAAAACTTTTCGAACGTGATGCAATTCTATAAGCATACAGCATTACAAAAGCCTTGACAATCAATGTCATTGGTCGGAATGGGTGACGTCACTAAAAATCGCTTAAAGAATTACACAGCTGAATAGAATAAAGAAATAAAGAAAGAAATAAAATCGTTTTTAGTGCGGATCACACATACATATAATTTCGAAATAATAAACATTAAAAATAACAATAACAGCAACAATATCGCCGATAACGTCTCCCCGGCATGTCGAATATTCATTTCAACACGCCAAAAAACACCACCTGGTCCGCACGGACCTGGAGCTACTCAGGCGGCGAACGCTTCAATCGAACAATGTCCTAAAAAAGGTTCGGAATCGTTTGAAGACAATAGTAGAACACGCGCAGTTTACCAGCAGACGCTTTTAAATTGTTCAAACGTAAATGGGTAAGATTCTCTCACCTGAACGTGACGTCGGCCAGCGAGGGGTTGTTGACGTAGGAGGGATCGACGCGAGCGGGCGGTGGCGCCTGAGGTGGCGGCGGCTGCGCCACACCCGGGACGCGTTCGCGCCCATAGCACGCGCACAGGATATCCGCCAGCAGCAACACCGTGCCTTCCTTCTGCACAGACCCCAACGTTATAGTGCATTTGGAGGGCTACCATGAGACGTATATCCGAAACTTGGCCTTATCGAAATAATTACTTTTTTTTTTTATATATAGGACACGTCAATTGGACTTCGCCTTGCCTGATGGTAAGCTGAAGGTAAAGTCCCAGAAAAGAGGGTCACCATTACTTACACATACCGTGTGACAATGGTGACACTCAGCTTGACGGCCTCATCATATGCTTTTTCACGCCCCGCTTAAAGGACCCGGGACTGTAGGAAGAAGGAAACACGTGAGCTGGTAATGAATTCCAGGCCTTAATGGTGCGACAGAGGAAAGAGTCTCCGAACCGCTTGGTTCTTGATCGGATGTTTTGCACCGTGTGCGGATGACATCTAAGACCTGCACGTGTTGTCCTGTGTAGGAAAGGGGAGGGTGGGACTAATTGGAAGAGCTCATCAGAACACTCCCCATGGTACAGACGGTAAAATACCGCCATGGACGCAACATCTCTACGCAGCTGTAAAGGTTCTAGGGTGTTCGTGATCTCGGGATTCCCAATGATGCGGACCGCACGTCGCTGCAACCTGTCGAGAGCATCTAGTAAGTACTTTGCTGAACCATCCCAGAGATGCGAGCAGTACTCCACACAGGAGCGAATTTGTGTCTTGTATAGAAGACACCGCTGCTCCGGCGTGAAAAATCGTCTCACTCTGTTCAGGACTCCGAGTTTTCGTGAGGCTGTTTTGATGATGCTTTCGATGTAGTTTTTGTTATTCAGGTTGCAGCGAACATCCATACCTAGGATATTGAGATTGTCCTGCAGTGAGTGCAGTGAGATTACGTGCTGTTATCGGGCTCAATTGCGGTATAATTACCCAAAACATCGGTCCGTTAGCTTCAAATGTACATTTCATGGTAGGTTACTAGACCTAACTGATGTAAGTTGGTGGTTGGAGGTGATTTATCTACCTCGCCAAAACCTTTTTGTGCAAATTTAAAACCCACTGAAGTTATTTGGGAAAACCGTGACAAGGAGGTTCTTTTACACTTTTAGCAACAGCAGAAACTAGTTCTTTTCTAATTACTCCGTACACGGCTATTGTATATGTATATACTCTTCACCGCCCAATTCTTCTTCCCTTATACAGCTTTTTATAGCCACTTACCCCTTTAGGTACCTCGTTTACCAAATCAATATCACTGGGACTTGTGAAGGCATTTTCTTAATATTTGCGTCTGCAACCAATATTAGTAGCAAAAAGCGTACTAGAGTTTGCCCAACGAAAGATGAACAATTAATTTTTTCTAAACTTTTATACGGCAATATTTTTTTCCTGTCATTATTCGGTGTTCGCCCTTGATTCGTGCCGTTCATTGCCACGCCCCACCCCTGTGAGGGTGAGGCAGAAGGAAATATGTTTGATGGTGATGGAATCTTGATGATAGCCCAAAAAGTAATATAACTTCCTTAATATTAACATGCAGCCATACCAAATAAAGTTCTAAATTTGTTTTAACCAGTAGACTGTCACGGCCAGTGTGAGAAGGGACAATACATTACCTTGCTGTACCGTAATATGTTAAACAGCAGGGGAAGACACTCGTAAATGAACTGTTTACTGTAGTGGCTGTCATCAGACGGGCACACCTGGAAAAAATGGACCAAAAGTTTATTATGACTTTGTTTTTTTAATGTCCCCACGGATACCCCCACCACTGACGCCGGTGGGGGAGGTTATGTTGGACTTGAACCGACTAAAACGCATATGTGGGCCGCAGGTTGCCGAAGGTGAGATTGTCTGGAGCCCTAAGCCTTTTACTCCTCCTTTGCAAAATTTCGTTTACTTGGGCTTTTATAAAAGCGACAGCCATTTCTCCTAAAACTGAGAGAAAAGCCTGTGGCCTGCATACACTCTTGACCGTTCCAAGATGTACACATGGCCAAGGAAATAAGAATGGACATTAGCATGTGAAGGTCCTATTGTCTTGGTTCAGACAGAGAGTGTCATAAAGCGTGCAATTTCAATTACAGTAGGAGAAAATGAGCGGTAAGTGGAGAAAGTGATGCGAGGGTACTTATGAAAGAGGGAGGCACTCAGCATCAAAGTACCCAAGTGCATTACCTGTAGAAAATCTTGCAACAGCTGATCGATGACGTCATCGAGCGCTGCGTCGGCAGCTGCGGCGAGTGACAGGGTCCATGCGTGCAGCGACCATGGCACGCCAAGCGCGTGCAGCTCCAACGTTATGTCTGAGCGATAACAGTCAAGAATCGATTATTCTGCATAGACTTTAGTAGCCCCATACAACAATATTATCGAGAATGTATACAGCATTGAATTGCTGATATATTGAAGTTCAATCAATCAATGATCCTATCGCAGTCCACTGACTACTGAAACGTTGACACTGACGGTGGGCTTAATTAAAAGTCGCGCAGCGGGCAATGGAGCGATCTCTTGGAGTTTATTTGAAGGATAAAATTTGCAATGAGGTTATGCGACAGAACTAAAAATACCGACATAATTTGTAGACTTAGCAAGCTGAAGTGGCAGTGTGCTGGTTACATCTGTCGAAGAATCGAGAGTCTTTGTTGTAATAAGTTAATTGATTGATGGATTCCACTATTGGACATAAGCTTCTCGCAATGTTCACCATTACTCCTTTCGCATTTGGTTTATCCCTGCTGCCTTTTTCAGGTCGTCAGTTCATCTATCAGAGAGCACTAAATTAATAACAATCAAACATACCCAAATGATCAGTCTCGGCCGCGCAGTACATAGCGTCCTGCAGCGCCCTCTGCTGCTGTTTGGTGAAGGTGGGTGGCCTGGCGGGAGGCGCAGCGCCCTCCGCCAATACTTCTTCGAGTGAGAGCACTGCGCCCGCGCCGCCACCCCGGGCTCCGCCTCGTACAGCTGCACGGAGGCAAGCGCGGCGTCCATGCGTGCAACACACTGCTACGGCACTGGGGACAGGGATTAAACGTGTTTACACATTTTGTATGTAAACTCAATCCTGTAAATCCAGCATTGGGAAGGTCGAGATGTGTCGTAAGCAGGAAAACTACAGGGTGTATGCAGCGCGGTCGATGGCCCGACTGACTCACTATCATTGCGCGTCTGCACCTTACGCCGGGCGCTCATACTTGCCACTTACAACAGTACAGTATTTATTGTAATATACCTAACCATTTATACCAGCATTAGAGCTTTCATCAACACTCCAGGAATATAAACAAATCATACTCGACGACCTCTGTGGCATAGCGGTAGAGCATTCGACTGCTATGCAGGGGGCGCGGGTTCGATTCGCGCTCATGCAAATATTTGTATGCATGAATATGTATATTTGCATTGGTCTGGGTGTTTCTATGTATAATATGTATGTATTAACAAAAAAAAAAGTTTCTAAGTATGTTTATCCGCATTCTAGATCCCATAACACAATCTAGTTAAGCTATGCTTACCATGGATCTAGATAGCGTTGTGTAGAATGTAGTGGAATATTTATTTATTATTTATTATTATACTTCTTTATATGGTCCTTCGAACTGGATGGTCTTCCTGGATGTTAAAACATTTCTAGTAAATCATTCTTTTCTATTATAGCCTTGATACGTAGATATAGTACAAACCTCCTTAGCATTCCTTCCTCTCTCTCTCTCTTACCTATAACATCCGTATTGTGCTGCCGCTGAGTAACACAACGCATCGTTGAGTTGAGTGGACAGGAACGGGTCAGCGCCATTTGCTAAGAGTAGCTGCACCAGCTCCAGATTTCCTACCCCGCAAGCCACCTAGAAATTATTTAAATTTCAGTATTTTTAAATATCAGTCCAGGATTTCTACCTTCGTAGGTGGTAGAAAAGTAGGAAGCCTCTCGTATAATTTTTGCTGCCCCTTTTGTATATCAGCTGTGCAAAGGCCTCCTCCAAATCTTTTTTCCTTCTCACTATTCTTGACTACTTTCCCGATAAAATCTAAAGCTCCATCGGAAGGAAAATATCAAAGTTTAGCCATATCCACAGTTAGACTGGTAAAACGGACCCCAGAATCCGAGGTGAAAGCTTCAGGAAGCAACTTGGATTAACGCTAAGGTGATGAAGACGAAAGGGAACAATAATAAAAAATACTTTTCATAAATATTTGGAAACACTTTTTTGGATTTTAGTTTTCATCAATAAAATAATAGTAATTTGTTATTAAAGAAGGCCTGAAACTTTACAACTCCATAAATCAGGTTCTACAAAGGTATCTACACCTTCTGACGCCGCAACCATGAGTCAGTTTGGAATCCACACTAACCTGTAACGGAGTCAACGTGCAGACATCGTCTCCCCTGGCGGGTGCTCCGTCGACCCTGGCTCCCGCCGCGATGAGCCTCCTCGCGCACTCCACCGCGCCTGTCGTTCCAGAACCCCCACCGGCACCGCTGCACGCGTAAACCAGTGCCGTCCAACCTGAAGAGGATGAGTGAGAAATATAGATCTTCATCACATGATAATTGCCGCGTGGTTTCCGGCAGAGTAGAATTAGGATCACCCCACCTCTTACCATTCATTGACGTACAAGGCGACTAAGGGATAGAGCTGTTTAACATCAGACATACATACAGCCCAGACTCAGCCTCAGATGCATGGCTCGAGTCAACAGTACAACAGGCAATAGTGCACGGAATACGGCAATGGGCTCGCCCACTATTATATTGGACCGAATACAATTATTGGTGAAATGTGGGTGTTAATTCACCTCTGCCTGACCCTCCGGGGATAAAGGCGTGATTATATGTATGTATGTTGAGCTTTGTTTTTGTACCTAAACTAGATCATTAGTATTGTTCTAGGAAGGTCTAATTTTTGTTCGCCATATAAGTGCCTAATTGCTTTTTGCCGAGCCTGGCAAGAAGCAATTACGTCGTCAGCAACGGCTAACGGCTCCTAGACTAATTTATCTATTTTTGACTAATTATTTAGACTATATAGGTAAACTCACAACGTTAAATTTCACACTTAACCCAAGTGTATCTGCCTCCGTGAGGGGTAAGGTAATAAAATAAGAGAGTGCAAGTGCATCTTTAAGTAGTGCATTCTTAGAAGAATGAATTAAGGCAAAGATTCTACGTTCATAGGCTCTGTGCCGATTTCTGCACTTTAAAAAGATGGATTCCCACCGATTGGGAAGTTGTTACTGTTCACCATTTCCCATCCGGAGGCTAAAGTGTCCTACAAAAGAGTGCACGAACCTGCGGTGGGCGGTGTGTAGGAGGGAGTGCTTTGTGGTGTGGAGGGTGACCGCGGAGACAGCGGGAGTGCACAGTGCGCCGCGCACGCACCACCTGTCTCTAGGTTAGGGTCAGCGCCTGCTTCTATCAGCATCTGGAAGAAATATGTAGGTAAGTAAGTACAATTGCCGTCATGGGTGAAATGACTCCCACGGATGGGCAGATCGGATGATGAGCTCGGTCGCCGGCGTTCCTGTTGTATTGGATACAATAGGATTGTTGCCTACTAGGACCCCGATTCTACTAAGTTTATGTCGTACTACTGACGCTGCAAGAATGCCATTAAATTTTAGACTGTTTGAGCATACGCTTAAAGTTCAAAATTAAATGAAAAAAAAAAACAGGTAAATACTATTTTTATTCGTCTAAAAGAACTCATTTAGGTAATTTTTGACTTTATAAACATGACGGTAAAGTTTAAAATTGAATGTCATTTTTTGCAGTGTCAGTGGCTTTGTGCTGACGTAATTTTAGCGAAATCAAGGCCCTAATACGTTGTCAGATGCTTAGAATTTTATAATAGAACACACAATGGGATTAACCCAACCCGGGAATGGAATGCAGGAAGTAACGATCTTGGTCCACCATTTAGTAGGTGTACTAGCTTACAGGTGAGGCTGGCTCAGCCTCGAAAGTCTCGGTGAAGCTATATACCCAATAATGATGACGTAAGTTACCGTGGATTTACAAATCCTACCGTGACGATCTGTTCATCTCCAGCGAGAGCCGCCTTCATAAGCGCCGTGAGCCCCGACGCGTCGGGTGCGTCGATGCCCGCAGTCGGCAGCAGGGACCGCACGCCCCCCACTAACTCCGCTCGCCCGCTGAGCAGAGCCCGTTGGGCGACACCAACAGCGGCTCTGGTTAGTTCATCTGGCACCCGATTACACCGGGACCATACTGGTTCTATGGCTTCTTCCAATCTGGTTGATGAAGAAATACTTTTAAAAGCAGAAACTTACCTAAGATTCAGACTTAAATGAGTAGTTTTTTTTAAACCACTTAGGTCACAGACTAGCACACGGCCCACTTGATGGAAAGTGGTTACCATGGCCTATGGACGTGTGTAACAACAGGAGAGTCACACTCGCGCTGCCGAACCTGTAAGAGCAGAGTTTCTGTGCCGTCAGTGCAGAAGAAACAATCAGCACAAGTCTTTAGTCTTCCCACTGACCTCACAATAACTCTCTAGTGAGTTCTGGCTACCTCATGGTCTATTTCTAATAAAAAAGATTATTCAAAGAAGTGGAACATCTTATTGGAATAAATGGTGCAGTGTACTAGGTACGTATGTCTTATAACATTAAACGAGCAAAGGTAACTTACATTATTTTTTAAAGCAGAAACTGTCCTAATATTAAGTTTATTTGAGTAGTTTTAGTGGTCATTCATGGTCGACTTCTAAAGACGACGGAACATCTCTTTGGAGTCAAAATACGTCTAATACTTGTGATTATATGGCTCCACTAATTCACAACTCATTGCCAGTATCGATTATAGACCTACCTCATAAAAAAAATGTGTTGCATTACATAAATGGTTGGTAGACGATACTTTTTATACAGTGGAAGACTTTTTACAGAAATATGCATGTTATTCGTACCACTACAGAAATGCGTTGTAGCTGCTACGCTATTATTGTGATTGCAATATTTTTAGTTGCTAAGTAGATATTGCCTTGGATACCTTATCTGTTTGCATGCCAACTTTATGGCGAAATGTCCTTGATTACTATATTTTTTATTTCCATCTTTTGTTGCACCACAGTACAAGCAAATAAATAAATTGAATTGAATGGAGCTGATAATATGAGCTGAGTCAGCTTACGTCACAGGCCTAGGCGGGCAGTCAGCATGGGGCAGGAGCAGTCTCGCCGCCTGCATGACGTCATCGGCATCAGGCACGGCCGGGGGCGGCCGCAGCGAGGCGTGCGCCCTGACCACGCGCGCCCACTCGCCCAGCGGGGGCAGCGCGCCCGCGCCGCGCTCGCCCCAAAGCCCCGCGCCGCCGCAGCTGCCTCCACTCGCGGCTGAGTGCTCCAGCTGTACACCACACAGTGTATAAGTCTACTTGAGGTAAAGACGGTGGTGGTTCAAAAGCGGTTATGGGTTCAGCCTTATGTCCAAGAGTACCGGGCTAGAATCTCGATTATTCAAATTTGTAGCTGCATACATTTCGACTTTTTTTAACCTTTTTGTGCAGTGGCTACCGTGGCCTATGGACGTGTGCAACACCAAGTGAGTTACACTGGCGCTGCCAACCCGATAAGCCCAAGGGTTTCTGTGCCGTCAGTGTAAAAGACAAAGCAGGACAAGCTTTTGGTATTCCCACTGACAGTACAAAACTCTCCAGTGAGCTGTGGCTACGCTACTCACCGCTAGGAACACAACACGAGGTTAGTATGGCCGCGGTATTCTGTAGGGCGGAGGTACTTCCTCAGTCGGACGGCTCAATTGGACGGAAATACCCATTTATTTTGTGAGCATTCCTGAATGCATCCGAGGCCAAGGTGCCCTCGGAGCTCAGGGTCTGCCTTCCGGTTCTTCCTCCTCCACTTCGAACGATCTTGGGCGTTCATGGTAGTGAAACCATTCGCACGCATGTCACCCTCCACGACGTCAAGCCAAGACTTCTTGGGTCTGCTCCATCTACCTAAGCCCGCCGGGGGCGCCATTTTAGGAATATAATCTCATGAACGGTCGCCCATGCCTACCGAGTTTTAGTAATGGGTTCAGGTCTCAGTTCGATTCGAACACGGTACGTATCTACCGTAAGGTCGACTTTTTAAACACTAAGCTACTAACACTTCAACTGTTAGTTAAATTTGGAACCCGCAACGAAGTTAATCAGAAGAAAACTGTTCTTTTTTTCTTTTAAGAAGTGGAATATTAGAACCGAAATTATCCACTAATATTCCGCCTAAACCCTTCAGCTAGGGTAAATTACTTGTGTTTACGTCGGTAATGAAATGGCCAGGATTCGAATCCGGTATCTAGAATAAGGCCGAATCCTTAACCACTATAGTTGCGTCACGCTACTATGGCCGTTTTGACACGACTGTTATTGCCCGTTTTTTCTTTATTGATGCGTTTAATATTGGACAACGAACTGTTAGATAAATAACTAAAGAAAATACGGCGAGACTGGCACAGAAGAAAATAAACTTCACCAAAAAAGAGAAAACGAGGAAAACCAGTTGTGTCAAATCGGCCATCATAGCGTGACGCAACTATAAGCTATAAATCCCGAGCTAAGCCATTGGCGAAAACAGCGGAATCCATAGAAGAGGGGCAAAAAAGATCTATAAGCTACCGACGCTTCTATTACTGGAGGTTCATAATTCATTAAAGCGAGAGAAAAAGTGAAGTAAAAGGAACAAATACCGTCGGATGCTGTACCTGCGAGCACCTCATGAAGTAGTAGAGCGCGCGCTCGGCGGCGGGCGCCAGCGGCGGCAGGCGCGGGTGCACGCGGCGCAGCACGGCGCGCAGCTCGGCGGGGGAGCCGGCGCACGTCGTCAGCAGCACCGACGCGCCGCCCGCGCTGCGCCCCGACTCTGCTGACGTGCCCGACCCGCCTGCGGGACACGCGGAACATTCAATCAAACAATCTATTTCTTGACAGCCTCTGTGGCGTGGCGGTAGCACTTAGTGTCTGTAATGGTGACCCTCTTTCTTGAGACTATGCCTTTAGCTTACCATCAAGCGAGGTGAGGTCAAGTTGGCGTGTTCTATATAAAAAAAAAAACTGTTACGCAGGAGGCGCAGGTTCGATCCCCGCTCAGCGCAAATATTTGTATGCATGAATATCGGTCTTTGCATTGGTCTGGGCGTTTCTATGTATAATATGTATTTTTTTTATACCACTTAGTTGGCAGACAAGCACACGGCCCACCTGATGGAAAGTAGTTACCGTGGCCTATGGACGTCTGTAACACCAGAGGAGTCACAGTCGCGCTGCCAACCCTGTAAGTACAGAGTTTCTGTGCCGTCAGTAGAAGACAAATCAGGACAAGCCTTTAGTCTTCCCACTGACGGCACAAATTCTCCAGTGAGCTCTGGCTACCCTACTCACCGCTGGGAACACAACACGAAGTTATTATAACCGCGGTATTCTGTAGGGCGGAGGTACTTCCCCAGTCGGACTGCTCAATCGGGCGGATATACCGCAATGTCCTACCTCCTCAAGAAATGTATTCTATGTAGGTATGTTTATCCGTATTCTAGATTCCATAACACAAGCTAGTTAAACTATTTTTACCATGGGTCGAGATAGCGTTGTGTAGAATGTTGTAGAATATTTATAATTATTATTTATTCAGTCTAAGCACGCTACAGAACATTTGAACGTAAAATATTAAATAATGTAGAAATAACATAACATAAAATAAACTCACGCCTATATTCCCCGAAGGGGTAGGCAGAGGTGCTAGCACCTACATTTCGCCAGTTTATGTTTAGGTCCCAATGTAATAGGTGGTGAGCCTATTGATATTAACCGGGCACTTATAAACCTGCGATAAATACACATATAATTTCGAAATTCATTTAAAAGTCATTGGTGTGTGCCATGGTAAAATCTGGGATCGAACTCGACACCTCGTTTCAGCAGTCCATTACCCATACCACTAGGCTACCGCAGTGTTTAAATAAACCATTGGAAAATGATTCTTTCGCTGGTTCGGTCAGTTAATTTCACTAAGAAGATACCAGCAAGAAACTCAGAGAGCAATAGTGCAACTACACTCGAGAGCAATGAATCCGGGTCACTTAAAGAATCCTAAAAATCTCGGAAACTAAAAATGCTAGGTTAATGCAATAAATTGTATTTAATAGACAATGTAATACTCCTTAAATGAAGGTATTAAAACTTCTTAGTTATTGTAAAGTTATATCATAAAAAAATCAAATTTGAAAAAGGGCCACTTTCGAAGATGGAACTACGAAATTACAGCATTTGGTGTTGCTTTTGTTTGTAATCTGTCATTTATGTGGGTACATAAACCATGTTGATAGTGCTCTATATTCATTAATCAAGCTGAAATTATGTCGCTTACGCCTGAAGAATGCACCAGAATACTTACAATGCTGGAAACCGGCCGGAGTCAGCGCGATACAGCCAGGACTGTCGGTGTGTCGCTGTCAACAGTACAAAGAGTTCTCCGACGTTACGAAGAAACTGGTTCTAACCTACGCAGACCAGGAACGGGCAGAACCAGGTGTACCACAGCACGAGAAGACCGATACTTGGTGAACACCATGCTTCGAAATCGCTTTCTCACAGGAACTGAACTCACCAATCAGTTTCGACGCCTCGGAGGAAGTAACCCAAGTGCATGGACAGTAAGACGTCGGCTTGCTGAATCTAACTTAAAACCCCTTAGACCTGCAAACGGCCCTAAACTGGAGCGTGGGCATCGTATTTCGAGACTAAGTTATGCCCAGAGCCACGTAAATTGGAGTATTGAAGATTGGTCAAAAGTTATGTTCTCCGACGAATCAAAATTTATGCTCTACAAGCACGATGGAAGACACAGAGTGTATCGAAGACCAGGGGAAAGATTCAAGCAAGCATGCATCGAAGAAAAAGTAGCCTACGGTGGTGGGTCTGTACTTGTGTGGGCCGGAATTTCTTCTGAAAGTCGCACAGAGCTGGTGATCATAGAAAACGGCTCTTTAACTAGCGTAAGATATGTGGAAGAAATCCTCAATGATCACGTTGGTCCATTTATGGTCAATTTAGGTGAGGATGCTATATTTATGCATGACAATGCCAGACCTCATACAGGTAGGATTGTGAATGACTACCTTCAAGAGATGAACATTACTCGTATGGAGTGGCCAGCGCGCAGCCCGGATATCAACCCGATCGAGCATGCTTGGGACGAGCTAGGCAGATGCGTAAAACAACGAAACCCTCCCCCAATCACGCTTCGTGAGCTCAAAATTGCTCTCACAGAGGAATGGGAGAATATTCCCCAAAATCGTATAAGGAACTTGGTGTACAGCATGCCAAACCGCGTAAACGCAGTAATGGAAGCACGAGGAGGCAATACGAAGTATTAAAATTCAAGAAAATCGTAATAAAGTTCAAAAATTTCATGTTTCCTATTTTTGTTTTAAGGAGAGATCAGCAGTTTTTTTCTTTATGTAATTTTGTGTTAATAAAATGTATGGTGACTCATATTTTTTTTACTTTCATTTAAGGAGTATTACATTGTCTATTAAATACAATTTATTGCATTAACCTATCATTTTTAGTTTCCGAGATTTTTAACATTCTTTAAGTGACCCGGATTCATTGCTCTCGAGTGTAGATTAACTATAGGTATATGAAATTTGTTTTAGTTTACAATTTATGGTGTGCGAGCAAGCAAGAGACTTATGTTGATCACGCATTTAGATCATTAAGATACTCATCTACTTTACAGTAACCTTTTTTCATCAAACATTTTTCACTTCAACGTTAAGTGGTTACCGTGACCTATGAACGTGTGCAATATCAGGGGAGTCACACCCATGCTGCCGACCATATAAGAAAAGAGAGTTTATGTATCGTCAGTGCAGAAGACACAATGAGAACAAGCCTGTGGTCTTCCCACTGACAGCAAAAACTCTTCAGTGAGGTCTGGCTATCCTACTCACCGCCGGAAACACAACACGAGGTTATTATAACTGTGGTATTATAACCTCGTTTTGTTTTCTGTATTCGGTATTATATAGGGTGGAGGTACTTCCCCAGTCGGATTGCTCAATTAGGACGGGAATGTCGTCGTGTCCTACCTCCTTCAAAACATCTACAACGTTCATCAAATTAAACAATAAAGCCTATTGCAGTACACTCTATTAGAGCTTGCTTCCTCCAACGGCCTTCCTTGACAGTACCGGCATATTTTGTGACAAAATACACACGCTACGGAAAGCGTACTTTACGTCTCTTTGGTGATAAACGTGGGTCGTGAAAACCGAGGCGTGGTTATACAGTTAATTATAAATTATAATAAACTGATTAGGGACTCAAAAGGCTCGCATTTTGAATTGTTCTCTGCACCACCTTTGATGTTGACTGATAGAGAATGCCTATGGCATTAAGCCCACCAATATATGTCTGCGTAAAGTTTAAATTAATAAAGTTTTAGTAGCAACTACCAGATACGTACCAGAGCTATTTGTGGTGATGCCAGAATCGTGACTGAGGCCCAACTGTCTGTGCTCGGGTCTAGACACTCCGGAAGACGAACCAGATCCTAGGGAACTCATGGACTCCCATCGAGACAGCGATAGAGCTCCTGCGAATGTATTTTATGGATAAAAGTTCATCACCACATCAGACAATATGCGTTAGGTATTAAACCATGTTTACCTGAAGCGACTCTGCCCGCGTTGAGGTGACTGTAGGGCTGCAGCAGCCCCCACAGGTCGGCGCAGTGCGCCACGGCGTGGTCCAGCTGCGCCGGCGTCACCGCCCCCGACGCGCCACCGCACGCTACCAGCGCTACTTCTTCCAGCAGGGTCTCCATGCCCGCGCACAGGTAGATAGCCGCGTACCTAGTCATAATTATTTATTTAGTTGCTAACTTAGGCACGAGATAAAACAAAAAAAAAAAATCCCGGGAAAATCGTCAAATAAGGAATACGGTCTACTAGTGAGTTACCTCTACGTAGGACAGTCTTCCTCCACTACCATTTAACATTGGAATAGAATTCTGATCACCCCATCTCTTCCCATGCGGTGTTGTACAAGGCGATTAAGGGATAGGGCTGTTTAACATCAGACAGATATATACAGCCCAGACACAGTCTCAGATGCATGGCTGGAGTCAACATTAGTACCCGGATGACGGCAATAGGCTCACCCCCTATTATGTGGGACCGAATTCAATGATTGGTGAAATGTGGGTGTTAATTTACTTCTGCCTAACCCTCCGGGGATAAAGGTGTGATTATATGTATGTATGTACAAGAGAATAGGAACTCACTGAAAACTAATGTTCGTGCTCTTACCCTTACGTGAAAACGAATACTCCCAGTACTGACGAAATGTGGACGTAATATTATAGGTATGCCACTACAGTTCTACTGATGAAAATTAATAGGAGTTCTATCCTGTTTGTAACTGAACCCTTGGCAAACTTACTCGTGTACGAAGGAGGCGACGCGTACGTCCAGCATCCACCTCTGGAACCGTCCCGGCGCCAGACTTGTCCGAGCACGTGCTGCGGAGCCCAGGCGCCTCGCTGCACCGCCCGAGGTCGCGTACATTGTTGCTGCTCGCTGGCAACCCTGTAAATAGTTCACATAAATATATTATATTAAGCTTACACTGAAGGGAAAGGCCCTATGTCCAGCAGTGGACTGTGGGCTAATTGATTGATTGACACTGAAGTGTTCTACAGTAGTGGTTCGAGATATTGTTAAATACGCACCTTGATACACGCATCTGCGAGTGGCGTGCTCAATACGATCCTGAAGGCTCCAGCGACCTCGTGCTTAGAGCAAAAACCAAAGTTCTGGGACAGGCGCTGTGCCTCTCGAGATATTCTTACGAGGGCCCTGAAAATAAACAGTAAGGTGCTCTTTATTGTACAAACATACTGAAGGGGCGACCAGAATGTATTGGAATGTGCTATAGGACGTTCTTATTGCGTCGAGATTATATAAAGGTTTGACATTTTCTGTTTAAATTTCTAATTCAACTGTCCAGTGGCCGAATAGTATTCTAAAATTCACTCAAATACTATTGAATGAAATTTTAAGCATTTAGTATGCTAAAACTATTCAAAATTGATTAAGAAATCGAGAAGAGAGCAAAATTGGAACGCTCCAAGCGGTATTCGAACCTGCGATCTTTCCCTTACAGGGGGAACGCTCTGATCACTAAGCCACCGAACCTTCGCCTGAAACCATCCAAATTCCTTTATAGGTACATATATCCGTCTTACGGCGACCATGGGAGCCATCTACCGATATTTGTATACGAAATACTATTAAAAAGTTATAGAGAAACTCTATTTAACATTTGCAATAAAATTTATATTTTGACATTATTAACTGACATAATTATTTACTGACATTATTTTTATCTAATTATAAATCTGACATAAATAATTATTAAATTTCCAAATTATTATACAAGGACAACCTTTTGAAATCAGCTGTTGGATGTCAACAAGGAGACCCTCTTGGACCGGTAATTTTCAGTTTAGCTATTCAGCCCATTATTCGGCGGTTAAATTCTAAATTTAATGTATGGTACCTAGACGATGGGACTCTAGGGGGAGATGTGGAGACAGTTTTACAAGATTTGGCATTTATTAAAAATGAATTTAGATTAATTGGTTTAGAACTAAATGACAGCAAATGCGAGATTTTTTTAAACGACGTTTCGGACAAAATTTCTACTATCTCTAAATTCAATTCCATAGCTCCCACCATCAAAATTTTAGAAAAAGACTCCTTACGTCTCCTCGGGTCCCCAATCCTAGAAGATGCCTATACCCCATTTATAGAGGAAAAAATTCTAAATTTTAGTGACATTTCGGATCGCCTACTCAAAATTAATATACACTCGGCTTTCACTATTCTTCGGTATTGCCTATTCGTTCCAAAATTCACCCATGCCCTACGATCAACGCCATTTTTTAAACATTTAACGATTTTGAAAAAAATGGACGAAATTATAGAAAATACCCTCACCAAAATTTTAAATGTGGCCTTGGATGACCGAGCTTTACTACAAGCGACTCTACCGATTTGCTTGGGTGGGCTCGGTATTCGCAAAATTTCAGATGTCAGCTTACCAGCGTTCCTGTCTTCAGTCCACAGTACCGAAGAATTAACTAGGAAAATCCTTGCACCTACACTAGTTAATTCTGAAGTATTGTGTAAGACTGATGCAGTGAACGCTTGGAAAATTGCATGTCCAAACACCGATCTCCCAAGGAACCTCTTCTCACAGCGTCAGTGGGACGGGCCGCTCTGCAGCTTAGTTGGAAAAAAATTACTAAATACATGTTCCAATGCTGCTGAGCGTGCCCGTTTACTGGCGGTTGGAGTGTGGGAATCGGGTCTTTGGCTACAAGCTCTTCCGTCATCTAACGTAGGGACTATGTTAGATGACACTACCTTCCGCATCGCAACTTGTCTCCGTTTAGGTGCGCCGTGTGTTTCTCCGCATCAATGCCGTTGTGGAGAAGCCGTTGACAGACTCGGACACCATGGTCTGTCGTGCTGCAGGAGCGCAGGGCGAATTCCACGGCACGCCAGCCTCAATGACATAATCCGCCGTGCTCTTGTCACCGCCGGTGTACCAGCTGTACTAGAACCAAACGGTTTGGCGCGTGACGATGGCAAGAGACCGGATGGCATGTCGTTAATGCCATGGAAGATGGGTAGGACTCTGGTGTGGGACGCCACATGCGTTGATACCATGGCTCCTACCCATATAACTAGCACGGCTGGCTGTGCTGGAGCTGCTGCTGCTTCTGCAGAGGCTCTCAAGCGGCGCAAATACTCCAATCTCATCGGAGATTATGAATTTGTGCCGTTTGGAGTCGAGACTTTGGGGTCATGGGGTCCGAGCGCTCGCAACCTCTTCCGTGAGATTGCGAAGCGTATGGTCGACGCTTCTCGTGACCAGAAGGCTGGCCTCTTTTTAGGTCAGAGAATAAGCATTGCCATACAACGTGGCAATGCTGCCAGTCTTCTGGGAACGCTGCCACAAGAGGCATGCGATGCGGAGGAATTCTACGACGCATTTTAATTGTTCTTAGCTATAAGTTGTATAATAGTTATTTTATTTTTATTGTATTTAATATTTATAAATTATTTCTGTATAGATTACTTAGAATAAAAATATTACTTTGTTGAATAATTGAATAATTGTTATTTCTGATGATATGACGTGTAATGAATTAAATGGAAATGATTATTATATGTACTGTTACTACTTAACTTATTTTTATAAGTTTTTAATTAATAATATTGTATACTTAAGAATCATTATTAGTTTTGAAGCATGATATATTGTAAATCCAATTATTATTATTATGTTACTACTCTGTCGCATTGGGCAATACCTGTTATGACACAGTATGTACGAATGAAAATAAATAAATAAATAAATAATATTTTGTATATAGATAGTTTCTTACCTTTGTAATAGATAAGCGAGTCTTGAAGGTGTGTCTGGAGCCATTCTCGGCGCTATGTCGCGACACCGTCCAGCTTGGAGAGCTCTGCTCACTTCGCTGGCTGTCCAGGGCACACAGCGCAGTTCTACCAATCTGGAAGCAGTTCGGGTAAACCTCTGAAAAAGTCTCAGGACCTAAATTCGTTATAAAACAATTAAAGTAGAATACGCGATAGTCCTTCTCTGTATATTTTTAAAAGACGTATAAGACATTACTTTCTCTCTCAACAATTGCAGACATACATAATATGTATTTGTATGTATGTATGTATGTTTATTTATGTATTTATGTAGGTATGTATATATGTATATATGTATGTACGTAAGTATGTATATGTGTGTATAATATGTATATTATATGTGTATATTTGTGCCTATTGTCGGGGGTATACACATTTTACACTTGTGCACTAGACTTAGCCTCTCGTATTGCAATTCCTCTGTGCACTCCCGGGTTTGCTGGAAGAGAAATCTACTTTGAGTTAAGCTCGCCTTTGTACATCATCTCATCTTTTTATATTAATGTAATATATGTGTGTACAATAAAGTATAAATAAATTAAAGTAGAAACGAGCTATCTGAGAATTATGTAGACAAGATTTTATATGTTTTCTATAATATTCTATCCTTGTAAAGGTAGCTGCAATTAATACCAACAGGACTGTACTTCTGCCCGTCCCTTAGCAAGCTGGGTATGCTCAAGAGTGTGCCTAATAAGCTCGTATTATGAAAATACTAGATCGAAAAAAAAAGTTAAGAGTTAAGTAATGGCTAGCTTTAGGGCTAGCCGTTACTTCTTAGCGAAGCCTCGTTTTTATAGAAAAACGAGAACCCATTACGGGTCTTTGGGTCATTACCATAAAAAAGCTAGTAAAATGCGAGTTGAACTCGCGTAGTGAGGTTTCCGTAACTCAGCTAAATAAACTATAATATATTTTGAGTGCGATTTAGAAGTTTGATTTTTGCACAGTTTCAAGTCGTTTTAGACCTTTTTTTTTTACGTGCGCAAAATTCCCACGGATACCTCCCCACCGGAGCCAGTGGAAGAGGTTATGTTGGACTCGAACCTACTAAAACGCACGCCGCCTGTGGGTCGTTTTGGTTGCCAAAGGTGAGGTTGACAGGCATATCCCTCGCACCCCGGCCGACTTAAGGCCATCTCTCACGATCTGGCCCTCTCCTCGGGTGTGTGGGGACTACAAAGTCCCCAACTCGTCCCTGGAAAACGGGGAGGCGCGCCAGGCGCGCCGCCGCCACGGCCTGCTTCTGCCAGGGTGACAGGCGGCTCCACCGGTTACTCCTAGGCCTGCGCTCATGGGGGGGCGGTGCTCGTAGTCGTCGTTATAGACCTGAGTATGTGGTATGAATGTCAATTTTGTACCTCCGCGAATTCCTGAGAAAAAGGCCTTGACAAACAGACAGCGAAGTGATCGTATAAGGGTTCCGGTTTTTTTTGATATACGGAACCCTAAACATATTTTGAAAGGAAACTCTACCGATTATGCGAGTCGACCCACACGAACTCATCAGCACTGGTAACGTTAGTGCAGACGGTGTCCAGTGACGGCTGCCGCACCAACGGGGCTCGCCTCCTGCGGGCTTCAGCTGCACTGCCGCTTTCTGGAACATTATGATAACAAATCAATTATTTGGAAAGACACCTCTGCAAAAACTTGGAATTATTTGTGACACTTCTACTGGTTCTTTAAGCAGCGTAAAAGGAATACCTTGACGCTGATCAGTGGCAAGAGGTCTATATAACACGACCCCCTAAGTCAGCTTCTCTTATTATTACACTCTGAAAATCACTGTCTTAGAATTGTTGTGATCTGTAATAGTGTCAAGTAAAACTTGGACTTCACCAGTTTCTTATTGGGTTGAATCCAACTTCATATACAATTTTTTATATACCTTGTGCGCCATTGTTGCTGCCACCGCCAGCGCTGGAGGCTCCGCTGGTGGCGGTGCTGCTGCTGTCTCTGGACCTCAGGGTCAGCTGCTTGATAGCTGACCTGATGTCTTCCAGCCCACCGCCTCCCGGCCACGGGGACTGCAACTGATTTGATGTAACACACCCTTTACTACACATTATTTTGAGTGAAAATTATTAAATTTATAATTTTCATTCATTTGGAGGGTAGATGAATGTAAAATATGTTCATTTCATTTATTGTCATTGTATTTTCATACAAGCCATCTGATTCCGGAGTGCATGGGGTCTGTCCTAGATGTTCGAAATACATCAGGCCTTCCTCGTAAGGTTAAGGGCTCTGAAGACAAACGCTCCAGTAAAAACTAAAACAAACTTAAATTACCGAAAGGCGAACTCTGAGCACTATACTGCAATAGGCAATTGGATGACGAAGAGAAAGGTTTACTAAGGTACTGACTATAAAAATCTGAAAATACCTGAAATCACGAATCTTTGTAGTTTCGTGTAAGTTGATAGTTAATTTCTACATGCCGGTATGGTTATCAGTAAACTATTTGAAAAAACAAAAGTTACACTAACTGGCCAACCAATACCAATAAAAAATTGCTTTTAGTGATATATCTATCATAATTGTCCTTGGAAATCAGTGGTTGATTGATGCGCCTGCATAGTCGTGTCCCGCACTCACCAGTTACCACCAAAGAGAACGCGCTTTGAGCAGCCTGAGTACATTATCACGAGGTGGCAGACAAACACACCACCCACCTGATAGAAAGTGGTTACCGTGACCAATGAACATGTGTAACATCAGGGGAGTGACATACGTGCTGCCGACCCTGTAAGTACAGAGGGTTTCTGTGCCGTCAGTGCAAACATAAAAACAGGACAAGTATTTGGTCTTCCCACTGACAGCATAAAAACTCTTCAGTGAGCTCTGGCTACCCTACTCATCGCCAGGAACACAACACGAGGTTATTATAGCCGTGGTATTCTGTAGGGTGGAGGTACTTCCCCAGTCGGACTGCTCAATTGGAACGGAAATACCGTTGTGTCCTACCTACAATCAAATTGTATTAATTAGCTACCTTATTATGAGGGCGATGCTTAGTCCTGGCGTGTGGTGGCTGCCGGGATCTCCTCGGCTCCTCCCGACCAGCCTCCCCGCCGCCGCCGCTGTCTGACATGGACGCATGGCCCGAAGACCTGTTCTCATCTGAACTGCTGTTGCACTCGCGGACGCCATTCTGTAATGATTGATTTCGGATAAATTCATTATGAGAGTGTGAACGTAAGTTTGAATATCTTGAAATAAAAAAACCGGTCAAGTGCGAGTCGGACCGAGGGTTCCGCACCAAGGGTTACTTAAGCTACATAAACCGTAATGTATTTTGAATGCGTGGGGGAGTGGCTGGAGAGGCCACATGGCGGCCTTTCGTATCGTCTGACGCAGATGATCACCGAACACGGGTGCTTCCAACCAACCAAACCAAACCAACGTTCGAGTTCTATTAGTGCGACGCGAGCGCGGACTTGGGGCTGCCACACGCTCACCGAGTGTCCGGCGTGGGAGATGCCGAGGCGGGAGCTGGTGGCGGTGTAGGATAAGGATTTCTGCGCGGATACGTAGGCGGCCGGCGCCTCCTGCGAGCAAGTAATGCTCGTGAAGGAGGAGGCGGGGCGGGAGCGAAGGAGGATACTCGCGTACAGAGACAACTCGAGCGTCAGAGGTCGATGAATTACCTCCGTCCCCCATGAGCGCAGGCCTGGGGGAGACGGGTGGAGCCGCCTGTCACGCTGGCAGAAGCAGGTCCCACAGGCCTGATTGAGAGAGATGGCCCTGGCTCCGACGTGAACTTTCCGCATGTAAAAAGAAATATTTTGAATGCATTGTTCTAGAAGATTGATTTTTGCACAGTCCCAAGACGTTATAGACCTGAGTGTATGGTATAACTTCACAATCAACTCCACGCATTCCTGCAAAAAGGTCTTGACAATTCTTTTTCTTTTCTTTGTTTTTTAATTTGTCAGACGGCCAAGGAAGTGATTCCGTTTATAAGGGTCTATAAGGGTTCCGTTTTTTTATTTTTGAGGTACTGAACCCTAAAAAGTACAGGATATTGTATAAATATCTATTAAGACAACTTCAAAATACATTATCGAGTCTTTTACATGGAGCTAAGGAGAGATTTCTCCTAAGGAGAAATTTCGCCTAAGGACAGATTTTGCTTAGGAGAGATTTCGCCTAAGAAGAGATTTTGCCTAAGGAGAGATTTCGCCCAAGGAGAGTTTGCCAAAGGAGATATTTCGCCTAAGAAGAGATTTTGCCTAAGGAGAGTTTGCCGAAGGAGAGATTTCGCCTAAAAAGAGATTTTGCCTAAGGAGAGATTTCGCCCAAGGAGAGTTTGCCAAAGGAGCTTTTTCGCCTAAGAAGAGATTTTGCCTAAGGAGAGTTTGCCGAAGGAGAGATTTCGCCTAAGAAGAGATTTTGCCTAAGGAGAGATTTCGCCCAAGGAGAGTTTGCCGAAGGAGATATTCCGTCTATGGAGAGATTTTGCCTAAGGAGAGATTTCGCCCAAGGAGAGTTTGCCGAAGGAGATATTTCGCCCAAGGAGATTTATTAAGCTCATCAGCATCATCCCAGCGGTAATACCAGGTGCAGCCAAGCTTGTTCTTTGGAGCCCTTTCTCTTACGTTTTCTCCTCCTGATTTATCTCATATTGACCTTTGGGAAAGTTAAGTAAAATTTTGTACCTACTAAGCCCCACCCTACGAATCCACCATACAGCAATTAAGTAAGTGCTTCAAGTTGATTATTTTTTGATTGGGCGAGAGAGTGTTATTGTTACATACCCTGGTGAAGTCTTTGTATTTATGCTCTCACCTTAGTACAGTAAGCAAACGGATGTAAAACTAACAATTAAATAACAAACAATTAAAAAAGTTACAACATTCACCGCACCAGAATCCGTGAGTGCCTTAAAAAAATTTAATCATACGTCATCACTGAGATAACAACTACTCATCAGTATTATGAAACGGATTCAAGATGGCGTCTATTGTCGCAGATGCTTTCGCTTTTAACAATATTTAAAGCTTCCCACCGATTACGCTTTTCCCTATCAAGAGATCGTGGGATATTTTAAAAACAATGATAATTTACTTTTTGTAGTGGTAACACTTTCGCCGCGTACCGCCTGCGCGGGTAATAATTATCAGAATTATAATACCGAGGTAATCGCGACAAAGGAAATAAAAACTATCGTTTGGACGACTTTTATTCTAGACAATTAATCTAAGGGTGTACACTGTGCGCTATGAAAGGAACAACCCACACACGCTCTAGCTGTGGAATGAAACTGCTGCAGTATTCCCAAATGACTGCAGTATAAGATACTGGGCATTAGAAGGTTTATTCAGGGTCGGCAGCACGAGTGTAACTCCTCTGTTGTTGCATACGTCCATAGGCCACGGTAACCACTTCCCTCTAGGAGGACCGTGTGATTGTTTGCCACCTAAGTAGTATAAAAACGTTATCATAAAGTGCTTAACCTTTCTAAAAAAACATCATTACGTTATTTAGTTTTAGTTTTATATTTAAAAAAAAACTTGAAAACTTGTAAACAAAAATAAATTAATATGAAAAGAACGATCAATCAAAAAGTGCCAGATTACTTGAAACAGTCTCACTCACTGTTAAATAGTATTAAAAACATGAACTAAATGTTGCTTTTCAATTTTACCTATCCTCTCAGCGGATTTATAGTTAAATATTAGAAGTACAACCAATTTCTTCGATTTCGAAGTCCTAATGGTGATAGTGTTGGGGTACATAAACTTCCTTCAAGGCGGGACAAATCTTATTAATAAAACATTGGTCGTAGCAAAAAGAATAATTTAGGCAACATCTTGAATTAGGCGATATATGGCAATACGCAATTGAAAAAATAATTGGGAACCGACCAAGCCCGCCTACGAATTGCAACAGAAAGAATGCTAAATCGACCCACTCAAAGTAAGTAAAAGTTACCAGAACTCTTATATTTTCCAAACTTTTCTTTCACACTGTTTCTATCTAAACACTCCATAAATGTTCCTTGAGATGAAAAACTACAATAAGTAGATTTATACAAGATGTTTGTAATTTTGTTGTTACAGGATTGCATTCTTTTCATATGAATTCTAAACTCATTAGTAAAGTTTCTTTCTGAATGACGACTTTGTTTCACCGTTTAGTTTCCGAAAAAGTACCGCATATATTTACTAAGTTAAATATATGCGTGCGGTTTACCAACCTGTCTGGTCAGTGTGGAAACAGTAGGCCTTAGCCTCCCAACATTGGGAGAGGCCTAGTCCAGCAGTGGACTGCGATGGGCTAATTTTTTGTGACATATTGGCAAAAATTTAATTTTGACATTTAACTTGCTATCATGTTTTTATTTAGTTCTCATCGCATGACATGTTGCCTAGACCTATAATAGTTTAATATTATCATGTTTTCTCTCTCTGCCAAATTCAACACAATGTAAAAATTGTTCTGAATGAATAAATAAATAAAAATTGATTGATTAACAGCTTTAATTTGTCGTTCATTCACCGTGTTCAATTCAAACCACCAAAGGTTTCAGGAAACCTTTTCCATTATAGTCGCTAAGTACATCCTTCAAGTCTTATCAGCATCCTCTTTCTATCAACTAATTTTTCTCCATACATACGCACTTGGAAGATCTGAACTGAGATTATTACTCATCTAAACCACGTTAATTCTACTTGAACGCTGTTTCCGGCTCACTCAACTATCGTTACTATATTAAGATCGGGATCAGTAAATGTAATGGCGGCGATTTAGTCTTATCATCCAAGGTGCCATGAGAAGCAGTCGCTGTAATGGTTTGTTAACTTCCTATTTAATATTCAAAGTTACGGGATTATGTTACGTGCGTGGTAATTGATTCGTACGAAAATATAATAAAACAAAACTTTACATGATTGTTGCAGTACCGTGTCTTTAGGCAGTTTAACATTTTGATTATTATCACGCGACCACCTATATTTTACGTTAGCCGGTATACCGTATCTGCTTCTAAATTCAAATAGTGCTATTAAATAATACGAACAAAAGGTTTTTGGCCGTAAGCAATAGACAAACGTTAACAAATATAAGGTTTTAATTAAAGCAAAATAAATATCGAATTTCAGCCAAACCCGCAGTTAGACTGGAATAAACGGACCTCAGAATACGAGTTGAAAGATTCGGATGCGAAGGGTTTAATCGGCGAACGGATTAATCCCTGACGCATCCGAAACTTTCACCAGCTAAGTTGATGTTGAAGAATAAAAGCAAAATAAAGGCGAGTCGCCCTCTCCCTCAGCAGAAGCAGATCCGATTCTGCTGGAGTGAGATACATTTTACAATAATATAATGAACTGTAAAATATAAACTTTCTTATGACAAATAGTTATAAAGATATTCCATTTTAAAATTCATTGCATTGCTGGCGTGTAGTGAAAATGTACCTATGGAGTGCAAGAGAATATCGCAATTATCTCAGTTTACGTTCCGTTTACAAGTACCTATAGAGTTCATAATAAGATTGATTAGAAATTTAACAAGGAATCTAAAAAGTTGTAAACAACAACTACCACTCATTCCTACAACTTTAATCACCATCCAAAGGTTGCCTGGCAGAAATCGCTTAAAGCGATAAGGCTGCCCATTGTACTGATTCCTTGTTATAGACTTTGTAATGGTGTACAATAAAGTAAATAATAAATTAATAAATAAAAATAAATAAATTTTGGTTTTTCCAATTATTTATATTGTGATCTATTTTGGGAATTTAAATAAATGAAAAGTCATAGTTTCAGTTTAGTTAGGCAATATCTTAGTTTACTATGCATATTTTAAAATAAAGTACTAAGACATTAAGAAGTATAGCTAAGAATTCGATGACTCAGGAAACTACCCCATTGCCATTTGTCTAGGAGGACTGTTCGTGTCGTTAGTACACCAAGTCAAATACGCGGTATGTAAGTACCTACGCTAGTGCTCCACATCGGTAGATGTATGCCTCTATCATCGTGAGGGTATGTAAATAGTATGTAAATAATACTCTAAAAGCACTTCAATAAACTAGTTATGTCCATCAGTTTCGAGTGTAACTGTAAGGTAATTACAAACGAGCGGCTCGACGGTGCGGTGAACCACAAATCGACCATTGCGTGGCAATTAAACCATCAGACAAAATGAGTCTTTGTAATGGTGCAGATGGTATTTCAGAACAGAACATAGGAGAGAAGTAAGATGTGACGATGAACCATTTCAATCCCCAATTAATTTAATAGGGAGTAAGTCAAATTTCATCGGCATAGTTCCAAATAGTATACAGCTTTAAATATTCCAACAAAACGCCTGGGTTAGAAGAACCATGACATGATGGTCCAATATCAGTAGGGAAATTATAGAACATAATCTAGCCCATGAGACAAACCTGGACAGAACGTACTGGCGCAGACGTACAAGAAGACTATATTCTTTCATTATCTGGGATCATCGTGATCAACTAGGATCATAAGGGATGGAAAAAGTTCATACATTGCATCGAATAGGGTTGTGTCCTATTTTTTATTAGTATCGTAAACTGTACATTTTACAATAATGTAATGAACTGTACTGTAAAAGTGAAAGTTTCCTATGACAAATAGTTTTAAAGTTATTTGATTTAAAAAATTCAATTTCTCGAGCCGCCCGAAAACGCCCCATAACAAAATCGTGTCACGTGGTGATGTCACAGCGCACTGGCACGTAGTGAAAATGTATGGAGTGCAAGAGAATATCGCATTAATCTCAGTCTATGTTGCGTTTAAACGTATACAGTGACGTATACGAAGATTGATTTAAAATTTAATAAGGAATCAAAAAAGTGGTAAATTTTGATTTATTTCGATTGTATATTTTGACCTATTTTGGGAATGAAAAATAATGAAAAGTCACAATTTCAGTTTAGTTACACAATATTTTAGTTTGCTATGTATATTGTTAGATAAAATACTAAGACATTAAGTAGTATTATTAAGAATTCGATGATTCAGGAAACTACACCATTAATTCATGTGCTATATTATATATACTGTTGTATGGGATATTTTCCGTTCGTTAATACCCTGTCAATAACACTATTAACTGGGAATCTTTTGTCACCGTTGTTAATGCAGATTACATTTTTTTGTTTATTTGAAATCCCGTCGCAGTCGTTTATGGATCTTATTTTTTCGGTAAGCTTATACCACACCTACAAGAATATGTGTTGTGGCCCTTATATTCTACTTTGCTGGGAACCTCACGGCATTTTTGAATTGGTTAAACTATCAAGTTTGTTGCATGTTGGTAATTAAGTTTGATGGGTTCATAATTGGAAGGTACTCGTGACATTTAACAGCGTGTATGGAGCTCAAAGGTCACAAGTTCGTGTTCTGGTGATACAATGGAATTATTTGCGTAATATTTGTGTACAAATATTTAAGGACTGACTGAGGTACAGCTAGCGAGGAATACTGATCTAGAAGGAATTACAGGAACATATTCCTGAGGCTCAAGCTCTGACTCTTACATGGATTTCAACAAAAGGCCGGTTTTTGTATAGGTAATTGAGTAACGTATAAAAATTCTAAGAAGAAGACGATTTTCGCTTTAATACTTAAGATTATTGAATAAGACACGTTCTACTTTTCCACAGTAGGTATTTTATTTGTCACCTAACCGGTTTCGTCTATACAAACCTTTAAGAATGCCGTGAGGCGAAACCGGTCAGGTGAAAAATAAAATACCTACTGAGGAAAAGTAAAACGTGTCTTATTCAATATGTGTAGCAGGTACCACGAAGTGCCATCAATCAACAGAATTGACAGGTAGATTAATTAAACAACGAACGCCTTTAATTATTTGATAGAATATTGTATCAAAGTTGTTACAAAGTTAGTTGTAGCGATAAGACCGCCCATTGTAGGTACATTAAACTGTATGTCTCTGCTGTAAATGTATTATCTCTTTAATTGTATGAAGCTTACATTAACTAATACTAATAATAATGACCATACAACAGTATTAGTAAACGTTAGATAGAGTTAAAGTACAAATGTAGAGGGTTTTGGAAGTAGAGGTAGGCCCAAGTAAAGAAGGTGGATTTCGTGGAAGAAGAAATGGCAGAAGACGAAGAAACGTCCTCGTTATTGACTCGGCCTTACGATCGAGAGGTCCTGGGTTCGAACCCTGGCTATTACACTAACGACGTGAACCCACTTATAACACAAGCAGTTTAGCTTAGCTGGAGGGGTTAGAGGAAATATTAGTAATTTCGGTTCTCATATTCTTTAGATAAAAAAAATAACTGCTCTTTCTCATTCTCTTCTTGAAAAGATTTTCGTGAAACAGGAATAAGCTTTCATATAATGACGCACATTGGGAGAGGGCTATGTCCAGCAATGGACTGTGGTGAGTTAATTGACTGATTGATATTACTGCCATTGGGTGTGCCGTTTGTTTTTTTTTATACAATTTAGGTTGATATACACCTGATGGAAAATGGTTACGGTGACCTATAAACGTGTGCAACGCCAGGGCAGTTACACCTGTGCTACCGCCCCTGTACTGAGTTTCTGTTCCGTCAGTGCAGAAGAAACAATCAGGACAAGCCTTTAGTCTTCCCACTGACAGCACAAAAACTCTTCAGGGAGTTTTAGCTACCCTACTCAACGCCGGGAACACAACACGACAACACTGTAGGGTGACTTTCCCAGTCAGACTGCTCAATTGGGACGGGAATACCGTCGTGTCCTTAAAACCTAGTGCAAAACTACCTACATAACATGTCACGGGTTCTTGTCCTATCCTCTGTTGTTCCTTCTAGATAGGTTTTGGTAGAATATCATAAACTGTTTGTTGCTTTGAAGATCTCCATAAGAGGAGGTGGTATCGATTGTAGGTACTGATCTGTGGGAGGAGCCGCCTGTCACCCTGGCAGAAGCAGGCCACGGGAGCGGCGCGCCCTGCGCACCTTACCGTTTCCAGGAATGAGTTGGGGACTCTGTGGTCCCCACACCCGAGGAGAGGGCCAGATCGAGAGGGATGGCCCTGTGTCGGCAAAAATAGGTACTGACCTGTACAGGTGGTGCAGACTCCACAGGCCGATGATGATGGTCGTGTTTAGGTGGGCGGCGTTCAAGAGCGTAGCTGTTCTGCGCCGGCGCACTCCTCACGGGTGCACTGGCTACCGTCAGCTGTGACACCGCGCTCACCGCCTTCAGTTGAGCGCAGCTAGGACCTTCCGCAGGTGGCTGTGGTGTTTCTTCAAGGTTTGCTACAGTGTAAAACAATTAAAAAGAATGAGTATAAATGATATTGTACCAGATATGAATGGTATCCAAAAAATAACCATAAATAAATATTCTACAACATTCTACACAACGCTATCTAGACCCATGGTAAGCATAGCTTAACTAGCGTATGTTATAGAATCTAGAATGCGGATAAACATACTTATATACTTTATTTTTTGTAAATTCATACATATCATACATAGAAACACCCAAACCAATGCATACTGAACACGCGCCTCCTGCGTAGTAGTTGCGATCTACCGCTACGCCATAGAGGTCGGCCGGCCGGTAGGTCGGTCGGCGGATGGTGATCATTTTGTAACACTTTTTTTTGAAATATTCGGCGTCTAAGGGCCCACCAAGTTCGTCGGGAAGAAGTCAACCTACCCTGCAAGCCGTATATCTGAACTAAAGGACTGTTTAACATCAGAAAGATATACACAGCCCAGACTCAACCTCAAATGCATGGCTCGAGTCAACAATAGAATCCGGAATACGGCAATATGCTCACCCCTGTTACGTGTTACACTCACGCTACCGAACCTAAAGAAACCTTCTAATGCCCCTCTTGCCGAGGATTTCATGATATGTTTTGTAGTTACATAAATACTAAACAAGAAAGGGCTCACTTACGTTTAGCAGTCGGTGAGGTGGGTCGCGGCGGAGTAGTGGCGTGGTGCGCGTGCGGCGGCGGCGACAGGCGGCGCGCGTGCGCAGGCGCCGCGCCGCCCGACACACGCACGCGCAGCGCACGTGCGCCCGACACCCCCGACACGCCGCCGCACCACCCGCCCTCCTCCGACGGCCGGCAGCCGCTCGATGGCCTGATGAGAGAAATGACGATAAGATATAGGACGAAATATTTTTTGTTAAGGGGAAGATATTTATAACCACAGTAAGGTATGATACTGGGGAAATGGGTTACATGACGCACACAGAAAGGCTGATCACCCGTCCGGTCAACGGCGTCCTCACTGACAGTAGTGGCTGTAGTAGAGGTATGATAATAAACACCTCAACAAAGTCTAGGGAACAAGATGACCCCAATTATTTTTTTTCGTGTAAATCTTGTTTTGCAAATAACTGGCAGCAAATAAATAAAAATAGAATAAAGTAGATTACAGAGTTGTTCGAAATTTAAAAATAAATTTAAATAAGTAATGATTTTCGAATATGGAGGGAAAACTTTTAAAAGTGTTTGATTGTGAACTGCGGATGGTAAAATGACTGCCTCAAGGTTCGAGATTCTCGATGAGATCGAAAAGTTCTATGGACAGCTATATGCATCACGGACGAGTAAACCTACGGGACACAGCGATGAAGACCACAGAGCCCCACTCACGCGCCATTACACCGAGGAGATACCCGATATCGAGCAGTGCGAGTTGGAGGCGGCTCTCAGACAACTGAAAAAGTTTCTCTGAGGCAAAAAAATTTTTTTTTTTTTATTGTAAATAACGTTTATTATCAATAATACGTCTTTTACATATGGTTTGTGCATTTTTGTGACTGTAGTCATCATGTCGCGTCGTCATTTAAGTCGCGAAGAGATGTTAAGGGCTGTTGGTATGCTGCAAGCTGGACGAACTCAACGCGACGTAGCGGATGCTGTCAACACCCAACCAAGCGTAATTTGCAGATTATAGGCACGCTACAGGTCTACAGGGGATGTTGCCGAACGTCACAGGGGACGAAATAGGGTTACTACCCCGCGACAAGATCGTTTCTTGCAAAATTCCGCAAGGCGGCAACCCACGATTACTGCTCGTCAGTTGGTCGCAGGCCTCCAGTCTCAGCATCAAGTGGTTATTAGCGATCAAACTGTCAGAAGAAGACTACACGAAGCCAATCTTTATGCTCGCAGACCGCTTAGGGTTCCAGCTCTTCGACGTGGAAATCGAGGTCGTCGCTTATTGTGGGCTAACGCACATTTACAGTGGACCGACCATCAATGTAGAGGTATGCGGGCTAGAAAACCTCCACGCGGTGCACGCTGGGCAACAGAAGCGGCAACTCCTCCCCTAAATTTAGGGGTACCCATATCGTCCAGGAGGCGATTGAGCGAAATAGGGGGTCGAAAGTGTTCGCTCAGCAGTTGGGGAGGCCCCATCTGACGAAACTTAAAACTGCGGATGGTAAAATGACTGCCTCAAGGTTCGAGATTCTCGATGAGATCGAAAAGTTCTATGGACAGCTATATGCATCACGGACGAGTAAACCTACGGGACACAGCGATGAAGACCACAGAGCCCCACTCACGCGCCATTACACCGAGGAGATACCCGATATCGAGCAGTGCGAGTTGGAGGCGGCTCTCAGACAACTGAAAAACAACAGGTGCCCAGGTGATGACGGTATTACTACTGAGCTCCTGAAAGCAGGCGGAACTCCAATCCTGAAAGAGCTAGCAAGCCTCTTTAATTCCGTCATCCTACAAGGTCTAACACCTAAGGCATGGAGCGGGAGTGCGGTGATACTGTTCTTCAAAAAAGGAGATAAGACCTTGCTGAAGAACTACAGGCCCATCTCACTCCTGAGTCATGTCTACAAGCTGTTCTCGAGAGTCGTCACAAATCGTCTTGCGGGTAAGCTCGACGAGTTCCAACCACCGGAGCAAGCCGGGTTTCGAAAAGGTTATAGCACCGTGGACCACATCCATACTGTTCGGCAGATTGTAGAAAAGGCCCAAGAATACAATCAGCCGCTGTGTATGGCGTTTGTGGACTACGAAAAAGCCTTCGACTCCATCGAAACTTGGGCAGTTCTGGATGCCCTACAGCGGTGTCGTGTCGATTGGCGATACATCGAGGTGCTGAGATGCTTGTATGACACTGCCACAATGTCCGTGCAGCTCCAAGACCAGAAGACGAAACCTATTAGCCTCCAACGTGGAGTGAGACAGGGAGATGTTATATCCCCCAAACTATTCACCAACGCGTTGGAGGACGTCTTCAAAACTCTGGATTGGACTGGGCAGGGTATAAACATTAACGGTGAGTACATCTCACATCTTCGGTTCGCCGACGACATCGTCATAGTAGCGGAATCGTTGGAACAACTGGGCGAAATGCTGCATAGGCTAGATGGAGCTTCTCGACGCGTCGGCCTTGGTGTAAACTTGGATAAAACCAAAATTATGTTCAACGAACATGTTGCACCGAGACCGATTGCCATCGAAGGGGCGACACTCGAAGTTGTTCAAAAATATGTCTACCTGGGGCAGGTTATCCAGCTCGGTAAAAACAACTTCGAGAAAGAACTAGCCAGAAGAATCCAGCTGGGTTGGGCAGCATTTCGCAAACTACGTCGAGTTTTCTCTTCACCCCTACCGCAATGCCTCAAAACAAAGGTCTTTGAACAGTGCGTCCTACCTGTTATGACTTACGGTGCCGAAACGTGGACACTTACAGTGGGGCTGGTCCATAGCTTAAAAGTCGCGCAGCGGGCTATGGAGCGAGCTATGCTTGGAGTTTCTCTGAAGGATAAAATTCGGAACGAGGTTATTCGACAGAGAACCAAAGTTACCGACATAGGCCACAAAATAAGCAAGTTAAAATGGCAGTGGGCTGGCCACGTTTGCCGAAGGACCGATGGCCGTTGGAGCAAACGAGTCCTAGAGTGGAGACCGCGAGAAGGTAAACGAAAGGTAGGACGCCCCCTAGCCAGATGGACTGACGACCTGAAAAAGGTGGCTGGGACAGACTGGATGCGGAAGGCGGAGGATCGGAGAAAATGGCGCACATTGGGAGAGGCCTATGTCCAGCAGTGGACTGCAGTGGGCTGATTGATTGATTGATTGATTGACCATCAATGGGCACGGGTTCTGTTTTCCGACGAATCTTGCTTCGGTTTTCATCCTGATTCGAGAAGAGTGCGTATATGGCGAGTTCCTGGACGTCGAAGTCGTCTCCAGTATCCGCAAGAAGTTCATCCTTACCAAGGTGGAACAATCATGGTATGGGCTGGAATTCGCCTTGGTGGAAGGACCGACCTCGTTTGGATACGGGGCAATTTGAATGCAAACCAATACTTTCAGGAGGTTATACACCCCATGGTAATCCCTCATCGACAGCAGTTCGGTCAAGATTTTATGTTCATGCAAGATAATGCACGGTCACACACCGCGAGGGTAGTGGTCAATGCGTTAAGCGAGCACAATATGACGACGTTGGAATGGCCTGCTCAGTCTGCCGACCTCAATCCCATAGAGCATGCCTGGGATTTGCTTGGGAGAAGAGCTTTCAGTGATTCTTTGGAAAATCTGAACACTGAAGAACAACTTTTTTTACACCTTCGCAGTGTATGGAGCCATATTCCACAGACGATGATTGACAATCTCATACTAAGTATGCCACGCCGTTGTCGAGCTGTTGCTAATGCTTTAGGAGGTCCTACAGATTATTAAAAACGTTTAAAGTACGGTTAATTACTGTATTTCTTACTACCTCGTTATTTTTGTGCCTAATCATAGAAGGTTGTAATACTCAATATTGGCACTATTCAATTCTTTCTTAAAAAAAAAAAAAATTTGGTACGAAAATGTTTTTATTAAAATTAAAATTAAAAACGGTATAAAAATATCCTTCTATTGATATAAAACACTCACTATTACAAGAAAGGGTTTTTAAATAAAAACTAGAAATGTCCTTGTTCCCTAGACTTTGTTGATGTGTGTATAAAATATTAGGTTAACGAGAGGATAAATTATGATCATTGCGTGGTTCCCGGCAGAGCAGAATTTGGACCACCCCATCTCTACCATGTGGTGTCGTACAAGGTGTAATGATAGGGCTGTAATTTACCTCTGCCTAACCCTCCGGGGATAAAGGCGTGATTATATGTATGTATGTGTCTGAGGCTTTCACTTCGGAGCCAGGGGTCTGCAACTCTGCTTTTAGTTTGGGTTATACGGTTTTTATAGGAGCGACGTCCCATTATCTCCTAACACCGAGAGGAAAGTCTGCGTCAGAACCTCATCCGTCAATCCGCATGCCGCTACACCTGTTTACCCTCAAGGAGAGTCAAATCAAGAGAGATGACCCTGGGACAACCAGGGACGAGTAATGACAACCTTATCTCCGGCAACCAACAACCAACCCATAGAAGCCGTGCGGTTCAGTCGGTTTAAATCCGACATAACCTCCTCCACCGGCTCCAGGGAGGAGGGGGGTATGAGTGTTTTCGTAGGGATTTTGCGCATAAAAAAGCACCTGTTTACCGGCTTGCGACTGAGGTTGGATAGGCTCCAAAGGTCTGTGATATAACGATATAACTCAAGATTTAATGAATAAAGAGTAATCTGTCGCAATTTTCTATACGCTCGTTTCCTCGGTTGGATGGTAACAAAATTGAACGATTATCCCGTTATGTTTTGCGTCCTTCAAAAAACTTCCAGTACCGTCTGCGTCTCCGTTACCACGAGGTTAAAGGTGATGGGTAGACGGAACTGTCAGTTTTACTGGTAGCGGTGGTGACTGTCGCAAGAGTTAATCAGGCGCGACCACATCGTGCAATGAACTGTCGATCAAAGTAATTGAGTGATATTCGCATCTTTATTGGGAGTAACCAGGGTCGGGGCTAGGATATATAAAAGGAGAGTTTCTTTTATTTGCTAGTAGGTAATTATAATTGTTTACATCATGTTCAATTAAAAGATGATATCAGCTACGATGCCATGCCATCTATGAGTTTTTAGAAAATTCCTCTAAGGGGTCATTCCTTAGGAAACTTTTCCTAAAATCAATAAATCTGGGTTGAATGAGGGATAAGGTATCTGGTGATTTTTTTCAAAACTTCACTCTTGAAACGGTAATTTGTAATTTTACAACTACCCACATGGGAAATATGTATGAGTATCACAATGTTTGTAAAAGAATGTTCTTAAATGTCATTGTAAACCTTTGAGGATGCCGTAAGGCGAAACCGGTCAGGTTTTTTTTTTTTTTTTACGTGCGCAAAATCCCCACCGCAGCCGGTGGAGGAGGTTATGTCGGACTCGAACCGACTAAAACGCACGCCGCCTGTGGTTCGTTTTGGTTGCCGAAGGTGAGGTTGACAGGCATATCCCTCGCACCCCGGCCGACCCAGGGCCATCTCTCACGATCTGGCCCTCTTCTCGGGTGTGGGGACTACAGAGTCCCCAACTCGACCCCGGAAACGGGGAGGCGCGCCAGGCGCGCCACCGCCGCGGCCTGCTTCTGCCAGGGTGACAGGCGGCTCCACCTGTCACCCCCAGGCCGGCGCTCATGGGGGGGGGGAGGTCGTTCATCGACCTCCGCGTTCATCGACCTCCGAACCGGTCAGGTTTAACAAATAATAAAAGTAAAGTGGAAAAGTACAAGTAAGTTATCAATATGTGGCAGTTTGTCACTTTTGAAGGAAGAAGTTAGCAATGAAATATCTGTTCGGGTTCGATCCCCGCTCAGTGCAAATATTTGTATGCATGAACATGGGTATTTGCATTGGTCTGGATGTTTCTATGTATAATATGTATGTATTTACAAAAAAAAGTATTTAAGTATGTTTATTCGTATTCTAGATTCCATAACACAAGCTAGTTAAACTATGCTTACCATGGGTCTAGATAGCGTTGTGTAAAATGTTGTAGAATATTTATTATTATTATTTATCTCTGTACACACCAATAGCATTGCACTCGAGATAAGACCTATTACAGCAGAAGCACCGTTTTCTTGCGACACCTGCTACCGTGACGATTCCAGGCATGATAATCCGATTTCGTATCTCAAGAATCACCAGATTTCATTAATAAAGGGCACAATGGCCGTAGCTAACTAGATTTACAGTAATGGCTCTGAAGGTCGAAGCAGCGCGTGACGAGCCACACCACTCTGTTATGAATTGAGCGACGTATCGTTCACGGAACCGGTTTTATATCAAAACAAGCTTCTATGAATACCGCTTTAAAAGCTTAACACGACGGTATTTCCGTCCAATTGAGTAGGCCGACTGGGGAAGTACCTTTGACCTCTAGAATACCGCGGCCATAATAACCTTGTGTTGTGTTCCCGGCGATGAGTGGGGTAGCCAGGGCTCACTAAAGAGTTTTCGTGCTGTCAGTGGAAAGACCAAAAGCTTGTCCTGTGGCCTATGGACGTGTGCAAAACCAAGGGAGTCACACACTTTGATTAACTAAATCGTAAAATCCTAGATAATTCTTTTTTACACGTCAATTTGACCTGTTTACCCCCGAAGAGGGTCAGATCGACAGAGATTTTGCGCACATAAAAGAGTACTTCACCTCGTCTGATAGCAAGCTAAAGGCAAAGTCTCTGGAAAGAGGGTCACCATTACAGACACTAAGTAATGTTACAATGGTGGCACTCAGCTTGGTGTAGGTGTAGGAAGAAGAAAACACGTTAGCTGGTAATGAATTCCAGGTCTTGGTGGTGCGGCAAAGAAAAGAGTCGCCGAACCGCTTGGTTCTTGCTCGTATATTCTGCACAGTGTGAGGGTGACATCTAAGCCCTGCACGTTGTCCTGTGTAGGAAAGGAGAGGGCGGGGTTAGTTGGAAAAGCTCATCTGAACACTCACCATGGTAGACACGTTAAAATTATTTTATTTTGATTTTAATGCAATGTGTAGCCTGAAGAATCGAATCTACTACATTATTTTAAGCCACCGGATCAACAACGTAGCAACCAGCTAACACAGTGCTAACCATAACGTGAAAGGAGCATGGCAGATGAAAATATTGTGATAATAAAGAGTAATACGGAAGCAGAATGGAAAGTATGTTTGTTCGTGCGTCGCGTACCGACAGCAATAGGTAACGAGGCGAATGTGCGTAGCAACTGTGATTACTGGCATGTACAGTCGGAAAAATAGATTTGTCTTAAATTTTTTATACCACTTAGGTGGCAGACAAGCACATGGTCCTGATGAAAAGTGGTTACCGTGGCCTATGGACGTGAGCAAAACCGAGAGAGTCACACTCGCGCTGCCAACCCTGTAAGCTTAAGAGTTTCTGTGCCATCAGTGTAAAAGATAAAGCAGGACAAGCTTTTGGTCTTCCCACTGACAGCATAAAAACTCTCCAGAGAGCTCTGGCTACCCTAATCACCGGCGGGAACACAACACGAGGTTATTATGGCCGCGGTATTCTGTAGGGCGGAGGTACTTCCCCAGTCGGACTGCTCAATTGGACGGAAATACCGCCGTGCCCTACCTCCACTGCCAAAATAATTTTGTCTACCTGTCTATCTATCTGTATATCTGTTTGTTTCTCAAGACTTTTTTGTAACTATTCATCACGGTACGTCTTCTAATTCTTGCAGCTGTGAAAAACCAAACTACCGAAATTTATTTTGTTTCGTTTGTTTGTTCATGTCCAATAACTTAGGTTTTCTTATAACTAATAAATACAAAAAAGCACAACACAACACAACAAAATTAATTACTGCAAACAGACTAACTTAGCTCAGTGGTTAAGGAGTCGGCCTTACGATCTAGAGGTCCCGGGTTTTGAATCTGGCCATTGCACTACTCACGTGTACACACTCCTAGCACAAGAAATTTAGCTTAGTTGGAGGGGTTAGAGGGCATATTAGTAACTGCGGTTGCTAATATTCTTAAAAAAAAACTCATCAAGCTTTATTACTATTAAGTGAGAAGAAATGCAAAAGTTCTCAAAAAAGGCCTCATTTAAGTTCAAATTCAAATTCAAATTCAAATATATTTATTGTGAAAATGGGTTACAATGTGATGTCAATAATAATATAAAGTTTCTCCATTCTCCACCTCTAGGCATACAATTTGCAAAATTTTGTGTAATGTACTTAATTAACTAAACAAAATGTCAGAAATAAATTGAACAAATTAGGTACATGTCAACATGAGTGAGCGTCAAAAATGTATGGCTGCTCATAATCTAATATCATTTTACAATATAATCATAATCAACTGAGGTTATTTGTCTTTGTCTTTCAAAAAATCAGTCACGGTATAATAGGTTTTGTCCAACAGAAATAACTTCAGCGCATGTTTAAATTTATCCAAAACTCTTATATCTAAAATAGTCTTAGGTAGGCTATTGTAAATCCTAGGTGCCATACAGAAAACGCTAATGTCCATTAGTGTACTTTTATGTTGATGACAACAAATTTTATGATTGTGGCGCTTACTCGTATAGCGCTCAAATAAATCTAAATTGCTTCTAATAAACACTACTATTTCGTAAATATACAAACACGGCATAGTTAAAATGTTCAGAGTCTTAAAGTGAGGCCTACAACTGTCTGTTTGTTGGAGATTGCACATTGCCCTTATACATCTTTTCTGTGATTTGAACACTTGCTCTTTTTCAGTGCAGTTACCCCAAAAAATAATACCATATCTCAGTTTCGATCCCACATAACCGTGATAAGCCGCCAGTACAGCCGGTTGGTTTAACTTTTTTGTCAACATATAAAGCGCATATGATTGAGAATTTAATTTCGAGCACAAGATCTCTACATGCTTCCTCCAATTTAAATTTGTATCTAAAGTCAGACCTAAGAATTTAATTGTTTCTACTTCATGGATCGGTTTACCTTCATAGGTAATGTCAATATTTGTGTCAATTAAAGGAGTTCTATTTTTAAATGTCATTAAATGTGTCTTAGTTAAATTAATTTTTAAATTGTTTGAAGTCAACCATTGTATTATATCATTTAGTGTATTATATATGTCCGATTCAAGAAGTGTCCTATCTTTGCCCGTAAATATAACTGTGCTGTCGTCAGCGAACAAAACAGTGGGATGCTTAGTTATATTTGGTAAATCGTTTATATAAATGTTGAATAAAAGTGGCCCCAGTACACTGCCCTGAGGGATACCACTATTAGTTACTCTATATTCGGACAAAAAAATTATTTCAGTTTTAGAATTTGGACATATGCGCGTTATTTGTGTACATTGTTTTCTGTTACAGAGGTAAGATGCTATCAGATGCAATGCATTACCTCTGATTCCATATGTACTCAATTTACTTAGTAGAATGTCGTGGTCCACACAATCAAAAGCCTTTGTGAGGTCCATATATAGTGCACACACGGGTACCTTTTTATCCACACTGTCCGTTGCGATTTTTAAAAAGTTATAGATAGCTAGGTTTATACACTTGTTCTTTCTGAAACCAGCCTGCTCCTTTGCGAACAGATCATATTTTTCAAGAAAAGTGTACATTCTATCATGAATGACCTTCTCAAAGATTTTACTGATGGTCGGTATCAGAGCAATTGGCCTATAACAATTCATAGAATGTGGATCATCTTTTTTAAATAGTGGTTTGATTATTGTGAATTTTAATTTGTCGGGAAAAATTCCAAGAAAAATGCACTGATTTATTATATGACTCAACACACCACATATTTCATTAGAGACTTGCTTCAAGATCAATGTAGATATTTCATCATAACCAGTACTGTTACAATTTTTCAAATTTAATATAATTGTACGTATTTCACTTGGTGAGGTTGGGCTCATAAATAAAGAATTCGTAATATTATTTAACGGACAAGGAGGGTTATTAGGCGACTTAGATTCACTTACTTGGTCTATGAAAAAATTGTTGAATGACTCGGCTATCTGGACTGGTTCATTGATAATAGATGATTCATTTACTTTAATAAATTCTATTTCATTTTTAGGCACATTAAATCCCTTGTCATTAATAAGCTTCCATGTGGCTTTGCATTTATTTTCAGCTTTACGAATATAGTGATCATTCTGGGCTTTTTTTGTGAGTTTTATAATGCGGTTAAGCCTGGAAGACAACGCGTTAAATTCTTTCTTATTTTTTTCTGTGCGTTCTTTTCTGTACTGCCATAAAAGTTGCCTTTTACGTTGACAGCATTTTCTAATACCTTTTGTGATCCACCTTGGTTGTCTTTGTGTCTTAATTTTAATTCTAATTATAGGAAAACACAGGTGGTAAAATAAAAGAAAAGTGTCATAGAAACTGTTAAAAGCTATTATAGGGTCACTCTCTTCAAAACATTCGCTAAAAGTCAATGCGTTAATACACTCCTTGAATTTGCTAACGTTATCTTTTTGAATGTCGCGTTTTTCAATGTACCAATGTTTGATACAGAAATTGGCATAGACTGGACATGTAAATAGTTGCGCTGTGTGGTCCGATAGGGCAAATTCAATAACTACCATTTTACATCTCGGAACATTATATATGAAATTATCGAGACATTTACCGCTGACTGGACGCGTAGGTTGCTTAACTGCTAATTTCAAATTATAACTTGTTAGTAAATTAATAAAGTCTGTGGATTCTCTAGTTTTCTCAAGTGTATTGATGTTAAAATCACCGCATAGCACCACTTTGTATTTATTGCGACAATACTCAGACAGTAGGGATTCAAATTTATTAAAAAAGATGTCATAGTGTTCCCTAGACGTTTTGGGTGGTCTGTAGATGCAAAACACTAACAATTTGTGATCTATAAGTTCTATCCCTGCGACTTCTATTAATCCTTCCACACAAAAGTACTTTAATCCACAAATAGGATTATACTTGTGAGTAGCCTGAATTAATATGCATGCGCCACCTCGGCGACCTTTACGGAAAAAAAAGTTCTATACCTAGTTTACCTTAGTGCCATCAGAAACCGTTTTAACAGTTCCACAATACTCCCTGGAGACGCGAGGTTGTAAGCAGACGTGACAGGAAGCGAGGCCGTTATAATTGACACACTCCGTGATTGGCGTTCCTATGCGTCTGCGCAATTTACCCCTAGAGGCTTTCAATGGATGTGAGTGAGTGTCGCATAGTATCTATAATAATAGTACCTAATAATACAGCTGAAGAGTCTGTTTGTTTGAACGCGTTTGTCTCTGGAACTAATAGAGACTTTTTGAGAACTTGTCGTTGTAGACTATATAACATCATGTTGTAATATATAGGAGCCGAATAAGGGTTACTAGCAAATGTAATAATTTGGGTTTTATTTTATTAGTTTTAATAAGATAAGCAGTGAAATTTGAATCGTAGCAAGTGGAAAATTGTTGTCTCTGCCTACACCAATGGGAAATATGTGTGATGATATATATGTATATCTATTTTTTTATACCACTTGGATGGCAGACAAACACGGCCCACTTGATGGAAAGTGGTTACCGTGGCCCATGGACGTAGGGAGTCACACTTACGCTGCCAACCCTATAAACACAGAATTTCTGTGCCGTCAGTGTAAAAGACAAAGCAGGAAAAGCTTTTCGTTTTCCCACTGACAGCACAAAAATTCTTCAGTGAGCTCGGGCTACACTATTCACTGCCGGGAACACAACACGAGGTTATTGTGGCTGCGATATTCTGTAGGGCGGAGGTACTTCCCCATTCGGACTGCTCAATTGGACGGAAATACCGTCGTGTCCTACCTCCTTGATTTATGTCTTTCCCCGGATTCTAGACACAAAATAAATTTTCTCAAATAATACCACTGTGAGATTTCTTAATTCTTATAATATATATTTTTTATATTCACGCATTTATATTCACAGAGTGACAGGCAGAAGTAAATAAACACTACAATCACTCCCGCACACGATTTGCATCAATTTACCTGTAGAGATTAGCTAACTGCAATTCACAAGTCGTTCAAAACCGAGTTCGTATTTGCGTCACAGAGCGCGTCAACACAATCATCGCCCATGCGTGAACACAATACGATGCCCAACACAAGTATTGCGCACAAAAACACATGACAAGCCAATTTTAACCATATGTCACTGGAAATTGAACTCAGTCACTGGAAAAATGGTCTCATGAAACAGTGTCGTCCTTGGTCATTCTGGGGCGCCCTTCACGGACGTTAAGTATTTTGATGGATTCAATGTCAAAAATACTGTATTTACAATCACTTCCCAAGCGGTACAGATTATTACAGCGCCTGGGAAATGTGAATCTTTGACGGGAAGTATTAGCATTTCTTAGCACAAAATGGTCACATTTAAAATCCGGAGAATACTTATTTATTCGTGTGGAGATTCCCACTAACCGGCGAGGGGGGGGGACTATGTTTGACTCGAACCGACTAAAACTGCATGCTGTCACCTGTCTCAGATGCCGGGAGTAAGGTGGTCCTATAAGGCATTTCTCTCGCACTCTGGTTGACCCAGGGCCAAATCCGGTTTCGACATGGTCCCATTCCGCTGTGATAGCCACTGTAACCCCATATTGCCCCATAGAGGCGAATCATTGCGGACCCGCCCCGGCCTGCTTCTGCTAGTGTATAAAAGAATATTTAACCAACGAGCTTACAAATTTAAAAGTTCATTTACCTATCTCAAACTATACTTATAATTTTCTCTCTTTCTTTTGTTTTTAATACACGATCTATCTATGTTTAGCCGATAACTATACCATATCTTTTGTTTTTATAACATTACTGTCCATCCCGAGGTTGCCTGGCAGAAATTGCTTCTGCGATAAGGCTGCCCATTGTACATTGACCTGTATACATGCAACCTACTTGTCCTACTGTCAATCGGTTGGTGTACAATAAAGAATTATCTATCTATCTATTTAGTCGCTTGAGAATTTATTTTGTTATTTCGCAATACTTAAGTAAACATCGTGATTTTACGATAATCAAGACCATAGCTGTAAAATTTCAAGCTAAGTCGCCATGGGCATCATTAAAGTGGGCCGTGGAGTGCATCAGCGTTATACAACGACTCCGTGCAAATTGCAAGCCGATTGAGGGAAGCAGGTGATGATATTCGTGACCGACTGTTTGTAGCATGTTGCCTCATTATTTACTTACAAAGCTGTAGAATAGTTTACTTAGAGGTCTTTAGGTAAACGGTATCCTATCAAGTGCGGAAGATAATGTCTGAAGTCTATGGTCTGAAGTTTACGCGAATATAACTCATTGAAATAAAACCACATTTAAATGATACTATCGCAATTTATTTATCCGTAACCACTTCCCATCAGGTGGGTTGTCTGCTTGTCTACCACATAAGTTGTATAAAAAAATACTTTTAGCCCGACCAATTCAAGACCAAGTGAATGGCGAATGAATTAATTGAAAAGTAATTTTTATTTCATTAAGGGAGGAAGCGCTTTTCGCGAAATAAGAATGGGCATTGTCGACAAGAAAAGTGTGACACGAAATGGAGGTACCTATTCCCTCTTTCACATAATACAACCCTTTTTTTTATTGTGCCCAAAATCCCGACGGATACAAACACCACCGGAATCGGTGGGGAGCTTATGTCGGACTTAAACCGACTAAAACGCACGTCTGTGTGGGCCACAGGTTGCCGGAAGTGAGATTATCTGAGACATATCCAACACACCCCGGCCGGCCCAAGACCGTCTCTTATGAGACGGTCCTCTTCGGTTGTGAGGATTACGGAGTCCCCGGCTCGTCCCCGGGTATGGAAAAGCGCGAATCACGTACCGCCGCCGCGGCCTGCTTCTGCTGGAATGACAGCCGGCTCCACCCGTCACCCCCAGGCCCGCGCCCATGGGTGACGGAGATCATTTTGTGACAATTGACGCCCGAGCCGCATCCGCTCGCGATTTGCGAGACTCCTTCGCTCCCGCTCCACCGTTTCCTTCACAAGTACGTAATTCAACCTTGAGGTAGCAGGCGGTGATTGCGTAACAGCAGAGGACCTAACTACAGTTGCATCCTAGAGATATCCTTCAGTGCCAATTTAGTTAGTTCAGTTCGAGTCCCCCTGCTGTCATAGAAATAAATCTCTATTACCACACATCACGGTACACGCAGAGACACATAAGATGACACATCCTTCATTCATACAACCCGATTTCTATTATAGGGATGGGAAATTGACTGGACATTGTTATTCTTACTGGTTTTTAGGAATTATATTATTGGTAGGTGAAAGAAAAAAGGAAGAAAGCATTTTTCAATGAAGATGAAAAGCATAAGAAAATAATAATAATAAATAAAAAATAAATAAATATTCCACGACATTCTACACAGCGCTATCTAGACCCATGGTAAGCATAGCTTAACTAGCTTGTGTTATGGGATTTAGTATGCGGACAAACATACTTAGATACTTTTTTTTTTGTAAATACATATCTACATATTATACATAGAAAAACCCAGACCAATGCAAATTATATACATATTCATGCATACAAATATTTGCACTGAGCGGGAATCGACCCGCAACTCCTGAATAGCAGTCGAATGCTGTACCGCTACGCCACGGAGGTCGTTGGCATAAGAAAAGCATTGGAGACAACTCCTAATTAAGTAATGATATAAATATATAACTCCTAATTAGTAGTGAGATAGAAACCTGGAGCTGGATTTCAACTGAAACCCATCTTGAAGAAGTGGCATTTCAATCGGTTTAGTTTTTTCTTGCTGGTATCTGCTGGTATCTTCTTAGTAAAACCAGCTTACCAAACCAGCGAAAAAATCATTTTCTGATGGTTTGGTTTATTTTACTTAATATGGTTTTACTTAATATTTCTTAGAAAATAATGACTTTTACATGTGCACTTTATGTTCCTAAACTGAATAAATGAAATTAATCCTTTGATTCTTTGTGTTATAGGATTTTATTTTCCGAAAATTTCATGTGCAGAGCTCAGACAGCACGTAGCAATTACGATTTACCGCCAATTAGCAACTGGCATGTGGCATGGTTTTTGAACTTGTTAGAGTCTAAACGAATTGAGTAATAAAACTAGTCTGCACATAACCGAGTTATACACTAAAATGGTGCTGTAATTATGAGTGGTACGACAACTGGTTCAGATTGTATTACGAAATCTATTCTATAATTATTAAGTGGTATATAAAATGTAGATAAACGCCAGCACTTTGGCTGCAGGATGTAATGACGAGTGTTGAAAAGGTAGTTATCGCACGACTAGATCTAAACTGTCACAAATCAAAAATCTGAAAGCCTGGCTATCATTTTAATAGAGCAATTAGTCACTATCAACTATAAGTTAATTATTAAGTTAGTCTTGTGCCTGCTCGGTCACTCAAAAGAACGCTCCGAACTAGTTTTTTTTTATGCCACTTAGGTGGCAGACAAGCACACGGTCTACCTGATGAAAAGTGGTTACCGTGGCCTATGGACGTTTGTAACACCAGAGGAGTCACAGTTGCGCTGCCAACCCTGTACGTACAGAGTTTCTGTACCGTCAGTGTAGAAGACAAAGCAGGGCAAGCCTTTAGTCTTCCCCCTGACAGCACAAATTCTCCAGTGAACTCCCTACTTGCCGCTGGGAACACAACACGAAGTTATTATAGCCGCGGTATTCTGTAGGGCGGAGGTACTTCCCCAGTCGGCCTGCTCAATTGGGCGGAAATACCGCCGTGTCCTACCTCCTAACAAATATAGTTCAGTTTAAGTAGTTGCTTAACTAGTTCAGCTTAATAGGTTTATTGGTTCTGTTCGTTCATGAAACATTATTGGTTGTTCAAGTAGTTCAAGCACTATTAGTTCAATAGTTCTAATATTAAATTGTTATTATAGATATCCTGTGTGACTTGCATGTAGAGTTTCGACTGCTTCTATTGGTTATTATTATTATTTAATGCAGAAGTATGCCCGAAATAAATATATTTTCATTAATGTTTAGACGTTTTTATATAATACATTATATTTAGGAGGTAGGACACGGCGGTATTTCCGCCCGATTGAGCAGTCCGACTGGGGAAGTACCTCCGCCCTACAGAATACCGCGGTTATAATAACTTCGTGTTGTGTTCCCAGCGGTGAGTAGGGTAGCCAGAGCTCACTGGAGAATTTGTGCTGTCAGTGGGAAGACTAAAGGCTTGTTCTGATTTGTCTTCTACTGACGGCACAGAAACTCTGTACTTACAAGGTTGGCAGCGCGACTGTGATTCCTCTGGTGTTACAGATGTCCATAGGCCACGGTAACTACTCTCCATCAGGTGGGCCGTGTGCTTGTCTGCCAACTAAGTGGTATAAAAAAAAAAAAAAAAAAAAAAAAAAAAAAAAAAAAAAAAGACGTAAATTGTATGTATTTTACAAAAAAATATGTTTCTCTAAGCTAACTAAGCTGAGTGTCACCATTGTCACACGGTATGTATAGGTAATGCTGACCCTCTTTTCTGAGACTTAGCCTTCAGCTTACCATCAGGCAAGGCGAAGTCTAATTGACGTGTGCTATTTATAAAAAAAAAATTAAAAAAAAATCAAGATCTTTTGGGTGTACAGGCCTAACTAAATTGCTAGTCGGCACACCAGATAAACGGAAGAGGTTTTGACAAAGACTTTCTAGGGTTAGTAGGTCGCTGTTGTAAAAGCTAAGTTAAACCTAATAAGAGGAAGAGAATGAAAATGAAAGTGGACTTCACCTTCTAATGTGCAAGTTCTGGATACAACCGAGATTGTCGCTCGGATGATTGTTTAAACTATCCTGGCTGCTGACTGTAGTGTTTAAGGTTCTATTTCCCTATGAGGCATCTTAGTATTTTATAATATTTCAGTTAGTACCTAATGGCACAGATTTAGGAGCTTAGTGTCGCCATAGTTTGTAACCTAGATTACAGCCCCTGCTACTCTTTTAAGAAAAGACAAGTGCACGAACATAAAATATACGTAAGCTCACTTTTGTCTCGCAATCCAAAAATATTATAACAAATATGTAATAAATATAAAAGAACGTAATAACATAATTAGTACTGAGATAAAAGATCACAAAAAAATATATTACGAAACGCCCGCATTCAGTCTTAAACACATCATCGTTCATATACTTTAGTGTGAATTGTGTGCAATTCTCAGGGAAGTAGCGGGCCGACAAAAAGTTCAGGACATACAATATACAGGCGGAACCAACCACTGATAGCTTCTTAACTGGGATTATTGCTCGCTCATTAACTGCTGCTAAAAGGACATTTTAGATGATTACTTAGTTATGAACCACATAAAATTTACATCATGGGAGTTATCTAAATTAAAATATAAAAACAATAATACCGAATATACCTATACAATCCTGTAGGTTCAGGCATCAAAGAATTCCTCCCCATCGATGTCAACCGGGAGGGTGGCCAGAAGGCTGGCGGCATTGCCACGTTGAATGGCAATACCAATCCTTTGCGCAAGGAATAAACCAGCACTCTGGTCTCGGGTAACGTCTATTAAACGTTTAAATAAAATCGTTTATATGATTCAAGAGATTTTGCAGTAAAAGCAACGATTCTATGAAATGGCGAAAATAGGAAAAAATCCTAACGTGTCTCTGCAAAATTTTGGTACATGTTGTTTTTTTTTTCATTTGATATTTTTGAAGAGATAGTGGTGGCCTTCTTCAGTTCATGGTATTGTTGGTTACAACTCATTAAACAGTTTTACATTAGATCATTGTTAGATCGAAGTAATAGATAGCTTAGTGGTTAAGAAGTCGGCCTTACGACTGAAAGGGGTTTCGAATCTTGGTCATTACACTACTATCGTGAACGTACTCCTAATTTTTTAGCTAGATGGAGAGGTTAAGGGGAATGCTAATACTTTAGTAATAACTATTGAGTGACTGGACCTCAGAGTTATTCTTGAGGGAACACTTTGACCAAATGACCTAACTGGACACATCCTGGATAGCCGAAATTCTCTTCTGACATCCGTGTCGAGACGACATCGGGACTGTTTACCAAAATTACTTACGAATTAACGTAACAATGAATGATGCTACAACCATTTATAAGCCTGAGTATATTTCCCTGGATTTGTACAGGAAACATAATTATAAGTAAAGTTAAGATAGCGTCTAGTGCTGTGTGTTATAATTGATCGATATCGGCACAAAGAAGCTCACACGAGTTCAACAACACTCGATTGTTATCGAGAGAATCGCAGTGCAATTAAAACAAAATGTCTTCCCGAGCACACACGGCAAGAAATATGGCGCATATCCGTTATGTAAGGAAATGTAACAAATAATGTAATAAATACGTAAATGACGGAAACCACTTGATTAATCTTGCAGATACGCTTTCTCTCAGTGCAGAGCAACTATCTAAATGACAAGTAACTAAAAATACATTTGTATTGATATAGTTTTTAATGATGGTTGAAAATAAATTCGTTCCTCTAGAGCAGCGTTTCTCAAACTATATCATACCGTGACTCACTATATTTTTTTTTAATCCTCCTAGTGTATGCAAATAATGCCACTGGCCAATGCCAATAAAATGTATTGGTCTGGGTGTGTCTATGTATGATATGTTTATCCGCATTCTAGATTCCACAACACAAGCTTTTAAGTTATGCTTACCATGGGTACATAGATAGCGTTGTGTAAAATGTTGCGGAATATTTATTTATTTATTGGTCGTTCTTTCTTTCTTTCAATTATGGAAACAAATTTTATGTCAACATAATATTTGTTTCTTTCTTTTTTTTAAGTCGTCGGTAGGTTACGGGTTGAAAGACCTTACGATTGAGAGGCTTTGAAAGCTAGTAATTACCTTGCCGACATGAACTCACTATAAGTCTATCACCAGCAATTTAACTTAGCTGGAGGAGTTAATGGAATATCAGTAATTTCGGTTAATAGTTAATATAGTGACCGCTGTTCTAGGGACAGCACTTGTAATAGCGGCTATTATTCTTTGAATTACACCCTTCTTATTACTAGGCGAGGTGCAGTCAATTGACAACCCAAAAAAAAAACTTAGTAAAAAACGTTTTGAAAATTATTGTTGTTGAGAAACACTGTGCAATAGTGTAGCATGAAAGCAACAAAACCCTTGATCCTGAACAAGTCTGATTAATTATAAACAATAAGACAATGCTGCAACTTAGTGTATTGTATTTATCTTCGTGGCGCAGTGCCGGGTCGCGACCCACTATTTGGGAAACGCTGCTCTAGAAAAAAAGTTAATCTAATAGTGTGTACCGACTTGCGTTATATTATATGACTTAATGTAATATATTACACAACGACCTTTCGTGCGAAAACTAGCGGGCAAGGAGCCGAGCCTACATAGATAGGTACAGGGTCTAGATGGGCTATCACCAAAGACTGTCTTCTGGAAGCCGAAGATGGCCCTGAGTCAACAGAGTGCAAGGCAAATACTTTATAAGCCACCTTACACCCTGAATCTGAAAACCCCAGACAGTGTACGGTTTTAGTCGATTCGAGTCCGATATAATGAAAAAAGACTGGAACAGGCATAATGCTCGCTCGCTCGCTCCCAGCAAACATACCATTATAAGAGACCAACCCCAACATCATGCGGGTGCCATTAATTTGCCCGGTCCAGGTATATAAAATCTTCCGTCAAAAATATTTAAGTAATAGTCACAGTTAAATCAGTTCTGCGGTTTAGAAGTTAGCAGAGGGACAGACAGACGTATAAAAGTGACTTAATTCGCTCCTATTGTAATTATCTACCATAGAACATTATAAAGGCAATTTAGATATGAGCTTCATGTGATGTTTATATAAGTAAATTTGATCACACCAAACCCAAATGACACAGATTTGCTGGTTATATTCCAAAAAGTGTGATAACTTGAGCATTAGTTTGCCTGGCCCACTTCCTACACAATTAACAATTACCTCGGCTCTCAGGTCGCAGTAACCGTTAAAATTATGAATATTGCTATTATAAAACAAAGCAAATGAGATCCAGGTCATATAATTTGGAGCTATCATTAAAGCATCTTACCGCTTCCTCCAATCTTGGACGAAACTCCAATCACAATGTTCATCTTCGTCCAGCACTGTCGCCTCGTGATGATCCACGCCACCTTCTCCGTGAACTAGCTCCACCAACTGCATAGCGCGCTCGAAATTACCTTCAAATTCCACCACAAGGAACCCATCAGAGCTCACAGTCTCAAATACATCTTTTTTATATGTAGAATCATTAATCGTTATGATATCAGGGGTATTTTTACTTTCATCGGCAGTAACTTCAGAGTATACAACTTCTGGAACTTGAATTTCAGAGACCATTTGCTTACTTCCAGCTTTATCTATATCATTGCTAAGTCCTAAATTTCCAGTTTCATCCAAAAGCCTATTAGCATAAATAACTTCTTCTTTAGCATCCTCTTTCTCTTTTCTTTGCTCATTATGTTTGCGAATTATGGAGTCTCCAAAATAAATAACGACTTTATTGTTATTTTGCGTGATTTTGTTTGCCAGACCACCTTCATTTAGTGGTAAATTTACTTTTTTGGTTTTCTCTTGGGAAAGTCTTTGTGCTAATTCCTCATAGCACGGTAGTCGGTTATTGTACATCTTTTTATCTGTAGCAGGCTTGTTAAGGTCCTCCTTTCTCTTTTCTACACTCTGATACACGGGGGGTCTACAACACTCGTCAAACTGTGATGATTGTGAGTTCCTTATGGACTGTTTAGGTTCACTATATATATGGTCCACTGGCGAAGACACCTGCGGCAAAGGAATGTACTTTTCATGAACGTTCTTGGTATTAGAAGCTTCATTCTTTCTAAAGTTCAAAACACTACGACGTACTTTTGAATCTGTGGCATCACTGCTGTTCACTTTTTTGGACCGAGAGTTGCCAAGTAGTTTGAAAAGTGGCTTGTGATCGAATTGCGATTTCATCCTGTCCGTGCTTGGAGCTCGACGCATCCCGTAAGCTCCCGTATCCTCTTCAGGAGGATGTGGGTACAGCTGTTCGCAGCTGGTGGATTTGTGTGTTGAGGTTCTACTTTTGGCAGATGTCAGAGGCTCCCTGCTCTGCCAGTGTCTAACTGATAGCCGTGCAGCTCCTCTGATGAATTTCATAGGCTCCCACGCGTCAGCCTTTTTCAGTATGAAGTTGTCGCACATGTTATGTTTCGCGGTAGGTTTTCTAGCATCAGCGGCGCGACATGACTGCAGTTCACGGCATAGAAAGCACGAGCACCGCGCGGGGCACAGCATGTCTGTGCGAAGGTGCCGGCCGCACTGAGGCGCGAGGCTGCAGCGCTGTCGCGAGCCGTTAACCCTTCAAGAAGCATTGTTACCGTCGCCCCGCTACGAAGTCTCGCGCCGCTGTAATTGTCGACACACGTGTTATCCATGGATTAATGTTACCGTTTTGATGAAAGCTCGCGATCGAGCTGAGGAATTTTTAATTGCTGCGTGTTGAATGTTCTGAAAACATCTTCATTCAATTACATTATATTTTTAGAAGATTTTATGGCTCTGCACTCAATCAGAGTACGTTGCAAACATACATGGGGATGGTATTCTGTTTCCCATTGGTGCTTCAAAGCGGACACTCATAGCGAGGTTAATGAAACCGTAAGTTGTGTAAGCTAAATATAGAGCATTCAATACAGAGGGGGTTATTACTGTATCACTCGCTGATGTAACGAATATAATGATACACATTGAGGTTGTTTGGATGTGGTTTGTATCTACTACATACGATGTGTGATATTGCGCCATTGGTTGTGCATATCGAATAGCGGGATTCGATGGTATAATCACCGGTAAGTACATGTTATTTTTGACTACAGCCCAATTATAATCTCGGTAATCATGTAGATAGTTAAATAAACAATAATACAGAAAGTGAAAAGCGTATCAAATGTGTTCATTTACGAAATGTTAGATCATAATCATGTAGGTACAGATATAAGGAGGTTTTAAGTTATTTACTATTCTGAAATGTAATTGTATCAACTGGCATTTATTTGCAATTCATCTGAGCACCTGCATACCAGCTTGACCCCTTCGACTCGTTGCAAAGACGGGCATTGAGGCTGGTTGACAATTCCATACTCGCAGGTAGAGTGGAACCTCTTAGCATTAGGAGGGATTTTGCCTCACTGTGTGTGTTCTACCGCCTATACAATGGTTTGTGCTCAGATGAATTGTTTGACATGATGCCCGTAGCTACATTCTATCATCGCACCTCTCGCCATAGGCAGGGAATTCATCCCCACACATTGCGACCTGAGCCGGTGCGCACTGTGCGGTATGAAAGAAACTTCATCCCACGCACACTCAAGCTGTGGAATGACGTCCCTGCTGCGGTTTTCCCAAGCGCCTACAGTATGGGGTTCTTCAAGAGGGGCATCAGAAGGTTTCTTCATGGTCGGCAGCACGAGTGTGACACCCCTGGTGTTGCATACGTCCATAGGCCACGGTAACCGCTTCCCATCAGGTGGGCCGTGTGCTTGTCTGCCAACTTAGTGGTATAAAAAAAAAAAAATTAAATTACAATTTAAAACCAATACAGAATATACAATAAATACAATCCTGCAGGTTCAGGCATGTATAGGTATATTCAGGCATCAAAGAATTTCTCCCCATCGATGTCAACCGGGAGGGTTGCCAGAAGGCTGGTGACATTGACACGTTGAATGGCAATACCAATTCTTTGCGCAAGGAATAACAGCATACCATCCCCATGCATGCTTGCATCGTCTACATATTTTTTCCAAGTTATAAAATTATGTTTACCTGACATAATTTTCATAAGGGGGAATGGTATGTATCCTCTTTAAAAGATGGAGCTACGAGCATAGAGAGAAAAATAGCTTCTTCTAGCCTCGTATATATTTATATTCAGATATATTTTATAACAGACGCGTGGTTCCCGGCAGAGTAGAATTTGGACCACCCCATCTCTTCGCATGCGGTGTCTTACAAGGCGACTAAGGGATAGGGCTGTTTAACATCAGACATATATACAGCACAGACTCAGTCTCAGATGCATGGCTCGAGTCAACAATAGTACTCAGAATACGGCAATAGGCTTACCCACTATATTACGTGGGACAGAATACAATGATTGGTGAAATGTGTTAAGTCACTTCTGCCTAACCCTCCGGGGATAAAGGCGTGATTATATGTATGTAAGTATGTATATTTTATAATCCATCATGCGGAGTATTGCTGAGCGTGATGCTGGAGCACTTATTAACCGTCACATCTTCCTACTGCGGATTTTTAAAAAGTGCTATGGAGAAAGTTCGTCACTATTTCTGATAGGTAGGTAATTACAGAACATACAAATACCGGATAAGTGTTAAATAATATCACATCTATAGAATAACTCGACTTTCGTACTATTTATGAATTCTATGCAAAAATAGTACGAAAATCATTTCTAACATTTATAAACACACGTCAGTGTACTCCCTAAGGCAGATATAGATAAATAGGTATTTTTTCGGTTACCTATTCGTTTACTGTACATAATATATACATAACTAGCACATGGGTTGCAGTAATCAGCTGACTTTTGGAAGTCAATGACCGGTGGGTGTTTCGTAGGTAAGTTTCATGAATCGACGCACGCGTATCTTGACTTGAGAGGACCCGAATTCCAAATTGTGGTCCCATGGTGTTAGCATACAAACAAAGATATAGTGAGAAGTATAAATTGTATAAATAGAATATAAATGAATCGCATTCTAGGGTCTTGTGATCGTCGGAGAGTTTGAGGCTGAAAATGCCAGCGCAGTCCACGAGTTATGTGGATAAGTCGTATACCGTCCAAGCTGTCCGATTGTGGAATGCCTTACCCGTAACCATAAGACGTGCACAATCTCTGCCCGTTTTCAAAAAACTAGTTACAGCATACTACTTACAGGAACGATAGCTATTACCTTTATCTTCTTTTTCTATATCTCCCTTATTTATGTCCACGCTGTTTTTAGTATAATATGTATAAGTATATTAGGTACCTTATAGTATGTACCGTTTCATTTAAACTGTATATGTATGTGTAGTATATTATATAGTATGTATTATCTATATAATATATCTAAATATAAATAACAAAATAAATATCTGAATATACATCGGAAACTGCCCACTATGACTATCTATTTATCTACCTCACTCCATCCCATGGTTGCCTGGTAGAGATTACCTTGTTTTTCGGTATCCCTTATTTGTGTAAAATGCAATAAAGAGGTAAATTATTATTATTAATTAAAGCACAATAAAATAAACAACGCTAGCACATAAATAGATATACAAAGTAAATGGTATATACTAATAAGAAAGGAAAATAGTGAGCATATTAATTGTGAGCTATCTGTACCGTATACCGTACGCAATTTTGTCGATCGTTTTGAGAATAGCCGCCGACAATATATTTAATGCCACTGTTTGGTACTACAGCTTCAATATCAGAGCAATTAGAGCAATTATACAACGGACAGACCGACATACCGTGATTGTATGATTTGATCACCTCCATGGCGTAGCTGTAGAGCGTTCGACTGCTACGTCGGATTTTACGGGTTTGATTCCCGCTTAGTGTACATTTTTGTATCGAGCTCTATAGGCGTTTTAATTTTTGCTTCTTTCTACATCGACTTAAAACTTTTTTTTTGAAGAATATTAGCAACCAAAATTATAAATATTCGATAATGTGCCAATAAATAAATTTAAAATAAAAATGAAAAAAACTTTAATGAGTAAAGGTTACTATAAAGTGGACGAGTACCTTAATGATGTTAATGCGTGGTCAACATAAGTCTCTTGCTTCCTCGCACAAAATATATTGTAAACTAAAGCAAATTTAAAAAGAAAAATAATCTAGTTCTAATATAGTTCGCTGAGTTTCTTGCTGGTATCTTCTCAGTAGAACTAACCTACCGAACCAGCGAACGAATCATTTTCCAATGATTTATTTTTGCATTATTTAATATTTTTATATTATTTCTTGACACACCTAATTGTAAAATTTTGACGTTCATACGTGCTCTTTGTGAGCCTAAACTGAATAAATGAAATTGATTCTTTGACTTTGCTCGAGAATCGAATATGAGACATCAAGCGTAGCAGTCGCATTCACCACTGAGGTAGTTAAAATTAACCTTGATGGAGAAAGGAAATCTAACGCTTAATGCTGGGTATGTATGAACCTCAGGGTCCCACTATTCATCAGGGATAAATATTTACTCCCTGGGTCTCGCAAAATCCAGAAAAAAGAACATTTTTTTACACAACGCTATCTAGATCCATGGTAAGCATAGCTTAACCAGCTTGTGTTATGGAATCTATAAAGCGCATAAATATACTTAGATACTTTTTTTTTGTAAATACATACGTATCATACATAGACGAACCCAGACCAATGTAAATATACATATACATGCATACAAATATTTGCACTGAGCAGGAATGTAGCCCACATTCCACAGATAACATAACATAAACTCACGCCTATATTCCCGAAAGGGTAGGCAGAGGTGTTGGCACACACATTTCGCCAGTTTATGTTTAGGTTCCAATGTAATAGGTGGCGACTCTATTGCCATTAACCTGGCACTTATAAACCTGCGATAAATACACACATAACTTCGAAAAGTCATTGGTGTGTGCCATGGTAAAACCTGGGATCGAACCCGAGACCTCATCTCAGCAGTCCATACCCATACCACTAGGCTACCGCGGTTTTTTTCCAAACAGATACTGATACAGCCACAAATACTGTCAAATTACAAGCTTTGAACACAATCGACTTTGGAACTAATAAATCTAAACATTAACGCGAACGAAGCCTAAACTAGAAACCACATAATAAATTACAACAAGTTACTTAATCAACTTCATAATAAAATTATGAAAACAGACGAAGAAAAGAAAACAAACGGACAAATAACAGTTACTTTCATTGCATAAAGTCCCCAAGTATTGTTCGAACTCATAATCTAACGATTAGCTCGCTCCCATCCCAGGCGGAGAAAGTCCTTCACTTTATATAAAACTTTATATTTCATTGTTCTTTACTTAACACTCTCATGGAAAACCTCTGTTTGTTATAGATGAGGTAGGACAATACGATCGTGGAGAAAAAGTTATTTTTTAATAGCAAAATTTTAGGGTACCGTGTTTGAAAGAAGCTCTATGGCATTTGGATTGGATTTGCCATCAATTTTTTTATTAAATTTTTCTTTTTTCTACATAACAATTTATTCACTAATTAAAGCTATTCTAATAGGTATTTAAAATATATACCTATATAAAAATCTATATTTCTTTATTGGTATTCTTATTTTTGTATAACTTAGGTGACAGATATGCACACGCCCCTCTTGATGGAAAGTGGTTACCGTGACCTATGAACGTGTGCAACACCAGGGTAATTACACCCGTGTTATCAACCCTGTAAGAACAGAAGAGTTTCCGTGCCGTCAGTGCAGAAGAAACAATCAGGACTAGCCTTTGGTCTTCCCATTGACAGCACAAAAACTCTCCAGTGGCTTACCTACTTACCCTCGAGAACACAACACGAGGTTATCATAGCCGCGGTATTCTGTAGGGTGGAGGTACTTTTCCATCGGACTGCTCAGTTGCGACGGGTATACCGTCGTGTCCTACCTTTTGGGGAAATATTCTATACGTGCACTACTTTTGAATGTGAATAAACATTACCAATTTTATAACTTTTACTTGTATGCTGGTTAGATTAGTTTAGTCAGCTATTGAAATGAAAAAAATATTTTACGGAACCCATGCTAAAACGTCAAGTCTTCTGTATGTATGATCTTAGTAATTGCTCGTAAGGTTAATAAACTCACAATCACGAGTAATGAATGATGAAAGTGATTGCAATCAATCAATCAACTGACAATAAAACTAATCATTTTAATGCAGACGTTACTACAGTCAAATTGATCTAATTTAGTGCAGACAACAGTGATTAATTTGCTATCAATATTTAGGTGAAGTCAAGTTGGCGTGTCTTAAATAAAAAAAAGGACAGTACGCGTTGGTGGCAGATGAAACGACATTTCTGGGAATATTTTGCCGTTTTGTTGCTACCGCTTCCGGGAATGGTATATGGTTATGGGAACGCGACTTTACATTACCCCGGAATGGGCTAAAAATGCCAGATTTATAAACGTTACTTGGGGCTGCATCCGCGTGTATGATTTCCTTTTATTTTAATGTGCGCAAAATTCCCATGGATACCACGGGGGCGGTGGGGGAGGTTATGTCGAACTTGAACCGACTAAAATGCACGTTGACTATGGACATTTGGGCCGCATGTTGCCGGAGTTAAGATTATGAGACATATCCCTCGCACCCCGTCCGGCCCAGGACCGTCTCTTATGAGACGGCCCTCTTCGGGTGTGGGGATATCGATGCTTTTCGGAGTTATGTGTGTATTTATCGCAGGTTAATGCCAATAGGCTCGCCATTGGGACCTAAACATAAACTGGCGAAATGTGGGTGCTAGAACCTCTGCCTACCCCTTCGGGGATATAGGCGTGAGTTTATGTTATGTTATGTCCTGATTGTTTCTTCTGCACCGACGGCACAGAAACTCTCAATTCTGACAGGGTCGGAAGCACGGGTGTTAATCCTCAGGTGTTCCACTGCACACGTACATATGTCACGGTAACCACTTTCCAAAAAAAAAAAAAGAAGAACAAGGTATAATTTATAAATGTTGAATGAAATTTTAAAGCATTTAGTATACTAACTATTCAAATCGAAAAAAAAAGAAAAATTGAATCAGTGCAGGCCCAGGTTCCCCCTGTAAGGGAAACATCAGTCGAATCCAGCCCGAATCGAATAATTTTTTTCTATACGTTAATCATTGTAAATATTTTCGCCAAAAGCCTCTGATTACTATGGTGTTTCGGCTTAATGGTAAACATAAAATATAGTGCATTGACACACTTAAGCAATTTTAATGTAAAGTACTATTATAACCAAAGTGATGTAACCAAGACATCGAATAAAAGTACATGTATTGGTATTTTTACGAGTCTGCCCTAATTATTATGTTTATGTTAAAAGCTCTTCAGTTGTTATATCTATATATATAGCTGTTGCTTGAAGAGAAGTGAACCGAATTATAGAGAGATAATCTCAATATCCTAGGTATGGACATTCGTCAGAGGTCGATGAACGACTTCCGCCCCCCCATGAGCGCAGGCCTGGGGGTGACAGGTGGAGGCGCCTGTCACCCTGGCACAAGCAGGCCGTTGCGGTGGCGCGACTGGCGCGCCTTCCCGTTTCCGGTGACGAGTTGGGGACTTTGTCGTCCCCACACCCGAGAAGAGGGCCAGATCGTGAGAGATGGCCCTGGGTCGACCGGGGTGCGAGACATCACCTTCGGCAACCAAAACGACCCACAGGCGTCGTACATTTTAGTCGGTTCAAGTCCGACATAACCGCTTCCACCAGCTCCGGTGGGAAGGTATCCGTGGGGATTTTGCGCGCGTAAAAAAAAAAGGTATGGACATTCGCTGCAACCTGAATGACAAAAAATACATCGAGAGTATCATCAAAACAGTCTCGTATAAACTCGGAGTCCTGAACAGAGTGAGACTATTTTTCACGCCGCCCGCGCCGCCGGAGCGGTGGCGGATTCTGTGTGGAATACTGCTCGCATCTCTGGGATAGTTCAGCAAGCTTACTAGATGCTCTCATTGGGAATCCCGAGGTCACGAACAACCTAGAACCTTTACAGATGCGTAGATATGTTGCGTCCCATGTGGCAGTATTTTCCCGTCTGTACCATAGTGAGTGTTCTGATGAGCTCTTCCAATTAGTCCCACCCTCCCCTTTCCTACACAGGACAACACATGCACTTAGATGTCACCCGCACACGGTGCAGAATATCCGATCAAGAACCAAGCGGTTCGGTGACTCTTTCCTTTGTCGTACCATTAAGGCCTGGAATTCATTACCATCTCACGTGTTTCCTTCTTCCTACAGTCCCGGGTACTTTAAGCGGGGCGTGAGGCTATTACCACCTAAACTGGTTAATAAATCAAATTTAAATATTGCTTTTACGTTTTTACAACTTACTATAAATTACAGAAATATATTCATTTGCAAATTACATATATTAGTATTTCTTAAACTTTAATTTGACAATAGAGTTGGAGAATTCAGATTTAGTGGCAAACCAGTAAGGGTAAGTTTAAGTTCAAATCAGGCGGAAAAGGCGCTCGTATCTGATCTGAATTGACCCTAAGTGTTACGTGGACCTATTGTATATGTTTTTTACAGTATTAAAGCCTGCTGTTTAACGGAAGACGCTCTGACGCAAGTTTTCAGTCACACAGTCACACGATAGTCGCTCCCATAAAAGTCGTGTAAGAGAAACCAGAGGCAGGTAGAACTGAAGGAGTACTGACCTCGTTCAATTCAATTCAATTCAATTATTTCTCAACAAACATAATGCGTGTAGAAATTAAAACAGTATAAATACATGGCAATCAATAAAAATGTAAAAATTTCTATAATAATAAATACATGCAAATCAAGAAAAATGTAAAATGTCAACCGTTACTTATGTCAAGTTAAAATTGATCAATAAAATAATAAAATAACAATACAATAATCAATTCAAGTCATGTGATATTATCATTCAAAAACCAATAAAAAAAAACCTTTTAGCAAAATCAATAACAATGTCAATAGTATTATTAGATAAAAAGTAAATTGAAGTAGGTTTACAAAAAAGTGAAATGTCAATGGTTATGTCACGTTAAAACTCATCAATAAAATACTAAATAAATTAAAATTATCAATTCAAGAATCAATTTTAAATTATGCATCATTATGATTCAAAAACTCATCAATGTCATAATAATAGCATTTTTCTAATAAATATTCTCTTAGCTTTAGCTTAAAAATAATGACACTGGTAATAGTTTTCAGTTCAGTGGGGAGTCTATTAAAGACCTTCACAGCCTGTACCCCTGAACTATTCTTTACAACATTGAGCTTTGGCACAATGACACTGTTTGTCTTTTCTGCGACTTTTAGTCTTAAATCTCTTTCACTATTTGTTTCATATTTGTGTAAATTTTTCATTAGGTTCGTCAACAGCACTAAAATATATAAGCATGGCACTGTCAGAATTTTCAGTTTAATAAAATGAGGTTTGCATGATTCAGTCGGACTAATGCGTACAATGGTTCGTATAGCTCTTTTTTGCACAACAAAAGCTGAGTCGATATTATATTATATTCATAGCTATTTCCCCAGAACAATATGTTGTATCTAAGTTTTGATTCACCTAGGGCAAAGTACACAGTTTTCAATTGTTCGATTGTTAACTCATCTCTTAAACTTCTTATGGCATAGCAAGCAGAGCTCAAGGAATTAACTATAGCCAACAACTCTTGTTTCCAATTTAGCATGGTATCAAGTTGAACACCCAGGAATCTGACTGAATCCACCATATGAACATCAGTGCCCAGAGATTTTACCCTTAATTCTACATTAGATTTTGAAGTAGATTTGAACAGCATACACTTTGTCTTAGTCATATTTAATTTCAAGTTGTTCATTGCAAGCCATTTCTCAAAAGTAGATAATGCAGTATTAACCTTGGTTTCAAGATCGTCAATGCTATCACCTGAAATAATTGCATTTGTATCGTCAGCAAAGAGCACGAGGTTCATGTCAGGAATTTCATTACAAACGTAATCCGCCAGATCATTTATAAATAAGTTAAAGAAGATAGGTCCCAAGACGGATCCTTGAGGCACCCCTCTCCTTATTATTATTGCTTTAGATTTATACGATTTTTCTGTACTAAAAGTACAGGAAAATCGTCACTACTTTTGTCTCAACAAACTGCTTCCTGTTTGATAAATAAGATTGGAACAACTTTAGAACATTATTACGTACTCCATAGTGCTCCAGTTTTTTTATAAGCAATTCATGCTCAACAGTGTCAAATGCAGAACTGGGATCAAGGAATAGTCCTACCACTTTGCGTTTCTGGTTTAAATGACCTATAGCATCTATAGCATCTAAAGTCCCTATACCTTTCTGGTACCCAAATTGCCTGCAATTTAAGATGTTACTCAAATTCATGTGACTTATGAGTCTATTTTTCATGACATTTTCAAATATTTTAGAGAAAACTGGTAATAATGAGATTGGTCTATAATTTGCGTTCAGTTTTACAACCCTTTTTGAATACTGGCAAAATCTTGGCTATCTTAAATTGATCGGGAAACTCCCCCATATCAACGCATTTATTTAACATCTGAGCAATTGGTTCAGCTAGTAAATCAATGTTCTCTTTAAATACTGACAGAGGAATGTCATCTTAACCTGTAGAGTTTTTAGACGGCATTTGTCTGACCATCTTAAATATCTCGGTTGGCCAAATAGAGTCGAAGTTCATGGAGTTTTTTACTCTACCGATATTTTCAGTTAAATATCTCATTGCTACCTCACTGTGATCACCAGAGCATAACACATTGGCATTTGCAAAGGTATCTGAGAATATGTTGACTATCAGTTGGGGTGTATCAATAATTCTATTATCAATTTTTAAAACGAGGTTTTCCTGGTTCAAACACTTCTTAGCGGTTTTGCGACGATTTACAATGCCCCAAATTGTTTTACTTGGGTTTACTGCATTAGCTACCTCTTTTCTGACTACATTATTTTTTTTAAATAACTTTTTTATAAATTTGAAAATACCTATGTCTATATTTTAAGATTGATTTGTCACAATGCTCCTTGTTAACGCAGTAGAGCACACGTTTAAATTTGCTAGATGCTTTTATTCCTTTCGTTATCCATTTACTGTTTACAATTTTATTAGTATTTATTTTCTTATAATGTAATGGAAAACTCGTAGAGTGAATATTATTAAATTTATTTATAAAAGTATTTATACCTGTACTCAAGTTGGTGTTCAACAGCGTATTCCTAAACAATGTTTTATTCTTATCACTATATGACCTTATATATTTACATATGTGATTAGGCTGTTTGTTTTTTTAAGTTGTAGATTTTATCATAGCCGTACAGGATAACCCAGCATGTCCATCAGATAGTCCATTGTGGTCTACTTGGGTGAAAGCCTCGAAATTTATAAATAATTTGACAAATGCATTTCATAGCTTCATTCATATTACTTATGTCTCTGACTGCTTATACTGGAGATTGATGGGGCTACGTGGCACTTTTATTTTTACGTGCGCAAAATCCCCACAGATACCTCCCCACCGGAGCCGGTGGAGGAGGTTATGTCGGACTCGAACGCACGCCGCCTGTGGGTCGCTTTGGTTGCCGAAGGTGAGGTTGACAGGCATATCCCTCGCACCCCGGCCGACCCAGGGCCATCTCTCACGATCTGGCCCTCTTCTCGGGTGTGGGGACTACAGAGTCCCCAACTCGTCCCCGGAAACGGGAAGGCGCGCCGGCCTGCTTCTGCCAGGGTGACAGACGGCTCCACCTGTCACCCCCAGGCTGGCGCTCATGGGGGGCGGAGGTCGTTCATCGACCTCCGACGTCTTGCTTGCCCTTGTCTTGCGATCCTTCGTCGCTCCCGCTGCCGCTCCCGCCCCGCGGGCTACGTGGCACTTGTTACACATATCCAAATACGCATTCGTACTTTTCTAAAGCTTTTTGGTACTACTTTATTTTTGAAAATAAGAAAACTGAAAACGTACAAGTGCCTTATTCAGTAACTCTGTTTATGTTCTTGTAAGTAATCAGTACTTCCTCGTATCTATACTGATTACTTACATGATCTATCACAGGTTGTATGGCTTAGGGCGGAGTATAGTGGCCACCTGCACTTATTATTATTATGCAACTCGCAATAATAATGATTGATTGGTGTTATTGACAAGTATATAAACGATTTTAGTTTATATGATAATGGTTACGTGTTCATAAAATATTTTTATGTCGGACACGTCTAATAGACTTTACTTCGCTTGATGGTAAGCTAAAGCAATGTCTCAGAAATGAGGGTTACCATTACATACATTATACCATGTTACAACGGTGACACTCAGCTTGACGGCCTCATAAATGCTTTTTCACGCCCCGCTTAAAGGGCCCGGGACTGTAGGAAGAAGGAAACATGTGAGCTGATAATGAATTCCAGGCCTTAATATCTTAGAATGATTTGTGTAAGGAAATATTCAACCTAAGTTAGTACTAACTGACCTGCCTCTTTAAACCCGCAATTTTTTATTCTTCAAATTATACTCGTGTATAGAAATGTGCCGGATTTGTTGATACTTATGATTACTGCTCCGCTGATTTAAGTAGTGTCGTGATGATATATAGCCTAAAACCTTCGTCAATAAAAGAATTATTCAATTCAAATATAATTTTTCAATTTGAACCAGTAGTTTATGAGAATAGCGCGTTAAAACAAACAAACAAACACTTCAGATTTATAATATTAGCATAGATTAAAATATATACCTATATAAGACTTTGAAGGGCAATGGAAACTTTGCAATCGGCTTTCCTATCACGATTTAGGTCCTCAACATTTACAATTGATTACCTAGAATTACCACTTGGGTATATCCAGTGGCAATAACAATAAACACTATCACAATCGTATTACTGAACGATTGGACTCGAGCTTGCAACACAAAGGGCAGGAAGAACGGTACTGCGCAAGCGTAAGTTACGCTCACAAAATTTTATTTGTAACTTCCTTGATGTAAACGCAAGGATTGATTTCGTATTCAGTAAGTCCGGCGTTTGTATGTATAAACTGCCAAGGCAGCAGACAGCTGTTAAATATTAAATATTGTATACATCAATATACTTCACCTGATCAGCTTGATGATGAACTGAAGTCAAAGTCAAAGGAAAGAGGATCACCATAGGCTGACAAGATCGTCCGAATCTTCCCAATACCGCTTAATATCTCAGTTTTTGCTGGAAAAATTGGCTATGCAAAATAAAATATATATCTTAACTCAACTGAAACTACACTTTTCATAATTTTTAATTCCGAAAGGAAGTCAAAATATAAACAGTCAAATTCAGTTCCAATTTTTAACTTTTTGTGTTCCTCATTACATTTTAAATTACTTTTATTATGAACTATGTTACACATGTAAACGCACTTCATACATTTGCACCACGCGCAACTGGCGCGTGACGTCACTCGCTAGTACGATTTTCTATGGAGCGTTTTCGGTTGATTTGAGCAATTATTTTCAAATAGACTATTGCAGACACGAACAATGTTCTAATGGTGACCCTCAGCTTGACGACCTCATTAGATACTTTTTCACGTCTCGCTTAAAAGACTCGGGACTGTAGGCAGAAGGAAACATGTGTGCTGGCAAAGAATTCCAAAATTTTGTTGCGACAAAGAAAAGAGTTACCGAACTGCTTGCAAATATTTGAATGTATGAATATGGGTATTTCCATTGGTCTATTCGTGCCTCGGAGAGCACGTTAAGCCATGGATCCTAGTTGTAACGGGCCATTGTAACAGGCAGTTGGAGCCCTGAAAGAGTTCAACAGCTACATTGTTTCTATATCGCCTTAGGGTTGTGGAGTCAGATGGCAGTCGCTTCACAGAAAATATCGAAGTTCAACCAAATCCGCAGTCTGGTAAAGCGGACCCCACTCTCCGAGGTGAAAGCTTCGCATGCGACTGGCACTAACGCTAAGAAGCAAAGCATTTAAAACATTTCATACTAATTTTGATATTCTAGAAGACAAACATACTAAGTGAAAAATTTTGCTCGTTCAATTATGAACTCTATGATGGTAGCAAAGAAGACAAATATGCTAAGTGCTAAATTATTCACTTGTGTGTTTGTCTTCTAGACTGTCGATATATGCTCGCGGCTCCACTCATCTCATCGTGGGTATGCAATGCACACTCATTATTATCATATTAGCATTGTAACGATCGCCATTACATCTACCAGGTGAGGCATTTTAAAAACATGTCGGCGCATTTAAGGACATTTATTTATGCGCAGGTAAACATTTCCAACTATGCGAGTTTATTTTCCATGAATTTATCTATTAGTTCCAATCAGACATGTATATAGGAATGTAAGAAATGTCGGGTGTAGCAGTAAGAGCATTAAATTAAATTGAATGCTGTGGAAATGAGAAATCTAAGATGTACCTATAGTTGAAGTGACTTGAATGGGCCAAGTGAGGAACATTTACATTTATTAGGATTTATTAGGAGGTAGGACATGGCGGTATTTCCAATTGAGCAGTCCGACTGTGGAAGTACCTCCGCCCTACAGAATACCGTGGTTATAATAACTTCGTGTTGTGTTCCCAGCGGTGAGTAGGGTAGCCAGAGTTCACTGGAGAATTTGTGCTGTCGGTGGGATGACTAAATGCTTGTCCTGCTTTGTCCTCTACATTGACGGCACAGAAACTCTGTGCTTACAGGGTCAGCAGCGCGAGTGTGGCTTCTCTGGTGTTACAAACGTCCATATGCCACGGTAACCACTTTCCATCAGCTGGGCCGTGCGCTTGTCTGCCACCTAAATGGTATAAAAAAAACTCCAATGCTTCGATATCGTCTTTGGGTTGTGGAGGTCAATTGCTTCACGGGAAATATTGAAGTTCAGCCAACACTTGGGCTGGTAAAGCGGAACCCACACTCCGAGGTGAAAGCTTCAGATGCTACTGGGATTAACACTCTGATGAAGAAGAAGAAGGACAGGAGGACGATGACGTTATTTCTTGGCACATATTTTCTCCTATATTTTAGTTGAATCTCACATACCGTCTAGGTTTAGGGCGTAGGATCTCGTGTGGCTGTGGCTGGCGGCGTGGCGTCCAGCCAGCGCAGGCACAGGGCCGCTCGCTGCGTGGCTCGCTCGCGCTCCCGCCCCCGCTCAGCGGCGCCGCCTCCGCTCGCGGCGTGCACGCATCCTCACTGTAATTCAATAATAAAATAATTATGTTAATTGGTGTTCAGGTTACCTTGTAGTAAAGTCAGCGTCAGAACGATCTGGACTACAAAACCTGAAAATGATCTTAATACTAAGGGACCTGTTAAGAGAAAATCAAACTATTGATTGATTTAAATAGTACATTTGTCCGAACTAAAGTTGTGTATCTAAAATGAAAACAACCAGTCAACAGGAAGAAGAGAAAACCAAGGCGTTAAGATAATTTTTAACAGTTTGCTTGTTAAGATCGATATGATGCTGACTGTACCAGAGTGTCAGGATTTCCCTCAATGAGCCTCATTCTCCCCTTATTGGGCCATCATACACTGAGGCACTCGTGACCCGAAACTGTATCCCTAGGGAAGAAATAAGAATCCGAGACTGTACGAACATGTCTAACATACGCAATTCTCTTTTGGAAGCAGTTAAAAAGATAGGATGAATTAAGAGATCTAGAATAGATAATTAATTATTTAAAAAAAACTACAAAGTGACGACAGAAAGGACACACTTGAAAATCAAAACCATAAAACACACATAAAATAAAGATAAAACACTCAAAAATCAATAATTCACTTAAAAATCTATCTCTAGACACTCAAAAATTTAATAGTACACGCTCAAAAGCTTTATCAGAAGCTACAGTATATTATATAATAGAGGTAATAGATGATAGTAGCCTCATAAACCCAACAGATAATATTGCACTGTTTGTCTGACTAACAAATACCAAGTGTAAAATATTTGGTCATAATCACGTACAAACCGCATAGTCCACAACAGCTACAAAGAGCTTCCTTGTGCGCGCGCGCAGCGGGACTCGCATCGGACAACGAGCCCCCTGTGGTCGGGAACTGTGTCGGCACTCACGCGCACCAAGCCTCCGGGGATTTGCCTACTTTTACCGGCTGCCTGGTATTTGCTCTAGATAATATCTTGGATAGGATTGAATTTAAACTATGAAGTTATGTGGTTACGTTAATAGTTTATGTTTTTTATGGTTTTCATGATTTGACATTTTGATATCAGGCGATGTCGGTTTAGCGGTTTATTAATCGAAGACTAAACTTTACAAGAATTAAGATGGCTTCATATTTATTCATTTCTGTTTGTGAACTTTTTGACTTGCTTTAATCTAGTTGTTTCTATGTATAATTATAAAACCTACAGAGTACTGTAGGTATTATAATTATACGTAGACAAGTATACATAGATAAGTAAATATTTATCTGCCTACAGTTTAATTTGTGGTTTTAAGGAATGGTGTCTCCTAATCTATTTATTTTTATGCATTTTTGTTCTTTTATTACCACGAAATATTTAGTAGTTACATTGTTGACAATAAAAGTTAAATATTAAAGAATCCAATGGGGGATTCGTCTCATTGTAAGAAACTTTTTTTGGTTATAGTTTTATTTTGTGTAGTATAGTATAAATAAATTGATTTCTTCTCTCTCTGATGATCTCTGATGATCTTTTGTATAGTATAAATTGATTAAACGATAATAGGGGTTTGCCTGCTGATCACGAAGGCTCCTTAACTCCCTTCAAGCTCCCTTCAAGGTTAAATTAAGCCGGCACGGTATGATTAGTCCTCCACAAATATGGAATAAGAATGATAGTGCGATAATCGGATTGTAAAGATATTATAAGAGCTAAAGCAAAAACATAAACAGAAACAATTTAGAGTCGTTTAGGCTAGAACCGAGACGCATATTTCAGAATTCTGAATCCTTACGAAAGTGATTGCTTTTGCATTCCTGAGAAAATTTAATTACTAAGAAGACTTTTTCAGACTTAACACGCTTATTACACATAAGGTAGTGAATAAGCATAGTGACATTTTTAGATATTCTTACTAATATTTGCACGATCAGAAACCTGAACTTGTTTTATATGTATGTATTTGTATATACATAATATTCTCGTCTTTATCCACCGGAGGGTTAGGCAGATGTGAATCAACAGTATTAACACCCACAATTCACCAATCATTGTACTTGGTCCCACGTAAAAGGGGGTGAACCTATTGTCGTATTCCAGGCACTGTTGTTGACTCGAGCCACGCATCTGAGGCTGAGTCTGGGCTGTATTTATCTATCTGATGTTAAACAGGTCTATCCCTTAGTCGCCTTGTACCACATCGCATTGGAAGAGATGGGGTGGCCCAAATTCTACTCTGCCGGAAACCACGCAACCGCATAATCCAATAACCCTATAATCCAATCAAATGTCTTTGTTCGTTTCTTAAAATTAGTACCTGTAGGCTTAAGGGCCCAGTGAATTGGCACTCGTCGTACCCATTGTATACACGGCCCATCGCGCAAGTGGGTGCGGCTTCCTTCCCCATAGCCTTCCATCATTAACCTATAACTGCTTCTGTTAAACGGTCGCTGACCATCTACAGGATGTTCGGCCCATTACTTTCGTACATTCTTGCTGATACACATCTTTTTCTTTCAAAGAATTCAATTAATTTGTTAACGCGTAAACGGCTACAAATCAGTATAACATGCTTTGATAAAAAAAGGTATTTATTTATTAAATTAATTTGCATAATATTTAGTAACAGCTGTGTAGCTGCTAGAACCGGTTGCTTGATATAACTTTAAGCTGATTATCGTGTCTTTTTCTGTTTATTTCTTATGTGCGATTACCCCTCGGGTATCGCCTCGCCCAAGCTAACGGTGAAGTGGGTACAACATGACCAGTTTTATATTAGAGATCCTACTCAACTTAAGCCAGAAAACTGACAAGAGCCATAACATTTAATTTTGTAATTCTATATATACAGGGTGTATTTTTGAAACGGGGCAGTAAGGGCAAGTACCTTAACCGTTGCAGTTACAGCAAAACGTTCTTAGAAGACCTTCCCTAACTTTTTGACATATTTTGAACTGCATTCACAGATTTTGTAAAAAACTTACAGTTGGCAAAAAAAATGCAAAAAGTCCAAAAATTTTTTTTATTCCAATCGATTCTATTTCATGTGGGGATCAAAAAACTCTATGAGACCATTTTAGCTTTCAGTACTAGGAAAGACAGAAATCGCCAAAAACGTTTCCCATACATTTCGGCAACAGAAACAAATTTCTACGATGGTCTAACTTTTTGTTATGGCCAGGAAGTGGGTAGAATTGACTGTAAAGTAAATAAAAAGAATTTTTACCCTCAAATTTCGAATTTGATTCGAAAATCTGTGTGTTATACTTAGTTTCAGCTGAGAAACTTCGTACGAGTTATTAATTAAGGATTTTCGCTAAAATGTCTTCTAATCGTGAAAAAATTGACTTATTAGAAGCGTATTTTGTCAATAATCGAAATGCGGGAGCTACATTAGTGTGGTACCGCAATAAGTATCCGTTGCGGCATGTGCCAACAAGAAAGGTTATTACAAATCTTTTGAAAAACCTGGAATTGCAGGGTTCTTTCAAAAGAAAGTGGCAGCCTCGTGTGGACATGGACACGGAGATTGCAGTTCTGACTTATGTCGAAGCATATCCAGAGGTATCGTCCAGGCAAGTCGCCCTTGAAGTAGGTGTATCCCACTCCCTTGTGATAAAGATATGGAAGAAATACGGCTACAAGTGCTATCGATATGGGCGCATAGTTCAAGTGTTACATCCGGGTGATGATGTTCGAAGGCTTACTTTTTGCAGATGGCTAAGAGGAAAAATAAGCAGAGGTCATGAATTTTTAAATTACATACTGTGGTCAGACGAAACGAAATTTTTCCAATAACGGTATGTACAACAGAAAAAATCACCACTATTGGTCCAAAGAAAATCCACTAAGAGTTACGGCAAGTCATAATCAGGTTCGCTTCTCATTCAACTGTTGGTGTGGTATAATGTCCAATCGAGTCATAATTGTGGAATTTTATGAAGGTAAACTGAATTCTGCCATGTATAATGAAGTCATTTTACACCATCTTGAAAACGGGATGGACGAATGGCCCCTGTCGGAATTGCGAAAAGTTCATTTTCAACAAGATGCTGCTCCGCCACATAACAGTCACCTTTCACGTTCCAATTTGAGCCGCCTATTCGGTACACAGTGGATAGGTACACATGGTCCAACACAGTGGCCACCTCGTAGCCCCGATCTAACACCACTTGATTTTTTTTTATGGGGCTTCGTGAAAAACGAGGTGTATAAGACGACGTACGCCAGTGTTCAAGAGTTCAAGGATGCATTAATGACCATTTTACGTAATATTCATCCCAGAACATTATTAGCCGCCATTCGTTCAGTGCAAAAAAGGATAGACTTATGTATTTGTGAAAATGGAAATCATATTGAGCAATTTATTTCATAAACCAATTTCTTAAATGTTTAAATGATTTTTTTTAAAAAAGTTCAAAATTTTACCTGACCTATGAGTTTCGAGTTGATTTATCATATTTCCGTACGAAATGTATGGGAAACGTTTTTGGCGATTTCTGTCTTTTCTAGTACTGAAAGCTAAAATGGTCGCATAGAGTTTTTTGATCCCCACATGAAATAGAATCGATTGGCATAAAAAAAAATTTGAACTTTTTGTATTTTTTTTTGCTAACTGTAAGTTTTTTACAAAATCTTTGAATGCAGTTCAAAATGTCCCAAAAAGTTAGGGAAGGTCTTTTAAGAACGTTTTGCTGTAACTGCAACGGTTAAGGTACTTGCCCTTACTGCCCCGTTTCAAAAATACACCCTGTATATCGTATTTTATATTTTTTATTATATATATCTGAGGACGTAACATTGGTAATCCTGTAGTATGGGATATATATAAAGTTATTTATGCAGTTGGTAGTATGACAGCCGTTTGATTATTGACCTGGTTTAAGAGTTAATGGTAGGCCTGCAGATTATATTAAGGAACTGTCAGAGCCTGCCAAGCAACGTCTAAAACCTAAACACAACCTGCCAGTAATCAAAATTGAATGATAAATATATGTAGTAACATCTAAATAGAGTAAGATATAAGTAGGGTACATTCATACCACTGACGTTGCAAACAATGTCATTAAATTTTAGATTTTATTGCTATGTACTTAGAGTCAAAATTAAATGGCATCTTAGAGATGATGTACCTAATAAGATGTAATAAATCCTTTTTCATTTAACTTTAGATTTTAAGACTATTTCAATAATGTTTAAATGTCATGTCTAGTCATGTCAAACAATACCACTGTCTTGCCACAGTCACAACAAAAAAGGCATATAATTTTTGACTTTATCTCCATTATTTTAAAGTTCCAAATTAAATGATAAGCTTTTCATTACACTTTTTTGTTCACTCAGTAAAAGGCCTTCTAAATTTGAACTTAACCCGCGTTGCTTTAAAGTTTAAAGTCTAAAATAAATGCATTTTTTTGCAGTGGAATGACAGTGGTTTTTGCTGTAGCAAAATTGATGCCCTGAGCGTGTGTCAGGCTGTATGGATGATTCTTCAACTCTGCCTTTGTGGGGCGTGAAAGACATCTATTGAATCCGTCAAATTGACGATCACCATTTTAACATAAACCATTGTTGGTATCCATTTCTATAAGCAAATATAACGGTGCCTTCACTCTTTGCACTTCATTTATGGCCATCAGGGGCGGGGTGAAGCAATTTTGACGTGTTCCATTCAAAAAATAGTTAATATACCACGTAGATACGTTGTGGTTTTGCAATCTTAACAATTTATAGAGCTTAAAGTTTGTTTATTTGCTTGTATTTTAGGCGCAACCAAACCACAAGCCATATTGGTCATCAGTTTTCTATATGATTTTGGTAATTTACAGCTTGCACTTTGCAAGAAGGTTGTAGGTTTAGTGCCATTCTTAAATTTGTTAGACAGTGCTTTCACGGGTAGTATAATATTCCGTCGCGTGGTTCCCGGCAGAGTAGAATTTGGACCACCCCATCTCTTCCCATGCGGTGTCGTACAAGGCGACTAAGGGATAGGGCTGTTTAACATCAGATATATGTGTATATTTAAAAACCCGACTCAGCCTCAGTTGCATGGGTCGAGTCAATAGACTCACCCCTTATTACATGGGACCGAATACAATTATTGGTGAAATGTGGGTGTTAATTCAGCTGTGCCTAACCCTCTGGGGATGAAGGCGTGATTATATGTACTTATGTAATATTCTAAAGCTGAAGAGTTTGTTTATTTGTTTGTTTAAACACGCTCTCAAGAACTACTGGTTCGAATTGAAAAAAAAAAATTATATTGAATAGTCCGTTTATCGACAAAGGTTTTAGGCTATATATCATTACACTAGTACTTAAGGGAGCAGAGCAGTGATTGTAAATGTCAAAAAATCCGGAAGATTGCCATATATTATTTAGAAACTAAAAAATTACGAGCTTAAAGGGGTGATATGAGGTCTCAAAATATATATTTTTTTATACCACTTAGGTGGCAGACAAGAACACGGCCCACCTGATGGAAAGTGGTTACTGTGGCCTATGGACGTGTGTAACAAAAGAGGATCCACACTCGCGCTACCGACCCTGTAAACACAGAGTTTCTGTGTTATCAGTGTAGAAGACAAAGCAGGACAAGCATTTAGTCTTCCCACTGACAGTACGAATTCTCCAGTGAGCTCTGGCTACACTACTCACCGCTGGGAACACAACACGAAGTTATTATAACCGCGGTATTCTGTAGGGCGGAGGTACTTCCCCAGCCGGACTGTTCAATTGGGCGGAAATACCGCCGTGTCCTACCTGGACATGGCTGTGGCGGGTCAGCTAGTATTTCTTTCTCTTTAAATTGGAACTATAAAGATGCAAAATCAATTACCCTAAAATAAATTCAACCTGTTCAACTTGTAGCTTTAAAGTGAATGAATCATTATTCAAGGAATGTGATTTTACGTTTGCTTACGATGTCATGGGGTTAACACTTAACAGTTAGGCCTACGCACTTCACAGAAATACCATCGATCTTCCCGTTCGGAACACATATAAGTAGGTAGGTACATGTTATTGCGTAGTTCCCGGCAGAGTAGAATTTGGACTACCCCATATATTCCCATGCGGTGTCGTATAAGGCTACTAAGGGATAGAGTTGTTTAACATCAGAGAGATATATACAGCCCAGACTCAGCCTCAGATGTATGGCTCGAGTCAGCAATTAGTGCCCGGAAGACGGCTATAAGCCTCACCCCCTATTACGTGGGACCGAATTCAATGATTGGTGAAATGTGGGTGTTAATTCACCTCTGCCTAACCATCTGGGGATAAAGGCGTGATTATATGTATGTATGTAAATCAGTTCATGAAGAAGCGACTGTTCTTGCTCGTTCCCATATTTAATTCTATAATGAGCGCTTTGTAATATTTATTGCATGACACCCTGTATCTAAAGTTGCCTTCCCCGTTTCCTTTCCCATTCATTATGTACATCATTTGGACATCTGTGAAGATGACCCAGGCACTGAAAAATCATATTATAACTACCTACTCACTGACCGATATAGGTAATTAAAAAAATCATACAAAATCCTAAATATTAAAATTTTGAGATATAATGTGATAAGTGAGTGAGTTCCACATTGTGAATAAGTGGGATTTTGAAAGTATACCGTAATATGATTCTCAATAAACTCACAAGTTCGGAATGCGTCCGTTTGGTACAAATTGCTCCATAATCAGTGCTTCGCTCGCGATCATTATAAGCAAATGAAAATTCCATTTATTTTATAAAACCAGAATGACGCCTTGCAAGTAGCAAGTTCAGTGACGATACGATGATTTCGGCCACGGAATATAAAATCACGAGGAAATGCCCAGCAGTTACCGGTTGTGTGTTAGGATTAAGACAGGTACCTACTGTAAAGATCTTCAATACTTGAAAAGAGTAAGTGAATGAATGAACGAAATTGAATTATGCTGCGTGCTTCCCGGCAGAGTAGAATTTGGACCACCCCATCTCTTCCCATGCGGTGTCGTAGAAGGCGACTAAGGGATAAGGCTACTAACATCAGACAGATATATACGGACCAGACTCAGCCTCAGATGCATGACTCTAGTCAATAATAGTGCCCGGAAAACGGCAACAGGCTCACCCCCTATTATGTGGGACTGAATATAATGATTGATGAAATGTGGGTGTTAATTCACCTCTGTCTAACCCTCCGGGGATAAAGGTGTGATTATGTGTGTGTGTGTGTGTGTGTGTGTAAAAGATGTCGAAGTATGAATAGACAACAAAAACACCATAATCCCGGTTGTCATACGGAGATCTGCGTCATTCATTACGGGTAGTTGTAGATCTAAAATGTCCGACAATCTGGTCTAAGTACAGAACTTCAATATTATCAGTGGTCAGATGGCAGCGCATCACGGAAAATTCCGTTTTTCCAACCCCAACCGATGTGGGAAGTCTCAAAGGATGATGTGTAATATTGCGTTTGTGAGTAAGCGTTCACAAGCGCAATACTACACAGGCATACACATGCATACAAATGGAATGGTTCGAAAACACTCTCACTCGAGAGTGTTTTCGAACCATTGCCATAACACTATCTATTTGAACATACTCACACAAGCAATTTAGTTATTCGATTACATACTAGTATAAAAAGTAAAGCTCATTAAATGCAACTAAACAACAATCTCACAGCTCTTCCAATTAGTCCCACCTTCCTCTTTCCTACACAGGACAATTGCACGTGAGCGAAGCCAGGGCGCGCAGTTAGTCATCATAAATCTGGCATAGCAATTATTATTAATTAAAACTAAACTTAAACAAAATTAAGAACAAAAACTAAACTAAAACTGATTAAGCTCTTCGAGAACACGTGTAGGGCTTAGATGTCACCCGCATTCGGTGCAGAATATACGATCAAGAACCACGCGATTCGGAGACTCTTTCCTTTGTCGCACCATTAAGACTTGGAATTCTTTACCAGCTTACATGTTTCTTTCTTCCTAAAGTCCCGCGTCCTATAAGCCGGGTGTGAAAAAGCCTATAATGTGGCTGTCAAGCTGAGTGTTAAAATTGTAACATGGTATATATATGTGAGTAAAAGAGACACTCTTTTCTGAGACTGCGAGCTTACTATCAGGCGAGGCGAAGTCTAATTGACGTGTCCTATATAAAAAAAACCCTTCACAAACAGAACAGTATAATATACTGTGGTATCTTAACCTATTTATAAAGATACTACAATTTAAACTCAAACTCGCAACAAACAGTCGTCATAACTCGCCGTCCATAAGTAATTCCCAAGACGGGTTCCCGATAATTCGACGTCCGTGTCTCAGGGCCATCAATCACTCCTGTCCGCTCCAAATAGCAGGATGTTTGAATTACTGAGTCCTCTTAGCTACCGGACTTGTCCATTGGCCCAAGTTTGGAACAAGCTACAGGGCAAGAATGTTATTTGTTTGTGCAGATATAAAATCAAATCATAAAATAAAAATCTAATTGAAAACTTTGGTATTTCGTATGAATGATCAGTCAAAACGAAACGTACAAACGTTTTCTTGAGTTTAAAGATTTTGATAAATCAATATTTTCGTAACTTTTCTTACGTTATTCCCATCCTAATTGAGCAGTCCGACTGGGGAAGAAACAGAATACCTCCGCCCTACAGAATACCACGGCTATAATAAACTCGCGTTGTGTTCCCGGCGGCTTGTCCTGATTGTGTCTTCTGCACTGACGGCACAGAAACTCTCTGTTCTTTCAGGGTCGATAGCATAGGTGTGACTCCTCTGATGCTTGACAAGTACATAGGCCACTGAAACCACTTTCCATCAGGTGGGCCACCTAACTTGTATAAAAAAAACATATTTTAATTGACTACGTCCCGCAGCACAGTAAGTAGCTAGGGAGGAGTCCAGATGACTACCTTTGCAAATATTGACAATCTCAATACCACTAGGGACTACCGTCCTTGAAGACCTCGAAAGATGCTTTTTCATGCCCCGCTTGAAAAACTCCGGATTGTAAGAGGGAAACACGTACGCGAGTGAAGAAATACACTGATTCAGGTCCCGTTAGTTATTTTAGTCGCTTGTTTTAATTTTTCACCGGCAGGACACTATCAACTGAACCCCTAACCCTAAGAGAATTGCTTGAGTTAAAGCCTTAACTCAATTTGCCGATGTGGTTGACTTTGGTTCCATAGATCTTGGTGGCCTCATTTATACCCATGTGTGTTTCATTTTCATTATGGCTACACGATTACCATGTATTATTTTGATTTTAATATTCTATTGTCGAATCCGATGCCATGACATTTGAGAGAAGGCTTCGATATCAGATATAAACATTGCTCAAGACAAACTACCAGGGCTGACGGCTTTGCCGAGTTTCGATTGTCTTAAAATTGGAATTTATTATTTTCTGACTGTCATCATCGTCAGCATCAACTGAGCGTTAATTCCGGTTGCATCCAAGATCTTCGGGGTCTCGTCGTTTATTGACGAGGCTTTAAGTCGGGTTTCCTCTCGGAGTTGGAAAAGACTACCACTCCTTGCATAAGAACCATATAAATCAAACTATAAGGAGGAGGATGATGTCCATGGCTGTATTCAATCATCGTACCGCTCGCCACAGGCTGAAAATTAACATCCTCCCACGTTACAACTGGGAACTTACATCAGAAACGAAAGGAAGTAACTCCTTGCTTTTCCAAGCGACTACGATTTTCAAGGTTTTTCAAGAAGGAAATCAGAAGGTTCAAGGTTGCCTGGAAGAAATCGCTGCAGCGATAAGGCCGCCCATTGTACATTGAACTGTATAGATGCTACCTACTTGTCCTACTGTAAATCTGTTGGTGTACAATAAAGAATTATCTATCTATCTATGTAAGGTTCCTACAGGATCAGCTACGAGTGTTACGCCCCTAACTGTATATCATACCACATAAGGAGTGTAGAAAAATAACGTGTGTGCTCTTGACACTGAGGTGGATATTTACCTCAAGTGCAGCGGATAACGCTATACTGATGTTAATCAGACTTTTTTGGCAGCTCTGAGTAGGTATACTCAATAGTGAACATGTCACCGTGAAGTAACACGCGTAGCCATCCGCATCGAGGGAAGCGCAGGCGCCGATTATCGTCGCGGTTGACTTGTCAGAAGCTATAGTTTATCTGGTCATTAGCCGGTCAACAATCGCTTTGTTTTCACTCAAGTAATAAGACGATTGGAATAGATATCCGTGTGGTGACGGACAAAGAATACATGTATCACCACCCCATTTAAGTCTAAGTTTAAGTCTTAAGATGCGACTAACGGAAAAATACGCAGACGATATCACTGCGAGAGAAGGAAAACTCGAAATAAAACCCTGTACCAACCCGTCCGGCCAGCGTGGAAATAGTAGGCCAAGGCCATTCAATATTGGAAGAGACTTACATCCAGCAGTGGGCTGTCATAGGCTTGATTGATTGGATAAGAATATCTCATATTTCACTTTCCTTTCTTCGAACATTTTTTATCACAAACAGTGATGATTACATTGAAATAAGACTGCAGCAAACGTTTTGAGTTTAGAATGCAACGGAAATTATTTATTAACTGACTATCTATTGCCAATAGAAGTATACGTTAATTAGTAGGTTAGCTTAAACAAATTCTGTAGACCAGGGACATTTTGCGGGTTTAATCAAGTCCAACATTGCCGTGGTGATTTCCACATGAAAACCAATATACCTTCTGTCCCGTGGTATTCTCTGACATTAGAATTAGTTTTCAGCAGTAAAGCGCAGATTGGTTTCAATTTATCATTGGTAATATTTAGTCTAAGTTGGGAAGTGTTAGAGGAGGCTAGAATAATATCTGTATTTGTAAAAAAGAACGATACCTATATAAATAAAGATATCTATATAAATGACTATTAGATATATTTGGGCTCTTAGCGATGAGTAGTCAAGAAAATTATTTATTTTCAATTATAAACGCATACTTATACACACTTTAACAATCATTTATATGCGGATGTTCTTATATTAGGAATGTTAATCAAGTGTTTGTTGTTACGTTTAAGCACCTAACTATATTAAATGTATTATAGATTTGATTGCTTTATGATATATGATATTATAGATAAATAGTGGACCGCTAGGTCCACTATTGGAATAAATATCCGTGTGTGTGGACCGCTAGGTCCACTATTTATTTTTACCAGTAGTATATTATGTAGGTATATTTATAACATACATACATATAATCACGCCTTTATCTCTGGAGGGTTTACAAAGGTGAATGAACACCCACATTTTACCAATAATTGTCTTCGGTTTCACGTAATAGGGGATGAACCTATTGTCGTATTCTAGACACTATTGTTAACTCGAACCATGCATTTGAGGCTGTGTCTGGGCTGTACATATCTGTCTGATGTTAAACAGCCCTCACTTAATTGCCTTGAACGACACCGCATGGGAGGAGGTGAGGTGGTCCAAATTCTACTCTGCCGGGAACGACGCGGCTTAACAATACAACATGATAAATATCTAATACTAATATGAGTGACCATGATAGTTTAAATACCAATACTTACATATTTCCAAAACTGGTTAAATTGGGAATAAATCAATGTTGATAACTTGAAATGTCTAACGGATATCTTTGGTGATGTGTACGAATGATATTGATAAAACAACACTTAGTTGTATCACAGGATAGATAATAGCTATGTCTAATTACCAATCGAACTGTAATATGTCAGACCACCTATCAAATAAAGTTACGGTAGCATGGGCTCCGAATATATAAGCATTGAATATTTATTGTCGCAGTATATTTATTGTATCAACACAGCTGGATCGCCAACTACCTAAGTCAACTTTATTTATATTCATACCTACTAAATCAATAAATAAATATACTACGACATTCTACACGGAACTATCTAGATTCAAAGTAACTATAGTTCAACTAACTTGCATTATGGAATCTAGAATGCGGTTAAACATACATGACTTTATTTGGACTTTTTGACTATTTGGCTTTTATGTTTGCCAATTTAGCAGTCCGACTGGGGAAATACCTCCGTCCTACAGTATACCGCGGCTATAATAACTTCGTGTTGTGTTCCCAACGGTGAGTAGGGTAGCCAGAGCTCACTGGAGAATTGATGCTGTCAGTGGGAAGACTGAAGGCTTGTTCTGCTTTGTCTTCTACACTGACGGCACAGAAACTCTGTACTTACAGGGTTGGTTGCGCGACTGTGACTCCTCTGGTGTTACAAACGTCTATAAGCCACGGTAACCACTTTCCATCTGGTGGGCCGTGTGCTTGTCTGCCACCTAAGTGGTATAAAAAAAACATAAAGAAACTATTATTTTAAATCGGAACAATGAAGGGAAAATCGATAGTGGTTCTTTACTTTTTATTCTTATTGAGTGATTTTAATTTAATAATTTTAATTTACTTATGTACCTATCTTCTTTTAAATCAGAAGTAGCCGATCCGACCACAGTCAAATTTTTATTTAGGTGCTGTCGTTTTGTGAAGCTTTGATGATTAGTTTTTATGATCTTAAACAAAAATTAATATTACCCATAATCATATCCATCGCATAAATCGTATCTAATGTGGTTCTGACGTTAATCTCAAATAAGAAAAAAAAATCTTTTAACATTGAGCAACCATACAAGAACACAAAAAAATATTACATAACTAAAGTATTTTTAATACTTTCAACGTAGGTACCTATAGGCAAAACTTACCAGGCGGTAGGACACGACGGTATTCCCGTCCCAATTGAGCAGAACGACTGGGGAAGTACCTCCACCCTACAGAATACCACGGCTATAATAACCTCGTGTTGTGTTCCTGGCAGTGAGTAGGGAAGTCTCACTGTAGAGTTTTTGTGCTGTCAGTGTGAAGACTAAAGGCGGCACAGAAACTCTCTGTTCTTACAGGCTCGGTAGCGCGGGTGTAACTCCCTTGGTATTGCACACATTCATAGGTCACGGTAACCACTTTCCATCAGGTGGGCCTTGTGTTTTTAGTCTACCACATATGTTGTATAAAAAAGAAATAATTGTCAATTTTACAATTTGTCAAGAACCGATTCAAAAACCTACACGAACATAACTAAAGTTTACAATAAAAAATACTGATTTGTTTATAATGACCACAAAAACCTTTAGAAAGCATTCATTTACTTTGATCAGTAGGCAGTCTCAGTATGATCAGTGATATTGGGATTCAATTAATTATAGCAGATGTTATCAAACAAGGGTGACCCTGTTACACACACATCTGGGAATTCCCTATCTATAAAATATATTGTTAAGCTACTAAACAACAGTCTGGGAGTCTAGGAATCTATGTATATTTGATAACTGAAATTACGTGAAGCTACAAATTTGAATTTCTATTTAAAACAATGTTTTTTTTTTTTTGGTCAAGCCAAGTCGTCAAAAGTGCAGATGTCTCCAATTTGTAAAAATGCAATGACAGACGGTATGTATTCGTACAAGTATGAGTATCAACTTTGAGTTAAGCTTAAGTTTGAGTTAAGCTTTTTTGTATAAATGTTCTTTATGTGTACAATAAAGTATAAAAGCCGCGTGGTTCCCGGCAGAGCAGAATTTGGACCACCCCATTTCACTACACGGTTCCATTTCGTACAAGGCGACTAAAGGATAGGGCTGTTTGACATCAGACAGATATATATAGCCCAGACTCAGTCAGATGCAAGACTTGAGTTAACAATAGTGCCCGGAAGACAGCAATAGGCTCACCCCCTATTACGTGGGACTGAATTCAATAATTGGTGAAATGTGGGTGTTAATTCACCTCTGCCTGACCCTCCGGGAATAAAGGCGTGATTAAATAAATAAATCCGATAACCGAAAACACAATTATTTGTATGTCATGCATGTGACACGCACAAAAAAACAAGTTCTGATATCTTACGAAACAACCACAATTATTTTTCACAATAAACAATTCACACCCAGCGGGAATTCTAAAGACAACAAATTATTTCGAATTCAGATATTTTAAAAGTGTCTCGATGTAAGCCCGAAGCCTGGCGACCCTACCTTTTACCTGACACAATGGAATCCAAAAACGGACAAAAACTGACCGAAGCAGGATTTATGTGCCTTCTCGAATACCTGGAGTTCTTTACTTTATGCCCCATGGCAGCGGGTATTCCGCATACTGTATATTTCGGTGTCATCAAATCCTTTAACGCATTTCGAGTTTCTGCTACCGAATAGAAATCTGGCCATTGACCCGTTTACATTACCCTTAAGTGGCGAAGGTTGCTTATATCTTAATTATTCAGTAGGTAATAATAACGCAATTAAAACATTTTAACAGGCTTCTAATGTATTCAATCATTAAGGTTGAAGAGTTTTTGAGACATTAAATTTTAAATAGTGTTAATTTATAGCACATGGATGCGAAAATTAATTTATCTGTTAGTTACTGAATTACGCTAAAATAACTGGATGGTTTTGATCGGAATTCAGCACACAGGTAGAGTGCGAACGGGAATAAGACATAGGGCTTTATCCTGGGTTTAGGTTCCTTTGTGCTTTATGAACAGTGTTGGGATTTTCTGAGCAGGAATGAAATACAAAACACTTTGTTTTCATTTTATGCCCGCTGCCTGTAAATATTTATGAACAAGACACTTCCAGTAAGAATGTTTTAGACATTACATTAACTATGAGGGAGGAAGTTGAGAAAGAGCTTTCTCTTATATCCAAGGAAGGCAGCAGATGTGCAAATTATTCTTTCTAGTGATAAGGCAACTCAAAATTAACACAAAGTAAATAAAATACAGATTTTACTTTAGAAAAACTAAGAATCATTCCTTATTGGTTAATCAAACTAAAAATGAAACGTTATACGTAACAGCTAAAAAAAATGTTTCAACAGAAGATCAAACTTAATGAGTTTAAGATTAGAAAATGTAATTATTTTTAAAAAAATGATTCCAACAAATCATCTGGCCCCAACTATTTAGTTATATGTGCCCATACGACCGGTAGCACCGGACAGGTTATTTTATCTACCACAATGTTTAATTTGAGTAGATAGCCTATTGAAGCAAGCAGCTCATTTCCAAGCTAATTGTCATCAGAACAATCTCACATTCAATTATCCCACTGCTATTTACAAGCACGTTCCTGTATTCCACTCGATAATGAATTGTTACTATTCAATATTATGAGTATTTACTCTGAAGCTATTGTGTACCTCCTCATGTATACTTATCTGTACAATACGATCAAAGAAAAAATGTGCAGTGTTTGTTTGTTTATTGTCTGTGAGACAAACAAGAGTATCATCGCAGTGTTCACACTCGCGAACATGCCCTCACTAAACTTTCACTGTTTCACTCTCCATGTACAATTTTCCCATGGGGTTTTTGTATCAGATATGGCAGTCTTATGTGAAAATCTTATTGACTAACTTTTCTAAAAAAATGTATATGAGAGTGACGTGACGCCGTGATATAATATCTCACCTTTGATTATTTAAGATCGAAAAGATATTGCAGTGGTTGGAATTTATTTTTTACACCACTTACGCAGACACATACACGGCCCACCTGATGGAAAGTGGTTACCGTGGTCTATCGACGTGTGTAACAACAGAGAAGACACACTCGCGCTGTTGACCCTGTTAGTACTGAGTTTCTATGCCGTCAGTGTAAAAGACAAAGCAGGAATTTAACGTTATGATGAATTTAAAATATTCAGAATACTTATCACTTAAGATGTGGTAAATAGTTAAATAATATTGCTCTAAAAAATTAAAAGAATCAGTATAGATCCTCGATATTGGTCAATACAGTTAAGGCTAGCCGTAGTCTTAGCTGACGCAGGCCTTAGAACGAACTTCTCTGGTTTATGACCATATGGAGCCTTGATTCCCAAACTATATTTGGAAATGTGTCCTAGGTAATTTCCTTAGTGTGATCCAACTGGTTCCCAAGCAACACCGACAAACGTGAAGATATATCCTACCGTTAATTGTTTCGCGCCCAATAAACCTACCACCTCAACATTAGGTTTTTTACCTTATCGGAGTTAATGATAAGGTGGTATAGGTATACCCTTAAACTCTACTACTCATACTATAGGCATGTTGAAAACTATTGCTATGTTCAACACAATCGAAAGCTTTGATAAGATCAGTAAATACGACAAAAAGCATTTAGCACCAATAAACCGTAAGTAAAAAGCCGCGGTGGCCTAGTGGTATGGGTAATGGACTGCTAAGACGAGGTCTCGGGTTCGGTCCCAGGTTTTACCATGGCACACACCAATGACTTTTTGATGCTTTTCGAAGTTATGTGTGTAATTATCGCAGGTTTATAAGTGCCCGGGTAATGGCAATAGGCTCGCCACCTATTACATAAAGTGACGAAATGTGGGTGCCAGCACCTCTGCCTACCCCTTCGGGGATATAGGCGTGAGTTTATGTTATGTTATGTTATGTAAACCGTAAGAACATAGCACATTAAAATCATGATTTACCTATGGTGTTCATATTTAGCCGGACCCGTTATCGCTGTGTAAACTTTTTCATCCTTAGCAGATTCTCGATAAGCCGTAGCTAAATCTACATATCCACTTTCTTTGTACGTATGTTCGTGCGTCATTCAAACCAAGCTTGCTATACTAGCACAGCGTGTAGATAAGAGTTCCGGGAAGCCCTATATGGTGTACCATCATTTAAACATTCTCTGTTTCTTATCCTTTATGACTTTTGAAGTGTCTGCTAAAATCGTTTAGTTTACATGTCGGACGCCAAGCTTATCGATGAGAAGTTTGCTTAAAAAGAAAAATACATGACTAAATGATATTTAATGTTATGATTACTTAGTTATTTGAATATATAACTATTTTAAGCCGAATGTTTTTTGGTGAAATATGTATTTACATTATATCTTCGCGTAAAACCACGTGGTATAAGTCATTAGAACTTGGAACTCTAGAATTTACATTATCCATATCCTCGCTTCATTTTTTTATCAGCTCGTCATCCAAATGTCACACACTTACATATCTATACTATTATATAATACTAGCTGACCCACCCCAGCTTCGCCCGGGAGTATATTTTGAAGCTTCATATCCCTTTGAGCCCGTATGTTTTAGTCTTGCTTGAAAAAATGCCGGATTTGTTAACATTTATCATCAATGCTCCGCTCCCTTAAGTAGTAGCGTGATGATATATAGCCTAAAAACTTCCTCGATAAATGGATTACCCAACACTGAAAGAATCATTGAAATCGGAACAGTAGTTCCAGAGATTAGCGCGTTCAAACAAACAAACAAACAAATTCTGCAGCTTTATAATATTAGTATAGATTACATTGGTTGTAACTGTATTGAGTCATTGGAGATATTAAAAAAATACATACAAGGGTTTTGTTATGATTAGGTATAGGTGGTAGGACACGGCGGTATTTCCGCCTAATTGAGCAGTCCGATTGGGGAAGTACCTCCGCCCTACAGAATACCGCGGTTATAATAACTTCGTGTTGTGTTCCCAGCGGTGAGTAGGGTAGCCAGAGCTCACTGGAGAATTTGTGCTGTCAGTGGGATGACTAAAGGCTTGTCCTGCTTTGTCCTCTACACTGACGGCACAGAGACTCTGTGCTTACAGGGTCGGCAGCGCGAGTGTGGCTTCTCGGGTATTACACACGCCCATAGGCCACGGTAACCACTTTCCATCAGGTGGGCCGTGTGCTTATCTGCCACTTAAGTGGTATAAAATTTTTTTTTTTTGCAATTCTTGTCTGTTTGACCGCGATGTACGCAAAATAGCCGCGTGGTTTCCGGCAGAGTAGAATTTGGATTTCTTCCCATGCGGTGTCGTACAAAGCGACTAAGGGATAGGGTTGTTTAACATCAGACAGATATATACAGCCCAGAATCCGCTTCAGATGCATGGCTCAAGTCAACAATAGTGCCCGGAAAACGGCAATAGACTCACCCCCTATTACGTGGGACCAAATACAATGATTGGTAAAATGTGGGTGTTGATTCACCTCTGCCCAACCCTCCGAGTATAAAGGCGTGATTATATGTATGTATGTACGCAAAATATATTGAAAGGATATTGGTGCATTTTTTTTTGTAAGGTTTCATTTATATATATATCAGTTATATACTTATATAAGTATCATACTAACACAAAATTTTAATAATGAAAATTATGCGAACTATTAAAATTTTGCGTTAGTTTGATTGATCGCAATTGGTTGATCAAAAGTCGCTATAACCAAACATCCAAGCGGACGGAAGGCTAGCGATATTATAATTTTTTAATTCGATACAACCATTTAAAATAAGTTCTACCATTCAAAAGAAGTTCATTAACTCGATTCCCAAGATTTTATATCATAGTTGAACTTAATAGAGCGTATTAAAAACCTGCATCTCGATTTCATTACCAAGATGAACTCATAGGATGCGTTTGTTGTACACCGAGAGACGTCTTGTGAATACGGGTTACTGCGTGTTTATGTGTGACGGATTTATGAACTGCCGCCGCTATTACTGTGGCCATTCCGTACGAATCAAGATTCAAATGAAGCGGAGATTGAAGTGTATTCAAATGAAGCTACTGATGTATTATAAAATAAATACCCACTATTACTTTTATCTGTGTGTATGCTAGTAAATAAGTATACAGAGAATACATTATTTTTTTATACATTTTTTTAATGTAGGTTATTTTTATCGCAGGATCTAGCTTTTACCAAAGTAAGGGTCGGTGTTCAATGGAACAACTAAATGGCTGAATTCCAATATTTTCTATGAAGCGATATATGACCCCCACAGTCCACTGGCAACTCCCATTCCTACTACGAGACAGTCATTTTAGAAAATGTTCTAATCACCAATCCAAAAGAATTGTCTAAACAGGAAACGGTCTCAGGACCTCCTGGCCATTACACATGCAATTCAATATAGCTAAGAGAGTTAGTAGAGTAACTTCTATAGCTAATCATCATAATTTTATGACCCTGCAAGCAAGCATTGAGAGTTTCTGTGCTGTCAGTGCAGAAGACAAAATAGGACAAAGCTTTGGTCTTCCCATTGACAGCACAAAAACTCCTATTATGGCCGCGGTATTCGGAAGGGTGGAGGTATTTCCCCTGTCGGACAGGAGTCCCGGAATTGAGGACAATTAGGACGGGAATACCACCATGTCACTGTTAAATGCGGGGTGCGGCTGAACTTCAATATTTTTCGTGAAGCGACGTTATATCGACTACTGATATTCTTTAAAAAAAATGTATTACCGTACAAACAAGGCCGTCAAGTTTAAATAAAGTTCAATACTCTAAACCTTCAAGAAAAAACCGATACACCAACTCCTCCATTCCTATTTTCTAGAACATTGGGATCGGCCTCTGGTCAAACCAGTTGGCGTGAATATTAATATCTCCACAGCTCGTATTAATAAGTGACTCTTTGTATGGGCTGGTACACGTATACTTAGACAATAAAATCAGAGAAGGGAGTGCCCCACAGTTGTCGCTTGTGCGACGCAAAGCTGTGAAGATATTGAACGTCGAGGGTCGCAGATGTGAATCCCGCAGTGCATTAATGGTTAATGTTAAAAGTTAAAATTAGAGTTTTCATAGAAGGTTTTTTTCCGCTATGAAGACAGAAAGACGTAGGGTATCTTGGCAAAGAATTTCAAGTTTTATGGTGTAAAGAATCCGAAAACTGTTCATAGGCACAAGCCTTTAAAGTTAGTTTTGGAATTGTTATTGCGGATACTGGTTTCGAATCTGTAATCTTTCAGTCGAATGCTCACATGTTTACGCTACAGCAGCTTTTTTAGTTTGTTGCAGTAATTGGTCCTTCAACTATACCTCTGAAGGACCAATCAGCGTGGCGTATAGTAGTAACATTCTACGACCATAAATTGTGATTGTGACCCAAATAGCTATGTTAGCAATTCTGAAAAAAAGACAACAATTTAGAATGGCTGTTTTGAATAATCTTTGCAGATTAGATTTAATTGAGCTTGGAATGCGACGCAATCTTAAAATGATCTTAGTGTTTAAGTGAGTGGAGCATAATTTTACAGTCAACGCATAATTGTGTGTTCATTCTGAGAAGTTCCGTGAGTTCATTATATATTAGGTTTATGGAAAATAATTGTAGCAGCATATATATAGACAACATTATTGTCAAGCAACACTCCTCGTACCTACCCATTAGTAGATTCTGACTTTTCTCAACTCAACCAAGATGGTTTGACCGCGGATGGTGTGAGTGATGTTGTATCTGTCGCAGATAGACTTTAGATCTGCTCAAACCTAAAGAGATAGCTACTCATACATTTCATACATTTATTAATCTGAATTTAATACTGTATTACATAGAAGAAATGCGTTCGACAGCCTCTGTGGCGTGGCGGTAGTGAACGCGACTGCTACGCAGGAGGCGCGGGTTCGATCCCCGCTCAGTGCAAATATTTGTATGCATGAATAAGGGTATTTGCATTGGTCTGGGTGTTTCTATGTATAATATGTATGTATTTACAAAAAAAAAAAGTATTTAAGTATGTTTATCCGCATTCTAGATTCCATAACACAAGCTAGTTAAGCTATGCTTACCATGGGTCTAGATAGCGTTGTGTAAAATGTAAAAAAAAAAAAAAACTTCTTGGAAACATTCAGAAGACTTCCCTTTGTGACAGTTTTATATAAGGAGTCTTTTTCCATGTTTTATAAATTGGATAAATATTTCCCTCATGATAATATAATCAATATTTATGAAGATCTGCATTGCCACATACTTAAAAATCTATGTATATTTTTCACCAACTCTCAATTTCCAAAATCTTCAATTCCTAGACTCATGGTTAAGTGACAGAAGGAGTGATCACCTAAAGGGATCTTTCAGATTGTTTTCTTCTAAGCTGGCTATCTACTTGCCATAAACTGACCAAGTATTCTTCCAGCAGCGTGGTTTCCGGAAGAGTGGCCACGTGGTTTCCAGCCGAGTAGAATTTGGACCACCCCATCTCTTCCCATGCGGTGCCGTACAAGGCGACTATAGGGCTGTTTAACATCAGATAAATATATACAGCCCAGACTCAGCCTCAGATGCATGGCTCGAGTCAACTATAGTGCCCGAAAAACGGCAATTGGCTCACCCCCTATTACATGGGATCGAATTTAATTATTGGTGAAATGTGGATGTTAATTCACCTCTGCCTAACCCTCCGGGGATAAAGGCGTGAATAAATGTATGTATGTTACAACATTCATACATATAATCACGCCTTTATAGAATTATTTGAATTTATCTATTTATTTATACAATTACAGATGGAATATTTCTCATTAATTGTCAGTTAATAAAAAAGTTATCAAACAGCAAAAATAGTTTAGCATCATACAACTAAGGTATGATGCTAAACTATTTTTCTTCTTTGTTTGATGGGAAATAGGAGGTGGGACACGGTGGTATTTCCGCCCAATTGAGCAGTCCGACTGGGGAAGTACCTCCGCCCTACAGAATACCGCGGTTATAATAACTTCGTGTTGTGTTCCCGGCGGTGAGTAGGGTAGCCAGAGCTCACTGGAGAGCTCACTGCTGTCAGTGGGACGATAAAAAGTTTGTCCTGCTTTGTCCTCTACACCGACGGCACAAAATCGCTGTTCTTACAGGGTCGGCAGCACGGATGTGACTCCACTGGTGTTACACACGTTCATAGGTCATGGTAACCACTTACCGTCAGGTGGGCCGTGTGCTTGTCTGCCGCCTAAGTTGTATAAAAAGAAAATAGAATTACATAGAACTATTATTATCTCATCTGCATTACACAGCTGCAGTTTTTAATAAGTACTTGCTTTTGATCTGATGCAAGATGCATGAACCACCATAACTTTTTAGAGATCATCTATTTTTATGTATGATAGACGTATCTTGAAAGGAAATTAGTAATTGTAATAAATTAAATTGAATCATTTATTGCCAACTAAGCGTACCATGAATGATGTACTGTGAATGATATACCTACCCACATATTATAATTATTCATTTCCTGCATTGCTACATTCCATAAGCGAACTGTCAGTATTCTCTTGTGGAATGCAGACTCTGAAGATACAAATCAAACGCATAAAACAACATTTTATTTTATGATAAAAAATGAGCAGAGGCTTTCCGTAAGTATTGCTTATCCTTTTTCTCTAAATGTGTATGTACAGCCGACAATGAAGAAGATGTGTGCGCCTTATCATATACAGTTGTATACTTATCTCCTATGCCGACTCTACAGTTTACAGTGTACCTTTTTTATGTAGGACACGTCAATTCGACTTTACCTCGCCTAATGGTAAACTGAAGGCAAAGTCTCAAACTCATACCATGTTAAAATGGTGACACTCAGCTTGACGGAATCATAATATGCTTTTTCACACCCCGAGACTTTTTTTTTATACAACTCAGGTGGCAGACAAGCACACGAACCACCTGATGGAAAGTGGTTACCATGACTAATGAACGTGTGAACACCAGTGGAATATCCGTGCTGCCAACCCTATAAGAACAGTGATTTTGTGCCATCAGTGTAGAGGACAAAGCAGGACAAGCCTTTGGTCATCCCACTGACAGCACAAAAACCGCGGTATTCTGTAGGGCGGAGGTACTTCCCCAGTCGGACTGCTCAATTGGGCGGAAATACCACCGTGTCCTACCTTCTTTCAAAGGACTGTAGAAAAAAGGCAACACGCGAGGTAGCTCACGTGTTTCCTTTTTTCAACATATTAGTTAAATATACACCTAGGATACAATTATTTGTGCTCAGATGAATTGTTTGACATGATGCCCACAGCTACATTCTGTCATCGCACCTCTCGCCAAAGGCAGGGAATTCATCCTCTCACATTGCGAACTGAGACGGTGCGCACTGTGCGGTATGAAATAAACTTCATCCCACGCACACTCAAGCTGTGGAATGACCTCCCTGCTGTGGTTTTCCCAAGCACCTACAATATGGGGTTCTTCAAGAGGGGCATCAGAAGGTTTCTTCATGGTCGGCAGCGCGAGTGTAACAGCCCTGGTGTTGCATACGTCCATAGGCCACGGTAACCACTTCCCATCAGGTGGGCCGTGTTTTTGTCTGCCACCTAAATGGTATAAAAAATATCATTATTCATTTAATATTTGCTAGTGATGTAATTTCGGCTGGGTACCTCTCGTCCCCTTTCCTTTAACCATAGCTACGGCAGTATTCTATTAATTACACTAAATAAAAGATTATGAAGTCACAGTCACTAAGTGAAAAGCCAAGTTATTTGATCGCTTGAGGAAACAGTTATTTGATCCCCTGAGTCCTTAACTCTCGATTAAATCAAATCTCTGTATCAAACGCAAAGAATCTACATGAGGCATCTCGCCTTATTAACTACTTATACAAGCCACGAGTGAGAATACTAAATAACTGCCTGGCGATATCACCTATGCCATTACCAGCTCACTAATCACGAAGTATGCCGAGAACCGGTACAATGATTAATTTATAATTGATGACATCATCAAACATGTATACATATGAATGCGTATACATAACATAACATAACGTAAGTATAATATTGTGTATTGGTATACAAATGTCATGTTAGTTGTTGACGAGTTCTGCAGCCACATGCTGTAAGAATGTATCGAACGATCGAATAGACTTGACAGCTTAATTCGAGGTGAGATTTCAATTGCGCATCCTCTAACGTGACGTCACCAAATTCAGAGCATGCGCAATTGAAAACTCACCAGTATTCAGCTGTCAAGTCCTTTTGACCATTCGAAACGTACCTACGTACAGCATGTGCCTGCTGACCCTCAATTCTCTTATTTTGTGTCAGAACAAAGCTACTGTCAATACCCTAACACTGTAAAAAATGTGGAAAAGTAATGAAATGAGAATGCAAATATGAGCACCCTATTTCATCCAATGGGTGTCGTAAAAGGCGACTAACGAAGAAGTACGCAGACGATATCACCGCGAGCGAGGGAAGAATAACTGAAGCCAATGTGGAAAACGTAGGCCAAAGCCTCTCAACATTGGGTTGGAACAGGCCTATGTTAATAATTGGTTTGGTATGCTTTAACACAAAATCGCAGCATCGAGATCCAGATCAGTGATACCTAGGAATATAAACAATGTTGTAATGTATTAGGTATGATAAAGATGGTTACATTTGGTTTTATAGAGCTGTGTTAACTTCTTCAGAGGCCAAAGTAACCTTATCTACACGCTAGTAGGTACACCTACTTAATGACAGACGAAGCTCTGACTTTCCTCTCGGTATTGGAGGCTCAATGAAATCATTGGTTCAAGCAGGCTTGATAAAAAGGTTGAACGAAGTCAAATTTCTCTTTAATTGGACACCCGTCCACCAAATATGCCTCGATTGGGGCTGTCTCGATTAAAATAACGTCTAAATAGCGTCAATATACTAAGTGGTTCTTCTTTTCCTTTTTGATAGCTTCTGCAGCGAATCACCGTAAATTTTTCCCAATGTCAAGTAAATGTCTATAAAATTATTATGCAAACTTTTTTCATATTTTACCTTTCTACTATTACTAATTTTAACTTTTAACTTACTAAGATTTTTTATATACTTTTAATTATCTTGCCACGTCTATATTCGTCATAATTTTAAGAAATCACTATTTATAAGTCGACGTCTCGAAAATGCTGCAGTGGAGTTTGTTGTGCCGTTTCTTCTCCATTAGCGCCTAAGAAAGCGGTGGTAAACTTAGTTTTAAGCAGAATTTGACGTCAAAAAGATGTAATTACGTTGCACTATCTATTCAAAGAAATAAAGAATTTGAAATTTAAAAATTTTAATGGCGACGTGCGAAATTTTGGTCTAATTTTTCAAAAAATTCTGCCAGAGCCACGGCGTGTTTCCGTGTGTCCACCCCCCACGAGATTCAGGTGGTCGATCAGGACATGTGGTTGCATTTTAGGGGGCAAATGCTTTGAATAAGAAAACTTTGAATGGGTCAAAGCGGTTATAATAATAGCCATTATAAATTCTGTGGTCTAGTCTAGACTAGATTTTGTATTATAAATTATATACTTACTAGTTCGTTACCAAGATTTCCAATTAGTAAAATGTTCAATAAAATCAATGAAAAATGTCTCCTAAAAGCGATAAAATGAGGATGGATGTGCCCATTAGCGGCATGCCTAGACTAATAGATAAACTTGACACGTTTCTAGACGTTTTTATCGAAGGTGTTTAAATACCATGAAGCTCATGTAATTAGTAAGTACCAAATCAATTTGTGTCTGCAAATTCGTCCGCGTGATTATCAAAACTTTTTTAGAAATTTAGTCCTAATTTTTAACAGGTTTCAAGGCTCCATGCTTTTACTATTCTCTGTCTAAACGATGATGGACACTCACATTAGTATAAAAGTTATCAAGATATTTACTATGTTGTATTGTTCTGAGTTCCTCCGTGATCATGGTGCTTGCAACAGCGCCGGAATGTCAAAAATTTAGAACACTACAACATGGTAAATATCCCGATAATCTTTCTTATTAGTTACTATTATTGTTTCTTTTTTTTTATATACCACTTGGTTGGCAGATAAGCACACGGCCCACCTGGTAGAAAGCGGTTACCGTGGCCTATGGACGTGTGCTACGCCAAGCGAGTCACACTCGCGCTGCCAACCCTGTAAACAAGAGTTTCTGTGCCGTTACTGTAAAAGACAAAGCAGGACAAGCTTTTGGTCTTCCCACTGACAGCTAAAAATCTCTCCAGTGAGCTCTGGCTACCCTACTCACCGCCGGAAACACAACACGAGGTTATTATAGGCGCGGTATTCTGTAGAGCGGAGGTACTTCCCCAGTCGGACTGCTCAATTGGACGGAAATACCGCCGTGTCCTACCTCTTCATATTATTAATGTGTTTCTACCTTTTTATATTATTAATGTTTTGAACTCTGAAATAGGGTAGTAGGGTCATCAATACTAGGAGTCACCATGCTGGCGGCTAAAATTTGAATTGTTCTTGCGTTTAGTAGCTAAGCTATAGAGGTTAAGCATTAATGACGTTAGTAAAAAAAAGTTGAAAACGGTAGTTTGTAGGTTTCCGTACCTCAAAAGGAAAAGAAACGGATCCCTTAAAGGATCACTGCGTAGTCCGTCTGTCTGTCAAAACCTTTTTCTCAGAAATGCGTCAAGGCATCAAGTTGAAATTCATGTCTCATACTCAGTTCCATAACGTCTTGAAACTGTAAAAATCAAACTTCTTTGTCAACGCTAGCAATGTATATTGCGGTTTATGTAGCGTATCGTCCCTAAATTAAATAAATTAAGTTTTGTAGTTTTTTAGTACCTATTGATTATTATGGTCGAATTGCGATCAATGGATAATGAGTAAATATAATTTGTTCAATTATGCCTGAGTGCGCTAATAATAAACACTGGCATATAATTACATACATATAATCACGCCTTTATCCCCGGAGGATTAGCCAGAGGTGAATTAACACCCACATTTCAGCATCATTGTATTCAGGTCCACGTAATAGGGGGTGAGCCTATTGCTGTTTAGCACTATCGTTGCCTCGAGCCTGGTAGCTCGAGGTAGCTATATATATCTGTCTGATGTTAAACAGTCATATCCCTTAGTCACCTTGTACGACACCGCATGAGAAGAGATGGGGTGGTCCAAATTCTACTCTGCCAGAAACCACGCGGCATATAATTAATTTAATTAAAATTCGAAAGCGTCCATGCTTAATACATTTTTCAAATCAGTTTCCATTTATTCAATCTGATTGACATTGATATGTACGAGTGTGTCGTGTTTGATAAGGACGGAAAAGAAAGTTTTGACATTTGATAAGAAGTTCTTAAGGTTTTTAAGAGGAGGCTAATTAACGAGTTGCTTTCAGTTCCCAAATCTCCAGGCAGTTCCCAAAAACTGTTTTAATTGCATATTTTGTCGCAAATGTCGTCGTTGTCTTTTTCCCCGGATTCATCCTGGGACTCTAGCCATTGATTACCAGATCAGAGGGCACTATGCAAGTTCTACTTCTCTGCACTCCTACGTAGCGGTTGATATAATCTACCACAGTCTTCCAGTTTAACCCTGCCATCCAATTTCAGGCAAACAAAACCAAACCCGGGTACACAATTACACTGACCGGTAACAGGTAGGAATAGTGACTCGGAGAGGTTACACAACTGGTTGTCCAGCTAACGACTCAGATAGTAGGCAGACAACCCAATATTTTAATAAGCCACTGTAGGTACCGCCCAGGTCCCACGTGAGTTTCCCTAAAGGCTGCCTTCATAAATAGATTACTTAAATAGTTGGTCTCTAGCGCAGTCCCGCCCGTTAGAAAAACGATCCCTGGCTTTTGGCTTTGCCAGGCAAGGCAGTCAGCAATATGCTATTTGATAAGATCGTCCGATTTCTCGAAATTAGTTTGTTATCATAAAACATGCCTTGCCTAACTAAACTGCCACTATAACTTTTCGTTATTTTTATTCCTAAAGTAAGACAAAATATAAACAATCAAATTCAGTCCCAAATTATAACTTTTAAGATTCCTCATTAATAATTAATTAATGAATTTTGATCGTGTAAACGTAACGTAGACCGAGATAAATACGAAATTCTCTTGCACTCCATTTTCACTACTCGCGACTGACGTGTGACGTCCCACGCAGTTACGATTTTGTTTGGACCGAATTCAGGCGGGGTGAAAAATTGAATTGTCAAAATCAAATATTTTTAAACTATTAGTCGTACGAAAATTTCTCTTCAGTTCATTATATTATACTAAAGTGATCATTTTACGACAGTAAAAAAAGTCAAGTAGCCAATTGACATCTGAGACACTGTATGGCTTGATTCATCATGCCCAGCCACGGCGGCTGGACCCTGAGAGGTTCCATACAGAAAAAGTGTGAATTGTTTTATATGGATTACGTCAACAGATAAAGATTACATGTTATTATAACAACATAATAGTCTGCTAACATAACAGTAAACGATATCAAATTTAATACAATACCGTTACGTGGTTGGAATTTTGATCCGTGGTGTCATACACACTCAGGTAAGCAGAGAAATGTCAGTATCACTGATCTGCGAATGAACGGAAACCTTCGGTGAAGGTTGACCTATAAACATGAGATAATACTCCGGGATCAATCTGAAGCTTCTTTTATTTATCTTTCTAAAAAATACTGATAGAATAGCCAGGTCATGATACTGGAAGCATTGCTCTGCCACGACCACCTATGGAACTGCAGTTTTCTTATTTTATACCACTTGGGTGGCGGACAAGCACACGTTCCACTTGATGGAAAGTGGTTACCGTGGCCTATGGACGTGTGTAACACCAGAGGAGTCATACTCACGCTGCCGACCCTGTAAGCACAGAGTTTCTGTGCCGTTAGTGTAGAAGACAAAGCGGGACAACCTTTAATCTTCCCACTGACAGCACGCATTCTCCAGTGTGCTACCCTACTCACCGCTGGGAACACAACACGAAATTATTATGGCCGCGGTATCCTGTAGGGCGGAGGTACTTCCCCAGCCGGACTGCTCAATTGGACGGAAATACCGCCGTGTCCTACCTCATACCACTACTGCTTCTATACAGTGGAAGTTATTCCCCAGTGAGCTTTTGTGAGATACAAAACTTATTGTGAGGTGGATATAAAAACTTTATTCCTGTTATTTATCTGGCGTGTTATTGGGGCGTCTTTGGTTTCAAGCCTACTTCACCTGCATACTAGTACGCCAGTAGATTGACGAATGAGTCTCCAGACTTTGTTCTTGAGGTTAGGAGGTAAGACGGCAGTCGCTCCTTCAAAAGTCAAAAGGAAGAGAAGAGCCCGAGTTCTAAGGTGAAATGCTAGGATGATTTAGATGATATTTTTAGTGACAAGTATCGTCAAATCTCCTCAAAGTAGAGGGGAACGACATATAAGATATTTCAGGTATGCACATTGGATGGAATAGCTTATTAAATCAACATGACATAGGCCACAAAAATAACCTGCTCAGTTTTTGTCGGAATCTTCTCAGACCGCTAGATACAAACCAGCCAGGGAATGTCAGGATTAAGTACCTAAATACTTCGATCAGTCTTATTATATTTAATTTAATTTACTTTTGATGTAAGTGCTGTTAACATGATCTTTATAGAATAATAATATCAATTTGCTAAGTCTTTTGAGAGCAGTGAGTTTTTCAGGACTACTTGGATTGGGGTTTATATCATTTTTTGGAATTTTGGAATGGTTTCTTCTGATTTCTAACTGATGTTTCACTAGTACAAAGAAAGAACATCTCCAATGCTGCCAGATTTTGCCTGCTTTCGGGAATATTATTGATGATTTGAGACAATAAATAAGTATTTATTCCTGATTATTATATTTATGAGTTATGTCTGTTATCGTTTAGCATACCAATAGTTCAGCACAATAAATATAACTAGTTGTTTATCTTAAAACAGGTAAATATCACGGCTGATATTTCAGTAAGTCTACTTAAATTTGTTTTTCTATTAAAGAATTTGAATGATTCACACAATAATTTTTCAATTGATTTTTCCCGTGTTCGTTTCATCAGCTCTCACTTCTATAATTTTTTTCCGTTAGTCTTTTTGTAAAAGAACAGAGTCTTGAAAAAGTTTCCGATTAATAATAATAGGACTAGTCTCAGTATTAATATATACCACAAGTCTATTCTATTAATACACATCCCGAGTCTATTGCATTTATTATTGCACCTCTACCTAACCTTTTGTAGGTACGCAGGTGCAAACATATCTGAAAATTATTCCACATCCATTTTTGATCTAAATATAACTACACCATCATTATTAATCGATGTAATATGTGAATCGATTGGAATCGATTAATAAACGAAACTGGTCGAGTTACAAATTCTAACATAAATTATGTTGGCATTTACAGTTGTGACTACTTAGGGGAGATGTGGCTACATATGTTAGATAAGTTACTTAATACCTACAATATATGAGTTATACTCGTATATAGGCCTTTGAATATATCTACCATCTTTGGGGTGAGGCTATGGACAAGCACGGCGAGTCACTGGCAATTAGTCTTGATATCGCCAAAGCTTTCGATAGAGTCTGGCACAAATCGCTTCTCTCCAAGCTACCAGCCTTTGGTCTGCCTCCTAGACTGTGCAACTGGATTGCTAGTTTCCTGCAGGAGCGCCGTATCCGCGTCCTCTGTGATGGACGGGCTTCGGAGTTCTTGCAAATAAATGCTGGCGTACCGCAGGGGTCTGTATTATCTCCCACTCTCTTTCTTCTGCATATCAACGACATGCTGTCCACCGGCAGCATACATTGCTATGCAGACGATAGCACCGTACACGGGAGTTATCACGGACAACCTGCGGCCAAACAGTCTGATATCGTGGAAAAAAGACAGCTTCTTGTCACTGAACTGGACCGGATCTTGAATCACATTTCTCAATGGGGCTCCGAGAACATGGTCGAGTTCAATGCCAAGAAGACGCAGGCTTGTGCGTTCACAGCAAAGGTATCTTCTTTCCTTCCCCTTCCCACTCTTCAGAGCACGCCACTTCCACTGCAGGACAATCTCTATATCCTAGGCATGGATATTCGCTGCAAACTGAATAACAGAAATTACATCGAGAGCATCATCAAAACAGCCTCGCGGAAACTCGGACTCCTAAACAAAGTGAGACGTTTTTTCACGCCGGAGCAGCGGTGTCTTCTCTATAAGACACAAATTCGCTCCTGCGTGGAATACTGCTCGCATCTCTGGGATGGCTCCGCGAAATACCTACTAGATGCTCTCGACAGGTTGCAGCGACGCGCGGTCCGAATTATTGGGAACCCTGAGGTCACGAACACCCTCGAGCCTTTGCAGATGCGTAGAGATATTGCTTCCTTGGCTGTATTTTACCGTCTCTACCACGGTGAGTGTTCTGACGAGCTCTTCCAACTAATCCCACCATCTCCTTTCCTACATAGGACAACACGTGCAGGCCTTAGATGTCACCCTCACACTGTGCAGAATATACGAGCAAGAACCAAGCGGTTCGGAGACTCTTTTCTTTGCCGCACCACCAAGACCTGGAATTCATTACCAGCACACGTGTTTCCTTCTTCCTACAGTCCCGGGGCCTTTAAGCGGGGCGTGAAAAAGCATCTGATGAGGCCGCCAAGCTGAGTGCCACCATTGTAGCACTTAGTGTCTGTAATGGTGACCCTCTTTCCTGAGACTTTGCCTTTAGCTTACCATCAGGCGAGGTGAGGTCAAGTTGGCGTGTCGTATATAAAAAAAAAAAAAAAAAATACAAGTTATATTCCATTATATATTAAGTGCTCTACTCAACCGAATTGTAAGAAATCGATAATTTTAGTTATTTTTTGTGCGTGATTTTATTACTTTTACATTTTTAATGTACAGACACAAGGCCGATGGTTCCCGGCAGAGTAGAATTTGGACCACCCCATCTCTTCCCATGTGGTGTCGTACAAGGCGACTAAGGGTTAGAGCTGTTTAACATAGGACAGATATATACAGCCCAGACTCACTTAGCCTGAGATGCTTGGCTCGAGTCAACAATAGTGCCCGAAATACCGCAATAGGCTCACCCCCTATTACGTGGGACCGAATACAATTATTGGTGAAATGTGGGTGATAATTCACCTCTGCCTAACCCTCCGGGGATAAAGGCGTGATTATATGTATGTATGTAAACACAATTTAAAGATTGTTCATTAATAAATATCTGTGTAAGAATTTATGGTAAGTACTGGGTTCTAGACGACCCACGACACGAACCATTAGAATTATGTATTAAGTGTAACTCTCCTGATAAAATTATAATCTGTAATTTTATTTATTTTTGCTGATTATATGTATTTCTTTGAGTGTGTTCATTGAAGGTATTCCTGTACACAAATCTTTGTAATAATCTGACAAAGGCATCCTGGGATTTTGTATCCACTTGCTATCACCACTGGGTCAGCTGGTAAAGTAGCCAGGGTAAGAATCCCGATTACATACTGAATACTGAACGAATGGACATGGTCGGCAGCGCCAGTGTGACACCCCTGGTGTTGCATACGTCCATAGGCCATGGTAACCACTTCTCATCAGGTAGGCCGTGAGCTTGTCTGCCACTTAAGTGATATAAAAAAAAATTAAAACTTGCATCCATATAATGCACTGTCACATTTGAATTATTTATTATAAAAAGGACATTTATTCAAGAATACAGTAACATCTGATTCTATTATCACTTGATCTATCAGATCTTGACTGGTATCTACGAGAGCAACTGATGGTTGAATTCCAAAAAAATACCACCAATCGTATATGGTAAGAAAACAGTCATCAATTACTTATTTTTGATTTTTATATATTCAGATGTGGCATTACTTTGACATTTTATTATCAATAGATTTTTTTATTGTTAAGGCACAGGTAAACACAGATTTTTTATGAGATTCTTTACAATTATATCCGCAGACGCTAGTTATATCGTAATCATTTTTTTTAGTTTCGTTCGTTAGTTTATTTATGTTTACTTCTACTTATTTTCAACATCACTTAGGCAGAAGTAGTAATACGAGTTTTCTGTCTAATTATTAAGTACTAGACAATACTTAAAACTCCCTATAACGACCTCAAAGTTCCCACAACAATCTCACTAGCAACATTTGAAAGCTCAACTACAAACTAGAAGCAATGCAACTTCAAGGCCCTACCACATCAACACTACTTTCGCTGCTGCGCCCGCGCCGACAATACAAATATTCCCACCGCTGTGGGAACATTTTTTCCCGTAAATAAGTGCACGGTTACCTAGCCATCCATTGAGGTGATACGTCTCGTTCACTACACTACACTTGGGCTCACGTCCAGCTCACGTCCACTTCACTGAAAACTTTTACTTTTCCCGGTCAGTTGGATTGTTCGCGCATGCGCGGGCGCGCAAGTGAGCCGCGGAACACACTGCCGCCGCCCGCGCCCGTCTCTCCTATAAATTCTTTGCATGACTCGTGCCAGAGCTTGGCCCTGTACAGTCGCGCGGTCATGTGCGCACGCCCTTACTTTGCCGAGCTTTCGAAGTTTTGGTTACTTTGAACTCTTACTAACTGAAAAACAAATATTGAAATTAGTGAATGATAAGATATTTTTTATATACCACTTAGGTGGCAGACAAGCACCGCAAGCACAAAAGTGATTACTGTGGCCTATAGACGAGTGTGGGGTGTCACTCTCGCGCTGCCGACTCTGAAGAAACCTTCTAATATCTCTTTTGAAGAACCCCTTTAATGTAGGCGCTTGGGAAAACTGCAGCAGGGAGTTCATTCCACAGCTTGAGTGTGCGTGGGATGAAGTTTCTTTCATACCTCACAGTGCGTACCGTCTAAGATCACAATGTGTGAGAGCCACCGGTGTATTTCGTCCATCACCATGATCGATGGTGTAACTCCAAAACTTTTCTTAATTTTCACTTAAATCGAACATACCTACCTACCTACACTGGTAAATTTTAACATACACAGAGAAAAGATAAATTTTGTATTAAACTTGTATATAACTTATCAAAATATTTACACAACTTGTTTTAAACTTGTGGTAAAATTGGGGTAGTTTTGTCTATGTTCTATTTGAATAGGTATTTTGTATATTAATTGTTTGTACCTATATTTTGGAAAGTTAAAAAATAATGTACCTACCAGTCTACCTACCTAGGTATTTATTAATGGCTAAAGTTGGTTTTATGATGACTATCTAGTATTTAGATCCTATATTCCTTTTAAATAATGCAAACTAGTTTTGAAAGTAGGTATATACCTACCTACTATAGTTACCCTGTATGCTTATCTGTTTGCTATCTTTTCAGTTTTCACATCGACACAGTAGACTGAAATGATTTTATTAAAATTTGATATAGAAATTTTTAGTATGAAGCTGCACATCGTGATAAAGGATTTCACGCTTGTAGAACCGCGGATAGTAGCTTGTTATCTATATAAACTATCAATTGAAAAACTTTCGAGATGTTTTATGAGTATATAATTGAATTGAATGGGAAAATTTAAAACATACACTGTCAAAGCGGGTTAAATGACTACAAGAAAATACTTAATAAGATCACGAAAAAACCTTATTAAGTAAATAATTCAGACACAGACAGATTATCACGTAGATACGTAACAATAACAAAGATTTAAAACTGCGTATTTTGGCATCAAGATATAATCTTAACCACGTGCGCTTTTATTACAAAATTAAGCGCAGGATTGTACCTGCGACGCGCGCGCAGCCTCCGGTCGTCGTTCGAGCAACCAGTCCGACCGCATGCTCCCCTCCCCCCCGCACACTTCTGTCCCAAACTTACAAACACACACACAAAAATACACTTCACCCTTTCGACATAAAGCTCATTTTCACCTAAACTAAAACCTCATTTACGATTCTTCGCGACTAACCCCAAATATCTCTGCTATTTCGTACAAGACATGCCGTACAGGGTTCTCTTCATATTAGTCCAAAGTTGACCGGCATTGGACCGTATTTTGGGTGCATAGGACCGAATTCGTCCGTACAGGTTGTTGAATGCACCTGCTTGCAAACACATCGGTCATAATGATAGCTGTCGGCAGTTCTGCCCGGTGCCCTAACACTACTGTACTGTGTATACAGATACTATGTGAATATCTTGTGAGAAGGAGTAGAAAATAATTGTAAGGATATTATCTAAACTCTTATGTATTCATTTGTAAAATTTTGACGTTCATATGTGCTCTTTATGTGCCTAAACTGAATAAATGAAATTGATTCTTTGATTCTTGATTCTTTGATTCTATGATTTGATGGCTATAGTAGATATTTTTATTAAGTTGGTAGCTGTTTTTTTATATACAACTATGGTGACAGACAAGCACATGGCCCACCTGATGAAAAGTGATTACTGCGACTTATGAACGTGTGCAACACCAGACGAGTCACAAAGCCTAAGAAGTGGCGGGTATGAACCCAAGGATGATGACGAGGGACATAACATAATATAAGCTCACGTCTATATCCCCGAAGGGGTAGGCATAGGTGCTAGCACTCACAGTTCGCCAGTTTATGTTTAGGTACCAATGTGGTGGCGAGCCTATTGCCATTAACCGGGCACTTATAAACCTGCGATAAATATAATGATGACGAGGAAATCACAGTTAAATCCTAGAACAATGCTCTTTAGGTTAAGAAATTATATATAGGTGTTGATAAAACTTGCTAAAGAGGCCTATTTTTTATACAACTCAGATGGCAGACAACGGCCTACCTGATGAAAAGTGGTTACCGTGACCTATGAACGTGTTTAACACCAGTGGAGTCACACCCGTTCTACTGACCCTGTAAGAACGGAGAGCTCCTGTGCCGTTAGTGCAGAAGACACAATCAGAACAAGCCTTTGGTCTTCCCACTGACAGCACAAAAACCATTCCATTATTTTGCCTATAGATAAAAGGTTATGTTGGTACCTGGTGGAGTCGGATAGGACTACCTCATTTCTTACCGTTGGGGTCGTAGAGGACGACTAAGGAGCTGGGCTGTACTCCATCGGACAGTTAACATACAAGCATGATTGAGACCCTACATAGGTTTATAATATAGGTCGTTACATATGAAAATCATTTGAATTTTTTTGAAGAAATTAGAGGAAACCCAATTTTCAGTAAGTACTAACGTTTTTGCAGTTTTTTTAGGAATGACAAATCAAAAAATTTATGATTTTTTTTGTGTATGAATGAGAGAACATTAAACTAACAAACACTTTTATTACATTTTTCAAAAGTGACAGCTGTAAATGTAATACGAAATTTATCATCAAAATGGATATCATTTAGGAAGTGGGTACTGGTTTTGAAGATTGAATTTAATTTATCAAGTGGTCAATAAAAACAAAATTTAATACAGAGTTGTAAAATCTTGAAATCAACTTTCAAACAAAATATTGAGTATCGAAATAGCTATTAAATTACAGGAATAACGAACTCATGAATCTGTAATAAAATTTCGGCAATTTCATATGTAAAGACTTAATATAATCACGCCTTTATCCCCGGAGGTTTAGGCAGATGTGAATTAACACCCACATCACATTTCACCAATCATTAAATTCGGTCCCACGTAATAAGGGGTGAACTTATCGCCGTCTTCCAGGCTTGCTTGACACAAGCTATGCATCTGAAACTGAGTCTGGGCTGTATATATCTGTCTGATGTTATACAGCCCTATCCCTTAGTCGCCTTGTACAACACCGCATGGGAAGAGATGGGGTGGTCAAAATTCCACTCTGCTGGGAAACACGCGGCAGAGTGACGACGGCCATAGATTATAGATGCATTTAAACTGCTCTTTTTTCTAGATCAATCATCATATTGTGTGATCGTTCATTATCAATTTGATCAGTGTATATTGTGTGGCGTGGACCCCGGCTAAAGCATTGGTATCCACATGTAGGATTACTTAGACAGCCTCTGCGGTGAGGCGGTAATGAATGCGGTTACTACACAGGAGGCAGGATTCGATCCCCGCTCAGTGCAAATATTTGTATGCATAAATGGGTATTTGCATTGGTCTGGTCGTACCTCGGATACCATGTTACGCCGTCGTTCCTGGTTGCCATACGAATATCTATTAGCCCTAAAATGTTCAACAAGTAACCCAGTTGCAATGCTTCAATATCGCCTTTGGGTTATAGGGGTCTGATGGCATTCGCCTCACAGGGAAAATCGAAGTTCAGCCAACTCCGCAGTTAGACTGGTAATGCGGACCCCAGACCCCGAGGTGAAAGCTTCGGATGCGACTGGGATTAACGCTAGGAAGAAGAAATTTACTAGGAGGTAGAACACGGCGGTATTTCCGTCCAATTGAGCAGTCCGACTGGGGAAATACCTCCGCCCTACAGAATACCGCGGCCATAATAACTTCGTGTTGTGTTCCCAGCGGCGAGTAGGGTAGCCAGAGCTCACTGGAGAATTTGTGCTGTCAGTGGGAAGACTAAAGGCTTGTCCTGTTTTGTCTTCTACACTGACAGCACAGAAACTCTGTACTTACTGGATTGGCAGCGCAACTGTGACTCCTCTGGTGTTACAAACGTCCATAGGCCACGGTTACCACTCTCCATCAGGTGAGCCGTGTGCTTGTCTGCCACCTAAGTGGTATAAAAATAAAAATAGGTAAAAAAACTATTTAAGTTAAACACGGTTTTATTTTAGTCTAGTCTATGCATATGTTTATAATTCCCACGACTGTATCTATTTTATTATTTTTTGGTTTTTAGTACATTTATCTTAAACATTGCAATGTATGTTTAACATAAAACCGTTTAACTTAAAAAGTTTTTTTACCTATTTTTATTTTGTAGTTTTTAGTTTTTATTTCGCATTCTGTTTAATTCATTTAGTGCTTCATTATTGCAAGGTTTCTTGCCCGTTAGTTTATTGCAGTCCGCTTCCAAGCGGCGGCCATCTTAGATTTCAATTTTGCATAGTAAATTGTATTCTGCTTGTTGAGCCCTTTCTTTTGATACCCATATTGATGGGATTAATAAAACATAAATTATCCGCCATTTTGTAGCGGCGGTCATCTTGAATTTATAATGATAATGAATAAACATAATTGTATTGTCACCAAAATCCAAAGTGTATACAAAATTTCAGATTAATCGGTTGACAGGAAGAGGGTGAAATTTGAATTACTAAATTTGACCCAAGAATAAATAATAAAACAAACGAGGTGAGCTAAATAAAACCATTTAAAAATAATTACTAGGAGGTAGGACACGGTGGTATTTCCGTCCAATTAAGCAGTCCGACTGGGACAGTACCTCCGCCCTACAGAATACCGCAGCCATAATAACTTCGTGTTGTGTCGCCAGCGGTGAGTAGGGTAGCCAGAGCTCACTGGAGAGTCTGTACTATTAGTGGGAAGACTAAAAGTTTGCCCTGTTATGTCTTCTACACTGACGGCACAGAAATTCTGTGCATACAGGGTCGGCAGCGCGAGTGTGACTCCTCTGGTGTTGCACACGTCCATATGTCACGGTAACCACTTTCCATCAGGTGGGCCGTGTGCATATCTGCCACCTAAGTGATAGAAAAAAGGAATGAAGAAGAATTAATAGGGCTACTTAAGACATAGAAACATGGTATGTAACAGGATCATATATTTTCAAAATAATATTAAGCACTACAACTGATGCGATGGGTGAATCTTATATTTTCATCATCCAAAGGACTTCCTTATCATTTTATTCCTCCATTCTTGCACTTATTGTAGATAATTTTTTAAGTTTTATACATATGCGTTAACTACGCATATGTATAAAACTTAAAAACATAATACATTTTTCAATTCATCCTATCCAAATATCCAAAAATTAATTGATGTTGATAGATACGTTTGATGTATGGCAAAATCACTGTTGTACTGCTTAATTAAAGTATTCCACGCAGCTAAATATTACCATCATGCATTGAATATCATCTTTAGTTTAGTACAATTCCTGGATAATAATGACTAACAACTAGTACAGTCACTGCTTTTAAAATCGCACGCCCACCCTTTTCATGATAAGTAAATCCTAATTCATATGATATGCGATAAAATACATTCAGATTCCCGCGTCTTCTCTGGTCGTTCTAAGGCAGAAATTACGAATTTTCCAGTCTTGATAGCTCCTGATACTTAACACTGCATATCACCCCTTCCATGAAATAATCCATTTAACATTCTCTTTTGAAGTAACCAGCCCAATACTTCCAGAAGCAGGAACTCCCATCCAAAGAGAATCTGCGCCTTATATCTGGGCAAGGATCTAGCTGTATTCTTGGAGTGCATGGCCAATCATCTTCTGGAGGCTTTTGCACTATCTTCTTTTCCACATCAGGTTTTGTCTGCACTTCCGGTACCTTAACAACCTCTACTGTTTTAACTTCAACTTGACTTGAATCTTTGTCAGCAAATATGTATTTGTAAATAAGAGAAATAAGACTGACGCCGATTATAATTCCTCCTGAAAAGTTTAGCAGTTATAAGTGATCTGTGGCGTTGTGAACGGGCTGCTACGTAGGGAACACGGGTTAGATTCCAGCCCAGTGAAAATATTTTTTTATTACATTTATTTTAATACAATATGTCAAAACCCGCCCCTGATCGCTCCCGGTGCAAAAGTGCCCATAACACTTGCTGCGTTGCCACGTTGGATGGCAATGGACAGCCTTTTGACCAGGAACGACCCGGAACGAGTGTCACCGGTCGCCTCGATGAGCCTCTGTCCGATTTTATGCATAATTTGTGCATGAATGTATGTTTGCGTTGGTCTAAGTCTTTGGTATTTCGTTAAGCTGTAGGTTTTTGTTGCCAAAGGAATATCTATCGCAACCGCTATGGGTAGCTGGAGCCCTAAAAATCCAACTACTGGTCTATCGCCAATGGGTTGTGTAGGTCGGGTGCCAATCGCATCACGGAAAATTTCGAAGTTCAACCAAACACGCAGTTAGATTGGGAAAAGCGGACCCTGGCTCTGAGATGGAAACTTCGGATGCGTTCAGGATTAAATGCACGGATGAGGAAGCTATAACTAGCTAACATGCGTGGCTCCACCCGCTCTTCAGTTAAAGTCTATTTTTCTTCGTTTCTAAGTCTACCAATCTAACCAAGACCTGTATTATTTAAAAAAAACCGCATCAAATTCGTTCAGTAATTTTGGGTCAGTGTCATTTACATAGACGTGTAGATAAAACATGTATAAAAAATAATGATTACCAGCAATTTGCAAAATCTGCGTGTTGTGATCTGATGCCGGAACTGGCGGTGGAGCTGGTGGTGGAATATTTGCAATTTGTGTCGGCCCTGGAGGGGGTGGCGGTGGGGGACCTCCCGATGGTGGCTTTGGTGGCGGCGGGGGACCCCCTGATGGTGGCTTTGGTGGGGGTGGCGGAGCTGGTGGTGGTGAGCCTGACGGTGGTGGGGCTGACGGCGGCGGGGCTTGTGGCGGCGGGGCTGATGGCGGCTGCCCTGAGGGCGACGGGGTTGATGCCGGTGTGGGTGGAGGCGGCGATGGTGCGCTCATCTTCAATATACCAGTGTTAGTTGCCGAGATGCAATTGTGATTCTGGATGAATTTCTAAATTGCACTTAAGTTTCAACTTCGCCTTAATAACTGTTCCATCCTATGATGATTTATTTTTTATATTATTTAATTTTCTGCGGTCATAAACAATTATTATGAAGACATAATGTTATATAAATAAATAATGCTGACATTTTTCTGTGTGATTGACAACAACTGTAGTCACAGGTCACAGAGTACATTCAATTCATGGTTAGATTAGAGATGAAGTTGGAAAATCTATGGTCACTTCACACCATAACCCTTAACCCATAGAATAAAAGAAGAATCAATTTAATTTATTCAGTTTAGTCCCGTGAATTAATAAATTTTTACGAATAAAATATTTCTAATTTTGTATAATATTTCATGATTTCATTGCAATTGGATAATGATTCTTTTGCTGGCTCATTAGGTTCATTCTACTGAGAAGATACCAGCAAGAAATTCAGAGAACTTTATTAGAATTAGATTATCTTCTATTTATATATATCTATTTATCTATATGTAGTGCATATATATGTATGTTTATCTGTAGTGGGAACCTGTAGTCTCTGCCTACCCCAATGGGAAAAAGGCGTAACTGTATGTATGTATGTAGGTATTATACGAAAATCAAACATAAAAATATTCCTACAATATTTATTTATACTTTATGCACGATGTACATTGGCGGACTTAATGCCGTAGGCATTCACTGCCAGTCTGCCATAGGGTGGTGCAGAGCTAGTACGAGGTAGGCAGTAACAAGAGATGCGTTTGGTTTTATATTTCTACTCTATTATTCCTGAAAAAGTAGCAGACAGGGATAGACAAAATGCGAAAGGTGGAGTTTTGAGAGCAACAGCGCACAATGAGAGAGAGAGGCATATGTCCAGGTCCTCAATTCTACGAAAGCAAAATAACTACGACATACACTGTCATACAGGAAGAAATAAAGAAGAAAAGAAAGAAAGAATGAAACATTTACCTATTGAGTGCTATGTGGTCACACATACAGGAAATTACAGATTAAACAATAATACCATTGGAAGTACTGGAAGCATGTTCATACACTGCAACAAATGGCATTAAATTATAGACTTTATGTCTACATCTTTAAGTCCATAATGAAATGAAAAGAGTTTCATTACACTTTTTCATTCGCTCAATACCCTTTTTATTTTTGACTTTAAAGGTATCGAATTTTAGTGTAAAATTAAATGGAATTTTTAGCAGCATCCGTAGCAAGACAGTGGTTTTGCATTAGCAGAATTGAGGCACAGTAGTGGACATTTATAGTCTATGATAAGTATTTTTTTGAATTCTGACATGACATTTTAATGTCCATCAAATTTACCATGTCGCAAATGATAAATAAAGAAAATAAATTAAAAAAAATACATACTTAGATACACTTTTCGATAACAGGATGTAGACATTGAAGCAGTTGCAGGGTACATCCTTATCAAAGTCTTTTCATACTGTATTGGTTCGTGGTGATGTAGAATGGAGCCACCCGGCCTCTTTCAGTAGGTGTAGGTTTGTATGAGGTAGGACACGACGGTATTTCCGTGCAATTGAGCAGTTCGACTGGGCAAGTACCTCCGCCCTACAGAATTCCGTACCCATAATAACTTCAGTGTTGTGTTCCTAGTAGGGTAGCTAGAGCTCACTGGAGAGTTTCAGCTGTCAGTGGGAAAACTAAAGGGTTGTCCTGCTTTGTCTTCTATTCTAACAGCACAGAAACTGTGTGCTTACAGGGTCGGCAGCGCGAGACTCCTCTGGTGTTACACACGTCCTTAGGCCACGGTAACCTCTTTCCATTAGATGGGCCGTGGGCTTGTCTGCCTCCTAAGTGGTATAAAAAAATGTGGCAGAAGGCGACTACGGGATAGGGCTGTTGTTTTTTTTTTATAGGACACACCAACTTGACTTCACCTCGCCTGATGGTAAGCTAAAGGCAAAGTCTCAGGAAAGAAGGTCACCATTACAGACACTAAGTGTTACAATGATGGCACTCAGCTTGGCGGCCTCATCAGATGCTTTTTCACGCCCCGCTTAAAGGCCCCGGGACTGTAGGAAGAAGGAAACACGTGTGCTTCTAATGAATTCTAGGTCTTGGTGGTGCGGCAAAGAAAAGAGTCTCCGAATCGCTTGGTGCTTGCTCGTATATTCTGCACAGTGTGAGGGTGACATCTAAAGTAGTGGGCTCTTGTCATATCATGGGCGGTATATTGTCAGATGGAGAACAGTCCTTAGTCGCCTTATATGACACCCACGGGATGAGACAGGTTGGTCTTTTTCTACCCCAGCCAACACGGCAATATACAATAAACGATTTTCTTTTCCAGAAGACGTTCCATAATTTTATAAATAAATCGCAAACATAATGTTATTTTACTTCTGTCAAGCAATAGCTGTTTATTTGTTATTCATGGTCAGTTTATGGAGTTCTGCTTACTTAGTCTTCGGCAAGGCAATTTGTAAGTACCTGTACATTTCTGTCTCAATTAGTCCCACTCTCTCGTTATCTGCGTGGGCGGCCGGCGCCTCCTTCTGCGAGAAAGTAATGCTCGTGAAGGAGGAGGCGGGGCGGGAGCGGCATCGGGAGCGACGAAGGATCGCAAGCCAAGCTGCCCGCGTACGAAGGCAACTCGGGCGTCGGAGGTCGATGAACGACCTCCGCCCCCCATGAGTGCAGGCCTGGGGGTGGCAGGTGGAGCCGCTTGTCACCCTGGCAGAAGCAGGCCGCGGCAGTGGCGCGCCTGGCGCGCCTCTCCGTTTCCGGGGACGAGTTGGGGACTCTGTAGTCCCCACACCCGAGAAGAGGGCCAGATCGTGAGAGATGGCCCTGGGTCAGCCGGAGTGCGAGGGATATGCCTGCCAACCTCACCTTCGGCAACCAAAACGACCCGCAAGCGGCGTGCGTTTTAGTCGGTTCGAGTCCGACATAACCTCCTCCACCGGCTCCGGTGGGGAGGTATCCGTGGGGATTTTGCGCACGTAAAAAAAAAACTCTCTTTATGACAACACGTGCATGGCTTTGATGTCACCTGCATAAGGTGTAAACAATTTTATTTAGAACCAAGTGATTCAGTTACTCTGTTCTTTGGCGCACCATAAAGTTTTGCCTGTGGTGGTGGTTCCGCTGACCATCAGGCGAGATGAAGATATATTGGAGAGTTCTATATAAAAAAAACTCAATTTTATCGAGTCACGCTTCTTTGACATTGAGGTATGCAGTGATTACATCAGCTGTTCCTTTGTTACAATTATGGTATACCTACCTATAGCTTATAATATGTGGTTGTTATTTCCTTTGTGCGTTGTGGTATTCAAATAAAATTAAACAATACACATATCTACATACTTAATGGGCAAAAAAGGTATACCTACCAAGAGTAGTGACTCTTGCCACAATTTTTTCCCATATTTTTTGTCTGCCTACTCACCGCCTGTGCCTAAAAATATTTTTATAATTATGAACACTTGCAACACCAGTCGTTATTCATCTATCCCCAATACACGGCACTATACCTTGTCTCTCGAATGTTTTTATCGAATAGTTATGTCGGACTTGAACTGACTACAACAACTGAGCCACACGCCGCCGCCGTCCCGTGTCTTCAGATGCCGCGATGTAAGGATGCCCATAAAGCATTTCCCTCGCACCCCGATTAATCCAGGATCTTTTTTTTTTACCACTTAGATGGCAGACAAGCGCACGGCCCACCTGATGGAAAGTGGTTACCGTGGCCTATGGCTGTGTGCAAAACCAAGGGAGTCACACTCGCGCTACCAACCCTGTAAGCACAGAGAGTTTCTGTGCCGTCAAAGTAAAAGACAAAGCAGGTCAAGCTTTTGATCTTCCCACTGACAACACCAAAACTCACTAGTGAGCTCTGGCTAGCCTACTCACCACCGGGAACACAACATGAGGTTATAATAGCCGTGGCATTCTGTAGAGCGGAGGTACTTCCCCAGACCCTAGTATTAATTTTGTAAATAAATAGGTAGGTACCTACCAAAGTACTTCAATAAAATATGCTCTAAAAATTCGGACAGGTTTTCTGAGAAGATCAAAATTAGCAGTGGTAACGAATTGACCACAGAGTATCTATGTCGCGCTTGTGATACACACGTTAACGAAACTTAAATGTTGCAAGTCTAAAAAATAAAATATGGATAAACAGTGTTGAAAAAAATATTTGACGAATATATTTGGAGGACGCTAATTGTGTACTGGCTGCGGCAGCGTGGTCTTAACTTCCGAGAGGCTTCATGGTTGCGAGAAGATCAGCTTATGTGACGAATGAGGGATTGAAAATATCACTAAGTCCAACTCTTCGAAAGGTGAGCTTGCAGCGTCTGTTCCTCTAAACCTGTTAGTAGTATTAGGTAACCAATAGGTATAGGTGTTTTAACCATCATCCGATTCTCTCTCTCCTATTCCTCAATAATTTTACTTTTGGAGAGCGACTGGCATCTGATCCGCCAACCACGAGAGGAACGTCGGCCCCGAAGGCCCTATTTTTTAAAGTACGGAAATTCACTCGGATGCTCCCCACCAAGGCCAGCGGGGTGGTTATACCTGGGCCATCTGTTATCATGCCGAGGGTGAGGTAGCCTCTGGCATATCCTTCGCGGACCCCAACTGACCCAGGGTTGTAGAAGGGTCCATCATCGGGAGTGGGACAACGGCGTGGGGAGATTCCCCAGAAAAGGCGGAGAGGCACTAATCGCGCCGCGCCGTCCCGATTTGTTTCTGCTATAGTGATAGGCGGCTCCACCTGTCACCCCAGGACTGCGCTCCTGGAGGACGGAGGTCATTTAATGACCTCCGATGCCAGAGTCGACTACGCGCATTACTGGCTATGCGGTACGGTAGGGACCTAAGTCTCCTCTGGCCCCGTTCCCCCGCCTCCTTCTCGAGCATTATTTGTCCACAGAAGGAGTCGGCGGCAGCCCACGCGCTTGCGCTCTGCACCATCACTGCGAGCAACGTGCTGAGCGAGAGAACTCCCAGAACTCCCAGTCCCAGGTAAAGGGCACGCCTCGGCGACTCCCACACCGGGCATTCGGTCAGTGTGTGCAGCCCCGTATCCTCGCTTGCGTTACAGTGATCACACAGGCACAGGGCGTTGGCTCCTTCCTGACCCGATGCCGGTTACTCCCGAAACATTCGTGTCCGGTGATCACCTTCGTCAGCCGGTACGAGAGGCTCGCGCGAGGCCTCTCTAGCCAGTCCTCCATGATGGGTCTTACCGCTTCTCCACTTCTCTACCATGTCCTGGTGGAGCATGGATCTTATGGCCCGGATTTCTCCAGGATGGGGATCATGTCTCCGTTCCCGCGCCACCTTTCGGTACTGATATAGCGCTGAAAGGGCTTTTGTAGATCGTACGATACCCCCTTATAACCCTGATGGCCATCGTCCTCCGCTATGGTGGTCGCAGTGGTCGTCCGCTGTTGGGCTTCAGGGTCTCCACCCAGATTGGGCACCCGTATAGGGCCATGGACCGCACGATTCCACCGTAGAGTCTCATCCGGCCTTCTCAAGTTAGGCAGTAGTCCTGCCAGGGCGCCAGCTGCACCTTTCAGCTAGGGTACCAGACTTCGGAAATGCTCTCCAAAGTCCCATCGGCCATCTAGCACGAGCCCCAAGTACTTCATATGGGGCTTGATGCCGATGAGAATGCCTCCCACGGTGAGATTGGTTTCCGCAGGTGGCGCGTGGCGAGGTAAAAAAACTATAAAATAAAAAGTATATAATAAAGATTTACATATTGATATGTTAGAAGCCAGTGCCTAGCCCGAGACGCCAAAATCAATTTGATTTCATCATAGTAGTTTAGGCACAATAAACAAAATAGGCACCGACTTCTAACAGATCAATAAATCGGTAAATTCAGTTATTTTTCTCTTATCTTTATTAAGTCATTTTATACTTTTTAGTTATTGAAGTCGGTTTTTCAAACGCAGATTATTTTTTCTTTACTTTTAATTTCTATGATAAATGCTGATACACGTATTCGTTTAAATCCTAAAACGACGCAGGTATTTGAAAGTTCAGGCAGCTAGTTTTGAAAATAACGGACTCTAACAACCACAAATGTTTTACACCTTTCGTTGGCTGAGGTTTCTATGAACAGCTGAACATCATAAAGATGATATTCAGACGCAAATACTCAAATTAGATTACATAAAGGCACTAGAAACAATATTTCTTGCCTGTATTTCGAGGATTTGCCTCGATTTCCCCAGGATCCCAGCATCAGATCCTGACTTCCTGGATATGGGACCACACGGGAAGCACTAGCTTTCAAATAAAAAAGAATTATCATAATCGGTTCACTCGATCAAGAATTTTGTCGTTAACAAACATAAATAAGTATAAACGAATTGAGAACCTCCTCCTTTTCTTAAGTCGGTTATAAACGAATGCAAATAGAATTCATGCATTATCTATTTTTTTATAATACTTAGGTGGCAGACAAGCATACGGCCCACCTGATGGAAAGTGGTTACCGGGGCCTATGGACATGTGTAACACCAGAGGAGCCACAATCGCGCTGCCGACCCTGTAAGCAGTTTCTGTTGTGTCAGTGTAGATGACAAAGCAGGACAAGTTTTTAGTCTTCCCATTGACAGCGCGAATTTTTCAGTGAACTCTGGCTACCCTATTTGAACTGAGCTGGATGCGAACCCGCGACCCTTAACGGAGCTGTCGAGTGCTATACTGTAATACCAACGCTATTTATGTAATCATATAGGTATTATTATTTTAATATTATAAGCTCTTTTTTTACGTGAGCAAAATCCCCACGGATACCTCCCCACCGGTGCCGGTGGAAGAGGTTATGTCGGACTCGAACCTATTTTTCGTTTTGGTTGCCGAAGGTGAGGTTGACAGGCATATCCCTCGCACCCCGGTCGACCCAGGGCCATCTCTCACGATCTGGCCCTCTTCTCGGGTGTGGGGACTACAGAGTCCCCAACTCGTCCCCGGAAACGGGGAGGCGCGCCACTGCCGCGGCCTGCTTCTGCCAGGGTGACAGGCGGAAGTCGTTCACCGACATGCGACGCCCGAGTTGCTTTCGTACGCGGGCAGCTTGGCATGCGATCCTTCGTCGCTCCTGCTGCCGCTCCCGCCCCGCCTCCTTCTTCACGAGCATTACTTGCTCGCAGAAAGAGGCGCCCTCCGCCCACGCATCCGCGCAGCGGACCATCGCCGCGAGCAAGGTGGAGAGCGTGAGAACCCTCACTCCCATGGCCGCCACAAGCTCCCGCCTCGGCGTCTCCCACGCCGGACACTCAATGAGCGTGTGCGGCCCCGAGTACTCGCTCGCGTCGCAATGATTGCACTCGGACGTTGGCTCTTTCTCCATCCGACGCAGATACTTCCCGAAGCACCCGTGCTCGGTGATCATCTGCGTCAGACGGTACGAGAGGCTGCCGTGTGCCCTCTCTAGCCACTCCCCCATGATGGGTCTTACCGCCGCTACTACGGCGCGCCCTAATATTATACATAAGCTTGAGAAATGTATAACAATAAAATAATTTTGCAATTGGTACACACATTGCGAGGTTTTGACATTTCGGCGCTAGTTCAACTCGGAAGACGGAAAAAGAACACATTAGCATTTTTATTGCACTTATGTGACAGATCTACTACAAATGAAACAAAATATTTATCCGCGTTTTAGAACCCATAACAGAAGCTAGTGAAGTTATGCATAAACATAAAAAACATAACATAAATCCACGCCTGTATCCCCGAAGGGGTAGGCAGAGGTGCTAGCACCCACATTTCGCCAATTCATTGGTGTGTGCCATGGTAAAACCTGGGATCGAACCCGAGACCTCGTCTCAGCAGTCCATTACCCATACCAATAGGCTACCGCGGTTAAGCTTGAGCTTCGCTTGAGTTTGAGGTTATGCTTGAGTCTAAATAGCGCTGTATAGAATGTATGCGGTTTTCCCAAGTGCCTACAATTGGGATTCTTCAAGAGGGGCATTAGAAGGTCGGCATCGCCTGCGTAACGCCCCTGGTGTCGCACACATCCTTAGGCTACGGTAACCACTTCCCATCAGGTTGGCCGTGTGCTTGTCTGCCACCTACGTCGTATAAAAAACAAAAAAGGTCATGTATGTTCCCGAGAATGTGACAATATTTTGATGCGTAGTAGCACCAGATGGTATACAGTACCCAGTAGCTGGTCTACCACATAAAATAAATCATCCACTTCATAGGCTTACGCCTAGTTCCCTCTGGGGTAGGCAGAAACAACAGCCCATTTGCTTTTATATAAATATAATAATAAATATTCTATATTTTACACAACGCCATTTAGACCCATGGTAAGCATAGCTTAAGTAGCTTGTGTTATGGAATCTAAAATGCAGATAAACATACTTTGATATTTATTTTTTGGTAAATAAATAGATTTTATATATAGAAACACCCATACCAATGCAAATACACATATTCATGCATAAAAGTATTTGCACTGAGCGGGAATCAAACCTGTGCCCCCTGTGTAGCAGTCGAGCGTTCTACCGCTACGCCACAGAGCCTTCTAGCTCTATTCTTTTTACATACTTCACGTACTTTTTTATATATGACTTCGATGGCAAACAAGCACATGGCCCACCTGATGAAAAGTGGTTACCGTGACCTATGAACGTGTATAACACCAGGGGTCCATGCTACCGACCTTGTAAGAGCAGTTTCTGTGCCGTCAGTGCAGAAGAAACAACAACCAGGACAAGCCTTTAGTCTTCCCACTGACAGCACAAAAACTCTCCAGTAGGTAAGCTCTGGGTACCCTACTTACCGCCGGAAACACAACACGAGATAACCGTGGTATTCTGTAGGGTGGAGGTACTTCCCCAGTCGGACTGCTCAAATGGGATGGGAATACCGTCGTGTCCTACCTACTTACATTATAATCTGCCGGCCTGGGGGTGACAGGTGGAGCCGCCTGTCACCCTGGCAGAAGCAGGCCGCGGCGGTGACGCGCCTCCCCGTTTCCGGGGACGAGTTGGAGACTCTGTAGTCCCCACACCCGAGAAGAGGGCCAGATCGTGAGAGATGGCTCTGGGTCGGCCGGGGTGCGAGGGAGGACAGGCGGCGTGCGTTTTAGTCGGTTCGAGTCCGACATAACCTCTTCCACCGGCTCCGGTGGGGAGGCACGTGGGATCTTTGCGCACGTAAAAAAAAAAAATCTACAACTCTTAGAACAAGATCTCTTTCCCGCTAAAACCAATCAAGGTTTTAGCGGGGGCAGCTGCCGTCTGATCTGGACCTTTCGATACATGCTTCCATCCATAATATCTACTATACCTACTTACAAGACACCTATATGATTTCAGGCAGTACATGGAAGTCTCGTCACCACTGCAGTATTTTGGCTGGTATAAATCACTTTTCCAACCAGCTCTCAAGACTAAGTGCACCATTATGGCCTACATAGACCAGTAGGATACAAGGCCTCGAAAGTAGAGAGGTAGAAGAACCATATAACATTATTCTGGTGTGATTTAATCGTTATTTTGTTTCTGATTATTCAATATAACCTTTAAAATAAAAGCTACTGAGTAAAATTGTTTAATCTTAACAGTTTGTATGTTTGCGGCAACTAATCGCTAGACTTATGCAACATTTGAAAAATTATCTCATTCACAATTATTAGACGCCTAGCTTCCGGCAGAGAAATTTTGGACCACCCTATCTCTTCCCATGCGGTGTCGTACAAGGCGACTAAGGGATAGGACTGTTTAACATCAGACAGATATATACTCAGCCTCAGATGCATGGCTTGAGTCAACAATAGTGCCTGAAATAAGGCAATAGGCTCACTCCCTATTACTTGGGACCGAGTAAAATGACTGGTGAAATGTGGGTCTTCACTCACCTCTGCCTAACCCTCCAGTGATAAAGACGTGATCATTATGTTTGTACAATGATTGTGAAATAATCAATCATTATCATCTTCTTCTCTTCAATGGAGTTCAATGATTTCTGGTGGATATTATTATTTATTTTTTCATACCACTTAGTTGGCAGACAAGCACACGGCCCACCTGATGGGAAGCGGTTACCGTGGCCTATGGACGTATGCAACACCAGGGGTGTCACACTCGCGCTGCACAATATAATACTTTAATTTGTAAGGGCAACAGCAATTTGTTATGAAAAAGGGAAGTATGTTCAAAATGGTAAATTAAAACAAACTTTTAATAAGACATGATATTGTATTTGGAACAATGTTTCTCTCTTACCGCATAATAATATAAATAATAGCTTGGTGAACGTCACTGATACAAAATATATAATAATAATAATTAATAATAACTTATGTATAGGTACATCCGTCGCCTGCCGCGCACGTTCTACCAAATTATTTGTTTTATTACATAAACACCGTCGTCGCCTCAAATCTCATAAGCGGTAGCGTTTTTACAACAATTTTCTTTCTAATATCATACATCTGTTTTTTGTTAAAACAGCAGAATTTTAGTCTACATTTGAGAGTATAAATTAGCTGGTAAGATCATGTTTGATGTATTAAAGACACGGTTTAGTCCATGTGTTCGACAGCAGAGCGATGTGCGGAGCGGCGAGCGATGCGACAGCGAGAGCGTTCAAAACAAAAAGACAATTTAAACGCCCATTGTCGTGTTGCCGCTACCGTCAACGAAACGTGATAGATAAACCAGAAGTTATTGTCAATCCTTGCTTTTATAATTAAGGTAGGTACTACCGTAAGGCGAAACGATATATCGTTTTGCATTTTGCGCAAAATTGATTTTTCTCATAAAGCACTTCTTCGTCCGTATTCAAATTTGCTATGTGAACTTTTGGTTTTATCCTCTTCTAACATATTGTATTTAAAATGCAGACATAATTTGTAATTGCTTTTACAAAGATTAATTATTGAAATATTGGTACAGGTTTATTGGTATAGTTGGTGACAGGCTTCCAGAGACAAAACTGGTAGTAATTAGATTCCTCCCCTGGATTGACAGTTGACGATTAATGGAGCTACTCCCATATATTGTCAATCATTTTTCGCACTCGTATTAACACCAAAGATTCGGATTTTTTTGATATCTACACTAGCAACACCTAATGACTCATTATTATAAATTTTTAGGCAACGTTAACCACATTGAAGAATGCTTTATCCAGCAATGCGCCGGAGGCTCGTTCTTTCATTAGCAAGTATACCGGGTTGCAGGCTAGATAGGCCTTGGTCAAAAAGCTTGGTGAGGCAATATATTAGTTGATGATAAAATAATGAACCAGCCGATTGATCTTACTTTATAATAAAAGATACAGTGGGATATTTAGATAGCAAAAGTGAATGCTCAGACGGGCCCCTTAGAGAGTGAATGCTCTGACTACTGAGCTACTGCGTCAGGTCTTAAGCATTCGAAAATCTACTCCTCTCTGCTATATACCGATAATCATACGAAATATTGGAATATTTAGCATACGAATTATTCTTTATTTTTTTATTAAAATACAGTGGGATATGAGATTTGTGTACACAAGACACCATAGCACCTAGGGTAGATACCCCCATACCGAGAAAGCACTAGTTTTTACTTTGACAATATCTTACGAAGTGCACCCATTTGCGTGAAAACAAGAGGTCTACAAAGGCCACTTTATTGGAATCTTATTGGAATAATATTTCGTCTTGCGGCGATAATTATACGAAATTAGAATCTTGTTGGTAATGAATTGTTGTAATTGGGTAAATACCCAATTAGGTACAACAATTTAAACTAGTCAGTCAAATGACTAGTCAAATTAGATACATTTTACTAAATGCCAAAACGGTAATTTATAATAATAATAATAATAATAAATAATAAATATTCCACGACATTCTACACAACGCTATCTAGACCCATGGTAAGCATAGCTTAACTAGCTTGTGTTATGGGATCTAGAATGCGGATAAACATACTTAGATATTTTTTTTGTAAATACATACATATTATACATAGAAACACCCAGACCAATGCAAATATACATATTCATGCATACAAATATTTGCACTGAGCGGGAATCGAACCCGCGCCCCCTGCATTGCAGTCGAATGCTCTACCGCTACGCCACGGAGGTCATAAGGATACTTGTATTAAATAATTTATTGTGACGTCATATTTTATTGTAAAATTATTTACTATTATAGATTGGATAGATTATTAAAAATAACAAAAAACTATAAAACAAGAACAGGCGCAACTTTAAAAACTTTTTCCATTCTTAATTTAATGAGCTCAGTTTAATAATTATTTTAACTACAGCAATTTGAGTGATTTACTGGAAATCAATAAGTTACTATTTTTAAGCATAATCGGACGTAGTTATGCAGAAACGTTCCAATCCACAGGTCGGCCAAAAAAGGAGATATTACGATCAATCTACGTTTTTTGACATCCTGCATCGTCCTAAAAGACAAAAATCCTTGTTTATGGCATATTTCCGGAGATAATTTTGACACAAACGTTCCAACCCACACCTCGAGCTCTTTTAAAATTTAACAAAACGTTATATGCTAATTGAAACATTTCAAATTTTAAAGATTTATAAATATTTACCAATACAAAATGTTACAAAAATCTTGGAATGTTTAACTTAAGTATCTTTCGGGAGATATTTTTTGTATAAATGTTTCACACATAGTTGGAACGTTTCTACTTTTATAAATTTTCAAATTAAAAATGTTTCAGAATGTATGGAACCTTTTGTTACTAGCTAAAATGAACGTAGTGAAGAAGAAACGTTTCAATCCACAGAATCACTAAAATTAAGTTAATGTGGCCAGTCTACCTTTTTAATACCCTGAGTATTATAACAAATAAAATTCAATGTGTATGCCTTAATATCCGGAAATAATTATGAAAAAAAAATGTTGAATCTACACTTCGCGCTTTTTTAAATCTATCAAAACATCATAGGCCAACTGAAACATTTTAAATTTTTAGGATTCGGTAACATTTCCTAATATAAAGTGTCACAAAAATCTTGAAATGTTTTATTCAAGTCTATTTGAACACTGTCATTTGTAATAAATGTTTCACATATTATAGTTGGAACGTTTCTACTTTTATAAATTTTCGAATTATAAATGTTTCAAAACTTATGGTACCTTTAGTTTCTGACAAAAATAGAATTCACATAGTATTAATAATGTTTCAAGACGTTTTATTGCAAGGTACATAGCTAAAATTTTACTGTAATCAGATCTAAAGAGTAGTTATAAACACTAAATCTGAAATAATAATATTTTTTTTAAATCTTTTGTCTCCATAAAAATTCTTAATTCAAAAGTCCTTCGAAACTAATTACTATGACAAACATAAAAACGAAAAACGTATTGTAAATGAGCACGAAATTAATTAAATTGATCTAATTCAATTAAACGGATCTGGCAACACTTACGTACGTGTGCGAGCGAGACAGATTTACTTTTTCAAATGAAGACGTCCGTTATTTTATTACTGTCAAACGGTCTGTACTTCGTCAAAGGTGCTACAGTTTTGATAACGTTTGAGCGTGTTTTGTTTGTGTTAACCACGTTATTTTGTTTAAAACACACGTTTGTGAACAGTGATAATAAGAACTACGAGCAGCAGCAATGGAATTCAATGAAAATGTAAGTAACTTTTGTTTCAACAAAATTTGTATGCAATTATACTTATTTGATTATTTCTTACAAAAATAGCGTAAGTTTTGTTATGTTAGATAACTAGGGTATCGATGAATGTATTGATGTACTCCTATTCTATTCTATGTTAGGTCTCCCCTAACATGCGCCACATTTGTGGCACCGTTTTAGGAGGTTTTTGATCTACCATACCACGCTGGCTAGACGGGTTTGTATAGGATTAGTGGTCAACCATATACACGGCAAATCGCATGGGGTGTTTTATCTCGACTCTGGCTCACGATCCCAACTCACCTTATTATACCTTAGCCATTAAAATTAGACTACTTCAAACTATTGAAAATCGCTAATTTAATATTCATTTTATTTATTGCAGACATTAGAAGAGTTATTGGCTAAAAGACATAAATTAGTAGATCTCAGAAACAAATTGACCTCTCAAGGGCTTATGATGCAAGCAGCGGACTCCAGAGGTACCTAAGTTTTATAATATATAATAAATACATTTACGTTTTCTAAAAACATACGAGTAAAAAACATTTTTAACTTTAATTAATTTCATTGTATCACAATAATTTTATAGGTCAACCCAAATCTGTTACACGTTCAAGAGGAGCGAATAACTACGGAAGGGTAAAAGCGTGACGTATCGAATTTTAGTTATGGTTGTTACAAAATGCGAATAATTTCTTCTGCATGTATTGTGTTGTTATGTTGTCCATGTACTTGGTTAGGGTGCTTTGTTATGAACTGCTTTGATACAAGTTTGTTTCAAGTCTCGGAAGATTACTAACTTAAATATGTGCACAATTTATAATATTCATTTCCTTAATAAGTACATTAACCTTCTCAATATTTTAAATGAGTTAGTAACTCTGCCTGTCTGCACGTTCTCACTCAATGAAGCCTAAACCACTTCATAAATTTGTTTGAGATTTGGTATAGAGATAGCTTAGAGTCTGAGAAGGACACAGCAAAATTCATGCATGTTTTTATTTTCAGGTGAATCCAATCCAGTTACACCATATTCAATCGCACAACCTTCAATATCTCCACCCCCCTTTTCTCCGCTTACTCCATTAATTGCAACTAATAGAGAAAACGATGATGTTCAATTACAAGGTAAAATTATTATTCTGATTAGGTATTAGGTATATGTTAAGACATTCATCGCTAAATGCATCTTGCTCACCTGTGTGTGTGTCGTACGAGGCAACTAATCATTGTATAACTACCTAGGTACCTACTTTCTTCAGCATAACGACTCTTAATAACTCAGCCACGTCATAAAAATACCTCAAAGTGGTAAACTTTTATTAATAGCTTATTGCACAGGGATTTAACTACATACCAACAAGGGTTTTACTGGTTTACTATTTATTTTCATCTTCCCAAATCATAGATGGTGACGGTACTTCTCTTGTTGTTTTAGATGAGCGGAATTCTGGCATTTTATTGTCAGAAATACCTAATAATTTTTCACCATCTTTATTGTCAACAACGATAAACAATGGTACTCCATCATCACCTCTTCGAGTAATGACCCCGGAGACGCAACAGATTTTTAATATTTTGACAGAGTGTGGAACATTGAATGACAATATCGTAGATGAACCTGCTGATTGCGATAGCGATGATAGTGTTGTGGATCCAAATTATATTTTACCTAGCCTGCCAACCCATATAGATGAGTCAAATACTTCGTGTTCGTCTGTTGATGGTAATGATAATAATGAGATGACTGAGAATATTAATAATTTAGCAACTAATGAAAACCTCATAAATAACGAAAATCCAACACTTGTTAGTGAAGACATAATAGAATATACCGGTAGACCAAAAAGAGGCCGTAAGCGAGTTAATCCTCAGCTCAGAGCCGAAAGAAAATATAATAAATACAACAACTTGGAGTATACCACATATAAAAACAAAAAGATACCACCGAAAGCTTTTAAGGATTACCAATGTACATGTATCAAGAATTGCGCTAGTTTGGTTCCAATAGAGAAAAGGAAAGAAGAGTTTATAAAATTTGTTCAACTGGGCTCCTTCAATGCACAGTGTTTATATATAGGATCGTGTGTTAAGGAAGAAAATAAAAAACGCAGTTACACCATGACTAATGTTCCTATAGAAAGAAAAAAACCAAGACAATTTGCCCGTGTGTATTCATTGAGCGGTATAAAGGTATGCCGTGGTATGTTTTTAAATACTTTGCAAATCACCACTCAAAAAGTAACAATTGCATTAAAAAAAATTAGGGGTGGTGGACCGATATTGGATGCTAGAGGATTGAACTGCAACAGGCGCAAGTTGTCTGATGAGGATTTTAACTTCATTGTAGAGACTATTTCAAAACTACCTAAATACGAGTCACACTATAGACGTGACAGGAACAGCGACGCGTTATATTTACAGTCCGGAATGACTTTAGCAAAAATATATCAAATATACCAGCATGAGTTTACAGAAAGATATGGCGCAGAGCGTCAATGCGCTTCCTTCGCATCCTTGAAACACATTTTCTACTCAAAATTTAATTTGAAGTGTAAACCACTAAAAAAAGATACATGCAACAAATGCGATGCCTTTACTGTAAATATACAAAATGCCAGGAACCTAGAAGAAAAAGAAAGAGCACAGAAGGAGAAGACAGAACATATAGAAAAAGCTGAAAACATGAGAAACCGAATGAACGCAGATTTTCAAGAAGCACGTAACTCAACTACCGTCGAATGCTTGACCTTTGATTTGGAGAAGACTCTGCCGCTGCCCCGAATTCCAACAAACATTGTTTTCTATAAAAGGCAACTATGGGTCTACAATAGTGGAATCCATAGTGCCTCCGATGACATCGGTCATTGTTACGTGTGGGTAGAGGGAGAAGCGGGAAGAGGTGCGCAGGAAGTAGGATCGTGCCTTATAAATTTTATTAAAAATAAACTACGTCCCACCGTAGAACACCTGATCCTATGGAGTGACTGCTGCGGTGGGCAAAACAGAAATATTAAATTAGTTTTGATGCTGAAAGCTATATTGTCATCCCATCCAACTTTGCAGGACATTTCAATGCGTTTTCTAGAGTCGGGGCATACCTTTCTACCCAACGACACAGATTTTTCAAAAATTGAAACGGCACTCAAACATCAGCAACGTATTTATACAGCCGAGGAATACATTGACATAATGGAAAAATGTAAAAAACAGAAACCTTTGAAAGTCCAAAGAATGCTGAAGACAGATTTTTATAGCTGCGCAAAGGTAGAAAAAAATATAACTAATCGGAAGAAGTTTACTGATAAAAGCAAGGTAAATTGGCTGATGACCAAGGAAATAAAAATTCAAAAAGATGATATATATTCTATTTACATGAGGACCTCGTTTGATGAAGACTTTAAAGCACTTAATATACAAAAAAAATTCAAGGGAGAAGTACAAAAAATTACAGATTCTGATTTAATCCTGCTGTGGCCTGATGGAAAGCCAATTGCCCCAGCGAAACTTATAGACCTGCAGTCAATGTATCAATACATTCCCGAGTACTGTCTCAACTTTTATAGAAGTTTGAAGAGTTCGGACGATATTTTAGATGATGTAGATGGATTTGGGGGAGAGCCCGATTTTGAGATAGAAGAGGATGAATAAAGAGCTAGAAGCAATTACCTTTAGGGTATTAGAATGGTGAAGTACTTTTTATTTTGGGATTTTTTAATAAACTTTTAGCTATTTTGGTATTTTTATTTAAAATAAGAGACGGATTTTAATCCTAATATGTTTTGAAACGTTTTATAACGCAAATTTTTAATTTAGCAAAAATGTTCCTATCCCAATAATCCATTTTTTTTCTTGTTTTAATAGTAAGGAGCCAAAAATTAGGTAACTAATCAACTAATATTTATATTTTCTAAAATAAAACTCACAGTATTCGTTGTTACCACCTTTAATAAAAAACTGTACAACGAAAACACGAAATTTAGTTTTTCTCAAATTCGACATGCTGTGGGTTGGAACGTATCTGCATAACTAGGTCCAATCTATCAATGGCTATGACTCCAATGACTCAATCTCAATTAAAAAGGTGACTTTTTAAACCTGCAGGTCAAAAATATGAGTATTTGAAACAAGCCCTCAATATTATGTTCTAAACTACTAACAGAATTAACAGATGCAGTGTGGGTATGAAGGTAATAACAGTTTTGAGTCGCTTTGACTATGAGCAAGTGTTGTGAAGTATTAAGGGTTTGTAGAGGGCTACCCTCAGCAGAGCCACTCTTCTTTATATGATTGAGCCAGCTTTTGGCCACTGTTAGGTACACGTCAAAGATATCTCGCCTTTTCTTTAGTCGGCGAATCGATTCAGGGATAGTCAGTTGTCCGGCAAGCTGATCAGGGTGCATTTATTTTTATTATTGTTTGTACACCAGAATTTCCTACCCAGCAGCCAATGAAGGCTTCTATATTTGAATTAATCTCATCTCTTTTTGTTTGAACATGTTTTTTCCATGTTAGTCTGCGGTCCAGATGAATGCCTAAGTATTTAACTGTGCTTTGGTCCTCCTTACGCAGGATAAATGTTACGTGCACAGATTTGGATACACTAGCAGTAATTCGCCATTTGGCCAGCCATTTCTCCATTTTATGTAGACCCCTTTGTAGGAGCTCGGAAGCTTGAGATGAACTTGGGCTTGAAGTGAGTAGAGCAGCATCATCTGCAAAAGTGGCAACCGTGACTCCTTCACTTTGTGGTAGGTCGGAGGTGAACAGGTTATACAGAACGGATCCGAGAACAGACCCCTGAGGCACCCCTGCCTTAATCCTATGCAGGTCTTAGGTGCAATTAGTTTCCTTTACTTGGGATACTCTATTAGCTAGGTAAGATTTGAGGATATCTTAATATGTAGGTATGTGGTAGTAACATCTTTCTTACATAACAGGCCCTCATGCCACACTCTGTCGAAGGCCTGTTGAATGTCCTAGAAAGCTGTCGAGCAGGACTCTTTTTTCGTATGTCTTCCAAATTATTCTACAGACTCTGTAGACCTGCTTTGTGGTGGCATGTTCCCCTCTAAATCCGAATTGGTGGTTAGGGATGATGGACTTCTCTTTGATGACATTGTTAAGTCTATGTAGCAATATCTTCTCAAACAATTTTGACAAGGTTGCCAAAAGGCTGATGGGTCTGTACGAAGTAACTTCATGAATAGGTTTGCCTGGTTTGGGAACCATCATGATTTGTGAGACTCTCCACAGTTCCGGAAAGTAGTCTACTCTCAAAATAGCATTAAATCAAAACAAAACAAAATCAATCCCATACATTGTTTATTCTATTCTACAAACCTATTGCCACCTGTCTGAAGGGGCTTATGTGGTATCAATAGGTACTATTCATTACTTTGACTCGGAATTGTATACCAGCCAGCCCACCCGGGTCGTGAGAAACGTAATATACAGAATTTGAGTGCCATAAATATATTAACACTATCTCTGTAACATTACACAATCAGTTTTAACCCCTTTTTCTGTCACACGCCTTTTATGTATCACTTGTATGAACAATAACGCCTTCTGTGAGAAAATTAGGTGTTTTGAACTTGTCTGCCACTCATATAATTATAATAACCTAGATGGTACACTTCAGAGTCTGACGAAATCATAACTTTTGACTATAATATGCATGAGAATTTCTAAAATATAATTTTGTTATATAATATTTTGATGAAAAACTGTTTTAATGTATTGCAAAATTGGAACTGGCAGGTACTTAAGTGGTAATACGTAATCAAGACATGCTTCTAGTTCTTTCCTGCCCGCGTAGACAAGTGGGAATTTAGTTGGCCGGCGTATCGTAGAAATGATGATTGTATTGGATTGGCACGTACCTATATTGACTGGTGGTTCCCCCGGCAGAGTAGAATTTGGACCCCCATTTCTTCCCATATGGTGCCCAGACTCAGCCTCAGATGCATGGTTCGAGTCAACAAGTGTCCGGCAGACGGCAATAGGGTCACCCCCTATTACGTGGGACCGAATTCAATGATTGGTGAAATGTGGGTGTTAATTCACCTCTGCCTAACCATCAGTACGTATGTACGTATGACAGTCAATTTATGTATATCCCAAATCAAATCAAATTCATGTATCGTATCATAATTCATTCATTGATCAATGTTCTTCTTCCGCTTTGCGTTAATCCCAGTCGCATCCGAAGCTTCCACCTCGGAGTATGGGGTCCGCTTTAGCAGTCTAACTGCGAATTTCGTTGAACTTCGTTTTTTTCCGGGAAGCGACTGCCATCTGACTTTCACAACCTCGAACCTCGATATCGAAGCATTGCAGACCAGTTTTTTTTTAATTGTTTTATACCACTTGGTAGACAGACAAGCACACATGAAGTGGTTACCGTGGCCTATGGACGTGTGCAACACCAAGGGAGTCGCACTCGCGCTGTCAACCCTGTAAAAGTTGTTGGTTTTTAGGGCTCCAACTTAACTTAGCGTGCTTAAAATATTTGCACTGAGCTGGGATCGAACCCTGCCTGTTGCCTAGCGGCCGCACACTGATCAGTCTATTATATTCTATTCCACAATGTGCCACTTGCCTAGAGGGGCTGTAAGTACTTTTTCTGTTATTGCGATCTGACTAGGAGACATTCAGTAATATTTAAGTGGTGATGGATGATCTGTAAGGTACAGGTCCAAGGACATACACTCTTTTTTTTTTTGATAGTCGGTCTTGAGGGACTCTTCTTAGTCTTCTCACTCTTGGGAATATTTCCTCTATAAGTAGGTGTGCCAATAAGTTAGGATGCAGTTGCTTTCTTTATATTTCCAATCCTTAATTATGTTTTGAAGATCCTTAATAATGTTTTGTAAATTTTTAGGTGGCAGACGAGCACACGGCCCACCTGATGGGAAGTGGTTACCGAAGCCTATGGCCGTGTGCAACACCAGTGTGTGAATTAAGGACCAGGCATTAAAAATGTTAGTGACCGACATCCATGCGGTCTTATGAAAGGACTAGCTGACCCGCGCCAGCTTCGCCATTGGCATATTTTGACGCCTCATATCATCTATTTGAGCCTGTATTTCTTTAGTTTTCAAACAATGTACAGGAATCTACTGGACTTCTTGACATTTATGATCACTGCTCCGCTCCCTTAAGTAGTAGCGTGATGATATATAGCCTTAAACCTTCGTCGATAAACGGACTATTCAACACAAAAATAATTATTTGATACAGTAGTTAACTTTTAAACTTTCGGGTTCCATGATACACAATAATGTCAGCCTGTGACCACGGCCACGGCCGGTGTCACCTTTTTTTTTATACCACTTAGGTGACAGACAAGCACACGGCCCACCTGATGGAAAGTGGTTACCGTGGCCTATGGACGTGTGTAACACCAGAGAAGCCACACTCGCGCTGCCGACCCTGTAAGCACAGAGTCTCTGTGCCATCAGTGTAGAGGACAAAGCAGGACAAGCCTTTAGTCATCCCACTGACAACACAAATTCTCCAAAGAGCTCTGGCTACCTTACTCACCACTGGGAACACAGCACGAAGTTATTATAACCGCGGTATTCTGTAGGGTGGAGGTACTTCTCCAGTCGGACTGCTCAATTAGGCGGACATACCGCAGTGTCGAAACGACAGGTAAATCAAAGGTATGTTTGTACCTATATCGCGTTAATTCCCATAAATATTATTGTGAAACAGTAATTCCTGATATTAGCGTGTACAAACAAACACTCTTCAACTTTATAATGTTAGTATAGATCCCTTTGCCTGACACTTTACAAAAAGGCTTTAAAAGCAATAGGTTATTTTCACATTGTGACACGTTTTTTTTTTTTTTTCATCTATACCTAGTTCTAAAACCCTTTTTTTACCATTGAAGGCTTTTTTTTTTAATTTACCGTTTGCAAAATTTTATATTATTTAGTTGCAAGCATAGGCTACAATTGCATTGTATACTTTATTTTTTTATTTTCTAAAAACTACACTACACTTAGATATCCACGACAGGATAGGTACACCCATATTTCATCAGCTAATCTTCGGTTTCACGTTATCAACTAAGTAGGTACCTTTTTCTCCAATCTGGTACTATAGGCATACTTTGAATAACCTAGGACGTTTAGGTATATTACTTGTATTAAAACGCTAAAAAATGCAGTTTTTATGCATTTACTAACAGAACACACGGTATATAACATGCACAAGCAGAGCTGTGTCTGTATGTAGAACATATAAAACATTGTACCCTACAGCAGCGAGGGGTCCCTATAAGCCGATTCCTACCGGCTTGCTCTGCAAAGGGAGGCGTTGCTAGGGATGTTTAAATTTATACTCTAATAAATAATACACATAATGCAATATCCATCACTCGACCTTTAACGATGATGTTTTCATTTTTCAATAATCATTTTCTCTCCTCATATTCGCATAAATAAGTCACTGTTACACTTAATAAATACAATACTTGTAACACAAATCAATTTCATATCGACGGTTGAAGCCAAAAGGGTAGACACGACATCGCCATTTCAAAGAAAAATGGTCCTTAACAAGAACATTAAAAGTTTACAATACAGTGATTTTCGTATCAACTGTCGTAGTACATACGCCTTTTGGCTTCTAAACCTTTTTCTCACCAACGAATAAAATACTAGCTCATTATTTGGGCGACGACGTCAGATGCTAAAACTAATGGCGTTACATGTGACTATCTTATGTCTGTCCTTCTCACACTCACACAATCAAGCATTTCTTATCACGTTTCCTCTTCAATCGCAATCTGAAATTAAAGAGAATTATTATTCATTGTGATAGATTATTTCGACTGGGGCAGTATAATTTACAAGTTACAAGGCAAATGGCAGGTTATTTTAGTATGGATGAACTTTTTTTAATGTTTTGCCGCGTCGTTCGCGGCAGAGTAGAATTTGGACCACCCCATCTCCTCCCATGCGGTGTCGTATAAGGCGACTAAGGGATTAGGCTGTTTAACACCAGACAGATATATATAGCTCAGACTCAGGCACAGATACAAGGCTTGAAGTCAAAGTCAAAAATAATTTATTCTGTATAGACCATTATATCGGCACTTACAAAACGTCAACAAAAAAGTAACATGAATATCAGTTTAGTAAATGGACCACCAGTTCGAAACGCGGCTCCGACCTGAGAAGACTCCGGCAAGAAACTCAGCGGGCATTTCTTGAGTTAACAATAGTGCCCGGAAGACGGCAATAGGCTCACCCCCTATTACGTGGGACCGAATTCAATGATTGGTGAAATGTGGGTGTTAATGCCCCTCTGCCTAACCCTCCGGGGATAAAAGCGTGATTATATGTATGTATGTAATGTTTTAATATGCGCCCACCACCGGGGCCGGTGGGGGAAGTTATGTCGGACTTGAACCGACTAAAACGCACGCCGACTGTGTGGGCCGCAGGTTGCCGGGGGTGAGATATCTGAGACATATGCCTGGCACCCCAGCAGTGAGGATAAACCCAAATTTTCATTCATACCATATTTATGTGGTAGATTATTAATAATATATAATATTCTACACAACGCTATCTAGACCCATGGTAAGCATAGTTTAACTAGCTTGTATTATGGAATCTAGAATACGGATAATCATACTTAAATACATTTTTTTTTTTTTGTAAATACATACATATTATACATAGAAATACCCAGACCAATGCAAATACTCATGCATACAAATATTTGCACTGAGCGGGGATCGAACCCGCGCCTCCTGCATAGCAGTCGCGTTCACTACCACCACGCCACAGAGACTGTCATGTTATTTCTTGTCTGATCAATAAAGAAACGCTCTAATAGATTGATATATGATTATGGCCAACACAAATGAAGATTGATTTTAATTGTGTAAAACTCGCCAGGATATTTCTTTTTATACCACTTAAGTGGCAGACACGGTCCACCTGATGGAAAGTGGTTATCGTGACCTATAGACGTGTGCAAAACCAAGGGAGTCACACTCGCGCTGCCTACCCTGTAAGCACAGAGTTTCTGTGTCGTCAGTGTATATATTTACCATGTTTATTGTGTTTAACAAGTTTATTTTTATCTAGGACACGCCAATTTGAATTCACCTCGCCTGATGGTAAGCTATAGGCAAAGTCTCTGGAAACAATATACATAGTAAATATGCCAGCGAGTTTTACACCAACTTTGCATTGTTAGTCCAGAATCAGGGTGATTCTTCGAATTGTCAACCTCTGTCCAACCACTGACATTGTAAAAATGCCATTAATTGTAAACTTTACGCATATGCTGTTAAAGTCTACTTACCATTTGTCAGACGTTATTTCCTAGCCTGTAGCGCATTAGACAGCCAATCCATCGCCTGGTCCAGCCCCTCGCCGCGGACGGCCGAAGTCTTAAAGATCTGGAAGGTGCGGTCGCGCAGAGCATCTAGGCCTAGGGCCTGGTGGACCTCGGCCACGGTCAGGCAGCCGGCCATATCCTGCTTGTTGGCTAGGACTACTAATATTGCATTCGCTAATTCTTCCTCCTGTAATGTAATAATGTAAATATTAGTATTATATAAATGTATGTATTTTATACCACTTATGTGGTGAACAAGCACACCGCCCATCTGATGGACGTATGCAAAACCGGTGACGTTACACCCGTGCTGCCACACGTCGGCTGATTTGAAAAACGTCATCAGCATCTTCGAAAAAGGTGAACTTCGCAAGATGTCCAAAGGTTGCAAAATTCTCCTTTCGCAAAACCCCTTGTCAAAGATTTACTACCACTAGTGAAATAAATAAATTTACTATGATTTTTTTTTCATTTTTTTATACCACTTAGGTGGCAGACACGGCCCACCTGATGGAAAGTGGTTACCGTGACCTATGGACGTGTGCAAAACCAAGGGAGTCACACTCGCGCTGCTAACCCTGTAAGCACAGAAGGTTTCTGTGCCGTTAGTGTAAAAGACAAAGCAGGACAAGCTTTTGGTCTTACCACTGACAGCACAAAAACTCTCCAGTGAGCTCTAGCTAACCGCCGGGAACACAAAATGAAGTTATTATGGCCGCGGTATTTTGCAGGGTGGAGGTACTTCCCCAGTCGGACTGCTCAATTGGACGGAAATACCGTCGAGTCCTACCTCCTCGTTTTTACGTGTTTAGTAATTTATTTCGATATTTTTAGTTAGTAAAATTTAAAAAAAATATGTAATTATTGCACTCTTACATTATAATTCATAAAGGTTTAAAAATTGATAATAAAAGTAAAAACCTGTTCTCAATAAGGAAACATCACAGAGTAGATAAGCAGAATGGAAAAGTGTAGTTTTACAATTGACTAGGTATCTGATTAGGATCTACATCTTTATCTACTGTGACATCCAGTCCTAGGGACAGTACTTATCTTGACAATTACAACACGCTAATGAATATAACTTGTACAATGACACAGGCTTAACTTTTTTTGTTTTTTTTTTTCTAGAGAATATATTTGTATTATTAAGGTTTTTAGGGGGAGAGAGTTTGGTCTTGTAAAAAAAAAAATTGTTCACACGGATTAATCAATATGTTTATTTACGAACCATAAAAATTTTAGATCCTACCACATAATCACTCAATTGGCCCACATTTTAAGACCCATTTATACAAGCTACAAACAGGCCTCAAAACCCTACATACAAGCCCCAAAACCCTACACATAGGCCCCAAAACCCTACACATAGGCCCCAAAACCCTACACATAGGCCCCAAAACCCTATATACAGTCACCGAACTCCAATATACAGTCCCCAAAAACCCTACATACAGGCCCCAAAACCCTACACATAGGCCCCAAAACCCTGTATACAGTCACCAAACCCCAATATACAGTCACCAAACCCCAATATACAGTCACCAAACCCCAATATACAGGCCCCAAAAACCCTACATACAGGCCCATACACCCACTATTTATTTGGTAATTTTATTAGGGAGATTTTTTAAGAAAAAATATTTTATTGGTACCTATGCAGACCAAAACTATATTGAGGAAGGACATATAGAACAATGAAATTAATGGTGATGCAGTCAGGTTATAAGATTTTTATATTCAAATGTACTTCTGAACGTAACTAGTATCTGCTAGTTTTATTATGTTTGTGTAAATTAAGTTGGCAATAAAGTTCAAGAAAAAAATAATAAAAACATTATTCTACCCAGTCTTACAAGAACCGGATCCCTCACCACCAGAATAGACTAGCACAGAGTCTCGGAAATCAACTGGTAACATGACGGTTAAAAAGATTACACACATGGGATAACCTCTAAGAGAGAATTAAAGGAAGGCTGCCTAATAGTGGGAAGTCATGCCTAACACGAAAAACAACTGCTAACGGTTTGAACTGAAACCGAGGGCATGTTAGGTCCAAAATAACAAAAAAAAAGACTTGTATCAACAGGAAAAGTCATGATTTCCTGTTGACCTATTGATATTTTTATTTTTAGAAATAAAAATTAACGATTTCGAGTTCAATTTCTTAGTACAGAATGGTTACTGTCACACAAGTGTTGCGCAAATTCGGTACAGGCTTGTTCTTTGGTGGTATACAAACACAGCCCACCTGATGTAAAGTGGTTACCGTGGCCTATGGACGCGTGCAAAACCAAAGGAGTTACACTCATGCTGCCTACCCTGTAAGCACAGTTTCTATGCCGTCAGTGTAAAAGACGAAGCAGGACAAAGCTTTTGGTCTTCCCACTGACAGCACAAAATCTCTCTAGTGAGCTCTGGCTATCCTACTCACCACTGGTAACACAACACAAGGTTATTATGGCCGCGGTATTCTATAGGGCGGAGGTACTCTATAATTGGCCGGTAATACCGTCGTTTCCAACCTACCTCCTTGAATTAAAGTTTCTTAAGGTACATAATAGATTTCAATTTCTTAGAACGATAAATCTAATTGCACCTGTGCGAAAACTGTCAGGATTGATACTATAAAATTGAGTAATGAGAAGGATCCGAAATGTATATTAATATTGTTGATTGATGGCACTTGGTGAATGGCACCTGCTACACATATTGAATCAGACATTTTGTACTCTTCCATTGTATTTTATTATTCACCTAACCAGTTTCACCCCATGGTACTCTCAAAAGTTTAAATGGCGGTTGACCGCCACCGAGCAAAGAAAAACGACTGTGAAAAGTACAAAGTGTCTTATTCAATATATACTTTGTATGATTTGAGATAGTAGTCGACAACATAAACACCTACACCCTAGACTAGCACTTAATTTAAAAATGGAATTTTATTGTTAATATGATAAAATCTAAATCTCACGGGGATATGTACCATGTTTTGAGTAACCAATATTTCAGAACTGTTTATGGGACTTGTAAAAGTGCTAAAATATTGGTTACTTCATCAAAGACAAGGTATATATCCCGGTGAATATTACACAATAAAACCATTACTATATGCAAGGCAATGCTGCCAGCATAATGGGCACTTTTGCACCAGCTACCTCGAGGGGGTGGGTTAATAGATTAAATATAATATGACTTTTATTAATTTTGATACACAATAAAAACAGACAAATTAAAAAATATATAATAATTCATCATCATCATCATCATGTCAGCCCCATATAGTCCACTGCTGAACATAGGCCTCTCCCAGACTTCCAGAATGACCGATCTAAAGCAGCCCGCATCCAGTGCTTCCCGGCCACCTTTATGAGGTCGTCCTTCCACCTGGCCGTTGGGTGTCCTACGCTGTTTGCTTGTACGTGGTTGCCATTCCAGAACTTTTTTTTTTTTTAATATTATAATAATTATAGTTTAATAATTTATAATAGCCAATTAGACAGGGTTCTAAAATATACTAATAAGACAGGGATCTAATATAGACTAATTAGACAGGGGTTGTATACTCAAATACATCAATAAGAATGCAGAATAAGTCTATAATGTTAAATTGAGACATTGGTAGCTTAGTAGTAACAGAGTTGGCCATATGATAGAGGTCCCAGGTTCCATCTTAATCACACTTCTGATGGGAACCCACACCTGACACAAGTGATTCAGCTTAAGATTTCAACATTCTATAAAATGGAATAAATTCCACCTCAAAACATTAATTTTTGATTTGGCTGTCTATTCTCACCCTCACACAAGGACTCAATGCAAACACTTACCCTTAGCATATGCACCAGTTCATCTTTTGATATTCCTATTCGATCTCTGTCTGCGGAGTCCACTACATATATTATCGCATCTGTGTTTCCATAGTAACACCGCCAATAGGGCCTAAAAAATTACGTTATATCAATGCAATTTCATATGCCATAAAATTTCAGTTATTGCATAAAACAACAGATAATAAATACCGTATTAAAGGAGGCCACATTGGACTATGAAAAACGTAACCTATTGACACAAACAACTTTCTCACCTTATACTGGTCTGCCCACCAAGGTCCCACACTTGAAACTTCAGGTTTTTGTATGTAACTTGTTCTACATTAAAACCGATAGTCGGTATTGTCGTAACCACTTCACCAACTTGCAATTTGTACAATATAGTCGTCTTTCCGGCGCCGTCTAGACCGAGGATCAAAATCCTCATTTCTCGGGCCCCTAACAACCCTCTGAAGTAACTAAATAGACCGCCTGTAATACACCGACATAATACATTGACTTTATGCTATAAACGCAGAATAAAACACATTTTACGACAATTAATACATACCCATTTTCTGATAAGCTTAGCCTATTTTAATACATTAGTTGTTACGTCTAAGGAATGATTATGTATTGTGCCTTAGCATTAAATGTTTCCAATATTTTTATTTTTGCTATCTACACTTTAAATTTACGTATTCAATCACTTTTAACGATAAATAAAGACATTTTATCATAAAGCCTAGGAATCATTTGACGTGTAAGCAAGCACTCATTTAATATTATTGCCAGCATGAAAAAATAAAAAGGTGTAAAATTCACAAATATTTTGTGTTAGGTATTTGATTCTAACATAATAAATCAATGTTACAAAATTAGATTTTTAATTGATTGATACATTGATACATTAGCCAACTGTAAATGATGCTATAATAGCAATATATACTTATACAAAAAAAATATAAAAATATAATTTGGATTGTCAATGTGCATGAGGTGGCTTTGTAACACAAGTGACAGCTAGAGTAAACTTGGGGAGCACGTTTTTCGCGTAAAGTCCTTTTCATGAAAGAAGTCCCGCAGACGCAGCGCTGTAGTCGAGCGACATAATGTTGCCAGGCTTAAGAAAAACTTTTACCATACTTTTAATTTTATTAACAACCTACTAAAATTATTCTCAGAATATTTAATATAATATTAAAGTTCTACACAATTATAATTATTATGAAATGAAATGCAAGCAAGGTAAGCAGGTATTTCGTACCCTTTCTGTTCGGGTCAGGTTATTGTTGCATTTAGAAATTACTGTCATGTCAAATTTATAATGTCGTATTGTTTACCAACGAAAAATGAAATGAAGGTGTACATCATCATCATCATCATCTCAGCTGCATATAGTCCACTGCTGCACACAGGCCTCTCATGGATTAACGGAACGACCGATCTAAGCCAGCCTGTCTCCAGTGCTTCCCGGCGACCCCAAACCACGTCTGTCCGCACGCGGTCGCTACTTTAGGTATATATATAATAAAACAAGAAAATTCTTCAAACTTTTATTGAATAATTGTGATCATCGGCCATACTAACGTCACTGTCGGAAGAGTGAATGTATTCAGAATCAGACTCTGTTTCACTATCACTAGCCGTAGATATGATAAATCGATCCATTTCTTCATCTATAACACCGTCATTTTTTATATATTCCTCCTCTAAATGTTCTACATGCTTGCACTGAGCGGCCCAATCTTCCGCTGTAATACTTTCAAAAGCCTCTTCCGTTATTTTTACGATTTCCTTAGGATCTTGGGCCACGTTTTTATCCGCCACCCGTCTTTTCACAAGGCTCCACATTTTTTCGATCGGATTGAGATCGCAGTGATAAGGCGGCAACTTTAGGACTTCGTGATTGTGTGATTTCAATAATTCATCAACAGCATATGTTGGAGGTCCTTTGTTTTGTTTGACTAGGTCAAACAATACAGCCTTTGTCCACGTGTTTTCAAAATAAATTCCCTTTTCTTGCAGCCATTCTTGCATACTACTTTTTAAGCTCGACATTGTTGGTGCCTTGTTTATTTGAGTACAATGGTAAGGAGCATTGTCCATTACTATGAGAGATCTTTCAGGTAGGTTCGGAATCAATTTTTCATTCAACCATTTCAAAAAATTTTTAGCGTTCATGTCGTCGTGGTAATCTGAAGATTTGGATTGTGACTTAAACATCAACAATGCACCACTTATGAATCCATTTTCTGTTCCCGCATGAGCGATTATCCAACGACTTCCCGATGAGTCTGAGACATACATACCTGGCTCCTCCTCACTCTGCCAACAACTTTTAGCGTGATACGTATTATGTATATAGGTCTCGTCTAAATATACAACCGGTTTTTTTTCTATGGTGCGATTTCTTCGCATCCTTTCCAAATACCTGGTACGCCATGCAGTGATATCATAGCGTTCCATAAGCAGTTTACGTTTTGATTGGCATCGTTTATATTTAAAACCTATGCTGTGTAATATTCTGTGCAATGTTACAATGCTTCCCTGATAATTTATATCTTCTCTCAAAACTGCGCGTAATTTACCCAATGTGGGCAATTCTTTCCTCACAACATAAAAAAAGTGAATTTTTTGTCTTATGGCGCACAAATCGAACCCATCCAAGTCGATTTTTTTGGGATGCGGGCGACTCTTCCCCGGGGTGACGATTTTCGTTGAAGTACTAGCCGCTGTTTTTCCTTCTTTTGTGATTCTTGACACCGTTTTCTCCGACACGCCTGCAATCATATTATACATGAATTAGCATAATTTGCACTTTTATTATAATTTAAGATCTTGTGTAATTATACTATTTTTACAAGTTAAGCTTAATATAATAATAATAAATAAATATTCCACAACATTATCTTGTAATGGAATCACAGTGGAATCTAGAATACGGATAAACATACTTATATACTTTTCTTGTGAATACATACACATTATATATAGAAACACCCAGACTAATGCATAGCGTAGTGGTAATTAATGTGTAATTAATATTCTAATATTCTAGGACAATTTACACCTACTATAGAACCACCCAGACCAATGCATATATTCATATTCATGCACACAAATATTTGAACTGAGTGGGAATCGAACCCGCGCCTCCTGCGTAGCAGTCGCGTGCACTACCACCACGCTACAGAGGTCGTCGTTACTTCATAGTTAAAATTAAAATATTATTGTCTCATAAATAAAAATACTAAACCAAATATTCCCATCTTAACGACAAAAAATCTTCATATAGCAACCCTAAAAAGTACCTGTCATGGCGGCAACTCTCTTGCGAACATTATTTATTGGTATCAAAACACCTTGATTCTGATGCTCCGCTTCACAGAATTCCTTCACCTTCAATATAATTTCTCGACCCGCACTTTTTACAACTTTTGGCATCGTAAACAATCCTATTAGCGCGCTTAATCCAATTAAAAACACAACAATATCTACCACAATACACACCCTTGATAACATCGACAATCGACAACATGGCTGATCTGTCAAATTTAGTTCCACAAATCACCGTGGGACTTCTTTTATGAAAAGGACTTTAACCGGTGACGCGCTATTAATGATCGGCAAACTGAGCGCCCCAGGTGCAAAGTGCGTTTTTAGGTCCCTTTAGTGGTTTCTTAAATATAAAAAAAAATTAAACACTTTTATGTTGCTAGTCGTCAGCTACAATCCTAACATGAAGGAACTGCATTAACCACGCCAGCTCAACAGGATGTTCGTAATTGAGAGCTCATGATTTAAGTATACTTGTATATTATATCTGGGTATAAGCAGGTGGATAGGTATAACTCATTATAAAGGTTCTCATTTCTGTTCTGATGTAGCTGCAACAGCAACGAATGCACCAAGGCTGCACCCTTAAATGCGCCTGTGATTTTTTTTATAGCAATCTGTAACATGGGTGTTAATTGCAATCATAAATAGACTAGACTCATAGGTACCCTATTATTTATTTAGATTTTTCAAATGCCATGAAGTAATTTACGCTTTTTGGAAGATTATGTTAATAAACTCTCGTCTTTGTAGCTGAGTTCAGTACGTAGGTACCTATTCTTATTAGTCTCTCTAGTTAAATTAAATTATTGCTTGTATTAGAGATCGGTTCATGTCAATAAATGAAATAACCAGGGTTCAAACCCGTGATCTCTTGATCACAAGTCACAAATTTTAGTCACTAAGTTAGATACAGTGATTAGCTTCTATGTTGAAAAATAAACAGTGACCTCATAACCTTAATACCAGGATTTGAGACAAAAAATGTTATAAATCTAAACGCATTACGGGGCGCCTTAATTAGATGTTATTAAGATTTATTTAAAAAACAACTGGGCAACTGTGAGTCGGGCTCGCACTCAAAGGGTTCCGTACTATCGTGCAAGTTAAATATAACACTACTAGTTAAGATTTAGACCGTGGCTACGCATTTAATAGATTTGAATTTAATTAAATTTTTAACTTAAGGGGCCCGGAGGACTCCTCCAGGAGGCTACGCGGGTATCGTGCGGTCCATGGCCCTGTACGTGTGTCCCATGTGGGCGGATACCCTGAGAGGCAGGCACATGCTCGTGCTGCGCGGTCCGCACTGATGGCCTGCCGGATCATCAGGGGGTACCGCACGATATCGTTTGACGCGGCGAGTCTCCTAGCCGGATCGCCACCGTGGATCCTGAAGCGAGATCCCTTTCGGCGCTATACCGGTTCCGAAAGGCGGTACGGGAGCGGGTCACGATCCCGGCCCTAAAGATATTCGAGCGGCGAGATCCTGGCTCCACAGGGATATGGTGGCGTAATGGGAGATACGACTTTCGTGGGGATTTTTCGCACGTAAAAAATTCACAAGAAAATAAAAATCAGACTCAGCCTCAGATGCATGGCTCGAGTCAACAATAGTGCCCGGAAAACGGCAATAGTCTCACCCCCTATTACGTGGGACCGAATACAAATATTGGTGAAATGTGGGTGTTAATTCACCTCTGCCTAATAATCCTCCAGGGATAAAGACGTAATTATATTATGTATGTATGTAAAAAAAACACCTACACTCGGTGTCCAGCTCGCCTCTTGCCCTGTAAGAGCAGCCCAGCACGTGAGAGAGATTGGGAAAGAGAGGGGTACTGACGTCTCCGATGCTCTATCTACCTAATAGGGTTCCGTAGATTACCCTTCGATTAGGGAACCCTAAAAACTTGTGTACTTTATACACGAGCCATAGATATTATCAGGCGGATAATGTACCGACCAGGGGTTTTCCAAACATTGGGTAAGCACCCATGAAGATATCTATTTTTGTAAAGTAAATATTGCTGTCGGTTTCCACTTTAGTGATGGTGACGACATTATAATAAGACTATCAACAGGATACGAGTTAATAATGATGGTTGATCGCTTATTAAATAAGCTCCCGAATGAAATAAAGAATTTACCTATAACATAACATAACATAAACTCACGCCTACATCCCCGAAGGGGTAGGCAGAGGTGCTAGCACCCACTATTCGCCAGTTTATGCTTAGGTCCCAATGTAATAGGTGGCGAACCTATTGTCATTAACCGGGCACTTATAAACCTGCGATAAATACACACATAACTTCGAGAAGCATCGAAAAGTCATTGGTGTGTGCCATGGTAAAACCTGGGATCGCACCCGAGACCTCGTCTCAGCAGTCCATTACCCATACCATTAGGCTACCTCGGCTTTTACCTGTAAATACATTTTAAAATGTAATTAAAAATAAACTGTGTCAAAAAGGTTATTAAATAATTCAAGAATATAATAATAATAAATATTCTTTTTTTTTTATACCACTTAGTTGGCAGACAAGCTCACGGCCCACCTGATGGGAAGCGGTTACCGTGGCCTATGGAGGTATGCAACACCAGAGGGGTGTCACACTCGCGCTGCCGACCATGAAGAAACCTTTTGATGCCCCTCTTGAAGAACCCCATATTGTAGTGTACACCAAATTACACAAATGAATATGGATTTTTATACATAATAATGTACAATGGAATATTTAGATGATAAACAAGCTTGACGACACTGTCAAAAATCCATATAATTTTAGGTTAGAAAGTAATGCTGTTAAAATCCAAAATTAAAGGGCTTTTTGCAGAGTGAAAGAAAAAGTGAAATGAAAAATAAATGAAAATTCATTTATTTTTGGACTAAGTATAAGCGTATAGAAAAAAAAAAGTTTTTTTGCAGTGTCTGTGGTATAACAGTGCTTCAGTAGAATTCAGAGCCTGGGGAGTCACACTAGTGCCGCCGACCCAAAATATAAAAAAAATTTTTTTAGATCGCTCTAGCTAGAATTTAGAGCGTTTAGCAACTTTGGGTGGGTAGTATCTAGGTACCTGCTATCAACCTAGGGTACCTGAACACTGTACTTCAGTTATTCATAATGATTTCTGCATCATTCAAATATTAATACCAAGCATCCAAAGCTCGCACTTAGAAGTCCATGTTCCACTCTCCTGCTCTTTTAGTTAGTTTTAGCTTTTATGGAAGCGACTGCATCTGACCTTCCAACCGCGAGATTCTAAACAGACCCACATTGAAATGGTATATCTCTGTCGCACCATTAAGGCCTGGAATTCATTACCAGCCCACGTGTTTCCTTCTTCCTACTGTCCCGGGTCCTTTAAGCGGGGCGTGAAAAAGCATATTATGATGAGGCCGTCAAGCTGAGTGTCACCATTGTCACACGGTATGTGTAAGTAATGGTGACCCTCTTTTCTGGGACTTTGCCTTCAGCTTACCACCAGGCAAGGCGAAGTCTAATTGACGTGTCCTATATAAAAAAAAAAATGTGGTTCCAAAAAGGCCACATTAAGCGATTCCGCTAAAAACGAGTAACTTTATGAATTTGTCATAGATTTCGAAGTTATGTGTGTATTTATCGCAGGTTTATAAGTGCCCGGTTAATGGCAATTGGTTCGCCACCTATTACACTGGGACCTAAACATTAACTGGCGAAATGTGGGTGCTAGCACGTCTGCCTACCCTTTCGGGGATATAGACGTGAGTTTTTGTTACGTTATGTTTCAATAGACATACTTAGATTTAATCATGGCTTTATTCCCAAAGGATTAGGCAGAGGTAAATTAACACCCAGACCAATTGTGCCACCAATCAATGTGGCCCCCCGTAATAGGAGGTGAGCCTATTGCCGTCTTTCGGGCACTACTGTTGACTCGAGCCTTATTCTACTGTACTATCTGTGCCTGAGTCTGAGCTATATATATCTGTCTGATGCTAAACTTCCCTATCTCTTAGTCGCCTTGTAAGACACCGCATGGGAAGAGATGGGGTGGTCCAAATTCTACTCTGCCGGGAATCACGCGGCTGATAGATTCCTATATAATTCGTAAAATGGTCACTCATATCAGCAGAATCACATTAATTCAGCATTAAAAATATTATCCTAATACAATTCCAATGAAGTGGCCTTTCTAGACCGGCTGTACTATCTCTTGCTATCAAAGTGTACCACAAAAGACATCATCACCACATAAAATCATAATTGTATTTTATATCTTATCTCATATCACAGATAACATAGGTAACAATGTGACACAGGTGAATAGACCTCGGCTAATGACGTGACGTCACATGACGCAGACTCCTGCGTCATAGCCCCACCTACATATCCGATCTAACACTCAAACATTGACAGCCGCGTGCGCAGGAGACTTGACAAATTTAGTATATACTCTTTTCAAGAATATTAGCAAATTCCTTGAATTATCAAGTCACTGCTGGGCTTACCTGAAAATTTTTACCGTCATGTTAATTGAGGAAATATTGAGCATTCCGTTGGTAGTTCGAAGAATTATTTTGTACCACTTAGGTGGCGGACAAGCACCTTATATATAGTGGCCTATGGGTGTTTGCAACACCAAGGGCGTCAAGCTCGTGCCACCGACTCAGTAGAGACCTTCTAATTCCTGAAAAAATTCTTGAAGAATTTTTAACCGTCCCACCCCCATAGTGATACGTGGTGAGGTTTCTATCTGAAAGTGTGGGGAGGCCACTACCCAAAATCATATGTATTTTTTTTGGTACAAGTTATTTAAAAAAGAAACTGAATATTTACTATTTTTGCGCTCAATTTTTTTTTATATATATAGAACTGTTGTGGTTTCTCAAAATAGGTACATAAGCGCCATCTGTCAACTGTTTGTCTATGTAAAACATTGTCACAATAAAACTATCTTCTTATGTTTTTAGTGTCTCTGTACTCTTTATAATGAATTATTAATAAGAACACGTCAATTAGACTTCGCCTTGCCTGATGGTAAGCTGAAGGCAAAGTCTCAAAAAAGAGGGTCACGATTACTTACACATACCATGTGACAATGGTGACACTCAGCTTAAAGGACCCGGGACTGTAGGAAGAATGAAACACGTGAGCTGGTAAGTGAATTCCAGGCCTTAATGGTGCGACAGAGGAAAGAGTCTCCGAACCGCTTGGTTCTTGATCGGATGTTCTGCACCGTGTGCGGTGACATCTACAGAAAATAAATATACATGACATCTCACTATACCCCTACCTCCCCTCTGGTAGTATTTCGAGATCGTTCGAGATGTTCTTAAAGCATGTGTTTACAGCTTTTTATCCTCAAGCCGCAAGGTGAGAGACAGTATCATTTTATTATCTAAGTTTAACGGACGAGTCTCTGGCGGAGTGGCCCCAGGATTTTCTCTCTGTATTGGGGGTCAAACGACAGTCGCTTCAAAACCAAGATAAGCCAAATGCAAAAGAAAGAGTTGGAGATTTGTTCCTCAGGCTCCAAAGTGCAAGCTTGGATGCAATCGGGTCTAATGAAGACTTAGAAAAAAGCGTGTTAAAAAGAATATTTAAAAGTATAACGGAATTTAACTAGTAGGTAATAAACTGTACCACAGTATCCGCACTATCGTTGAACGTTTTACGATGTGGAAAAAAAATAGAGGCCTTGACACTATTGCTGAATCATCTCCGTCGCATTTACCTGAGACGCCGAGATAAGGAGATAGGTTAGCTAAATATATATACAGAATTTAAAAATAGACGCTGCGAAGACGTATTGTTCAATCATTGTAGTATATATAGGTACACCTTTGAGGATGCCGTAAAGCGGAACCGGTCTATTAAAAAATACTGTGGAAACAAATTCCACCAAGTGCCATTAATGAGCGTCTGTAGTTTAGTGGTTAAGGAGACAGCCTTACGATCCAGAGGTCCCGCGTTCGAATCCTGGTCATAACACTACCGACGTGAACCCACTCCTAACACAAGCAATTTAGCTTAGCTGGAGGGGTTAGAGGGAAACAGCATAAATATACTATTTATCTATAGGTTTATTAATGTTTTGCGTTAGAGGAGTTCTCTCAAATGCGTAAATGACAATTTATAGGCAGAGGTTTTACTTTGAGGTTTTACGGTGTTTACCGTGGCCTATGAACAAGTGTAACGCCAGTGTAGTCACATCCGTGCTGCCGACCCTGTAAGAAGAGAGATTTTAAGTGCCGTCAGTGCAGAACACAAAATCAGGGCAAGCCTTTGGTCTTCCCACTGATAGCAAAAAAGCTCTCCAGATAGCTCTGGCTACCCTACTCACCGCCGGGAACACAACACGAGGTTATTATAGCCGCGGTATTCTGTAGGGTGGAGGTACCTACTTCTCCAGTCGGACTGCTCAATTCGGATGGGAATGCCGTCGTGTCCTACCTCCTATAAATAATATGCTTGAAGTGAGTTAGATGTGTTTAAAAAAAGCGAGTCAAGTGCGATTTGGACTCGTGCGCCAAGATTTCCGTAACTAAAGCTGCATAAACCGCCATATATTTTGATTACGTTGATTTAGAAATATAATTTTTGCAGACAGGTCTATAAAGTTTTGAAACTGTGTAAAATTTGCACAGTTTCAACACTTTATAGATCTCAATTTCAATATGTTCAATATTTGTGGTACCGTCCACACATTCTTGAGAAAAAGATCTTGACAGACAGACGAACAACGTAGTGATTACGTACCTAAGGGTTCCGTTTTTTTTTCCTTTTGAGGTACCTACGGCAGTTTAAAAATGATAATATTAATTTTAATAGCGATGGAATGGAAGATACGAGGAATGTATTATGTGTAGGTAAATTTAAAAGTTTGCATTCAGGCAATCACACTGTTTCCATATAATTGTCTACTTTATCATAAGTTCGCTACATATTCCTTTGTAAGTGATCAGTTAGTGCTGAAAAAGGCACGACTTAGTTCAAAACAGTGCGACATTTTTGTCCCCATAGAGTGAATATATAATGAAAGTTGGGTAGGTTCGGCAGCTTTGAAGTGTGTAAGGCCAGAAGTAGATTGCGGGTTATTGTTTCTGCTTACCATAGATGGAGCAAGTTTGTATTATGAGATCATTTGCACTAGGTACAACACAACACCTGCCATTTTTTTTTATTCCACTTAGGTGGCAGTCAAGCACACGGCCCACCTGATGGGAAGTGGTTACCGTGGTCTATGGACGTATGCAACACCAGGGGTGTTACACTCGCGCTGCCGACCACGAAGAAACTTTCAGATGCCCCTCTTGAAGAACACCATATTGTAGGTGCTTGGGAAAACCGCAGCAGGGAGGTCATTCCACAGCTTGAGTGAGCGTGGGATGAAGTTTCTTTCATACCGCACAGTGCGCACCGTCTCAGTTCGCAATGTGTGAGGATGAATTCCCTGCCTATGGCGAGAGAGGCGATGATAGAATGTAGCTGTGGGCATCATGTCAAAACAATCATCTGAGCTCAAACCATTGTTTAGGCGGTAGAACAATAGGCAAAGTCCCTTCTAAGGCTAAGAGGTCCACACTGCCTGCGAGTATAGGATTGTCAACCAGCCTCCACGCCCGTCTTTGCATCGAGTCGAAGGGGTCAAGTTGGTATGCAGGCGCTCCAGCAGAAAGGTGACAGCAGTACTCCATGTAGGGCAGGACCTGTGTCCCATAAAGAAGGAGTTGATACCCCGCAATGAAGTACTACTTCGCCCTGTTAAGTACTCCAAGTTTCCTTGATGCCAACTTAACCTTGTCCTCCAAATGACTCCTATACTGGACGTCCATGGAGATATCGACACCAAGGATTCCGATACTCGAGGAGATGGTAAGCGGTGTGCCCAGGAATTGCGACACTACAATGAATGGAATTTTCTTAGCGGTGAATACACATACTTGTGTCTTAGTGGGGCTGAATTGGACTAGGTTTAGTCGTCCCCAATCGGATGTGTGCCATGTGCAATACTCCGCTTATTTACACTTAGAGGATATTCATTACTGCTCTGCGCCATAGACAAGTGGCAATTCGTTGCCCGGCGTATTGTAGAATAGAATCACGAATGTAAGGGATTTGACGTATATGATGAGACATGTTGACGACTGTCAAAGACGACAAATCTCATACATGTCAAAATTATGTAACCGTTCGGGAGTTTTCGCGATTAAATAATAAAACTTCATCAACCTCTCCATTGATCGCTACTACTATTTAAAATTAAGACTATGCGTGAAGCTATTGAAATTAAAATTATATAAAAAAACTAGCTTTTGCCCGCGGCTCCGCCCGCGTGGATGTCAGTTCCCAGGGTGGACAACCCTTATCACTAAGGGGTATGAAAAATAGATGTTGGCCGATTCTCAGACCTACTCAATATGCTCAAAAAATTTCATGAGAATCGGTCAAGCCGTTTCGGAGGAGTACGGGAACGAACATTGTGACACGAGAATTTGATATAAAAAAATTAATGAAGAAGATGGATTCAAACTGTACAGAACGTGGAATCCAGTGATTAAGATACTGAAACCAAAAAAACACAGTGCCTTTAAAAACTGACATAGTGAGTGTGGTGTGTTTTGTTTTAATATGACTGTTTGAAGTCTTAATGACAGTGTAATTAGCTATGATTGTGTTGTATCCCGCAATATTATTACCTATTTCAATGCCACACGGCAGAATTTGCTTTACTTATAAATATTATAAAACCTGTCATTGTGACCATTTTTTGTGTAATGAAGTTTGATTTGATTTGATTTGACTACTATTCATTATAAAGTAATGGAGGGTAGGCGCACACGAAATGTTCTCCGTATACCTCTCGACACTCGCAAGCTAGTCAAGTCGTGATCACGGGTGCTGCAACGCATCGGTAACGTCGGCAGAAATAGCAGGTAAGTTCTATGATTTACTTAATTGTTATAAGTTCCGAACCGTTATATAATTATGAATTCACACCGCGATAGTTTAAAAGTTCCATTATTTGTCATTCTATTCTACAATACGCTGGCCTACGAATTGCCACTTGTGTAAGAGGGCTGATATGACATCGAGGGCCTCAAGCCTATTCAATATACGTCCCAGCACACATTATCGGCACTCATGAAGGATTTTTTTTTATGTAGAACACGTCAATTGCCTTGCCTGATGGTAAGCTGAAGGCAAAGTCTCAGAAAAGAGGGTCATCATTACTTACACATACCGTGTGACAATGGTGACACTCAGCTTGACGGCCTCATCATATGCTTTTTCACGCCCCGCTTAAAGGACCCGGGACTGTAGGAAGAAGGAAACACGTGAGCTGGTAATGAATTGCAGGCCTTAATGGTGCGACAGAGGAAAGAGTCTCCGAACCGCTTGGTTCTTGATCGGATGTTTTGCACCGTGTGCCGATGACATCTAAGACCTGCACGTGTTGTCCTGTGTAGGAAAGGGGAGGGTGGGACTAATTGGAAGAGCTCATCAGAACACTCACCATTGTGTGGTGTGGAATGTCGTACTTACCATTCATATTACTTACCTCAATATCAGTTGAATATGCTGCTGCAGTATGCAGCTACGAATTCACTAACAAATATTCAGCTTTTCTAAAATAAAGTCTGGGGTTTACGGACTCTTAGTTCATTAGGAATGCGTACTGACCGGTATTAAACAGCGTAAGTACATTGTTTTGTACAACGATTGATGAATCAGACTACTAATTTCATGAAAAGCGCAATAAAGAAGTGTAAATATTTTCAGTGATGGCTTGTTTTACACGTAAACCGGATAATATTTAGATCATTCATCGAGCTGCGGTATTTATGATGCGGAGAGTGAATCATGATCATTAGCTGTAATTGTAGTCTTAGCGTAGGATTCGGAGTTATTTGGACTTCAAGAAGTTTATTTATTTATACTTTACTGTACACACACACACACAAAATTACATTTATACAGAAAAAATAGAAGTAATGCACAAAGGCGAGCTTAACTCAAAATTGAGTTATCTTCCAGTAAACCCAGGAATTGCAATACGAGAGGCAAAGTCTGGTGTACATAAAAGTAGAGATTTTAATGTAAGAGGCATACAAGATGTATGCCCCAGGCAATAGGAATACATAAACACATACATACATAAACACATAGTTTATAAATATTTTTAAATTTGGAAATATGTAAAAATTCCATTGCACATTGTTGCTGAACATGGGTTGACGATATTGTTGAGAAAGCAACGGGGAAGGATATTCTTATCCTCCTCCAACCTTTTAAGATCTGCATTAAGGAGGTATGCTCCATTTCATGTCTTTTGAGAGGTAAACATCGAAAACCATATACAATTATCTTTTGGAAAACTTAGAAACAAAAGCAAAACTATTCCGTTGAAAACTATAAAAATGTTAAAAAAAAACGAAGTACTTGAAAACCACTACTGGACTCAGGCCTCGCCCAATGTGCGCTCCCGATTCGTCGTCTTCTGCATCCAGTCTGTCCCAGCCACCTTTTTCAGGTCGTCAGTCTATCTGGCTAGGCGGCCTTCCACTTTCTGTTTTTTTACAACAGATGGGAAACAAAACTATTCGTAGACAAAGTGTAAAGGAATACCAACACTCTCTTGGTGTAGGTGTTGTGAATTTGATTGAAAATTATTCGACTTCATTGGATCATTTTTACCCGACTGCCGACTGTGAATTATCTTGGACGTCATTACTATATTAATATCATTGCTTTGCTGACTATTATTACTCTGTATTATTTTATATCTTAATCTAATTCTAATAAACTTAGTACTGAGTCGGTTCAGTTCGGCTGTATGGTTTCCGGCAGAGTAGAATTTGGACCACACCATCTCTCCCCATGCGGTGTAGTACAAAGCGACTAAGGGATAGTGCTGTTTAACATCAGACAGATATGTACAGCCCAGACTCAGCCTCAGATGCATGGCTCAAGTCAACAATAGTGTCTGTACGAAGGCAACTCGGGCGTCGGAGGTCGATGAACGACCTCCGCCCCCCATGAGCGCCGGCCTGGGGGAGCCGCCTGTCACCCTGGCAGAAGCAGGCCGCGGTGGTGGCGCGCCTCCCCGTTTCCGGGGTCGAGTTGGGGACTCTGTAGTCCCCACACCCGAGAAGAGGGCCAGATCGTGAGAGATGGCCCTGGGTCGGCCGGGGTGCGAGGGATATGCCTGTCAACCTCACCTTCGGCAACCAAAACGACCCACAGGCGGCGTGCGTTTTAGTCGGTTCGAGTCCGACATAACCTCCTCCACCGGCTCCGGTGGGGAGGTATCCGTAGGTAAAAAAATAAAAGACAATAGTGTCTGAAATACGGCAATAGGCTCACCCCCTATTACGTGGGACCGAATACAATTTTTCGTGAAATGTGGGTGTTAATTCACCTCTGCCTAACACTCCGGAGAAAAAGGCGTGATTATATGTATGTATGTATTAGTTCTGATTGTATTCCTATTTTGTTTGCAATCCTACCTGTGACCTGTGCCGTTTTGTGGAAATATACTAATTTTACTTTGAATACCTAAGCATGGAAATGTAAATGAAATAGAGAGACCAATACTTGCAAGACATTGAATGGTATATGTTTTGAGCTGTAGTAACTAATCTTATTTAATAACATGTATGACCATATTTCTGAAAGTAAATGAATTTGAAGGGTTATTCGTAATCCGTTCTTAATACAAAAGTTATCTCCACTTTATAACATTATCTACCTAGTTAGTCATTTTATTTATATTTGCTATTTTTATTCCATAGTTAAGAGATCTATTTAAACAATTATGGCGGTTAGATGTTTACTCCATCTAAAAATATCCTATAATTGGTTATAGTTGGGCTTTCCCGAAATACACACGTCCGTATAACTATAATATATGTATATCTTAAATAATTAGCGACTATACGAATTTACAAAGTTAATAAAAATGAAATACTGTTCAACAACTATGTCTCGTATATTTCTGGTGGAGGATATATACGAGGCGCCCCCGTCTCTCCCAGTAAAGTTTAAAGTTTGAAGTTGAGTTGGGCTGTATTTTACCATCTCTACCATGGTGAGTATTCTGATGAGCTCTTCCAACTAATCCCACCTTCTTTCCTACACAAGACAACACGTGCAGGGCTTAGATGTCACCCTCACACTGTGCAGAATATACGAGCAAAAACTAAGCGGTTCGGAGATTCTTTTCTTTGCCGCACCTACAAGACCTGGAATTAATTACCAACTCAAGTGTTTCCTTCTTCCTACAGTCCCGGGTCCTTTAAGCGGGGCGTGAAAAAGCATCTGATGTGGCCGCTAAACTGATTGCCTCCATTGTAACATTACTTACTGTCTGTAATGGTGACCCTCTTTCCTGAGACATTGCCTTTAGCTTACCATCAGGCGAAGTGAAGTCAAATTGGCGTCACCTGGTTGAAAAAACCCTGAAAAACATTACTGGTGTAATATAGGTGGATCTTGATTTAAAGTTTCCCTTTTCTTAATGGTTAAAAAGTGGCTTTATTTCAATAATTGATATTTGCGTCAACTTTACAAAATAAATATTATTTTATAAGTTATACCTAGTGGTACTTCTCATACAAACCTGGGTATATCAGGGTTGCTAAAAAAACACCTGTAGACAATTCAGAATAATCTATATCATTCATTTATCATTAGGGTGTAGGTACTATAGAAAGTGATACATTTCGGTATACAATGGCACCTAGTGAATAAATCTCTTACGATCGGCAACCAATCAACAAAATGGCTGGTACATGATTAATTACCACTGTTTACGCACAGATGATATGCATATGATATCAGTTTGCGATTTATACCAATATGATTTATTAAACAAATGCATACAGAAATATTTATTATTATGTTTGATCTTGTAACTTTTTATCTTTTAAACATAAGGATTAAAATAATTGTTACAGTATTCGAACTAATATTTGCTCATGAAAAATTATAGTAATATAATAGTTAACTGCATAGTATTTATGTACATACATACCTACATATAATCACGCCTTTTCCCCCTTAGGGTTATATAGAGGTGAATTAACACCCACATTCAACCAATCATTAAATTCGGTCCCACGTAATAGCGGGTGAGCTTATTGCTGTTTTGCGGGCACTATTGTTGGCTCAGTTGACTAAGTCAAGCCTCTGGGTGGTATATATCTGTCTGATGTTAAACAGCCGTATCCCTTAGTCGTCTACTACGACACCGCATGGGAAGAGATGGGGTGGTTCAAATTCCCACATAACATTGCCAGAGATAAGATTAACAATCAAACGTCGTACTATAAAGAATATTTTCTTACAATTAATACAAACGTTGTTGTCAATTTCTATACAAACTAGTTACGCTAGTTTGCTTGTCCATATTCATATTACTGGCTAAAGTTACACTCTTTTTTTTTATGTGCGCAATATCCCCACCGATACCTCCCCACCGGAGCCGGTGGAAGAGGTTATGTCGAACTCGAACCGACTAAAACGCACGCCGCCTGTGGGTCGTTTTGGTTGCCGAAGGTGAGGTTGACAGGCATATCCCTCGCACCCCGGCCGACCCAGGACCACAAGACTTACCAAAAAGCTTCAATGCCCTTGCCTTGATTTGCTTTGTTACCTTTTCATTCTTTTCATTGAGTCCGGCCCGCCGATGGTCCTTGGCAGTCCAGAAGTATAAAGTAGATTCTATATTATTAAAATAATAAACTAATAGGTAAAGAAATAAGCTAGTACCCGCGAAGTTTATGATTGCGTTGCGGGGCGCAAAGAAGTGTGGTAAAGGGACAAAGATTGACATACCGATTTTACATTTTTTTACCAATTTGCTCGAACACTACAACAAATACTTAACCGCCCCCGCCTCCAAGGGGAGGGGGAGGATCCCAGTTTATAAATTCTAGCACTCCTCCACTTCTTACACTTTGCCCCCATTAAATGTTTGCCCACCACTGATCTATGGTATTGTTTAGCGGTAGTTGGAGCTCCAAAAAGTCCGAAAACCATGCGTCTCACTGCAGAATTTTGATATCGCCAGGGTAGTGGGTAGTGGATACTCAGAGGGTAGCCGATTCATGGAAATTATCAGTTTCGTCTGTTTCGTCGGAGGCAAAGCGGCAAAGCGTTTCGTCGAAGACAAAGCCGTACGCTTTGCCTCCGACAAACCCTCTGACATCCACTACCCTCTTACTGGCGATATCAAAATTCTAGCATCTAGGTTGGAAAAAGGTTCAGAAGATGATGAAATAACATTATCTTCTTCAACAGTGTTTGAAAGTCATTCGTACTTACTACTGTATCTTTTGTTGAAGAGTATCAAGATGATCTCCTTAATGCATCATCACGCATTCACTTCATACCTACTCAGAGAAACTGCTCACCGCTTACCTTGTCCTGAATATTTACACGTTTGCGACCTTCAAATGAATACAGCACGTCAAATAAGTACTATGACGTTGTTGTTATGCCAATCCCAAATACCACTAATGGCATCAACTTTGGAATATCCCCGTTTTAGCGTTTTTGTACAACCAAGACGGATGTTGAAACAGATATTGTCTAAATTATAAGCAGAGCGAGAAGCGAAACGAATAGTCGTCTTACAATGTTTTGTCACGATAGGGTAACCATGATTGTTAGGAATTGATGTACCTCTGTCTCCTAAGACACAGGATATCCTAGTTTAGGAGACAGGGTTCATTAATTTTTGTTAACATAATTATGTTGCACCTAATGTGATATGATGTACCACCTGTAGCAGCGCCAACTATACTCTGGACGCTCATTATACACTGTATTAAAATAAGTTGAACCTATATTAGTTAACAATGTTTATTCTTACTGTCAATAAAGTTTTATTATTATTATTATTATTATTATATGTACCTAACCGTTAAACTTAGTGGTTTAGGAGTCGGCCTAACGATCGGGAGGAATGGAAGGGGGACTCCCTTGTCCGCACTTAGCCTCCCTTTTGGGTCATTGTGCGTGTGGAGTACTGGCTAGAGTAGCCAGCCTAGCTCCGCCCAGAAGCGCAGAAGCTTACTGGGGGCTTCACAGGCTTCGCGGAGCGACCTCACTGTACCGAGGATTTGTGATCGTTGGTAGGCTACTGCCTCACATTCCAGTACTACGTGGGCGGCCGTTTCCTCGGCAGCAAAACATCCCCTGCAAAGGGGACTGTCCGTGACACCAATGGTGTATAGGTGCTTGTGGAGGGGGCTGTGGCCCGTTATAGTCCCCATTATTGTTCTTAGACTTGTTCTGTCTAGTTTTAGGAGACGTTTCGTGAGTCGTTTGTTTACTGATGGCATAACCACTTTTGACTGCTTGCAGTCGGTGGCTTGTGTCCATCTTTGGTTATGTAGTTCCGCGGATCTCTCGCGTGTCCAAGTGCGGAGTTGCGAGAAAGGGATTGGTAGCAATGGTAGCGGGCCATCGACGCTCATACCAGAGCCTCTCTTCGCAAGTTCGTCCGCGGCATCATTGCCGTAGGACCCGCTATGCCCCTTTATCCATTGCAGCGTTACTGCATTTGGGGTGGATAGCCTGTTCAGGGCTGTTTGGCACTCCGCTACTAGTGTGCTGTTGGTCATTTGCTGTTCCAGCGCTTGCAAAACTGCTATGCTGTCGGTTAGGAATCTTATATTTAAGCCCTTCACCTTCAGTTCGCTTATTGCTGTCGCAGCAGTTGTTATGGCAACACATTCGCATTGAAAGATCGAGCTGTGCTTGCCTAGTGGTAGGTGGATGTTCAAGCCAAGGTCTAGGGAGTGTACGCCGGCTCCTGAGCCATTTTTTGTTTTGGAGCCGTCAGTGTATACGCGTACCTCTCCAATACCGGAGTAGTCCTTTTCCTCGGCCTGTTTTGTTATTTGGTATTTTTTGTTCCAGAAATATTGTTTAAAAGTTCTATCGCAGGGGGCGGCCATCAGTGGCCGATGTTTTAGGGCTCGTCCAAGGATTGTGGTATGGGGACTGTCGTAATAGTTGCCCCAGAGTCCCAGGTGCCACAACCTAATAGCGTTGATGGTGGCCTCCTGTTGGATGAACAGGTCAAGCGGTACTATGTTGAGGGCAATCTCCATAGCAGCGGTAGGGGTGGTTTTCATGCATCCACAGATTGATGAGCAGGCCAGCCTCTGGAAGGATTTTAGCCTGGCAATCACGGTAGACAGCTCTGTTCGAGTCCACCATACTAAAGCCCCATAGGCTAGCATGGGTCTGATCACTGCTGTGTATAGCCACAGAATTATTTTGGGTGAGAGTCCCCATGTAGTGCCCATCATTCTTTTGCATTGGTAAAAGGCTATTGTGCACCTGTTCAGCTTGTGTTCAAGGTGTTTGTTCCAGAGCAATTTGCTGTCGAGAATAACCCCTAGGTATTTGACTTCTTCCCTAAGTGTTAGTTCGGTTGCAAAGAGTTTTGGGAGCTTGTATGGGCCCAGTACTCTTCGGTTTGTGAACATTATTAGTTCCGTTTTCTGGGGGTTGACCGATAGGTCGTGCTTTTCGCACCAGCTTTCGATTATTTTGAAAGCCTGTCTCATGCGGTTGCATATGGCATTCTCGAACAACCCCGATACCAGGATCGTAATGTCGTCCGCATAGCCTATAGTGAAGAGGTTATTTGCGTTTAGATCCGTTACAAGCTCGTCCACCACCAGGTTCCATAATAGGGGAGAGAGTACTCCTCCTTGTGGACATCCTCTGCTTACGATACCTCGTGTGGTGGAGTTGACTGTAAGTTGCACCGCCCTCTGTTTAAGCATATTGTCGATCCATTCGACAAGCGTTGAAGGCACGTCATGGTCGAGAAGTGATCTGTTGATGCTGTTAAAATTTGTTTTGTCAAAAGCACCTTCAATGTCAATAAATGCGCCAAGAGTAGGTTGTTTTGATTTTAGTGCTCCACCGATTCGGGACACCACATAGTGAAGTGCCGATTCTGTGGATTTGCCTTCGCTGTAGGCATGTTGATTAGGATGTAAAGGTTTGAGTGTTAGTATCTGACTTCTAATCACTCTGTCACCTAATCGTTCGAGTGTTTTTAGTAGAAATGAGGTCAGGCTGATGGGTCTAAATGACTTTGCCTGAGTGTAGTCACTTCTACCTGGTTTGGGGATGAATATTATTTTTACCTCCCGCCATTTCAAGGGTATATAGCGGTGTGCGAGACAACCTTGCAAAAGTTTAACAAGGTAGTCTGCTATTATTGGGCCGCTCCATTTTAGGAGTCCTGGAAATATACCGTCCAAGCCTGCTGCCTTGAAGGGTAGGAAGGTGTTGATTGCCCATAGCAGTTTTTCTTTGTTAATGGTTTCTCGAGCCACCTCCCAGTCTTGGTGACTGGTTGGTCGCTCATTTGTGTCCACCCATGAGTAATCGGTTGCTAGTTTGCATCCAGGGAAGTGGGTAGTTAGTAGTATTTCGCTTGTTTCAGCGTCGTTTTTTGTAAAGGTGTTATCTGGTTTTTTGAGGCACCCAATTGATTGGTCGTGCTCTTTTGAGAGGCAAGCTTGGACCTTGGATGCCTGGTTGCTAGTTTCGATGTTTGTGCAGAAGCGTCTCCAGCACTCTACGCTTCTCTGACGTATTTCTTTTTTATATATTTTTTTTGTGTTTTGGTACATCTCCCAGTCAGTCGGTTCCCTGGTGTTCTTAGCCCTGTTGAAAAGTTTTCTCAACTTGCGTCGTAGCTTCTCAAGGGATAAACACCACCAGTGTCGCCCTTTGCCAACCATTGGTGTGGTGAGGGGGCAGGACTGCTCGTAGCTTGAGATGAGAATTTATGTGATTTCGTTTGTGTAGTAATCTAGGTCGGTAATTTTGAGGTTTTCTGAGGGGTTTTGTAGGTTGTTAAACCTTGCGCTAACTAGACTTACAAATTTTTGTTTGTTTGTCTTGCGTGGCTGCCTACATGGTTTTGGTTTTGGTAGCTCTATGTTTATGCAGAATCGAATCCATCTGTGGTCTGAGCATGAGGCCTCTTCGGACACATGCCACTTGGTGATGGATTTTGCTATTCTGGCTGACGCTAGGGTAAGATCTATTATCGTTTGATGGCGAGTGTTAACGAACGTGGGTTCGGAGCCTTGATTTAATAGGTTAAAGTTGTTTGTGAAAATAAAGTTGAGCATTTCCTCACCTCTTTTGTTGGTGTCTTTATTACCCCAGAGAGTGTGGTGCGCGTTCGTGTCGACTGCGATGATGATGTCCAGACACTCCCTCTCGCAGTACTCAGCTAATGAGCTGAGTTCCGGCAGGGGTACGTCTTCGTCGCTCGGCAGGTAGGCGGAAGCAAGGACGATGTCTGGCTGATGCTGGTCACTTCTGCTCAACCTGACGGCTGTCAGGTCCCTTGAGCAGAATTGGTTGATTAATAGTGTTGATGAGTGTTTAGGTAGGCAGATGCATGTTCTTGGTTTACTTACGGAAGTATCCAGCAGCAGTTTGCCTCCGGTGTTGTTGAGGCCGCAGACCTTGTTTCCTCTGATCCACGGCTCCTGAATCAGGGCAACGGTCTTCGGGTTTTCTTCCAGCACTCGGCGCAGGGAAGCCGTCGCGGTCTGACTGTGCTGGAGGTTGGCCTGGATTATGTTAGTCCCGTAGCGGGGAGGACGGGAGGTCACCAAGTTCACTCCCTCCTCCCCCCTCGGGAAAGCACTCCTCCTCTGAGCCGAGGAGTGGTGACGGTGGTCCATCTTGCCCCATGTCAGCCAATTGCTCAGCTGGCTCGGGAGCACCCGTGTCCATCAGAGTCGGCGGCGCCCGATCGGGAGGTCCCGATTTCGAATTCTGGCCATTACACTAGAGACGTGAACGCACTCTTGGCACAAGCGATTTAGCTTAGTTGGAGGGGTTGCAGGGAATATTGATAATTTCGGTTCTAAAATTCTTGAAAAAAAATTGGAATTTCGTCATCATCACATTCATAGCAATTTTGCAACTGCGTCCAGAGTTTGCTTGTTCCACACTAAGGTTCTCTTATTATTAAATTATTGCAGTTACCGTGTTGGTTCCCACCCAGTGGTATAGAATGGGATCAACTCTTTCTCTTCACGTGGGTATCGTAGAAGGCGACTAAGGAATAGAGCTGTTATCTAACGGTAAACATACAGTCCATGACAAAGTGCCCGCATATCGTCAAAATAATATAAATCGTAGTTGGCGAAATGCGGGTGTGAAAACACCTCTGAAATTTCGCGTTTTATATATTTATTTTTTAACTGTCACAGCAATATGAATTCCTCACCTGATAGTAAACTAAAGGTAGTCTCAAACACAAGGGCGACTATTATAGTTAGGCAATAATAATAGCAATAATGATTTCGTTTCCGGGGACAAGTTGGGGACTTTATGGTCCCCACACTCGAGGAGCACCAGATCGAGAGAGACAGCCGTCCGGGGTGCGAGTGATATTCCTGACAACCTCACCTTCGACAGCCAAAAACGACCTACAGGCGCCGTGCGTTTTAGTCGGATCGAATCCGACATTACCTCTCCCACCGGCTCCAATGAGTATCCGAGGAGATTTTTCGAACGAAAAAAAAAGCCAATAAGCCTATAAATTTATATCTCATGAGAATTAACATGGCACCTGGCTCGTAAACAACGCCCCGCTCTCTTCCCTTGAGACCAACAGTATCCGCAATATTGTCACCGTTACACGTTTGCCTTAATTTGAGTTTCGTACTTTATTTGTTATGGAATTTTATTTGAGATTTGTCGTTACGTTCGGGTAAAAAGGCGCCATGTTAATAGTTATGTGTCATTATCGAAGATAAGCAAATAAAATATTTGGATTTGGCTTATGAGGCTCTCGATATGTGGATTCGATGATTATTGTTCCGATAGTGGTGTCGGTTCACGGACTGATTGCCAAGAGCCTTAAAACCTCAAGAGACTCACATTAGACAGTGGGGTCAAGGGCCTGGTGCAGAAGGCGGTACAACTCGACACGATACGCATTGCTAGGAGGTTCCTCTGTCCAGAGCTCTAATAACCTTTCTTGTTCCCTGTATCCGATGCCGGTGGAGCACTATTTTTTACATTTTAATTATGATTTTTTTATGAAATATATTCAAAAATATAATTAATACGTTTTTTTAAATGATAAAGAGGAATATTAATAATGACACAATGATAGCCCTCAGCTGGACGACCACATCATGTATTTTCACGCTTGTTCAAATGATCCGGAACTTCAGGAAGATGGAATCACATAAGTAAAAGAAATATATAATTCATGGCACGCCAAATTTCCAAATCAATCAAGATTCAAGCAGAAAAAAGCCTTTAAAACTATAATAGATGGTCACCCTATCCCCGACAGCCCCGGAATCCCCCATTCCAAAAACGTGTTGTCTTTTTATTGACGTGGGTAATTGTCTAAATGGTACTGTTATGTTTTTGTAATTCGCACGTGGCTAGTGTTGACTGTTAGTTGAATGCAAGAGTTTATTCGTTTTTGGTACAGTTATTTATCTATTGAGTATTACATGAATGATCATACGTTATTGACATTCTACAACTACATGCTCTATGTATAATCACACCAGTAGATCTCCGAAGGGGTAGGCAGAAGTGTATTAAACACTTACATCTACTCATGTAATAGAGAGCGAGTATTTTGTCGTCAAACGGGCACTATGTCGTGGGTTGTATATTTAGTGTCGGATAGAGAACAGCCTCCTAGACAAGAGGGCGGTACCCACTTTCCAGGCCGTATGCTTGTCTGCCAACCAAGTGATATAAAAAAAGGGAGTTCATTAGACAGGTTATTGTAGAACAGATTGACAAATGTTTGGGATTTATGACATAAGTCGACTTCTACGACACCCACGGGAAGACATGGGGTGGTTGTTCCGTCAACTCAGTTCGATGGAACCATCAGATGATTTTAAAGGACTCGTGATTAAAGGAAGAAAGAGCTTAAACAGTATAACCAAATCTATTTCACCTAGCTTACCGCTGCTTCCGCTTTGTTCATATTTTCGGGTACTCCCCTGCAATTTTTTTCTGTTCTAATTATACCAAATATTTTTTCATATATAAGAGCGCCAATTTGGCTTCACCTCACCTGATGGTATGCTAAAGGCAAAGTCTCAAGAACGCCATTCTACGAGAAGACACTTAGTATGTTACAATGGTGGTACTCGACTTGGCGGCCTCATCAGATGCTATTTCACGCTCCACTTAAAGTACCCGGGATGGTAGGAAGAAAGAAATATGTGAGCTAGTACAGAATTCCAGGTCTTAGAGGTGCAACAAAGGAAAGGGTCTCCGAACCGCTTGGAACTCCAATACATAGGAAGAGCTGTTGGCTGCCTTCCTGTGTTTGTTCACTTCTTTAGAAAAGATTGCCCTGGTTTCGATGTGCATTTTCAAAAAGTCCATTGGACTAATTGACTTGGAAGCTTTTTAAAAATGAACAGCCTACTACAATTTATCATCACACCGTTCGCTACAGACAGGGGATTCATTACCTTCACCATTCATCAAACACCCGTTGGAACCGAAAACGGTGATGTACGAATGGAAATTTCGTTCCATGCACACTTAAGCTGTGGAGTGCCCCTTTTTTTTTTACGTGCGCAAAATCCCCACGGATACCTCTCCACCGGAGCCGGTGAAAGAGGTTATGTCGGACTCGAACCGACTAAAACTGTGGGTCGTTTTGGTTGCCGAAGGTGAGGTTGACAGGCATATCCCTCGCACCACGGCCGACCCAGGGCCATCTCTCACGATCTGGCCCTCTTCTCGGGTGTGGGGACTACAGAGTCCCCAATTCGTCCCCGGAAACGGAAACGCCGCCGCGGCCTGCTTTTGCCAGGGTGACAGGCGGCTCCACCTGTCACCCCCAGCTGTGGAGTGCCCTTATTGTGGTTTTTCGAACATAGATACATACATATAATCACGCCTCTATCCCCGGAGAGTTAGGCAGAGGTGAATTACCACCCAGATTTCACCGATCATACGACGAGGGGTCCGCATTATTGGAAATTCTGAAGTCACGAACACCCAAGAGCCTTTGCAGATGCGTAGAGATATTGCGTCTTTGGCCGTGTTTTCCCATCTGTACCATGGTGAATATTCTGATGAGCTCTTCCCATTAGTTCCATCCTCCCCTTTCCTACAGAGGATAACACGTGGTAGGGCTTAGATGCCACCCGCACACGGTGCAGAATATCCGATCAAGAATCAAGCGTTCCGGTGACTCTTTCCTTTGTCACACGTTTAAGGCCTGGAGTTCATTATCAGCTCACGTGTTTCCTTCTTCCTACAGTCCCGGGTCCTTTAAGCGGGGCGTGAAAAAACATATGATGAGGCTGTCAAACTGAGTGTCACCATTGTCATATGGAATATGCAAGTAATGGTGACTAATGGTGGTTTTCTGAGACTTTGCCTTCAGCTTACCATCAGATGAGACGAAGCCTAATTGACGTGTTCTAAAAAAACATTGAATTCGGTCCCACATTATAGGAGGTGAGCTTATTGCTGAGTACAGGCATTATCGTTGAGTCAAGCCATGCATCTGAGGCGGAGTCTGGGCTTATTTTTTTTTGACTTGCGCAAAATCCCAACGGATACCTCCCCACCGGAGCCGGTGCAGGAGGTTATGTCGGACTCGAACCGACTAAAACGCACGCCGCCTGTGGGTCGCTTTGGTTGCCGAAGGTGAGGTTGACAGGCATATCCCTCGCACCCCGGCCGACTCAGGGCCATCTCTCACGATCTGGCCCTCTTCTCAGGTGTGGGGACTACAGAGTCCCCAACTCGTCCCTGGAAACGGGGAGGCACGCCACGCGCGCCACCGCCGCGGCCTGCTGCCGCCAGGGTGACAGGCGGCTCTACCTGTCACCCCTAGGCCGGCACTCATGGGAGGCGGAGTCTGGGCTGTATATATCTGTCTGATGTTAATAAATAATTAATAAATAAATAAATAAATTTTATTGATACAATAGTTTACAGTATTACAATCATTTTGACATCAATGTGGTGGTTCTAATTTCAGAAATTATGTGTACTGATACCCAAACTAGGCTACTGCCTGATTTTGGGAGGCAGTGTACTACAGACAGTTAAATAGCCCTATACCTTAGTCACCTTGTACGACACCGCCTTACCTTCCTTGATCCTTCTTATTCTCCCCTGTTCGAAGCCGTGGGGTGTAAGCTGGTAACAAATTACCATCAAGCTTGTTTGCTGCCTTAGTTGAGTAAGGAAATTTTCTAGCTGTCTCAAACCATGATAACTGTAAAACAGTGTTGAATCATCGGATTTAAATCACCTTTCAACTATGCTTATGTTGAAAGAAAATATTCCACGACTAGGTCGTAACTCGTAACTGAGATAAGTCAAATTTTGGCACTTTTACATACACTATGCTACAAATATCTACTGGCTGTAACTGTGCCAGGATACATATAACCGGGAAGTAAGGGTCAGCCGGGGAGAGAGGCATGTGCCAGGGGCAATGTTGGCCTAAGTAAATGACCGAAGGTGTGCAGTTTTAGTACGTTTTAGTCCAACATAACCATTCCCACCGGCATTGGACGGGGGACGGAGGTATCCAAGGGGATTTACATACATGCATACATACAGTCACGCCATTTTCCCAGTTGTGTAGGTCCCAGAGACTACAGTTTTCCACTTGCCACGATCCTGGCAAACATCTTTCGCTTCTTCTACTTTCATGATTATTTTCATACATGCTCGCCGCACTCTTGACATGTCCTTTTTTTAAATAAATGCCTTAGATCTGATTGGCATACGTATGTATGATTTCCGCACTATAATAAACGATATTTCTGTAGTACGGGCATCTGCTCTCAGTAAACTCTTAATTAGGCACACACGGATGTATCCTCTCTGTGAATGGCTAGAATTGGTGGATGAAGGGCTAACCTGGACTTTAGGTATTTAATGAAGCGCAAATACTGGAACCGTGGAAAAAAGAAATTAGGTACATGAATTATAGGTTCTTAAATAATTACAACTTTCTTTTTCTTTATCTAGCCCAATAATCCAATTTGATGTCTGATCTAATCAAGCTTAGGATTTGATTGGAGAGATGTATCCAGTGACCCATTGCCCATTCCCAATTTTTAGGGTTGGCGAATCTAATCGCAAGGTTTGGAATACCAGTGCCCTGCAACTGGGCGGCGAAGGACATTTTATTATTTTTGGATGAATGATAATTTTTTTATAAAATGAAACTATATACACCCTGTAAATATCAGCTGCTTCTTTAAAAGTAATAGTAGGAGAATGAGAAGGAGCATAAAAGAGTATAGAAAGAAGACAATAATGTTTTTACCCAGTGAAAAGTTGCTGCTACCTCAATCCAAGCCAAAAATTCTCAGATTTTACTTATCAGAGTTTTTATCCAGTCATGCAATGCAGTACATTTTAATTCCAGGTAAATTTACATGTGATTTCAGGTAAACACAAATACCGTTTGTATTTCAGGCCCAACAGATACCACGTCACCGGCTCGTTGCGTGGGGGGTGTGGGTTCAAACAAATATGCAGTCTTGTGAGTAATAAACTTATTTCTAATTGTAAGCATGATGTTATAATTATTACTGCAATGACTAATGTGTTGTTATAGCAATAATAACAGGAATTTTTAGATATTAAGCTAACCGAAACATACATTCACATACATACATATAGTCACGTGTCTATCCCTGGAGGGTTAGGCAGAGGTGACACCCACATTTCACCAATCATCGAAATCGGTCCCACGTAATAGGGGGTGAGCCTATTGTCGTCTTCCGGGCACTGTTGTTGACTCAAGTCATGCAACTGAGGCTGAGTCTGGGCTGTATATATCTGTCTGATGTAAAACAGCCCTATCCCTTAGTCGCCTTGTACGACACCGCATGGGAAGAGATGGGGTGGTCCAAATTCTACTTTGCCGGGAACCACGCGGCAAGCTACTTTCGCGTTGCTTTTTCACTAAAAGAAAAGTCAAGTTGGCGTGTTCTAGATAAAAAAGAATAAAATTTAGCATTTACTACGACTAGCCGAGCACGCATACATATTTACTCATTTCGAAATTCATTCCCGCCTTTATTCCTTCTGGATAAGCAGAGATAATTGCCCCTCATCTGCTTCTGTCCTTTAGAAGAGATCCTCTAACTATCAAGCAACCCTTTCCCTTCAAATCTAACGACATTACCATACTCTTTGTTATCTATAATTGTAATTTTATGCTAAATCAAACCGTTATCTTATAAGAAAGAAATAAAAAAAATGTACACTTCACATACCCGCTCCCAACACTATATTATACTAAATAGAATATACATACATAATTACCTAAGTCGCAAAGCATATGTAATTATACTGCGATAAATGAGCTATAAAAATGCCGCTCTAGACATGGTCCGCCGGTTGTACCCGGATGGAGGTATTCCCCATGATTACAGCACGAATTATGACGGGTACATACATATATATTAACAAACACTTCAACATTGTAACGAGATTGTTTAGTTCGCTCGTCAGCTGGTAAAGGCTTCTTAGGAATATATTTTAGAGGTATGATTGCAGAGAGAGCAAAGTAAAAAAAACGTTTGGTACAGTTATTTTTAAATTTTTAACTAACCGCGGTAGCCTAGTATGGCCTAACGCTAAGCCTAACCGCGGTATGGGTAATGTAATGGACTGCTGAGATGAGGTCTCGGGTTCGATCCCAGGTTTTACCATGGCACACACCAATGACTTTTTGATGCTTTCGAACTGCCTTGCCCGGTTAATGGTAATAGGCTCGCCACCTATTACATTGGGACCTACCTAAACATAAACTGGCGAAATGTGGGTGTTAGCACCTCAGCCTACCCCTTCGGGGATATAGGCGTGAGTTTATGTTATGTTTTGTTATTTTTATTTGAACTTTGAAAAAAGATTATTCAATGGTTTGTGTTTTTACACAACTGTGTAAAAAAGAAATTTAAGGTTTTTTGATACCTCAAAAAACATTAAATTTCTTTTTTACACAGTTGGGGATCTGGAGATCTGGAGATCGGGAGATCGGGAGATCTGGAGATCGGGAGATCTGGAGATCGGGAGATCTGGAGGGGCCCATATACCTATGGGCCCCTCCAGATCTCCCGATCCCTAGAGGGCCTTCTACCCGAGAGGGCCTTTGATGGCCCCGGGTCAGCTGGGGTGCGCGAGGGATATGCCAGCGTGTGATACATCGGGAAAATTTAGTAGATCACAAGCAGTGTGGGTCAATAGACTCAATCAGAAACCAATGTTTTCGTTAGAGAACACGTACATATGTTTTAAATTTATTCAAAGTTGTCAAATGCAGTTTTCACAATTTCCTTATACCTACTACTAAAGTAGCAAAACCATGGCTCATGAAGTTATGACAATTATAACATTTTTAATACCATACGTCAAACTAGCGCGTTGTCACCAGTGAAAGAGGGAAGAGTAAAGATCAGAATTAAGAATGTAAGTAAGAAACCGACTAAATGTTAATTGGACTAGCGCACGGAGTTTCCGTACCATTACTACGATGTCGTCGGCGAACCGAAGATGTGAGATGTACGCACCGTTAATGTTTATACCCCGCCCAGTCCAATCCAGAGTCTTGAAGGTAAATAGTCTCGGTATAACATCCCCCTTTCTCACTCCACTCTGGAGGCTAATAGGTTTCGTCTTCTGGTCTTGGAGCAGGACGGACATTGTGGCAGTGTCATACAAGCATCTCAGAACCTCGAAATATCGTCAATCGACACGACACCGCTGCAGGGCATCCAGAACTGCCCAGGTTTCGATGGAGTCGAAGGCTTTTTCGTAGTCCACAACGCCATACACAACGGCTGATTGTATTATTGAGCCTTTTCTAAGATCTGCCGAATAGTATGAATGTGGTACACGGTGCTATATCCTTTTCGAAACCCGGCTTGCTCCGGTGGTTGAAACTCGTCGAGCTTACCCACAAGACGATTTGTGACGACACTCGAGAACAGCTTGTAGATATGACTCAGGAGTGAGATGGACTGGTAGTTCTTCAGCAGGGTTATAACACAAAAGAAATACATTATCTGCTAAAATTTCAACTGTCTAGCTTTCACAATTCTTAAGATACAGCCTGTTGACAGACAGACGGGCAGTAGAGTTTTTGCAATAGGATCCTGATCCTTTGAGTACGGATCCCAAGAAAATAAGTAAAGGCAACATTACTAGCTTAAACTTTGTTACCACCCAAGTGGTCGCAATATAAAGCTGACTGCAACGTTATAGGCAAATAATTTAAGAATCAAAGGGTGAAAGAAAAATGTAAGTAAGAAACCGACTAAATGTTAATTGGACTAGCGCACGGAGTTTCCGTACCATTACTACGATGTCGTCGGCGAACCGAAGATGTGAGATGTACGCACCGTTAATGTTTATACCCCGCCCAGTCCAATCCAGAGTCTTGAAGGTAAATAGTCTCGGTATAACATCCCCCTTTCTCACTCCACTCTGGAGGCTAATAGGTTTCGTCTTCTGGTCTTGGAGCAGGACGGACATTGTGGCAGTGTCATACAAGCATCTCAGAACCTCGAAATATCGTCAATCGACACGACACCGCTGCAGGGCATCCAGAACTGCCCAGGTTTCGATGGAGTCGAAGGCTTTTTCGTAGTCCACAACGCCATACACAACGGCTGATTGTATTATTGAGCCTTTTCTAAGATCTGCCGAATAGTATGAATGTGGTACACGGTGCTATATCCTTTTCGAAACCCGGCTTGCTCCGGTGGTTGAAACTCGTCGAGCTTACCCACAAGACGATTTGTGACGACACTCGAGAACAGCTTGTAGATATGACTCAGGAGTGAGATGGACTGGTAGTTCTTCAGCAGGGTTATAACACAAAAGAAATACATTATCTGCTAAAATTTCAACTGTCTAGCTTTCACAATTCTTAAGATACAGCCTGTTGACAGACAGACGGGCAGTAGAGTTTTTGCAATAGGATCCTGATCCTTTGAGTACGGATCCCAAGAAAATAAGTAAAGGCAACATTACTAGCTTAAACTTTGTTACCACCCAAGTGGTCGCAATATAAAGCTGACTGCAACGTTATAGGCAAATAATTTAAGAATCAAAGGGTGAAAGAAACGAAATAACAATCTTATAAGTTAATAACTAACCTTTAATATTGTAACTACACGACAATGAAACGTGTAGGTACGTGTGTAAAAAGCGAGTGTTGACCCTTATGTCAAACGTGCAGATAAAATATAGCACAGACGCAAAACTGCTGTCACCTTATCAAACAATTAAGAGAATTATGTTAAAAATAAACAATGTAAGTGATATTTTAATGAACCGTGGATAAAAATAACTGTGTGTTGACGTGAGTAGTGATGCAACATAGATAACATATAAATACCTTTACACACGATATTTTTAAACGCCTCCACCAGGCACGTTTTTAGCGAATGCGTTTCGTGGTGTCATTAGCAAATTGTCCTCATATTGTGGAGTGCATAAAAGTCCGACTAGTCTATCTAAGGCACTTTAATATCCCCAATAAGTTGTGGACATCAGATGGCAGTCGCTTCTTGGTTTTTTTGGTTTTTAATACAACTTAGGTGGCAGACAAGCACACGGCCCACCTGATGGAAAGTGGTTACCGGAGTCACATCCGACCCTGTTAGAACAGAGATTTAAAGTGCCTTCAGTGCGGAACACAAAATCAGGACAAGCCTTTGGTCTTCCCAATGATAGCACAAAATCTCTCCAGTGCGCTCTGGCTACCCTACTCATCGCCGGCAACACAATACGAGGTTATTATGGCCGCGGTATTCTGTAGGGTGGAGGTACTAACCAGTCGGACTGCTCATTTCGGACGGGAATACCGTCGTGTCCTAGTTCCTATGAAAATTGTTTTGACGCGTTTCAAATTTAGAAGTTCAGCCGTATCTTAGTTAGACTGGAAAGCTGACACCTTTGTGGATTATTGAAGAATATTTATTGTTAATTGCTTATTTACATATCAATATATAAATAATTATCACACCTTTATCCCCGGAGGGTTAGGCGGAGGTGAATTTACACCCAGATTTCAACAATAATTGAATTCGATCCCACGCAGTAATGGGGAGTATCTGAAGCTGATTTTGGGCTGTAAACATCTGTCTGATGTTAAAAAGCCCTATCCCTCAGTCGCCTTGTACGACACTGCATGGGAAGAGATGGAGTGGTCCAAATTCTGTTCTGCCGGGAACCACTCAGCTATTTATTATGGAGTGCATAAAATTAGCTTGTATCAATACAAAATCAGATGACGATAACCTTGAAATATTCAAGTCTAGAGGGCTGAATAGTTTACTTCTCGGCAAGTGTGTTCTATCGTAGACAAGACCATGAGCAGGTGTGATAGTGGCCACGGACCTACCAACGTTAAAAAAAGAAATAGGTACAATGAGAACATATTATAGAAATACTAATAGTGAACTTGAACCAACTAAAACGCACGACGCCTGTGGGTCGTCTTTGGTTGCCGAAGGTGAGGTTAACAGGCATATCCCTCGCACCCCGGCAAACCCAGGGCCATCTCTCTCGATCTGGCCCTCTCCTCGGGTGCGACTATCGTATCCTATCAATGTCATCATCATAGCCCCGTTGGTACCTTAACTTATATCTAAGTGGCTTTGGACGGTGAGGTCACAGGTCACTCGCATTTCCTTTTCTTGATTTGACGTCCCTAAATATCGACGTAATTGTGCGTTTGTATCGGTAAAAACGCGAGAATGAATAATATAATGACAGCCTCGTGTTTGCTTAGCGTCTAACGTGCGTTGAACGCGCGTCGTCAGTTTCTTTGAAATAATGTCGAGTGTGAAGGCCTTAAGAGCCGTTTACATGGCCTTCACTTCATCTTAACTAACTTATAAATAGAACTATTGTGACAGCTGAAGATGCATATCTAGACAGTTGTATTTATAAACTGTAAATCATTCGTTATATTAAAAAAAGGGTAGGCAGAAGTGACCAGTTCACATTTCGCTAACCATTTTTTTTATACCACTTGGGTGGCAGACTAGCATGTTTTATCCTTTTTAACATACGTTCCGAGTCCGAGCAGGTATATTATCAATCTCGGATGCCTATCTACATCTCAAGCTTGCACTTTGTACCCTGTCTGCTTCATCAGTCTTTATCCCGTCCCGCTGCAAAAATCCGACGGTAGTCTGGCCCATGGCGCTAAGGAGAAGGCCAATCTTTTGGGTAATCTCTTTGCGTCAAACTCGACTATGAACGACGGGAACGCCGAACCACCCATCATCCCCAGCTGTGGTGCTTCGATGACCGAAATTAAAATCACACAACGGGTGGTCCGGCGCGAGCTTAAGTCCCTAGATGTTCGGAAGTCGAGTGGGCCGGACGGTATACCGGCGATGGTGCTTAAGCACTGTGCCCCCGAGCTGTGCCCTGTACTTACACGCCTTTTCGCACTCTCATACTCCGCGAGGCAGGTCCCGGCCTCGTGGAAGACTGCGTTCGTGCACCCTGTACCTAAGAAAGGTGACAGGACAGATCCGACCAATTACAGGCCTATCGCTATAACCTCCCTTCTCTCGAAGGTTATGGAGCGTGTTATTAATACACAGCTCCTGAGGTACCTTGAAGGAAACGATCTACTGAGCGACCGACAGTACGGTTTTCGCCACCGTCGCTCTACCGGTGACCTTCTTGTGTATCTCACAAACCGGTGGGCGCAAGCCATCGAGAGTCGCGGTGAGGCACTAGCGGTCAGCCTCGATGTAGCGAAGGCCTTCGATCGGGTCTGGCACAAAGGTCTTCTTACGAAGTTGCCATATTATGGACTCCCCGAGGGATTGTGCGAATGGATCTCCAGCTTTTTGTCCAACAGAAGCATCCAAGCCGTCGTCGACGGCAGCTGCTCGGACCGCATGAACATAAACGCTGGTGTCCCACAAGGCTCCGTGTTGTCTCCGACGCTGTTTCTGCTGCATATCAATGACATGCTGTCTGATGGCTCCATTCATTGTTATGCGGACGACAGTACCGGGGACACGTGTTACACGGGCCGTGCAAACATCCCTCAGTCCGAGGTGGAGAAGAGTCGCGAACAACTTGTGTCTGAAATCGAGACTACTCTCTCTGGAGTGTCCGATTGGGGTCGACTAAACCTGGTCCAATTCAACCCCACTAAGACACAAGTATGTGTATTCACCGCTAAGAAAACCCCATTCATTGTAGCGCCGCAATTCCTGGGCACACCGCTTACCATCTCCCCGAGTATCGGGATCCTTGGTGTCGATATCTCCAGTGACGTCCAATACCGAAGTCATTTGCAGGACAAGGTTAAGTTGGCATCAAGAAAGCTCGGAGTGCTCAACAGGGCAAAGCGGTATTTCACTGCGGGGCAGCAACTCCTTCTTTATAAAGCACAGGTCCGGCCTCACATGGAGTACTGCTGTCACCTTTTTGCTGGAGCGCCTGCATACCAGCTTGACCCCTTCGACTCGTTGCAAAGACGGGCATTGAGGCTGGTTGACAATCCCATACTCACAGGTAGAGTGGAACCTCTTAGCCTTAGGAGGGATTTTGCCTCACTGTGTGTGTTCTACCGCCTATACAATGGTTTGTGCTCAGATGAATTGTTTGACATGATGCCCGTAGCTACATTCTATCATCGCACCTCTCGCCATAGGCAGGGAATTCATCCCCACACATTGCGACCTGAGACGGTACGCACTGTGCGGTATGAAAGAAACTTCATCCCACGCACACTCAAGCTGTGGAATGACCTCCCTGCTGCGGTTTTCCCAAGCGCCTACAATATGGGGTTCTTCAAGAGGGGCATCAGAAGGTTTCTTCATGGTCGGCAGCGCGAGTGTGACACCCCTGGTGTTGCATACGTCCATAGGCCACGGTAACCGCTTCCCATCAGGTGGGCCGTGTGCTTGTCTGCCAACTAAGTGGTATAAAAAAAAAAAAAAAAAATTGAGCAGTCCGACTGGGGAACTACCTCCACTCTACAGAATATCACGGCTATAACCTCATGTTGTCCCGGCGGATGAGTAGGGTAGCCTGAGCTTCACTGAAGATGTTTTGTACTGTCAATGGAAAGACTAAAGGCCTGTCTTGATTGTTTCTTCTGCACTGATGGCACAGAAACTCTCTGTTATTACAGGGTCGGTAGCACGCGTGTAGCTCCCCTGGTGTAGCACACGTCCATAGGTCACGGTAACCACTTTCCATCAGGTGAGTCGTGTGCTTGTCTGCCACCTAAGTAGTATAAAAAATAGGCCTCTTTAGTTAGTTTCATAAACACCTATATAGAATTTCTTAGCCTAAAGAACATGATTCTAGGATTTAACTGTGATTTCCTCATCATCATCCTAGGGTTCACACCGGTCACTTCTTAGGCTTCCACTTCAGAACTCGTCAGTCGTTTTACAAGTTGTCGATCAATTAATAAATGAATTGGCCCATCACAGTCCACTCTACCCTCTCCTTTCCTACACAGGACAACACGTGCAGGGCTTAGATGTCACCCTCACACTGTGCAGAATAGAAGAACGAGCAAGAACCTAGCGGTTCAGAGACTTTTTTCTTTGACGTACCACCAAAACCTGGAATTCATTACCAGTTCACGTATTTCCTTCTTCCTACAACCCCGGGTCCTTTAAGTGGGGCGTGAAAAAGCATCTGATGAGGATCGTAACATTACTTATTGTCTGTAATGATGACCCTCTTTCCTAAAAAAAAACTGCTTGACGTAGGGCTCTCGCGGTGTGCGTCATTTCAAGCTATAAGAGATAACTTTATTTATTCTTGTTTACAAAGGTATATTAAGATAAATTTTAAGCACTTCATATACGTCACTAAGTCTTGTGAGTCCTGCAAACCCGGATTTCGTGCTATCAGAAGCGTCCTTTGTCGGTTAGATTAATTATGACTGTGCGTTCGCGGGGGAACATTTGTAGAACGATACACTTAGATTAGGTGCTTGACCTCTCGCTATCATTGCATCATATTGTAAAAATCGCATGAAATCGAGCACGTAGCTGATAAAACTCAGATAGTAATGGAAAAGTACAATTTTTTTTTAGTATATATATATTGTTTGACATGATGCCCACAGCAACATTCTATCATCGCACCGCTCGCCGTAGCAGTAGGCAGGGAGTTCATCCTCACACATTGCAACCTGAGACGGTACGCACTGTGCGGTATGAAAGAAACTTCATCCCACGCACACTCAGGCTGTGGAATGAACTCCCTGCTGCGGGTCTTCCCATACGCCTACAATATGGGGTTCTTCAAAAGGGGCATTAGGAGGTTTCTTCAGGGTCGGCAGCGCGAGTGTGACGCTCCTGGTGTTGCACGAGTCCATAGGCCACGGTAATCACTTCCCATCAGGTGGGCCGTGTGCTTGTCTGCCACCTAAGTGGTATAAAAAAAATACGTTGAATGACTACACCGCTGTAAGATTGAAGTCCAGAAGATACGGGCCGCCATTTCCGATTTTATTTATATAGTACCTATCAGCGCTAGAGTAGAATGAAAGGAGTGGTAGCTTTAAGCTCCAGGTGGAACAAAAAACATTGTGGCAGCAAACAAGTATAACCGATTAGTATAGGAATAAAAAAATAAATTTAAAACTAAAACCCGACCACTGAAAAATCAGGCTTTAAAAAGTATAAAGCAAGAAAATATCAAGAATAGCCGTGGAAGTATGCTACTTTTTCCAAGACTGTTTTGTTTTGTTAGACTAAGTGGCATACAACCACGGCTATTCTTGATATTTTCTTGATACATACATACATACATACTTACATACGTATCTGAGTATGTATGTATGTATCAAGTACATATATAGCCTGTCAAAATCTCTTTCTATCTATCTATCTATCTATCTAACCCTCCTTTGCCTTCGCCGTAGTCAGGTAAAAAGAATTTCCTTTCGGGGTTGGAATGTCAAACCACAGTGCCTACCATAAATGGATTGGATGCGAGGAGAATGCTTCAACTGCAACCAGCATCACTGCTAAGATGATGATGAGAAAACAACCATCATGTTACTTACATTAATCATGGTGACCAGATAGTAACCGGTAATCCTTAATAGACATTATATTGACATAACTAGACCGGTACATGTTAGCGTATATCCGGCAGACGGCCAGATAAGATAACTGACAGATAGCGGTTATACGTTTATTGTGAACTGACCTTCACAGAGCTCCCCAGCCAATTTCACGAGTGGTGTACAGTTAGAACTCTCGAGATAACCAATGAGTCATAGAGTTATTACTGAGTTAATATAGATTATTCATATGGATATGACAGAGGTATTTATTGTCTGTTGGTAGCCTAGTGATATGGGTAATGGACTGCTGAGACGAGGTCTCGGTTCGATCCCAGGTTTTACCATGGCACACACCAATGACTTTTAGATGCTTTTCGAAGTTATGTGTGCATTTATCGCAGGTTTATAAGTGCCCGGTTAATGGCAATAGGCTCTCCACCTATTATATTAGGACGTAAACATAAACTGGCGAAATTTTTTTTTTTCAAATATAGAACACGTCAATTGAACTTCGCCTTGCCTGATGGTAAGCTGAAGGCAAAGTCCCAGAAAAGAGGGTCACCATTACTTACACATACCGTGTGACAATGGTGACACTCAGATTGACGGCCTCATCATATGCTTTTTCACGCCCCGCTTAAAGGATCCGGGACTGTAGGAAGAAGGAAACACGTGAGCTGGTAATGAATTCCAGGCCTTAATGGTGCGACAGAGGAAAGAGTCTCCGAACCGCTTGGTTCTTAATCGGATGTTTTGCACCGTGTGCGGATGACATCTAAGACCTGCACGTGTGGTCCTGTGTAGGAAAGGGGAGGGTGGGACTAATTGGAAGAGCTCATCAGAACACTCTCCATGGTACAGACGGTAAAATACAGCGACGGACGCAACATCTCTACGCAGCAGTAAAGGTTCTAGGGTGTTCGTGATCTCGGGATTCCCAATGTTGCGGACCGCACGTCGCTGCAACCTGTCGAGAGCATCTAGTAAGTACTTTGTTGAACCATCCCAGAGATGCGAGCAGTATTCCACACTGGAGCGAATTTGTGTCTTGTATAGGAGACACCGCTGCTCCGGCGTGAAAAATCGTCTCACTCTGTTCAGGACTCCGAGTTTTCGTGAGGCTGTTTTGATGAAATGTGGGTGCTAGCACCTCTGCCTACCCCTTCGGGGATATAGGCGTGAGTTTATGTTATGTTATGTTCACTCACATTAGTATCAAAGAAATCGGGATATTTACCATGTTGTATTGTACTGAGTTTCCGATATTTCGGCGCTGTTGCAAGCGCCATGATTACGGAGGAACTGGAGTATTGGCAGTGAAAAAAGGAGTAAATACTTTTTTAGGAGTAAATATATCGATCTACCCTCTTTCGAGTGTTTTTACTACGCGTATCTGCACTACCACTGGTTTCACTCTCACTACAAACTCGAACCCGATCTCGATCACGTTCACGACACACGATGCTTACTGTATCCACTCGCGATTTTGTTTTGGCTTGTTCCCGGTTGTTTTTACAACATGGTAAATATCCCGATTACTTTGATAGAGAACGATGTGGAGTGATAGAAGATGTAGTGATGAGAATTGAGAGAGGAATGTTGAGATGGTTTGGTCATGTTGAGAGAATGAATGAAAGAAGACTAACGAAACAGGTGTATGAGGCGAGTGTGGATGGTACCGTCGGAAGGGGAAGACCTAGGCGCACATACCTGGACCAAATCGGGGAAGTTTTAGAAAAGGGGCAGGTCAGGAGTACTCTAAACCGACGAGCATGCATGAAGAATGTAATGAGAGTGAATGAAGCGAGAGTAATATGTCAGGATCGTAGCAAATGGAGATCCGTGATCTCTGCCTACCCCTATGGGAGACAGGCGTGATTTTATGTATGTATGTATGTATGGAAATGATAGATTTTTATATATTGATTTGTCAATGTCACTTCACCCTACCTTGAAGTTCTCAATGATTTTTTCCTCTTAATTTTGTTGGGTTATCCTCTTCTTACAATCACGTGTTCTTCAAGTAGAGCATGCATGAAAATACATCAGTCAGGGCCATCAAATTAGGAATCAACACCATTTTGGGTTTCTCGATCTCTAGAATGGTGACCGACTAGAGTGAAGCTAAATGAAGGAACCGAATTTGAAATGAAATGCCATATTTAGTTTATCAAATGCTTTTAACTTTGTACTAATATAAATCAATGGCTTTTTACAGGAAAATACATAGCATACGCAGAAATACCCAGAAAAATCCAAATAGACATACCTATGTACATATTCACGTATTCAATTATTTGTACTGAGTGGTAATCGAACCGCAATCACTAACTTCATTGAATGCTCTACCGCTACATCACACAATAAACCATTTACTCAGATAATAATATTACTTATTTCAATATTAATAACTACATAAATCATTTGTTAAACATTCCTACAATATCGGGGACGAGGTGGGTGATCGCAAAATATAGCTTTTGCACACGGCTACGCTCCACTGGAATTAGTAAATAACAATTTGTCTAGAGACTGTTTACTTGACACACCAAACTATTTTTACAGTGGAATGTCAATCATTGCTATATTTTATAGGCTATAAAGTCTAATTTTGTTTGCGATGACTACAAAGATACAAACAGGGTTAAATATAGACACAGTGTTGGCACCCATCTGTCTAGTTTGAGAATAACACTCAACATTGTACGTTTTAGACATATTGCGTAATCGCCGCGTGGTTCCCGACAATGTGGAAATCCCCACGAATACCTCCCCGCCGGAGCTGGTGGGAGAGGTTATGTCGGACTCGAACCAATGGTGGTGGGTCAATGTTGGTTGCCGAAGGTGAAGCTAACAGGCATATCCCTCGCACCCCGGCTGATCCAGGGCTATCTCTCTCGATCTAGCCCTCTTCGGGTGCGGGGACCGCTTGGTCCCCTACTCGTCCCCGGAGGCGGGGAAACACGAAACGAGGGCCGCCGCTGTGACCTGCTTCTGCCAAGGTGACAGGTGGCTCCACCCGTCACCCCCAGGCCTGCGCTCATGGGGGGGCGGAGGTCATTCAACGAAGTCTCATCCCTTTTCAGACTATAAGCAGCGTGATTAGTTTTTTTATACCACTTAGGTGGCAGACTTGCACACGGTCCACCTGATAGGAAGTGGCTACCGTGGCCTATGGATGTATACAATACCAGGGGCGTTATACTCGCGCTGCCGACCCTAAAGAAACTCTTGATGAACCCCATATTGTAGGCGCTTTGGAAAATCGCAGCAGGCAGTTAATTCCACAGTGTGAGCGTGCGTGGGATGAAGTTTCTTTCATACCGGACAGTGCGCACCGTCTCAGGTCACAATGTGTGAAGATGAATTCCCTGTTTGTGGCAAGCGGTGCGATGATAAAATGTAGCTGTGGGCATCATCATCATCGTCCTCCTGCTCTTATCCCAAGTTTATTTGGGATCGGTGCAACATGTGTTCATTTTCCATTCATCTCTAGTTGCAGTCATCTCAACATTCGCTCCCTTCTTAACCATATCATCATTCACACAGTCCATCCACCTCATTTTAGGTCTCCATCTCTCTTTGCAATCTGAGCACAAACCATTTCATATGCGGTAGAACACACACAACGAGACAAAGTCCCTCCTAAGGCTGAGAGGTTTTACATAGTCTGCGAGTATGGGAGTAGTTTTTTTTATACCACAGGTGGCAGACAAGCACACAGCCCACCCAAGTGGCCACTGTGCCGGTAGTGTAAAAAACAAAGCAGGACAAGCTTTTGATCTTCTCACTGACAGCACAAAAACTCTCCAGTGAGCTCTGGCTACCCTACTCACCACCGGGAACACAACACGAGGTTATTATGGCCACGGTATTCTGTAGGCTTCCCCAGTCGGACTATTCAAACGGACGGAAATACCGTCGTGTCCTACCTCCTTGTATAATAAAATCACTTCTTAACGTCAAAATCAAGTGAATTCAATCATCAACCATAGCCGTTGAAAAGTAGCCGAAACTACATTATTCGGGTAAACTTCAGACAGTATCAAATAATGGGGCCTTCTATATCCCTGGGTCAATCGGGGTGCGCGAGGGATATGCCAGAGGCTACCTTACCCTCGGCAACAGATGGCCCAAGACGGCCGTGCGGTTTTAGTCGGTTCAAGCCCGACATAACCACTCCGCTGGCCGCGGCGGGGGGTATCCGAAGTGGATTTCCCCACGCTAAAAAAAAAAGATACACGTCTTCGCATCCAATATAGTAATCGGAGTCGCAAGGATAATGATGGTGATCAAAGTATTATGAATTATATTAGCATAATATCATAAGAATAAAGTCCTAAATATATATTTTTGGTAGCTCTGAATGTTAATTATAGATTTAAAAAATGCTGTAGAGGTTAATATCGAATTATTATTGTAATAACTTAATTTATGGTGATTGAAAAATGTGTTGACATGATTAGTTTATTGTTTTATTTGCCCTGGGACTTTACCTCGTCCTACTAAAATAATATAAATGTGATAGTTTTTATATTGGTTGTTAATAACGGGTGAACCTAGTGCAAACTTAGTATTTTTAATGATGAGTGAAATCTCAGGATGTATAATCTTTAACCTACTTGTAAGCATTCTGTAGTTGGAAGAACATTTGCTCACTTACTGGTATTGTATAAAATATGATATACTTAGTTACCTACTTGCTATCTATCGCGTGTTTCCCGGCAGAGTAGAATTTGTGCCACCCCTTTTCTTCCCGTGCGGTGTCGTAGAAGGCGACTAAAGGATAGGGCTATTTAACAGACAGATACAGACCAGACGCATGGTTTGAATCAACAATAGTGCCTGGAAGACGGCAATAGGATCACCCCCTATTACGTAGAACCGAAATCAGTGATTGGAGAGATTTATTTGATTTAACTTCATGCACATAGTACAATGGCGGACTTAATGCCGTAGGCGTTCTCTACCAGTCAACCATAGGATGGTGCAGAGCTATAACGAGGCAGACACTAAAGGAGTCTAAAGTTAATGTTCAAATAATATCAAAATTAATTACATACACTGGAGCAAAACCTACTACAATGAATACACAATACACATAGGTACATATACAATACAAAAATGCAATGCAATGCTGCCAGTCTTCTGGGAACGCTACCACAAGAGGCATGCGATGCGGAGGAATTCCACGACGCATTTTAATTGTTCTTAGCTATAAGTTGTATAATAGTTATTTTAGTTTTATTGTATTTAATATTTATAAATTATTTCTTACATACAGATTAAATTGAATAATAAAATATAAAATAAAGATAATCTAGTTAAAAAAAAACATATATAAACATCATAAATACATATCATATACATAGGTTACACTAAAAGTTTCCGGAACTGGCCACTTACATAAACAATATTTAAAAATTTATTACAACATTTGAAAATAGAACTCTTTGGCTGTAGAATACAGTTTGTTTCATTTGACTGTCTTTTGTTTTTACCTTGTGGCGCCATTTAAAAAATTGTGTGTCTGCATCAACATGGATTTAACTCGGGAAAATTTTCGTAGTATGATTTTCTACGATTTTTAGTGTAATTTGACGGCTCAACAGAGCATCACTCGGCTTGAAACAGCTTTTGGCGATGAAACTCCATGCAAGACGACTGTTTATAGCTGGTTTGCAGAATTCAAGCGTGGTCGTATCAATCTCAGTGACGAATCTCGCGATGGTCGGCCGTCCACCGCTGTGACCAACAAAAACATCGATGCTGTGCGCCGTATGATTGAAACAGACAGGCATGTGACCTACCATGCAATTCGCGCATCCTTAGAAATAGGCATGAGTCAAATACAATCAATCCTACACAAACATTTGGGTGTGAGAAAGCTGTGCTCGCGGTGGATCCCACATAACTTGACCGAGGATCAAAAAACGGACCGCGTCACTTGGTGCAGTGCCATGCTTACCAGATTCAACGAAGGTGCGTCAAATTTGGTGTGGGACATAGTAACAGGTGACGAAACATGGATTTATTGCTACGATCCCAAAACAAAGCAGCAATCGAGCGTATGGGTCTTTCAAGATGAGCCGAAACCAACCAAAGTGGCGCGCGTGAAAAGTGCATCTAAGCGGATGATTGCTTCTTTTTTTAATAAAACTGGACACGTGGCTACTGTTGCTTTAGAAAATCGTCGTACTGTGAATAGTGACTGGTACACGTCCATTTGTTTGCCGGAAGTTATTGACGAACTCCGTAAAAATAACCGTAAACGCCGTATCATCCTGAACCACGACAATGCTAGTTCTCACACGGCCAGACAGACAAACGACTTTTTGAAGGTGAAAAATGTAGAACTCATGAGTCATCCTGCATACAGTCCCGACCTGGCACCTTGTGACTTTTATCTGTTCCCAAAAATTAAGAACCAATTACGCGGCCAACGATTTTCATCACCAGAAGCGGCTGTCGAGGAGTATGAAAAACACGTTTCAGAGGTCACCACAGAGGAGTGGCACAAAAGTTTTCAAAACTGGTTTGATCGAATGAAAAAGTGCATAGACGCCAAGGGAGATTATTTTGAAAAACAATAAATTAATTTTGTACCTTTAATAGTATTTTTTCATATTCATTCCGGAAACCACGTATCATACATATCTCTTTGAAAAGCCAAAGCCGAACTTTTGACTTGAACATATCCCGCGTCGTGCTCATCCTGATCTCGGGAGGCAGTGCATTCCAAAGCAGGACAGACTGAACAATGAAACAGGGGCCTAAGAAGTTAGTTCTGTGGGACGTTACATGTATGTAGTTACCGTTACCTACTTTACAAAGAAATGTAAATCCCAACCAAATTTCCCTATTTACGTTACAATTACCTACTTAGTAACCAAACCTCAATAAAATTGTTGCTACGCCGCCGTTATCTCTCTCTGCAATAAATGATACATATTTTAAATAATATTGTTTACGCGAATAATAAAATAATAACTGTAAACAGATATAAAGATTTGCGAAACGTGTTCTATAGTAACTATTTTGCCGCGTTCGCTCTTATCGAAAAATGAGATAGAAACAACTTTGGTGGCATATCATATCTCTGCTAAATCAGAGGTCGCAGGGTTTCCACTCAAAAAGTCAAGAACAATAATTTATTCTGTTTAGACTTGACCATTAAAATTCCACCAGCCCTTTATAAAGATTCTTATTTAGCAATTGAACTATTGAGAGGTCGGTTCTCAGAGCCCCATTGAGAAATGTGATTTAGAATCCAGTCAAGCTCAGTGACAAAAAACTGCCTTAGTCACTCCATATTAGACTGCTTGGTAGCAGGATGTCCGTGATAACGCCCATCTCAGGTACCATCGTCTGCATAGCATTGACGGTTACCGGTGGACAGCATTTCATTGATATGCCGAAGAAAAAGAATGGGTGACAAGATGGGCCCCTGCGGCACGCCAACATTTAACTGCAAGAGCTCCGAACTTCACTTTGACTCTAAAAATTTTTTACGATAGCCTTTTTGGCTAAGTTTACTTTCAATTACACTATTAAATCCATAATTCACTTCTGCTCAAATTTCCACATTTGTGCCCACCTATTTTTTATACCACTTAGGTGGCTGTCAAACAACACAGCCCACCTGATGGAAATTGGTTACCGTGGCCTATGGACGTGTGTAACACCAGAGGAAACACACTTGCGCTGCCGACCCTATTTCTAGAGAGTTTCTAAGCCGTCAGTGTAGAAGACAAAGCAGGACAAGCCTTCCCACTGACAACACAAACTCTCCAGTGAGCTCTGGCTACTGTACTTATCGCTGGGAACACAGCAAGAAGTTATTATGGCCGCGGAATTCTGTAGTACTTCCCCAGTCAGACTGCTCAATTGGACGGAAACAGCGTCGTGTCCTACCTCATATTATATTCGTAATATTGGTTAATTCCAACTTTCATTGCGTGTACGCAATTCAGGTGCGATTTCAACCCAAATAGTTTCTAATGTAGCAGGTTAAAACTATAAACTTCTAACGAAATCTTCACAATATTTTCATTGCCTTTCCATTTTAACTTTTCCACGACATTTTTATAGTAAACACCATCGGCCTCAAATAGTTACCACCAGCTATTTCTGTAACTTTTTAAATAAAATTGTAAAGTACTGAAATAATCTTAGTGTAAATATAGACTGGGTTATTGGTTCCGTTCCCATTTAGACTCTTAGTATGCGTTTAATTGAAAGAAGAACCGCAAGATATATGTATGCCAGGGTCGTAGCAGATGTCAACATGTGGTCTCTGTCTGCCTCACTGGAGGTGTGACTATATTATGTACTAAGCTTTCCTACCGCGGCTCCGCCCGATTTCTTGCGTGAATCAACCGATTACAATCAAACAAACGTAAGACTTTAAAGTCTGACCAAGGCCTTTCTAACTATCAATATCCGTTCAGTAGTTTTTGCTTCTTGTTGCTTAATGTTTTAACAAACATTTCCAATGTACAATTATGTTATTGGGGCGGTTAGATAGTAGGGATTGATAATGAAAACACGCAGCAGACATCAGCACGGTACGATCCAACAGTAGAATCAAATATAATGGAATGTGGGGTATCCTCACACCTCCAGTTACCCTATAAATTGGTATTAATAACTATTTTGATAATTCGCCAGTGAGAAAATTTTTAGGAGTATATAAATATATCGATCTACCCTCTTTCGAGTTATTTTACTACGGTACGGTACTACCACTGGTTTCACTCTCACTACAAACTCGAAATCGATCTTGATCACGTTCACTACACACGATACTTACTGTATCCACTCGCAATTTTGTTTAGAATTGGTGATCATAGTGCTTGCAACAGCGCCGAAATAAAGAAAATTTAAAATAATGCAACATGGTAAATATCCCAATTATTCTAATAGTAAAATATAAGTATTGTTATTAATCGAAGTTGCTATAAGACATTCTTACATTACGATGAATGTGTGGGCCACCTGATGGAAAGTGGTTACTGTGGCCTATGGACATGTGTAACACCAGAGAAGCTACACTCGCGCTGCCAACCCTGTAAGCATAGTCTCTGTGCCGTCAGAGTAGAGGACAAAGCAGGACAAGCCATCCCACTGACAGCACAAATTCTCCAGTGAGTGAATATATTAGAGGAAGTATGAGAGTAGCACCAATCACGGAAAAGTTACGAGGAAATCGTTTGTCCTGGTTCAGACATGAAATGCGTAGGGATGAAAGTAATGTCGTAAGGAAGGCACTAACTATGGAATTGGATGGCTACAAGGGTAGACCTAAAATGAGGTGGATGGACTGTGTGAAAGATGATAAGGTTAAGAACGGAGTGAAAGTTGAGATGACTGCACCTAGAGTCATGAATGGAAAAAGAACACATGTTGCGCCGACCTCAAATAACCTTGGGATAAGGGCAGAAGGATAGTGATGACGTACTTGTGAGCTGCATGCAAAAGCTACTAAAGTTATTTTAATCCAACAGTAACATTGAGTCATCTTTCATTCATGTTGTTAACCTGCTTGACCATTCAGTATCTGGGGTTATGTATAAACAAATAACGTGCGAGCAGACACGCGGGTACTTATCATATATTATTAGTAGGGTTGTGACGGGTTGTTCGGAATTCGATTATATCGATCGTATTGAAGTTTTTTTTTAAATTGTTTTATCGATACTCGACTGCGATTTGCGATAGGTACTACTGGCTGATTGGAATACGAGTTTTGCAAGAATTTTAGAACCGAAATTACTAATATTCCCTCTAACCACTCCAGCTAAGCTAAATTGCTTGTATTAGGAGTGAGTTTAAATTGGTAGCCTAATGGTATGGGTAATGGACTGCTGAGACGATGTCTCGGGTTCGATCCCAGGTTTTACCATGGCTTTTCGATGCTTTTTGAAGTTATGTGTGTATTTATCGCAGGTTTATAAGTGCCCGGTTAATGGCAATAGGCTCGCCACCTATTACATTGGGACCTAAACATAAACAGGCGAAATGTGGGTGCTAGCACCTCTGCCTACCCCTTCGGGAATATATGCGTGAGTTTATGTATGTTTAAATCGGTAGTGCTACATTACCGAGGTCCCGGGTTTGAATCCTGGCTATTACAGTAATAATATTTTAAATTTTAATTGTCTTAGAGTCTATAGTCCTGTTTCTTACGTCTGAGGTGCTTGTCAATCATGTCGTTGACATTTGCATTGAGAGTATATAATTTTGTTTGTGAATGTTTTAATAAAAATGTGCTCCTGCATGACAGTGGCGAAAATCTCTTCTTCAATTCTTTTAGAATTGAAGAAGAGAAATGCTTCCCTACAAGTAAGCCTACAGGAATGCATCTTTCACAAGGAAAAACATAATTAAACGGTCGTGTCTGTAGCATGTAGTAGCTATGGTTATTTAATAGCAAACAATGTGCATAAATAGATAAAATCTAAATAATACCAATGTATCGTAATTATCGATAATCGATATCTGACCGGTGTCGATAGGTGTCGATCAACTATGCGTCCCTAATTATTTAGTCATAGCGTACGATTATCTTGCCCAGACGTGTTGAAACACGACGAACTTTTTGTAGCATTCCACACATTTTTTATCTGTTAACACGTTAATATACTTCTGAAGAACATCTTAAATATTGAAATGAACGAGTTCCGTTTCTTTACGTAAAAGTATCTGTTTGTTTTACATATCTAGAACTTTCTACGTGACTCAGAACAGTTTTGATAGCTGGAGATCTATACCGAAACACAAACACCCTTTACCGATAGGATTAATTGATTAAATATAAATAAATACTGGTAGTCATAATATCCAAACAATGCAAGAAGGTCCAAATGTTCATATTTTATAGATAAAATCCAAACTTCGAGATCATACGGACCTTATGTAACTTTAATTGGGAATTGTTATTTCCATTTAAGCTAAATTATTGGACTGTACAATAGTTTCACATTCGTCGCTCTGGCATTGAAACCGCGACCTCTTGTTCATAAGTCCGACACTAACTACGAGACTACTACTGTCAACAGCCATCTTCCTTAACTCTTTTACGTACAAATACATTACTCTTCAGTTGGACCACTGGTACCTTTCTTTCCCTGAAAAAACTATTCTTCAAAACCTTTGTTTGGTTGTACAACTATTAGTTTCGCGAATTATTTTTCGTTGAAACGGTTCACTGAAAAAACACTCTTAATAGATAGTTTGTTTACAAGAATTCCCTTTAACGGTAGAATGGTTCCGCTAACACAGTTTTTTTTTTCATTGAATTTTGCACAATCGTTTATGATTACGTTTATCCTCATAGGAGAGGGAGGAGTGTTATCAATATATTTTGTCGCTATATATTTCAGTACCATATAAGAATTATATTATATTATCTGTGCTACTACTTCCAGTTTTGAACCGTCAACTGGGCACTAAATTCAACATATTCAGAACTTTTATGGAATGCTAGTGCAATTTTAGACGAATTTAATTTGATAGTCCAAAAAGACCTTTTAATTTTTCATAGGTTAATAGGGTTGAATGTTTACTTTTGAATTAAATATAGTCCTATTGTCTCACTGCCGATGCCGGGGATGCCGAAGACTGTGCGAAGTGGAATAATAAAGCTGGAAAGCGTACCCCAGGCTCCATGACGAAAGCCTCGAAACACTCTTCGTAAATATGACCACGTGTCTTCTTTCCGCTCGCAGCTTAATTGGTTAACTATTCGTCCTCGCCGTAAGTTACGCACACTTACTACTCTCTACAATATTCTCAACTCTCCCTCTATCCCTACTTACTTAATGTTTATTTTCAACTATTATCTTCCAGGAATGACAGAAATCTTCGTTCTACAGACAATCGGCTCCTTGCATTCCCAACTCATAGAACTAACTTTTTAGGCTCTTCGTTCTTTGTTGAGGCCGTTCGTCTGTGGAATGCACTTCCTCAGGAGATCAGGAAGAGCACAAGCCGCGATGTGTTCAAGTCCAGGGTACGGCAGTTGATCATCGCGGAATTGGCAGAGTTATCGGCTCAACAATGATGTTTTTACTACTCTTGTATATTTATATATATTTATTATATATTTATATTGTATTTATGTTATATTTGTATATTAATCAGATATGTATGATTTATGGTATGTAAATATATGTACTGTTTATGTAAGTGTATGTAATTAATCTATAGTATCACCTATCGAACAATCAAATCCCTCATTAATATGCGCCTACCACGTACTAGCTCTGCACCACCCAATGGTAGACTGGTAGAGAATGCCTACGGCATTAAATCCGCCAATGTACATCGTGCATAAAGAATAAATAAATAAATAATAATACATACATACATAAAATCACGCCTGTTTCCCATAGGGGTAGGCAGAGATCACGGATCTCCACTTGCTACGATCCTGACATACTACTCTCGCTTCATTCACTCTCATTACATTCTTCATGCATGCTCGTCGGTTTAGAGTACTCCTGACCTGCCCCTTTTCTAAAACTTCCCCGATTTGGTCCAGGTATGTGCGCCTAGGTCTTCCCCTTCCGACGGTACCATCCACACTCGCCTCGTACACCTGTTTCGTTAGTCTTCTTTCATTCATTCTCTCAACATGACCAAACCATCTCAACATTCCTCTCTCAATTCTCATCACTACATCTTCTATCACTCCACATCGTTCTCTTATCACGCTATTTCTCACTTTCAAGGTCAAGCCACACATACTTCGCAACGCACGCATTTCTACTGCATTCACTCTACTCTGATGCTTTTTCTGCCACACCCAACTTTCACTACTATACATAGGAGTCGGCACTAATACTCCACCATGTACAGCCAGTCGTGCCTTTTCGGACACTTTCCGCCTGCTCATAAAGTTGTGTAGTGCCCCATTCACTCTATTTCCAGCTATCACTCTCCTTTCAACATCTTCTTCATGCTTTCCATAATATTATGAATTAGAAATCTATAAACCATATCAAAAATCCCTTACCTAACTTAGTGTTGTCACCATTTATCCTTATTAATTCGTACACTAGAGCTAACTACAACATGAACGCGCTAATTGTTCCTATCACATATTACACAAGCGAGTGTAACCACAGGGACACTTCCTCGTAACCATGTTATCTAGTTTCCTCAACAACAACTGGGTCATGGCCACCGGTGAATCAGCACGGCGTGGGTTCAGGTGAAATAGAAATTAGTGAATATTAAAAGCGTGATGATGTGACTACACAAATATTTGTAAACTGTAATTTCTTACATGTTTTATGTACATTCCTTGTATGATTTATTAACATTTTTATTAAACGAAAAATGAGCAACGTACACATATAAATTGCGATGCCCCTACAGTTTAATTTTTTAATAATGTCAACGACAATATGAGTATTTTTCTTCCTGGATTTTATTTTTAAATTTGTCTGGAATGTCATGGTTTAAAAACAGCTACAATGTTAGCGTAAATATACCCCACGCAGATCTGCAAGAACTATTTTCAAATAACAAGTTTTCAAGTAAACTATAACGAAAGACCAATGGCTGTTGGAGTAAGCTACTTCAAGAGAGAGGACGGTAATTTAGCAAACCGAAGACGGGATGTCTCTTGTCTAGATGGAATGTAGACATTAAAAAGATAGTTTGAAAATCTAGACTGGATGGGGAAGGCAGAGGGTATGGCTATGGTGCACATTAGGCACATAGAAAGGACTATCTAGCTGTTAACAAAGTACAAAAGCTGATTTTCTTGCCAATCTTTTCAAAACGGGCCCGCTTTTAAAAATCCGGTGGTATAATTTCCGAACTAGCTATTTGTAAGTTTTTTATGGTCTGTTTAATATCAGACAGATATCTACAGCCCGTACTCAACTTAGACGGCAATAGGCTCATCCCCTATTACGTGGGACCGAATTTAATGATTAGTGAAATGTGGGTGTTAATTCACCCTCCAGGGAAAAAGATGTGATTATATGTATGTATGTGTGGTCTGTACAAAATACTAATATATACATATTTTTACTTTTTACCCGACTGTCAAGAAGGGTTGTGTTTTTCGCGCGTATCTTGTAGGTATCTACGTAAGTTTGTAATACTCTTTATTACCTAATATCTTTCAAACTACGAGACAAATTGCTGCAATTAACATATCGTTAGATTCGTCTCGGTGACCCAAGTGTTCTTTACTAAGTGACGCGACAAAAACGAACATGGACGTTGTAATGCACTATAATTTAAAGGGAAAAATTAAAATTGTATACTGCAATATGGGTTTCAAATTAAAGAGCTTTCAAAATGGTACGGTAAGCTTCAGAGAAAAGGCCCCCCCCCCCCCCCCTTGATAATGACATATTCTTTAAGTATTGAGGGGGTTTGTTTTCTCTGACGCTGTGTGTACATAATGACCTCATTTTAATTTTTAAAAGCATACATACATATAATCACGCCTTCATCCCTGTAGGGTTAGGCAGATGTGAATTAACACCCACATTTCACCAATAATTGTATTCGGTCCCATTTAATAGTGGGGTGAGCCTATTGCCGTACTCCGGGCACTATTGTTCACTCGAGGCACGCATCTGAGGCTGAGTCTGGGCTGTATATATCTGTCTGATGTTTTTTTAATTTAAAAAAAAAAAATAATATTCAAATTAAAAAACCCGACTGATGCTGAAAAGATCGAAACGAGTTTGATAGTAGCAAGTACCCATTATTTTTTTTTTCGATTTATGATTAGCATATGGGTACCGCCTGTTATCAAACTTGTTTTGTTCTTTTCAGCATCAGTCGAATTTTAATAATTTCATTCTTGACTTTTGAACTTTAGAAGACTAACCGAATTAAATTAAAAATTTTGTAATTCTATCATCACTTTAACTATTCATGGTCATATACGCAATATAGTATTACCTATTGATAAATTCAATAATTATTAATCTTATCTTACTGTTATTCAATTCTGAGATTACGGTTCAATGATGCTGTTATTTAATATTGCGCAAGTATCCGAAATCATCGTTGATATTACATTTGAATGAGTAATCCCTATTACATAGGTCATTGTGTCTAGAAGCATTATATATGCGAATAAATTTCCAACTATTTACATATGCTTAACTAATAATAATGTGAATGTTTTATGTTGATTTGTGTGAATAGGATTACTTTATTACTAGGTAAGTACCTCTGTCTTACAGAATACCGCAGTCATAATAACCTCGTGTTGTGTTCCCAGCGGTGAGCAGGCCAGTCAGTGCTCACTGGAAATTTTGTATGCTGTCAGTGGGAAGATCAAAGGCTTGTCCTGTTTTGTCTTCTACACTGACGGTACAGAAACTCTTTTTTTACAGAATTGGCAGCAAGAGTGTGACGTGACGCCCATGGTGTTGCACACGTCCATAGGCCACTGTTACCATGACATGTATATAGCGTTTTATAGGCACCTTAATTTCTTCTGATGATATTTTTAAGAAGAATAATTTCGGAGGTAAATGAAAGGTAGGACGCCCCCTAGCCAGATGGACGGACGTGAAAAAGGTGGCTGGGACAGACTGGATGCGGAAGGCGGAGGATCGGAGAAAATGGCGCACATTGGGAGAGGCCTATGTCCAGCAGTGGACTGCGGTGGGCTGATTGATTGATTGATTGATTGATAATTTCGGAGCGTTAAGCTGACGTTGGTCCCTGTTGTCATACGAACATCTTTGGTAGTCGTTACGGATAGTTGAAGCCCTCAAAAGTCCGACAAGCCAATTGGTTATGGAGGTCAGATGACAGTAGCTTAACGGAAAATATCAAAGTTCAGCCCAACTAAGTTAGGTCGATAAATGACCTTCGCCCCCTATGAGCGAGGAGGGCCAGTTCGAGAGAGATGTGCCTGTCAACCGTACCTTCGGCAATCAACAATGGCCCACAGGCGCCGTGCGATTTAGTCGGTTCGAGTCCGACATAACCTCTGCCATAGGCTCCGGTGGGAAGGTATCAATCGGGATTTTTCGCACATGAAAAAAAAAGCGCAATTGAGTAAGCAAATGGCTCAGAAAAAGATGAGCAAAATCTATTCCCTACCTATTTTTATCTCTGTAGTGTTAATGTTGTATCATTGATGGTATTAAAATATAACTTTATGAATGAATTACAGTAGGAAATAAGTTAAATAATAGTAATTATTACGTAATTCAATTATCTCCTCGACCGTGTTATCGCAGCGGTCGCGTGTTTAATTTTTTCCATTGTAATATTTCTTGCTTATATTAAACAATCAATTATTATTAATGATAATAAAATAGTGTAGTCATTGACCTTTGCTAAAGTAGGTAGTTTACTTGCCGTTGTTTGATTTGTACGTCATATATTTGGTTGTATATTTGGCAAAATTGAAATGAGAGTGCGATTTTACTGCCCGGTTCTTTTCTCACAGCTCTACCAGGCCCTAGATTCTGCTAGCAAAACCACTGTCAATACACAGACACTGTAAAAAATGCTATTAAATTGTATACTTTATTTATATACCTTTAAAGTCCAAAATAAAATAAATGAGTTTCATTGCACTTTTTTCATTTACTCTGCAAAAAGCCTTTTAATTTCGAACTTTAACAACATTGCTTTAAAGTCTAATTTATTTTTTGCAGTGGCCGCGGTATGACATTGGTGTTGCTATAGTAAAATCGAGGGCCTGGGCCCTGATTCTACAAATTTTATGCAATATTAAAAAAATTGTCATGCCAATGACAGTTCAAACAATGTCATTAAATTTTAGACTTTAATTTGATGCTCATAGAGTGTATAATTACTAAATGGCATTTTATAGTGACTGAAAATATGTAATGAACTCTTTGTTAAATTTAATTTTTGACTATAAGCCTGTATTGTTAAAGTCTAAAATTTTACGTCATTTTTGCAGTGTCAATGGTGGTTTTGCTATGACATCAAATTAGCAAAATCGAAATACAAAAACTCTTTTTAAACATAACACATAATCTATATCCCCAAAGTAGCCAGTTTATGTTTAGGTCCCAATGTAATAGGTGGCGAGCCTATCGCCATTAACCGGGCACTTATAAACCTGCGATAAATACACACATAACTTCAAAAAGCATCGAAAAGTAATTGGCGTGTGCCATGGTAAAACCTGATCAAACCCAAGACCTCGTTTCAGCAGTCCATTACCCATACCACTAGGCTACCGCGGTTTTTTTTAAAGCTAGTAAATATACTTACGGGTTCGACAGAGATGTTTCTGGAGATGGCCGGTGTTCGTCAGTCTATCGGCTATCAGCGGGTTTTATATTATCACAATTTACGTGCCTAAGAGATAAATCTTTACGTGAAATAACTCACGAATATTATCATTGTCACAGTGAGTTGAGGTCAGCTTGAGTTCAATGCATTTCACCATTCATAAAGCCGATGTCGCAATCCTACGATTCCAGCGGTCTGGTTTTTTAAAAGTATGACAGCTTCTTGGAACTTGTCAGTACCTACTGTTTTCTAGTTACAGGACTTCCTAGCTACATATACACTCGAGAGCAATGAATCCGGGTCACTTAAAGAATCCTAAAAATCTCGGAAACTAAAAATGCTAGGTTAATGCAATAAATTGTATTTAATAGACAATGTAATACTCCTTAAATGAAGGTATTAAAACTTCTTAGTTATTGTAAAGTTATATCATAAAAAAATCAAATTTGAAAAAGGGCCACTTTCGAAGATGGAACTACGAAATTACAGCATTTGGTGTTCTTTTTTTTTTTTTTTTTTTTTTTTATATAGGACACGCCAACTTGACCTCACCTCGCCTGATGGTAAGCTAAAGGCAAAGTCTCAGGAAAGAGGGTCACCATTACAGACACTAAGTGCTACAATGGTGGCACTCAGCTTGGCGGCCTCATCAGATGCTTTTTCACGCCCCGCTTAAAGGCCCCGGGACTGTAGGAAGAAGGAAACACGTGTGCTGGTAATGAATTCCAGGTCTTGGTGGTGCGGCAAAGAAAAGAGTCTCCGAACCGCTTGGTTCTTGCTCGTATATTCTGCACAGTGTGAGGGTGATATCTAAGGCCTGCACGTGTTGTCCTATGTAGGAAAGGAGATGGTGGGATTAGTTGGAAGAGCTCGTCAGAACACTCACCGTGGTAGAGACGGTAAAATACAGCCAAGGAAGCAATATCTCTACGCATCTGCAAAGGCTCGAGGGTGTTCGTGACCTCAGGGTTCCCAATAATTCGGACCGCGCGTCGCTGCAACCTGTCGAGAGCATCTAGTAGGTATTTCGCGGAGCCATCCCAGAGATGCGAGCAGTATTCCACGCAGGAGCGAATTTGTGTCTTATAGAGAAGACACCGCTGCTCCGGCGTGAAAAAACGTCTCACTTTGTTTAGGAGTCCGAGTTTCCGCGAGGCTGTTTTGATGATGCTCTCGATGTAATTTCTGTTATTCAGTTTGCAGCGAATATCCATGCCTAGGATATAGAGATTGTCCTGCAGTGGAAGTGGCGTGCTCTGAAGAGTGGGAAGTGCTTTTGTTTGTAATCTGTCATTTATGTGGGTACATAAACCATGTTGATAGTGCTCTATATTCATTAATCAAGCTGAAATTATGTCGCTTACGCCTGAAGAATGCACCAGAATACTTACAATGCTGGAAACCGGCCGGAGTCAGCGCGATACAGCCAGGACTGTCGGTGTGTCGCTGTCAACAGTACAAAGAGTTCTCCGACGTTACGAAGAAACTGGTTCTAACCTACGCAGACCAGGAACGGGCAGAACCAGGTGTACCACAGCACGAGAAGACCGATACTTGGTGAACACCATGCTTCGAAATCGCTTTCTCACAGGAACTGAACTCACCAATCAGTTTCGACGCCTCGGAGGAAGTAACCCAAGTGCATGGACAGTAAGACGTCGGCTTGCTGAATCTAACTTAAAACCCCTTAGACCTGCAAACGGCCCTAAACTGGAGCGTGGGCATCGTATTTCGAGACTAAGTTATGCCCAGAGCCACGTAAATTGGAGTATTGAAGATTGGTCAAAAGTTATGTTCTCCGACGAATCAAAATTTATGCTCTACAAGCACGATGGAAGACACAGAGTGTATCGAAGACCAGGGGAAAGATTCAAGCAAGCATGCATCGAAGAAAAAGTAGCCTACGGTGGTGGGTCTGTACTTGTGTGGGCCGGAATTTCTTCTGAAAGTCGCACAGAGCTGGTGATCATAGAAAACGGCTCTTTAACTAGCGTAAGATATGTGGAAGAAATCCTCAATGATCACGTTGGTCCATTTATGGTCAATTTAGGTGAGGATGCTATATTTATGCATGACAATGCCAGACCTCATACAGGTAGGATTGTGAATGACTACCTTCAAGAGATGAACATTACTCGTATGGAGTGGCCAGCGCGCAGCCCGGATATCAACCCGATCGAGCATGCTTGGGACGAGCTAGGCAGATGCGTAAAACAACGAAACCCTCCCCCAATCACGCTTCGTGAGCTCAAAATTGCTCTCACAGAGGAATGGGAGAATATTCCCCAAAATCGTATAAGGAACTTGGTGTACAGCATGCCAAACCGCGTAAACGCAGTAATGGAAGCACGAGGAGGCAATACGAAGTATTAAAATTCAAGAAAATCGTAATAAAGTTCAAAAATTTCATGTTTCCTATTTTTGTTTTAAGGAGAGATCAGCAGTTTTTTTCTTTATGTAATTTTGTGTTAATAAAATGTATGGTGACTCATATTTTTTTTACTTTCATTTAAGGAGTATTACATTGTCTATTAAATACAATTTATTGCATTAACCTATCATTTTTAGTTTCCGAGATTTTTAACATTCTTTAAGTGACCCGGATTCACTGCTCTCGAGTGTACTTTGTCGTAAGAATCATTAGTGGACAATCATTTAAAACTGATTGTCCACTATTGGTTCTTACACTGGATAGCAACATACCTATTATACACTTTGTCGTGAAAACCAATAGTGGACAATCATTTAAAACTGATTGTCCACTATTGGTTCTTACACTGGATAGCAACATACCTATTATACACTTTGTCGTGAAAACCAATAGTGGACAATCATTTAAAACTGATTGTCCACTATTGGTTCTTACACTGGATAGCAACATATTATACACTCTGTCGTAAAAACCAATAGTGGACAATCATTTAAAACTGATTGTCCACTATTGGTTCTTACACTGGATAGCAACATATTATACACTCCGTCGTAAAAACCAATAGTGGACAATCATTTGAAACTGATTGTCCACTATTGGTTCTTACACTGGATAGCTACATATTTACACTTTGGTTTTTACGACAAAGTGTATAATATGTAGTTATACAGTACTTAGGAAAACAGTACAGTCAGGTTCTAATGCGTTGTCATACCTACTGTCAAAAACCAGACCGCTGGAATCGTGAAAATCTACTAGGTCTAAGTAGGTCAACAACTTATTTACATATCTATAATATCTATATAACAATAATTGGTAATAATTATTATTGATAAATAAAATACCTAGCTGTGCTATTAATACTAAACATCACTCTTAACAAAAAAAAAAGTTACAATGGTCGCCAATTTAAAATTTACTTACAACAGTATTGCGAATTTTTTAATATGTCTTATAGATGCCATTAAGCGTCTTTTAAGTCTATTGTCACGTGAACCAAACGGTTAATTTTCTTATAATCAAGAGTATTTTTCTCGAAAAAGTCCGCTATTGGGGTTTTACCTCACTTGAGTCCTGAATTACAAATCAGTTTCATAGGTAAAAGAAATGTTCCACGTCAAGTAATGCTTAATTTTCTAGGTACCCATATTAAACACATTCAGTTGCCATACCGTTAATCCCGTTTGCAACAGAAGCATTTTGGAGCCTGCTCTCCTACTCTTTTTCTTGCTTATACGGCTTATATGGGACTAACTGCCGTCTTACCCCAAAACGACAACAAAAAGAAGCTGCAAGAGGAACCCGTGTTAAAACCTCGGAGGCAGTAGGAAACAAGAGGGTGGGCAGTATGTCTGTCTTCCACCTTAGTAAGGTTTCTTCATGGTCGACAGCGCGAGTGTGATACCCCTGGTGTTGCATACGTCCATAGGCCACGGTAACCGCTTCCCATTAGGTGGGCCGTGTGCTTGTCTGCCAACTAAGTGGTATAAAAAAAAGGTACAAAAAGGAAATACTGAAAAAAAATCCCACACGCCTCATTGCATCATTAATTTAAATGATATGACATTGCATTAACGTTTTTGCCGTTTGTTTACGATGGTTTTTTAAATCAGTCGGTAATTTTAGTATTCACATGTTTACGATAGGCGTGTACCATATTTAAAGTTTATTTGTGTGGTGATGGAGAAAGAATACAAGCATCACCACCCCTTCTCTTCTGACGAGTGTCGTAAGAGGCGACTAATGGAAAAATACGCAGACGATATCACTGCAAGAGAATTCTAGCTCGATATAAAACCCTGTACCAACTCGGTTGGCTAGCATGGAAACAGTAGGCCAAATCCTCCCAACATTGGTAGAGACCTAATTCGGCCGTGGACTGCGATGGGCTAATTCATTGATTGATTGTACACCCTTAAAGATTATCAATAATCAAAGCAACACCTTGCACTATGCAAAAGGGATACTTTCTCCTATGTTTGGAGTCGGTTAAAAATTTAATAAATTTTTAAAGCAATTACTATGCTGACTATTCCTATACATTTAAATTGAAAAAAGTGAAAGTTCAAAACGTCACTTGAACCCGTAACTCTTACTGGGGGAATTTAAGTCGGTTAAAAAGTTTCGTCAATGGTTAATTTCTTAATCCTCTTTGTGATTTGGTAGTTGCGTCTGCTCCTTTCAATGTTGCGGTTACAAATAAAAAGTACCAAACAGTCAAAACCACATTAGCTTCATATTTCTTGCTATTGCCACGTGCTATTATTATCAGTCTCTTTTTCCATGACGTCATAAGCTCACGGATGTCCAAACGGATCGTGGCTAATGACTTAATACCCGTCACGTCATCATTCGCAGATCATTCGTTACGCCTCATTAATGACGGAACTTGGAGATAAAAAAATTGGCAAAGAAACGTCGAAATTACCTATCTGATGATTGTGATTGATTAGAAGCTGTTCAGTGATTTATTATAAACAAAAAATGTAACTTCGCAGGAGTTAAGTGACTTGGTTTTTTTTATACCACTTAGGTGGCAAACAAGCACACGGCCCACCTGATAGAAAATGGTAACCGTGGCGTATGGACGTATGCAACACCAAGGGAGTCACGCTGCCAACCCTGTAAGCACAGAGAGTTTCTGTGCCGTCAGTGTAAAAGACGAAGCAGGACAGGGTTTTGATCTTCCCAATGACAGCACATAAACTCTCTAGTGACCTCTGGCTACCCAACTCACCGCTGGGAACACAACAGAAGGTTATTATGGCCGCGGTATTCTATAGGGCGGAGGTACTTCCCCAGTCGGACTGCTCAATTGGACGGAAATACCGTCGTGTCCTACCTCCTCATAAAAGTATGGGTAAGTACAGAATGCGGCATGAACAAAAAGAAGACCAGCTAATTAATCGTACTCTCTGCAGGAAGTAAGAACGCCTATTAGTCATAGAAATTATTACAGGGTATTGCTTTTTAGCCTACTATTACCACGCTGACCAGGCGGGCTTGCAAAGGTTTTATCTCGAGTTCTCCTTCCCTTAGGTCATTTCGACCTCGGCATAATATCGGTCGGAACCTGCAACGTTTCAGCCCAATTAGGGGGAGGAGTTGTCGCTACCGTTTCCCAGGAGGCACCGCGTGGAGATTTCCTAGCAAACCTCCCTAGCCATATATGTCCAGCAGTGGACTGCTGCGGTAGGCTAATTGACTGATTGACTGTTAACTGGATAGAATTTGTTGATTGACGGACAAGGATCTAGCACAGGCTTTTCTCTCGGAGTGAGGAATGGGGTGTCAGGTGGGATTAGGGCTCCGAAGATGATATGTACATGTAGGTAATAAATCAGCCGCGTGGTTCCCGGTATAGTAAAATTTAGACCATCCCATCCCTTCCCATGCGGTGTCGTACAAGGTGACTAAGGGATAGGGCTGTTTAACATCAAGCCCAGACTCAGCCTCAGATGCATGGCTTCAGTCAACAATAGTGCCAGGAAGACGGATATAGGCTCATCCCCTATTACGTGGGACCGAATTCAATTACTAGTGAAATGTGGGTGTTAATTCCACCTCTGCCTAACTTTCCGGGTATATATGTATGTATGTAGGAAATAAATAAAAAATGTCCAGAATGTAAGACCTGATGTGGGGACCAGTTGGGAACTCTGTGGTCCCCACACCCGAGGAGAGGGCCAGACCGTGAGAAATGGCCCTGAGTCGGCCGGGGTGCGAGGGATATGCCTGTTAACCTAACCTTCGGCAATCAAAAAACAACTTACAGGCGTCGTGCGTTTTGGTCGGTTCGAGTCCGACATAACCTTTTCCACCGGCTCCGGGGGAAGGTATCCGTGGGGATTTTGCGCACGTAAAATAAAAGATTCTAGAGGAAGTAAAAGTACTTATTAGTAGAAGTTCTGACAAAAGAACATAAATATTAAGAACGCACACTCAAGTTGTGGAATGAACTCCCTGCTGCGGTCTTCCCATGCGCCTACAATATGGGGTTCTTCAAAAGGGGCATTAGGAGGTTTCTTGCTTTGGTCGGCAGCGCGAGTGTGACGCTACTGGTGTTGCACGAGTCCATAGGCCACGGTAACCACTTCTCATCAGGTGGGCCGTGTGCTTGTCTGCCACCTAAGTTGTATAAAAAAAATGATACTAAAATGTAGAATTGTGTGGAACTGGCTTGATCAAGATGTTTGGGACTCAACCATCCAAGTCCACTTCACGTCACGTGCCAGCTGGTGCACCTGCCGGTACACTTGCTGCATGATGACAAAGGTTCTGGTTCAGGATGGACCAGGGACTGTACAGACCTATTTACTTTTTGGATAAATTTATGCGATTAAGGGTTGTCACCTACCTACTAAGCAGATATTAATATAAATCTGTCTATTAATTACACAATCGCTCATCATAGTAATCAATAGGCCTACGCACATAGTAATATCAGAGTTTCTGAACCATCGGTTAGACTGGGGACGACTAAACCTATTCCGATTCAACCCCACTAAGACACAAGTGTGTGTACCTATTCATCGCTAAGAAAACCCCATTCATTGTAGCGCCGCAATTCCTGGGCACACCGCTTACCATCTCCTCGAGGGTCGGGATCCTTGGTGTCGTCATCTCCAGCGTCATCCAGTACCGGAATCATTTGTAGGACAAGGTCAAGAAAACTTGGAGTGCTCAATAGGGCGAAACAATACTTCACTGCGGGACAGCAACTCCTTCTTTATAAAGCACAGGTCCGGCCTCACATGGAGTACTGCTATCACCTTTTTGATGGAGCACCTGCATACCAGCTTGACCCCTTCGACTCGTTGCAAAGACGCGCATTGAGGCTGTTTGACAATCAAATACTCACAGGTAGAATGGAACCGGCCCCACTACTGCTGTCACCTTTTTGCTAGAGCGCCTGCATACCAGCTTGACTCCTTCGACTAGGTCGATATGTTTATCATTTGACAGTTTGTTTTTCTGACATATATTATTGGCGAAGTTGTGGTGGACTTCCACAAAAACCACTCTACAAAAATTAAAGTTGAAGTAGTTCCACAATACGCCGGCCAGCGAATTGCCGCTAGTCTAGAAGGGCTGTGGTTTTTGTATATATTCGTTACATACAAAAATACAAAAATCTTTTACCTCTTTATGATATACCTATAGAGTACATAATTATACAAGATATCAGGACTTCTCGCGAATTATATCTTGGAACTTACTATTTCTGCCGACGTTTCACGTCACGACTTGACTGACCTGTCAAGTCGTGACCACGGGTGCTGCAACGCATCCGAATTCAATTATGAATTCACACCGCGGAAGTTTAAAAATAACATTACCTATAGAGTAGCCCAGCGTGTAATGTGATAGTTATCTGCGAATACTATAAGTTTTTATCCAAAGATACTGAAAGATAAAATGTTGTATTACCTGTTTAGTTAGCGGCAACCTTAAATCACACGTATGAACATGTATGGACGCGTTTATGCAAACGTGTGAATGATAGTGATGTTTTTCGCGTTATAACATGCCGCTGGCATCGACGCGTGCGCCGCGGAGCACGCTTTTGAAGCAGTACACGTGTCGTTGGAATAATTTGACTTGTAAATGCTAGCAAGCGTCGCTCAGCGCGACTGCTACTTTGTAAGTTAGACGAAATTAAATTATTATTGTTATTATTTTAACATTTTCACGTAGGATTTTTTAGGTAAACAGGCAGCACCGGCTAAGGAACTATAATAACATACGGTAGGTAATATCTTAGATGAATTAAAAAAGGGGTAATATACATATATACAAAAGTAAATAGTATGAAAAGGCCACTTAGAAGTTTTCACATATAAACAAGATAATTAGTAAACAGCAACAGCAAATAAGAACATATTATAGCGAAAGATACATAAATACATTGATAATAATTCGACACAAATAAAGACACAAAAACATGGAAAATTAAGTTCCCGTGTAACTGAATACCTCCGCATCTACACTGAAGCATCACCAAAAAATTTATTACATGAGACTTTTTTTAATTTAGAAACACTGGTATTAAAAATATCGATGTCAACACACCGGCATGCTTCGTTGTACGTGCGACCAGCTCTGATCACATATGAGTTCTGGCGATATGTAGTCCTTGCTATGGGAGTATGCAGCAGGTTAGACCTACGTAAGTATGCATATGGAACCCCCAGGGAAATTTTCTCACCAACAACTCCGGCGCATCAACCGATCCATTCATGATTTTGAGCAAAAAACGTCAAATCTGCAATTCTTCTACGTTCATGAAGTGGGAGGAGGTACAACTATGATAGTTAGGAAAATAGCATTGGGATTTGAATTGTATGTACCTTAAGAACTTCCTCTGTATGCCCTCAATTCTATCTATGTATGTATCGTAGATAGGATTTCAGACTACTCGAGGTGACTGCGAACCAGTGAACAGTATACAATTTTTATAGTTTTTATGCTCTCAAAGTCTACGGACGTTCTTGTTGTTGAAAAACAAAGTTGTTGACAGTTGGGATGATTGTTGATGATGATGAGGGTTACGATGAATGATGATTACTGCCTCAGTAAAATTGAGAGACTACAGGTTTTCTAGGGTGATTTGGAACCAATACGAAAATACAGAATTCACTATAGGTATACCATTTTCATACTCTATTGTGCGTTATCACATATATATATCTTAATTATCGTTATCATAGATATCATAATTTCGCATAATTTTAAGAAAATAAAATAACTCGACAACTGATTTTTATTGATAAATTGCTGAAAACATCGGTAAAGCTGCTCTAGAACTTCTACTGGAACATTTTTTCGGTGATTATCAATCGATATTTCATTTATTTTGAACCAGCTCTTAGAAGAATTTGTGTCACAGATCTGAGTCATCCTTATATACATGGAGACGTATTTTCCTGATTGCATCCGAGGCCAAGGTGCCCTCGGAGCTCAGGGTCCGCCTTCCGGTTCTTCCTCCTCTACTTCGAACGGTCTTGGGCGTCCATGGTAGTGAGACCATTCGCACGCATGTCACCCTCCACGACGTCAAGCCAAGACTTCTTGGGTATGCCTCTTGTACCTACCTACAAATTGGAATAAAAGAGAATTTCCGTTAAATGTGAGTTTATTAACAGGAGGTATGACACGACGGTATTTCCGTCCAATTGAACAGTCCAACTGGGGAAGTACCCCTGTCCTACAGAATACCGCCGCCATAATAAATTCGTGTTGTCTTCCCGGCGGTGAGTAAGAGCACACTGGAGAGTTTTTGTGCTGTCAGTGGAAAGACCAAAAGCTTGACCTGCTTTGTCTTTTACACTGACGGCACAGAAACTCTCTGTGCTCACAGGGTTGGCAGCGCGAATGTGACTTTTTTGATTTTGCACACGTCCATAGGCCACGGTAACCACTTTCCATCAGGTGGACCGTGTGTTCGTCTGCCACCTAAGTGGTATAAAAAATAGTTTTTTTGGAACGTGGTCATTGTGAGCCTAAAAAGTTATACTTTCAGAGGTAGAAAAACTATCGTCTATGTATTAAAATATTGTATATCAATTCGTACTTAAGTTAAATGTTTTTCAACTATTGAGTAGCTCAGTCTCCTTTTTCGAAGTTGTTAAAAATAACAATTACAAAATATTCAGTATTGTCGGTTTCAAACAATACCCAGTAACACTTTTGGCATTAATTCGACGTCCGGTGATTTGTCATTTTTAGGTAACAGCTCATTTACGTCACAGCAATCTGAAACTTTAGACTTGTACTTATTAGTCAGGTCACAAACCGGACATAATGCAACATGTGCATCAATTTTTGTGGCGCTACATGTAAATTGGTATATGAAACGCCCACGTTTCTATTTGTAGGCACGCACACCAATGATAAAAATAGCTACTAGATAGGGAAAGAACATATCAGTAAGTATATACCTCCAAGTATACACAAATACTCGCAGATATTTCCATACGAATTTTTTTTTATACAACTTAGGTGGCAGACTAGCACACGGCCCACCTGATAGAAAGTGGTTACCGTGACCTATGAACGTGTGTAACACCAGTGGAGTCACATCCGTGCGGCCGAACCTGTAAGAACAGTCTTCGGTCTTCCCACTGACAGCACAAAAACTCTCCAGTGAACTCTGGCTACCCTACTCACCGCCGGGAACACAACACGAGGTTATTATAGCCGTGGTGTTCTGTAGGGTATTTCCGCCGTCGTGGCCTACCTCCTTAGAAACTTCAGAACAAGTCAGTCGTTACTGTTCGTGAGTGTCCCATCAATGGGGAGGTACAGACAAAACTAGTCTCAGATGGCTTGTCTTAGAGTCTATAATCCTATGTTTCTTGTATCAGACTTGCAGAGGTGCTTGAGATTACATAACAAAAATTATCAATAAAAATGTGCACCTCCATGACAGTGGTGAATATAAAAGAAGAGTTGAAGAAGAAAATTGTTTACCTACATAAAAATTATCAGGTTTGAAATGGTCACTGCATATTCTAGCAGACGAACAAAGTATCTAGCTTTAATCCTTAGCGTCCGTCTTTTCTTATGGAAACGATAACTTTTCTTTTCACAGTGAAATGCACTGCGTTTTCATTTATTTACCTACGGTTTGTTTGAAATTTGACAGCAATACAACACCAGCGATAATGCGCCACCTATCGGGATAAATAAGTAGTGTATCTCCTCATTGACGATTTTTTTTTATATCACTTAGGTGGCAGACAAGCTCACGGCCCACCTGATGGGAAGTGGTAACCGTGGCCTATGGACTCGTGGCACACCAGGCGCGTCACACTCGCGCTGTCGACCCTGAAGAAACCTCCTAATGCCCCTTTTGAAGAACCCCATATTGTAGGCGCATGGGAAGACCGCAGCAGGGAGTACATTCCACAACTTGAGTGTGCGTGGGATGACGATAACAATATTATATAGCCATTTCATTAAGAATTTCGTGAACAGATTACATAGTTATTTAAATACCTGTTAGTATTATATTAAATAAAATATGCTATTATAATATACAATTACGTGGTATGTTACAAATTTATATAAAACTATGCTAACTATACAATATATACAAAAATGGGATAGAGAAAAAGAGGTAGACTGTAATTTTAGGCATCGAAAAATTCCTCCCCATCGATCTCTACTGGTACCGTGCCCAAGAGGCTGGCGGCATTACCACGCTGAATGGCGATGGCAATTCTTTGAGCGAGGTAAAGGCCAGCCTTATGGTCACGGGAAGCGTCGATTAGTCCTATTAGTTATTTAAATTAGGCATGACTTAAAACTAAAAATACAAATAAAATGGGACGGCTGGCTTTCATTTGAAATTTTTATATTTGAACATTGCAGTATTTTGTCAGGTGATAAGCACAGTACATAGCAGGGATGTTGCGGATACAATTTTTTTCGCATCCGCGGATGCGGATTTTTTTGCGTTCTCATCTGCAGATGCAGATGCGGATTTAGTTTTTTTATTACAAAAACTTATATGAGAGGAGAAATAAATTAACAAGAATAGAATGATTATTCATATTTTTATTAATTAGTAGCGAAATTAAAAATTGGAGCATTATATTTAATAAAAAGCAATATTGCCGCTTTCTCGGGGTCAAGTCTGTTACGCAGAGGTTCGTAAATCAAACCTGCAGTACTGAACAATTGTTCACTCGGAATACTGCCTGGCGGTGCCTGTGTGTGTGTGATAATAGTTTTAATTCTTCTCGGTGGACGCTCCACCATTTTAGAGGATTTTCATCAACATTAATCCTTTTTTTACTGCGGTAAGATAGCAATTCCCTTTTAACGATAGTTTCAGCGCTAACATTTTCCGCTGTTTGGCCACTCTCATCTTCACTTGACGAATCCAACATAATAGCAAGGTCGTTTTTTAAGCAGGATTTTCTGACCAAACTGGAGGGTCCTGGTCCTAGTTGTTCCGAATCATTTTCAGAGGAAACCGTCATTCTCATTCTTTTAATACCTTAGAAATTAAAAGAATCGGAGTCATCAAACTTATTATTTGTTCATCATCAGAATGTCCTCTTTAATTTTTTCCTCAGTCACTGGCGTTAAAAATTTATGCTTATAGCGAGGGTCTAAGAAGGTGGCGATGGTGCAAACATATTGTTCTCTAGTAAGTTAGAAAACTTTGTTACAAATTCAGTTTTTAGTGTCCTGACGGCCGGTCGTATTGGATTAAAATCTTCTGATCTTGCTAAATAGTCTACGACTTTTTTGCTAAGCATTTGGATTATTGGAATTACAGAAGAAATAAGGGCAGAAGAGCTACTTAGTTCCCGTGTGGCTTCTTCGAAAGGTTTCAATAGCTCTATACAGCGTTCAATGATTTTCCACTCTTCAGGTAAAATAGGGTTAATCTCACTGTCATTGATATAAAGACTCAGGGCATCTTTTACCTTAAAAAAGCGCTCAAACATGTGAAATGTGCTGTTCCATCACGTTATACAATCTTGGAATACTTTGAGATGTTGTTGATTTAATCTATCTTGAATTGTTTGCAGTTGTTTCTGTGCGATGGTAGAATGATTGAAATGAGTTGAAATTTTCTTACATTTTTGTTTAACTAATTTAATGCTTTCTTGCGAATCTAAACAACAGCGAATAGCAAGTTGCATTTTGTGAACTGTACAGTCAATATCATTCAAGGCTTCCATTCAGAAAGCATTGTGGTAAATTTCTCGGCAATTACCTATGTCTCATGTGTGCCGGCATTTCAATATAATAGATGTTCTTTCAAAGTTTTCTCTTATTCCATGGCAAGTCAGGCTAAGCAAAGAGGCATTTGAGCTTGGATCCGACCAAATGTCAAATGTAAACGATAAGTAATTGATTTATTCGATTAAAGCTTTAACTCTTTGAGCAACCTTGCCGTATAAGTCTTTGCACACAAAGTTAGTAAAAAAATTGCGTCCTCTTAAATTATATCGTGGCGCTAATTCTTGTATCAGTCTGCGGAAACCCAGTCCCTCTACAAAATTAAACGGTAAATTGCAATCATTTCTCCAATAAGCTTGTCATTTTTTTGAGAATTATGATTGTTGGAGTCCCACTTCTTTTCCTTCAAAAGTACTTCCTCTAACGAGAGCTGTCTCTTTGCTTCTTGTAGAGGAGTGACAACTTTATCTAAAACAAAACGCACATTAATTAAAATTTATGAAATAAAAACTAACAAAAACGATTTTAACTTGATTGATTTTTGATTTGATTTTTTGACTGCACTACTAGTAATAAACAAAGGAAGAAAAATTTGAAGAATCTATAGTTACTTCATTCGGTTAGGTAGGCAGAAACGTAAACAATTTAATGTATCTTTTCAATATTTTCTGTTTAGAAAATCAGTTTATTAATATTTTCTGTTTAGAAACTTAGTTTAAAGACCAGTTAGTCAATTTGTTTAATTTCTTTTCTTATTAAAAATCGCTTTAAGGTTGCTTACCTTTAGTTAAGTACCTACCTCAATGGAGTGCAACTGCCTAGACGGGATCTTAACATTATAATCGCACTTCTCACCATAGGTGGAGAAATCAACCTCACACATTGCGACCGGAAACGGTGCGCACTATATGAAAGGAACTTCATCCCTCGCACACTCAAGCTGTGGAATGAACTCCCTGGGGTGGTTTCCCCAAGCGACTACAATATGGGGTTCTTCAAGAAGGGCATTAGAAGGTTTCTTCAGGATCGGCAGCACGAGTGTGATGCCCCTGGTGTTACATACGTCCATTGGCCACCGTAACCACTTTCCATCCGGTAGACCGTGTGCTTGTCTGCCACATAAGTGGTATAAAAAAATAATGATGACATTTTACTTACTTGCGTCAATATTTTCTTTCTGCAACTGTTTTTTTTACTCGAGCTCTCAAATAAACTAAATTCTTCTGGGTGTATCGATTTTAGGTGATTTTTTAAAGACGAGGTGATACGGCTCTTGCGAGAGTAGGTTTTATCGCATATTTTACAATCAGCTTTATCCTGGTCATGTTCATTTGGTTTAAAATAATTCCAAATATCACTTTGTGTCGGTGGCGACATTGTAATTCAATTGTTGTACCTAATTAGAATATATTAGAAATCTCCCTTAACACACAATGCTCGCTGTTTAAGATAACCGGAGCGAGATACGTCGTAATGTTCAATTTACGGTAAACAAATGATAAACAATAACAAACGCGTCGAATCTTATCATCGAATGAAACTTCGCTCCTATTGATCAACGAGCACGCGCCGATCGCCGGCCCCGCCAAATTTCTTTCATAAAGCAACGTTTGTGATCGCTGAAGAAATGGCAATCGAGCCGACGTCGCACGAAGTTCGTACGAAAACGCCCGAACAACATCCGCATCGATCTTTGCGGATGCGTAAGCGGATGCGGATGTCTAAATTGATGCGGAAGTTCCGCATTTACGGATGCAGATGCGAATATTAGCAACATCCCTGGTACATAGCCGCGTGGTTCCCGGCAGAGTAGAATTTGGGCCACCTATGCGGTGTCGTACAAGGCGATTAAGGATAGGGCTGTTTAACACCAGATATATATGTATATACAGTTCAGACTTAGGCACAGATACAAGGCTCGAGTCCACAATAGTGCCTGGAAGACGACTATAGACTCACCTCCTAATACGTGGAGCCGAAAACAATGATTGGTGAAATGTGCATGATAATTTACCTCTGCCTAACCTTTCGGGGAGATTCTCCTTTCTGTATATCACTATTTAGGGGTTTGAGCATCTAATTTCATTCGTATGCAGTTCGCCTTCTGTATCTTCTATATATTGTGCATAACCCCTGTGGCGACACGTGAACACGTAATGTTGCCACGTGTCACGGGTGTGTAGCCGGCCTTATCACTATTTAACTGTAAATTTCATTTGGAACCCATCACTCAAAGTCACGCTTTGTGTCATGATACACTAGTGTTGTAGTTCCAACGATTCCAAGAATAGACTTGTTAAAAATGGTGACATCTATTTTAAGCGCTATTCTTAGAGATTGATAGATTACGCTTTGGATGGAAGAAAAATGGTTCACAAATATTGACTTGGAAAGTTTTCTCTTAATTTATAAGCCGCGTGGTTCCCGGCAGAGTAGAATTTGGGCCACCCCACCACTTTCCATGCGGTGTCGTACAAAGCGACTAAGGGTTAGGGCTGTTTAACACCAGACAGATGTATACAGTCCAGACTCAGCTTCAGATGCATTGCTCGAGTCAACAATAGTCCCCGGAAGTCGGCAATAGGATCACCCCCTATTACGTGGGACTGAAATCAATGATTGGTGAAATGTGGGTGTTAATTCACCTCTGCCTAGCCCTCCGGGGATAAAGGCGTGATTATATGTATGAGTGTATGTTATACTTTCAGTTCTGCTATTATACATCACAAACAGTATTATCATCATCGTGATCTGAACTATCATTCTGATAGAATTCCAAGGCTTTCACCTCAAACTCTGAGGTCTCCATTACATTTTATGTTTGGTCTATATTCCCCGAAAGGAAAACCAAAAGGTCGCTTGTATTGTTTGACCACAGAATTGGGGGAAAATGATTATTTTATTAGTACCTACCTATTGGAAGAAAAAAATAAGTTTGAAACTAAAACCCGATTTCTGAAAAATCATGCTTTAAAAAGTATCAGGATAGCCGTGGTCGTATGTCACTTTTCCCTATAATGTTGTAATGTTCAATGAAAGACGGACTATCGCAAAAATGATTTAAGTATTGTACGTAGACACAAATATAGGTGCTCGATTGTTCAAACATTACATTATATTTTCATTGAACATTTCTTTACTGGAACATTACAATGTATTGTTTTGTTAGACTAAGTGGCATACGACCACGGCTATCCATGATATTTTCTTGTTTAATACTTTTTAAAGCGTGATTTTACAGTAGGCGAGTTTTAGTTTTAAACTTATTTATTATTCATATTATTTTGGAGCAAGCAACGACTATAATTTATAATGTAATGTGCTAATTAAGCCCTTTCAAATGATACCAAACGTGATATATTTATCTCAAGTTTATTTTTTAACACATTACTTTACCGCTAAAGTGTGATCACATTGGATTTAGTGATACGTCATATAGCCTATAGCCAGCGAACAACCAAGACGCTTTTATGATACCTCATTTGTCCAGTTCTAATAAGTGGGTGGTTCAGGAATTATGAGGAAACAGATGAACCTACATACATACATAGCCTGTCAAAATCATAACCCTCCTTTGCCTTTCGCCGTGGTCGCGTAAAAATGGTTTGGTAAGTAAATAGTCACAAATATTGACTTGGAAAGTTTTCTCCGCTTATATTTTTATAGTTCTATTATTATACTTCAAAACAACATCATCATTATCTTTGCGATGATCCCGAGTCGACCCCAAATGAGATGGGAAAAGATTCAGAGGATTCGTAGTTAAGTATTGGTGTCGCGTGGGCCAACGTGCGCGAGTGGACTGTATTGCGGAGAAGCAGATAACTGTTCTATTGACACTTTACACACAAAACAAGACAGGTGGCCGGGCTGCCGCGGATTCGATCCAGGCAGTGAATGCAGCCCGAGAAATTAGGAGAGGATGCACTAACCTTCACGACCCACGTGTTTTTCATCGCCGCCGGTACACGGATCTTCTCTTCCTTGCTCAATACAATCTTGCTCAATGCAAAATACAACAAATATTATTCATTTCTGAGAGACGCGCTCGCGATCCGTCCCTACGCTGGCTAGTTCAAAGCGGGAGTGCCCGTCCACATCTCACACAATGGCGGACGGAAGCTACAGCTAGCCCTACTCTATGGTTAGTGCGGAGGGGGAGACGGATCTAAAAGGAGTGTGTTTCCATGTCAAAAAATACAGTTTCCACATCGGCGCAACCATTCCCCCCGGCTTGAAGGGTTACCTTCGAAACGAAAAATGTGGAACAAAACTAATGTCTAATCTAAATCTAGGTTTGCGAAAATAACAACTAAAATATAAACATAGATTGGAACTCGTGCCTACTGCTGGCTAGGCAGAGGGCAGAGGCGAACAACCGGGCGCAGATACGATCCGGTTGCAGTTTTAACCCGTACAACACGAGTTATCCCGCGGGCATCGGGAAAAATTTCCTCTACTACTCCTAGAGGCCAATGTAAAGGAGGCGCATTCTCAGTCATAAGGACTACCACCGTACCTACAGTAATTGGGTTGGATGGAGTATTCCATTTTTGACGTGACTGCAGCGTGTGCAAATAATCGGTTCTCCAACGATTCCAAAACGATTGGACCATCTTATCTAAAAGAGCGTGACGAGTTAGGAGGTGTATTCTATCGTCATCAACATCTATTGCGGGCAAATATTTTAAAGGAGTCATATTTAAGAAGTGAGCTGGCGTCAGCGCTAACGGCTCTGACGGATCGCTAGATAGAGTCCGACACAGCGGACGCGTGTTCATCACCGCCTCTACTTGCGCGAGTACGGTACTCAACTCCTCGAACGAGAGAATCTGTTCGCCTATGACGCGAAACAGATGCGACTTAAGGCTTTTAATATTCGCTTCCCAATTACCACCAAAATGACTAGCTGCAGGCGTGTTAAAGTACCATTCAATGCGATTTTCGGCTAAGATGTGAGCGAATTCACTTTGGTAGTACTTAGACCGTAAGAATGTGTGCAATTCCGAAATACTACGTCGGGCCCCTACATAGTTTGTACCGTTGTCCGAATACATGCGCTTAACCGGACCCCGACGCGACAAAAAACGTTTAAAAGCGGACATAAAATTTGGCGTACTTAAATCACCGGTCAACTCTATATGAACCGCGCGAGTTGTCATACAAATAAACAAACAAACATAAGCTTTCGTGGAGCGAATGCCACGACCACGAGCAATGGTGACCTTGAAAGGCCCAGCAAAGTCTGTGCCGGTGTGTACGAAAGGTTTTGCGGATTGAACAACACGACAAGAGCGATGATCGGCCATTTCAGGCGCGATAAAACGCGGGCGGAGTTTGAAACAAGGTACACATCTGTGTACTCTAGCGCGAATCAAATTACGAGCGGAAATTATCCAGTATTTCTGTCTCAAAATAGACATTAACAAATCGGGACCAGCGTGACAATTCACCTTGTGATGATAATCTACTAACAAATCTAATACGTGGTCCTTACGCGGGAGAATTACTGGGTGCCTTTGTTCAAATCCTAAACCTGAATTTCTCAAACGACCACCTACTCGAATGAGTCCATCTTCCAAAAATGGTTTCAAGTGTCGGAAAGAACGACTACAAGGTTTGTTAAATTCTAAATTTTTAAATTCAGAAGCAAAATAACACTTCTGCAATTCGCGAAGTATGATCAATTCAGCCTTATCTAAATCAGCGGCGGTTATATGACCGCGTGTAGCTAAAATTCTCAAAAATCGGCCTACATAAACAACACAACGCAACAGTCTCGACCAAGACGAGACGCGATTAGCCAACAACAAAACCAGGGACTCTTCACGCGGGACCGACACCACAAGCGAGTGCTTCTTTTCCTCGGGTGGTTCGGAAACCGTAGTGGGATTGAATTGACTAACTGGCCACTTATCTAACGCGGCATGAATCCAGGACGGTCCACTAAACCATAACGGGTGATCTAATATTTGCGAAGGAAGCAGTCCACGAGAGAGACAATCGGCTGGGTTGTCGGTGCCAGCAACGTGAAAGAGATTTTTTGGCGCTAATTCCGATTGAATTTTTGCCACTCTATTAGCGACGAAGGTGTCCCAACGATGGGGCGAAGAGTGGGCCCAACACAAAGCGACTGTTGAGTCCGAAAAAGCTAAAATTCTATTAATATTAATGCGACTACTACAAGCATTGGCGATAGAGGTGATCAATCTAACCAACAATAGTAAAGCGCATAGCTCGAGGCGTGCCAGAGAGACGACCTTACGGGGAGAGACCTTCGATTTCGCGCTTATAAGGCTAATTGAAACCTTACCTACATTCGAGACATGAAAATAGACTACTCCTCCATACGCCCTCTCACTAGCGTCCGCGAAGCCTACTACCGTAACAACACTATGTTGCGATATACCTACATGACGCGGAATTTGTACTTGGTCAAGCACAGAGAGTTCTTTTCTAAAGCGAGCCCACAACTTAGCAATGTTGTCGGGCGCGGTGTCGTCCCAATCACAATTCGAAAGCCAAAGCTCTTTTATAAGTAGTTTGGCGTACAGAACGACAGGAGCTACGAATCCCATTACGTCCCATATCCGTGCCACACACGACAGGATAATGCGTTTAGTACAAGTTTGCGGGGTCGAACTACTTTTCAAACTAAACGTATCAGATGCGGGCGACCAGCTTAAACCAAGCACCTTGTGCGTATCACTTTCATCGAACTCCTTAACCGAAGACAATCGGTGCGACGGTGGAATCGACTCTAACGCTGTTTGCGAGTTGCTCGTCCATTTCACGAGATCAAATTGACCCGCCTTCATGAGACTTATAACTTGAGCGGCCGTCTCGACAGCCTCGGCCTCGCTATCTACACTATACACGAAGTCGTCCATGTATAAGCCAGTCTCAATGGTGGCTCTCGCTTTAGGAAATGCATCGCCCTCGTCAGCGGCCAACTGCTTGACGGTGCGAAGTGCGTGAAAAGGGCTAGATTTAAGCCCGAAGCAAACACGATTAAACTCGTAAACCATTAAAGGTTCTTGCGGTGAAAATCTATACAAAAATCGTTGAAACCTACGATCGGGTTCGCGCACTTCAAGGCACAAAAACATTTGTCGAATATCTGCAGAGAGTGCCACAGCGAATAAACGAAAATTTACAATTATGTCAAATAAATTACCTTGAAGATTTTGACCACAATACAAAATGTCATTAAGCGACACGGAAGTGCTAGTCTTAGCACTGCCATCTAGAACTACGCGGAGTTTAGTAGTAAGCTTATCTTCTCTAATAACTCCGTGGTGCGGGATAACGTACGAAGGCTGGGTCTCGTCAGTGTCCGCAGGCGCAGGTGAGATGTAACCTTTATCTAAATATTCGTTGACAACCTCATCATAGGCTTGCTTTAACTTTGGAGACGCCTGCATCTTTCGTTCTAAACAAAGAAAGCGTCTTTCAGCGGATGCACGGGAGTCGCCGAGCGAAAAAATATCTCCCTTGAAAGGGAGCGCGACAACATAACGACCCTGCTCATCGCGAGTAGTCGTGCGACAATAAATCTCCTCAGCCATCTTGTCATCAGGGCTTAGGATTGGTGGGACATTGACCTCCTCAATCTCCCAAAACTTGCGGATGGTAGACTCCAGTGGCGGCTCGACGGTGCAACAGAACGAGGCAGTCGAGTGACTAAAACTATCCATAGAAGCGGGTGCAGAACCAATTATAACAAAACCCAGAACTGTTTCCAGGGCGTGCGGAGCGGGGTACGTCGGACCCCCTTGAACCTTACGTGATAACTGGAGGTGCGGGAGAATTGAAGCGCCGATCAATATATCGACGACTCCAGGAACAGCGTAAGTCTCATCAGCTAAAGGTAAGTCTTTAAATTTCGTTAATAAAGACGTGTCAACTGGGACGGTAGGCAACTGTTCAGTTATTTTATCCGGCTCGAAGGACCAAAAATGGTGTCGCGTGGGCCAACGTGCGCGAGTGGACTGTATTGCGGAGAAGCAGATAACTGTTCTATTGACACTTTACACACAAAACAAGACAGGTGGCCGGGCTGCCGCGGATTCGATCCAGGCAGTGAATGCAGCCCGAGAAATTAGGAGAGGATGCACTAACCTTCACGACCCACGTGTTTTTCATCGCCGCCGGTACACGGATCTTCTCTTCCTTGCTCAGGAGCTGCCGTCAGCGTCACTAGATCCCTTGAGGAACACACGAGAGGCACCATCCGATCGGTAAAGGTCTATGAGGCGGTTAAAATACAACAAATATTATTCATTTCTGAGAGACGCGCTCGCGATCCGTCCCTACGCTGGCTAGTTCAAAGCGGGAGTGCCCGTCCACATCTCACACAATGGCGGACGGAAGCTACAGCTAGCCCTACTCTATGGTTAGTGCGGAGGGGGAGACGGATCTAAAAGGAGTGTGTTTCCATGTCAAAAAATACAGTTTCCACATCGGCGCAACCAAGTATTAAAGAAGCCATGAATCACATCACTGCATTATGTGATATTTTTAAGAGTTAGCAGTCCCTTGCTATTCAAGTATCAAAAGATCCTTTTTTGGAAAGTTCTGGTGTCTATTGCATCACTAAAAATCGAAGTGTTGTAATAGTTCTAAGAGTACATTGTCGAAACCAGTTGTCATCATTTAAACCTACTTAATATTTTAGTCACAAATATTCACACATTACGAATAGAGGACTTAAAAGAAAATTAAGTTTAAAAATTCACCTAAATTGGTAAAATCATGTAAGGAATGTGACTTATACCCGCGACAGTCCCTTTCTAGGCAGAATAAGCTGCCAACTGACTATCTCGATCTTTCGTGGAAGCTCGTAATCGTTAACCAGCACAGAACGAAAAATGATTGAATTATAAATAGTCTGCTCATAAAAAATACAATCAACAGTATGGTAATATTGAACTGATTCTGGATAGCAAATGAAAGAGTAATACTAATTGGAAAGCTCATAAGAATGCTAGCCATGGTAGAGGCGGTAAAACACTGCCAAAGAGCCAGCATTTCTTCGTGGCATCATTTTGATTTATTTACATACATACATACATACTCCTTCACACCATCACGCCTTTATCCCCAGAGGGTTAGGCAGAGGTGAATTTACACCCACATTTCACCAATCACTAAATGACCACATCTATCTATCTATCTATCTATCTATCTATCTATCTATCTATCTATCTGAGTCTGGGCTGTATATATCTGTCTGATGTTAAACAGCCCTGTCCCTTAGTCGCCTTGTACGACATCGTATGGGAAGAGATGGGGTGGTCCAAATTCTACTCTGCCGGGAACCACGCATTATTTTACTTCATTATTTTTTCTTCTCTTTCTTTAACACTATTCGGCTGCCTGTACACACCTAAATTGCCGAACCGAATTAATAAAAAATCAGAATAATAACTCAGGATATTTTTCATATTATAATATAGTAATATTCTGGTATGAAGGCTTTTGCACACGGGTGAAACTGCGAGCGCTGTTTATTAATTGCTAGACTGTTTTATTTATACCTATGTAATATTTATAATTGGTGTCTGTTGGCAACCGGCGCCAGTGCTAGGGCGTGGACTGTGAGCCTGGTGGGCGAGAGATATTCAAGTCATCTGATGATAACTGTCACATGATTGTTACATCACACAAGGAATTAACATAATCGCTGTTAATAGCATGAATGTTTTGAGAAAATACATGCTTGAAAATAAGTAGCATAAGTGCCACTATTTCTGAACAATTGAGGACTAGAAGAATGCGATTACTGAGGCCGTCAGTAGCCACGTCTAAAACTGCTGAAGATTGCCACCGACTCGACAGTTTGCAGCAACGTACAGTCCGCATCATTGGGAATCCCGAGGTCACGAACACCCTAGAACCTTTACAGGTGCGTAGAAATGTTACGTCCATGGCTGTATTTTATCGTCTGTACCAAGGTGAGTGTTCTGATGAGCTCTTCCATTTAGTCCCACCCTCCCCTTTCCTATACAGGACAACACGTGCAGGTCTTAGATGTCATCCGCACACGGTGCAGAACATCCGATCAAGAACCAAGCGGTTCGGTGACTCTTTCCTCTGTCGCACCATTAAGGCCTGGAATTCATTACCAGCTAACGTGTTTCCTACAGTCCTTTAAACGGGGCGTGAAAAAGCATGTGATGAGGCCGTCAAGCTGAGTTTCACCATTGTCACATGGTATGTGTAAGTAATGGTGACCCTCTTTTCTGAGACTTTGCCTTGAGCTTACCATCAGGCAAGGCGAAGTCTAATTGACGTGTTCTATATGAAAGCAAAAAAAAACTGAAAGTTGTACGTCAGGTTCGTTGCAAGTAAAACAGAGGTACCTATGTGATTATATATTGCTTAAGTACCATAATACACCAGCCACAAGACACATTTATCTTGACCATTTTCCTCATACCTGTCGAATAGCTCGGCACCAGACAGGTACAAAAAAGTGACATAATTTCTCCGAAATAGTTTTACTGACGCAACTATGTCCGGTTTTAAATCATTCAAAGCGAACAACGTAAGACGCGCCGGCGCCGGTGAATGAACGACACGATGCATGATGGTTCGATGATGCAATACGTGATGGATTTACTCGGACTCGATTTGCTTTTGGTTGAAATTTGACTGCTGTGTGCAATAAGTTTTTTTATAAATGTCAAAACGTTAAGTTCTATGGAATTTTGTACAAATTATCCAAGTATGACCTCATACCCTGCTAATGTTAAAGTTTTATTGTTAAAAAATAAACGAAAAGGTGTTGCCAAGAAGCTAAGACGTCCATGTTTCTTCTTCTCTTGGGGTGTCCATTCCAGAACTGGTATTGGAATGGGGTTAAGAGCTCTTCTAAGATTGTGACTTACGACGCTTTATCGACATTTCTTGGCAAATGTGCCATAATTCCATAGCTATATAAAACTATTTTTTTTAATAAAGACACAAAGTAGGATGAAGGAATTTATTTGAAAGAGAATTTTAAAATTGCCTGCATTGTGAAATTGTGCCCGGATTAGAGTAGATTCATGATGCATGCAGGCATGAACAGATGCCTCAATTATTTATATTTCTACCTTGATACCGTTACTTTACCGAGTTTGTGGCAACCCTATCGATAAAATTTCTTTTTGCCTATTAAAGAAACGGCTTTAAACCACAGAATCTCTTGAATCATGCGCACGCGACAATATGATACATTATCTACACGCGCCGCTGTTGAAATGTTACGTAAGATCCTTGAGTCGGCGTATCATATCATTCGCAGAACGACATAACAACCTACAACATCACTGAAAATGCTACTTTAGGCCTATAGCATTTAAGTTAAAATTACAATGATTAGATACTTCCAAGTCTATATAACACTAACTGTATCCAAAATTAAACTTTGTTTCACTGACTTTTAGTGGATTTTCATGTAATTTTTTAAGGAAGATCAGATGTTTTGTTATCAAATGTGATTGGTACGCTATTTCATTCATGAAATGAGTGTGCAAGGTCGTAGCGTACTATGAGAGCGTGCAGCTTGAGTGATGACAACCTAATTAGTGTTTTAATACTATTATAATAGTCGATACTTAAAGTGTAAGTAGGTATTACCGTATTAATAAGGTATAGAGGTTAATGGATAAACACGATCACGTGAGAGGAGGGTAGGACATAAGGTGATAGTTATGTATAGATGTAGGTATTTAAACTATCATGGTCAATCACATCAGTATCACAATAAACGGGATATTTACCGATTTTTTATTGTTTTGAGTTTCCGATATTTCGGCGCTGTTGCAAGCACCAAGATCACGGAGGAACTGGAATAGTGGCGGTGAACAGAGAAAAAGTTTTTTCCTAGGAGTAATTATATCGATCTACCCTCTTTTTATGTGGTTTAATGGCTGTAGTGATCAATAAATTAGAATTTGTTGTCGTTGACTATACCTCCGCTCTACAGAATACCGAAGTCATAATAACCTCGTGTTGTGTTCCCGGCGGTGAGTAGGGTAGCCAAGACTCACTGAAGAGTTTATGTGCTGTCAGCGGGAAGACCAAAGTCTTGTCCTCCTTTGTCTTCTGCACTTACAGCACAGAGACTCTCTGTTCTGTGGTAACCACTTTACATCAGGTGGGCTGTTTGCTTCTCTGTCAACATAATTTGTATAAAAAATCAATCAATTAGACAATGACAGTTTATTACTGGACATAGGCCTATCCAAATCGTGAGGTTAAGGAGTTAACCTCACGATCGAGAGGCCCCGGGTTCGAAGCCATTACACTACTGAAGTGAACCCACTCTAAGCACAAGCAATTTAGCTTAATTGGAGGGGCTAGAGAGAATATTAGTAATTTCGGTTGCTAATATTCTTACTTAAAATAATAATAATCTCTAGTCTTCCCCCATAGTCCATTCAATACTTTACAGCCTACAACTTTTTATACCTACAGCCCATAATTTACAGCGCTGCACCTCTCTCTGCACCTGGGGGACCATCTCTCGTTGTATCATATTGTGCCGGGGATGGTATCCGCCATGTGTGTGTATCCCTAGCATATTAAATTCTCTAAAAAGGGCTCTACGTCTTGGCTTTGGCCCGACCCACGTTCTAAAGGCCCAGGACTCCATAGTCCCGAGAGTCATGGAAATGAGAAACAATAATAATATGCACCACTCCACCTGATCCTCCTCCTAGCTGAAAAAGTAGAAGGGGTATCAGATGCCTCCATGCTATGCTTCAACGCGTGTCCACCAGCCATCAGGCAACCGATGAGGCATCCATTTCTTTAGCTTTATATTTTATTAATTTGGAGCAAATGAATCACTGTTGTGGGTAAACTAACATCACACCATGATGCTTATTATTTAGTTGTTTGATAAGGATCTGTTTTCACCATTATAATTATTCATCATTATTCACTTTAGTGGCTGACCACCCCCATGGGTCATTCTTCGAATCAAAGCTTACCTTCGAAAACAACCAAAAACATACAGTTCGTTTTTTGTATCCTCTTATAACAGTGCATTGGATTTGTGAGAGGTCTTTCCCGCTCTATACTCCTTTTCAAAAATAGTATTTTAATACATTTTTTTTCTTGATTAAAAGTCATGGTATAAGATGTCATACTTAAATTATTCGAAAAAATAATGTTTAAATTTTGGTGTGTAAAAATTTTAAGATTGTTTTAATCTGCATTTTTAAAATTATTAAGAAACTGTCAAACAATAAAACTTCTTTTTTTACTTCAACTTAACATGTTATAACTTAGATGCAAAGAGTTTTAATCGTGAATTGTACCTGAAAGGTAAGTAATTATTTATTAAATATAATGAGTTTATTCTGAGATATTAACAGGTGTAGGTACACATACACATAATCACGTCTTTATCCCCGAGGGTTAGGCAGAGGTGAATTAACATCCACATTTCACAAATCATTAAATTCGGTCCAACGTAATAGAGGTGAGCCTATTGCCGTCTCCCGGGTACTAATGTCGACTCAAGCCGTTCACCCGAGTTTGGGTAGTATATATCTGTCTGATGTTAAACAACCCTATCCCTTAGTCGCCTTGTACGACACCGCATGGGAAGAGATGGGATGGTCCAAATTCTACTCTGCCGGGAACCACGCAGCTTTGTAGCTGACTTTAATTCAAAAATTACTTTTTATTATTTCTTAAAATTAAAGTAGGTCGGAGATATTCATCCAAAACCACAGAGCATAAAAAGTAATTATTAGGTTCGCTATTGTCTGAAAAAAGAAGCAGCCTATGCATGAAAGTCAATGAAATTCTGAACTGAAATCACTTCTTTTTAATTCGCTAATATTGCCCATACCTACTTATCGAGACACAGTACTTATATATCCCGATAGGTGGCACACTATCGCTGGTATTGTATTACTGTCAAATCTTATACAAATTGTTGGTAAATGAAGGAAACAGTATTCTGTGGAATAAACATTGACGCTGTGTAGTGCATTTCAGTGTAAAAAGAAAGGTCCTCATCGTCGCCCCACTGATAAGAAAAGACAGGTGCTTTAGATTAAAGCCCTGCGCATTAAATACTGCATACCAAATTCGTCTGTTAAAATATGTAGCGACCATTTCAAACCTGATTATATTCTCTTCATTAACTCTTTTAAATTTACCACTGTCATGAGTACATTTTATTGATAAATTCACAAACAAAATTGTATACTCTCAATATAAATGTCAACGACAAGATTGACAACAACACGTATTCGATTACACCTCTGACGTAAGAAATATAGGATTATAGACTCTATGCCAAGCACCTGAAGCACCAGTGAAGGTGACGCCATCTGAGATTACTTTTGCCTGTGCCTCCCCATTAAATGTTCATGAAAAAAACTTTAATGAGTAAAGGTTACTATAAAGTGGATGAGTACCTCAATCATGTTAATACGTGGTCAACATAAGTCTCTTGCTTGCTCGTACAAAATAAATTGTAAACTAAAGCAAATTTAAAAAAGAAAAATAATCTAGTCCCTAATGTAGTTCGCTGAGTTTCTTGCTGGTATCTTCTCAGTAGAACTAATCTACCGAACCAGCGAAAGAATCATTTTTCAATGGTTTATTTTTACATTATTTAATATTTTTATATTATTTCTTGACATACATAATTGTGAAATTTTGACGTTCATATGTGCTCTTTATGTGCCTAAACTGAATAAATGAAATTGATTCTTGATTCTTTGATTGAACATTTAATGAATTTCTAATCTTATAAGAAATCTAATAAGAAATTTCATGAACATTTAATGGGGAGTAAAATGAATAAAGATAAAGAAAAACAACTCGTTAAGATTTGTGTAAAGACTAAAATTCAAATCGCTGTCCTGTGAAGAAGAAATTCAGCAAAAGCAATTAATGCTTGATAGCTCAAAGTGGTGAACTATGAGTTTATTAGGGAAAAGCTGCTGGCGGCTTTTTATACATCTACCAACTCCATCAGCGATATACAGCCATATATTGAGAACTTACTTGGACTTTTCCACATTATTTTTTATTTGTTATTAGACCTGACTGGTTTCGCCTTACAGCATCCACAAAGGTTCTCAATATGAGTAACCACAGATTCCACCAAGTGCCATCAATCAACAGTATAAATATACAGCCATGAATATTACGTACTTACAAAATAACTTCACAATATAATAGCTGATTACTGATACATGAATCATCACAATCGTTTTACTATTTGCATCAGGTGGTTCAATAACATTGTCAAGGTTTTTATTAGAGCCACTGTCTGTCTGCGTGACAGAAGAACGTATCAACTTAGGTCAGGGTTAATGATGCTGAAGAATGAGCAGAGGAAATACCTGTGTGTCATCATTTGCCTGGCCTAGCCCCAAATGTAGTGGGCTACCATGAAAATTATCATCATTTTGGCGTTGATCTCATTTGCATCAGAAGTTTTGTGGGTAAACTTTCTTCCGCGCATTTTAGGGTGGCTTGTACAACTTTTATGGTAAGGAATGCCCTCTAAGCTCGTAAGGCCAAGTGGGAATCTAGAGTGCATCGTCCGTTATGTAGCGGGTGCATGAGGCATGCAGATAAGGTTGTTTTATATCCTGGAGAGCTTGATGAGTCTGACATAATTGGTGGGATACACTCAAATGAATTTATAAATTGGTTTGCATGCTTGTCTTAGTAGTAAAAGAATCTGACTTCACCACATGGCATCTGATACAATGCAATTTTATTCTAATTAGAGGTGCCACACACCAAAGAAGCAAGCAGCAAGCACACAATATATTGCCCTACATTTGCACAGCACATGCTAATTGACATCTCTTGTTAGAAGCATTTTTCTTTACAATTTGCTATGAGCTTGCTGCTGGTTGCTTTGGTATGTGGTCCCCTTAAAATGCTAGGTACTGTGATATGCACGACCTCCGCCCCCCATGAGCGCCGGTCTGGGGGTGACAGGTGGAGCCGCCTGTCGCCCTGGCGGTGGCGCGTTCCCCGTTTCCGGGGTCGAGTTGGGGACTCTTTAGTCCCCACATCCGAGACGAGGGCCAGATCGTGAGAGATGGCCCTGGGTCGACCGGGGTGCGAGGGATATGCCTGTCAACCTCACCTTCGGCAACCAAAACGACCCACAGGCGGCGTGCGTTTTAGTCGGTTCAAGTCCGACATAACCTCCTCTACCGGCTCCGGTGGGGAGGTATCCGTGGGGATTTTGCGCACGTAAAAAAAAAAACAAAAAGGTACTGTGATATGCCAATTATTACCGCCATCATTTGAATAACGCTTAGGTGTAGTGTAGCTACGATTTGTAACCATAATTTTAAATTGCCAATATTTTTTTTACGTAACGATTGATATGACATTGCCACTTTAACGTGCGAGAGAGTAAAGGTGGTAAGACAAGCATCCAAACGAAGACCTGCCGCCTGAATTCCATCTCAAGTGGCCAACGTGGAAGTCTTTAAACCGCCTGCGGGCCGTTGGCCGCTGCAGAGGAAACATGGCAAAATTGGGCTTTATCGACCGGTCGCAAGAGTCCTCAAACCATGTCGCATTTGCTTTCCTGTTCGATATGCCCCTCCACCTGCACTACCGACTATCTATGTAGAGCAACAGAGCGCGCTGTTGCTGTGGCCAAGTGTTATTACACATATTGAGAAGTCACTTGCACTTTTCCACATAATTTTTTATTTGTTATTAGACCTGACCGGTTTCGCCTTACGGCATCCTAAATCCCAAAGGTTTACTACCTACCCACACATTCATATACATTTTATATTGTTTTCTTCTTTTGTTTTCATGTAGCGCATTATTATTAGGTCGTAAAAGTTTTTATTAACTGTTTAAAAACTGATAAAGCGCTAATTAATATATGTTTAAGTAAACAATGACCAATATATTAGTCTAAAGTACAGTTTAAAATATTGTCGTCAAGGTTATGCAAACATAGCTTTGTGACTTTTTTTTTAGCCAGCTACGGCGAAACAAAAGGAGGGTTATGATTTTGACTGGCTATGTATGTATGTATGTATGTTCATCTGTTCCCTCATAGCTCCTCAACCACTTATTAGAACTGGCCAAATGAGGTATCGTTAGAAGCGTCTTTGTAGTCCGCTAGTTATAGGCTATATAATATGCCACTAAAACTAATGAGGCGCCCTCTAGCGGTTATAAAGTACTGTGTTAAAAAAAGATAAATTTGAGATAAATATGTCGTGTTTGGTATCAACTAAAAGGGTTTAATTAGCACATTTCAAACATACTATAGAAATCTATCTCAACATACCCAACCAGCACAGAGCAAGAAGAATTGATGGAATAATATAACAGACAACCAAGAATAGAATTCCTGGAAACAGATGTATCTGGAGATCCGACACCAGAGAAACTGAGAACATGGGTTAAATAAAGAAGAGAAGATAGTATACAGAGAAACAACAATAAATATAGATACATATATAATACATAACATAACATAAGATATAATCACGCTTATATCCCCGAAGGGTTAGGCAGAGGTGATATAACACCCACATTTCACCAATCATCGAATTTGGTCCCACGTAATAGGGGGTGAACCTATTGCCATCTTCCAGGCTCTACTGTATATATTTGTCTGATGTAAAGCAGCCCTATCCCTTAGTCGCCTTGTACCACACCGTATGGGAAGAGATGGGGTGGTCCAAATTCTACTCTGCCGGGAACAACGCGGCTTAAATTGTATTGTATACAAATATTTATACTAAATGGAAATCGAACCTGTAAACTCTGACTTAGCATTGAAACCTTCTACCGCCACAAGCGGTAGCTCTAAGCCACAGAGGTCGTCAATTAGTAATAGGTGTCGAATATCATGGAAAAATGCGAATTCCTAGAAGTAGTTTATCGTCTGCGTGACCTTTCCTCATAAACCCATCACGAAAGGTAAACGTTCTTTCAGGTATGAGTCACGACTGAAACCAACTGCCTCGTGGGCTCGACTGATGAACACATAATATTATATTATCTCAATTCAATAACCTTTCTAAGAAGTTGAGTCACTGCTGCGACTTACCTGTGCCTCCTGTGAGTATATTTTGTTTTATATAGGACACGTTAATCAGACTTCGCCTCGTCTGATGATAAAATGATAACAAAATATCACAAAAGAGGTACAGCGTTACATAAATATAATATGTTACAATGGTGACACTCAGCTTGACAGCCTTATCATATGCTTTTTCACACCCCGCTTAAAGGACCCTGGATGGTAGGAAGAAGATAACTCGTGAGCTGGTAATGAATTTCAGGCCTTAATGGTATGACAAAGGAAAGAGTCACCGAACCGCTTGGTTCTTGAATGGGATTTTCTTATTTTGTACTTTTCCTAGTCGTTCAGAAGTTATGCGTGCACATACATTGCTATCTAGACAGATTGCTATCTAGAACATCTAGAAATATGGTTTCTACAATTTACAATACGAGGATAGATACTGAGATACATTTTTACATATACAAACACGTAGGAATTCATCCTTACGCATTGTATCCGGAAACGGTGCACACAGTGAGGTATGAAGGAAACTTCATCCCACGCACACTGAAACCAGGGAAATAACTCTCTGCTGCAATTTTTCCTACCGACTACAATTTTTTTTTATACCACTTAGGTGGCAGACAAGCACACGGTTCACCTGATGGAAAGTGGTTACCGTGGACCAGAGGAGTCACAGTTGCGCTGCCCAACCCTGTAAGAACAGAGTTTCTATGCCATCAGTGTAGAAGACAAAGCAGGTCAAGCCTTTAGTCTTCCCACTGACAGTACAAATTCTCCAGTGAGCTCTGGCTACCCTACTCACCGCCGGGAACACAACACCAAGTTATTATAGCCGCGGTATTCTGTAGGGCGGAGGTACTTCCCCAGTCGGACTGCTCAATTGGGCGGATATACCGCCGTGTCCTACCTCCTTTAAATTTAATTTTTTTTTTATACCACTTAGTTAGCAGACAAGCACACGGTCCACCTGATGGAAAGTGGTTACCGTGACCTATGGATGTCTGTGCTTGTCTGCCACCTAAGTGGCATAAAAAAAAATTTTACCTATTATGTGTGATAACGCTCTAATAACAAGGTACTCTATCGCACCCCTATGAAAGTATACAAGCGTGATTATAACTAAGATATACATTATTATAGGTATAATTAAGCATGAATAATATGCCAAAAAATGTATGCGTATCTCCAGATATGGATTTGTTTTGACGTATATGCTGTTAATAGGTAACTATGTTATCTATCAAATAGATAACCATTACGTGACCAACTGGGCAATGCTAGATACGGTGTGCAAATTATACAAATTAATGACCTATCTAATCTATGATCTGTAGATTTACGCCACGTATCATAATTTGATAATTAAATAAAGGTATGACATCTATTTGATTGCGAATATGAAGTGTTAATTATTGCAAAGTGGTGAGAAGCCGACCGCTTGACCCGCTTGAAATTTTAATCCTGTGCGCGGCACCTATCCCCTATTGTAAAAGTGCCTATAATATTTCCCGCAGAGTAGAATTTGACCACCAATGCGGTGTCGTACAAGGCGACTAAGGGATAGGGCTGTTTAACACCAGACAGATAAATACAGTCCAGACTCAGCCTCAGATGCATGGCTTAAGTCAACAATAATGCCCAGAAGACCGCAATAGATCCCTATTACGTAGAACTGAAATCAATGATTGGTGAAATGTGGGTGTTAATTCACCTCTGCCTACCCCTATAAAAGCGTTCTTGTGCTATGATCCATTCAGCCGTTTAATCGTGATTAAGTAGCAAACATCCGAACATCTTCACCGATATCCACATTTCAAATATTAGTAGGAAGTACGATAGGATTAGAATTATCAATTTACTGTCATATTATCATAACCTAACTTATTTTCGCAAAACCTCTGCTAACTAAGGAGCCTGCAGTTCGAAGAAGCAAATGCGTTAAAAATTCAAAATTATTTATTTCGTGTTTTATAATGTTATGGGCATAATAGTACAAGTTATGTGCCGCCATGATATACAAAACATAAAATAACATAAACTCACGTCTATATCCCCGAAGGGGTAGGCAGAGGTGCAAAATACAAAATATTAATTAGTAATCGCAAAATAAATGTCAGAATAATCATGTGAGTTGAAAAATAAATAAATTAATAGTCTACTACATTCTACACAAAGCTATCTAGACCAGTCTAGGTAAGAATAGCTTAACTAGCTTTTGTTATGGAATCTAGAATGCGAATAAACAAACTGAAATGCTTTTTTTATTGTACCTACATTTTAGGTACCATTACATATACGCTTTGATGAAAGAACGTCCTTTTGTTGGCGTGCGCAAATTGAAGTTGAACCCAATTAAAAAACAGCCCCCTTCATTAGATCTATGGCTGGCAGAGATCCATGAAGCTTACCAAGCTTTAGTAGCGTCGAAATTGATAAGGATTATATTATAAACCAAGCATACGGCTCACCTAATGGAAACTGGTTACCATGGCCTATGGACGTGTGCAATACCAGGGGAGCCATTGGTATTCCCATAGACAACACAAAAACTCGTTATTTTAGTCCTTAAAAAAACGAGGTTTTCTAAGAATAACCAGTTAATAAAAAACTACCAACCTAACTCATCAAAAACCAAAGGCGTGTATTTGTTTGAACTGTAGTCTACGCAACACGAATGCAACTCAGTAAAAAGATGTGTGTGCTGGTACTTCCCCAGACGAGGGATTAGAAACTTTAACAGGAAATCAGGTTATAACCAACGTCCATTTATATCATAAGTGCATCAAGACAAAGCATCCTTATACTGGGAACTACCTGTTTTATGCCTTTTTATGTAAGCATCGGATACGTGACCGCATAACGATGGTACTTCTGACGTTTTTCCACTATATCATGTCACGTACATACCCGCTCTCGGAAGTAAGGATTATCTGTCCGACATATGCGCATAATTTAACATTACCTTAGAAGTAGACTTTATAGCTAAGTGGTTGATCAGATCGACCGATAAATCGGAAGCATTTGAAAGGTTGATTGTTGAAAGTTTTCCTCCTTGCCTTTTTCTCCTGCCTCCCTAGACAAGTAACAATTGACAAATGTATAGGATTAGACGTTTATGACAGGCGTTGACGACTGTGTACGTCAAATCCCAAACATACATACCCTCTATCCCTGGGGGGTTAGTCAGAGGTGAATTAACACCCACATTTCACCAATCATTAAATTCGGCCCCACGTAATAGGGGGTGAGCTTATTACTGTCTTCTGGGCACTATTATTGTTGGCTGTATCTATCTGTCTGATATTAAACAGACCTATCCCTTAGTCGCCTTGTACGACACCGTACGGGAAGAGATGGGGTGTTCCAAATTCTACTCTGCCGGAAACCACGCGGCTAAGTTTAGTTTTAGTTTAGTTATTTCACTGAGACAATAATAAATCAAAGAAAACATACAATATAACAAATGTGTTTATGAGTTCACCTACTGGCGTGATCATCTACACGCCTTATCACCTGATAGTCGGGGTTTGCCCGTGACCTCACAACCTCGCGGCCATCGAGACACCCAGTAACTGTCTCTTATTTGTTGTCCCCAAATCATACGTTATGGCATGATGAAATTGAAATCCTTTTTATCATCAACACCTATAAGTAAATAAATAATAAATTCAATGACATTCTACACGACGCTATCTGGACCCAAAGTAATCATAACTTAACTAGCTTTTTTTTATTGAGTGCAAAATCCCCACGGAAACCCCTCCGGGGCCGGTGAAAGAAAGAAAGAAAGAAAGAAAGAAATATTTATTTGGTGCAAGGTGGTCACAGAGATAACAATAACCAACAACATATTAAAAAAAAATACAAGTAAAACAGTGGCTCACAGATACACCAAATAGGTGTCCAGTTCAGCATGTGCCAGGTATAAACCTGACGCTGGTTTTCAACTGGAACCTAATTTGCCAGTGACACACGGACGCCGAACCGTCGAAGTCGAGTGTGAAAGTATAATGCATGAGGGTATGTAGAAGTTATGTACTTATATTACAATATGAAGATAAACAATAATATACCGTAAATATATTAAAAACAAACATATATCGTGATAACAGGCGGTAGAAGATTTTAGTAACCAAATAAAATACGTAAACAATAAAATAAAACATATAAACAATAAAATAAAACATATAAACAATAAAATAAAACATATAAACAATAAAATAAAACAATAGCGCGATAGTCATACAACCTGTACACTTTAAAGTAAAAGTAAAAGCAAAAGCCCGCACCGAACCTACCAAATCAAATCAAAGACACATTTGAGTTCACGTTATCCAGCCTCCCCTGAGCTTCCAAGAGGAACAATCGTAAATGTTTCCTAAATGTGGTGATCGTTTTAGTGGAACGCAGCGGTGGTGGAAGATTATTCCATATTTTGGAAGCTGCATAACGGAAACTACCCCTAAATGTTTCAGATCGATGCTTTTTTATTGACAGTTGCTGGGAGCACTGTCTTCTGGCACACAATCTTCTACTGGTAACCCAGCCAAGCCTCTCAAACAAATAGCGCGGCTCACCGCACCTGATAACACCGAACAGGAGACATGCCACATGCATTTTTCTCCTGGTTTTCATTTTAAGTAAGAATTTTTACTAAGATATGGTGTAACATGACCTCTAGCCGGTATTGAGAAACAAAAGCGAGCACAGGCATTTTGAACTCGCTGTATCAACCTCTCAGTTCGGGCCAACAGGCGCGGGCCATAAACTACGTCGACGTAATTTAACTTCGACAGCACAAGGGACTCGGTTACACGGACCCGTGGGGGAGGTTATGTCGAACTTGAACCAACTAAAACACACGCCGACTGTATGGCCCCACATACAGTCGGCGTGCGTTTTAGTCGGTTCCCTCGCCTCCCGTTCAACCCAGGACTGTCTCTTATGAGACGGTCCAGGACCTTCTCTTATGAGAAGGCCCTCTTCGGATGTGGGGACCACGGAGTCCTCATCTCGTCCCCGGGTTTGGAGCGTTTTGCGACCTCCGACGCCCGAGCTAACTTAATTAGCTTGTGTTATGAAATGTTTAGTTACGCCTTTGTACATGTTCTTTGAAATGTATGGTTATGACCTCTAATTAGATATTATATACATTTTTTCTAAATAATATTATTTACCTACCTAATTTATCACATACAAAATAATTAAAACATAAATACACGAAACAAACTTGCGATCATGTCGCGTCAAACAACCCACTCCGCATCGTTCCCGGCGCAAAGGTGCCCATGATGCTGGCCGCGTTGCCTCGCTGAATCGCAATAGCCAACCTTTGCCCCAGGAACGAGCCGGATCGGAAGTAACCGCCTTGGTCGTGGATGCGGCGGCCAATTTCCGCGATCAAACTCTTCGTGTCCGACCCCCAACTGCCCATAGTCATACATACATGTTATACATAGAAACATCCTGGTCAATGCAAATTACATATGCCTGCATTTAAATATTTACACTCAGTGGGAATCAAAACCGCTACCCATGTCTGTCGAGGTTTCATTTAGCTCGTGTGCTTAGTCTGTATTGCATATTGGATTCTTTGGATACCTACTAGATTCAAAGTTTTACCGGAGGTAGGACACGACGGTGTTTCCTGCCAATTGAGCAGTCCGACTGAGGAAACACACAGCAACAGACAGAATATCGCGGCCGTTATAACCTCGTGTTGTGTTCACGATGGTGAGTAGGGTAGCCAGAGCTCACTGGAAAGTATTTGTACTGTCAGAAGGACGACTAAAGGCTTGTCCTGCTTTGTCTTCTACACTGACGGCACAGAAAGTCTCTAGGCCACGGTAACCACTTTTCATCAGGTGGGCCGTGTGCTTCCTGCCACCATTATACTACATAATATACAAAGATTTTTTTCTTTTCAGCTGCGACTTTGCTTTGCCGCCAATGCCACACCTGCTCTTTTATTATATACTTGACGACTAAAATTAGGATTTAAAGAATTTCCAATGAGTTGGAATTCCTACAAGTCGAGACCGGTCTCCCCCTTCTTTATTATATTATCTGTGCTCTTATGTACCTACTTTACTTAGTAAATAATAAGTAGTTCAAGTAGTAACATGTCATTAGTTTATTTAACTTATGATTATTATGCGAGATAAGGTTTGTAGGTGTTTAAAATATAATATATGACCGTGTGGCAATTCACAGTGAATTTTAAATATGCGATTTGATTTTTTTCCGTAGTAATTTTTTTCTGTTCTATATAGAGATTATGTTAATATTTGCATGTAGATTTGCTGAACTGTAATAATCTTATGTAACATCATGTATGACCGCATTACTGCAAATGAATTTGAATTTATACCGACAAATTTGAGAAGCCGCGTGGTTTCCGGTAGAGTAGAATTCGGACCACCCGATCTCTTCCCATGCGGTGACGTACAAAGCGACTAAGGGATAGGGCTGTTTAACATCAGACAGATATATACAGCCCAGACTCCGCCTCAGATGCATGGCTCGAGTCGACAAAAAAGTGCCCGGAAAACGGCAACAGGCTCACTCCCTATTACGTGGTCCAAATACAATAATTGGTGAAATGTGGGTGTTAATTCACCACTGCCTAACTCTCCGGAGATAAAAGCGTGATTATATGCATGTATGAATTTTTATTTGTTCAATAGGTATACGTATCGTACGTAATATACGTATATTATTAAAATATAGCTCCAAGTTTGTTCTAAAACTATTTTTTTTTATATGATACGTCAATTAGTCTTTGCCTCGCCTGATGGTAAGCTAAAGGAAGAGTCTCAGAAAATAGGGACACCTTTACGTACATATACCATGTTATAATGGTGACATATAGGTTAACAGCCTGATCATAATTTTTCACGCCCCGCTTAAAGGACCCGGGACTGTAGGAAGAAGGAAACACGTCAGCTGGTTAAAATTCCAGGCCTTAATGATGCGATAAAGGAAAAAGTATCCGAACCGATTGATTCTTTATCGGATATTCTGCACCGTATGCGGGTGACATCTAAACCATGTACGTGTTGTCCTGTGTAGGAAAGGGGAGGGTGGGACTAATTAGAAGAGAGACCATTCACCATGGTACAGACGGTAAAATGCTGCCAAGGACGCAACATCTCTACGCAACTATCTATGTTTTCCTTTAGATATATTAATAGAGAATTTATTTTTATACCACTTAGGTGGCGGTAGATAAGCACACGGCCCACCTGATGGAAAGTTGTTACCGTGGCCTATGGATGTTTGTAATACCAGAGGAGTCACAGTCGCGCTGCCAACCCTGTAAGTACAGAGTTTCTGTGCCGTCAGTGTAGAAGAATTGGTAGATAACTAGTTACCTAGATGTAATAATTACCATGTGTGAGATATCTAGTCATCACAATGGATGGTGTAACATATCCGCAGTCATATTGATAAGAATTTCAGACAAAATTGTGTACGAAAAAGTGCCTGGCTGACGACAATGGGATTTCCGCTCAATGCAAATGTTTGTATGTGCATGAATAATGTATATTTGCATTGGTCTAGGTGTTTCTATGTAGGTATGTGATGGTATTTACAAAAAATCCTGTCCAATGCGAGTCGAACTAGCGCTCCGAGGGTTGCGATCTAAATTATACATAAACCGCAATAGATTTTTATGCCGTTGACTTTGAAGTCTAATTTTTTTACAGTTTCTAGATGTGACAAAGCTAAGTATGTGGTATGAATTTCAACTTGTTAGCTCCACCCATTCTTGTAAAAATAGACAGACAAACAGATAGTCAGACAGACAAACAAACAGACAGACAGACGGCCATTGAAGTGATCCTACAAATAAGGGTCCAGTTTTTATCATCCTGAGGTCCACCTAAAAAATATTTTCACCCAAAAAAGTATCTCAGTATGTTTATCCGCAATCTAGATAGCATTCCAGCCGCTTAGTTTGGGTCTAAATGCCCATAATATAGAAAGTAAGCCGCTTTTTTTTACGTGCGCAAAATCCCCACGGATACCCCCCACCGGAACTGGTGGCCGCCTGTGGGTCGTTTTTTGGTTGCCGAAGGTGAGGTTAACAGGCATATCCCACGCACCTCGGCCGACCCAGGGCCATCTCTCTTGATCTGGCCCTCTCAGAATTACTTTCCCTAGACTATATTTTATATAAATTCAGTTGTTCAATACATTTTTTTAAATTTTGTTCAATACATTCGAAGTTGTAAAAATTTTATAAATAAATATTTATAATGCAAAATGGCCATGTGTGGAGTGCTTGCCGAATATTCAACTGCTACGTCAGTGGTTGCGGGTTCGATGCTTATATTGGACCTGTCGGAATAAACCGGAAATTGTGTGCATTTTTCCTTATTTATTCTGCCCGTGAATTGTATGCATACCGCATAATTCGGCGAAGTCGTGCAGCTATGTGGAACACAAAATGAGTAATAATTCTGATCTGGAACTAATCACGCCTGGTTGACCAAATAACACTACTCCTTAATGCATAAGCAACCATTTCTTTTTTAAATGCCTGGAAATAACGTTCAGTTTTTATTTTTTTTATTTCTTTTCTTATCTAGGACACGCTAATTTGCCTTCACCTCGCCTGATGGTAAGCTAAAGGCAAAGTCTCGGGAAAGAGGGTCACCATTACAGACATTAAGTAATGTTACAATGGTGGCACTCAGCTTGGCGGTCTTTTCGAAGCTAAACCTGTTGATGGAGGTATAATTTATACATATTTAAAATTAGCTAACTAAGCCCTTTTAGTTGATACCAAATACGACATATTTATCTAAAATTATTTTTTAACACTTATGCTTTATGACCGCTTTAATACTTTATGATCGTCAGTTGGCGCCACATTAGATTCAGTGACACGTTAAAGAGTCTATAACCAGCGGACAATTAAGATGCTTCTAACGATACCTCATTTGTCCTGTTCTGATAAGTGGTTGAGGAGCTATGAGTGAACAGATGAACCTACATACATAGCCTGTCAAAATCATAACCCTCTTTTTGCTTCACCGTAGTCGGGTAGTAAAAATAATCAATATCACAAATGATATACATGAATGTCAATCACTCAATACTATAAGTTTTTTATTATGTTTTACCTACTAGCCCCCTAGAGAGGGATCCTTGCTCATGGTCAAACAAAGTTATGGTTGACGAAATCCCAAATCTTGACTGGTATGTGTCTTTAGGGAGCCTATGCAGCTGCACGGAGGTATCTATAATGTTTATTACTGATCATAATGCTACAGAAGCAGTAACATTAATTATCTAGAACACCTGATATTAACTTGGAATAATTGGAGCGAGTCTATAGGTTGCCGGCTTAACTTTAACATATGTACTACTGTCCCGAGCGCAATGTCACCTCGCCTCATGTACATAAATTATGCGGAATGCATACAATTCACGGGCAGAATAATTAAGGAAAAATGTACTGCATTTCTGGTTTATTCCGACAGGTCCAACATAGGTATCGAACCCGCAACCACAGACGTAACAGTTGAATATTCGGCCACCACTCCAGACATGGCCATTGTAACGGACAGGGCGTGTGTGTCCCTAAAAGTTCATAACTGTGGTTTATCACCTCCGAAAATAGGTTACACCCACAAAACAGTATTATGAAATATTTCATCATATATGACGTTTTTTTCGATGTCTATCGCTCATGAACGAACTGATTTGTATCTGTTATTTGCATATCGAGGCGACACGTCGCGACGACCAGCTGGCGGGACCGTCATCGGCGGCGGCCACCACAGGTGGCACAGGTGTAAACATAATGATACATCATATTCACAATCTGATAAAGGATAACTTCGGATTTTCCTCAATAAGGCAACATTTGATTCACTATAGTACCATATTTCGGCGGCATTCTTTAGTGACTTATTAGGAATAGTGTTATGCTTCTGAGTAATTTGATAAGAATTATTGGTATTGCATAAAGGGCAATTGAAAGTAATAGGTGGTGTTTGGTTTTTGGCGCCATCTTAGTCATTCTACCATCAGTAACGTTATAGAGATACTGTTTCATTCATTATGCTACTTAATCAGTGTCTTTAAATCAATCAATCATGCCTATCGCTGTCCACTGCTGGATATAGCCCTCTCCCAATATTAGGACACGGCGGTATTTCCACCCGATTTAGCAGTCCGACTGGGGTAGTACCTCCGCCCTACAGAATACCACGGCTATAATAACTTCGTGTTGTGTTCCCAGCGGTGAGTAGGGTAGCCAGAGCTCACTGAAGAATTTGTGCTGTCAGTGGGAAGACTAAAGGCTTGTCCTGCTTTGTCTTCTACTGACGGCACAGAAACTCTGTACTTACAGGGTTGGCAGCGCGACTGTGACTCCTCTGGTGTTACAGACGTCCATAGGTCACGGTAACCACTTTCCATCAGGTGGGACACGGCCCACTAAGTGTTTGTCTGCCAACTAAGTGGTATAAAAAAAAAATAAGAAAATTAGGATATGATGTTGATATCGTCTGCGTATTTTTCCGTTAGTCGCCTCATATGACACCCTTTGGATGAGACGGGGTAGTGATTCTTGTATTCTTCTCTGTCACCACACAGATCATGTCTTTAAATAACGTATTCATGCATGAAGACCAACCAATACATTTTTTTATTTATTGATGGTAGAGATACCATTCATTTGTTTGTTGGGGAACCAACCAAATCTTCGGAGCCCAATCTAACCTTACCTGCAAGGTTTCTCTCGGGATTGGGAAATCATACGGTAGTTGCTCCCAAAAAGTTAAATCTGATCTGATGGTGAGACTCTACCGTGGTGCAGAGACAAGAAGTATGGCAAGAAGTTATTACCGCCGGTAGCGCAGAGACAAGAAATATGGCAAGAAGTTATTACCACCGGTAGCGCTGATACAAGAAGTATGGCAAGAAGGTAAGGCAACAAATAATAATCACGCCTGTAACACTTGTTTCTTCATTATCATCATCATCTCAGCGCTGTATCCCGATTACAAGTGCTGAGTAGTCAGATGGCTTTCGCTCCCATAAAAGCTGCATAAGCACAGAAGAAATTATAATACTGACAGTAAAAGTCTGAGTTAAAGGAAGAGAAAGTTGTGAGCGGATCCCGGGCTCCTAGGTAAAGGTGAACCCTTGAATACAATCGGGAAAAACTCTAAGATAGTTAAGAACATCTCTTACCCAATAATCCTATAGGACCTTACCTTACTCTCAAAGGTGACCCTTATCTTAAAGATGACCTTTGTACTTTAAACTTCACTTACCTTCAAACTAAATGAACTCATAATCACGAGCAAAATTTATAAAAACAACACACGCGTCTTCTTCATTTCTCAAACATGTTTCTTTTTTCAATTAGCGAAGTAATGCGAAACATTCATACAATTTGATGTGGAACGCGCCGCGTGGGAAATTCTGTGTACCGGTGTTTACATTATAGCACTATATTAAAACACCCGTAACCGCTCAACTATTTGAATAACGTACTTATTACTCACTGGCCAATTGAAGCAACTATATACATCAAGTGACCGGCCACACCTGCTAGAATTGTTACCTGAAGTTTGTTGTGGCAATAGATGGTTTAATTGCACTTAGTGCTATCTTACTATAGGACTAAATTCTTAGCTTTCAATGAATTCACCGTGCGAGTGTTTGTTCCCTGATGGGAAGTGGTTACCGTGGCCTATGGACGCATGCAACCCTGAGGCCTATGGACCCTGAAAAAACCTTCTAATGCCCTTCTTGAAGGACCCCGTATTGTAGTTGCTTGGGCGGGTGCCAGGTCCATCGTATGGCAGAGAGAGAAACCCAAGTAGATCCTTAGACTTATGAAGGTGTAGGTTTGAGGGACACCTTTCCAATTACATCAATACTCACCTTTATAAGGAGGTAGGACACGGCGGTACATCCGCCCAATTGAGCAGTCCGACTGGGGAAGTACCTCCGCTCTACAGAATACCGCGGTTATAATAACTTCGTGTTGTGTTCCCGGCGGTGAGTAGGGTACCCAGAGGGGTCACTGGAGAATTTGTGCTGTCAGTGGGATGACTAAAGGCTGTGTCCTGCTTTGTCCTCTACACTGACGGTACAGAAACTCTGTGCTTACACAGTCGGCAGCGCGAGTGTGGCTTCTCTGGTGTTACACACTTCCACAGGCCACGGTAACCACTTTCCATCAGGTGGGCCGTGCGCTTGTCTGCCAAGTAAGTGGTATAAATAAAAACCTTCACTACTCACGTTTCTCGCCCTGTCTAGCTAAATCTAAAAGTTACCTGCAATACACTTAAAAGTTTGTGAAGATGTTTAAGGATGTTGCTGAAATGGTTGAAAGAACGTGGTTGAAACTTCTCACAGGGATAGATTATATAGATTACACCTTGTCTGGCTTAGCACATAGGCTTGGGGATCAGAACTCCATGCAGACGGAGTCGCTAATAGCAGCTGCTCAATTATAATAACCTCAGAATGGACATTAGCCTATTCAGCATATAGCGACAGAGGAAATGCACGATGTAAAGACCAATTTTTTTCAATTAACTTTCATCATATTGACAGCAAACAATCAATCAATCAATTAGGCCAGCGCAGTCCACTGCTGGACATAGGGCTCTACCAATGAGCGCCATCAACCAGCGTAGATCGATTAGGATAGAATTTTTTTTGAATTGGTTCAGGCAAGATTCGATCCCGCGATCTTCCCTTACAGTTGGCTACTTAGCATACTAAATGCTTTAAAATATCATTCAATTGTTTGGGCGGACTCATCAATTTGGATGGCTTCAGGCGAGGTTTGGTAGCTCAGCGGTATTGTCATTTCTCCTGTAAGGCATAGATTGCGGGTTCAAATCCCACCTGAAGCGATTCAAAAAATGTCCTATATTAATCGATTTGAAGTTAGGATACTAAATGCTTTAAAATTTAACTCAACAAGCGTAGATATTAATGACTTGTAAGTTCTAATAATAAAAAAAAACATTTCAAGTAACCATAGAGACATTGAGAGTAACTTGAAAATACTTAGGTACTTAATCCTTACATAGTTAGGGGAGTAAGTGTCTTTGCAATTGTCTGTACCTATATATCTTCTCACCTGAACAGATATGAATTCAGGCACGAAAATAGGCCGAAATAACAGATAGGCTGTTTATTCACAGATATATACCAGGTTAGGTCCGCCGCGTGGTTTCCGGCAGAGTAGAATTTGGGCCACCCCATCTTTTCCCATGCGGTGTGGTACAAGGTGACTAAGGGATAGGGCTGTTTAATCAGACAGAAATATACAGCCCAGACTCAGCCTCAGATGGCTCGAGTCAACAATAGTGTCCGGAATACGGCAATAGACTCACTCTCTTGGTTAAATATGGGTGTTAATTGACTTCTGCCTAACCCTCCAGGGATGAAAACGTGATTATATGTATGTATACCAGGTTCCTATCGGTCACAGCGAAATCCGGGAGCAAGCGTGTAGTTAGATACCTACGTTATTTAATGTAAGAAGTCAGTGACTAGAACCGCAAGGTCGCGAACATATTTCACCGGTCATTCCTCTAATGTTGCGGCCTAACCACACATTTACGCAGTAACCTCTTAAAAGATAACATTATGCGTATTAATTTATTGATAATCTATTACTAGGTTTATTACTTATCAGTCAGTAGATTATGTATAGTTCAAAGAACATATTGAAATTAATTTATTATGAACTTCAAATGGTTTCTTATATTTTGGAGGTCGTGGGATAACACCACATTACAGACGCACTAATAAACGCTCTGGTTGTGTTTCAATGCGTTTATTACCTTTTAAATGATTTGGCAACGAAATTATTGATTTGTAGTCAACAAATCTGGCCGTAAGTTGACGTTCAAACATACATACATACAAATAATCCCGCCTTTATCCACAGAGGGTTAGGCAGAGGGAAATAAACACCCACATTTTTCACCAATTATTGAATTCAAACCCACGTAATAGGCGGTGGCACTATTATTGACTCGAGCCATGTATCTGAGGCTGAGTCTGGGCTGTATATATCTGTCTGATGTTAAACAGCCCTATCCTTTAGTCGCCTTGTACGACACCGCAGCGCGAGAAATGGGGTGGTCAAAATCAATTCTGCCGGGTATCACGCGGCTCTGACGTTCATGTGCATCCTTATATCATCATCCTCATCATCATCACCATATCAGCCACACACAGTCCACTGCTGAACATAGACCTCTACCATAGACTTCCAGAATGACCGATCTAAAGCAGCCCGCATCCAGCGCTTCCCGGCGAACTTGATGAGGTCGTCCTTCCACCTGGCCGTTGGGCATCCTACGCTACATTTGCCCGTACCTACGCTACGAGCAACCTTATATAAATAAATCTCATAAAAAAGTCTTTCATATCTTGCACATAAGCTACTGCATTTGATAAATGCGCACGATTTTTAATACCTTTCAAATCAATACGATATTCAATCAATTAGCCCACCGCTGTCCACTGCTGGATGTACAATACGTGCCTAGCTACCTATTTTTAGAACACGTGTAGCAAAAACATCATTACATGTACATTTTTAACCAAGTATGGCCGCCATCTAGTATGCATATCTACACGATATTTAGGTAGGAGGTAGAACACGGCGGTATTTCCGCCCTATTGAGCAGTCCGACTGGGGAAGTACCTCCGCCCTACAGAATACCGCGGTTATAATAACTTCGTGTTGTGTTCCCAGCGGTGAGTAGGGTAGCCAGAGCTCACTGGAGAATTTGTGTTGTCAGTGGGATGACTAAAGGGTTGTCCTGCTTTGTCCTCTACACTGACGGCACAGAAACTCTGTGCTTACAGGGTCGGCAGCGCGAGTGTGGCTTCTCTGGTGATACACGCGTCCATAGGCCACGGTAACCACTTTCCATCAGGTAGGCCGTGCGCTTGTCTGCCACCTAAGTGGTATAAAAAAATTAAAAAAAACTCGAGATTGCTTCCAATCGTAAGGTGTTACCAGTGCATTTAAGTCATCATATCACTATGGCTATTTTGTCAAGCCGCGACATTTATGGTATAACGTTATCTGTGGCCTGTGGCTGTACTGAATACACGAGTTTCCTACTTTGGTAGTTGGATTCTTTAAAGCTATTCGTTTCTTCTATCACGGCTATAAATTATAATGACATCAAGATGAAATATTTCTCGCACGTCAAACCTAATTTTAACGCATAATATAAGCAATAATGAGCGTGTGTCATTTGACGAAACAGACTCAAAACATGTTTACACTGATCGTACAATTTTATTCTTGTTGAATTAATATTAAATGTTATATCTGTAATACAACGCCTACAGGCTGTCACTCTGTGCGATGTTTTATCATATTCGGGCAGATTCATAACATATTCAATGTGTATGCATTGGAAAAATAATAAAAAAAACAAAGACTAGGTACTAGTTGGTAATTAAAATTAGCTACACAGTCTAGTGAAATGTGATTATCCTATCGAGGTAGAACACGACGGTATTTCCGTCCAATTAAGCAGTCTGACTGGGGAAGTAAAAGGAGGTAGGACACGGCGGTATTTCCGCCCGATTGAGCAGTCCGACTGGGGAAGTACCTCCGCGCTACAGAATACCGCGGCTATAATAACTTCGTGTTGTGTTCCCAGTGGTGAGTAGGGTAACCAGAGCTCACTGGAGAATTTGTGCTGTCAGTGAGAAGATTAAAGGCTTGTCCTGCTTTGTCTTCTACTGACGGCACAGAAACTCTGTACTTACAGGGTTGGCAGCGCGACTGTGACTGATCTGGTGTTACAGACGTCCATAGGTCACGGTAACCACTTACCATCAAGTGGGCCGTGTGCTTGTCTGCCAACTAAGTGGAATAATAAAAAATAATAAAAGCACCACCACCCTACAGAACACCGCGGCCATAATAACCTCTTATCGTGTTCCCGGTTGTGAGTAAGGTAACCAGAGCTCACTGGAGAGTTTATGTGCTGTCAGTGGGAAGACCAAAAGCTTATCTTGATTTATTTTCTACTGACGGCACAGAAACTCTCTGTGCTTACAGGGTCGCCAGCGCGGTTGTGACTCATCTGGTATTGCACACGTCCATAGGCCACGGTAACCAGTCTCCATCAGGTGGGCCGTGTGCTTGTCTACCACCTAAGTGATATATTAAAAGTGAAGCCAATAATTTCCTTTTTCACAGTTAACAGTAAGTTTAATATGACTTACTTATATAAAATACAGCGTATAACGTAAAACATTGTTATTGTCTGATACGATCGAGGCGGGCGGAGCCGCGGGCCTATGGTAGTATCATTATGTAATTGTAGAAAAACAAATATCGCATGACCTGATACATTTTTAATCACTCTTCCGCATTCGTTGACGTTGTGCCACAATATTGATACGTTAAAGGAAGGCTGAAGTAATTCCACATAATCTTACATTTTAACATAATATCTATATTATGATAGTTCTTAATTTTACGATTAGCGAAATTACCTATTGATAATAATTATATTTCTTGCATTATGCTGTCTAGACCCAAAATAAGTACTTATTAATAGCTTTGTGATATGAGTTGTAAAATAAGACTAACTTAAATACATTTTTCTAAATACCTACATAGAAAACCCGGGGAGACACGCATATTTGCGAGGATTATGTTTTTTACCACTTAGGTGGCAGACAAGCACACGGCCCACCAGATGGGAAGTGGTTACCGTAGCCTATGGACGTGTGCAACACCACACTCGCACTGCCGACCTTGAAGAAACCTTCTAATGCCCCTTTTAAAGAACTATATTGTAGGCGCATGGGAAATCCATAGCAGGGAGTTCATTCCACAGCTTGAGTATGCGTGGGATAAAGTTTCTTTCATACCGCACATCGCGCACCGTCTTGGGTAGCAATGTGTGGGGATGAATTCCCTGCCTATTGCGAGCGGTGCTATGATAGAATCACCTAGCCTCACCTCCGGCAACCTACTAGCCTCAGAAGGCGTACGTTTTAGTCGGTTCGAGTCTGACATAACTTTCCCCACCGACTTTATCGGACGATAAAAAAAAAGGAGTCACGCATATGAATCGCGTAAGGAACTCTCGCATCTGCGGTAGCCTTCATGTCCATGATATCCTGGATGTGGATAAAAATCCGAAAAGCCGCCTTCGCTGATGCGATCACGTTCTGCGAAGACCGCCAGGCAGTGTGGGTAACAAACCTTCCAGTGGAAATTAGTATGGGATGCTTCAAGAAGGACATTAGAAGGTTACTATAGGGTCGGCAGTACGAGTGTGACGACCCTGTTATTGCACACGTCCATAGGCTACAGTCACCAGTTTCTATCAGGTAGGCCGTGGACATATCTGCCACCTAAGTAGTATTAAAAATAAGGGGTAGGCCCAAGAAATACTAGCCTGAAGATGACATGCGTGTCTAAGGGCCTTATCATACTGGCGGTTACGCTGCGCCTCCGCCGCGGTTACGCAGCGGAGACGTCACGGATTTGTAGTGAGGTTACGATAAACTGACAATATCAGCCACCATCGCAACTGTGATTTGCATTAAGAGAAAACATTCTTCTATAGCAACTAGTTGGCATCAAAGGTAAAAAATCTTCCATTGCAATTGGTTGCAAATCACAGTTGCGATGGCGGCCGAAGGGGACAATACACTCCGTACCAAAATGGATTCCGACGAGGAAACTTTGTTGTTGGCTTTGTTAATGCGAAGATGCCGGAGACGGAAAAGAAAGCATTGAGGAATTTGCGAAGATCCATTATCAAATAATGGAATGGAAGAGAGCTACTACTTTGTGTTATTTTGAAAACGAATCCGTTTTGTTACTGGTTGTATTGACAGTATATCGTAAACTCACTACAAATCCGCGACGTCCCCGCTGAGCAACCGCGGCGTCTCCGCTTCGTGACCACTCCACCCCAAAACCGCTAGTATAATAAGGCCCTAAGAGAAATAGATGCCCAAGACTGTGAGCGTCGATTCACCATGGTAACTACATATTATAAGTAGTCTAACTAGTGGGTCATGGCGTTTAATCTCTTGATAAATGTATGGTAATTATAACATACTCAAATAAAAAATACCGTTGTAAATATATGCTTCAAAATGTATTCATATGGCTCTGATGTCCAAGTTATCAACAACATACATAATATGTAATTAGTCTAGTTTTTCCGTGTTTTACCGCCATTGCCCTACATTTTGCAATCTATCGAATAACATCAGTCCTATTTTTTGAATTGATAGTTTCATTGATGACTTAATAGGTACAGTTACAATGTGTGCACGGGCTGGCACTACAGTCTACGTCATATATCGTGAGTTGCCTGTTTTCGTGTGTCAAGGTTCTGCTTTGGGACCAAAGTGCGAGCGACAGCGATCCATGAAACTTTTGTCCACTCCAGTACCCACAGCATAATAGCGTAGATTTATATCTTTTGAACGTTTGCTAGCAATAAATTTGCAGCGAGCAAATCTCCTCATTTCATTGGAAAAAGAGATCCTAGATCGAAACATCTGAAACTTTGAACACGAATGAAAGAGCGTTTACCCATGCAGGTTCCATTATACTACTTCGATTTTCTTCCAGTAAAGGGTCAGCTGAACCGAAGTGTCACGTAATAGCTTCGAATCCGATTTCAGATTAAATGTGTGTCATGGAGCCTGAAATTTCAGTCCACAAATGCGGATATTTCATGTTAGTCTTATATGTGTGTGGGGCATTTTCGTCGTGTCAACTTCCTTGTTCTCCGGTGCCATTTCCAGTTGTATGATTCCCGCAAGCAAAGATAAATACTTAACAGTAAATGACACATGTGGTAGTTAACCAAATAGTTTTGCTTACTGCAGTAATTTTATGAAATGACGACGAATGAAAGAGATGAGCGTGGGTCCACTCACCTCTCTCTCTGTCCAGTGAAAATCATTTCTCATTTAAGCAAAGTCAAGGCCACAATGTAACAACTATTGGCAACAAAACAAAGTTCTTAGTTTTACGTGACTTATTGTGATATACTCCTGGCAAGTTGACAAAACTCAACTTTCACAAAGCGTGTAACGCAGGTATGTAGGCCAACGAAGGACATTGACTGATGTTATAACTCTAGCATCATATTCATAGCATGAACAATAATGTAGTAGTTCATTTATATATAGTGGATACCTATAAAACGCACTACTTTATTAAATAAAGCTTTATATAGTTATTATTGTTTGATAGCCTGTGAATACAGCCAGTGTAACCTGGTCGTAACGTCAGGCAAACCAAATGTATATTATTATGTACTATGATCGTGTTAATTCTCGTTAGCATTATTGTAAAAACTTTATTTAAAACTAACTACTAATACTGAAATTATTATACAAAAATGCCCTTCATAAACACATGGATTTAAGTAATGCTTTTGATCTACTTGAGCATAACATTCTAATGAACAAACTATGTGCTTATGTTTCCAGTGGAAAAGTACAGGTCCTAATTAAATCTTACCTGAGGCAGACATTTTTACATAGAAGTTGTTTTTTAAATGTTAGACTATTCAGTTTAAAAAAAAATCACTTGAACTACTGTAATCCTGCGTTGTGTCCGGTATCCCCCAGAGGAGTATACTTAACATCTATTTATTTTCAATATTCCAACTACCCTAAAATACTATTAGATATTGTGGATAGAAGAGTTTTATTTTTCTTTACTTTTCTTTAGACTCATGGTATGCATAGCGTAACTAGCTTGTGTTATGGATTGTAGAATACGGATAAACATAGTAATTAAATACATTTTTTTTGTAAGTACATACTTACATATTACATATAGAAACACTCAAACCAATGCAGATATATGCATTCATGCATACAAATATTTGCACCAAATGGGGATTGGAGCCGCGCCTCCTGAGTTGCCACGCCACAGACGCTTTCAAATTATGTGTGTACAACAGTCTCAGCAAACTTTTTCAGTGCCTTTCAGAGTTCGATTTTAGGTAGGTACTGCAAATAAAAAGATCATTTTTAAATATCGTATTAAGTATAATAAATTGCATTTCTCTACAACTGTAAAACTTTCCCTCTAACTATAGACATTGAATTGAATGGGATCCTCCTTCCTCTTCGCATCAATGGCTACGTATTTCCAAAATACTACCTAAAACTTGGCCATAGTTCAACGCTTCCTATTGTCATACAAAGAGCCGATGTTACAGTCCACTAAATAAATCAAAAATAGAAGTGAAATAAACTTAAATGAATAAAGGTTACTATAAAGTAGATGAGTATCTTTATGATGTAAATGCGTGGTCAACATAAGTCTCTTGCTTGCTCGCACAACATAAATTGTAAACTAAAGCAAATTTAAAAACGAAAGATAATCTGGTTCTAATATAGTTCTTTGAGTTTCTTGCTGATATCTTCTCAGTAGAACTAACCTTCCGAAATAGCGAAAGAATATTTTTCCAATGGTTTATTTTTTCTTTTTTTTTTCCTGACACAATTGTAAAATTTTGACGTTGATATTTGATTTGATTAGATTTATTTATTTCATGAACAATTTACATTGAGTTTGAAAAAAATTAACCTATAAATTTACTACATACACAATTTAAAATAAATAATACAACTTTTTTACGCATGAACAAAATGTTCTCCAGAAAAATAAATAAGAATTAAAAACAAAATGTCATGCAACTAAATGTAAATAATTTGATTTGAAGAATGCTATCAAGAATGTCAACTTTAATTAGAACAAAATAATTCAGTTAAGTAAGAGTTCATGTCAGAAAAAAAACTGGTAAAATTAATACCTACAACATACAGCAGAATCACATAAAGATCAGCTATACTATAAAGACATTTGTCCAACAAGAATGCTTTTAATTGAGGCTTGAACATATCTATTATGTGCTCTTTATGTGCCTAAACTGAATAAATGAAATTGATTCTTTGATTATTTTGTGTTCATAGTTCTTCAACTGGTAGTTAGTGCCACCAAACTATTCGATAAAAGTATCATTATCTTTATTAGCTTCTATACTCTGTCGCACGTGCCTTGTACTACAATAAACAAACAATTCAACACGATTCAGGCTTCAGTGAGGTTTGACATTAGGCCAGTCACGATGACGTCACAACTTCTACTGTAAAAGCTATGACGTGTACCCGTACACTATTTCGCGGAACAAGTACGTTTATATTATTTGTTCATAAATAATTCAAGCCTTCAGAGAAATTAAGTGCTAACTAGAAATATGTTCTCTGAACCTCAGGAAAAAGTTCATTTACAACGAAGTAATATAGGTTAATGAAAGCATAAAAATGTTCAGCAATTAATGCTATTTAGGCGAACTAAAGTTAATTACTTTAATTAAGGCTTAAGTCACACGCATAAGGAATGTCTGTTGAGTTCTGTGTCGACAGAGCCCTTTTTATAATAATAATATCAAATGTACCTATGTGACACAGTTTGATAAATGCTATTTTTATCATGACAACTAGCATGGTGCCCGTCTACTTATTCTACTTCTACTACTCTGAAAATATGGACGGAGGTAGGACGCGACGCTATTTCCGTCCGAATTGAGCAGTCCGACTGGGGAAGTACCTCCACCCTACAGAATACCACGGCTATAATAACCCCGTGTTGTGTTTCCGGCGGTGGGTAGGGTAGCCAGAGCTCACTGGAGAGTTTTTGTGCTGTCTGTGGGAAGACCAAAGACTTGTCCTGATTTTGTGTTCTGCACTGAAGACACATAAAATCTCTGTTCTGACAGGATCGGCAGCACGGATGTGACTCCACTGGTGTTACACACGTTCATCATGTAATCAAAGTTGGTGGTATAACAACAGTTCAATTATTGGCCTGTTTTTAACGTTCATGGTACATGCCCAGTATTAGCTTCCACGGAAAGAGTTCCTTTGGATTATATTGTTTTTTTATAAAGCTACTGGCCACTACGCTACGTTAACCTGTAGTGCTATTAACCAATACAAATACATCATCTTTCTACTGGTGTGCCTATCCTGTTTGAAAAAAAGAGAGAATTGTCCTTTGAGATATAAAGATATCTGAGGCTACTACCTCCCGCCTCGAAGGCTGATGTCTGTATTCCAATTTTATTTTCTCTCCTTCAAACAATCTTTAGCATCTTCAATAATAAGACTGTTGAATATCTGTGTAGTAAGTCGAGAGAAAACTCGGCTAAAACTAAAACTATAGGAATAGGCATAATAAGTGCTTTTACATTTTCTTTAAAAAAGCAATAAGCATATTTAATCTAGTAAGTAAGTACACATTAAGTAATAAGGGAAATGTTAAACAAATTAGAATTAAGTATGAACAGTTACAAACTTATATAACCTGTTTACTGTTAATAAAGACCAAACGCCTGCTTTGTCCCCTACATTGACGGTACAGAAACTCTGTGTTTACAGGGTTGGCAGCGCGAGTGTGACTCCTCTGGTATTGCACACGTTCATAGGCCACAGTAACCACTTTCTAACAGGTAGACCGTGTACTTGTCTGCCACCTAAGTGGTATAAAAAAACTTAAACTGCTAACTAATGGGTACTAATAAACCGAGGAGTATTTTTATTTAAGGTGATAATTTTAAGTGATTTAATGAGTAAAGAAATTATTTGTATATTAGTAGCAAATTTATAAACACCTGCATGAATTAGTAAATAAATGATAAGCACTTAGGCCAATATTGTGAAACGACACTCAGTTCTGAATTTAGTTTTATCTCAGGACAGATTGTAAAAAAGATTGACAGGTTTATACTTTTCCGCCTCCACTTCGCAGTCTTTGACAATACTAGTATTTATTTGCCTGCCAGTTGCAGCGCAAGTGTGTCCCTTGGTGTTGCACACGTCCATAAACCACGATAACCACTTTCCATCAGGTGAGCCGTGTGCTTATCTGCCACCAAAGTGGTATAAAAAAAAACATATTATTCTCTCATCATCATCAACGTTTTCACAACTTTTAAGCCATAGATAGCTTAATATACTTTCTGAGGAAAATTTTGACATAGCACGGTGCGTCAGCAGCGGTGCGGTTTGCGCTATATAGTACAGAATTAGAGCAACAATCCTAATATGGATAAAACCACGCGTTATAGCTAGTATGCGTACACTAATGATAGATATTCTTGATATACCTATTATAGTAATACTTATACTATGATCGCAATAATTCTAGTACAGATAACGGTATTAAAAACGTTCGTATTGACCGATAACGTATCACGGTTGGCGCGGCAGCGGTTCTTAAATCAGCGCACGTGCGCACAAGATGAGCGATAATATTTTACTCGTTCTGAATTTCACTATCGGGCTCTCATATTTTTTCTATTCGGTGAACGAGACATAGGTACAGATAATTCCGCAAGTAAAGAGATGGCAAGGTGTAGGCAAACAGGTAACATAGAAACACTTGTCTTCTACAAATCTTGTTAGTCCTAAATGATCTTAGAGCATATTACCGTTAGATTGTGATATTACGTGTCTATAATGATGACGCTATTTCCTGAGACTTAACCTTTAGCTTATCATCAGGCGAGGTGAGCTCAAATTGGCGAGTCCTATATAATAAAAAAAACTATCAGATCGGTATTATTACATAGGGTGTATGTTTTCTGACGGATATAAAAGCTCGCTTCGTTTGAGACAATCAGATAAAAATGCTAGATTTCAAAACCTTGGACTGGAATTCAAAAAATCGGGGTAAATCTTTCGATAATAAGTCTTTCGAGAAATAATCGCAGCAATTTTAATGGTGCTCAATTATTGCAGAAAGTAAAAAATATTGCTCGAACTTGGAATAAAGTAAGGAACAAGAGAAAGAAGAAATTCCTGGACCGCTCTCTGCTCCTTTTAGAAGAATCACAATGTAAGAAGTTGAACAATTTGGGTGTCAACACGCAAGCGTATATAATAATCTTCTTCGCATACTTTACTCTAGACTGTGTTACTATTGGAGAAAGAAAAATTTTCTAACTGGTATTCTACTTATTAAAGAAGAATTCGGCAGACAGAAATAGAACATTCTGGGTATGTTCACACGAGCGTATAACAATCTTCAACGCGTGTACACTTTACAGTAGATTGCGTCATTATTTAGCATACGAAGTGATAACAAATCAAACACAAGCCTCTCACCAATTAACGGAGACGAGGTATGTTACGATGACAAGCAATAATACGAGATAGTTGGTGACTCACTGCGGCAGCTTCCGCACGAGCCTCTTTTGGAAGTGGGGTCTATTGCAAAAATCAACGCAATATAGTATAGACACGCGATAGTACAAAGTTCAATATTTCTATTGATTTAAATGAATAATAATGATGAAGACTTGGTTTAAACGCGCTATTGTCTGTGAATTCCTGCACAATATTTAGAATATGTTTGCGTTCCATAGCACTTTTCTTAGGGTTATCTTAGGAATAGCCTTTGTAGCGTGGCGGTAGTGAATGCGGTCGTATAGGAGGCGTGGATTTGATCCCCGCTTTGGCCTGGTCGTGCCTCGGAGGGCAAGTTAAGGCACCGGTCCCGGTTACCAAACAAACATCTACCTATGGCAGTCATTACGGGTAGCCGGAGGCCTCAAAAATTTCAACTAGTCTAACTATTAGAACTTTAATAGTGCCAATTGGTTGTGGAGATCAGATGGCGGTCGCTTACGGAAAATATCGAACTTCAACCGCATCTTAGTAAGACTATAAAGCCGACTCTGACAGAGTTGGAAAAAGTCTCAGAGAATGATGATGACCTAGGGGTCTCTTAGGAGTCGATAAATAAGAATAATGTCAGAAAGATGGGTAGCCTCCCGATTTGAAGCGTGGTCGCATGGCATAGAAGTGTATGTCTCATCTTTTTGATTACTGCTCTGCCCCTAAGGCCGTAGCACGACGTTTAAAAGCTTTTACTTTCCCAAGAACTAGGCTTTCACTATTTTACTAGGCTATAACTATTTTAGACAAATTAATTCAACAGGTTTATTATGTGTGCCTGTATCTATGGATCTATATTTTGTTACAAGTGTCCACGCCAATGCAGTATATCATTTTGATATCAGCCATGCATCTTTTTTTAAATTTACAACACAATTTGTATATCTGCATTTCTCCACACAAACTGTGCTGTGCCAAGAGGGACTTTCACAGAGAAAAGAAATACTGAAACTCATTGGAATGTTAGCATTGATTGTTTAAATCTTGTATCATTACAGCCATTAATTTGACGAGTCGTTAACTTTGTATTACGATTTCTTCCGTGCACGTTCACTGACGTGGTGACAAGTGGAGGTTTGTGAAACCGAACATGGAAAACAGGTGCGTGTTTCCATAACAGAATAGATTTCTTCTTTACAGGACTTTCTAAAGGTAGTCTAGTCTGTCACCATTCATATTATACTTGTCTTTCAATCTGTACACCGCTTTTAAAAGTGTAAAGTAAATGAAATGTAGACTTACATAAACATAAAATACATATAATCACGCCTTTATCCCTTTATCATCGCTTTTAGAAAGAGGTGAACTAACACCCACATTTCACCAATCATTAAATTCGGTCCCACGTAGGTAATAGGGGGTGAACACATTGTCGTCCTCCTATCCCTTAGTCGCCTTGTACGACACCACATTGGAAGAGATGGGGTGGTCCAAATTCTACTCTGCCGGGAACCGCTTAAGCAACTCATAATGCTTAGATGTTTACAGCATGTTTCTTTTCCTCTCCACATGGTTGCTTAAATTTATGTTCGTAAAAAAAAAATGTTATTCAACCAACATTTTCGTGAACTTAAGGAGACTGCTAATTTCCTTTCAAGAATGTCAAATCGTGCTAAATTGTCTTTGATTTGCAATAAAACTACAGTAAACTTAGCTAATGTAGAACTATTATTAATGTCAATAAGAAACAATTTTAGTGTTCAATATTGAAAATAAATGACTGACTTTGACCTTGAACAGTATGCGTTTGACAGTGACAATCGTAGTTCTTATTTTCGCCATTGCACGGAATCGTTAGTTTGTCTCCTGCACTGTAATGTAAAAAATAGAAAACCGTGTGAAAAAAAAAGAGGCGCGGCGATTCTGCGGGGAGGCGCGGCGCGTCAGCAGAAAGGCGCGGCGCCGGAGCGACGCATCAAGAATATTATTCTTGCCCCTGTTTCTAATGAAGTAAAACGTACTATAGCGGCACTGCAGCATAGCGATGCATCGTGGCATAGTTGACTCGCGCCGAACCGCGTCGCGCCGCTGCAGTGTCGCTTTAGTGCGGTTCGATCTTTACTGTAACAAAAAGAGCATAAGATTAGCTAACTGCGACCTTCTCTCGGTACTTCCCCGCGGATTACCTGATCGTCAGCGAATTAACATTGTTATCACATACCTTTGTATTCTACCTACCTATAACACAATCTGACATAATATCAAGCTGATTGATAACTGATAACATACCTTACATATAACATATATGTTGCGGGTATTTAAAATTTGATGGTAAGATCACGATAAAGTCATGGTCGGAAGCACGTACCATTCCAATTATATTAGTAAGCGACGCTTACGTACTAACATACGTAAGGGAACAGGTGTCTACTTATCTAATCTTCAGCACCAAATTCAACTTCACCTGCAAGTCATGTATGAGCCTCTCAGGGCAGTGATGTCAAATGGTCGTTGTGGCGCCTACTTCCAGGGTTGGGTGTTAGACTTTTCCAAAACTCGCGGCCGTCCCTATTCACGACGGCATGGAGTGCAAATCTACAAACCGTAGCATAGTGTAAACCCTTCAGTAACACTGAGAAAATACTATTACTCGTTAACATCATCATTACATTATCTTAGCAATGATCCTGGTGGTATCCGCTTAGCGCTCAAAGTCTGCTTCCCATGTTATGTTTGATTTATTTTACTCCCTTGATTTTGCACAGGTCCGTAGACCACGTTAGCCACATTCCATCAGGTGGGCCGTGTGCTTGTCTGCCACTTAAGTGGTATAAAAAATGGCCACTCTGTGACCCCAGACTCCAGCCCTCCTAGACAAGTGACAATTGACTGGCTGGTGGCGTATTGTACTTCTTCATTCTTCTATTTTATTTTATGGTGATTCCAACGATTCCCCCTCTGTTAATGTTTATAAAATTATTAATGGCGAGACACCAATGTCAAGTTTATCAAGAAATTCTACCAAAGTCACGTTAGTAAATTTGTTTCCGTGTGTCTACCCGCCACGGGATTCAGGTAGTTGATCAGGACGTGTGGTTGGATTTTAGGGGGCCATATTGTAAAATAGAATTACAAAATACACGTATTTTGATGTTTACGATATACATTGGCGACTGTCACAAACGTCATTAACGTCAAAATTGCATAGAAAATTCTGCTTGTCTAAGGGGCTGAGAAGTAAGTCTGTGCTAGAGCGTCACTGGCTTGGAGATAAGCTGAAATTGACCCTCAAAGATTAGTAGGTCATATAAATTATGCTAAATCTTTTAAAGTTTAGCTAGCACGTGTACAAGTACCTATGTGTGTAAAAAAGAATACTGTCAGTTATTAGAACTATAAATAAATAATGTCAATAAGAATCTGGGTTACAATACAGCGTGGGTGTCGACCTGTCGCTACCGAAGAATGCACACGTGTAATCTCAACAATTATTGCACCAGTCTGTTCCGAACCGGTGACACTACAGTCAAGCGTATTTCTACTTTCACCTTGACGTAAACTTCCGAAGGTTTTACACTATGAGGAAAATACCATTGCATCATTGTACCTACCTCACAAGGTCTAGGCCTTTAGAGTCTCAGAGAAACCTTTCCCCGGGCTGTAAACTCTAGGAAACCGACGTGGACGATGACGTCATTCATTTACTAGTAACAAAAGTTAGTTCCGTGATACAGGTATTTGTTAACCGGATCATGTAATACTAATATTGATCTATTTATACATTCACGCCTTGAACTCTTTAAAGGGTATGTAGAGGTTTAGTTATAGACCAACATATTTTTACTTACCAATTTTTGACAACACGTTTTCAATAGGGATTAAATGTAAGACTGTGAACTAAGTACTATGAGGTTAAAATATGGAGAAATTAAGAATCTACAGAGAAGGTAAGCTAACAATTGGGTAAAGTAAGGAATATTAATCTTAGGAGCTGATTTAAATATATGAGCAATAGTTCAAGCAAGTCAAGGTCTCTTGTAACTTTAATGGCTGTTGCAAGACATTTGGAACTCTCTTACACAATAATTGTTATAAAATCCTAACTAAATAAGAACGTAAATTAGTTCATTTGTTACATAACTACACAAAAACAGCAGAACTGATTTGGCTGAAAATTTGTACACAAGAAGATGTCGAGTGCTAACAGTATAAGTACATAGGTTACTTTTTAAATCAAGAAAACATTTCTGTTAGTCGTGTGCACGAAATTTTTCAGTCCTGTGTCGTGCGCATTTGAGGGCAAAAAGTAATGATAAAGTAAAAATAAATCACAAATGATAACAATTAATCTGATATAGAAAAAACCCAGAAGTAATAGCAACATATTTAAGTAAGCTTTACCCGATTAAATAATTGATTAGGTATACCTATACACAATAATTGTTTCATCATACTTTATCACAGGTTGTTCTGCGGTTGAGTTTTAAGTCCTGGGTTCCCTGGTCGAGCAGTTTTATTGGTTCACTTATCACAATTAGAAAATTCTCTGTTACCGCGTTTATATATAACCGGTAATAGACTTGCTCTTACTCTCTTACACTATTATCAATTAAAATTTGATAACTGCAGCATAAAAATATTGTTGGCATGATACACTCCAGCTTACCCCAAAAAATAAACGTGCAAGTGTTGCCTCTGGGTTTTACTTTCCCCGGCATCGACCTTGAATACCTGAGATTAATTTTATATGCTCGATTTGTGTACACTTATAATATTATGTAAACATATTCAAGTTGCTAAAACAAACCATCACATCTTTAACTAACCTTTCAAATTGATATACATACACGCCTCCATCCCCGGAGGGTTAGGCAGAGGTGAATTAATACCCACATTTCACCAATCATTAAATTCGGTCCCACGTAATAGGGGGTGAGCCTATTGCCGTCTTCCGGGCACTGTTGTTGACTCAAGCCATGCATCTGAGGCTGAGTCTGGGCTGTATATATCTATCTGATGTTAAACAGCCCTATCCATTAGTCGCCTTGTACGACATGGGGTGGCCCAAAGTCTACTATGCCGGGAACCACGCGGTTCATATTAAAGAGTATGAACTAAATTAAGTACTTACAAGATCTTCTATACAGAAAAAGTACTAAAAATTTACTTCAACAAACATAATGTTTCACAGTTAACTTTAAAATTCTGTGACAAAAAGCTCCGTTTCAAAATTGGTACAATTACCGGCACATTTTGGCATATCATCATCATTGTGACGGCCTATCAGCTGTCCAAACACTATGACGTCGAGCGTGACGCAACGAGGCGCGACCGCCACACCATGCCGTGATAGTCCCACACATGTTGAGTCAGGCTTAGTTTGCTAGCTTTATAACAGAAAACCGCGCCGGCAGCCCTCACACTTAACCAAGCCGTCGAAGGAGCAACACGTAGAGGAACCACACAGAAAACAGTGACCACGTGATTAAATCAAATAGATAACAGTGAATACGAATCGTGATTGAAGTGATTTAAATAATACAGTGAAAGTTTATTAAAAAATGATGATGGAGAAAATTTTGTTTTGTTTTGTGCTTGTTGTGGCTGTGGCTGGACATAAACACCACCCCAAGTTCCCGAAGAACGCTGAGGATTATATCATACCAGTACCTAGAAAAGGTGAATTTTTTTGATATAGCAATAATTTTCAAAATTTTTGTAGTTTTAAAATAAACTTAATTAAAAATTTAATCCGAGAACAACTCTAGTTTAGAAATCAGAGAATAATAATTTATTTTATTTCAGTTGCATGTTCAAATGAATACTCTCGTGAACGTGACGACATCATTGACCAATCAAAATGTGGAGAACCCAAAGAGGTGTTTGAATACTTGAAGATTAATGCAGCGCATGAGCAGGTAAACACCAAGTCGAAGATCAAACATTGCTATAACGTGAACGATGCATGCACGTTTTGCATTAAATAGATAAAAACATAATTTAATTTTATTCGATTATTACTAATGAAGAGGACATTAGACATCGTATTCTAATGACCTTATTTTGCTCCACAACAGTTAAAATTAACAGCATAGAAAATAATTACCAATGCTAAATTTGGTTATTAAGAAACCAAAGTTTAAATTTTGACATTCCTTCTCAAGCCTTTAACAACAAATAGATTTCAATATTATGTAGTAGGTACGCGATTCACATCCGCAATGGTTCGCACAAAATACCGTCGCGTGAGAAAATTCACTGTGTATTGTACGCATCTGACGTTCTGTATTTCCCCAGGTAAGCCCTCGCGCCGTCTGGGTCAAGAGGTGTGTCGGCCTCTGCGAATATGACAACGAAGGTACCTGCGTCCCTACCGAAACCCGCACACGACACATACCTGTAAGTACTTGACACATACTCATCAATCTAATTGCCTCTCATATACATAACATTATCTCTTTATCTGATCCATCCTTGACCCGGTTACCAAGCTTATTCGAGAGTGCTATCAATTGCACAACTTGACAATCATTGTATTCCTAATAATATTTATGACATAATTTTCATGACGATGAGTCACTAGGATTCAAATTTGTTCGTGTATGGTATTAATGTGAGTGTTTTATTGTTATCAGATACGAATATACAACTTGAAGACTGACAAGGAGACGTGCGCAACGTATCCGATCACTGAACACGTCAGTTGCGGATGCTGCGCGCTCTCGCCGGAAAAGTGCGCGGCGCCGAGAGTGTTCAACCCTCGTAAGTGTGCCTGCCAATGTCCAAATATGGGGGAACGCCGCAGTTGTCTCGCAAAGGTTCGTAAGATAATGGATGTCTGTCAGCACTAACGTAATCGGCGCACGAGCATGCCTTGCCGAGCAAGCGTCAGCACTTTAATTTTTCGGCTCTGTTAACAAACGCTTTTAATATTTTGTTTTCTTTTTTTTGATGTTGTTTATCCTTTATAACTAATACTGTGTTCCGATGTGTTTGTACGCAAAATGAGGTCAAACCAACAATGGCCTATATTCAAATAGCTGAAAACATATATGGTTTTTATCTGACGCCTGATTTGTGTCCAATCGTTTGTACTGACATCCATTGTCTTCAATCTTTTGCTTTTAATGTGCTCACATGATTTTTATAGCATGTGTAAAGTCATGCTTGATTAAATCACTGTCGAATTAATCTGTAATCGATTATTTTGTTTGAAAAATAATGTTTTATTAATCAAATTTTAGTTTTGAAATCAAAATTTTGCAATGTTTTGTTTTATTTGTTACAGCGGAACCAGAATATGAGGTGGAACCGATCTAAATGCGCCTGCGAAGTAAGGAGAAGGATATAAATTGTGCAGAACATTCTTTTAATTGCATGGACAATATGAAATTGAAGTGATATCATGGAGAAAAAAGTGTTGTGACTTTAAAAACTTTATAGAACAATTTGTAGCACGTTGTGATTAGTGTAAATAGTGCTGTGACACGCAAAGTGACGCGTGCCGTGTATCGGTGACTCAAATCAAATTTTGGGTATGAACGTCAGCAGTCACATGTGTGGAGCTATGCTAGTATAATTAGTAAGCATCAGTATAATACAACTCGACTGAGTCAAGCGTCCTGTAGTCTTAGCAATTGAACAGTATTATAACGTAAGTTATTTATTAATAGGTGTAAGGTAAACTGGGGCCAAAAGGTGCTGTGAATAGACATCGTTAATTTATTTCATGACTTTTTGGTTTTCTGTCAATTGTACTTAATTGTAACTGAATAGGTATTATTTAGTAAATATGTATGCATTTTATGTTTGTGCGACATCACTGTTCAGTATTTTCAAACGGTTTAATTTAATTTGGCCTGCTTGTTGGTGGTTCTAATGATTGAAGATTCACCTCCACTTCCACACTGATATAATATTGGTACACACCCTTAGTTCAGATGACAATACAATCATTGTGAATTCAAGATGGCCGCTGCCACAAAATGGCCGATAATTTTTCCAGCAGCCTCAGCATGGCGACATAGACATATCTCTTCGTTTCTTGTCGACCAATGAAGTCGTAGAGATATGTGTACATCATGGCGTTTTGAACACGTGATACCTTTTTTCAGCGATTTCATGGGTCGAAGAGTTATGTCTTTATTGCCATGTTTAGGCTGCAAAACTCCTTCAATTAATAAAACCGTTTAACTTATAAAAATAAGTATTACTTGTGTATGTTTTAGTTTTAAGTAGCGTAAAATATTGCGCAATTCCTAAATTGTGATAATAGTTATTCCAATTTGTAATGGTAGGTACTTAGCAATAAGCATGTAATATGTAAGTTCAACTAGATTTTTAAAGTATTGCTTTCTAGTCAAGCGTTAACTTCTTTGAAATCATGTTTTTTGGAATTTGCTCTCTTTTTTTCACAGTAATTTCATGTTTAACAGACGAATTTCAAGAGAATTTTATAGGGAAACACAGCCTAGCTTTCAATTGTGTCCAAGACACATAGAATCTCATAGGTTTTTTAAAATTAATGTACTTATTTATTTCTAACTAATGAACGGAGGTACTTGAGCTTTAAAAGCTAAGCGACGGACATGATTAGGTTTAAATTTTGTATTTTTAGTTGATAAGTAGACAAATAAACAATTTTTTACAATTCTTTTTCGTTTTAATTTAATCTCTTGTTTTGTACAGAACCTCGAAAGCCTATATAATTCTGCACTATTTAATGTTTCGATATTCTTTATCGATTTGTGTCATGGCATAGAGATACAAATCAAACCACTACTTTACATATTTGAGCCGTTTGGGGTCGAGACGCTGGGATCATGGGGTCCAAGCACCCGTATTTTGTTTAAAGACATTTCTAGAAGTTTTTTTTTATACCACTTTAGTGGCAGACAAGCACACGGCCCACCTGATGTGGGCCTGAAATGATTACCGTGGCCTATGGACATTTGTAACACCAGAGGAGTCACAGTCGCGCTGCCAACCCTGTAAGTACAGAGTTTCTGTGCCGTCAGTGTAGAAGACAAAGCAGGACAAGCCTTTAGTCATCCCACAGACAGCACAAACTCTCCAGAGAGCTCTTGCTACCCAACTCATCGCTGGGAATACAACACGAAGTTATTATAGCCGCGGTATTCTGTAGGGCGGAGGTACTACCCCAGTCGGACTGCTCAATTGGGCGGAAATACCGTCGTGTCCTACCTCCTAAAAGGAAAAAGTTTAATAGACGCTACCCTTGACCAGAGGGCTGATTTATTCCTTGCGGAAAGGATTGGTATTGCCAGCCTTCTGGCCGGTTGACGTCGATGGGGAGGAATTCTTTGATGCTTGAACCTGCAGGTCTGTATAGGTGTATTATATATTGTTTTTCCATTTTAATTTAGATAATTTTCATGTACATTATGGAAATAAATTCATCACTAAACAATTTTTTTTAAAAAGCACCTACAAAAAGACGCTTCATTCTTCCAAAATTTCCTAAACATACAAATCCGGTAAGTAACCAATAAAAGGTGAAACATAGTACCGGGGGTTACCCATCACTAATGGCTATCTATCTCGAACGTGAGTGAGTGTCTGGAGGTTACGGGAGAAGCCGCCTGTCACCCTAGCAGAAGCAGCCTGTGGCGGCGGTGAGCGATGCGCGCCTCCCCATACTCGGGGAAAGGATGGGGACTCCGTGGTCCCCAGACCCGAAGAGGGCCGACTCATAAGTGACGGTCTTGGGCCGGCCGGAGTGCGAGGGATATGTCTCAGATGATCCCAGCTCTGGTAACCTGCGGCCCACACAGTCGGCGTGCGTTTTAGTCGGTTCAAGTCCGACATAACCTCCCCCACCGGTTCCAGTAGCGGGGGTATCCATGCGGATTTTGCGCATAGTAAAAAAATAGTTATCTTTCTCGTGTTCAAAGTAATAGTTTGAGGAAGTAGGACACGGCGGTATATCCGCCCAATTGAGCAGTCCGACTGGGGAAGTACCTCCGCCCTACAGAATACCGCGGCTATAATAACTTCGTGTTGTATCCCCAGCGGTGAGTAGGGTAGCCAGAGCTCACTGGAGAATTTGTGCTGTCAGTGGAAGACTATGGGCTTGTCCTGCTTTGTCTTCTACTGACGGTACAGAAACTCTGTACTTACAGGGTTGGCAGCGTGACTGTGATTCCTCTGGTGTTACACACGTCCATAGGCCACGGTAACCACTTTCCATCAGGTGGGCCGTGCGCTTGTCTGCAAGTTCACCATGCCATATATTTTAGGTCTGTAGGAATGTAGCTGTAAGCTCCCCAAATGAAATAAAATAAAATAAAACAACAAATATGCATGACGAATTATTTCAATTCCACATTTTCCTGTGAAAAAGTACAAGTAAGTACACAAAAAAAACAGGTACAACAAACAAAATTTTTAGGACTAAATATAGATGAAGGTCTGAATTGGAAGATGCATTTAGAAGTGTTATGTTCAAAAATAAATCAACACTCTTACTCTCTGTATATGTTGTCTAAGACAGCCAGTGTATCCACTATTATGACGGCGTATTATGGATATGTATTTCCAATTTTAAATTACGGTGTCATATTTTGGGGCAATTCAACTGGTGTGGAAAGCATTTTCATAGCCCAAAAGAAATGCGTAAGAGCTATATGTAAATTGAAATCTACTGATAGTTGTAAACCTAGTTTCATTGGACTACAGATTTTGACATTGCCATCTATATATATTTTGGAAACCGTGTTGTTCGTGAGGAAAAATATGCAGCTTTATAGAAATCTTAATAGTAAAAGACATAACATGAAGATATGTCTTCCAGCTAATGCAACCACATATCTTAACAGTAGTGTGTTCTGCATGGCTCCAAGGCTTTACAACCGACTACCAATTTCTATTTTGCATATCACAAACATAAATGAATTTAAACGTAGCCTTAAGAACCTTTTGCTGGAGAAATGTTATTATTCTGTTGAAGAGTACATAAATGACAAGTCATTGAAATAGATAAAATTGGTGTTTCACTGAAATTAAATTAATTGAGTTTACTAAATTGAACACGGATATCATTTGTTACTATCATTATTTAATTAATAATTAATGTAATTGACATTTTCTAATTTGATTTTATTTTCATAATGTATTATTTCCTATTACTGACATACCTATTTTATTCTATTTTGATTATATGAAATCTTATTACAGTTGACATACGCATTTGATTTTATTTTGATTATGTGATATTTAGTTACTATTGACATAATGTACGTATCTCGAATGAACTGTAATGAAGTGTAGTATAAATGCATGTCCACTAATTATTTGTATGGCTCTAATTTGCATGCCGCAAGGCCAAATGTAGTGATACCTTTTTAACAAACATGTACCAACTTTCGACCTACATTTGCAAAAAGAATAAATAAATAAATAAATAAATAAATTAGTTAAATGAATAGAGGTGCAACAGTCGACGAATCTTCTAAATCATCTATTGAAGCTACCGAATTCTAGGGACAGCATTTACAATGGCTCCCACAATTCTATGGACATTACCATCAGGCGGGGTGTAGTCAATTTGACGACCTGAATATAGAAAAGAGGATAATAGTACATACTACGAACGTCAAAGTCAAAAATAATGTCTTGCAAAGCTGGATCCGTTCGCAACAGAAATATACCTAGCCCCTCTCCTAATACGAACATAAACAGGATTTAATGCCTATACAGTTCCTAAAAGTATCCACATAGCAAGAAAAGATCTGATTCACCGGCTTCCAGCCCCGCCCCACAGTGCCTCGCAAGCATCCTATTGACGTTCAGGACTTTGGGATCATCCAATCACAACACAGTGTGTACATACTTTTTGTAGCGCGCACGCACTAAATATTCAAATAAGAAGTACTTGATTGTACACATTTATGTATAAACACGGTCTTTAGTTTGATTCCCAGGTCAAGAGAAGTGCGTCTGTTAGTAGGAAATGTTAATACACTGGTTACTTATAACATAAGATCAAAAATTATACTTATTCAGCAGAATGAGTGTTTCCTTCTTCCTACATTCCCGAGTCCTTTAAGCGGGGCGTGTGGCCGCCAAGATGAGTGCCATCATTGTAACATTACTTAGTGTCTGTAATGGTGACCATCTTTCCTGAGACTATGTCTTTAGCTTACATTGTCCTAGATGAAAAAAAGCTTCAGGACATATATCTTGGACCTACAATGTGCTCTATACGGCAGTACACGTTTCTTGAGTGTCTCTTGAGGATATCACGAGGTGCTTCACTAAGCATAGGTTATTACATGACAATAAACGTGCTCCAGGACCTCGTTTGTCTGGCGACCTAGGTCTTAGATATGTATCTGGAGGTATATATGTATAAAAATTTAAAGATTAACAAAGAGAAAGAAAGAAGCAATTATAATTATATATGAAGATCTTTAGAAGGAGAGGAAGAGAGAAAGAGTCTTTTTTTTTGTATAAAACACGTGATTTAGACTTCGTCTTGCCTGATGGTAAGCTGAAGGCAAAGTCTCAGAAAAGAGGGTCACCATTACTTACACATACAATGTAACAATGGTGACACTCAGCTTGACGGCCTCATCATATGCTTTTTCATGCCCCGCTTAAAGGACCCGGGACTGTAGGAAGAAGGAAACAAAGTTTTTTTTTATACCACTTAGTTGTCAGACAAGCACACGGCCCACCTGATGGAAAATGGTTACCGTGGTCTATGGACGTTTGTAACACCAGAGGAATCACAGTCACGCTGCCAACCCTGTAAGTACAGAGTTTCTGTACCGTCAGTAGAAGACAAAGCAGGACAAGCCCATAGTCTTCCACTGACAGCACAAATTCTCCAGTGAGCTCTGGCTACCCTACTCACCGCTGGGGATACAACACGAAATTATTATAGCCGCGGTATTCTGTAGGGCGGAGGTACTTCCCCAGTCGGACTGCTCAATTGGGCGGATATACCGCCGTGTCCTACCTCCTTGAAAAATAGTTCTTACAAAGTCAACAATACATACGAGTGTGTTGTCCACACACGTCCATAGGCCACAATACAGTCCCTAACCGCTTCCTGTCAGGTGAATCGTGAGCTTATCTGACACCAAAATAGTATAAAAAACGTTACATACGCTTTTTTTGGGCAGTCATGTAAAAAATGTAAATCATTTCACAACATCAAAATCATTTCGCAATATCTTAAGATGAATCATTAGATGATATAACGCGACTATTGTAATTACGAAGTCATTTCTTATACAATATCGTGCTTGACAGTGATCAGGGTTAAGAGAGGTCATTGTCTACATTTTTAACTATAAAATCTTCCCAACATCATCATCTTAACGTTGCTCCTGATTGCATCCAGAGTTTTCACCTTGTAACTTTTTTATACAACTTAGGTGGCAGACAAGCACACGGCCCACCTGATGAGAAGGGGTTACCGTGGCCTATGGACGTGTGCACCACCAGAGGCGTCACACTCGCGCTGCCGACCCTGATGAAACCCCCTAATGCCCCTTTTGAAGAACCACATATTGTAGGTGCATAGGAACCCGTAGCTGGGAGTTCATTCTACAGCTTGAGTGTGCGTGGGATGAAGTTTCTTTCATACCGAACAGTGCGTACCGTCTCAGGTTGCAATGTGTGGGGATGAATTCCGTGCCTACGGCGAGCGGTGCGATGATAGAATGTTGCTGTAGGCATTATGTCAAACGAACGAAACGAACTTAGAGTTGAACTGTACCTAGCTTAAACAAGTACCTAACACTGTTACTTAGAAAACACGCTTAATTAGAAATGATGATAGCAATGTATACCTTTTGTACACCGTACAATAATGTATACTGATAATGCATGAACGAAACAGGCACCCACAGGACAGGCTTGCCTAGTTTGGGGCCACTGGCAATGTTTTTGTATCTAAAGTGGTTTTGGTAATAAATTATTTATTATTATTATTATTATTACTTATTCCTTTTGCTATTGGTTAGATTTATATGCATTTTATGGGAACGATTGTCATAAATAATAAAAATAATAAAATTGATTTATTTCCCACATAAGTTGTACAACAATAAACACTACAATTTTACATTCAGAGTATCATCTTAGATCAATTTACAAGTGTTTAGTTGAACACTGATACCCATGCTAAGAAAAAACTTGTATTATGGACATCAGAGCTCTCATGTATTAATTTCCTCATTATAATGTTACGACAGCCGTCGATATCTCGAAAACTAATAATCAAATCTTCAAGAAATAAAAACGCATTGTTAGTGACGAGGTACTCTACCGAATGGCATAGAAAAATCTGGAATCGTCAACAAAAAGTTACAATCTACCTACGGGTACCTACACTCTCAAATATAAACAAACAATAGGTAAATATCGAGAATGTACTCGAAGGTCAGCGACGGCGGCAAGATCAAAAGAATAGGTATTTATCGCTCGCGAACTTTCTAGATAATTCGATCCTCCTAATTGAGAGGAATAAAAACATGCTTGCGTTGCGACACGAGTCATTCTGTCTTTGAGATCGATAACGAACACAGCGAACTTAAGTGACCGAAGAAGATTCTACCTGCGACCTGAGCAACGACTGTGGACTATTGTGAACTACTGAACGACTGGAACTGTTGAAGAGTACTGTGTGTACTAGTGATCTAATTGTCTAGTTTGTGGTGAGCTAAGCCCCCAGGCAAGAGATACAGGCCTTCAGGCACGAGATGCAGGCCAACCAGGAAGCTGTCATGGGTAAAATTGATGCAGGCATCCACGCACTGGGGGATAAGGTGAAGAACCTCGAAGACGGCTTGCAAATGCTGAGCAATGAAATGGCCTTGAAGACTGGGACCATGGATGACCGCTTGCAAGTTCTAGAAAAGAAGATCATCAGGCTGGAAACCTGCGGACCTGTTACCGTGACCTCACCATCATCAGCAAAGTTCGACCTACCACACTTTGATGGAACTTCCTCGTGGACAGCCTTCAAGTACCAATTCGAGATATTGGCAAAAACTAAAGCCTGGAGCAACGAAGAGTCATTTATGGCCTTGACACTTGCATTACGAGGAGATGCCTTAATAATATTGGAAAATCTGCCGCCTGAAGGAAGGACTCTGGGGTCTTTGATGGAAGCTCTAGACACACGTTACGGTGACAAGCACCTGGAGAATGTCTACCGAGCGCAGCTCCGGGAGAAGAAACAAAAATCTAGTCAAAGCCTCCAGGAATGGGCTGTACAAGTTGAAAGATTCGTTCGTCAGGCCTATTCATCGACACCCATTATGATCGAGACCACTCTGCTGGAGGCCTTCCTAAACGGTATACGAGACGCGGAAGTAAAAACTAGTGTACAGTTGCGTCACCATCAGACCTTGAAAGAAGCACTGGCTTATGCTCTCGAGGTGGAAACTGTACGGCAGAATGCCGGAATTAGTAAGGTCAGGGAGGTCAAAGAGGTGGTAGCAGAAGAGAGGAAGCCACGGTATGTCCCAACGTGTTATTCCTGTAGAGGAAGGGGCCATATTCAATCAGAGTGTCCTTTGCGAAAACGGAGGAGGGTCACGGACTCCGGGACCCAAGTGCGTCAAGAGGTTCCGTTAAACTAAATGCCGCCAGGGCCGCGGGGCGGGCGCTGGCTGGTCGACATGAGGCCCCAACCATCACTATAACTCAACTTTGCAATGGAAATCGTTTGATCATCGAGGCCACCTTAAACAATCAACCTTGCAGTTTAACAGTGGATACTGGAGCTTCACGTACAGTTATTAGACCAGAATTGCTGAAACGCACCATAAGGTGGGAAAAACGATTTCCAAGGTGCCAGCTTCAGACCGCTACTGGCCAGCCAGTGACCGTTCTCGGTGAAACAGACGTGGAGGTAAGAATTGGCGACCAAATATGCCAGCAGTCAGTGCTCATTGCTAATATTACTGATGACTGCATTTTGGGACTGGATTTCTTGAGGAACCACAGGTGTGTCTTAGATATACCTAGAGGCGTGCTGAGATTCCCTGATCAGGAAGTTTGTTTACAAGGATCGCACCCGTGCTCTCTTTACTGTTTAACGGATACAACGTTAGCTCCTAAATCGGAAACATTAGTCAAAGTGAAGTTTCCCGCGAAGACTGAACCAAGAAGACGTCTTATTGTGGAAGATGCAGGCAGTCATCAAAATTTAATAACAGCATAAACCTTACTGATACCGAACGGAATCGCTAGAGTGAGAATTCTTAACCTCAGTGATGAAATAGTTCTCCTGAAGAAGAATAGTGTGGTTGGAAGATGTGAGGAAGTAAAGTGCCTGAGGCGGTTGAACAACACTTCGACTCAACAAGGTGGTACACAAATCTCCGAAGATCACATTTTTTTTTTTTTTTTTATTTATCACCTTAAAAACATCATATATACATAATTATTTACAGTGCATTTAGAAACCACTGAGGTTTGTAGTAAATGCAACGAGTTATTTTTCAATAAGTAATACAGGTTACAAAAACTAATCACTAGAATCACAAAGTAGAATATAAGAAATAAATGTAGGTAGCTTACTATTATAATGTGGGTGTACCGGCGCAGAATGGCGACACATACCTACTCACGGCTAAGCAAACATCCTTATTGAAATGGTATATGTTTACAAAAATCCAAAAAAGAATCGCTTCAATACATGTTTAACTTCTTGAGAATTCGAAGGAAAATTTAACAGCATCAGAATTGCACCAAGCCAGAGACCTGCTGCTACAATTCAGAGACATCTTTACAACCGGGAATGACTGTGGAAGGACTGGACTCGTGAAACACCGGATTGACACAGGTGACTCCAGGCCCATAAAACAGAGACCTCGACGTTTACCATGGGCAAGAGAAGGGGAGGTAGCAGATATGATTAAAGATATGGCTGAGAGCAAAGTGATCGAACCTTCTACGAGTCCATGGTCATCACCTGTGGTACTAGTAAAAAAGAAGGACGGTAGCACAAGGTTTTGTGTGGATTACCGTATGTTAAATAATGTCACTAAGAAAGACAGTTATCCTTTGCCTAGAATCGATGATACCCTGGACATGCTTAGTGGTATGAAATGGTTTTCAACCATCGATTTAAAAAGTGGCTACTGGCAGGTGGAGATCAGACCTGAAGATAAAGAGAAGACAGCCTTTAGTACAGGAGTTGGAAACAGATTATGGCATTTTAATGTTATGCCATTTGGGTTATGTAACGCCCCGGCCACGTTTGAACGCCTCATGGAAAGAGTAATGGTGGGTCTACTCGGAGACGTCTGTCTGGTTTACCTGGACGATGTCATAGTTATGGGCCGCAGCTTCAAAGAAAACCTGAAGAACCTGGAAAAAGTTTTTACTCGAATCCGTGAGGCTAACCTTAAACTGAGTCCAAAGAAGTGCGCTTTATTTAAAAGGGAGGTCAGCTATCTAGGGCATGTGATCTCCACAGAAGGAGTTAAAACCGACCCCGAAAAGATAAGAGCTGTTCAGGAATGGCCTGTTCCAAAGAACAAAACGGAGATTCGAGCGTTTCTGGGACTATGCGCGTATTACAGACGCTTTATTAAGCATTTCTCGGATATTGCCAAACCACTACACAGACTAACGGAAGATAAACGAGACTTCGTTTGGGACTTAGATTGCGAGCAAGCTTTTAGTACACTTAAACAACGGTTGTGCGAAGCTCCTATATTGGGTTATCCTACCAGAGAAGTAAGATTCATTGTGGATACGGATGCCAGCAACACCACCATAGGTGGAGTGTTGTCACAAGTGCAAGGAGATCGCCATGTTGTAATAGCATACTTCAGCAAATCGCTATCCAAGCCGGAAAGAAATTACTGTGTCACTCGTCGTGAACTTCTCGCTGTGGTGAAGTCCTTACAGCATTTTAATAAGTATCTTATAGGACGGGAGTTTACACTAAGGACAGATCATGCTGCACTACAATGGTTGCTGCAATTCAAGAATCCGGAAGGTCAAGTAGCAAGAAGGATCGAGCAACTACAGAAATTTCCCTTTGTGATAGAACACCGAAGCGGAAAAGGGCACGGCAATGCTGATGCTTTGTCTCGTAGGCCGTGTGCCGAAGATTGCAAGCATTGTCAGAAGAACGAAGCCCATGAAAATATTAAAGTCATAAAGGTGAATGGACTTGACGATGAATGGACCGGAAGCAGTATGAAGCAGACGCAAGAGGATGATGATGATCTACAGCCTTTACTGCACTGGAAGCAGCTTGGAAGCAAACCTCAATGGAGTGATATATCTGCTTACAGTTCCACTACCAAAAGTTATTGGGCCCAGTGGGACAGCTTAACTCTGATAGACGACGTGCTGTATAGGAAATGGGAATCCAACGACGGTAAAGAGGTGACCCTACAAGTAGTGGTACCACGAAGCAAGGTGGCTACACTCTTACGGCACAGCCACGATGGTGTCTCTGGAGGGCATCTCGGAGTCAAGAAAACCTTAGTTAAAGTACGACAGCGGTTTTACTGGCTTCATTGTCGGGAAGATGTCGAGGATTGGTGCCGTAAATGCACTGCATGTGCTTCAGTTAAAGGACCGCCGACAAGAAGCAAAGGAAAATTGAAACTGTATAACGTCGGAGCACCATGGGAACGCATCGCCATTGATGTTGCTGGACCTTTTCCAACGACTGAAGAAGGTAACAAATACATCATAGTAGTGCAAGATTACTTCACTACGTGGCCGGAAGTATTTGCGACACCCAACCAGGAAGCAGTCACTATGGCAAGGAAACTAGTTCAGGAAGTGGTCTGCCGGTACGGCGCACCTATGGAGATCCACTCTGACTAAGGACGGAACTTCGAGTCTGCTCTATTTCAAGAAATGTGCAAGCTCCTTGGAATGAACAAGACCCGTACGACTCCAGCGCATCCGCAGTCAGACGGAATGGTCGAGAGGTTTAACCAGACGTTGGAAAATCACTTGGCTAAAGTTGTCGATGAACACCAAAGAGATTGGGACCAGTACATCCCACTATTCCTGATGTCCTATCGATCTGCGGTACATGACAGTATGGGACACACCCCAGCGAAAGTGAACTTTGGTCGAGAGATTAGGCTACCAGTGGATGCAATAACCGGTACGCCACCTGATAGTCCTAAGCCCGTGACGGATTACGTAAGTGAACTTCGAAACCGACTGGACGAGGTGCACAGAATAGTACGGGAAAACAATTTGAAGGCAGGTGAAAGGATGAAAACCCGGTACGATAGAAATGCAAACACCCACGGTTTCGAAGAAGGAACACTGGTATGGTTTCATAATCCGCTACGCAAGAAGGGGAAATCTCCAAAACTCCAAGCTCGCTGGGAAGGGCCCTATACAGTTATTACGAGAATCAATGACATTACCTACAGCATTAGGAAGGGGGTTAGGGGAAAACCAAAGGTAGTTCATATGGATAGGTTGACGCGTCATCATGGAACAAATGATGCTCGGGACGAGCATGACTAAAAGGGGGGTAATGTTACGACAGCCGTCGATATCTCGAAAACTAATAATCAAATCTTCAAGAAATAAAATTTTGATTTATTTCCCACATAAGTTGTACAACAATAAACACTACAATTTTACATTCAGAGTATCATCTTAGATCAATTTACAAGTGTTTAGTTGAACACTGATACCCATGCTAAGAAAAAACTTGTATTATGGACATCAGAGCTCTCATGTATTAATTTCCTCATTATAATGTTACGACAGCCGTCGATATCTCGAAAACTAATAATCAAATCTTCAAGAAATAAAAACGCATTGTTAGTGACGAGGTACTCTACCGAATGGCATAGAAAAATCTGGAATCGTCAACAAAAAGTTACAACCTACCTACGGGTACCTACACTCTCAAATATAAACAAACAATAGGTAAATATCGAGAATGTACTCGAAGGTCAGCGACGGCGGCAAGATCAAAAGAATAGGTATTTATCGCTCGCGAACTTTCTAGATAATTCGATCCTCCTAATTGAGAGGTATAAAAACATGCTCGCGTAGCGACACGAGTCATTCTGTCTTTGAGATCGATAACGAACACAGCGAACTTAAGTGACCGAAGAAGATTCTACCTGCGACCTGAGCAACGACTGTGGACTATTGTGAACTACTGAACGACTGGAACTGTTGAAGAGTACTGTGTGTACTCTTGTTCCTGTCATATCAAAAATATTTGAGAGGGTTATCTACGAGCGTCTGTACAATTTCTTTGAAATGAATGGCCTATTTGCTGACGAGCAAGTTGGATTTCGTAAGAATAAAAATATCAATATAGCATTCTATAGCTTTCTCAGTACAGTTATGACCGCAGTAGACCAAAAGAACCAAGCCTCCGCCATTTTCATGGATCTAACTAAGGCGTTCGATTACGTGGATCACGTGACTTTATTAGATAAGTTATATGCTTATGGAGTGAGGGGAAATGTGCTAGAACTGATAAGATCTTACCTAAGTGACCGAACACAGACAACACAGATCTCTAGAATATGTAGTTCTACTAAAAAGCTAATAAATTACTCGTCCGAACCGCGGAAAGTTGCTTTTGGAGTACCTCAGGGGAGTGTGCTGGGACCACTGTTATTTATCATTTACATAAATGACTTTCCCCAAGCAACAAATTATAAAACTATACTTTTTGCGGATGACAGCACAGTTGTATTTACTGGAAATAATAAATCCCAGCTTGAGCATGAAATAATTAGTACTTTATATGACTCTATTAAATGGTTGATATCAAATAATTTGAAAATTAATTTAAATAAGACATGCATAATGACATTTAGAAATAGGACGAATAAACTGACAGACTTGGACATACAATATAATGGAACACAAATAAAACAGGTACAACAAACAAAATTTTTAGGACTAAATATAGATGAAGGTCTGAATTGGAAGATGCATTTAGAAGTGTTATGTTCAAAAATAAATCAACACTCTTACTCTCTGTATATGTTGTCTAAGACAGCCAGTGTATCCACTATTATGACGGCGTATTATGGATATGTATTTCCAATTTTAAATTACGGTGTCATATTTTGGGGCAATTCAACTGGTGTGGAAAGCATTTTCATAGCCCAAAAGAAATGCGTAAGAGCTATATGTAAATTGAAATCTACTGATAGTTGTAAACCTAGTTTCATTGGACTACAAATTTTGACATTGCCATCTATATATATTTTGGAAACCGTGTTGTTCGTGAGGAAAAATATGCAGCTTTATAGAAATCTTAATAGTAAAAGACATAACATGAAGATATGTCTTCCAGCTAATGCAACCACATATCTTAACAGTAGTGTGTTCTGCATGGCTCCAAGGCTTTACAACCGACTACCAATTTCTATTTTGCATATCACAAACATAAATGAATTTAAACGTAGCCTTAAGAACCTTTTGCTGGAGAAATGTTATTATTCTGTTGAAGAGTACATAAATGACAAGTCATTGAAATAGATAAAGTTGGTGTTTCACTGAAATTAAATTAATTGAGTTTACTAAATTGAACACGGATATCATTTGTTACTGTCATTATTTAATTAATAATTAATGTAATTGACATTTTCTAGTTTGATTTTATTTTCATAATGTATTATTTCCTATTACTGACATACCTATTTTATTTTATTTTGATTATGTGAAATCTTATTACAGTTGACATACGCATTTGATTTTATTTTGATTATGTGATATTTAGTTACTATTGACATAATGTACGTATCTCGAATGAACTGTAATGAAGTGTAGTAGTCCACTAATTATTTGTACGGCTCTAATTTGCATGCCGCAAGGCCAAATGTAGTGATACCTTTTTAACAAACATGTACCAACTTTCGACCTACATTTGCAAAATGAATAAATAAATAAATAAATAAATAAATACTAGTGATCTAATTGTCTAGTTTGTGGTGAGCTAATAAATCTCTTCATTGAGTTAACGGCATTTAATTGTATCCCGTGCACGTAACAATAATTTAGCAAAGTACATATTACGTAGAAATCGAATTCATCATGAATTCGCCATGGGACCTCCCATGTCCGAGAGGAAAGTTTGTATCATTTGACATACCTACTTTACCTTGGACGAGAAGTATGAACAAGTGTTTTGCTTTTTACGATAAACAATTTACACGAGTGACCTGGGCACCGTCCTCGGCCCCATGGGAATTAAATTAATTTTTATCAAAAGTCAGACTTCCATACATTGAGGAGGTAGGACACTACGGTATTCCCGTCCGAATTGAGCAGTCCGACTGGGGAAGTACCTACACCCTACAGAAAACCACGGCTATAATAACCTTGTGTTGTATTCCCGGTGGTGAGTAGGGTAGCCAGAGCTCACTGGAGAGTTTTTGTGCTGTCAGTGGGAAGACCAAAGGCTTGTCCTGATTTCGTGTTCTGCACTGGGGGCACATAAAATCTCTGTTTTTACAGGATCGGCAGTACGGATGTGACTCCACTGGTGTTATACACGTTCATAGGTCACGGTAACCACTTTCTATCAGGTGGTCCGTGTGCTTGTCTGCCACCTAAGTTGTATAATTACGGAATTCAAAAACGGTCTACGAAGCAAGTCGATCATAGCCGGATTCAATCCTCTTCCCGAAATCATAAGCTGTTTACTGGTGTCTGCAGTCGCTTATCTGTTTACTCCACACGGATTCCGTACCGGATCATGAAAACAAAACAATTTCACATCATACCATTTGACTCATCACACTTATCGGACGAACAGGTGTTAAGTGACGTCCAACTTCTGCATAACAACACGGCTTTTATTTACTTGTTGTCAAGCAGTAGAAGTCACGAAGTCATGAGCACTATTTTTAAACTGTCAATGATATTATTCGAATTTATTTATTTATTTATTTATTTATATATTTATTTATTTTCACTACATCACTATCATTACAGGTTAACCTAATACAATAGTGTGGTCCTTAAATATTATAATAACATATAACATATAGTGTAATTTTTGAGAACTCACTCAGGGAACATGTAAAAAGATCTGTGCCGTCCGCTACTTCATTGAGTATATGTAAGGTGCGCGTTATCACAGCTTTGCCTAGTAAATTAGTTCTAGCACTGACTGAAACCGCATGCTGCCGTCTTGGCTCTTCAGAAGCCCTCGAATACCTCCTTGCCAATCAGCGAGGGCGGTTATATCGGATCCGAAACTTAAAACAGCACACTGTCTCGTTCCTCACATGCCCGGGTGTAAAGTGGCTCATATATTTGATCCTGGGCCTTCTTCGGTTTCGAGATGGCCCTTTTAGATGTACCTCTTCTCTTCTTCCTCTCTTCTTCTTGCCCCAAAAAGTGGAGGAGCGTATCTCACTGACATAATGGTCGCTGGGCTCCAAAGTCTCAGATTCAACTAGAACTGGGGCTGAAACAAAGAAATAAGAGAAAGTCGCATAATATGTAGGTTCACTCCCTATTACGTGGGACCGACTACAAATGTTGGTAGAATGTGGGTGTTAATTCACCTCTGCCTAACCCTCCAGGGATAAAGGCGTGATTATATGTACGTATAAAATGTTTGAGTGATTATTAAAACTGTATGTTAATATTAAATTACATTTGAAATTTTTGTATTTATGGCTGTACAGGAAAATCTTGCATTAATTGATAAATTGTATCGATTTAAAATGTCTTGTGCGATATCTGTTTGCATTTCCTGTACTACGTATGACCATAATGTCATATACCTACCTATAATTGCTGATATGATTAAACTAATAGTTTTCCGATAAGTAATAACTGTGATTGAACTCTTTGCTGAACTCGGGACGTCCCGTTTCCAAGTTATAAATTAATAGGAAATAGGAAAATATAGATTAAATGATTACAAAGTACGTGGAAGATTAAAAATGACGTGGAATTTATACTCGCAATAATTAATATGTGTTTTTTAACGTTGCCTAACTATATGTTCTACCCCGGTAAAGTAGAATGAGTGTCTATACCGCTAAACTACCCGAGGAGAGGGCCAGATCGAGAGAGATGGCCCCGGATCAGGTGCGAGGGATATGCCTGTTAACCTCACCTTCGGCACCCAAAAACGACCCACTGGAGTCGTGCGTTTTAGTCGGTTCGAGTCCGACATAACCTCTCCCACCGGCTCCGGTGGTGGCGGTATCCGTGGAGATATATCGCACGTAAAAAAAAACACCGCTAAACTAAATTGCTTGTTTAACATGGAGTGGGTACGGTGGCGGTGGAGAGTAGCACGTCGTCTAATGTCTTCTTCTTTATCTTAGCGTTAACCCCACTGGTACACGAAGCTTTCAAGTCGGAATCTGGGGTCCGCTTTTCGTAGTCTAAATACGGGTTTGTCTGAACTCCGATAGTTTCCGTGAAGCAACTTCTATCTGTCCTCTACAAGCCATTGGAGATATCGAAGCATTCCAGTTAGACCAATTATTGGAGTTATTAAGGCTTCAACTTCCCGTAACGACTGCCAAAGATGTTCGTTACCAACCGGGACCTACGGCTTAACATGCTCTCAGAGGGATGACCAGACGAATGCAAATACCTATATTCATGCATACAAATGCTTTTACTGACCGGGTACGAACCCGCGCCTCCTGCGTAGTGGTCACGTTCACAACCGCCACGCCACAGAGGCTGTCGATTCACATCAGTAGCTTAATTGACCTGGATTTGAATTCGTGATCCCTTGATCCTAAGGTCGAGTCTACTAAGCTACTGATGCTTATAAATAAACATGGCGAGCTATTTTCCAATATCATCTGTTTGACAGCAACCAAACGACCTCCGTCCACCATGAGAACGGGCCTGGGATTAACAGGTGGAGACACATGATACCCTAGCAGAATCAGACCGAGACGGCGACGCCCCCTCCCCCTCTTTTTCTGGGGAAAGATGGGAACGCCGTAGTCCTACACCCGATGGGGCCTTCAATGGCCATGGGTCAGTCAGGGTGCGCGAGGGATATGCCAAAGTCAATCAGCCAGTGGTCAATCAGTCGATCAGTCAGCCGACCGCAATCCATTGCTGGACATAGGCCTCTCCCAATATGTGCCATTACGTCCGGTCCACCACCTTCCGCATCCAGTCCGTCCCAGTCACAATTTTCAGGTCGTCAGTTCATCTGGCTACGAGGCCTTCTACCTTCCGTATGTCTTCTCGAGATCTCCACTCTAGGACTCGTTTGCTCCAACGGCCATCATCCTTCGACAGACGTGGCCAGCCCACTGCGACTTCAACTTGCTTATTCTGCGAGCTATGTCGGTGACTTTAGTTCTGTGTCGGATAACCTCGTTTCGAACTCCTTCAGAGAAACTCCAAGCATAGCTCGCACCATAGCCCGCCACTTGACTGTTAGGTTATGAAGTAGCCCCACTAGTGGTACTAATTTTGTTCAGTATAGTCAATCTCGTAGTACCTACCTGAGTACCTACTGATCTACCTACGTACCTATCTACTTAGAAGTCATTGGTTTGATATGTTTTTTTATCGACATCATATCTTTACAGAGCTGTCTGTTGCAGATAAATTTGGTCGGTATTAATTTATTTCGAAACAGTTTTAAAGCTCTTTGACTGTCCAGCAGATTACAGGTTATTTTACTGCAAATATTTACAATTTAAAAAACACAATATAAACAAACGATATAGAGTTCATTGTTCTAGTGTAGTTTTATACTCTTTTTGTACATACATACATACATACATATAATCACGATTTTATCTCAGGAGGGTTAGGCAGAGGTGAATTAACACCCGCATTTCACCATTATTGTATTCGGTCCCACGTAATTTAATGTAATGGGTAGAGGGATGAGCGTATTGCTGTTGTCTGGGCACTATTGTTGACTCGAGCCATGCATCTGAGGCTGTGTCTGGGCTGTATATATCTGTCTGATGTTTTAATTTACAAATACCTATTTTTTTTAAGAAAAATAGCAACCGAAATTACTAATATTTCCTCCAACCCCTCCAGCTAAGAAAAATTACTTGTGTTAGATTGTATTAGGAGTGAGTTCACGTCGGTAGTGTAATTGCCAGGATTCGAACCGTTCAATCGTAAGGAGTCATCCTTAACCACTAAGCTACGTACGACTATTTGAATTTTTTATATATCCCACTGATACAAACGGGTAGAACTACATGTCAGAGTATAATCACAGTATAATTCTGGACTTTTATGCTTGCACATTTTCGCTAGAGTTATGCATGGATTCAATTCCCGCGTATTACACACGAGTTTATAACATACTAGATAGATTTAAACTATTTTGGTAGGTTTCGCGATGGAATCATGGAACTTACTATTTCTGCGGACGTTTCGGATGCGTTGCAGCACCCGTGGTCACGACTTGACTGACTTGCGAGCTTCGAGTGGTATGCGAGGAACATTTTTTGTGCGCCTACCCTCCGCCACTTTTATAATGATTGGTAAGGCTGGCGACACACCTCGTGGGCTGCCGCCGATTCCTTCTGTGAGCAAATAATGCTCGAGAAGGTGGCGGAGGAACGGTGCCGGAGGAGAATTAGGTCCCTACCGTCCCGCATAGCCTGTAATGCGCGTAGGTGACTCTGGCATCGGAGGTCATTAAGTGAGTAAAGTTTACTATGCCAAATGTAAGACAGGCAGATATTAATATTAAAATGAATAACGAATCTGTCCAAATAGTCAATACCATAGTTTTTCTTGGAATAACTCTAGATAGTAAACTGCAATGGGGTTCTCATATCACAGCCTTGGCAGGAAGACTCAGCTCAGCTGCCTATGCGGATAGAAAGATAAGGTCACTGACTGATGAGGAAACTGCACGACTAGTTTATTTTAGCTACTTTCATAGCGTTATGTCATACGGTCTGCTGCTGTGGGGCTCTGCTGCCGATATTGAAACTATATTTGTACTACAGAAACGAGCGATACGAGCGATCGCCTCAGACCCCGTGACTCGCTGAAAGAACATTTCAAAGAAATTAATATTTTAACAGTTGCTTCTCAATACATCTATGAAAATATCTTATATGTACGAAAAAACCTAAATATTTTCGAAAAACTATCTGATGTACACAATTTTAATACGAGAAATAAAGATAAACTAGTTGTACCAAAACTAAGGCTTCACAAGGTTGGTGATTCATTTGTAGGCAGCTGCATAAAAATAGGACTTGATTAATATGCCAATAAATAAATTTAAAATAGAAGTGAAAAAAACTTTAATGAGTAAAGGTTACTATAAAGTGGATGAGTACCTTAATGATGTCAATGCGTGGTCAACATAAGTCTCTTGCTTGCTCGCACAAAATAAATTGTAAACCATAACAAATTTATAAAAGAAAAATAATCTAGTTCTAATGTAGTTCGCTGAGTTTCTTGCTGGTATCTTCTCAGTAGAACTAATCTACCGAACCAGCGAAAGAATCATTTTCCAATGGTTTATTTTTACATTATTTAATATTTTTATATTATCTCTTGACATACATAATTGTAAAATTTTGACGTTCATTTATTATGTGCCTAAACTGAATAAATGAAATTGATTCTTTGATTCTTTGATTCTTTGATTCTTTGACCTCTGTCCTCCATGACCTGGGGGTGACAGTTGGAGCCGCCCGTCACTCTAGCAGAAGCAGGTCGAGACGGCGGCGCGATTAGTGCCTCTCCGCCTTTTTCTGGGAAAAGATGGGGACGCCGTTATCCCACACCCAATGGGCTTTCTATATCCCTGGGTCAGTCGGGGTGCGCGAGGGATTTGCCAGAGGCTACCTCACCCTCGGCAACAGATGGCCCAAGACGGCTGTGTGGTTTTAGTCGGTTCGAGCCCGACATAACCACCCCTGCTGGCCACAGCGGGGGGTACCCGAAGTGGATTTCCGCACGATAAAAAAAAAAGGCTGGCGACACACCACACTCACTATGTCAGTTTTTAACAGCATTGTGTTTATTGAATGACATTTTAAATCATTTAGTATGCTAACTATTAAAGTCGATCAGGATATAGAAAAGCCGTCGCCGTGAGACGGATATATGTATAGAAGAATTTGGATGGTTTCGACCGAAGGTTCTGTGGCTTAGTGGTCAGAGCGTTCCCCCGGTTCGATTCCCGCCCGAACCGATTAAACTTTTTCTATATCTTAATCGAGCATTGTGTTTGTTGGGTTCAGTATCTTAATCATTGGAACTATATCTATATATCGATATTGTCCTCGGATGCGACAGGAACTAACTCTGTACCGATTAGGTATTATAAAACAGTAGTGGTAGTGCATATATCTGGACCCTCAGTGATGTCATAAAATGTGCAGTACACGTTTGGGTATCTTTTAAAGATAGCACAGTTTGCTACGGCGGCGAAAGAACACAAATTCACCAATAATAGGTTGTAATCAAACCTAACCGCGCACGCCAGGACCTCGTTTTTTTTTAAACAACAGTTAACAAATTAAATAGATACCTTAGGTACAGGTAGACATAAAAGATACCACAGCAGTTACAAATGTAGGTAATATTGATTAAACGACGCTACGAACAGCTACGCCGCGCTACTGCGTGTAGCACGAAAGTTTAGTAACGACAGGTGCGTAGACGCAGCAATACTTCACTAATTCAATCTAAAGTACAATAGTAAGGAATGTGGCTGCCCTAGAACGTCTGGCAAAAGAAATATTGGAGTTGACGGTGTTGTGAGCACGTCACATGACGATCAAGGGAACGTCATGACGTTTACTGTCACCGGCTTTTATGCCTTGATCACACGCCCCGAGTGAAGTGGCGAGACACCGCATTTGGCCGACTCCGATGTATGTTCACACGCACCAAGCATCGGCCGAGTGCACTGTCTCGCCACTCCACTAGTGTGATCAAGGCTTTAGTCTGATTCAACGGTTTCGCAAAACCTTCCTTCGACCTTCGTCTCGCATGAGCGTGGGCCTGGGGATGACGGGTGGAGCCGCCTATGACACTAGCAAAAGCAGGCCGCTGGGGCAGTGTGCGATGCACCTCCCCACACCCGGGGACGAGATAGGGATTCCGTGGTCCCCACACCAGAAGAGAGCCGTGCGAGGCGTCTAATAAGAGACGGTCTTGGGCCGGCCGGGGGGTGAGGGATATGTGTCAAATAATCTCACTCTCACCTGCAGCCCACACTCTCGGCGTGCGTTTTAGTCGGTCCAAGTCCAACATAACCTCCCCCACCGGCTCCGGTGGCGGTATCCGTGGAGATGTGAACACAATAAAAAGATAACAGTAGTCTGCTTAACACTCATCATACCAATAGACGGTTGAAAGAAGAAAGAAAGAAAGGAGAAAGAAAAATGTTTTATTTTTTATTCTTACAGTGTTACTTATGTACTATACTTACTACTAACCTTAACCTAGTTATACTCTCACACTGTGTGAACCTAAATAGGGCCCCATCTCAGCATTAAATGCTACGCACACTGGGAGTATGCGCAGCGCTGGTTTTCAAATGGGGCGTTAGGTGGCAGACAAGTAAACGGCCCACCTGATGCGAAGTGGTTATCATGGCCTACGGACGTATGCAACACCAGGGTAGTTACACTCGCGCTGCCGATTCTGAAGAAAGAATTGTTTTCTGTTTGAAAATTTTCTTTTTTTTAAGTAGGTAGCACTCATTAACACAATTAATGAATTAAATTAATTCAATAAGTCCAATAAGTATTGAACAGTCAGCATCAAACCGATCTCGACAAGCAATCGATCTCCCAAGCGCCTACAATATGGGGTTCTTCAAGAGGGGCATCAGAAGGTTTCTTCATGGTCGGCAGCGCGAGTGTGACGCCCCTGGTGTTGCATACGTCCATAGGCCACGGTAACTGCTTCCCATCAGGTGGGCCGTGTGCTTGTCTGCCAATTAAGTGGTATAAAAAAAAAGTACTCAAAATGGTCCAACGTTCTGATGCTTACTGAAAAGTCACGGTTTCGGATGCCGAAATGTGGAAACTCTTACAATAAACGTGGTATATCTTGTGGTAAATAATTATTACAGTTAGTTAATAGTTATTTAAATATGAGTATTCTCCACTTGTACGAAACGAGCCACCGTTAATGTCCTCTTAGTAAAGATACAACTTATACCTAATTATTGAATGAAATTTTAAAGCATTTAGTACGCTAAGTATTCAAATCGATTAAGATATAGAAAAAAAATTATGGGTTCAGGCGGGATTCGAACCCACGATCTTTCTCTTACGGGGGGGTCTTAACGCCTGTGACCGCATATATATTCTTCTGTACATATATCCGTCTTATGACGACGTCGCCTACGGATATATGTATAGAAAAATTTTGATGGTTTCGGGTGAAGGTTCAGTGGTCAGAGCGTTCCCCCTGTAAGGGAAAATCGCGGGTTCAAATCCCTCCTGAACTGATTCAAGCTTTTCTATATCTTAATCGATTATACCTAATTAGTGCAACTGAACTATACTTATACTGCAACTGAAATAGCAATTTATAAATACCCAAGTCTATACCTGCATGTCCTAAGAATATGTAAGAATTTTATCTCTTATCTGTAGACAAAATTGTTCAATCGGCAAAGGACACAGTGTTCATTCACATTTTACATCATAATTTTTACATACCAACACATTCAACTTTTCTTTAAACGTGGCATGCATTATATGGTTCCGGTTCTTATGAATTATGGTCGTCGACAGGGCAACAAGTGTGCTTTTCGTGTACAAACTCAAGTAAATAGTGTACACGAAAGTTATCTAAATTAAAATATATATAAAAAAAAAAATCTAAATAATCCTGCAGGTTAAGGCGTCAAAGAATTCCTCTCCATCGATGTCAACCGGGAAGGTGGCCAGAAGGCTGGCGGCATTGCCACGTTGAATGGCAATACCAATCCTTTGCGCAAGGATTAAACCAGCCCTCTGGTCACGGGTAGCGACAATTAAACGTTTAGAATTTTTTCTAAACAAAAGATGGACACTTGGACCCCATGATCCCAGCGTCTCGAACCCAAACGGCTCAAATATGTAATTACCACTTATATTACTATACTTGCGCCGTTAAAAAGGAATAAACGCAATATTTCCAAATTAATTATGTTGTACTTACTATATTGCACACCCATTAATATATTATAAACTATCATAATTATTAATTATAAGCGAAATCGTGGCAATAATTGCTATATATTAATAAAATCAATGAAAATCATTTGCGCAGAAGTTGGCTTCTTGGAAATGATTATGGCGCAATCATACATGCATGTATACCAATGAACATGTGATAATTACATGTCTATTAAAGATATACCAGGAATATAAAATCAAGAGAAGTGCCATCGTACCCTTGCTCACACCAGTTGGTCCACAGTTGAGTTCAAAAAGGGCATTTTACCCTCAATTCTTTTGCAATGAGATCTAGGTATTGTAGTAAGAGAATATATAAAACTGTCTATAAATCTCCGAAATATTCTATCACTAGCGTGTCTCGGCTTCGTTAAGAAATACATTCGTAAGAGAATCATAAACTCACGCCTGTATTCCCAAAGGGGTAAGCAGAGGTGCTAGCACCCACATTTCGCCAGTTTATGTTTAGATCCCAATGTGTGCCAATTAGGTCCAATTAGGTGGCGAGCCTATTGCCATTAACCGGGCACTTATAATACATAATACATACATAACTTCGAAAAGCATTGAAAAGTCATTGGTGTGTGCCATGGTAAACCTGGGATCGAACCCGAGAACTCGTCTCAGCAGTCCATTACCCATACCACTAGGCTACCGCGGTTATCCCCTTAGTATTTGTAATAATGAAATTGTGGAAAGCGCTGATATATGTGTTCATTTATTTCTAACTAGACTCAGGTTATTGAGATTTCGTACTGAATGTTTCAAAATGAACTTCCATTCAAACTTTCATCCCTTATTTTTTTCCCGACTACGGAGAAGCAAAATGAGTGTTATGATTTTGAGAGGCTATGTTTTTGTATCATCATAGCTCATAGCTCCTCAACCACTTATTAAAACTGGACAAATGTGGTATCGTTAGAAGTATCTTAGTTATAGGCTATATAACGTGTCACTGAATCTATTGTGGCACCCTCTGACGGTCATAAAGTACTGTGTTAAAAAAACAGATAAATATGTCGTGTTTGGTATCAACTAAAATGGCTTAATTCACACATTACAAGTATGTACAAATTATGCATATTGCTTATCCCAAAATAATATAAATAAAAAATTAGGTTTAAAACTAAAACCCGACTACAGAAAAATCACGCTTTAATAAAAAATATTAAACAAGAAAATATCAAGGATAGCCGTGGTCGTATGCCACTTAATCTAACTTAATCTAACAAAACAAGACATTCTAGGGAAAAGTGGCACACGATCACCGGCTATCTGTGGTATTTTCTTGTTTAATACTTTTTGTTAGAGCGTGATTTCTTCAGTAGTTGGGTTTTAGTTTTAAACTTAATTTAAACCCCTTAGCAGTAAAATTTCTTAGTGGATGCTTACTCCGTAAAGGGTATCACCTGTCATAATTTCAGGTTTGTAGGTCCAGCGGTTTAGGCTCTGCATTGATTAATCTGTTGATCCGGAAGTTTCACCCGCTGACGCGTAATGTTTACGACTAGTTTCCTGTAACTAGATATTCCAACAAAATGATTTATCCATTTAGATACCCTAGTCCTTGACATTGTCACTAACTGGCAAGTCTATATAATAACCGCCGTCACGTGCTATGCGGACGACACGCTAGTGACGGCGAGCGGGGCTACACACCGCGAAGCGATCCTGAGGGCCACGACCGCGGTTGCTCAAGTCGTGGAACGGATCCGGCGGCTGGGCCTTGAGGTGGCTTTGCATAAATCCGAGGCCATGTTCTTTCATGGACCTCGGCGCACGCCACCACCTGGTTCCAGTCTCACAGTGGGAGGCACTCTCATCGGCATCAAGCCCCAGATGAAATATCTGGGGCTCGTGCTCGACGGCCGGTGGGACTTCGGGAAGCACTTCCGAAGTCTGGGCCCCAAATTGGCGGGCACAGCCAACGCTCTGGCGCGGCTACTGCCCAACCTGCGGGGCCCGGAGGACTCCTGCAGGAGACTCTACGCGGGTGTCGTGCGGTCCATGGCCCTGTACGGGTGTCCCGTGTGGGCGGACACCCTGAGTGATCGGCACATGCTTCTGCTGCAGCGTCCGCAGCGGAAGTTGGCGTGCCGCATCATAAGGGGGTACCGCACGATATCCTTCAACGCGGCGAGTCTCCTCGCCGGATCCCCACCATGGATCCTGGAAGCGAGATGCCTTTCGGCGCTATACCGGTTCCGAAGGGCGGCGCGGGAGCGGGGTCACGATCCCGAGCCCGAAGAAATTCGGGCCGTGAGATCCCGGCTCCACAGGGAAATGGTGGCGGAATGGGAGAGACGACTTGGGCAACCAAGCGCAGGGCACGCCGTAGTAACGGCGGTAAGACCCATCATGGGGGAGTGGCTAGAGAGGCCACACGGCAGCCTCTCGTACCGTCTGACGCAGATGATCACCGAGCACGGATGCTTCGGAAAGTATCTGCGTCGGATGCAGAAAGAGCCAACGTCCGAGTGCCATCACTGCGACGCGAGCGAGGACTCAGGTCCGCACACGCTCACCGAGTGTCCGGCGTGGGAGACGCCGAGGCGGGAGCTTGTGGCGGCCCTGGGAGTGAGGGTTCTCACGCTCTCCACCTTGCTCGCGGCGATGGTTCGCTGCGTGGATGCGTGGGCGGCCGGCGCCTCCTTCTGCGAGCAAGTAATGCTCGTGAAGGAGGAGGCGGGGCGGGAGCGGCAGCGGGAGCGACGAAGGATCGCAAGACAAGCTGCCCGCGCACGAAGGCAACTCGGGCGTCAGAGGTCGATGAACGACCTCCGCCCCCCATGAGCGCCGGCCTGGGGGTGACAGGTGAAGCCGCCTGTCACCCTGGCAGAAGCAGGCCGCGGCGGTGGCGCGCGTGGCGCGCCTCCCCGTTTCCGGGGACGAGTTGGGGACTCTGTAGTCCCCACACCCGAGAAGAGGGCCATATCGTGAGAGATGGCCCTGGGTCGGCCGGGGTGCGAGGGATATGCCTGTCAACCTCACCTTCGGCAACCAAAACGACCCACAGGCGGCGTGCGTTTTAGTCGGTTCGAGTCCGACATAACCTCCTCCACCGGCTCCGGCGGGGAGGTATCCGTGGGGATTTTGCGCACGTAAAAAAAAAAAAAAAAAAAAGTCTATATAATAAATAAAATAAAATAAAAGTCTGCTCCCTCTAGTGACCTGAGGAAGCTGGGCCCAATCTATTTTCGAAATCAACCTTAGACTACCAATAACAATTATATTTTATGTCTTGGATGAATTTAGGGTCAGTCCATGGTTCTTGCTCCATTCGCAAATCCTATCCAAGTCCTCATTGAGTGCAGTAAATGCCTTAATTCTAAGCAATATACCTAATAATAAAACAGAAAATAGAAATATAACCTTGCCTTAGTAAAACCAAAACTAGGAAAGACCATACTGGAGGAGCGGAATATCCCAACACAAGCACCAAATAGCTTATAATATAAATTCTTGCAGAAAAGTATCAAAATAAAGGGGATAGGTATTTACCATGTTTCATTGTTTTGAGTTTCCTCCAGTTCCTCCGTGATCAAGGTGCTTGCAACAGCGCTGAAACATCGGAAACTCAAAACAATGAAACATGGTAATAATCCCGTTTATTTTGATACTGATGTGAGTGACCATGATAGTTTAAATACCTATATTCTTACAGAACATATTGTACAAAAATTGTGAATGGAAATATTTTTCAAAATTTTTAAATACATCGGACATGTAGGTATATATTACCGGTAATGCGTATCACGAGGGAACACATCGGAATCTCAAATCAAATACAGGACGAGACGTCACATGCTCGCGATTAACTGTAGCTCGGAGAGCCGACAGTGACTCAATGTTTACATTATTTCTATGGTTTATAGTATTTAAACTACGTGTGAGTACATGAACATTCCTGGCCGGTTACCGAGTGTACTGCATTATTATCTACCTAGTGACGTGAGATGACGTTATATGACTGGACGAGTTTTGCCAGAAATTGGCAAACGTTAATAGTGTAGTGACACGTCACAGTCCGCGTAAATAGTCGCCATGCCCTTATTAGGCTGGTCACCGTGTGGTTTATATCGCTATGTGGCCGTAGCAACGTTTTTCAGTCAACAGGTGTAAGTAGGTACTGTTGAATTAAATTTTAAAGCATTTAATTAGTATGCTAACTATTCAATTCGATTAAGATAAGAAAAAAATTGAATCTGTTTAGGCAGGATTCAAACCCGCGATCTTTCTCTTACTAAGAGAACGTTCTGACAACTGAGCTATCGAACCTCGCTTAAAGCCATTCAAATCTTCCTATATATGTCAGGCTTTCAGAGCATCGGGTTCGAATTCAGCCTGAATTGAATCAAGAATTTTGAACTTAATTGAGGTGTATAATCCAGACAAAATAAAGATTTGAGCTTACATAAATTCGCAGCGTTGTAAACTGATAGGGATCTTAAATATACCATAATATCAAAAGTTCCCATAAATTGAACTTGTACATTTTTTCTCAAGGTCAAAGGTCAAAATTATTATTTTCTCGTACTTATTTTTCTTGTAATCAGCAAGTGCTTTCGCAAAAGTACGTTGGACAAAGTTGTAGATCATGTAATTACCTACAAAATTGATCTCATACGTGACGGTTACATGCCGAATCAAGGAACACATCAGGACAGTCAAAAACAATGAACCACATAAATCTGCAATCGCTCAACATTTATTGGAGTCCGGTACGAACCACTGGATCGAGCTACATAACCCTCAGATGCTCTCGACAGAACGCCACTATATACCAAGACTGGTTAGGGAAGCAATTGAAATAAAAAAGTATAAAAATTTCAATCGTGAGGATGGGTTTCAACTGCTGAACGTCTGGCATCCAGTGGTCCGTCTTTGCAAAAACAACCGGGAACAACCTAAAACAAAATCGCGAGTGGATACAGTGAGCATCGTATGTCGTGAACGTGATCGAGATCGGGTTCGAGTTTGTAGTGAGAGTGAAACCAATTGTAGTGCAGATACGCGTAGTAAAAGAACTCGAAAGAGGGTAGATCGATATAATTACTCCTAGGAAAAAACTTTTTCTCTGTTCACCGCCACTACTCCAGTTCCTCCGTGATCATGGTGCTTACAACAGCGCCGAAATATCGGAAACTCAAAACAATGAAACATGGTAAATATCCCGTTTATTTTGATACTGATGTGAGTGACCATGATAGTTTAAATACCTAAATTATTACTTATTAATAAATGACTTCATTTAGTCAAATGAACATTAAAAAAAAACTGACGATTGAAATATTGCCTAAGCAAAAATGAGTAAGTAATAATAGTAATTGCTATTTTTAAAGTAATATGTTTGCGAAATGAAAGTTTGTCAAATGATTAGTTTTTCAAACATTCCACGTTGTTTGTAAAATGATGTTTTGTCATAAGTTTTTTGTTAAACAATAGGAAACCACTGAAATCTACAGCACCGCAACAAAGTGAATCATTGTTATTCACATCATTCATTTTTCAGCTGTTGCAGATATTAATTCCAGTTATCACAAACAAAAACAGCAGGTAATATTTACAGTGTATGTTTTGTGAGCCTTCTCAAATCTCTCCAAAAATCCCTAAACAAATGAACGTCACTTATGGCGTAGGTATTATAGTAAAACCAACTATTCTAGAGAACTACAATTGTCATTGAATGTTTGATTGAACCTTTATCCCCGGCGGGTTACGCAGATGTGAATTAACACCCACATTTCACCAATAATTGTATTCGGTCCAACGTAATAGGTTGTGAGTCTATTGCCGTATTCCGGACACTACTGTTGACTCGAGCCATGCATCTAAGGCTGAGTCTTGGCTGTAAATATCTGTCTGATGTTAAACAGCCCTATCCCTTAGTCGCCTTGTACGATACCGCATGGGAAGAGCTGGGGTGGTCCAAATTTTACTCTGCCGGGAGTATAGTATTATCGTAATACGATTCCAATAAAGTGACCTTTTTAGACCTGTAGGTGATTCCACAATTCCAGCTATGGTGTGATCGTGGTAATAGCGGAGTGATGGTGCATCATTGTGTTAACACTCACTCCGGTGTAGGTACGTGACAGTATTCAGAATATCCCCGATCACGTTTATGTCTGTCCCACGTAACCGAAGGTGAGTCTTTTGCCATCAATGAAACTCGTTTTCATGGGCTATGTATGTTTATGTTAGGATTTTTTATACCACTTGGAGACAAGCACACGGCCCACCTGATGGAAAGTGGTTACCGTGGGCAATGGACGTGTGCAACACCAAAGGAATCACACTCGCGCTGACGACCCTGTAAGCACAAGAGTTACTGTGCCGTCAGTGTAAAAGACAAAGCAGGATATGCTTTTGGTCTTCCCACTGACAGTACAAAAACTTTCCAGTGAGCTCTGGCTACCCTACTCACCGCCGGAACACAACACGAGGTTATTATGGCCGCGGTATTCTGTAGGGCGGAGGTACTTCCCCAGTCGGACTGCTCAATTGGACGGAAATACCGTCGTGTCCTACCTCCTCTAAGAAATAGAGGATAGCCAGCCTCAGAGCTTTGTCTGTCAATCAATCAGATATGCAGGTGAGGTTGGCTTGGGCTCTGAAGAAATTGGGGGATCCCTGAGGAATTTGAATGCTTATACACACATACATATAATCACGCCTTTATCCACAGAGGGTGAAGCAGAAGTAAATAAACACCCACATTTCACCAATCATTGAATTCAGTCCCACGTAATAGGAGGTGAGCCTATTGCCGTCTTCTGGGCACTATTGTAGACTCAAGAGCATGCATCTGAGGCTGAGTCTGGGCTGTATAAATCGGTCTGATGTTAAACAGCCCTATCCCTTAGTCGCCTTGTACGACACCGCGTGGGAAGAGATGGGGTGGTCCAAATTCTATTCTGCTGGGAACCACGCGGCTAAAATGAATTTTCTATGTACTTCTAACTTAATCCTTTGCGAAGATTTACTTAGTATTTTTAGAAGGCTCATACAGCAACGAGAATGTTACGCCCCTGAAGTTGCACACGTCCACAGACCACGGTAACCACTTTTCATCAGGTGGGCTGAGTGCTTGACTGGCACTTTAATGGTATAAAAAGTAGCCCTGTACAATACCTACAATACATTTTATTTTTGTGCGCAAAATCCCCACGGATACCCCCCACCGGAGCCGGTGGAAGAGGTTATGTCGGACTCGAACCGACTAAAACGCACGACGCCTGTAGGTCGTTTTTGGTTGAAACCCGTTGCATTATTACTTACTACGAACCACGTGTCTGGCAATTGAACTAGAGATCTCCTGTACACCAGCCGCAATAACATTCACTGCACCACTGAAGCAGCAATACAAAAATCATAAACAAACAACAAGCAGGTATGCCCAAAAAAGGGTAAGCGTTCCCAGGTCATTGCGTTAACACTCATCGGTGTGTACGTGATGTTATTTAGTGCTATTTTTACACTCCACCGTCAGATTTAGTTCAAACCCCAGTTATAGCACCTAATAGTGTAAACACCATGCTTTAATTAGGATCAGTTCACGATTACGCATGCGCGGGGGCCTTAAATAGAAAGATGCGCGCGTGTTTGTTTTCGTATTGCGCGCCGATTTAAGTGTTTGCTTTCGAAAATTCATTTTAGCCGAAAATTCACTAGCCCCGGTGAGAGACGTACGCGGCGTTTTGTACGCTGTGCCGAGTAATGTTTACAAGGATTTATTGATATGTACTTAGAGGTATTTTACTTGATTGATTTTGTTATTCTCGCGGTAAGTGTATAAAATGAAGAGGAAAAGCGGTTAAACGTCGTTAGTATGCAAATTAGTCCCTTTAAACGCATATAATAACTAAGGCCACACATTTCAATTAATTTTTTTTTTTGTGGATCATAGGTTTGTGTGCAGTTCTTATTCTAGGTTAGGTACATTAAAGTGCACTATGTCCGCATTAAAGCGCCTACAATATGGAGTTCTTCAAGAGGGGCATTAGAAGGTTTCTTCAGGGTCGGGAGCGCGTGTGTAACGCCTCTGGTGTTGCACACGTCCAAAGGCCACGGTAACCACTTCCCATCAGGTGGGCCGTGTGCTTGTCTGCCTGCCATAGAATACGGTGTACAAATTAACTTTACTTAAACATTCAAATAAATAACAAATACTTTACAATGTCATGTGAAAAAATTGGTAAAGTAAACTTTCTGCTAAACTTTTTACTACTTTACACCTAAATACGGTAATATTTTACAAACGGATCTTCGCAGGTACCTTGTTGTTAATACACAGTGCCATTAATGCACCTAAATGTCAACAGAGAACAAACCTAAAATACAGATACGGTAAATTGCTCTTTCCTCTCGCTATCATTAGGGAGAGACCGGTGCCGGTAGCGAAATCGTTTAACCCAAAGCTTGGGCCACTAGTACCTACACACTTGGTAGGACATTAATCAGAAGCAGCAACGTCTCTCCAATAGGAAGGAAGAAAGGCAGTTGGTCAGGACCTCTTATTCGCATCTTTGACAGGAAAGGTAGATGAAAGAGAGACAATTGCATAAAAAGTATTAAACAAGAAAATATCAAGGATAGCCTGTCGTGGTTGTATGCCACTTTTCCTTAAAATGTATTGTTTTGTTAGACTAAGTGGCAAACGACCACGGCTATCCTCGATATTTTCTTGTTTAATACTTTTAAAGCGTACCGACATTTCAGTAGGTAGTTAGATTTTTTTTTTCATTATATTATTTTGGGGCAAGCAACAGCTACAATTTATACCTACATATTTGAAAAGTGCTAGTTAAAAACCCTTCCAGTTGAAACCAAACACGGCATATTTATTAAAAATTTATTATTTAACACAGTACTTTATGGCCGCTAGAGGGCACTGCATTAGATTCAATGACACATCTTAAAACCTATATCCAGAGGAAAATAAAGAGGCTTCTAATGATACCTCATTTGTTCAGTTCTAATAAGTATTTGAGGAGCTATAAGGGGAAAAGATGAACATTACATTACATACATACATTCATACTGTACAATGGTGTGTTCAGACGAATTGCTCGACATGATGTCCAGGGCTACCTTCTGTCATCGCTCCTCCACGCACTGCAACTTCTAACAGTACCCACAGGTAGGTATGACAGGAACTTTTTTAGGAGGTAGGACTCGGTGGTATTTCAGTCCAATTGAGCAGTCCGACTGGGGGAGTACCTCCACCCTACAGAATACCGCGGCCATAATAACCTCGTGTTGTGTTCCCAGCGGTGAGAAGGGTAGCTAGAGCTCACTGGAGAGTTTGTGCTGTCAGTGGGAAGACTAAAGGCTTGTCCTGCTTTGACTTCTACACTGACGGCACAGAAACTCTGTGCATACAGGGTCGGCGGCACAAATGTGACCCCCTGATGTTGCACACGTCCATAGGCCACGGTAACCACTTTCCATCAGGTGAGCCGTGTGCTGGTCTGCCACTTAAGTGGTATGAAAAAAAACTTCCTCCCCCGCACGCTTAAGCGCTAAATCCCTGCCGTGGTTTTCCCAAACGACAACAATCTGGAATTCTTCAAGAAGGGCATTAGGAGGTTCTTACAGGGTCGGCAGCACAAGTGTGACCCCCTGGTGTTGCACACGTCCATAGGTCACGGTAACAACTTTCCATCAGGTGGGCCGTATGCTTGTTTTCCGCCTAAGTGGTAAAAATAAAGTGATTAACTGTTATTTCTATTCAGGTTATTAATCTGTTTATTTCTATTCTTAAACTAATGAATTGGAAATTTTATTGAAACACGATTGAGTGACCGAATTGGCATCCCAAGAATACACAGACAGTTATAAATTAAGCACGTGTGGGTGTGTTTAGAACATAAAGCTATATATTAAAGGAAACCTTGACAGTATTCCCCAAAAACATTGAACCAAGTACAGTATCTATATATTTAATTAAATATATGGACAGAATGTGCTAATCCCTGTGAAAAATCACTTATAATGCGTCGTATCGTACCTACTTTTTTACGAGTATCCCTTAGATAGTTACATTTAGAGGAACTTATTATTTTTCTTCTTCAGCTTCGTCGTATGAGCATTTATGGAACATCATCACATCGATCACCACAGCAGGGAAAACACCCTCACACGTTGTGACCGTAAACGATGCGCACTGTGCGGTAAAAAAGGATTTTTTATTCCGCGCATGCTTAAGCTGTGGAATAAACTTTCTGCAGTGGTTTTTGCCAAGCGACTACACTACGGGGATCTTTAAGAAGGCATCAGTAGGTTGCTATAGGGTCGGCAGCAAGAGCATGTCGCCCCTGGTGTTGCACACGTCCATAGGCCACGGTAACCGCTTCCCATGAGGTGGGTCGTCTAGGACACGCTAATTTGGCTTCCACCTAAATCTGCCAAAATGACTTTTTTATCTACAACACGCCAATTTGATAACACCTCGCCTGACGATAAAATAAAGGCAATGTCTCAGGAAAGAGGCTCACCATTACAGACGCGTAATATGTTACAATGTTGGCATTCAGCTTGACAGCCTCATCAGATGCTTTTTCATGCTCCGCTTAAAGGTTCCGGGACTATAGGAAGAAGGAAACACGTATAAAAAAGTCGTTTTCTACGAGCCGCTACAGATCATATCAACTTTAGGTAGGTACCTATGCTAAAGTTTGAGTAGCTGCCGATTTAATGGTCTACAATTAATGATAGGTACTTAGTTTTTTGTATTTTTTTTATACCACTTAGGTGGCAGACACGGCCTACCTGATGGAAAGTGGGTACCGTGGCATATGGACGTGTACAAAACCTAGGGAGTCACGCTCGCGCTGCCAACCCTGTAAGCACAGAGAGTTTATCTGCCGTTAGTGTAAAAGACGAAGCAGGACAAGCCTTTGGTCTTCCCATTGACAACACAAAAACTCTCTAGTGAACTCTGGCTACCCTACTCACCGCCGGGAACACAACACGAGGTTATTGTGGCCGCGGTTATTATTAATTTCCAAAAATTCAGGAATATCCTCTGTTGCTGCTGTTAATAGTATCTAATCTAAAGGTGTACGTGAAGGTATGTTTTTTTCCGTACATTGTACTGAGCAATAAATATTGTTATTCAGTACGTAGGTAGGTACACGAGTACGAAGGAATTTGGTTCTGGTGTATCCACTGACACCAGAAACACATTCCGTCAGGTACACCAAAAAACATTACACGAAATTAATTTTAAATTGACGCCTACGTTGAATAGCAGCATAAAATAGATACAGAAAGTCAGTTTTATTACAACGATTGAAAATACAAGCTAACTTGCATCAACATTATCATTAAGACGTATTTTACGGATTGCATCCGACGTGAACTCTAGAGTTCAGGGTGCGTCTTCTGGTTTCTCCTCCGCCAGTTCGCACGGTCTTGGGCACAAATGGTATTGACACGCATGTCACCTTTTATTACGTCAATCTAAAACTAAAACCCTTCCTACCAGGACCCGGCGGGGGAGTGGCTAGGGAGACCACACGGCAGCCTCTCGTTCCGTCTGACGCAGATGATCACCGAGCAGTATCTGCGTCGGATGGAGAAAGCGCCAACATCCGAGTGCCATCACTGCAAAGCGAGCGAGGACTCGGGGCTGCACACGCTCACCGAGTGTCCGGCGTGGGAGACGCCGAGACGGGAGCTTGTGGCGGCCCTGGGAGTGAGAGTTCACACGCACGCCACCTTGCTCGCGGCTATGGTTCACTGCGCAGATGCGTGGGTGGCCGGCGCCTCCTTCTGCGAGCAAGTTATGCTCGTGAAGGAGGAGGCGAGGCGGGAGCGGCAGCGGGAGCGACGAAGGATTGCAAGCCAAGCTGCCCGCGCATGAATGAAACGAGCCGCTGGGGCACTATTGTCATTTATTACCAGCGACTCACACACCGACACATAAATGTACATAGTAAGATATACTGCTGTAGACCAAAGTATGCGGAGATTCTCGTAACAGATATCTTAATGTGTGCTCGTTGTTTGAAATCCTCTGTCCGTCGTGATAGTAGTTCAGTAGAGGGGATGAAAGCACGATGTATTTTTTATCCCCGGAGGGTTATGCAGAGGTGAATTCACACCCACATTTCACCAATCATGAAATTAGGTCCCACGTAATATAATCCAGCTCGAAGGACCATTGTTGGAGCTTAATAAAATTATGAACTGTAGTTTTGATTTTATAATAATATTTATAAAGAAGAAAAACATCAACTTTATGGGTTGGATGGAATGCGAGTGTCGTGCGCGCCGCTCGGTGGTCAAGTCGTGAGCTTCCTGGTCGGTGGTCGATCCGTGCCCCCTGCGCCCCTGCGCGTCCAGAGGCGCAGGGGGCACGGATCGACGTTATATACACACATCAACAAAGTCTAGGGAACAAGGACATTTCTAGTTTTTATTTAAAAACCCTTTCTTGTAATAGTGAGTGTTTTATATCAATAGAAGGGTATTTTTATACCGTTTGTAATTTTAATTTTAATAAAAACATTTTCATACCAATTTTTATTTTTTTTAAGAAAGAATTGAATAGTGCCAGTATTGAGTATTACAACCTTCTATGATTAGGCACAAAAATAACGAGGTAGTAAGAAATACAGTAATTAACCGTACTTTAAACGTTTTTAATAATCTGTAGGACCTCCTAAAGCATTAGCAACAGCTCGACAACGGCGTGGCATACTTAGTATGAGATTGTCAATCATCGTCTGTGGAATATTATGGCTCCATACACTGCGAAGGTGTAAAAAAAGTTGTTCTTCAGTGTTCAGATTTTCCAAAGAATCACTGAAAGCTCTTCTCCCAAGCAAATCCCAGGCATGCTCTATGGGATTGAGGTCGGCAGACTGAGCAGGCCATTCCAACGTCGTCATATTGTGCTCGCTTAACGCATTGACCACTACCCTCGCGGTGTGTGACCGTGCATTATCTTGCATGAACATAAAATCTTGACCGAACTGCTGTCGATGAGGGATTACCATGGGGTGTATAACCTCCTGAATGTATTGGTTTGCATTCAAATTGCCCCGTATCCAAACGAGGTCGGTCCTTCCACCAAGGCGAATTCCAGCCCATACCATGATTGTTCCACCTTGGTAAGGATGAACTTCTTGCGGATTCTGGAGACGACTCCGACGTCCAGGAACTCGCCATATACGCACTCTTCTCGAATCAGGATGAAAACCGAAACAAGATTCGTCGGAAAACAGAACCCGTGCCCATTGATGGTCGGTCCACTGTAAATGTGCGTTAGCCCACAATAAGCGACGACCTCGATTTCCACGTCGAAGAGCTGGAACCCTAAGCGGTCTGCGAGCATAAAGATTGGCTTCGTGTAGTCTTGTTCTGACAGTTTGATCGCTAATAACCACTTGATGCTGAGACTGGAGGCCTGCGACCAACTGACGAGCAGTAATCGTGGGTTGCCGCCTTGCGGAATTTTGCAAGTAACGATCTTGTCGCGGGGTAGTAACCCTATTTCGTCCCCTGAGACGTTCGGCAACATCGCCTGTAGACCTGTAGCGTGCCCATAATCTGCAAATTACGCTTGGTTGGGTGTTGACAGCATCCGCTACGTCGCGTTGAGTTCGTCCAGCTTGCAGCATACCAACAGCCCTTAACATCTCTTCGCGACTTAAATGACGACGTGACATGATGACTACGGTCACAAAAATGCACAAACCATACGTAAAAGACGTATTACTGATAATAAACGTTATTTACAATCAAAAAAAATAATTTTTATTTTGCCTCAGAGAAACTGCACAATCAAACACTTTTAAAAGTTTTCCCTCCATATTCGAAAATCATTACTTATTTAAATTTATTTTTAAATTTCGAACAACTCTGTAATCTACTTTATTCTATTTTTATTTATTTGCTGCCAGTTATTTGCAAAACAAGATTTACACGAAAAAAAATAATTGGGGTCATCTTGTTCCCTAGACTTTGTTGAGGTGTTTATATTTGTCTGATGTAAACACCCTATCCCTTAGTCGCCTTGTAAGACCCCGCATGGGAAGAGGTGGGGTGGTCCAAATTCTACTCTACCGGGAACAAACGCGGATTTCTTTATGTTATTTTTGTGTAGATAAATAATACTGACATGTATTAAAAGTGGGATACTGAAATCGTAAAGAAGGAAAAACAAGCAGTCGGTATGGAACGCTGTTGTTTATTTGTTGGGCGGTAGGAAATCTGAATACTTGATCCATTACTGGTTTTATAGTTTGATTTATGAGTAAATACTTTTTGACCGTATCCTAAATACCATATCCGTGTGGTGACGGAGAAAGAAAACCAAGTAGGTACCCATCTCATCCGACGGGTGTCGTAAGAGGTGACTAACGGAAAAATACGCAGACGATATCACTGCGAGAAAAGGAAAATTCGAAATAAAACCCCGTACCCAGGCCAGGGTGGAAACAGTAGGCCAAAGCCTCTCAACATTGGGAGAAGCCTATGTCCAGCAGTGAATTGTAAACTGCGATGGGCTAATTGATTTATTGAGCTGCCTACTTATGAGTTCTGAGTAATATGCCGGCAATGTACCATTCAAGTGAATTTTTTTAGTTACAGGCACCTACGGTATCCTACTCTTTCTCTTGGTTGGACTTTAATGGAAGCGGCTGCCGTCTGACCACCTGGAGCCCAGGAAAAATGCAGACCTTGTACGTGGTGGGGTCCCAATACACCCTTCTATTCGATGATCCTAAAAAATAGGCATAGAAATAACCTCGGTGTGCCAAATAGACTTGGTAAACATTGAACAAATTTAAAAACACAATTCGTCAGCTTAAGTAGGCTACTAGTGTATTTTTTTAATACCACTTGGGTGGCAGACAAGCACACGACGCACTTGATGAGAAGTGGTTACCGTGGCCTATTCACGTGTGCAACACTCGCGCTGCCGAACATGAAGTATCCTTCTGATGTCTGTTCTGAGGTCATTCTACAGCTTGAGTGTGCGTAGGATGATGTTTCTTTCATACTGCACAGTGCGCACCATCTCAGGTCGCAATGTGTGAGGATGAATTCCCTGCCTATGGCGAGAGGTGCGATCATAGAATGTAGCTATGGGCTTCATGTCAAATAATTAATCTGAGCACAAACCATTGTATAGGCGGTAGAACGCACACAGCGAGGCAAAGTCCCTCCTAAGGCTAAGAGGTTCCACACTACCTGCGAGTATGGGATTGTCAACCAGGAACGCCCGTCTTTGCCTCGAGTCAAAGGGGTCAAGCTAGCATGCAGGCGCTCCAGCAGGCCGGACCTGTGCTTTATAAAGAAGGAGTTGCTGCCCCGCAGTGAAATACTGCTTCACCCTGTTAAGCACTCCAAGTTTCCTTGATGCAAACTTAACCTTGTCCTCCAAATGACTCCGGTACTGGCCGTCCTGGAGATTTCGACACCATGGATCCCGATACTCGAGGAGATGGTAAGCGGCGTGCGCAGGAATTGCGGCCAATGCCTCTTTTCAAGAACCACATTTTGTAGGCGCATGGGAATTAATAATGGTTCAGAATGTCAATACTGTTCATTGACGGCACTTGGTGGAACCTGCTACATATATTGAATTAGACACTTTCTACTTTTCTATTGTATTTTATTGAACTGTATTTTATTTTTCAGAATGAGTTTGATAAGAAAACCCCGCAATAACTAACAAGTCACCACTAACAAAATAAACTGAAATCATCCAAACCGTGACTAATATTTCCTAAACAAGGGAAATATTTGGAATTGTTGGCAGGGAGTCAAACGGAAGTTCTCCGGATCGTCGGAGATTTTGCAGAACACATCACAGCGTGACCGAGTTCAATTGAACGCGATATTTTACGGTTGCCCCAAATAGTTGTATAATTACAAACCGCTGATATATCATTTGATCTCTCTTCGTTTTGATTTGTGGTGTTGAGCCCTAGATATTTCTAAATGGATCGCTCCTGTGCGCCAGATAAACAAATATTGTGGCTTCCAGTGCATACAAAATTTAAAAACAATACTTACATCTATAATATTTTTCAAATAAAATTATAAAGAGCGGGTCCCGGTAAAAGGGGTCGTGGGCTTGGCTTGACATCGTGAAAGGTGACATGCGTGTCACTACCATGAGTGCCGGTGACCGCGCGAACTGAAGACGCCAGAAGGCGCACCCTGAACTCAGAGTTCACGTCAAATGTCAGATAATTAAATTTCAAAGGAGTTAGCCTATTGTATTCTTTTCAAGGGGGTTTAGTAAATAAAATTGAATAGTGGTCGTGTCTATACATCGGAGATATTTAAAAAAAAAACTCGGGTTATGTTAAAGATTAAAGATAAGATGAGAAAGATTTATTTTATTCTTATTAGCGGTATATTTTGTTTGAAAAGACTGACAACTTCAAATCTTATATTTTTTTGATCGCAGCGGTTTTTTAGAACCTGAGATATGGTAAAAAAACGTGAATATCTGCGCTGGTTTATTTGAGTAGTAAATATTCCGATAATTTTATTAGTGGGTAGGTACAGTCAACGACAAAAGTAGCTTAACAAATTCTATTTTATTGATCACTGTGGCCCCTTAATATCATACATAATATTAAATATATTAACTTTAACTTCTGCGAATCATGAAACTACTTGTACATTTTATTATTCATACTAGTATTCCAGTTTAAAAATGTTTACAAATATTTTAATGATAATCAACTTATGTCGTTGACTATACCTAGATTAAATAATAAAATTTCAAAAAAGGTGGAACGTCCCCTCTCAGATGTAAATATTATCATTTGTAACACCCACCCAACACTGTGCTTGCACGGGAAGACTTCTGTTAGTCGATGTATTGTTATCAAGGAGTTATAAAATAGGGCCTGCTGTAAGACCCATCATGAGAGAGAGGCTAAGAGTCCACACGGCAGCCTCTCGCACCGTCTGATGCAGATGATCACCGAGCACGGATTCTTCTGGCAGTATCTGCGTTGGATGGAGAAAGAGCCAACGTCCGAGTGGCATCACTGCGATGCGAGCGAGGACTCGGGGCTGCACACACGTGGGAGACGCCGAGGCGGGCGCTGGTGGCGGCCCTGGGAGAGAGAGTTCTCGCGCTCGCCACCGCACCGAGCGGCGATGGTCCGGTGCGCGGATGCGTGGACGGCCGATGCCTCTTTCTGTGAGCAAGTTATGCTCGTGAAAGAGGAAGCGGGGCGGGAGCAAAGGAGCGTAGTGTGGTAACTCGAGTGTCGTGACCTCCGCCCTCCATGAGCGCGGGCCTGGGGGTGACGTGTGGAGCCGCCTGTCACCCTGGCAGAAGCAGGCCGCGAAGGCGGCGCCTCCACGACTCTGGGGAGAAGTTGGGGACTACGTAGGCCCGCACCCGAGGAGTGTTAGATCAAGAGACGTGGCCCTAGGTCAGCCGGGGTGCGAGGGATATGCTTGCCAACCTCACCTCCAGCAACCAACAATGACTCCCACACGTCGTGCTTTTTAGTCGGTTCGAGTCCGACATAACCTCTCCCACCGGCTCCGCGGGAGGAGGTTGCTGGCGTAGTTTTCCGTGGGGATATAACGCACGTTAAAAAAGGGGGTTATAAAATCACAATCGCATCAATAATGTTCTAAATATATTTATTATATTATTAAAATTCATCAATTATGTAACTACAATTTTAAGTAAAAATATTACGCTTAAGTTATTAGTGTACACGTACTAATCGCAAAAAAGATTAATTCAGTCTTTATTTCAGCACATCAAACAGTTGCACCGCGGAAATATTTGTGGGGTTGGCAGGGACGCCTGGTCACTACTGATTTATATCAAATAATGTCGCGATTTATTTTAAACAAGAGGATAAAGGTGCTCATAAACCTGAAAGACAAGTGACAATTCGTTGGCCAGCGTAAAATAGAATAATGAATGTATGGGATTGACACGTGACTTTGCCTTTAGCTTACCATCAGGCGAGGTGAACTCAAGATGGTGTGTCCTAGATAAAAAAAAACTGACGTTCATGACAGTCGTCAACGTATATCAATTGCACACATTGGTCAGTCTATTCTCTTCTACAATCTTATTGCCACTTGTTTAGACGGCCTGATCATTCACATGTAATGAGTATTCTTCCAAATCAAATAAGATAGGTAAAATTTTGAATCAGTTCAGGCGGAATTCGAATCTGCGACTGAGCCACCGAACCTCACCTGAAATCATCCAAATCTTCCTATACACAGGTTGAATTTTTCAAAAGCCAAATCCAAAACTACAAGGAATAGCGAAAAATTCTCAAAGGCTAGGATTATTGATTTTTCAAAGATCTAATGATGAGATTTTAAGTTTCATCAAAATTGGGTTCGTGACTCCTTTGAAAATTTTTCGCTATTCCTTATAGTTTTCGCTATACCCTGCATATCCGTCTTACGGCGACAGTGGGAGCCATCTACCGATCCTCGTACGAACTAGTTTGATTCCAGAAAAATAAACTAAAGCATTTAATCATGAATTCTATTGAGTTTTCTTGCAAGAGAACAGTTAATTTGCATCTACGAGAGCATTTGTTAGAAATATCATGAAAATGTTCGTAGCGATGTTTTTGCTCTACGCTCGGTTCGATTCGATAAATTTAAAAACGGTGCTTGATGATTTGTTACAAGTGAATGCTCAAGTCTATCAGCGCCAACGGGAAAATTGTAGTGGTAATTAGGAATGGACGAGAGGAAAATGGGAAAGGAAAAGTGGAAAACGGGCAGGTAATATAGAAATTGGTAGAGAAAGAGGAAAATCCTCCCCAATCTCACCAAAACCATGTAATCTAAAAGGATTTCCTTAGAAAGTACCTCAAAGTGTCATTTCAACTCCACAAATATTTTGGCAGTGCAGTAAAGTACGAGATAGTTTACACTTATTATAGGTTAAATAAATCATTGCTTTGATACAGTTTGATCCTTATGTTTGATACTTCATAAAACACTTTATACATTGGAATACTTACGGAATAAACAGGGGCTACATGCGAAATTACGGCTTCGAAATAATATGTCGAATTGTTTCACCTGGCCCCCTAGACAAGGCGCATTGTGAAATAGAATGATATATATATATATATATGAGATTTGACATATAGGGGAAAGTTGAGTAAATTGTATCGCCTTTTAAATTGTACCACCACTAGATTTCCCATTAAATAACACTTTTTATCCACACTGGCAACACCAAACTATGCTTTAGTGTCGCCTCCAACTAACCTCCATTTTATGTTGACATCTAACGAGAATTGTCTATGGCAGCGACAAAAACAGTTTACAGTGGAATTTGTTGAGAATTTTCATACTGGTTAGTAAATTTTATTTAGATTTTTGTCCATTTGTGTGGTGTGACTAGATTTGCGTAGGCTATATTTATGTTCCTGGTAAAGGAAACTTAAAGCACGCAATAATGATCCGAAATAATTTTTTAATGGTATTTTACTGTGTGATACAATTGAAATTCCTATGGTACAATTTAAATTAGTCTGCTAAATTGTACCGGTGGCAGACCTCTGAAAAAACTACATTTTATCTAACCTAACGTGGGGGCAAAACATTGATATTTTGTCATATGATAATCAAGACATTAAACTTTATATAACATGCCTATTTATCTTTATAAGTCCTTGTATAATTTAAATATATGAGGACTCTCTCATTTTTGTTTCCTCCCTTTTGGCAGTTTTAAGTTTTGAAGTAATACATGTATGCCAATGTCAAGTAAATGTCTTAGAATTATCAATGGCGAGACGTCAAGGTCTAGTTTTTCAAGTTACGGTCCTCAGTAAATTTGTAGGGACTACTAGAAGCTCCCTAGGGAGATTTGGAACCAACGCCCAAAGTCACAATTCACTGTAATTTGCCACTTTCCACACTTGTGTGCGTTGTCAAAGATATTATATCTAACAATCCACCATTTTTATACTTTTTTTTTATTTAGGACACGCCAACTTGACCTCACCTCGCCTGATGGTAAGCTAAAGCCAAAGTCTCAGGAAAGAGGGTCACCATTACAAACACTAAGTGTTACAAAGGTGGCACTCAGCTTGGCGGCCTCATCAGATGCTTTTTCACGCCCCGCTTAAAGGCCCCGGGACTGTAGGAAGAAGGAAACACGTGTGCTGGTAATGAATTCCAGGTCTTGGTGGTGCGGCAAAGAAAATCTCGAATTCACACCAATTTTGGAAAATAAAAAATACCGCGATGCGCCCTTCTGGATGTTGGCGCCAAAACTCCTACTTTCCCATTTGACAGTTGTCAATGCATATCATAAACGTCAAATACCATATATTCGTCATTCTAGTACATTCTTGGCCTACGAATTGCCACTTGTCTAGAAGGGTGAAATGGTTACGCAGTGGTCAGAGGACACAATAATATACACTTTTATTCACTTGGGGATAAAACCCGTGAAATAAGTGGAATATTCGTACGAAATAATATACAAAATAACTATCATTCACATACCATGAAGTTACTTCGAATTTCTTTCGGTAGGATTTCGAACGAAATGTCACATGCCGTTCTTCGGATTCGATCGCGTGACTAATGCGTGCTATAGTACTGTATGTGCGAAAATTCGGTCCGTAATTTCGTATGTACATATCATAATAGACCTACTGGTTCTGGTTTACAGGTAATTAGTGAATACTTTTAGTTTGAGATATGCATATAGGTACCAATGTTTACGTAAGCAAGAGGGGGAAGAGCTTTGCTTACTTTTACTGACAAGGGGTTAAATTATTGTCATAAATATGCTTACGTGATACTTGAACGGCCCCTGGTAGACGTGAAATATTGCAAATGAATTCATATTTTGATACGGAAATATTTGTAAACGAAATCAAGAGATATTTTGTGACAAAAAATACTTTTGAAGATGTATTTGTGCGAAGGTATAGTGTAATTATTTGGACCCGCTATGTGCAGTGTATTCGCGATTTCATTTTCAAATTGAATAGCGCTATTAGCGCTAAAATATTAATTTAATGGGGTTTTAATATTGCTTACAAATATTTTTTGTTATAAGTAAACTTTCTATTATTCGATAAATGAAACAACTTCAACATTTTGGTTGTTGTCCAAATAGTACAATCAAAGGTAAAAGTTTTCAGACTAATTATACCCCAAGAATGAGTCTCCCATTTGCGAAATAATCCTATAATACATTTTATACCAGCTTCCCTAACTAGAATTTGCTATAAATCGCCATTGAAATATTGATTTGAGTCCTGAACCTTTTAGTGAGTAATTAAAATACACGCAAGCAAAACTTGTGATTTTGTATCAAGGCCATTAATTTTTGTGATAATAGCCCTTCAGTATTATATATCACCACCCCATCTCATTCGAAGGGTATCGAAAGAGGTGATTAACGGAAAAATACGCAGACGATATCACTGCGAGGAGCAAAACTTGAAATGAAACCCTGTAATAACCCGTCTGGCCAGCGTAGAAACAGTATGCCAAAACCTTTCAACATTGGAAGAGGCCTAAGTAAAGCAGTGGACTGCGATAAGCTAATTCCATTGAGTGATTAATATTAAGTAAACTCATAAATCCCCTAGATAATAAAGACAAATATAAGAAAATACTATTGATGGCTGGCACACAGGCTGGCCATAGCAGTCTATTGTGGAAAAACGGTAAGTGCGATGACCACTTTTGCGCCTAAAACGATCAGCGGCGAGTTCATTGATTAATATGAAGTATACATAACACAAAATACGTGAACATAAAATGTTAACAATATCGCAATATAAAATTTGACATGAATTTCATTTTATATCTAAATGTTAACCCAAAAAAAAAATGTAGACAGGAAAAATTATGAAATATAAAAACAAGAGGAAGTTCTGCCCTCACCTCACCGCAGTGTCACTCGTTCTTTCATCTAAACTAATATTATAAAGAGGAAAGATTTGTATTTTTGCATGTAACGAATAAACTCAAAAAGTACTGGACCGATTTTAATAATTCTTTTTTCATTAGAAAGCTACATTCTTCGTGAGTAACATAGGCTACTTTTAATCCTGATATTCCCATGGGATCAGGATTTACGCGGGTGAAACCGCGGCGCGGTGCTAGTGGGTAATATAATTATAACATCTCTTTGGATTTTATGTGGTCTAAATGATTACAAAATAATGATTGCTTTGAATGTAGTCATTGTTTCGTAGATGATTGATTAGTTAGATTTGTATATGTTTGATAAGGAATTGCATATATTTTTTTCTGTATATTATAACAGCATAATAACAAACAACCGCGGTAGCCTAGTGGTTTGGGTAATGGACTGCTGAGACGAGGTCTCGGGTTCGATCCCAGTTTTCACCACCAATTACCAATGACTTTTCGATGCTTTTCGAAGTTATGTGTGTATTTATCGCAGGTTTATAAGTGCCCGGTTAATGGCAATAGGCTCGCCACCTATTACATTGGGACCTAAACATGAACTGGCGAAATGTGGGTACTAGCACCTCTGCCTACCCCTTCGGGGATATAGGCGTGAGTTTATGTTATGTTATAACAGCATATTTATGTTATAAAAATATGCTCTAATTTTATTAATTTATTCTTAATTATTATTTATTCAATTTAGGTGCACCTAAACTATAATAAATAATAATAATAAATTTAAAATATGATACAAAACCACAAATGCGTCCGTAGCTTAGTGGTTAAGGAGTCGGCCTTACGATCGAAAGGTCTCGGGTTCGAATCCTGGTCATTCCACTACGGACGTGAACCCACTCCTAGCACAAGCAATTTAGCTTAGCTGGAGGGGTTAGAGGGAATATTAGTAATTTTGGTTCTAATATTCTTATTTAAAAAAAAAAGTTAAATCAGTTGTATATAAAAGAATTTAGAGACACTAGTTTCCACACGGTACTTCCCCCAGATTTTATATTCCATTAGCAAAAACACATTACAAGTCAATTATAAGCTTGCTACTTATTTATTAACTATACATATTATAAATATTCCCTAAGTCAAGAAATTTTTTACAATAATTTTCCAGTCTTAACATTTGATTGGTATTCGTGAATCATCACATTATATTAAACATCATCGAGAGCCCACGACAATTAGGCATAACAGCAACAAATATAGCTTAAGGGCCTCCGCTGACTCATGCAAGTCACGCGGGCGAGGAAATCGTATGATTTTTACACGATTTTGTCCAAATTTGGTCAATATTATTTGCATTAACCGCCCGCAAGCGTGCAAACGCACAACGCAGCGCAGGCCCTTACACATTGACACTAAAACTATCACAGCTAAACCTCAGTTATGTCTATTAATTTCAAGAAACATTAGAAGTGATAACATCCATTTTAAAGGGACATCCAATAATTACGCTATACGAAATTTATAATCTTTTGACGTGACAACGTCTTATAAATTGGTTTGCCGGGTGACACTTCAAGAAACTGCGTTACGCTCCGCTCACGTTATGCGCTCACAATGAGAGCGAGTGAGAGGCACGCGTCCCTTCCACTCGGGCATGGTTAGCCCGCCTAAGAGCGAGAGAGACAGAGCGAGAGAGAGAGAGTGAGAGAGATAGGCATACACACCGGTTCATGTCTTGCGCTTCAATTTCGCTTAGGCGCCTGCATACAAGTTTACACGTTGCCAGTTAATTGTAAAACGATTGTGTAGTGATAATGTGAAGGTAGTTTCGTCCATCGCAACAATTCAAACAGCAAAGGTAAATAATTTCAGACTGATAATATAACATGATGAACATTAAAATTATTTTACCACTCAAAGTCGTTGTCACGTAAAACTTTCGCCCGTATACCGACTTTACAGGCAACCAATTTTTTTTTCTTCACCTTTTTAGTATTATTTTTATATACCGAAAACTGTTTTAGACTTTAGCTTATTAAAGATACTGATGTGGGTATGTTCAGTTCAAGACAGCTATAACCTTTCTATCCCACAGGTGGTCATTTGTTAACCTTTCCCCAACTGTATTGTTACCTTACATAATTTGCAATAGAACCATGTGGTTCCCAGCAGAGAAGAATTTGAACCACCACATCTCTTCCCATGCGGTGTCGTACAAGGCGACTAAGGGATAGGGATGTTTATCAGTAAGATATATAAAGCCCAGACTTCGCCTCAGATGCATGGCTTGAGTCAACAAAAGTGCCCGGAAAACGGCAATAGGTTCATCCCCTATTACGTGGGACTGAATACAATGATTGGTGAAATGTGGGTGTTAATTCACCTCTGCCTAACCCTCCGGGGATAAAGGCGGGATTATATGTATGTAATATTTAGCAATTTATTATTGTATTATCTAATATTCTTAAGTTTCTCGTTTAGAGTTGAAACTAACTTTTATGTAATTGAATCTTGTTTATTAACATTTAGACAAATCATCTTCATAAAACCAAACTTAATCTGTTCTATTAAGCTCGTGTTTTTGAAGGCGGATATCCTTTTACCTACCACATTTTTTTACCTACCCACATTTTGTCTATCCCGTAACGTGGGACGTAATTAATGGATACCCCTTAAAGATATGAAACATAACCCTTTATTAATTAAAATAAATAAGTGTGAAGCCAAAATTTCTTCTAGCTAAGGCCTAATTTTTTTATAAAAAAGAGGGTATTTCAATATTTTTATTCAAATCAATGAAGAGCCAGCTTCTTTAAATTATGCAATACACACTATCACAGCTATACAGCAGGTATATTATACATGGCGGTCAGCCTCTCTAGGAAGCCGTGTTCCATGGCCTCCCCGCTGATATCAGCCCTGACATCCCTTTCCAAATGCCTCATATCACTCAATCCAACAGGGGAACCCCCTATAGTGTTACTAAAGTCTTTACTCTTCTCCACATGCGTATAAACCTGCATTTTCCCATCAGTATTTTCTCTAAAATCACTTTTATCAATCTCAACATTATCTATTAAGACATTGTTCCTATACATTGGCCTTAGTATTGCAAAATCTCTATCTTCAGATAGATTTTTATAAGCTATCACATTTTCTAAATCATCTTTTATATATGCTGTATCATTATATACTTCTTTTAGCTTTGCATATGGGGGTTCTTGTCGAGTGTCGAATATTTCTACATTGTTTGTATAATTGGTGTCTAGCTGATCTATTGTTACGTTAGGAGCCCCTTTCTTTGGGGGATTTCTTTTTACAGTTTTAGTAGGAGATTTCTTCATGTTAACTTTGTTATTGATAGGCGAATGTGTAGGCATTTTAGTAGTAGACGCTAGTGCTATTTTCTTGGGAGCTTTATGGTGAGTGTTTTCTAGTTTGACTGGTTGTTTATCGTCTGGTTTGTCGATAGATTTTCTGTTGTCTTTTATTTCCTTGACTTTGGTCTTTTGCTCGTTAAGCCTGTTGCGTACTTTGTCGTGGACTAACATATGTCTGCGGAGGTCAGCGGCTACTCTGAAGCATTTTTCACACTGTGGGCACTTGTGTGGTCTGTCGCCTAGAACAAAAACAAAATTGTTAGCAAGTTTAAACTATCAGACTTTCAAATTTATATTACTTGCAACACAGGCTAAGAGAGCCGAATGACCCCGGCCGTATTCGCCACAGTGATTCGTATCTAGTTGCGAATAAAGAAATTTTACTACATTTTCGCAACCACTTGGGAACTAAGAGAACCTATTCCTTACCCGCAACCCTAGTTGCTTACACCTAGATGTTAAAATTTTTTAACCAGTTGTTTTCGCTTTATTCACAACTTTCGTTACCTATACTCCATTTTATTGGGCTACATCAACTTATTAGTGAATGAATTTATGGACGTGGAAGTGCTGTTTGCGTGATTTGCGCAAATATATTTTTAGTTTGACTTGTAATCGTAGACATTGTGCGAAAGTTATAATATTATTTAAGTCAATGCTTGCGAATAAGGAAATGCTTTTCTTCCATCGCAACTAAATTAGCTTAAGAAGTTCTTATTCTTTGTTCGTAACCAGATTCCAGTTAAGGAAAAGGTTCTCTTAGTTCGTAACTGATTACAAAAAAAGGCATTAAATTGCATGATTTGCCACTCTCTGCTGTCGAGCTGTCGGAAAACAATAAAACCACGAAGCAAGCTCCGTTATTCTGAAGTAGTTCTGCTGAACTCCGCTGGATGGCGCTATGTTCAAGATTGGAGCTACGACTCACTGGTGTGCGTGCGCATGTGGCTGAGTCGGTAGGACGAGGCGCGGAAGGTCTTGCTGCAGTACTCGCACTTGTAGTTGCGCTCGCCCGTGTGGATGCGGCGGTGCACGTTCAGCGAGTACTTGCGGGCGAACTCTTTGCCGCAGAACTCGCATTTGAACATTTTCTGCAAGTAAATAGATAAATATTCTACAACATTATACACAACGCTATCTAGACCCATGGTAAACATAGCTTAACTAGCTTGTGTTATGGGATCTAGAATGCGGATAAACATACTTAGATACCTTTTTTTTTGTAAATACATACTTATTATACATAGAAACACCCAGACCAATGCAAATATTCATGCATACAAATATTTGCACTGAGCGGGAATCGAACCCGCGCCCCCTGCATAGCAGTCGAATGCTCTACCGTTACGCCACGGAGGTCGTCGAGATGATTGAGTTTCATAATTATTATTTTTTATACAACTTAGGTGACAGACAAGCATACGGCCCACCTGGTGGAAACCTTTGAATGTGTGTAACACCAGTGGAGTCACATCCGTGCTGCCGACCCTGTAAGATCAGAAATTTTATGCCGTCAGTGTAGAGGACAAAGCAGGACCAGCCTTTGGTCATCCCACTGACAGCACAAAAACTCTCCAGTGAGCTCTGGCTACTCTACTCACCGCCGGGAACACAACACGAAGTCATTATAACCGCGGTATTCTGTAGGGCGGAGGTACTTCCCCAGTCGGACTGCTCAATTGGGCGGATATACCGCCGTGTCCTACCTCCTCCTAAATATTGGACAATAAATGAAAACTGCGAGCCAAACTCTCGCAAGAACGGTTTTTTTTACACCTTAGGTGGCAGGCAAGCACACGGCCCACCTGATGGAAAGTGGTTACCATGACCTATGAACGTGTGTAACACCAGTGGAGTCACATCCGTGCTGCCGACCCTGTAAGATCAGAGATTTTGTGCCGTCTGTGTAGAGGACAAAGCAGGACAAGGACAAAGCAGAGGTAGGACACGGCGGTATTTCCGCCCGATTGAGCAGTCCGACTGGGGTAGTACCTCCGCCCTACAGAATACCGCGGCTATAATAACTTCATGTTGTGTTCCCAGCGGTGAGTAGCGTAGCCAGAGCTTACTGGAGAATTTGTGCTGTCAGTGGGAAGACTAAAGGCTTGTCCTGCTTTGTCTTCTACTGACGGCACAGAAACTCTCTACTTACAGGGTTAGCAGCGCGACTGTGACTCCTCTGGTGTTACAGACGTCCATAGGTCACGGTAACCACTTTCCATCAGGTGGGCCGTGTGCTTGTCTGTCAACTAAGTGGTATAAAAAAACCCACTGACAGCACAAAAACTCTCCAGTGAGCTTCGTACCATTCTGTTTGTTTCGTGCAAATAAAGATTAGTTTAATAGTTAGATGTTGACGCCTGACCTGGTCGGAGTGGATGGACACCTTGTGGTACTTGAGGTCGCTCCACTGGCGGAAGTCGCGGCCGCACGCGTCGCACTTGTACGGCCGGTCGCCGTTGTGCACGCGCTTGTGGATCTGACGACAACACGCTGCATTATAGCTCGCGGCAAACTTCTTGAACCAACTTACTTTTAAACTTTCGCAAACGGAAATTTACGCGATCAGCGATCATGGAGTTAGTAGTTAGCCTGTCGCAGGCTATCATGGAGTTAGTAGTTAGCCTGCGACCACGGCAGGTGTAACCTGGTCGACACGTCAGGCAAAACTTTTTGCCAAACCGGGTGGTGCAATTGTGGAACTCCCTGCCAGAAACAATAATAAGTGCTCCTAGCATAAACATTTTGAAAAATAGACTGGACAAGCATTTAGAATGTTAAAAACAAGTGCACGCATCAGCTTTAAGCTGCAAGTATATCAAACAATAATAATACATACATACATACATAAATAAAATCACGCCTGTCTCCCATAGGGGTAAGCAGAGATCACGGATCTCCATTTGCTACGATCCTGACATACTACTCTCGCTTCATTTACTCTCATTACATTCTTCATGCATGCTCGTCGGTTTAGAGTACTCCTGATCTGCCCCTTTTCTAAAACTTCCCCGATTTATTAATTATTATTAATAATAATAATAAATAAAAGCTATGTCGTTTGATGAGGCCGTCAAGCTGAGTGTCACCATTGTCACATGGTATGTGTAAGTAATGGTGACCCTCTTTTTTGAGACTTTGCCTTCAGCTTACCATCAGGCAAGGCGAAGTCTAATTGACGTGTTCTATATATTAAAAAAAAAGTATTGTACCTATGAGGCCGTGCAAGTATTACGTGAGCAGATTAATTATAATTATTTAACACCCCTCTCCCTTGTCAGCAAAGTAAGCAAAGTTGATAGAGAAGTGATTATTTTGTGAACAGTTATTATCGCTTATACCATTCAAGGTACTGTCAACATCAGATCGGTTTTGAGATACAAAGTACACACATTTTTCTCCTTCCTGTTGACTGATAGTTCTTATTTGATAAGTTCCTTCACTTCTGTTAATAATTTTAAAAAAAATTATACCATTAAAGTCACAGACAAGCACACGACACACCAGATATCTTTTAATATCGAAAAATTACCACTCTTTAATAATTCATGAACTGCTAAAGTGAAATATTCTTACGACAAATAGTTTCAAAGATATTTGATTTTGAAAATTCAATTTTTCGCGCCGTTTGTATACGCTCCATACAATACCGTAGTAGCGAGTGACGTCACACGCCAGTCGCGAGTAATGCAAATGTATGGAGTGCAAGAGAATATCGCATTTATCTCGGTCTACGTTGCGTTTACAAATGTATAGTTCATAAGTAATTTGTAATTTAATGAGGAATCTAAAAAGTTATAAGTTGTTACTAAATTTGATTGTTTATATTTCGACTTACTTTGCGAATTAAAAATAATGAAAAGTCATAGTTGCAGTTTAGTTAGGCTAAATATTATTTTGCAAAGCATATTTTATAAGAAACTAACATAGTAAGCAGTATTGGGAAGAATCGATCTTGTCAAACAGCCTATTCCGAGCAAAGCAGCTGATGTGACAATAGCCAGAGTAAGAGAACTTATGACACCATTTCCGAAGTCTGCAATTTATACAATCATACGTAAATTGTTAAAAAATCACTTACCTTTAACGCAGTCCCTGTATAGAAACCCTTCCCGCATTCCCGACACACATGCTGCTTCCCACTGTGCGACAGCATATGGTACAGCAAACTGTTCCTATGGTGGAACACCCTCCCACACTGAGGACACTCGAACCTCTTCACCGGCTTTTTCTTACTGTCCACGCTCTCTTTAGAGTTGGAGTCTTCATTCGACGGTGCCTCGGAGACTATTTCGGGCGATTCGGTCATGATGTTCTCGGTGTAGTTCCCGTTGTCAGTAGCGACGTCAGTTTCCAGGATGCGTTGGAGGACTTCCTCTGAAATTGGAAATATGGAATAAATTTTTGTTGTTATATACATAATATGTCTAGTCTTATAAAGCTTACGAGATTCCTGTTATATGATAACGTAAAAAAACATTTAGATAAAAAAACATTGCTAAATTAGATTATCTAAACTTCCACCCTTTTGGTGCACTTTCTAATGTCATGTATCGTAAAAGTATCAAAAATATTCAAGTAAGTGTTTTAACTTTTTTGTGTTATTCTCTACAGGGGCCGCTCAAGTATAAATGAACGACAATGAGAATGACCAATGATTGGGCCGAATGGATGGCTCAAATCCAAATCATGTCCAAATCTTGGCCATAGATAGATAGCACCAATCTTAACTTTGGTTGGTTTTATGATTTAGAATTTAGCGGTGGATTTATTATACTTATTCTTTCCTATTAAGAAAACTAAATAAGTGGATTAGTGTTAGATTACTTTGAATCATGAATTTAATTTAAACTATGCCTCAATACTTGAGCGGCCATGGGGCTTGCAAGTAGTACAGTTTTACCAAACACACGCACAGGTAAGCACGCAGGCAAGTCTGTGGTAAAACCTGAGTATATGGTATTGCGCAAAACTCTACAGATGAAGTTGGTATGGGACCCAAGGGCTGTTCAAGTATTATGTAAGCAGACATTGGCATATGGCAGCAGATTTCTTTTTTTTTTTAGAATAATGTATGGGTAATGCATGCTATACTATATGTGTGAAAAGTAAATAACTACTGCTTACCCCTTACTACAACACACCCCCCCCCCCCCCCCCCACCTCGCATGTCATCAAAAATAAGCAATGCAAAGGATCCCCTATAGCCCTTAAGTAATACTTATATTTTTTTGTGTTTTTTATACCACTAAGTTGGCAGACAAGCACACGGCCCACCTGATGGAAAGTGATTACCGTGACCTATGGACGTCTGTAACACCTGAGGAGTCACAGTCGCGCTGCCAACCCTGTAAGTACAGAGTTTCTGTGCCGTCAGTAGAAGACAAAGCAGGACAAGCCTTTAGTCTTCCAACTGACAGCACAAATTCTCCAGTGAGCTCTGGCTACCCTACTCACCGCTGGGAACACAACACGAAGTCTAAATTGCTAGTGTTAGGAGTGGATACACGTAGAAAGTGTGATGGCCAGGATTCGACCCTTTCCGATCATAAGTTATTCTTATTCACTAAATATTGATGTCTTGTTCAATTTGACAGAGACCACAATACATTACCTTTGAGCACTTTGAGGTGAGTGTCATGTCCCCTCGTGTGGTGCGTGTGGTGCGGCTGGTGCTGCTGATGCGGTTGATGCTGCTGATGCGGTTGATGCTGCTGATGCGGTTGGTGCTGCTGATGCGGTTGATGCTGCTGATGCGGTTGATGCTGCTGATGCGGTTGGTGCTGCTGATGCGGTTGATGCTGCTGATGCGGTTGATGCTGCTGATGCGGTTGGTGCTGCTGGTGCGGTTGGTGCTCCTGGTGCGAGTCCCGCGCGTCGTCGCCCACACACACGCCGCAGTACGCACTGCCCGCACACGCCGTACTACCGCGAGCGTACCTACAGGACAGTATAGTATTTTTTGAATAACGAATCCTTGGTCTGTCTAAAATAAATATCATAATATAATACAAAAGAAATAAAATATTATATTTGTTTATGTCAAAACAAGAACTAAACAGACAGTGCAGGACTACCTAGTTCAGGCACAGCTTAGATAAATATCCCTAAGTAACGATCACTGTTAGACAATTAACTGCACATATATATATTATACATACCTAAGACACACGAGTGACAGTGCAGTGACACAGTCGTTCAGGATATTTAAATTTTTAAAGTGGTAAAATCAGACTAGTAGTACCTAAATATGTTCCTAAATTGGACCTATGGTGTTTGTGTACGATTACAAGGTGAAGAACAGTTTTAAAAAGTGGAATTTCACGTTATTTAAACAAAAATCATATGAGATCAACTGATTGTTCACTGGTGTTAAAAATTATTTTGAGGGTGGTGTGAAGAAGTGTCGGGCCGCGTATCGCGCTCGCTCGCACGCATGCGTATTGGCTAGTTTCATCTCAGTCACTAGGAAACTAACGCGTGTGATACCCGTACCAAAAGGTAGTGGAGGCCCAAACCCAAGTAATTACAGGCCCGTGGCTGTGCTTAGCACTCCAGCTAAGGTGTTCGAGGCAACCATTCACAACTGCTTATACGGACAGATAGACAATCAGCTATCTGATGCGCAACACGGGTTCCGACCCGGGTGGGGTACTACGGGCAATCTGCTTCATTTAATGTCGTGTTTGGTGCCGGCGATGGACGCTGGGCTACAGGTAGATGTGGCGTACTTTGATATTCGGAAAGCATTTGATACTGTTGATAATGACGTGCTTTTATCACGACTAGCTAGCGTTGGATGTACGCCGCATACACTGTCCTTCTTTTCCAGCTACTTGCGGGACAGATGCCAATACGTTGACTGTGGGGGACACCTTTCCGAACCATATTTCACGAGATCTGGAGTGAGTCAAGGCAGTAACTTGGGGCCTCTTCTCTTCATACTCACGATAAATAGCTTATCGGAGGAGGTCAAACATTCGGTGCCCCTTCTTTTCGCAGATGATCCTAAATTGGTACGAGTTATTAAGGACCACATAGATCATGATGAACTACAGCAAGACGTAGATAGGATTGTGAGATGGAGCTTACAAAATAAACTTTACTTTAATGTAGCTAAGTGCTCGGTGATATCGTTCAGCCGTGCACACAACCCAAGTCACTACCAATATCACATGGAAGGGGTCCCTCTGCGGCGTGTAACCGAGTAAGGATTTGGGCGTGCGCTTTAGCACTGATTTAAATTTCCGTGACCATATCACCGGTGTCTGTAAAAAGGCTTTCAGAAATTTAGGGTTTGTCTTACGTCAAGCAAACCAGTTTACTAGTATTGCGGCGTTAAGGGCGTTGTATGAGGCTCTCGTGAAGAGTCACCTAGAATTCAATGCGTCTCCACACGAAGACAAATATAAGGTTATGTTGGAGCGTACCCAGAATAAGTTCCTTCGATTTTTATATTGGAAACAGTATGGTGTCTGCCCGGGCTATCCGTGGTTGTATCCTACGTTGTTCGTTCTGGGTATGACAGGATATTATAAGCTGGAAGTGAGGAGGGAGGTGGCTATGGCCACCTATTTGTTTAAAGTGTTTCGTGGGCTTATACACAACCCAGCTATCCTACGGGAAGTAGGGCTGTGTGTACCGGAGGAGTACGCGTTGAGGCGGCGGCGCCCCCCGTTGCTGCGAGTGTGTCGCGCGTACCAACTTGCTGCAGAGGGCGCCGCTGACGCGGGCGCTGCGTGCGCTTAATATGATGGCTGACAGATTAGATTTGTGCTTGTTTTCATGCTCCCTGAATGAATTCACAAGGGCTAGTTACTGTGTTTTGAGTGAAGGAATCTAGGTAAAGTTGATATAATCTGATTATGTATCGCTAGTATTAAATTGTATTTTCATCATCTGACATTAAATTATTGTGAACTTTACATTAAATATGTAATTTTGACAATTGATTTGAAGTACTATTATGACATTATTGATCGAATTATTATTTTGACACTATGAATTGAAGTATTATTTTGACTTTATTAACTTAATTATTACTTTGACATCATCAACTGAATAATTATTATTTCTGATATGACATGTTCATGAATGATATGTGAAATGGTAATTATATCTACTTTAATTAATAATATGTTCTGGAATTACTGTTTTTGGAGCATGATTATGTGTGATTATGATAATGTAAATGACATATATTGTAAATGATATTATTAAAATTATGTTGCTACTCTGTCGCATTGGGTCTGTGTAATGACATTGTATGTATGAAATAAATAAATAAATAAGATACCTACCCATGTACAATGTAACAACGCACGATAGATTAAGAACCCATATAAAATACTGCACAACGATTATGAAATAAATTTAATTTGATTTGACTTGATTTCATTCCTTTCAGAAATGTATCTCCCATTGATCATACCTTCTTCTACAAAAGTAACCATCACTGACCATACCCTTATATGCTCCTACAAAAGTAACCCTCACTGACCATACCCTTATACACTCTTACAAAAGTAACCCTCACTGACCATACCCTTATATGCTCCTACAAAAGTAACCCTCACTGACCATACCCTTATATGCTCCTACAAAAGTTACCCTCACTGACCATACCCTTACATGCTCCTACAAAAGTAGTCTTCACTGATCATACCATTATATGCTTCTACAAAAGTAACCCTCACTGACCATACCCTTATATGCTCTCACAAACGTAACCCTCACTGACCATACCTTTATATGCTCCTACAAAAGTAACCCTCACTGACCATACCCTTATACGCTCTTACAAAAGTAACCCTCACTGACCATACCCTTATACACTCTTACAAAAGTAACCCTCACTGACCATACCCTTATATGCTCCTACAAAAGTAACCCTCACTGACCATACCCTTATATGCTCCTACAAAAGTTACCCTCACTGACCATACCCTTACATGCTCCTACAAAAGTAGTCTTCACTGATCATACCATTATATGCTTCTACAAAAGTAACCATCACTGACCATACCCTTATATGGTCCTACAAAAGTAAACCTCACTGACCATACCATTATATACTCCTACAAAAGTAACCATCACTGACCATACCCTTATATGATCCTACAAAAGTAACCCTCACTGACCATACACTTATACGCTCTTACAAAAGTAACCCTCACTGACCATACCCTTACATGTTCCTACAAAAGTAGTCCTCACTGACCATACCATTATATGCTCCTTCAAAAGTAACCCTCACTGACCATACCCTTATATGCTCCAACAAAATTAACCCTCACTGACCGTACACTTACATGCTCCTACAAAAGTAGTCCTCACTGACCATACCATTATGTGCTCTTACAAAAGTAACCATCACTGACCATACCCTTATATGATCCTATAAAAGTAACCCTCACTGACCATACACTTATACGCTCTTACAAAAGTAACCCTCACTGACCATACCATTATATGCTCCTACAAAAGTAACCCTCACTGACCATACCCTTATATGCTCCTACAAAAGTAACCCTCACTGACCATACCCTTATATGCTCCTACAAAAGTAACCCTCACTGACCATACACTTATACGCTCTTACAAAAGTAACCCTCACTGACCATACCCTTATACGCTCCTACAAAAGTAACCCACACTGACCATACCCTTATATGCTCCTACAAAAGTAACCCACACTGACCATACACTTATATGCTCCTACAAAAGTAACCCACACTGACCATACACCTATATTTTCCTACAAAAGTATCCCCATAGACCATGCCCTTATATTCTTGTACAAAAGTGCCCCCACAGACTATGCCCTAATATCCCATTACAAATGAGCCCCATATACCATGTCCTTACATTCCCTTATAAAAGTGCCCCTTACAGAGCATGCGCTTATATTGCAGTACAAAGTGCCCCCCAGAGCGTTCGGTTATATAGCATACTGACCAAGCGGCGCGGTCGTGGTGCGGCTCGTCGGCGAGCGCGGGCAGCAGGCCGTGGCCGTAGGCGGCGTCGTCCACGGCCACGGTGATGCCCTCCATGAGGTCCTCCGGCTCGCTGAACTCGCCCATGTCCTCCAGCTGCATGCCGTACTGCTCAAGTTATTGACAGGGTACACAACACACATATACACTAATATATTGTTTTCTGCACAACATGAAAATAGCGCTTTTGCTGCGAAAATTTTGGCAGCAAAATACTATACGAGCATAAGAAAAAAATAATTTAATTTAGAACATCGACTTTTACGAAAACTTGAAGAAGTTGCATATTTTCACAAGTGAGTAAAGTTTATTGATCTTTAGTGCCTTTTTGTCATTACATACAAATTCTGCTTCGTTAATTCTTGATTGAAAGTCAGCAATGGATAAATTTGCATGCAGAGAATTTGCGAAACATGTCGGACATTATTTGTTTTTATAACACCGCTGTAACATATCGTGTTTCGAGCAATAAATGATTTACTTACTTTATCACAGTAAAAAATAACTTTGCTCACTAGTTGAACAGTAGTTTGTGTGAGCAATAGTGAATTTTAAACAAGAGAGAAAATTTGTATTTTTACAACAAGGTCAATTCTTTGAATCTCATTGATATACAGTTCTAGGTCGACCCTTATTTGATTGGGATTGTCCATTCACCCTCGCTTCACCCTATATCCTGAATACATAAAAAAGCATAGCATAAGTACCTTTGCCGAATGCGCCTCCTTCATATGCGCCTCGCACTGCTTCTGCCTGCGGAAGGACTTGCTACACTTGACGCAGCTGTACAGGTCCAGCTTATCGAACGGCTCGTATAAATCCGCCTTCTCCACCTCTGATACCACTGTCGGCTCCTTGTCCATACTTGCCATGGAATATTGAACCTTAACATAAAGAGTTCGATGCTACGTTATGATCTACTGCGGCGCTATCTAAGTCTAATATAAGAATAGAATAATTAACATACTCATTCGTGCCTGTAAATCATTAACAGGCCCTTCTTCCCCACTGGGCACTATGGGCACGTGCCCAGGGCCCCGCGATCGAATGGGGCCCCCTAGTTCCTGCCAGATTACCAAATGATAACCGATATTTAGGTATTACCGAAAAACATTACTTTTGAAAAATCTGATGATAATGACTTACTACAATACCTACGCTTATTATATTTATTTATTCTTTAGTTTGCCGCATGCGAATAGCCATACCTTGTACAACATAGCTTGAACTTTTTGACAGATGGGTCAGTGATGGGAAACAGAAAATATCTATTGGTGTAAAAAATGTGTTGGCTAAATATGTGGCTGTATGTATGTTTTAAACTATTCAAAATAAATAAATTCATTCGTCAATCAATTTTATTGCACTAGACATAAAAACATTGGGTAGGTACCATTGTTTTCAGTTTTTCTATTTAAATTTTACTTCGAAGCAATAAAAACCACTTAAGACTTTCGGAAAATGCTTGAGTCCTTAACAGGTACTCTTATGTTGTGTGTCTATTCTTATGATTATTATCAATTTTTAATATTATTAAAATAAGAAAATATTGTTCGTCGTTGCAAAGTTATATCGATTTCAGATTTGACATCCGTCAAAAAGAAAGATCAAACTAATAAATAAACAGGGTATAAGTACTCCACTCTCTCTCAAAAATGAGTTTTTCCGATATTAGTATATTTAGGTTAATTTAAATACCTATATGTAAGTATAAGAATACAATTAAAAGAAAAATTATTAAATTAAAAAAAGAAGAATTATTTGATGCGGTGTGGTTTATGTCTTTAAGAAACCTATTCGAACGTCATTCGTAATACCAAAGACAAAAAAGGGGAATTCCCGACTCCCGATCGTCGTTTGACTTGACGAACGGGAATTCCCTTCAAGTATTTGTCTGCGATGTTGTGGCGTTTGTTTTGTTTGTAGTTGTTAGTTTGTTACTGACTGTGCTTGAGCTCTGACAAAAAAATAGTATTGTTTGATTAAATCGTCGTTTGTCTGTTTTGTGTTAGCGAATATTTTCGTTAAAAAATTAATTAAATACTGAATTATAATATAAAATGTCGAAACGGTCATATCCTAGTGGATCTGAAAAAAGGAAAAAAGCTCTACATCAGAAAGAAGTAATTGAAAAGTTACCAAAATTAACATCATATTTTACTACTACTACTGGAGAAACTTCTGTAAGTAGCAATCAACTCATAAATGTTCCACATGATGACTCAGCTCAATTACAAATTGCGGGAATTTCTAAACCTTTATGTTCCAATTTTGAAAAAGAGATTGAATCAGAAAGCGACTATTCCTACGACGAAAGTGCAACGACTTCAGTAACTTCACTAAAACCGACAACTCCAACTGTGTCAATTGAACAGCAGTTTTCCAACACAGAAGAATTAATATCGCACGATCCCGCCGATTATTTTCACGAAAAGTTTGTTGAAATAAATCGCGAAATTTTAATTCGTAAGGGACCAGTATATTTTCAAAATAAAGATTCTGACTTTTCCGAGGCATCCAGAACCTACAAAGATGGTAATAAATTAGTGACGAGATATTTCAACAAAGCATTATTTATTCGCAAATTAAAGAACAATGAAAGCGTCGAAAGAAAATGGTTGCTGTATTCGCCTTCCAAATGCTCTGTATTTTGTTTTTCATGCTGCTTATTTAACCCAACTGATGTTAATCTTTGCTCTCGAAATGGATGTAATGATTGGAAGCATATTAATCACATAATTTTAACACATGAAAATAGCCCAGCGCATAAGCAATCTATGATGACTTATCTGGCACGAAGTAAAGCCGCCCGCGCTTTGTCACACGGTGCTGCGGCGGCAATCACCTCTTTTTTCACGCCTTCTCCCACCCAAACTCATGGCAGCGCAATTCAAGGAAATAGGCAACACAGCGGCTCGACACACTCCCAAAAGCTTGCTATTTGAGGTGGAGTCCACTAACATCTGTGGGCTCCATGCAAACCTCAACGCCGTCCACCAACACCTAGAGACGGCGAAACCTGCCTTGTTTTTTCTAACGGAGACGCAAATACACCGCCCTGACGACACGACCTACTTGCTCTACCCTGGCTATGTTCTTGAGGAAAGTTTTCGTGCAAAAGCCGGGGTGTGCGTGTTTGTTAGGGCGGATGTTTGCTGTCGCCGTTTGCGCTGCCTAGAGGACCCATCCTTCTCCATCCTTTGGGTACACGTAGACCATGGCCCTACGAGTCAGATCTATGTGTGCCTCTACCGTTCCCATACAGGAGATGCTGAGACAACTCGACTCTTTGAATATCTGAGTCAGGCGGCAGATGATGCGCAGGAGCGATTTCCGAATGCCGAAATGGTGTTTTTGGGGGATTTTAACGCCCACCACGAGATCTGGTTGGGCTCCTCCAAAACAGACCATGCGGGAAGAGCCGCCCACGCATTTGCTCTGGCGCACGGCCTGACCCAATTGGTGCACGAGGTCACTAGGATACCAAGAAGGTCGGGCCTAGCACCTTCTCTGCTAGACCTTCTGCTGACGAGTGATCCGGACCGGTACAGTGTATCGGTGCGAGCCGCTTTAGGCAACTCCGACCACTGCCTGGTCTGTTCCACGGTGCCCATTATAGCGCCCCCACGACCCGTGCAGGGGAAGCGGCGTCTCTGGCACTACTCGTCAGCGGACTGGGATGGACTTCGTGACTATTTTGCGTCCATCCCGTGGGTTGAGCGCTGCTTTGAAGGTAAGAACCCATCGGATTGTGCTACTGCTGTCGCCGGTGAGATCGGTCTGGGTATGGAATACTATATCTCATACACCGATGTCACCGGTGACCGCGGGGTGCGCCCTTGGTTCGGGCGCGAGTGTGCGGAAGCTGTTGAACAAAAACAGTCTGCGTACCGCGCTTGGGTAAGGGCGCGCGCCACGCGCCATCCCAATCTGGGCCACTTCAAGGCGGCGTACAACAGAGCCACAAAGGTCTGCAGAAGGGCCTACGTCAGAGCGGATGCCCTGCGCATAGCGCGGCTTGGTCAAGAGCTAGTGATGCATCCCACGGGAAGCCGTGGCTACTGGCGACTGGCTAAAGCCGTGCAAGCCAACTTCTGTCAGCCTTCGCTGCCTCCGCTGCGTAACCCTGATGGATCCCTGGCCCATGAGCCGCAAGAGAAGGCAAATCTGCTGGCTAATCTCTTTGCGGCCAACTCCCGAATCGATGATTGTGGTACGCAGCCACCAACACTACCCGACAGTGACCACGCGATGCCTGATATCCATATCAGGCAACGCGATGTCCGTGCAGTGCTGCAATCACTCGATGTCCGGAAAGCCAGTGGTCCGGATGGTATTCCAGCGGTAGTCTTGAAAAAATGTGCAGCGGAGTTGTCTCCAATGCTTACGCGCCTGTACCGGCTATCCTACAGTTCGGGTACAGTGCCTTTGCCTTGGAAAGAGGCGAATGTTCAGCCGATTCCCAAGAAGGGGGATCGCTCGGAGCCAGCCAACTATCGACCCATAGCCGTCACCTCAGTGCTGTGCAAAGTATTCGAGCACATAATCAACAAACAGCTCATGCGGCACCTAGAGGATCACTCCTTAATTAATGACCGGCAATATGGCTTCAGACCGAAACGGTCAACGGGTGATCTTCTAGCATACGTTATCCATCTTTGGGGTGAGGCTATGGACAAGCACGGCGAGTCACTGGCAATTAGTCTTGACATCGCCAAAGCTTTCGATAGAGTCTGGCACAAATCGCTTCTTTCCAAGCTACCTGCCTTTGGTCTGCCTTCTAGGCTGTGCAACTGGGTTGCTAGCTTCCTGCAGGGGCGCCGTATTCGCGTCCTTTGTGACGGACGAGCTTCGGAGTTTCTGCAGGTTAATGCTGGCGTGCCCCAGGGGTCCGTCTTATCACCCACTCTCTTTCTTCTGCATATCAACGACATGCTGTCTACCGGCAATGTTCATTGTTATGCAGACGATAGCACTTTGCATGGGAGTTATCATGGACATCCTGCGGCCAAGCAGTCGGATATCGCGGAGAAAAGGCAGCTTCTTGTCACTGAGCTTGACGGGATCCTGAATCACATTTCTCAATGGGGCTCTGAGAACCTGGTTGAGTTCAATGCCAAGAAGACGCAGGCATGTGCGTTTACAGCAAAAGTATCTTCTTTCCTTCCCCTCCCCACTCTTCAGAGCACGCCACTGCCACTGCAGGACAATCTCAATATCCTAGGTATGGATGTTCGCTGCAACCTGAATAACAAAAACTACATCGAAAATATCATCAAAACAGCCTCACGAAAACTCGGAGTCCTGAACAGAGTGAGACGGTTTTTCACGCCGGAGCAGCGGTGTCTTCTATACAAGACACAAATTCGCTCCTGTGTGGAGTACTGCTCGCATCTCTGGGATGGTTCAGCAAAGTACTTACTAGATGCTCTCGACAGGTTGCAGCGACGTGCGGTCCGCATCATTGGGAATCCCGAGATCACGAACACCCTAGAACCTTTACAGCTGCGTAGAGATGTTGCATCCATGGCTGTATTTTACCGTTTGTACCATGGGGAGTGTTCTGATGAGCTCTTCCAATTAGTCCCACCCTCCCCTTTCCTACACAGGACAACGCGTGCAGGTCTTAGATGTCATCCGCACACGGTGCAAAACATCCGATCAAGAACCAAGCGGTTCGGAGACTCTTTCCTCTGTCGCACCATTAAGGCCTGGAATTCATTACCAGCTCACGTGTTTCCTTCTTCCTACAGTCCCGGGTCCTTTAAGCGGGGCGTGAAAAAGCATATGATGAGGCCGTCAAGCTGAGTGTCACCATTGTCACACGGTATGTGTAAGTAATGGTGACCCTCTTTTCTGGGACTTTGCCTTCAGCTTACCATCAGGCAAGGCGAAGTCCAATTGACGTGTCCTATATAAAAAAAAAAAAAAAAAAAAAAAAGCGGTTGGTAGAGTAGATATAGAGTTATTATCTCAACATCAAAAGGAAGTGGATTACTGGAGAAACGTACTTAAACGGATTGTAGCTGTTGTAAAATTTTTGGCATCGAGAGGGCTTCCATTTCGCGGCGACAATGAAATCCTAGGATCTCCAAACAATGGAAATTATTTGGGTTGTGTGGAATTATTGAGTGAATTGGATCCATTTCTTGCAGATCACTTAAAAAAATTTGGGAATCCTGGAAAGGGTAACATTTCTTATTTATCAGCAAATATCTGTAATGAGTTTATTGAAGTAATGGGAAAACAGGTTCTAAAAAAAATTATAAATGAAGTTAAATCAGCAAAATATTTTTCCATAAGCGTTGACAGTACGCCCGATCTGTCTCATATTGACCAGCTAACTTTCATCATTCGATACGTAAAAGACTGTGTTCCTGTTGAAAGGTTTTTGAAATTTATACCTATTAAAGAGCATAAATCTAAGTATTTAGCGGAGACCATCTTAAATTTTTTAGAGATACATGATATTCCCATAAAAGATTGCAGAGGACAAAGCTACGACAATGCTTCAAATATGTCGGGAAAGTATAGTGGTCTACAAACAAGAATCAAGGAAAAATGTGAATTTGCCACCTTTATACCATGTGCAGGACATTCACTAAACTTGGTAGGTGTCCATGCTGCTGGGTGTGTACCGGAGGCATCACAGTTTTTTGAAATAGTTCAGAAAGTGTACAACTTTTTTTCGGGCTCTACCCACAGATGGAATATATTAACAGAACATTTAGGTTCAAAAAAAGTTGTTAAGAGTCTTTCACAAACCAGATGGTCAGCCCGAGCTGATGCAGTAAGTGCTTTGCATGGGGGTTATAAAAGAATATTAGAAGCTTTAATCACCATCGCAAACGATACTGAAAAGGCACGAGAAACAAGAGACGAAGCCCTTAGTCTGTCTAGAAAAATGGGAAATCTAGAATTTATTATACTGACGGAAATCTGGAGCACCATATTGGCAAGAATAGACAAAACAAGTAATTATCTTCAGAAAGAAACAATAACACTGGACGTTGCAACCAATTTGTTGACTTCACTTTATGATTTTATTACTAACCTCAGGGATAAATTTGATAACTTCGAATCATCTGCCAAAGAAAATAACCCAGAATCTGACTACAAAGATCTATCTCAAAGAACAAGACGTAGAAGCTCACGGCTGATTTTTTTTGATGGCTCTGCGCCATCAGTCCAATTGAATGGAAAAGAGCGATTCAACGTAGAAACCTTTCTCCCAATAATCGATACCTTGAGTGTTCATCTAAAACAGCGACAAAGTTCATATGAGACCGTCAGTCAACGTTTTAGTTTATTTTTTCACTTAAAAACTCTGAATTCCGAAGAGATACGACAAGGATGCAAAGAATTTTCTCAAATCTATCACGAAGATGTAAATGAAAAAGAGTTAGAAATAGAATGTCAACATTTAAAAGAATACTTAAAAAATGTTCAGAGTGAAAATGAAGCATCTAACAGTGTACAGGAAGTATATAATCTATTAAAGCAAAACAAAATTGAAGACACATTTCCTAACGTAGAAATTGCATTGAGAATATTTTTAAGTATGATGGTAACTAACTGCAGCGGAGAACGCTCCTTCTCCAAATTGAAACGAATAAAAAATGAATTAAGAAGTACAATGCTTCAAGAGAGATTAACTAGTTTGTCGCTGATGTCCATAGAATGTGATATTCTCAATACCATAGATTTTGAAGATGTGATTAACGATTTTGCTCATCTTAAATCTAGAAGGGTACCTTTGCAATCAACATAGAATTAATCTAAGGATTTTATGTTAAGCGAGTTACTTTTGTAGATTATTTTTTATATTTCCTATTTTTTTATAGTTAGTAACTAAATAAAAATAAATTTAGAACCTTGTTTGTCTTTCTTTATCTATTGTAACTAAATAGTGTTTTCTCAAGGTCCTAGGGGCCCCATGATCCTAATGTGCCCAGGGCCTCAAATAGTTTAAAGACGGCCCTGATCATTAAAGGGGTAGGTAGAAGTTCCTTGACATCCACATTTCATTCAAAAATTCACACATCTATAGGCCATGGTAACCACTTTCCATCAGGTGGTCCGTGTGCTTGTCTGCAACCTAATACCACTTAATACAAAAAAAAGTTGAATACTGTACCTTATTCGTAGTGTAGCTGAGTGTCTTATCACTTGTGGTGTATAACACATGCTTGTCTATGGTCTGCGTGATGGTCTTTGGAACAGAATTCTCTAAAGATAGCTCGACTATAGAGTCCGGGAGGATAGCCACATTGTCTACTATACAGGAGCTGGTGATCTGAAACAGAAATACTTAATTGATGATATAGCACGGTATGACATGACATGACATGACATATCTATAACATAACGATAAAAAAAATTCTTTAATGCATATGTAACGCAAAAATCCAGAATTGAAGGAAACTCAGATCTTACCTTATCCATGCCGAGGTCGGACACTACAGGGTTCTCAATAATAATGGCGTTGTGTGGCTCGTAGTGATGCTTGAGGTGCTGGAAGAACTTCAACTGCTCGTCGCCGTAGAACTCGCCGCACAGCTGGCAGATGAAGATCGGACGGACCTGCGAATGTGAATAGTGTATAATGATTGTAACCAAAGAAGAATTCTGTAGCTCAAAATACTATGAAAATAGCTGAAATAAACTATTCTAGACGTATCCACGTCTGTCAAAGTCCTAATCTTCTTCACAGCGTAGGAAGCCGGACTTAATCTACTGGCATTTTTTTCAATATGTGATCCCCACTGTAGTTTAGCATCAATACTTAAGCCTAGGAACATTATCGACTCCACAAGGTTCAACACTTGTCCATTGAGTTGTGCATTGGTTTCCAGCTGTGTAACATTAAGTTGAGTAAATTTAATACATTTAGTTTGGTTCCCATTAAGTCAAAGAATATTTCTACTAAACCAATGGACCACTCTTGTGATTGCACAATTCAGTCCGTCATAATTATTTAGTTGCCTTTTAATTTTAAATATTAACGAAGTCAGCATATAAAATAATACTATTTTTGTCCCTTACATAATAGGGGAGGTCATTTATATAGATTAAAAATAAAAATGGACCAAGTATCAAACCCTGCGGAACGCCCATCGAAATCACAGATCCTATTGAACGTTTACCGTTAACATCGACACTCTGAATTCTATTGTTCAAATATGAAGTCAGAAGCTCGAGAGCCTTGTTCCTTATTCCATATATTCTAATTTCCTGATTAATGTGTCATGGTGGACGCAGTCGAAAGCCTTGGATAGATCACAGAAGACACCAATGCATCATGCTTATCTTCACAAGCCTCGTAAATACAATTTAACAATTCTATACCCGCATCAGTAATCGAACGTCCTTTAGTAAACCCGAACTATTTATAATGTAATAATTTGTTTTTACCAAAATGGGACTGCATCTGTCCCAGAATTAGTTTCTCAAATACTTTACTCAAGGTCGACAACACAGAAATCTGTGGCGTTGCCAGCCTTGAACAAAGGTATGACTTTGGTATGTTTCATTAAATCAGGAAATATGTTATTAGTCAGTTCCGAATCCAACATAACCACCCCCGATAACCGGCCAGGGTGATAACCGTGGGGTTTTCCGCAAAAAAAAGGCTTACAACTTATTAGTGTTAAAAGTAACCAATAATCAATATTTGGACCAATAAATATTGAATAAGACACTTTGTAGTTTTCCAATGTATTTTATTATTCACCTGACCGGTTTCGCCTCTCGGTATTCTCAGAGGTTGTATTGGAGATTATAAAGTTATATTTCAAAATACAACAATATTAGACAATATTCTACCTCTGGGTAGTTTGAAATTTATGTATACCAGCTTCAACTATTTTACCCATATTTGGGGAAAAAATATTGAGTTTTCCCTACTACTAAAATATAATAAAGTGGAAAAGTACAAAGTTTCTTATTCAATATGTGTAGCAGGTTCCACCAAGCGCCATCAATCAACAATATTAACAGTGGCACTAACAAGACTTACAACTTCATGAGCAGCCATGTCATGTGCCTCATCCGGCCTCAAGTCCTGATGCTGTACAGCAGTCACGAAGTTGTCCGGCAATATCTCTTCCTGCTGACCGTCGTCTGTACAGTTGATCACCACAATGTCCTGAAAACACGAAAAAATATTAACAAAAGGCTAGTTTATCAAAGAAATCTATGGTAGATAAATAGAATGTGTATCCTCAGAACACGTATCTTGGACCTTAATAAAGCGAGACAAAGGGGCCCCTGGTGCACGCGGATTGTATTCTAATAATGCTTGATGAATTTGAAATTAATGAAATTAGGGATTTACGTACATACATATATATAGTCACGCCTTTATCCCCGGAGGGTTAGGCAATCACACAATTCGGTCCCAGGTAATAGGGGGTGAGCCTATTGCCGTATTCCGGACACTATTGATGATTCAAGCCATGCATTTGAGACTGAGTCTTGGCTGTATATATCTATCTGATGTTAAACTGCCCTATCCCTTAGAAGCCTTGTACGACACCGCATGGGAAGAGATGGAGTGTAAATTGTGCCAGAAAGCCTGTTATAAAATCCAAGAATACTGATGATAAACAAGCTTGGAAATGAGCTGTTCGCTCAACTATGCTACTCAAATAATTTTTTGTATTTAGATTAAGTAGACTAAGTATATATTTGTAAATAGACCGAAAAAAAATGACCGCTGAGTTTCTTGCCGAAGTCTTCTCAGATCGGGGCCGCGTTTCGTACCGGTGGTCCATTTACTAATCTGGTTTTCATGTTTCCTTTTTTATTGACGTTATGTAAGTGCCGATTTAATGGTCTATGCAGAATAAATGATTTTTGACTTCGACTTTAAGTTCGTTCACCGCAGTAGCACCACATGCTGTCCTCAAAATACACTCAAGAAACGTGTACTGCGTGAAGAGAACACCTTTTGAGCACATTATAGGTCCAACATATATGTCCTGAGTACTAATACAATACTATTATAAAGATATTTTACATAAGTCTCTTGGTTAATTGAATTTTTTGCATCATCATTATTCGGGACTTTCACCTGAAAGGCCAGGATACGTTTCCTACTACTACTCTGTTTGGCTTCAATGGCTTATTTAGGACTGTCATCTGACCTCCCGAACTCAAAGAAAGCACAAGCTTTCTTCCACAACCGTGAGTTGATACACCTGCTAATTAGTAGATGTGGAACAAACCACATCTATTAATAAGCAGGTGTATCAACTCACAGATGAGATTGGCTTAGGTCCAAACCATCCTGGTAGTCCACTATACTCTTTTACTTTATCTAGAATTAAAGTAATATTATATTTATATGTAGTATGAAAACAATTATGAAAGTAGAAGAAGCAAAAGATGTATGTCATAATAGCAAGTAGAAACATGTGGTCTCTGCCTACCTCATTGGATAAGAGACGTGACTGTATCAAAGAATTAAGAAGTCTATCAGTCTAGACACATAAAGAGCGCGTATATGAACGTCAAAATTTTACAATTATGTCAAGAAATAATATAAAATTAAATCATTTTAAAATGATAGCTAACCGCAGTAGCCTAGTGGTAATGGACTGCTGAGACGAGGTCTCGGGTTCGATCCCAGGTATTACCATGGCACACACCAATGACTTTTCGATGCTTTTCGAAGTTATGTGTGTATTTATCGCAGGTTTATAAGTGCTCGGTTAATGGCAATAGACTCGCCACCTATTACATTGGGACCTAAACATAAACTGGCGAAATGTGGGTGCTAACACCTCTGCCTACCCCTTCGAGGTTATAGGCGTGAGTTTATGTGGAAAATGAGTCTCTCGCTGGTTCGGTATGCTAGTTCTACAGAGAAGATACCAGCAAGAAACTCAGATAACTATATTAGAACTAGATTATTTTTCTTTCTTAAATTTGCTTTAGTTTATAATTAATTTTGTGCGAGCAAGCAAGAGACTTTGTTGACCACACATTTACATCATCAAGATACTCATCTACTTTATAGTAACCTTTATTTATTACAGTTGTTTTCAGTTTGTATGTATATTTGTATAGTAAAAGTAATAAAGTGATTTCTCATATCTTACATTATACGATGTTACCTGTTGCGGTGTGCAACCTCCGTTATTCCTCTTCAATTTTCTGGATATCCTCTTCTTGTGCGGCAGACTCTTCTTGCTCTGTTGTTTGTTGTGCATGGGGGAAGCCCCCTCGTCTAATTCCAGGACTGAGTCACCAGGGCCTTCTACCAATGGCGGCACCTGGGTACCCTGTAGATAATATTGTACATTAAATAATTTGTAAATTAAACAAAAGTATCCACTTGATGGCAATAGACTCGTCCTCTGTTACATGGGAATGAACATCATAATTGGCAAAATGTGGGTATTAACATACCCATCCTTACCCCTTTGAGGATTTATAGATGTGAATATATGTATTTGTAATATGGTTTCCTCTGATAAGGAGGATGGGTAAGAGAGGTCCTAGCCTAGCATGAACAGTTTTTTTTTATACAATTACGCGGCCCACCTGTTGGAAAGTGGTTACCGTGACCTACAGACGTGTGTAACACCAGGGGGGTCACACTTGTGCTGCCGACCTTGTAAGAATAGAGAGTTTATGTGCCGTCAGTGTAGAAGACAAAGCTGGACAAGCCACTGACAGCATAACAGTATAAGCTCTGCTGCTGCGGAGGTACTTCCCCAGTCGAACTGTTAAATACCACCGTGTCGTACCTTCTACCTGTAGACATGCGATGAGAGATTCCTTCACAACACCGAAGCAAAGTGTACCTTCTATCTTTGCTGTGGTACTGGTTTTGGTACATATATATTTATATCACTAAGTCGTAATATCTAAGGCGTTGAACTTGCAATCATGAGGTACAGTCATCTGGCGCTTTATCAATAATTTAAAATCACTTCTAACACACCTGATAAATATTGAACATTTGATGATCTACCACATATTTACAAGAGGGTGTCTTGTAAATATGTGGTAGATCATCAAATTAATAAATAATTATTTGTCTACCTGCCCTTGCGACCTCCAAGTTTGGTCCTCATTAATGGGGTGTTAAAATAATAATAATAAATATTCTACAACATTCCACATAACGCTATCTAGACCCATGGTAAGCATAGCTTAACTAGCTTGTGTTATGGAATCTAGAAAGCTGATAAACATATTTAGATACTTTTTTTGTAAATACATACATACATATAATCACGCCTTTATCCTCGAAGGGTTAGACAGAGGTGAATTAATATCCAGATTTCACCCAGTTTTCGGCCCCACGTATTAGAGGGTAAGCCTAATGCTGTCTTTCGGACACTATTGTTGACTTGAGCATTGCATCTGTGCCTGAGTCTGAGTTGTATATATCTGTCTGATGTTAGACAGCCCTATCCCTTAGCCGCCTTGTACGACACCGCATGGGAAGAGATAGGGTGGCCCAAATTCTACTCTGCCGGGAACCACGCGGCTATTTATATAAATACATATATATTATACATAGAATTTAAATTAATATGAAAATATAATATTAAGAAGAAATAGAAAATATGGTAATACGAGTGTTTTTGTGACAGGGTCAAAACTTGGAGATCATATGGGTTAACTCTTTTTTGGGTTTACCAGCCTCTTTTCATACAGGTTTTATTTAATATATAATAATACGAATTTGGCCATAAATTCTAATATAGAAGCATTGGATTTAACTTTCATAAGTGTTTATTCTGAGATCTAAATGAAATAAGTTTTTGATATTGGGGGATCAACTTACTTTAAGTGACCCCTTGGCCTTGGGGAACCAGTCTTCCTGACACCTCTTCATATGTTGCAACGGAGGTAACGGAGGCAGAGCAGGTACCTCCACCACTATATGCTCATGATTGTGATCCTGCAATGTTACGACACCATAAAAATACTCCTTAATATGCGCTCGACCGCATGGAACGAGAGGATCAACTTTACAGGCCAAGAGGATTCTACTTAAGTTAACTAGACTACTACGCACTCTTTTTTCGATTCTATGATTCAAAAGAACTCATATGAAAAGGAAGCGTATATGAAAAGATGCAACATTGAACCGTCTCAATGGGAAGGTTTGGCAGCACAACGTCCAGAATGGCGCAGGATGGTGCAAAGACAAGTAAGCGATTTCGAGGAACAGCGAAAGGCAAACCTCGACGCTAAACGCGATAAGCTGAAAGTCCGCCCACCTGCTGTCATTCAGTACAATTATATAGGTGGTGTTCTCACGTGCCCTCAGTGTACACGAGAATTCACCGCGAAGATCGGCTATGTTAGCCATCTTCGAGAGCATCAGCGACGAGCCCACTAGGAGTCGAAGTGGTCGCCATGGCCGAAATCGGTCGGAAGCATCATCATCATGAAAGGAACTAACAGAGAAAGCGATAATACTACCAGTTCACTCAAAAATCTATACTAATATTATAAAGCTGAACTGTTTGTTTGTTTGTTTGAATGAGCTAATCTCAAGAACTACTGGTTCGAGTTGAAAAATAAGCCAACCATCGTCGTAAGACGGATATATGAATAAAAGAGGAATTTGGATGGTTTCAGGCGAGGGTTCGCTGGTTCAGTGGTCAGAACGTTCCCACTGTGTGGGAAATATCGTGGGTTCGAATCCCGCCTGGACCGATTCACTTTTATCTATCTTAATCGGTCTAATTATTTGTTACTCTAGTCTTATCTAGTTTCTCTTAATGTATTTTTTGTTCCTTATTATTGACGTGTTTAATTTTTCGATTTTATTATTATTTAATACACTAGCAGCATAAGCTTATGCATGTATATCACTGCACTTGTGTTTTAATTGTCCAATGTGTTGGTTTTAGTTAATTTATACTTTATAATTTAACACTGTGGTTCAGAACTATTATAACTGTTAGACTCTTATGGGTGAGGCCAACGTCAAGTCAAGGTTATAATCGGAACCTCTTAATTGCAAGTCCAAAGCCAGCTAACTAGTAATAAAACTGAAAATAAGTGTGTACTTACCAAAGCTTGTCCACTGAAGAGTCTCATAGAACTATCCAGGATAACAGAGGCGTCAACGTCGGATCTAACTGCTTGTACCTAACAAACAAATAGTCACTGTTATTAACACTGATTTGCATACATACATACAAATAATCACGCCTTTATTCCCGGAGGGCTAGGCAGAAGTGAATCGCAGGCCTAGAGGTGACTGGTGGAGCCGCCTGTCACCCTGGCAGAAGTAGGCCGCGGCGGCGGCGCGCCTGGTGCGCCTCCCCGTTTTCCAGGGACAAGTTGGGGACTCTGTAGTTGAGGAGAGGGCCAGATCGTGAGAGATGGCCCTGAGTCGGTCGGGGAGCGAGGGATATGCCTATCTGTCAACCTCACCTTCGGCAACCAAAGCGACCCACTGGCGACAGAAGTAATTTAACACCCACAATTCACCAATAATCGAATTCGGTCCCACGTCATAGGGGGTGAGCCTATTGCCGTCTTTTGGGCACTATTGTTGACTCAAGCCATTCATCGGAGGCTGAGTCTGGGCTGTATATATCTGTCTGATTTTAAACAGCCCCATCCCTTAGTCGCCTTGTACGACACCGCATGGGAAGATATGGGGTAGTCCAAATTCTACTCTGCCGGAAACCACACGGCAAAACAGATTTGAATGAGATAAAATTTCGTTTAACCTGGTTAGTGACGCTATTAAGGATGTAAATACTAGTGTTCCAAATTTTCGATTTATCCCCTTTAGTCTATAGTAGGCAGGACTTCTGTTAGGTATTCCCGTCCCAATTGAGCAGTCCGAATGGGGAAGTACATTCGCCTTACAGAATACTGCAGCCATAATAACCTCGTGTTGTGTTCCCGGCGCGGCGGTGAGTAGGGTAACCAGAGCGCACTGTAGAGTTTTTGTGCTGTTAGTGGGAAGACCAAAGGTTTGCCCTGCTTTGAAACTCTATGTTCTTACGCCCATAGGCCACGGTAACCACTTTCTATCAGGTGGGCCGTGTGCTAGTCTGCCACCTAAGCTGTATAAAAAAAATCTGTCACCACCACCTATTTCTGACCAGAATCAGGCATATAATTTCGTACTTTCTTGCTCCACGCAGGGTTTTAACTTTTAATTCATTGCTTCTTAGTGAATGCTTAAAATATAGCAGGTAACATAATTTCTTGATAAATTTGAGTTTGATCCATTTATCTGTGTGGTGACAGAAAAAAAAATACAAGTATCACCGCCTCATCTCATCCGAAGGTTATCTTAAGAGGCAACTAACGTAAAAATACGCAGACGATATCACTGCGAGAGAAGGAAAACTCGAAATAAAACCCTGTACCAACCCGTCTGGCCAGCGTGGAAACAGTAGGCCAAAGCCTCCCAACATTGGGAGAGGCCTATGTCCAGCAGTGGACTGCAATGGGCTAATTGATTGATTGATTGACATTTGAAATAAAAATCCAAGCAAGTGTTTAGTAGTTTCTATAACAATGTAAAATACCTTATGATGTGGATGCTGCAGTTGAGCCCTGGTTTGTTGAGTGATGTGCGCCATTAGGGCCGCCAGCCGGCAGTCACTCATGCTGGAGTCCAACAGCTCTTCGCCCCACTGTCCATCAGCCACTTGGTCACCCACTGATACTTGTCTGGTGGGAATAGTAGAATAATGGCATAGTAGAATAATGAAATAGTAGAATAATGGAATAGTAGAATAATGGAATAGTAGAATAATGGAATAGTAGAATAATGGAATAGTAGAATAAGGAAAATTTGATACACGGCCTCTGTGGCCAACGCGATCACTACGCAAGAGGCGTGGGGTTGCGAGGGATATGCCTGTCAACCTCACCTTCGGCAACCAAAACGACTCACAGGCGGCGTGCGTTTTAGTCGGTTCGAGTCCGACATAACCTCCTCCACCGGCTCCGGTGGGGAGGTATCCGTGGGGATTTTGCGCACGTAAAAAAAAATAAAAAAAAAAAAAAAAGAGGCGTGGGGTTCGATCCCGATCAGTGCAAATATTTGTATGCATTCGTCTGATCGTGCCTCGGAGAGCACGTAAAGCCATTCGTGCCGGTTGCCATACCAACATCTATGGCAGTCGTTATAAGTAGTTGGATCCCTAACAAGTTCAACAATTGGTTCAGCTGCAATGCTCCAATATCGCATTTGGGTTGTGTCGCTTCACGGAAAATATCTAAATTTTGCCAAACCCACAGTGAGACTGGTAAAGCGCACCCCAGACTCCGAGGATAAAGCTTCAGAAGCAACTAGGATTAACGCTAATAGGATGCAGAAGGAAATTTTGACACCATCATTATCCCATTTTGTGTTGGTGGATTGAAGTTTATAACTACCTAGAACTATTTTTAAAGGTTGGCCCAATAGTTACCTTTTAGGGCCAGCAATGGTTTTCACATAAAATGCTGAGTGAATAAAATAAAATATAAAACAATAAATTTGTGACACTTGACCAAAGACATAATAATTATAATATTGTTAGACCAGAAGCTATTATCAGCTGGTACCATATGTATGAAACCAAAGATAAGATTCAAAGACTCACCTGCATAATGATGTTGAGTAAGTTTGTGAGTGCATGATAGCCACCCTGCCACCGACATCATCCTGGACATTAAGTGCCAATGCATTGGCATCCACATGCACTGCCTGTAAAGACAAATAGTTTAATTCAATTAAAAAATTATATATCAAACCCTTTCAGTGCCTTGGAGCGCACATTAAGCCACCGGTCCCAATGGTGGCTAAAATAAATTATTTAACTGAGCTTATTAAATTAGAAATTGTAGAACAGCAAAATTTGTGTGGTTTCTTATTTTATTGTTTTTATTTATTTTCAATCATTTGGGGTGAATGATTAAAACTAAATACTGTCATAGTAAATAATTTGACTATTAAATATTATGATGTCACAGTAATTTATTTCATACAAGTTTCCTTACAGCTTATAGTTTTGATGTTAAATAAAAAGTAAATAATTTGACTAGTCAATCAAATACCCAATTGCCATACAAATATCTATGGCAGTTGTTATGGGTAGTTTTTGGCCTAAAAATCTGAAAGCTGGTCTAATAAGGGATTAATCTAGGATGATGATGATTTAAACCATACTAATATATACTCCTATCGATACTGCAATCCTATAAGCCAATTATAGAATTAATATTTCTTATGATATTTGCTTTTATATAGCTGCTTAGTTCACAGATAATATAAATAAAAAATTAATCATTTATTCACTATAGTTTGGTTATAGGTTATGAAGTTAAAGTAATAACATGCACATTTGAGATACAAATGGTAGTTCAGATTTTTTTTTTAATACAGATGCACAGTTAGAAATTATGCTTACAACTAATAGTTCTGAAATGAAATGAAATGAAATGTCTTTATTTGTGAAACATAGGTACACAGAGATCTTAAGAGGTATTAGGCTCACTATGTTTTGCCACTTGGGCATCCAAATTAGATTTAGTGCAAGCAACACTTGGCCAATTATCAAAGCCAATTATCTGTCCTGATTTTACACTTTAATAGACTAATTTATAAAAATACAGCATTTGTGTGACTTATGCCAAAGAGGGACATCTTTAAAAGGGATGCCCCAGTGAAAAAAAAAATACTTAGCTCTCAGTATATAGTTGCAGCACGCTATGATGGACATTTTGACACAACTGGTCTTGCTTTTTTTCTTTTTTGGAGAGTGAAGTTTATTTTCTTCACTCCCAGTCTCGTCATATTTTTCTTTATTTATTTGTTTAACAATTGGTTGTCCAATATTAAGTGCAAACCAAAAGAAAGAAAACTAGCAAAACCAGTTGTCTCAAAACTGCCATCATAGCGTGCCACAACTATAATTTCTCATGCACCATGTGAAACATTGGAAAGCCAGAAGGAAATGGTCATAGGGACCCATCACCAATGGTAGTCACAAATCTAAAAGTATGTAAGTCACAAATCTTGAAAAGTACTTTTTATTGAGGAGTTCGTAAGAATAAATAGTAGGTGTTTGAGCACCTCAGCATCATCTTGACTGTTATTCTCAATTTCATTTTATATTTCTGCCAAGATTATTGACACTATGTACAAAGCTATGATGCAATTAATAGCTAAATGCACGTACCACTTAATATGACATATTTATTACGATATAATTACGATAATTTAGATAGCACTGATTAAATTCAACTCTGCATGAGAATACATAATCAAATGTAAAGATACAATTCTTTATGAAACCAAATCACTTTAAAATGCACATACACCGATTTTTGTCTTAACCCGAGAAGAAAATTAACACATGATGTGACAAAAATTGAAATTTATCTATTGATGATAACAAAACCTAGAAATAACGCTAAATTAACTAAAGATACGTACTTTCACTAATAAAATTATAAATTAACATAAACTTACCTCATCTGTTTGATGAGAATTGATATAATGCGTTACAGCTTCTTCCATGTCTCCTTTCAAAATACTAATATCCAAGTTAAATTTAAAATTATTTTACAAACCAGGCTTGTTTTCATCTTTTGTGAAACATTAGGTTTGGTTATTTGACAGCTGTGGCTGTATTGCTTACGCTCAAGGTCACTGATTAAGTATTGAGGTATAGTTTAAATTAAATTCATGATTCAAAGTAATCTAAAACTAATCTACTTATAATTATCATTTTCTTAAGACGAAAAAGTAAGTATAATACATCCACTGCTAATGTTCTAAATCATAAACCAACCAAAGTTAAGATTGGTGCTATCTATCTATCTATGGCCAAGATTTGGACATGATTTGGATTTGAGCCATCCATTCGGCCCAACCATTGGTTATTCCCATCAAAGAGTATATAAGAGTAAGAGGGCGCACTTCAAACAAAAAATCCGAGCTCGGCTCGGCAATTTTTTTTTAATATTTCACGACGCCGGGGTACGAGGAGGGAGAAGAGTTCCCCCTCTACACCGGGGTAGCTATACGCCTTTTTAGCCGTCTCTAGCCAAATAGGCTTAAAGAACTGCATAGTTCCTTAATAATCGATTAATTCCGATTTAAAAAAATCGGTTTCATACAATTGGAATCGATTATTCGCTGGAAATATTTAGGAAACTGAAATAAAATTTCTGAACGAAAATATTTAGGAAAGCGAAATAAAATTCCTGAACGAATATTCATAATTTCTTTATTAGGCCTACTATAATAAATATATATATATACTATTCACGTTATTACATATTCTAAGAATAATCATAGTTAGAAGGCATTTTTAGTTTCTTTAACGTGAAAAATGTAATTTATTTGCTGTTAAAATACAATTATATGCTCTATTCACAACAGCTGATGATTTAATGTGTAATAACCGGTTAGGAATACAAACCTATCGGAGCTGATATAGCTAGGTCAAACACTCACATAAAGAAATAAAGAATCAACATCTGAGAGCAAAAAAAAGTCAATATCTCAAAAAACTTAATAAGAGTCAATATATCGCCATAAACAGTCTATTTCTCACAAAACACAAAGAGTCAATTTCTCACACAACACAAGGAGTCAATTTCTCACAAAACAGGATAAACTAGCAGTATTCAACACTATAGAGGAGTAGTCACTCAATTCAACGTAAGCAGTAGATATTTAAAACAGAAATCTTCAATTTTAACAATATTTTCACCAACACGAAAACAAAACAAATATACAAATATGGCGTCTAGGAGCTAAATGACAGCGTTACAAACTCGCCAATCGCCACTCGGCGTCCAGAAAAATGAACCAATCAGTAGAAATGTCAAATACGTCAATTAACCAATCAGAGGAAAGGAAGTTTGCCTGTTGAAAGAAATCGATTTTTTTCTTTAGGCAAGTATACTTTTTCTGTAACCAATCAGAGAAAACTACTACTTTCCTCTGATTGGTTACAGAAAAAGCTGATTGGTTGGAATTTCACGACGCCAAGTTCTGAGTCCAAGTAGGGAAGTGTCCCATGCCTGATTCCCATTGTCATTCATTAAGCAATAGAGCAATAGAGCAATAGAATTAATGTTGTCTGTAGAAATCACAGATAACATATAATGGAAATCATAGGAAATCTAGGTAATAATGTAATTTATTTATGGTATAATAATAAAAAAAATAAAAATAAAAATTGTTTATTGTCAAGCTACAGGGGCTCATAGTGTGTTAGTAATATTGCTTAAAAAACTATGTTAGTAACATAACGCATTATAACATAAAATTACACTAATAATTCAGTCAAAATAGTCAAAATAAAATGGCAAGCTTACATAAATTCGCATAGAGCTGATAATTAGTAGGTTTCCAAAAGATATATCAAAAATTCCCATTGATTGGATATGATATTTTTTATTCAAGTTCAAAGGAAAAAATATTGAATTCTTGCATTTTTCTAGTAAACGGTGGATGTTATTGCAATCGCAATCGTAAATTACTGAAATTAGCATCAAAATGATTGTCCCATATATAATATCAAAATATGAAGGTTTGTGTATGAGTTTGAGATCATGAAAATAAAAGTCAATGGTTCTAAAGTTTAGTTATTACCATTAAAAGTGAAACTCTGGAATTAATTTACGGCCGAATGAAAAATGATTTTTAGACTAAGTGGCATATATTTTGGGGCAAGCAATATGTATAATTTATATGTGAAATCCCAAAAAATGTGTCAATTAAGCCCTTTCAGTTGATACCAAACATGACATGTTATCTTATATTTATTTTTAACATTTTAGTACTTTATGACTGCTAGAGGACGCCTCATTAGATTCAGCGATACGTTATATACCACATATCCAGCGGACGACTAAGATGCTTATAACTATACCTTATATGTCCAGTTCTGATAAGTGGTTGAGGAGCTATGAGGACAGATGAATCTACATACGTGCATACATACAGATATACATACATACCCTGTCAAAATCATAGCCCCTCCTTTTGCTTCACCGTAGTCGGGTAAAAAACAGGACTTTATTAGTAGGTAAATAGTAACTTTTTTAATCAAAATAATTGAAGTTCATTGTGGGTTAATGGTAGTGAGTAAAATCGTGCCGTGTATGTTTAAATTATAAAAGCGCCTATAAGGGGAGTTTGAGAGTGAAGCTCGGCATGTGATAATGTGTGCAGGTAGTGGCAATGCTAAAAGCTGGCTTCTCAAACAGCCCCCTTGATATCCAAAATTTTGACAGATTTGATTTGATTTGTTGTTTTGAATACACGTAAAAATAAAATCCAGTTTATTATTGAGGTTCTAAAATAACTTATTGTAGAACGTATGTTTTGATAACTCTTGACAAATAAGAATTAGTCTAGTAATAAAATGTTCCGGAGTACAGCGAGGTCTCATATAATTTGTAGAAGTCATGACGTAAGTTTATTATTTATTGAAATAAAATTATCAAACATTTTATCCTTTCCCTTCCAAAATATTTTCGCTACATACTAACATTCCATTACAGTTCCAAAGATGTACATTCACAAGTAAACTGGATGCGATAAGAGATAAATTGCGGGAGGGCCCCAATTTGGCTGATTTTGTCTCTGAGGACCGACCAAAGAACTGGGATGAATATGAAGGGAAATTAAAGCGAGAAAAGGGTGAAGCCGAGAGGTTGAGGCTACCACCCTGGCTGAAAACTACTATACCAACTGGTAATGACTGCTTGTTACGTTTAGTCATGAATTTTTTAAATAAATTAATACTACATACATATATACATATAATCACACCTTTATCCCAGGAGGCATCGCGTAATATTTGCACATAATAGGAGGTGAGCCTATTGCCGTCTTCCGAGCACTATTGTTGACTCAAGCCATGCTTCTGACGCTGAGTCTGAGCTGTGTATATCTGTTTGATGTTAAACATCCCCTATCCCTTTGTCACCTTGTATGATACCAAATGGGAAGATATGGGGTGATCTAAATTCTACTCTACTGGGAAACACATGGCTAATTTAATTCTAGCAACCAAAATTACCAGTATTCATCTTTGCGTTAGTTCTGGTCGCATCTGAGGCCTTAACTGGGTCTGGGTCCCTTACTACTAGCATTCTCCCTAACTGGAGGAGTATAAGGATTGTAATCGGAGTTAATCAGATTCAGGATTCGCAAGATTTGATTCAGGGCATCCAGGACATAAGGCTGACTACCTATTTCATATTTAAGTTACACTGTATCAACATTAAAATTTATAATATAGCTGAAAAAATTGCCTCAGCGATAAGGCCGCCCATTGTACATTGAACTGTACACATGCTACCTACTTGTCCTACTGTAAATCTATTGGTGTACAATAAGGAACTATCTATCTATTCACGTATCGCAGGGCTTTTACTTATTTACTGGACTCAAGCTGTCTGTTGGTTACTGTGGGAGCGGATTTAGCTGTTATAGGTGTTTACAGGCCATTCGCTTTCAGAGACCCCTCTGGATTTATACAATCTCTGGACGAACTTTTGCATAGGGTTAAGCATTTTGGTAATCTGGTTCTTGCAGGTGATATTAATATTGACATTGCTGATGGCCAACTGGACGCACACTCGCTTGACTATATGGATGTCTTGGCCCAACATGGACTTTTCATTGGTCATACGTTTCTGACACATGACTGCCTGACGTGCCTTGATCATTTTAACTTGAAGTCTAAACTACCTGTACGTATTCTTGTGGTGGAATCAACGGTCACCGATCACTTCACAGTTGTGGGCGTGCTGTCCATGAAGGGGAAGAAATCTATTCCTCGATCCACAATCACAAAAATTGACGAAGACAAACTGTCCCAAGATTTACTCACCATTAGTTTTGAGTCTGTCTACACAGCCGATGATCCCAATCATGCAATGAAGCACCTGTATGAGCCTATTCTTCATGCTATCTCTGCAAATAGCAAGACTTTAAAATTATCACGAAGGAAGAGACCTATAAAGCCATGGATAACCCCAGGTTTATTGCGTTGTATGCGTCATAGAGACAATCTTTATAGACAAATGAAGAAAGATCCAACAAACGATATAGTGAAACTATCCTATAAGCGATATCGTAATTTCTGTGTTAACCTTCTGCGAAAAACCAGAAATGCATTTGAGAAGCTTGAGTTTCAAAAAGCTGGCAATAATTCCAAGCGGGTTTGGCAAGTTGTCCGATCAGTTACGAATACCACCAAAACAAGGTCCCCGGCTAATAGTCTATTGGGCCTGCAAAGGGACGGACAGTTGTGTGTCGAGGAGGTGAATACCTATTTTGCCAGTATTGGCAGGCAACTGGTCGAGAGGATTCACCGCAGTGATCCTGCGCTTATGAGCTTTGCGATCAGTCAATCTTGTCCAACTACTAACTCTTTTGTCCTGCTTGATACTGACGTATCCGAGCTCGAAAATGTCATCATGTCATTAAAAAACGACAGTGCGTCGGGCTGGGACGGTATCTCCTCGGCGTTCTTGAAGAAGCACAGGACCGTTATTGTTCCCCCACTTACTTACATATTTAATCTATGTCTTAACACGGGTGTTTTTCCTGCGGCTTTTAAGAGGGCCATTATCCATCCAGTCTTCAAATCAGGTGATCGTAATCTTGTTGAGAATTACAGACCAATATCCGTTCTCCCTGCAATGTCCAAGGTGCTTGAGAAGATTATTAACCACAGGCTTACCAAGTACTTGGAATCTAGTAATCTCCTATCTGCGAATCAATATGGGTTTAGGAAGGATTTATCCACCGCCGATGCTGTTCACAACTTGGTAGGACACATAGTTGGGAAGTTGGACAACAAGCAGAAATGTGTGGCACTCTTCCTGGATCTTGCAAAGGCATTCGATACGGTTTCAGTTCCGCTTTTGCTATCTAAGCTTGAGGTCATGGGTGTGAGGGGGAGACAACTGTCACTGTTCCAGAGTTACCTAACTGGTAGAACTCAGTACGTAAAGATTGGCGCGTACGTCAGCTCTGAAATTCCCATTGAGCATGGTGTCCCGCAAGGGAGTATTCTGGGTCCAAGCCTCTTCTTAATTTATGTGAACGATCTCTGCAAACTTGGACTGGACAACGGCCAAATATTTGCTTATGCAGACGATACGGCTCTTGTTTTCTCTTCTGATTCCTGGACTGACACGTATGGTTTAGCTCAAAATGGATTTAATACCGTTAACCAGTGGTTGAGGGAAAACCTTTTAACCCTAAACGCGACCAAAACTAAGGTTATCAATTTCTCAATCCGAAAAGCTGACATACCCTCGGATAACCTTTTACAGATCACCGTTCGGCCGATTGACAGTCTGTCCTTGGCTGTTCCCTACTGTCGCATTGAGAGGGTGTCTTCCATCAAATACCTGGGGATTGTTCTTGACCAAAGCTTAACCTTTAAACCGCACGTGGACTGCTTGGCGAGTCGAGTTCGTAAACTCATTTATATCTTTCGACAATTGCGCTACTCTGCTGACTCCAATGTCATGAGGTTGGTTTATACTGCGATCTGCCAATCTATCTTATGTTACTGCATCACGACGTGGGGTGGCACCAATAAAACTCATTTTCTTGTATTGGAACGTGCTCAGAGGGCTGTTTTAAAGGTTTGCTGTTTTAAGCCTCGCCTGTGTCCTACAGCTGAGCTTTATGAATTCTGCTGACTGTCAGACAGCTCTTTGTACTGGCTACTGTTGTGAAGCAGCACTCATTGACAGAGTTTAGGGTAGACTATTCCCGTCGTAATCATCTCGTGGCGGTATCCGCTAGGGTCAGGACATGTTTCAGCCAAAGATTTTTCCAATTCCTGGGACCATACCTTTATAACAAACTTCATAAGCTATTATGTCTCTATCCTCTAAATATTTATAGGTGTAAAGCTGCTCTTCATGAATGGCTTCTCTATCAAACATACCATGACACAGAAGAATTGCTAAAAGTCTTGAGATGAGTGTCCACTCCAGTTTCCATGCGACCATCCTCACCCTCACACGCACACACACACACACACACACTCACCCACTCACACACACACACACACACACACTCACACACACACACACACACACACACACACACACACACACACACACACTCACACACACACACACAACACAACACAACACAACACAACACACTCAACTCACTCACTTTTTATATTGTTATTTCTTAGATTTTAGTTTTGTGTAAGAACGTAAACCGATTACCTGTACTTTTGCTTTTTGAGCACTGTTATGTACAGTCATTTGTGTTATTCGTGGAATCCTGGTGTCCAGTAATTCAGGTAATTTATTTACCTACCACAGGTACCAGCAATCCACAGCCATATTTTGCCTATCACCTGTACTGTGATTTCTCTAAATTTGTCAATATTTGGTTGTTGGTTGAAAATAAATCATTTATTATATTATTATTATTATATATCTCTCAAAATTCATACACACATGCATTCATGATCATAGACATGTTTCAATTTGTAATTACAGCAAAGTAATCCATAAAAACTCCCGTCTGACCCATAAAAAACAACCACATTATCTTAAGTGTGGTTTCATCACAAAAAGCTTATCAATTTGTGTCCTTGATGAGTATGAGATGAACATGTTTACATAATCAATAGTATCTTTATGAGTAAATATTGTAAACAATGACCCACTCCATTATTTCTCAATCTGCTTCTAGGGTCAAAGTTCAGTGAACTAAAGCAACAACTACGGGGTCTAAAGCTGAGCACGGTATGTGAGGAAGCAAGATGTCCCAACATTGGAGAGTGCTGGAGTGGAGGCAAGCATGGCACATCCACTGCTACGATAATGGTTGGTATTTAGTATTTGGAGTTCACATTATTAATACAACTACTCCAGTGTTAGAAGTCTCCAAATCTGCTGCTCTATAAGAAGTTTGTGTCAAATCAAAAGGATTCTTTTGTAAGGAAGCTACTACTAATTAATTTTATACCTTGATAAACATACATACATATAATCACGCCTTTATGCCCGGAGGGTTAGGTAGAGGTGAATTAACACCCACATTTCACCAATAATTGTATTTGGTAATAGGGGGTGAGCCTATTGCCGTCTTCCGGACACATTTGTTGACTTGAGCCTTGTATCTGTGCCTAAGCTGTGTCTAAGCTGTATATATCTCTCTGATGTTAAACAGCCCTATACCTTAGTCGCCTTGTACGACACTGCCTGGGAAGAGATGGGGTGATCTGCCAGGAACCACGCGGCTACCTTGATAAAATGAATTTCATAAAAATATTAATATGCCTAAATAATTTTTTTTAACTATTTCTTTAAAGGCGTGAACGTTACTTGCGCCATGTAGGATTCACCTTCATTACACTTTTTTTTTTTTTTTTTTTACGTGCGCAAAATCCCCACGGATACCTCCCCACCGGAGCCGGTGGAGGAGGTTATGTCGGACTCGAACCGACTAAAACGCACGCCGCCTGTGGGTCGTTTCGGTTGCCGAAGGTGAGGTTGACAGGCATATCCCTCGCACCCCGGCCGACCCAGGGCCATCTCTCACGATCTGGCCCTCTTCTCGGGTGTGGGGACCACAGAGTCCCCAACTCGTCCCCGGAAACGGGGAGGCGCGCCACGCGCGCCGCCGCCGCGGCCTGCTTCTGCAAGGGTGACAGGCGGCTTCACCTGTCACCCCCAGGCCGGCGCTCATGGGGGGCGGAGGTCGTTCATCGACCTCCGACGCCCGAGTTGCCTTCGTGCGCGGGCAGCTTGTCTAGCGATCCTTCGTCGCTCCCGCTGCCGCTCCCGCCCCGCCTCCTTCACGAGCATTACTTGCTCGCAGAAGGAGGCGCCGGCCGCCCACGCATCCGCGCAGCGAACCATCGCCGCGAGCAAGGTGGAGAGCGTGAGAACCCTCACTCCCAGGGCCGCCACAAGCTCCCGCCTCGGCGTCTCCCACGCCGGACACTCGGTGAGCGTGTGCGGACCTGAGTCCTCGCTCGCGTCGCAGTGATGGCACTCGGACGTTGGCTCTTTCTGCATCCGACGCAGATACTTTCCGAAGCATCCGTGCTCGGTGATCATCTGCGTCAGACGGTACGAGAGGCTGCCGTGTGGCCTCTCTAGCCACTCCCCCATGATGGGTCTTACCGCCGTTACTACGGCGTGCCCTGCGCTTGGTTGCCCAAGTCGTCTCTCCCAACCTTCATTACACTAGAAGGCGCTGTACTCTTCACCATACTTATGTCATACAACACTTTTCTAATTCCAGTTGATGGGAGACACATGCACTCGCGGCTGCATGTTCTGTTCCGTCAAGACGTCCCGCAAGCCCCCGCCGCTCGATCCCGAAGAGCCGAAGAACACTGCCCATGCTATCAACCAGTGGGGACTCGGATATATTGTCTTAACTTCGGTAGATAGAGACGGTAGGTATGTTGCAAAATATTATAAGTCAAAAATCATATATGTATAGACCAATATATCGACACTTACAAAACGTCAACAAAAAAGGAACATGAATATCAGTTTATTTATTTATTTGGACAACCAGTAGTTGTTACATTAACACTTACATCTAAAACTTGCAACCATAATATTAAGTTTAATGCACAACATTTTAAGGTATCACAGTGTGCAATTAGTAACACTACAACTGGTATGAAAAAATAAACAATACTCAACACAAATGGAAAAGTATACAACTAAGAAAAGTTTAGTAAACATGTTTCGTATATGAGCTAAATTAATTTAATTTCTGCTACTAACCCTAAGCAACTCCATAACAGCCTTTTTGAAAAGTGGTAGCGCATCGGTGAATACATCCACATTCCCACACATTTCATTGTATATCTTCGACAAACGGGATATGGTTGAATGTTGTTTTAAGTTAGTTCTAGCCAACGGCTGATGAAACAATCCTATGTTTACTTGAGCACGTCTGGGCACGCGACGTGGTACTCTAAGACCGAACGAATTCAAGAGCATCAAACAGTCGAATTCATTTCTAACCACCTTAAATAGGAATACCATGTCATGTAGTTGTCGCCGTGTTGATAGGCTATCCGTTTAGTAAATGGACCACCGGTTCGAAACGCAGCCCCGACCTGAGAAGACTCCGGCAGGAAACTCAGCGGGCATTTCTTTTTTTTGATCTATTTACAAACATACACTTAGTCTACTTAATCTAAATACAAAAATTTACTTGAGTAGCATATTTATACACAGGTAAATCCCTAATTTCATTAGGGGGCTTGTTAAAAAAGCGTATACAGTTGCCCTGGAATGAATGACTAATTTTTTCAAGTCGACTACCACAGACTACAAGATTGTTTTTGTGTCTGGTATTAGAACAGCGGATTTCTCAATGAGACATATAAGACCCACTAAGATATTGGGGACCCAAGACAACGTTCAAGCTTGGTATACCTGGTGATACACAGACACAGCTCTAGCAAAGGTTTTTACTTTTGAAGTTTCGCTGTCAGATGACAGTCGTGTATGTTAAAGGTAAACAATAAAATGAATAATGCTTCAAGACAGGTGTGTCAACTACATCGTCACTTACCAGTTAGAGAGTGAGATATTAGGAAAATGCAGGCAATATTGTTGAATAGAGAACTATGCTATGTTTCAGTTAGTCACTTTTAACTATACCCATGATAGGTTATAGGTTGACATTCTGTTGTATGTACCTATTCTGTATATTCCCATGCGCTGTCGTAAAAGACGACTAAGGGATAGGGTAGCTTAACATCCGATAGATATATACAGCCCAGACTCAACCTCAGATGTTTGGCTCGAGTCAACAATAGTGCCTGGAAAACGGCAAAAGGCTCACCCCCTATTACGTGGCGTTTTTTTTTTTTATACCACTTAGTTGGCAGACAAACACATGGCTCACCTGATGGAAAGTAGTTACCGTGGCCTATGGACGTCTGTAACACCAGAGGAGTCACAGTCGCGCTGCCAACCCTGTAAGTACAGAGTTTCTGTGCCGTCAGTAGAAGACAAATCAGGACAAGCCTTTAGTCTTCCCACTGACGGCACAAATTCTCCAGTGACCTCTGGCTACCCTACTCACCGCTGGGAACACAACACGAAGTTATTATAACCGCGGTATTCTGTAGGGCGGAGGTACTTCCCCAGTCGGACTGCTCAATCGGGCGGATATACCGCCGTGTCCTACCTCCTTTAAACCTCTGCCGGGAACCACGCTTCGAACACTCGTGATTATATGTATGTGGGTGTAATACTCTGTAATGGTGACCCTCTTTCCTAAGGCTCTGCTTTCAGCTCACCATCAGGCGAGGTGAAGTCATATTGACATGCACTAAACAAAATTTATGCTTTTATAATTCACAGACTTACCTGACGGAGGGTCTGCCCATATAGCGGAAACTGTCAGAGAAATCAAAAGACAGTAAGTAGTCTTACATTCATTACACACGTCCATAGGCCATAGTAACTACTTTCCATCAGATGGACCGTGTGCTTGTCTGCCAAAAAAAGGGATGTATGCATGCCATCTTTCAATTAATTGCCTTACATTTTTGTTATACCACTTAGGAGGCAGACTAGCACACGACCCACTTAATGGAAAGTGGTTACCGTGACCTATGGACATGGGTAACACCAGAGGAGTCACACTAGAGCTGCTGACCTTGTAAGCACAGAGTTTCTGTGCCGTTAGTGTAGAAGACAAAGCAGGGCAAGCCTGTAGTCTTCCCACTGACAGCACAAAAACTCTCCACGGAGCTCTGGCTACCCTACTCACCGCTGGTAGTCACCGGTATTCTGTATTCCATTTCATTCCAGGAACAAAGAGATCCTGGTGGAATGCCTGGTACCTGACTTCCGCGGTAACCGCGACAGCATAAAAGACATCGCTCACTGCGGCCTGGACGTGTACGCACATAACATCGAGACTGTGGAGCGCCTGACTCCGTTCGTAAGAGACCCCAGGGCTACGTGAGTGGTTTTATTATTCTAAACCTTAAGAAACGACTCATGAAACGTCTCCTAAAACTAGACAGAACAACTCTAAGAACGATAATGAGGGCAATAACGAGTCACTGTCCCATCCACAAACACCTACACACCATCGGTGTTACGGACAGTCCCCTTTACAGGGGGTGTGTTGTTCGGCAGCGGGAGTGACGAAGGATCGCTAGACAAGCTGCCCGCGCACGAAGGCAACTCGGGCGTCGGAGGTCGATGAACGACCTCCGCCCCCCATGAGCGCCGGCCTGGGGGTGACAGGTGAAGCCGCCTGTCACCCTTGCAGAAGCAGGCCGCGGCGGTGGCGCGCGTGGCGCGCCTCCCCGTTTCCGGGGACGAGTTGGGGACTCTGTGGTCCCCACACCCGAGAAGAGGGCCAGATCGTGAGAGATGGCCCTGGGTCGGCCGGGGTGCGAGGGATATGCCTGTCAACCTCACCTTCGGCAACCGAAACGACCCACAGGCGGCGTGCGTTTTAGTCGGTTCGACATAACCTCCTCCACCGGCTCCGGTAGGGAGGTATCCGTGGGGATTTTGCGCACGTAAAAAAAAAAAAAAAAAAAGGGGGTGTGTTGTTGCCGAGGAAACGGCCGCCCACGTAATACTGGAATGCGAGGTAGTAGCCCATCAACGATCACAAATCCTCGAGTCATACAGAGAGAATCACAGTGAGGTCGCTCCGCGAAGCCTGTGAAGCCTCCAGTAAGCTTCTGTGTTTCTGGGCGGAGCTAGGCTGGCTGCTTTAACCAGTACTCCGCAAGCATAATGGGCTAAACAAAGGAGGCTAAGTGCGGACAAAAGAGTCCCTTACCATTCCATTCCATTATTAAGAGTTCCTTACCATTCCATTCCATTATTAAGAGTCCCTTACCATTCCATTCCATTATTAAGAGTCCCTTACCATTCCATTCCATTATTCTAAACCTTCCGCCCGCGGCTCCACCCGCATGGAAGTCGGATAACGCTACCTTCGCTCACATCTCCGGTTGTACACAACCAATTACGATCATACAAACATAATATTTAAGTCTATGCAAAACTTTTTTTATCGGGTGGAAATCGGCGGGAGTCGTTATGTCCCCAAGGGTTAGGCAGAGGTGAATTAACACATTGAATTCGGTCCGATATAATAAGGCCATATTATTGCCGTCTTCCGGGCACTATTGTTGACTCAAGGCATGCATCTGAGGCTGAGTCTGGCCTGTATATATCTGTCTGATGTTAAACAGCCCTATCCTTTAGTCGCCTTATACGACACCGCATGGGAAGAGATGGAGTGGTTCAAATTCAGCGAGAGTGACGACATCTGAGATTAGTTTTGCCAATACCTCCCCATTGCAGGTATCGGCAAACGCTGCGAGTTCTGCAGACAGCTAAAGAGATCAACCCGGACCTGATCACCAAGTCCTCCATAATGTTGGGGTTCGGCGAGACTGACGCGCAGGTGGAGCAAACCATGAAAGGTGAGTCCTACATCCTCAATTGAATCTCTTGTTCCATGTAGTCTAGGGCTATATGGAGCCTCCCCGAAGGGGCCATCCCCAGAGCGGCTCTTCCGCAACCTGAGATGGCCCTGGTTAGCCAGGGTGCAAGGGATATGTTTTAGACAATCTCACACTCCGGTATCTGAAGAACCAAGACGGCGTACGATTTTAGTCGGTTCGAGTCCGATATAACCGGTGAGGGGTATCTGAGGCGGTTATGGCCTCTGTGGCGTAGCGATAGAACGTTAAACTGCTACGCAGGACTGCTACCCGGGTTCGATTCCCGCTCAGTGTAAATATTTGTATGCATGAATATGTATATTTGCGTCGGTCTGGGTGTTTCTATGTATAATATGTATATATTGAAATAAAGTTTTTAAGTATGGAATCTAGAATGCGGATAGCATTCTAGATTAGCTATGCTTACCGTGGGTCTAGATAGCGTTGTGTGAAATGCTGTAGAATATTTATTATTATAATTTATTTATTAAGACACCGTTCGGATGAGCTGGGGTGGTGTATTCTTTCTCCGTCACCATTCGAATAATATATATTAGTAACCTTCTTATTATTTATACAGACCTTCGCGAAGCAGGCGTCGACTGCCTGACCCTAGGCCAGTACATGCAGCCTACCAAACGTCACCTTAAAGTTTTCGAATATGTGACTCCGGCCAAGTTCAAGCAGTGGGAGGACCGGGGAGGCGAGCTGGGCTTCCTCTACACCGCCTCTGGGCCGCTGGTGCGGTCGTCGTACCGCGCGGGAGAGTTCTTCATCACTAGCCTGCTTAAAGACCGGAAGGCGAAGAGCTTGTGACCTGAGGAGTAGCTTTTTTATTCAATTAGTGGAATTTTTTTAGTAAACGAATGGAATATGGAATTGTGAAGTGCTTCAGTTTTAAATACTCTTTAATTTATTGACTGGTGACAATAGTACCACCACTATAACATGGTACGTGTCTATAATCCCTCGATTTCACCACGAAACAAGTTTTTTTTTATACCACCTGTTTGGCAGACAAGCAAATGGCCCATCTGATGGAAAGTGGTTACCGTGGCCTATGGACGTGCAGCACCAAAGGAGTCACACTCGCGCTGCCAACCCTGTAAGCTCAAGTAGCCAAGCACCCTGTAGCCTGTGACATTTTGCAACTTGTCAAACACATGTTTTTATACTTTGGTGAAAACGAAGGATAATGGAGACTCTCTTTCCTGACGTTTTGCCTGTAGCTTACCATCAGGCGAGGTGAAATTACATTGACATGTCCACATAAAAAGAACTAAAATAGTTATGTAGTTAAATAGATTATTAGAATCGTTTTCTGACAAAAAAAAAATTTATTCATTTATTATACACATCTTGCAACATCATTACAGAAAGTTTCAGTTCAATTTTTTAATAAATTTTTTTTAAATGTATTAAAAAAATTAGTGAAAAATTTTTAGTTCAATTTTTTATACACAATACTATTTTTTTAATACATTTAAAAAAATTGTGTAAAAAAAAATGAACCAAATACAGTTAATGATTAGGTACAATAATAATCACAAGGGCTGGTAACCGGGCAATTTTTGATTTTATATTCCATGGTTATGCAAAATAGCAATTTTATTGTTGTAATAATGAGATTGTACAGGTAGTCAGTAGATAGGTAGGTAGGTAGGTAATATCTATCTTTCTTTCTTTTTAATCTTTTTGCACAAACAGACAAAGATTGTACAAAGGCGGACTTAATGCCACAGGCATTTTCAACAGTCAACCTTAGGGTGATGCAGAGATATTTATATTAAAAGTAGGTACACGAAGTACCTTTATCGTACCCGTCGTTTGACTTGGCACTTCGGATAGAAGAATAAGAGCTTACAGAGTCGCCAGCGCATTGTAACGCCTCTGGTGTTGCACACGGCCATGGTAAACACTTCCCATTAGGTAGGCCGTGTGCTTATCGGCTACCAAAGTGGTATAAGAGGCTTCTCTTCTTTTTACAGCAATAAAGAATAATCCTGCTATAGTTTTAACTACTCTAATAAGATATCAAGGAGACAATTGCTATACAAAACTCAAGCAAATGATTTTAGCCGAAAGTGAAACTTTTCTTCTCAACATGCCACGTCGAAAGTTGGATACTATTTAGTAGCAATATATATATAATAACTTTTTCACTGATACCCCCACCACAGACGGTGGTGGGGGAGGTTATGTCGGACTTGAACCGACTAAAACGCACGCCGACTGTGTGGGCCGCAGGTTGCCGGAAGTGAGACATATCTCTCGCACCCCGGCTGGCAATATATATATATATAATAACTTGTAATTTATTATTAAATTATTGCTTGTATATTTGTAAAGATAGTGTATATATGTCGAGATCTGTACAATATGTAATATTAGATAAATATACTGTTGTTTTGTTTGCACTGTTAATAAAATATATTATTTTTAAAATGGTTTTTCAATTTCTCATTTCTGAAATAGACCTTAACGGCATCACAATAACATTGAAATGGAATTTATCTCATATCGTAGGTTTGTTTTTATATCCACGGTAATTTTCATCACTACAATTTCTATTTTATATATACATACATACATAAAGGGGTAGGCAGAGGTGCTAGTACCCACATTTCGCCAGTTTATGTTTAGGTCCTAATGGCGAGACTATTGCCATTAACCGGGCACTTATAAACCTGCGATAAATACACACATTACTTCGAAAGGCATCGAAAAGTCATTGGTGTGTGCCATGGTGAAACCTGGGACCGAACCCGAGACCTAGTCTCTGCAGTCCATGACCCATATCACTAGGCTGTCTCTTTTATATATAAATATATAACAATAAACAACTATTTTTCTTTTTTTTATATAGGACACGCCAACTTGACCTCACCTCGCCTGATGGTAAGCTAAAGGCAAAGTCTCAGAAAAGTGGATCACCATTACAGACACTAAGTAATGCTACAATGGTGGCACTCAGCTTGGCGGCCTCATCAGATGCTTTTTCACGCACCGCTTAAAGGCCCCGGGACTGTAGGAAGAAGGAAACGCGTGTGCTGGTAATGAATTCCAGGTCTTGGTGGTGCGGCAAAGAAAAGAGTCTCCGAACCGCTTGGTTCTTGCTCGTATATTCTGCACAGTGTGAGGGTGACATCTAAGGCCTGCACGTGTTGTCCTATGTAGGAAAGGAGATGGTGGGATTAGTTGGAAGAGCTCGTCAGAACACTCACCGTGGTAGAGACGAAAATCGCAAAGTTACATTAATAGCACTGTATGTGAAAGGGTACCGTGGGTCTGTAGCGTAATTTATTACCTGAGCCCCGATTCAAGGCAAAACCGCTGTCTAAAATGAAATGGCATTCGTTACAATGTCAGCAGTACGGCAGTGGTTTTTGCTATCACATAAAATTAGCAGAATCGGGATTCTTTAGGGATATGATAAGGACTTTGATCTTATCACATTTATGATTTTAAGAAATTCTAAGAAAAGTGCGTAATATGATGTCAAAATTTTGACATGATGGACATGCGGAGAAAAAATGGCGCACATTGGGCGAGGCCTATGTCTAGCAGTGGCAAACAAAGAGAATACAATACTACGTAAGAAGAGACGGGACTTCCATAGTGCAAAATAATCTTACGAAATGTCAAATCAGGGCTAACTGAACGTAGCCAACCTAACAACTGTAACACATAGGTACAGGGTTGCCAACATAAGGGAAAAATAGAGATGTGCCCTTAATATCATTTGATTTATTGATATCGACTAAATTAATCGATATCGACTAAATTAATCGATATCGATAAATAGTGGTCACTGATTTTTAAAATATAATTTTATATTTTCACAGACGCTATACTCCATTTTTGAACTAAAGTACTTCGTCATACAAGTTATATGTTGAAAATGAATAAGCGTTTAAATTCGCGGAGGCAGTACACTTAATTACAAAAACAGAATATAGGCATATACAGTTGGGCTTTTAAAATGATAAGTTCATAAAATCAGCATTGAGCAGTGGACTGCGGTGGGGTAGTTGATTGATCGTTTGATTGACATACGGTGACTACCATAGTGTAGAAATTTTGGTCGGTATGGCAAGTAAGTTATACATTCATACTAATATACATTCGAAAGTAAAACCGTCTATATGTCTGTTCGTTACGCTTTCATGTCTAAACCACTGAACCATACATGTATATAATCATGCCTGTGTCCCCGGAGGGTTAGGCAGATGTGAATTAACACCCACATTTCACCACTCATTTAATCATATCGTGGAATATTTGTCTTGGAATTCGGTCCCACGTAATATGGATGAGCCTATTGCCGTCTTCCGGGCACTATTGTTGACTCAAGTCATGCATCTGAGGCTGAGTTTGGACTGTATATATCTGTCTGATGTTGAACAGTCCTATCCCTTACTCGCCTTGTACGACATCGCATGGGAAGAGATGGGGTGGTCCAAATTCTACTCTGTCTGAAACCACGCAGCCAATTAGGTATTAAAATAAATAAATAAATGGATTAGAGCTTGGGAAGAGGACATAGGCTGCCTTTGACGGGGTTGAAATAGGGAATGGAACCGTGAATGAAGACGTAATTTGCGAGGATAACACCATGAAATTTTGTATCATACTTACCTACCGACTGAGTGTGGATGAAATAGGAGACTAAAAATATTCTCGAGTAGAGCATGAAAAAAATAGGCTATTTGTTAGCGATAAGCGACATCATCGCAGGAGAACGACGGGTAACAGCTAGCTCAATGGAGAATTTTTGTGCTATCAGTGGGAAGACCAAAGGCTTGTCCTGATTTTGTGTTCTGCACTGAAGGCACTTAAAATCTCTGTTACAGGGTCGGCAGCACGGATGTGACTCCACTGATGTTACACACGTTCATAGGCCACGGTAACCACTTTCCATCAGGTTGGCACCTTCTACACATTGAATAACACTTTGAACTTTTCCCGGTTTCACCTCACGACACATTCTCAAAGGTTTGTATTGGCGGTTAACCGCCATGAGGCGAAACTGCTCAGGTGCAAAATATATAGTGGAGAAGTATCTACAAAGTGTCTTATTCAATATACCTATGTAAAACATAAGTTACGAGACAAACGAAGCTCTGGCGCGCGCGGATTGTGTTGTAATATGAGCTTGTCCAGTAGCACCACGATCCTCAGAAGACACCCAAGATACACGTTTCTTGGGTGTCTGCGTGTATAAAGCACGTTATAAGTTTAAGATATATGTCCCGAAGTGTACCTATCTACCTGTAATACAGCGGCGCATACGCATGGCTGCGCGCATCGGGAGCGAAAAAACCAACACCGCGCGTACTGAATACACAAAATGTAACTAATTCTACTCGTGACTTGTGTGGAGGCAGGATGCTATGCACGTTACAGGATTGGATGCGGCATAGATTATTTTACTTGTTACTTTTTACTGGCTTTGTTTGAATTTGAAACTGCCGGGTAGATACATTAAGGCGCGTCTACAGCTCATATTTTTCACAACAAAACATTGTAGAAATTCACATCTATATGATTTTTTTTAATCCATATATTCACCCAGACTTCCACCAATGTGCGTGGTTAGCGTAATAAACCTTGGTGACTGGTAGAGAATGCGTATGGCATTAAGTCCACCTATGTATGTACTTGTGCATAAAGTTCAATTTATAAATAAATAAACGAAGGAGTTTGGTCAGAACTGAAAAATTTGTTCCAAACAATGTAATGCAATGGTCCCAGCAGTATTATCTAAATAATCAAAATATTTTTATGATGTGCTGAATGCATTTGACACATTGGAAAAAGTATTAGTGATAAACATCATATATATTTTTTTAAACCATAGCGACGTGTTATCTCTACAATGTTTTGTTGCGTGTTTTTACTGAAAATGTTGTGATAAGTATGCGCTGTATCCGCAACTTTATGGTCACAAGTGAGCGTTTTAAGCCAGCCACACACGCATTATCAATACCAACTTTGGTGGTAGAACAGAGTATAAATTATGTAGGTCTATGTTAGCATTGATCAAATATAGGAGCTGGAGGTTGATTTTAACCTACTTAATTTTTTTTCTTTGTACCGTTTAAAGACAGACAAGCATGCGGCCCACCTGATGCGAAGTGGTTATTATGGCATATGGCCATGTACAATAAAATAAAATCCTGGGTAACAATGTGCTTTGAAAAATAATGCTAACGAATTGTACTTATTGCGATTTACAGCTGCGTTAGCGCGAAAACGTCTCAAACTATCATAACTGTGCTTTCAGATACCATATCCTCTACAATATCTTCTTGCATCCATGCAATTGATGCACGTATGGTCAGCAAACGGCGTGTGTTTGCTCTGGGGCGGGCTTTTTGTCCGTCCGTGCGTCCCGCCACTGTTTAGGGCAAAGAACATCGGCACACTGTCAATATTCTTAGGGGTAGACCGGGCCCGCTCAGGTGAAAAGAGAATCGCCGCTCGCCGTGTAGAGAATAATTTAATGAGGACCTATTGGAAGGTGGAAGTAGCGACTACATACTTAGTATTGGGGACTAATATTAAAAATTGATTAAGTATCCTATGTTATTCTTTTCTAGCCTCAGTGGCGTGATGGTAGTGAACGCGGCCGCTTAGCAGGAAGCCCAGTGCAAATATTTGTTTGCATAAATATGGATATTTGCATTCGGAAGCACGCTAAGCCGATCCTGGTTGCGACGAAAATCTATGGCAGTCGTTATGGGTAGTGGAGCTCTTAAAAAAAAACCACCGGTCTAGCTACAATGCTTTTATATCGCCTTTGGGTTGTGAAAATCAGAATGCAGTCGCTTCACGGAAAATTTCAAAGTTCAGCCAAATCTGCAATTAGACTGGTGAAGCGGTCCCCAGAACCCGAGGTGAAAGCTTCTTATGCGACGGCGATTAACGCTACGATGAAGAAGTTATTCTTTTGTTAATCCTATATTATATATATAATATATAGCGGCCATAATAACTTCGTGTTGTGTTCCCAGCGGTGAGTAGGGTAGCCAGAGCTCACTGGAGAATTTGTGCTGTCAGTGGGAAGACTAAAGGCTTGTCCTGCTTTGTCTTCTACTGACGGCACAGAAACTCTGTACTTACAGGGTTGGCAGCGGGACTGTGACTCCTCTGGTGTTACAGACCTCCATAGGTCACGGTAACCACTTTCCATCAGGTAGGCCGTGTGCTTGTCTGCCAACTAATTATATAAAAAAAAACATCTTAAAAAAGGAAGGACTTTTTTCAAATGAAATTCTTTTAAGTATGTTAGACATTGCTCGTGATCATTTATTGAACTGGGAAAACCATTAAACTTACGACACCATTACCGACACCTCTTGTGATAGATTCTCAATGTATTTATTAGGAATCATCATCAATACTAACTTCTTGCCAGATTTTTTTGTATACAACTTAGGTTGCAGACAAGCACACGGCTCACCCGATAGAAAGTGGTTATCGTAGCTTATGGACGTGTGCAACATCAGGGGAGTCACACTCGTGCTGCCGAGACTCTATAAGAACAGAGAGTTTCTGAGCTGCTGATTGTTAGTGCAGAAGACAAAGCAGGGCAAGCCTTTCCCACTGACAGCACAAAATCTCTCCAGTGAGCTCTGGCTACCCTACTCACCACCGGGAACACACACGGGGTTATTATGACCGTGGTATTCAGTAAGGCGGAGGTTGGACTGCTCAATTGGGACTGGATTTTCTAGAGATAAAGAGAAATAATTTTCTAATGAATCTACTTAACTAAACCTTCCATAACCACTTGTAGCCTTTTTATCAAGAGTCATTAACAAAGTAAGCTAGCATTGTAGCATAATTGAGCTCCGCGTCGCGCACCGCCGCGGAACGTCTGGCGTCAATGTTCCGCGCGTCAGAAGTCGCCCAACGGTAAAATTGTCGCCGCACCGTCCGTGATTCCGCTTTTGTTGTGGGCTATGAGTAATTGCGCTAGTTGCAAACTCCTGCAAGTCGAAATATTTGCGAATATGTAACTACACTGCTTAGCTTATTGTCACCTTGGGACTAGAGGCTTGTATAATAAAATAACAAAAAAGATAATCTTGCTACTGGGTGTTTTTCAGGTGAGGTAGTAACGGACATTTTATTTTTTTATATATTACCTATTTATGCTGCGTGGTTCCCGGCAGAGTAGAATGGACCATCCCATCTCTTCCCATGTGGTATCGTACAAGGCGAGTATCCAGCCCAGACTCGGGCTCAGATGCATGGCTTAATTCAACATAGTGCCCGGAAGACGGCAGCGATGAGTAGGGTAACCAGAGCTCACTGGAGAATTTGTGCTGTTAGTGGGAGCTTTGTCCTCTATACTTACGGCACAGAAACTCTGTGCTTACAGGGTCGGCAGCGTGAGTGTGGCTTCTCTGGTGTTACACACGTCCATAGGCCACGGTAATCCCTTTCCATCAGGTGGGCCGTGCGCTTGTCTGCCACCTAAGTGGTATAAAAAAAAATAGGCTCACCCCCTTTTTTTTTTTTACGTGGCACCGAATTTAATGATTGGTGAAGCGTGGGTGTTAATTCACCTCTGCCTAACCATCCGGGGATAAAGGCGTGATTATTATGTATGTATGTATGTATGTTTTTATGTCGTCAAATTGACTGCATTGGGCCAGATGGTAACCTGGGATGTAGTCCAAAGAAGGTTTTGCACACCTCCATAGGTCACGTTAACCACTTTCCATCAGGTGGGCCGTGTGCTAATCTGCCACCTAAGTGGTATAAAAAAAATAGCGGTCCCTATTTAGTTGCCTTCTATTTCATATTTACCTGTCTATTTTAGATTTACTGTCACTGCACTTAAGTCGGAAATTCTGTAGCAAAAAGATCTTTTAATGATTACATTTTGGAAGAATTTATAAAAAGGTGAAACTTATTCTTGCAAAACTTGCTCAGGACTTGAGCCCGCTATAATGTGCTTACTCATATTGGGAGTCAGCTTTTATGGTTTGTTAAAAAATACGGATAATCTTATCAGTTCTTCTTCCTGTGTCAGTGGGAAGACCAAAGGCTTGTCCTGCTTTGTCTTTTACACTGACGGCACAGAAACTCCTGTGCTTACAGGGTTGCCAGCGCGAGTATGACTCCCTTGGTGTTGCACACATCCATAAGCCGCGGTAACCACTTTCCATCAGGTGGGCCGTGTGCTTGTCACTTGTAAAGTGGTATAAAAAAAGGACAACTGACAGCACATAAACTCTCCGTGAGCTCTGGTTACCCTACTCACCGCCGAAAACAGAACACGAGATTATTATACTGTATGACTTGTGTCCTCATCCCATTCCGTAAAATGTCCAAAATATCACCTTTTTAAAGGAATTCAGGTAACCGATGTATCACAGAATTGCTAATCAACAACACATCCGTACAGTTCCATTACGCACTCACAATAATATATTTAAAACGCTCGAATTTTGCCCGATTGAACGACAAGCGGGCCCGTGAGTGAGCACCGTGTCGGTTCCCACACTTCCCACACAGCTCATCAAGAATGCGCCTCTGAATTTTGAGCGTTCGAACAAACATGTCCCGAAGCCTCGACGCGTATCGTTATATATAGCTCGTGAAATCTAATTTAGATGGGATGTATTAAGTGTTATTCGATAAATAAAACCCGACTACTAAAAAATCACGCTCTAATAACAAGTGTTAAACAAGAAAATATCAAGGATAGCCGTGGTCATATGCCACATTTCCCAAGAATGTGTTATTTTGTTAGACTAAGTGTCATTTTCTTGTTTAACACTTTTTAGAGCGTGCTTTTTCAGTAGTCGGGTTTTAGTTTTAAACCTATTTTTTTTGTTTATATTATTTTGAGACAAGCAATATGTATAATTTATATATATTTGAAATGTGCTTACGAAGCCCTTTCAGTTGATACTAAACACGATATTTCTCTACATTTATTTTTCTCAAATTTATTTTTTAAACTTCAAGACTGCTAGAGGGCGCCACAATATATTCAGTGATACATTATTTAGGCTATAACCAGCGGACGATCAAGACGCTTCTAACGATATTTGTCCAGTTCTAATAAGTGGTTGCAGAGCTATGAGGGAACAGATAAACCTACATACATACATACATAGCCTGTCAAAATCATAACCCTCCTTTTGCTTCGCCCTAGTCGTTTAAAAAGATAAAAATCACCTCCCTAAGTTGCACAAACTTCTTTGTTGTTGAACGTGAACATTGAAAGGATAGGTTATCTAATTAGGCGTATATAAAGCTAAAAATTCGTTCATATCTAAAACACCGGATAATCAAATCCAGTTAACCCTGAGAGAAAATGATCACTTTTGACCACTCTTTTTAATTTCATTTTCATATCAGTATCAGAATAAACGGGATATTTACCATGTTTCATTATTTTGAGTTTCCGATATTTCGGCGCTGTTGCAAAAATCGGAAACTCAAAATAATGAAACATGGTAAATATCCCGTTTATTCTGATACTGATGTCAGTGACCATGATAGTTTAAATACCTATATTCATTTTCATATCCATTTCTGTTCACAGTGTAAAAGATTGCCATCGCATTATGGAAGTAAACCTTTGCACGGAGAATTTGATGTGAATGTAACCTTGTCAAGGTATTCATTTTTTGTGTCATTATAAAAAGTAAACTTTTTTTCTATTTATATATTTTAATAAAAATATTTATATGAATAACACTATCTAAAAATATATATTAACAATATAATCACAAAAAATAGTTTATACCTGTAGACACAGAAAAAATAATAGTACGAGTACTGTAGATATTATTACTCAATCTAAAAAGAACTAGGCAATACTGAGTTTGCCTGACTTTTCCATTTACGAGGGCGACTAGAATCGTATTTTAAAATATAATACGCTTTTATTTTGGAGAATTCCGCGAATGGCTCTGGGGAGAGAAAGCTAATTTCAATTTCATTTAGTTCTGGCGCGTTTCCATGCGCTGGCCATAGAGTAGAGTGCAGAGCAGCAATGCACTTGTGGTAGATGCAATTTTGAGAAGAATTACTGTGTTAACTGGTAATTCCTAGCACAAGAGGTGCCGGAACAATAGGTCTAAAAGGGCCACTTTAATGGAAGCATTTTAGGATAATATTTTGTCATGCGGCGATATTTAGAACCTGCTTAGTGAATTAATTATTGTGTATCAGCTCATATGAGTGACCATTTTACGACTTTTTATAGGAATCTATTGAGATCTACTAGGAATTCATATAGTAACACGTTTTAGTAGAATCGCTCATGTGGCGATTTTAGACCTGCTAGCTACAAGATGATAATCAGACCAGTGCAGTGGCCTAAGAAGGCGTGTATCACCTCACCTCCGCAGATTTAAAAAGGCCACTTTATTGAAATCGAATCAGGATAATATTTTGTCACACCAAATTAGGATTTGCTTAGTGAATGACTTATTCTGATTCTGCTCATATGAGTGACCCTTTATGAATTTTATAGAAATCTATTGAGATTTACTGCGAATTCATAAAGTTACTCGTTTTCAGCTAAATCGCTCAATGTGGCCTTTTTAAACCCGCATGTGTCTTACACGTAGTTAATTGTAGAATTTGTATTCTTCCTTACTACAGTCCCGGGGCCTTTAAGCGAGGCGTGAAAAAGCATCTGATGAGGCCACCATAGTAACTTGCCACGTGACGGACGACGAACGGAGACCCTTTTTCCTGAGAATTTGTCTTTAGCTTACCATTAGGCGAGGTGACGTTGAAATTGGCACGTCCTGTATAAAAAAAAGAAGTTAAAAGGGAAAGAAAGGTAGGTATACCTACATATATTCACACTTTTAAATCCCACGGTACGAGTATTAACACGCACATTTCCACGTAATAGAGGACGAGTCTATTGCTGTCAAGTGGCCACTCTGTCATGAGCTGTTTGTTTACTATCGAATTGAGAGCAGCCAATTCTTTAACCATCTACGATAGACTCAGGCTGAGATGGAGCGGACACAACTTCACTGAGAATCAACGGGGCAATCATTTACGATAGGCATAATAAAACGGAAAAATTTCCCAACTAGTCTATGTAACAGTGCAGTTCGGCACAGAACTCTCGGGAGTGGTCGGGTTCCGTAGGCAGATTACACCCTGTCTGAGCCCCAATACGCAATTTCATTGTCAGAGGATTTCGTATTTTTATCGGCGATTCTATCCCTGCATTTACTATCAGACCACTTGAAAAGTCTTAAGGGATTTTTTGTTTGTTAATAAAAGTAATAGTGTCTACCTGTATTATCTGTCTGTGTTTGCGTCTAAATGTTGGTGCTGTGGGCTTATCATGAAACTTTAAAACTGGTCAAAAATGAAACGGCTGTCATTTTTTTTTTAATATTTTTTTTATAAAGCAGGCAAGGCGAAGTCTAATTGACATGTTGTCAATTAGACTTCGCCTTGCATGCTGTAATAACTTTGTAATACCATATAAATATAAACGATTACAAAGTTTCATTTGCAGTTGGTAGTGTGACATCAGTTCAATTATTATCTGTTTTAAACGTTCATGGTGCGGGTATTGAAGTGGCAATAAGCTCTTCAATCAACTACCCAAGCACTAAAAGTATTTGATAGTAGCACGATGTGATATTATGTGTACTTATACTAGTTTTGACAAAATTTACCGTTTTCACCCCTTCGGCCGTCTAGGAAACCGGAGTTTCGTATACAGTTTCCTTGAAGGCTTTTTAATTACGTCTACGTAACTGGTTTCTATGAAGTTTTTTTCATACGTCTACGTAACTAGTTTCGAAGGAGTATTTATCCAATATCCCATAAGCCGCCTACGTAACTCAGAGGGAAGAAAGCGAAACCTTGAAAGAGAGACTGATTTGACTTTCAATCATTCAATCAATTATACTCTTGCAGTCCACTGCTAAATATACACCTCTCCCAATGAGCACCATTACTGCTGATTATCCGCTTGCCGCAACCAGTCGGTCCCAGCTAGCTACCTTTATTTCGCTTTACTATCAACTAATTCATAGATTAATTATGAAATTTATATAATCATAGTCGCCATTTGCCTGCCCTTGTCCAAACTATTGGGTCAACATTATAATTTTTATTTATTTATTTAAACTTTATACACAGTACAAAAGGAGGATTTAACGCCAAAGGCATTATTATCTGACAGTCTACCTTAGGGTGATGCAGCGATGCATTAAGGTAGATGCAGGCAGTAGAATGAACTATTATCCTGTGATACAGTCTTTAACTAGTACAGGATGCAGGAGATCTTTTCCACTGCATAACATCTCGTAACAAATTGTGCGTATACCTAAGTAAAACAGTGGAAAAACAAATTTGTAACACATTTTATAAATAAATAAATAAAATAAAATAAATAAAATAAATAAACGATAATATTATTCTCTAATTTATACATAATAATGATATACATTATACATACACGTATCATTCTCCTCCATACATTTCTGTGAGATGTCATCTGCTCAGTTACCTACTATCTTTCTTACTATATTATATTCTTTCATCGAATCAAAGCATACCTCTGCTAATGAAGCTCTTTTCACATGTTGGAAAAAGCCCTTTATAACTCAAAGAATCAAAGAATCAATTTAATTTATTCAGTTTAGGCACACAAAGAGCACATATGAACGTCAAAATTTTACAATTGAGTATGTCAAGAAATAATATTAAAACATTAAATAATGTACAAATAAACCATTGGAAAATGATTCTTTCGCTGGTTCGGTAGGTTAGTTCTACTGAGAAGATACCAGCAAGAAACTCAGCGAACTATATTAGAACTAGATTATTTTTCTTCTAAACTAAACTTCACGGTGCTATAAAACTACAAACGCTTCAACAGAAATATCAAAATTCAACATACAATTACGAGCCATTATTATGTTGTTAACCAAAAATAAATGGCTGTACTTTTAGAAACACAATAAAGACTAATAGGAATCATAAATAAGTTGAGAACTAGGGTCATAATTCCCGAGTTACGCGCACAGTTCGTTCTGCGAGGTGACGCGGGACAATTTAAATTGTGCCACATTTTGTGGAGATATCAAACCACCCTCACTCTTGGATGATTCATATTATTCTCTGTCAAGACTTGATTACGCCGGCAATATTGTTAAGGAGGGTATACATTGCACGATTAGTCATGTTTAAATGTAAGATTTCATTTAAAATTACGAAATTTTAGTAAGGTATTATTTATAAAATAATATTTGTTTAAAAAATAAAGCTTCTACGCGCTAATCTCAGGTAAGCCTACCTGAAACTATATTATTTAACTCTTCAAGTCGCAAAGGTACTATCCGTGCGATTTGAAGTTATCTTTGCGACCTTTGAAATAATGTAGCTGAAGATGTAGTTTGTCAATAGGTTTTTTTTGTGAACGATAAAAACCTTTTGTCAGTTACTTGTTTTTCTTATACCACTTTGGTGGCAGACCAGCGCACGGCCCACTTGATGGTAAGTGGTTACCGTGCCCTATGGATGTGTGTAACACCAGAAAAGCCACACTCGCGCTGCCGACCCTGTAAGCACAGATTTTCTGTGCCGTCAGTGTAGAGGACAAAGCAGGACAAGCCTTTAGCCATCCCACTGACAGCACAAATTCTCTTCCTCTCAGCACAAGGTAGGTATCTTATCGTGCTCATAAAGCATTTACATATTACCTTAAATATCAACAAAAATATTTTAGAACTAGTTGCATGAATATAAAAAATAAACAAAGTTGCAAACCCAATTTTACCAATCTCCAAACAAGGTCAATACTATAACATCTTCTATTAAATAGAACCAATCCGAGCATAAATTTTCACCAGTGTGCACTCTCCTTGCTCCAACCACCTCGTTAGAACTTGATTAGAGACACCACAATGCGATAACAAGGCAGGGTTACAAGCCAAAACTTCTGATTATCTCGTTTATTGCTTGTATAACTTTTTAAAGAAACGTCCTGCAGTATTAGAAATATAATTGTGTATCAGGAAATAATACCGGGGGCTGTGTCTACGATCAAGTTGACAATTTAGTTATACAGAATTAGCGTGATTTTGTTGTTTTGTTCTTGCTATTGATTTTGTATACTGAAAAGAGTTGTTATAGATGCCTTTTTTAAAGTAACCTCACACATTGTGACCTGAGACGGTGCGCACTGTGCGGTATGAGAGAAACTTCATCCCACGCACCTTCAAGCTGTGGAATGACCTCTATGCTACGGTTTTCCCAAGCGCCTACAATATGGGGTTCTTCAAGAGGGGCATCAGAAGGTTTCTTCATGGTCGGCAGCGCGAGTGTAACACCCCTGGTGTTGCATACGTCCGTAGGCCACGGTAACCACTTCCCATCAGGTGGGCCATGTGCTTGTCTGCCACCTAAGTGGTATAAGAAAAACAAGTATAGTTTAGTTATACTATCCTAACAATTGTGTTTTGCTAATTTCTTCAAGGAATCGCATTCGTGGCAGCTACCCGTAATATAATGATGCTGATGAGCTCTTCCAATTAGTCCCACCCTCCCCTTTCCTATACAGGACAACACGTGCTTAGATGTCACCCGCACACGGTGCAGAACATCCGATCAAGAACCAAGCGGTTCGGTGACTCTTTCCTCTGTCGCACCATTAAGGCCTGGAATTCATTACCAGCTCACGTGTTTCCCTCTTCCTACAGTCCCGGGTCCTTTAAGCGGGGCGTAAAAAAGCATATGATGAGACCGTACTGAGTGTCACCATTGTCACACGGTATGAGTAGGTAATGGTGACCCTCTTTTCTGAGACTTTGCCTTCAGCTTACCATCAGGCAAGGCGAAGTCTAATTGACGTGTTCTATATATAAAAAAAAAATCTCCCTTTCTTTCCCGGGTCCTTTAAGCGGGGCGTGAAAAAGCATTTGATGAGACCGTCAAGCTGAGTGTCACCATTGTCTCATGGTATGTGTAAGTAATGGTGACCCTCTTTTCTGAGACTTTGCCTTCAGCTTACCATCAAGTAAGGCGAAGTCAAATTGACGTGTTCTATAATATTTAAAAAAACTCGCATTTTCTATAATATATGTTTTTAAATAAAAACAATACTTTGATTTATTCTATCGCGATTTATTTCCAGGCGAGCTTAGTCACATGAGCAAATCACGTGAAACTTAAACACATCATGCAAGTTTAGCCTTCCATTAAAAATAGTTATGTATAAATATCTTGAACGTAAATGTTTGGGGTATGTATTACGTAAATCTTTAACGTTTACGTTTAAGTTAAAGGTAATAGGTTAAAGTTAGGGGACAGCTTGAAATTGGCATATTACTCCACAATGGTTGTGCAATCACAAATGCATTAGTCCACTAGAGGCGAAGTCACTCGGGCGCCAGTATGCAAACCTACTCGGCTCGGTAATCGAACCGGGCGTCTCGAGTGATTCTACTTACTTTACATAATATTTACTTACTGTACTACTCGGTATGTGCTAGCTTGGAGTATGGATTTTGAGATGGTTGATTTTAATGGCTTAATTTAATTTCCGCGTGGTTTCCAGCAGAGTATAATTAGGGCCACCCCATCTCTTTCCATGCGGTGTCGTACTAGGCGACTAAGGGATAGGGCTGTTTAACAACAGACAGATATATACAGCCCAAACTCAGCCTCAGATGCATGACTCGAGTCAACAGTAGTGCCCGGAATACGGCAATAGGCTCATCCCCTATTACGTGGGACCGAATACAATTATTGGTGAAATGTGGGTGTTAATTCACCTCTGCCTAACACTCCAGGGATAAAGAAATATATGATTTTAATGATGTCAATCTTTTAGAAATATTTTAGTATTGCAACATCTGTAGGTCTAAAAAGATCACTTTATAACTCACGTGATTCAAATCTTTCTACAGACACGGGACCTAAGCGGGGTGTGAAAAAGCATATGATTTTTTTTATATACACGTCAATTAGACTTCGCCTTGACTGAAGGTAAGCTGAAGGCAAAATCTTAGAAAAGAGGGTCACCATTACCTACACAGAGGGTCACCATTACCTACACACACATGACGAGGACGACATACATTACCATGTTACAATGGTGACACTCAGCTTGACGGCCTCGTCATGTGTGTGTAGGTAATGGTGACCCTCTGTGTAGGTAATGGTGACCCTCTTTTCTGAGACTTTGCCTTCAGCTTATCATCAGGCAAGGCGATGTCTAATTTACGAGTCCTATATAAAAAAAAAACGTAAAGGAATAATATTTTGTCATGTGGCAATATTTTCACTGTGATTCTACTCAAATAAGTGACCCTTTTACTAGTTTATAGGAATCTATTGAGATCTACTGAAAATTCATAAAGTTACTCGACAGGATTCGAACACGGGACCTCTTGATCGTTAGACCGACTCCTTAACCCCTAAGCTACTGACGGTTAAATATAGATTTGTTTTACCTATTGATGTGCCCATGATTCTGTGAAACACGTTTGTCATTTGCAAATGCACGCTGTTTTATTGTAGATCAAACACAATTTAACGGTGAGAATATAGGCAGGGAATTCATCTTCACACATTGCAACCTTAGACTGTGCGCACTATGCGGTATGAAAGATACTTCATCCCACGCACGCTAAAGTTGTGGAATAAACTCCCTGCTGCGGTTTTCCCAAGCGCCTACAATATGAGGTTCTTCAAAAGGGGCATTAGGAAGTTTCTTCTGGGTCGGCAGCGCGAGTGTAGCGCCCCTGGTATTGCATACGTCCATAGGCCACGGTAATCACTTCCCATCAGGTAGGCGGCGTGCTTGTCTGCCACCTGTGTGGTATAAAAAAAGGAAATAAGACCCACATTTCACCAATCATTGAATTCGGTCCTAAGTAATAGGGAGGAACGTGCGCAAACTGGAGCCGGTGGAGGAGGTTATGTCGGACTCGAACCGACTAAAACGCACGCCGCCTGTGGGTCGTTTTGGTTGCCGAAGGTGAGGTTGACAGCCGTATTTCGGGCACTATTGTTGATTCGAGCTACGTATCTGAGGCTTAGTCTGGGCTAAATATATGTGTTTGATATTAAACATGGGGTGGTACAAAATGTACTCCGCCGGGAACCACGCGGCTGAGTAGAATTTGGTTAAATAAATACATTTGAGTGTATACCATTCTTATAACAACAGCAATCTGATTATGTCGGCTGTTTGGGTCCATGTTGACTGGATTTTGACTCGGAGATAGTTAATTTTATAAAGTATAACTTGCACTTCTTTACTACCGGACACACAGACAAAAGCGCGGGTTTGATTCTTAAAAGTAAATTGTGTTAGAAAGGCTTTTATGCAATTTAAGAAAACTTGGACGATAAACGAGCTTCGAAATGAGCTCTTCGCTCAACTATGCTACTCAAGTAAATTTTGTATTGAGATTAAGTAGACTTAGTGTATGTTTGTAAATAGACCAAAAAAAACAGCCCCGCTGAGTTTCTTGCCGGAGTCTTCTTAGGTCGGGGCTGTGTTTCGAACCGGTAGTCCATTTACTAAACTGGTTTACATGTTTCCTTTTTATTGACGTTTTGTAAGTGCAGATTTAATGGTATACGCAGAATAAATAATTGTTGACTTTGACTTTGAAGCACCAACTGTAAATAAATGTAAACCCCGTTATTATAACATAGTAAACAAACCCTTCAATCTTATTCCTTCGAACTATATTTTTTATACCTATACGTTCTTCTAAAACTCCTTCACGAGGTATCACGAGCTCGTAAACTGTAAATACCGGTTAAGGATCCAAAGACAAATGGAGCGCCTTATCTCCCAGCGATACGTAATCAAGACTAATACCCTCCCGCCAACTAGTTAAAAGGCGAAGCCCCGCGGAACTGCTCGAGACATTGATGAAGATTTTGTGCTTACGGCCAAATTAACTCATTGCTGAATTACCAGACAGCTTTATAATATGTTTATATTCACTCTGGATTAGAATAGGGGCACCCCATCTCTTCCTGAGAGTGTCGAACTCACTTCTGACAAGAGATAATTATTATTACTATTGCGCTTTGGATGCAGTGGTAAACTTAGCTTAAGTAGAATTATTATTATTCACGCCAATAAGAAATCATATTATTATCATATACTGAACATCAAAACTATGATTTTGATTTCTCTTAACTTATATAAAAGGCGCTGATAGACGAAAGCATATATGTACTTGTAATCTAAAGAGCATTCTTGCGAATTGTTTTTTTTTACTATTGGTTGGCTGACCAGCACACGGCCCACCTGATAGAAAGTGGTTACCGAGGTCTATTGACGTGTGCAACACCAAGGGAGCCACCTCGCGCTGCTAACAATAAATGTTAATGCTATATAATTGAAAAATAAACGAGAGCGTTTCAGCGAGTATCTTATCGAGCTTATATATGAGCGCGGCGTCAGCGCTGCCTAGCGGCCCCATCTGAAAACCAGCGCTGCGCATACTCCCAGTGTGCGTAGCGTTTAATGCTGAGATGGGGCCCTATTTAGGTTCACACAGTGTGAGAGTATAACTAGGTTAAGGTTAGTTGTATGTATAGTAGTTAGTTTAGTGTTACTTATAACACACTGTGAAAATCAAAATAAAACATTTCTTTCTTTCTTTCTTTCATTCTGGCGAGCATCTCACGAGCATTTTTGCGACAGAGCATCGCCTAGAGCGTTCGCTAGAAAGATCATGAATATGTTCGTAACGGTGTTTAGCTCTGTGCTTGGTTGATTTGTTGTTTAGTTCGACCAATTAAAAACGGCGAATGCTAGATGTCCTTACAAATAATAATAATAAATAATAAATATTCTACAACATTTTACACAACGCTATCTAGACCCATGGTAAGCATAGTTAAAGTTACTAGCTTGTGTTATGGAATCTAGAATACGGATAAACATACTTAAATACTTTTTTTTTTGTAAATACATACATATTATACATAGAAACACCCAGACCAATGCAAATACCCATATTCATGTATACAAATATTTGCACTGAGCGGGTATCAGTCGCGTTCACTACCGCCACGCCACAGAGGCTTCAAAGGAATGCTTCAGTGTATCAGCGCCTATATAATTTCAGACTATAACCAAAACTTTTAATAACTACATCGTTAAATATAGACCTCCCATGCCTGTCAGCTACGATAAAATTAAAAAGTAATAAATATGTAAACGAAAAAGTTTCTAACTGAAGACATCGTTGGAGCAGAAACCTTCGGTTAACTTTTATTAAGGACCCCTTTAAAACGAAATTTGATTTAAGAGAGAAAAGATTTCTTGATCAGTTCCGTGTTGTAAACTCACCTCGATGATGTTATGAGCGGCTTAACTGTATGAAGGCATTAAATTCCGTAGTTATGATAGTTACGATGCCACTTTCATGTAGGTATATACAATAGCAATAACTGCAATAAATAAAGTGTCCTGGTTCGAACATGTAATGTCGTAAGGAAGGCACTACAGTCCATCAAATCTAAGAGGTACCGTTTGACGTTTCATATTTTTCAAACCGAAACAACTTTGTTCATACGTACATTATTCAGTTTCGATAACCTTTTTCATAAAACCATGAATTTAGAAAGATTTCATTATTGTATCTAAAAATGTACAATTCTTAATATCTAAATGTAATTGAAAACTTTCAAACAAAGCAAAATAACACATATTTACACAGTAAATAATTTCTAATAGTTATATTCTTGACCGCATTACAAAGTTACGTAGTTAGGTCACTGCACGTAGTGTTGGGACTCTTCGGATACACTTGTATGCAAAAAAATCGTTTACATATACGAAAAATCGAATGTATTATTTACAAATTACACTTGACAACCAAACAAATATTTTTTCATGTGAATGGGATTTATCTCACATATTACGATTACATAACTAAATAGTTATGTAATCGTAAAATATGAGATAAAACCCATTCACCAAAAATACGTATTTATAAATCAAATATATTTGCTTCTTTAAAAAGTTGTCGAAAGCGATTTGTCGATTTTTGATTTTCGCGCCCAAATAAGTCGGGGTTTCTCGCGCTAACGCTGTCGAAATAGTAAATGGAGTCAGGGATAGTGTTTTTTACATTTATTTTTGTGTATGATAGTATGGGTTTGCATATTACAGAGAAATAAACAAATTTTTAACAAGCACATCCATTGATTTTACAATTACAATTTTTTCTTCTAAGTCTTATTTCTACGTCTAAAACTAATAAAAATAAGGTATGTAGAACCCATTCACAAAAATGTTGTTGCCTGATGTTATAAATTAACGACGTTACTGCGCGACCGCATAATGCACTGAATACACAGATACCCTAAAATAAATTAATTTAATTATTTTTAGGTCAATAGGCAAAATCGCAGGTGTCCAAGTCTCTACAATTTTTTTTTTCTGGCAACACTGCCAACTACAAGCGCACGCGGTCCGCTCGGTCGGTTCGGCGTCAGCAGTCTCTCGCCATCTTGGAAGCTGACTGTGCGCGTACTTGCTTTCTCGTTTGTGTTTTACAATTTGTGACTTGGCTATTACTTTTCTGGACTGATCATTCTTTATCCGTTTACCTTGGCAATATTTATACTGGACTCCGAACTAAGCAAGTGTTTATTAATAATGTCGAAAAGAGGACGTACTTTGAACAGCCAGGCTCGTGAATTGGTGGTGAAATTACACGAGTATTTTGAGCGTGAATCTCAAAATGGTGGACTTCTACTGCCAGTTACACAAGTTCGGGATCGCGTCGGTGAAGCTCTCGGTATTGGTAGCCGCACCGTTGGCAAAATATTAAGTGAAAAATATGGGCCTTCGGGGAGTGACAGTAACGTACTTCACACACCGAAAAAACGAAAAAGAAATAAACCTGTGACAGGCATCGATGAATTCGATAGTCATGCTATTAGAAACCATATATACGGGTATTTTACAAGAGGCGAATTTCCAACATTGGCAAAGTTATGTGCAACTTTAAAAGATGCCGGGCTGTATAAGGGAAGCATAGAGTCGTTGAGAACGGTAATAACAGGAATTGGCTTCAGATACAAAAAAGTTGACAAACGAAAAATTGTTATGGAGCGACATGACATAATTATGCAGCGACTAACATTCCTGCGCGAAGTTAAACAAATTATAAACTGGGATAATGTAATATTTTTGGACGAAACTTGGCTAAATTCCAACCATTCTGTGCCGAAAACATGGACTGATGATTCTGAAGCTTCGTGCTCGAAGGTGCCGATAGGAAAAGGTGGACGCCTCATAATATGCCATGCTGGGTCAGCGTCTACAGGCTTCGTGGAAAACTCTTTATTAGCTTTCCAATCCAAAAGCACTAAAGAGTATCATGAAGAAATGGACGCAGTAAGGTTCCGAGAGTGGTTCTTAAATTTATTACAGAATATCCCTCCTAACAGCACAATTATAATGGATAATGCCCCATACCACTCTGTGCAAATTGATAAAGCACCTACGTCAGCCAATAAGAAAGCAGATTTGGTGGCATGGCTGCAAAGAAAAGGAGTGGATGCCGACATGTCACTATTAAAAGCTGAATTATTACAGTTAGTGAAATTGCATAAACCACCAAAACCGACATATGTAATTGACCAATTGGCCGAAGAGCACGGGCACAAAGTCATACGACTTCCTCCGTACCATTGCCAATATAATGCCATTGAACTGATTTGGGCCCAAGTTAAAGGTAATATTTTATAATATTATAATAATAACACGAGTACTTCTAACATTTATAATTTAAACAATGGTTTTCGTCTGCTATCAAATAGTTACATTTTTGTTTTACAGGTTATGCAGCAAGACACAACACAAAACCACCCTTCAGTGTCAAGAAAATGGAAGGTTTATTAAAGGAAGCATGTGCCCAAGTTACACAGGAAGATTGGAGTAAAGTAGTACAAAAAACAAAGAAAATAATAATGGACGACTTCGAAAGAGACGTACACTTTGATAATGTAATGGACAATCAACTGGTCATTAATTTAAATGACGATGATGACGAAGACGACGATACTAGTACTAGTAGTGAATAAAAAAATATCCTAAACATTTCTTTTATTTAATTATAACAATTGATTTCTTAAAATTCGGATATTATAGTAATCGATCTCTTAAAGTTCGGATATTATAGTAATCGATTTTTTCATCCCATCCCTATCATTCAATTGTCAGAACTGTCAAACGGTACTTCTTAGATTTGACGGACTGTAGCTATGGAAGTGGATGACTACAAGTGAAGAAGGAGACCTAAAATGAGGTGGATGGATTGTGTGAAAGATGATATGGTTAAAAAGGGAGTGAGTCATGAGAGGACTGCCACTAGAGATGAATGGAAAAGAACACATGTTGCGCTGAACCTAAATAAACTTGGGATAAGGGCAGGAGGAAAAAAAACTGTAGAGTTTAAAAAATTTAAATAATATATTATCTATTATATATATTATCTTGCAAAAATTTCCAACGATTTGTTAGACGATGCAGTCATTTATTGCTTCAATATTATTGTATGCAATAGGCAAGAAATTTGTATGGCGTAAAACTGCCTTTTTCAGATTGTAAAGGTGTTTAGTCGTAAATCGTGTAAATAGATATATTCATATAATGTCTATAATTATTTGCACAGAGTGGGAGTCGAAATCACGACCTCCGTGTCTCAGTCGAATGGTCTACCGCCACATTACAAAAGTTGGGAGTCTAACCAAGACTTCATCTACTATAGCTGTTCAGGACAAGTGCCTGAAGGTTTGTGAACGCAATACAAGCGACGCACTGGTGCAACTATTTTTCTGTGCGACGTGAAGTAGGTAGACTAATTTATTAAATTGTTACCCTACTTACTTGTCGTTAACATGGAGAAAGGATTACACACGTACAGTTCCAATCGCTGCATTTTTATTTTATTATAATTCGGAGTCTAATCCTAAACAATCACACTCAAACATATCACAGGGTCATAGAAGGGGCAAAAAAAAACACATAATTTCGGCTAGTTTCTACAAAGCTTTGTTGAAAGTGTAAAGGCTTGCACAATAAGCGCAAAACCAACTCAAAAGCGTACAATTAAAAATACCTCTGTTTTTAATCTGGAGGCATTTGAAACATAAACGCAGTTTAACTTGAAGTAGAGAATAGTTATAAGGTGTCTAAGTATGTTGTTTTAATATTATATTTGTAACTTTAGTTCCTCAAGTTGTCAATAGATGACTGAATGTCTGTCTGAATCGCGCTATTAAGATTTTCAAACATGTGTTTAAATAGTCAGAGGTTAAATAAATTAGGTGATTCCATTCTGAGTGTGGTGTTTCATTTCGGGATACTTTTTGTGACGTGTACATTTGGTCCTTCTTGAGCCGATAAAGGATTGGAGTGCACTGTCCGCCGTGGAGCTATATTGCAGCGGCACAGTAGGGGTGAAGAGTTGAGTAGTGCAAGTGTCCGCACGTGTACAATTGGGCTGTACTGTGCTGTGCATCAGTGGCGCCGCAGTGAAGTTGCAGTAAGCAGTATCTGCAGTGTGAGGGGACAGTTGACCTCCTCCTACCTCTTAGGCGAGCTACGTATCACGTGAGTGGACAGTGTTTGAAATGATTGAAGATAAACTGTGAGTACTTTTAATTATTATGACAGTGGATTACTATCGTGATAAACAATTAAATTAAAAAAGCGCAAAGTTTAAGTGTTAGTTTGGACTTAGAAAATTTCGTGTCAGTTTGGACTTAGTAAAATTTGAAGTTTAGTGCATGGACTTAGAAATAATTTCTTAAAAAGTGAAGAAACGGGGAACCTATGCCCGATTTTGGTTGGAATTGCACTTGGTAAAAAAGACTTGTAAAATTTTCGAGTAGTGATATCTGCTTCAGTGACTTAGTGCAATACAAACTTGTGATTTGAAGTACAACTTTTGTTTGCACAACATGGAGGCGTTCGACAAGGTTCAATCGAACACAAGTACGGCTATTACCCGAGCACGTTCTAACTTCAAAAAATCTCCAAAGGAGAGAATTACACAAAGTTACATTGAAGTAAGATTGGAGAATTTGGAAAAGCAGTGGACATTGTTTAATGACACACATTATAAGATCCTGCAAGAGGTGGCGGAAGCCGCATATGTCGCATCTAAGTATTATTCTACTAACCTATATCAGTCTACAGAAGAAATATATTTCGATTACAAAATAGAACTTAAGGAAATGTTTACTAAACTAAAACCACAAAAATCAACATTGCAGAATTCTACTACTAATGCTTCAGATAAGTCATATGATATCAAATTACCAAAAATTTCTTTACCAATGTTCTCTGGAAATTATTCAGAGTGGATAAGTTTTCGAGATTTGTTTGTATCCTTAATACATGGTAACAGCAAATTGGATGATGTACAAAAACTTCATTATTTAAAAACTCATTTGTCTGGGGAAGCGGAAAGTCTTTTACGTCACATTCCTATTACTAGTAATAATTACTTAACTTGCTGGGCACAGTTAGAAGACAGATATAATAACACAAAATATTTGGCAAATTGTATATTGAAGCGGTTTATGACCCAAAAAAATATTGTAACAGAATCTGCCCACGCATTAAAGGAATTGTTGGATACATCTAATGAATGTTTGTATGCATTAACTAATTTAGGGATTAGTGTTGTTAATTGGGACATAATGCTAATATATATTTTAAGTTTAAAGTTAGACAATGAGTCACGCAAACAATGGGAATTGAAAATTAGTGATACATCCAATCAGTTACCTACATTTAAGCAATTTCAAAGTTTTCTTGAACAAAGATTTAGAGCTCTCGAATTCTTAGATACTGGTAAGGTTCAACGTAATGTAAGATCACAGCGTAATATATCTTCTGTAAAGGCACACTCGGTGTCTACAGCATTGTCTTGTTTGTATTGTCAGGATGATCATAAAATAGCAAACTGTAAGAAGTTTTGTCAAGAAGACGTTGATACACGACGTAAGTTTGTCCAAACGAATGGCTTGTGCTTTAATTGTTTAGGAGTTAGTCACTCAGTATATTCATGTCGCCAGTCTACAAGGTGTCGTTTATGTAAGCGTAAGCATCATACTTTGCTACATTCTAAAACCATCTCGAATTCAGTTATTGAAAAGAATACGGCTGTTCAGGCTTTGGAGAAAGATGTTACTACAGCCCTATTAATCAACCCACCTCAGAGCGAGTCCACAGATATTGTTAGTTGTTTCTCAAATAGTCAAGGTCAAGTACTATTAGCCACTGCCTTGGTAAAGGCACAGTCGCGTAACGGGACCGTTTTTGTATTAAGATCTTTGTTAGATCAGGGATCTCAGGCTTCGTTTGTGACGGAGTCCATGGTCCAGCTATTAGGTCTTGAAAAAATACCTACTAGAGGTAAAATTACAGGCATTGGTGGTGATCAATGTCAATCCTTAACTTCTAATTCAATGGTTGTTATTCAGGTTCAGTCACGTGTTGACCCCAGCTTTATCGTTACAATCAAAGCTTATGTTTTGAAAAGATTAACAACTCTTTTACCACAGGAGAAGGTAAGGACTCAAGTTTTAACTACAATCTCGTCTATGGAACTAGCGGATCCATCTTTTGCTACCCCAAATAAGATAGATCTTCTTTTAGGTGCCGAAGTTTATGGTCAGATAATATTGGAAGGATTAGTCAAAGGTCCGCCTGGTTACGCAGTTGCGCAAAATACCAAACTTGGTTGGATCCTTTCTGGCCATATCGGTAAATTCAACCATAATGAAACAAGTCATAATTGTATTAGCCTGCATTCTACGCAACAGGAGGAAATTGAACTCTTAAAGAAGTTTTGGGAACTAGAGTCAGAACCTACTTGCGACTTAGGAAACACGCTATTAACTCCAGAGGAAACGCAATGTGAAACCCTTTTTTCAGCTACAACTAAACGAGATGAGTCTGGTCGGTATGTGGTAAAATTACCATTTAGGTCATCCGATCCTAGTTGTAAATATGGCGGTTCACGGGATATAGCTATGAAACGATTTTTTATGCTTGAAAGACGTCTATTGAAAAATCCCGATTTAAAGAAGCAGTATTCAGCTGTGATAAATGAATATTTGTCACTTAATCACATGGAGGTAGTGCAGGATATCGACAAGGAGGACGCAGTATATTTACCTCATCACGCTGTTGTACGTAATGATAAAAGTACTACTAAATTGCGTATCGTATTTGACGCTTCCTGTGTTGATACAAACGGCAAGTCCTTAAACAGTGACTTAATGGTAGGACCGCCATTGCAACCTGACATGCGTCACATCATTATGCGTTGGCGTTGCCACCCCATCTGTCTAGTGGCAGACATCATTAAAATGTACCGGCAAGTCAAGGTATCCAAAGACGATGTGGACTATCTCCGAATACTATGGCGAGAAAGTCAAGACTTGCCAATTCAACACCTACGACATTTACGGGTTACATTTGGCACATCTTCAGCCCCATATTTAGCAGTTCGATCACTGCAGCAGTTAGCTAGAGATGAGGGAACAGAATTTCCATTAGTTAGAGATAAAGTACTAAGTGATTTCTACATGGACGATCTCATGTCGGGGTGTGAATCAGTGGCAGAAGGGTTAGAAATATATAGAGAGCTAACCGAGATGCTAAACCGTGGTGGATTCCAACTTCAAAAGTGGTCTAGTAGTAGTGAACAATTATTAGAATCTATTAAGGATGCAAAATTAGAATCAGAAGGTAGTTTTGAAATAAAAACAGATACAGTTTCAAAAATTTTAGGTCTAATGTGGAACAAGAAAACTGATGAGTTTGAATATTCTGTTCATCTTCCGGAGTTGGAACCACCTATAACCAAACGTAAGGTCATATCGGACATAGCACGTCTGTTTGACCCTCTGGGATGGATCGCTCCCGCTATTACTACTGCTAAAGTTTTTATCCAAAGACTGTGGTTGGCTGGAATTGAATGGGATGAAGAACTGCCTTCCAGCTTACTCAAAGACTGGATTGAATACAGAAGTGATCTATGTAAGCTCACCAGGTTTCGACTACCCCGTTGGATACATTTACGTAGCAATAGTCATCGTTTAGAACTGCACGGTTTTTCAGATGCCTCTAAGGTGGCATATTCCGCTGTAGTATATTCCCGTGTAATAGCTCCAGATGGAAAAATATATGTAAACTTAGTAACGTCGAAGACAAAAATTGCGCCTATAAAACAAGTGTCGATACCCCGTTTAGAGCTTTGTGGAGGGGTTTTGCTGGCCAAACTACTTCAAGAAACAGCTACAATTTTAAAGGTTCCAAAGCAGCATTTACATGCCTGGACAGATTCCGAAATTGTATTAGCTTGGCTAGCAAGTAACCCCAGTCGTTGGAAGGTATTTGTTGCAAACCGGGTATCCGAAATAATTAATATTGTAGATCGAAGTCAGTGGGCATACGTGTCGTCAAAGGAGAACCCGGCAGATTGCGCTTCACGAGGAACAAAACCTTCGGACTGTGATAGCTTACAGCTTTGGAAGAACGGCCCTAGGTGGCTACAAAATGAAAGGATAAATTATATAAAGGGAAAGATGGAGGAGACTAGTTTAGAAGAAAGGAAAATTAAGATAAATTGTCACGCAACTAAAACTGATGAAATGGATGACAGTATATTCACAAAATTTTCGAAATTTAACAGATTGGTGAGAGTAATAGCATACTGTAGAAGAGTCATAAAGAGAAGCAAATCAGAAGATGAAGAACACAAAACTACTTGGCTAACTACTAGAGAACTAAATGAATCTATACTTACCTGCGTGAAACTCTGCCAGTATCAGTGCTTTAGTGAAGATATGAAATTACTAAAATCTAAAGGAAATATAAGCAAAGCAAGCAAACTTACCTCATTGAGTCCCTTTCTTGACGAACAAGGTATTTTGAGAGTAGGTGGGCGCTTACAACAGGCTCCTGTTAATGATGACATGAAGCATCCTATTCTTATTCCTTACAAATCTCACTTCACAAATCTGTTAATTGGAGAAGCGCACGACAGAACCTTACATGGGGGGCCTCAATTGATGCTTAATTATTTGCGGTCCAAATATTGGGTTATAAATGCAAAGACGCTCGTGAGGCAATATGTTCATAAGTGTGTAACTTGTATTCGGCATTCAGCTAAACCAAATCAGCAACTGATGGGACAACTACCTAAATCCAGAGTTACAGCTGGAAGACCTTTCCAGAGTAGTGGTGTTGACTATGCCGGTCCAATAAATATCCGAGCTACCAAAGGTCGTGGTCATCATTCCACAAAGGGGTATATCTGTCTGTTTATTTGCATGGCCACTCGGGCTATCCATCTTGAGGTAGTTAATGACATGACCGCTCAAAGTTTTTTAGCTGCGTTCAAACGATTTGTCGCTAGACGCGGTAGAGTGCTAGATTTGTGGAGTGACAACGGTACTACATTTGTTGGCAGTGCTAAAGAGTTAAAAATCTTATTTGATGCTGAAAAATCGAGTATTGCTCCAGAGATAGCGGACTTTCTTGGTACCAATGGAACTAATTGGCATTTCATACCCCCCCACGCTCCAAACTTTGGAGGGTTATGGGAGGCAGGTATTAAATCCACCAAACACCACTTAAAGAGAGTGATAGGCAACAGTACGTTAACCTTTGAAGAAATGATAACTGTGCTGAGTCAAATTGAGGCATGCCTAAACTCTAGGCCCATATCACAATTGCCTAACAATCCGGAGGAAGGGTGTCCATTGACACCAGGCCATTTTTTGGTAGGTGAACCGTTGGTGACTGTACCTGATTTCAACTACGAAAACACAACTATTAGTAGTCTTAAAAGGTGGCATCTCACTCAGAGGATGGTACAAGATTTTTGGCGTAGATGGTCTTTGGAATATCTTACTCAATTGCAACATAGGTATAAATGGACTGACCGCACTCCTGAACCTAATGTCGGGGACGTAGTTCTAGTTAAGGAGGATGGTCTTCCACCTGCTAGATGGCTATATGGATTAGTTGTTAAAAAGCACCCAGGTTTGGACAAGGTTACACGTGTGGTTTCAATTAAATGCAATAATAATGAAATCAAGAGACCTGTGTCTAAATTGATTCTTTTGCCTGTAACGACATGATAAGTAGTTTTGTTTAATATTTACAACCAGTATTGATTCATGACTTTTATTGAGTTACTGCAACTGTGTTTTCGTTTCTTGTTTATACGTTATATTTTGTTGCTTACTAGCCTGTATGTTTATTTTAAGTAACAATTGCTTACACATGTGATTTTTATTTATGCGCTTTGCGAATGTGTTTGTTCACCACGTGAACAAGGGAGGAAATAAAAGCAGATAATTGGTTTGAGGTCTACTTATTTCCAGAATAACTGTTGGTACAATATTTCTTAAGATTATAAATAATTGATGGAAACAAGTGCCAAGGAAGGTGGCTAGCGGCAAAGTGAGTTGGTACCTACATTACGAAGCGAAGGCGCGCGCGACCCGCTGGAAATGGCAAACTAAGTTTACACAAACAACAATGAATCCTAAGAACTATGACATACAAAATAGTTTTTAATGACGCGGGCGCCGCGAATCCACATGATTTATACAAATCAAAATAAATAGTTTGTAAGGCGCGGGGACCGCTAATTTCTATTTAACAAAAATAAATATATACGGCAAAGGCGCCGCTAAACTATGTAGAATAAACTAAAACACTATCCGTAATAATTGTTATACATATTACTACTTAAAATAAAAGTCTTATAAGGCGTAGGCGCCGACATCCTCCCGCCGGTTGAAAGCTCCGCAATAGCTTTCAAGCTTCCCTGAAGTCCGCAGGGGGCAGAAGACAAATGCGGTTGAGAGCTCGCCGAACTATCCCGCGCGCCGTGGAAATGTCGGCCACACGCGGTACACCGTCGGAACCAGGGAACAGCTTGCTGACTCGGCCTAGACGCCAGCAGAGTGGAGGTGCGCTGTCGTCCTTCAGCAACACCATGTCGTCCAGCTTCAAGTCTTCCTGCCTTGTGCGCCATTTGGTTCGCTGTTGAAGCTCTCCGACGTACTCTTTGGACCAACGCTGCCAAAAGTGCTGGCGCACCTGCTCGAGCTTCTGGTATCGGTCCCGCTGGTTGGAGTTGCTATCCTCGAAAGCGGGCGCAGGCAATGCAGTAAGTGGCCTGCCAATCAAAAAGTGTCCCGGGGTAAGCGGCTGTAGGTCATCGGGAGAAGGACTGAGAGGACATAAGGGGCGGCTGTTGAGGATGGCCTCGATTTGCGAAAACAGAGAACATAGTTCCTCAAATGTTAAATGTGCCTGCCCCATGACTCTACGTAAGTGAAATTTTGCAGATTTTATACCTGCCTCATGATACCCACCAAAGTGAGGAGCGTACGCGGGGGTAAATATAAACTCAATGCCTTGCTGAGCTGCGAAGTCCAACATAGTACTGCGATTATCCTTAGAATCAAAAAACTCTTTTATTTCGCGAGCTGCGGCAATAAATTTGTGCCATTATCACAGAATATTTTCTTTGGCAAACCCCTGCGTGCGATAAAGCGCTTGAGCGTTAACAAAAAGGCTTCCCTTGAAAGCTCACTGACTGCTTCCAAATGAATGCATTTATAGTTAAAACATATAAAAATGCACAAGTAACATTTAGTTATTTTACATCCCCTGCCCCTTCGATCGGTTATAAGGAATGGCCCGGCGAAATCAGTGCCAACGTTAATAAAGGGAAAATTAGGCATGACTCTCTCCGGTGGCAAATTGCCCATAAGATTGTTCATTGACTTGCCCCTAAAACGACAACATACGAGGCACCCTCGAGCAATGCGTCTGGCTAGACTTCTCCCGCCTATAGGCCAAAATCGATCTCGTATAGACGCAAGAAGCAGCTGTGGACCGGCGTGCATTAAACGCTCATGTTCCCGCTGAAAGAGCAGGGAAGCAAAACGACTGTGTGCATGTAGAAGCATAGGGTGTCGTTTGTCAAAATCGTAAGTAGATGTGGCAATGCGTCCACCCACACGAAGTAGTCCCTCTGAATCAATGAAGGGATTGAGAGATGCAATATTTGATTTAGGTTTAAGTGGCTTGTTCTGAGACAACACATTTAAATCTGTCTGGAATGAATGCTGCTGTGATAGTTTAATCAAAATATTCATAGACCTTTCCAATTCTGAAGCCTGTAAACAGCCAACCAATTTGTCGTTTTGGTTTGCCTTTTTGGCATTATGAAATAATCTTAGAATGCGAGCATACGCGCGTTGAGCTATCGATAACTTAGAAATCCGAGAGAGATCGAACGGATTGATGACCGCCTCCCCCGTCAAAGCGGGATGAGCCTTGACCTCCGGTATCTCAGCCTCATTACAGTGCTCAAAGGATGGCCAACGTGACTCGTCCTGCTGCAAAAATGAGGGACCTGACCACCAAAGGGGTAAATCGGCAAGTTGATCCGGTTCAACACCACGCGAGACCAAATCCGCTGGATTTTGAGACGTCGGTACGTAACGCCAAGAGGCACTGCAAGTAAGTTCAGTAATTGCGCCAACTCTATTAGCCACAAAGGTTTTTAAGTTTTTGGAAGTCTGTAGCCAACACAATACTACCTTAGAGTCAGTCCAATAAACTTGGCGGTTTATTTCAAGCCGCAACGCCTGAATGACAGCAGAAGTCAGTTGCGCTCCCAATAAGGCCGCGCATAGTTCCAAGCGAGGAATTGTTGTAGGTGCAATGGGCGCTACGCGCGATTTTGCGCATAGTAGGCACACTCTTGTTTCTCCCTTCGCGTTTATCGATTTCAAATAAATACAAGCTCCATACGCTCGCTGAGAAGCATCACCAAAACAATGCAATTCGATATAAATAAAGTTATCTATTAAAACATGTCTTTTAATTTGTAAATTTGAAATACTCTTCATGCCATTAGCAAACTGAAGCCATTCCGCTTTAAGTTTATCTGGAGCGGGATCGTCCCAACCAAGGTTAGGCTGTGTCCACAGTTGCTGAATAAGCATTTTAGGCCTTATAGTGCAAGGAGACAGAACACCTAAAGGATCAAATACCTTGAAAGTAGAGGACAAAATAGTTCTTTTAGTGACAACTTTAGTTGTTGCTGCCTCGATAGGGAAATAAAGCTCGTCTTTAATGGGCAACCAGCCGATACCTAACGTGCAAGTAGAGTTGCTGAGTACGAGTGAATCATTAGAACTCTCTCTTAAGCAAGATTGAAGTGCTGTAGGCAAGTTAGAGCGATATTTTCTGAGGTGAAAACCACCTTTAGCGAGCACTTCTGCTATAGACTGCCTTAAGACGAGTAACTCGCTCTCAGACTGAGCACCAGTAACCAAATCATCTACATAGAAATCCTTCTTGATTATCTCCTTTACAAGAGGATCCTCGCACTCATCACCCAACTGCCAAAGGCATCGAGTAGAAAGAAAGCTAGCGCTTGAAAATCCGTAAGTAACGGTATTCAGTTTAAGAGTGCGAAGAGGCAGCGATTCGTCCTCACGCCACAGAATCAATTGAAGACTGCGATCCCTATCGTCTACCCTAATCTGGCGGTACATTTTCTCAACATCACCGGTGAGAATATATTTATGCAAGCGAAATCTAACCAAGATGTTAAATAGAGAATCTTGAATAGTCGGCCCCGTCATCTGTAAATGATTCATAGAGAAACCGGAAGTAGTACGAGCGGACGCATCAAACACGACTCGCAACTTAGTAGATTCGCTGGTTTGCCTAATTACAGGGTGGTGAGGTAAATAATATTTTACTTCATGAGGGAGATCGCCACAATATTCCGAGAGATGCCCAAGTTCAGCATATTCCCTAATAAATTCAAAATAAAGCTCCTTGAGTACAGGCTGCCGTTTAAAGCGCCCCTCAAGATTTAGAAACCTTTTGCGAGCTAAACGAAAGGAATCTCCTAAACAATCCCTATCTGCTCGAAGCGGGAGCCTCACGCAAAAACGGCCGTCACCTTCACGAACTGTATTACTGAGAAAGTGCTGTTCGCAAAGACTTTCTTCCTCAGTCAAGAACGCCTTGTGTGGGACGTTTTCTAACTCCCAAAACCTTTTCAATTCATCCCCAAGATTACACATGTCATCATTTTGCGACAAATGACAGTGCACCTCCATTTTGGAGGGCTGTTTCCTGGGAAACATGGAACCCGCTACCAGCCATCCTAACTTAGAACTTCTTAAGATCGGACTATCCTCTCCTAGTGAATGTTGTTCGGAACCTACCAGATCCCAGAATAGATCGGCACCGATGAGCATGTCAACGACAGAAGACTTATTAAAATTAGGATCCGCCAACCTGAACCCTTGTAAGTTCAAGTGCCTTATGCTAAAAGAGGCTTTAGGCATCTTACCGGAAATAGTCGGTAAAATTAGGCACGATAGAGTAGCGTTGAATGATGTAACCTTCGACTGAAGATGAACGACACACCGTTCAGGAATAATCTTCAGTGGAGCTTCGCCGATCCCGGCGACCCTAGTACTGGAAGGCTGAGGAATCATATGCAGGACTTGCCTTACGCGCTCTGTGACGAAAGACGACTGACTCCCGCTGTCCAGCAGCGCTCTCACTGTCATGTTTACATTATTAGTGGGATTTATTAAGTTTATTTCAGCCGTACACAACAGTACCTCTGAAGACGACAAAGCAGACAAAATTACGGCCTCACCCTGAGGGCCTTCACTATCAGTGCCAGCTTTAAATAAAGCTTCATGAAGCAAATAGTTGTGACGCTGTTTACACTCCTTACACACACGAGGGAGCCTACAGCGGCGAGAAGGATGGCCGGTCCTGAGGCAATTGTGGCACAACTTCCGAGTGTTTACAAGAATCATTCGATCACTAGATGATTTAGCCATGAACACAGAGCAATCATAAATGCGGTGAGCACCCTTACAGCATAGACAAAGCGGAGAAGACGGAGCAGATGGTTCCTTAGAGGAATTAGAAGAGACTGTCATAACCTTCGTTTGTGTTTTATGACGTGCATTAGACTGCTCTGCTTGTGGGGTGTGTTTAGACGTAGCCTTATTACGACTCATAGTCTCGATTACGTTAGCGCGACTTTTCAAAAAATTGAAAAACTCCTCTAGTGTTACAATCTCACCTAAAGAATTCTTATGCTCTTCCCATTTAAACTGCGTTTTTGAATCCAATTTTTCTACAACTAAATAAATTATAATCATATCCCAACCATCGGTGGGCAAACCCAAAGACCTAAGAGCCCGTAAGTTCTTGGTCACGTGGTCTATAATAAACCGCAAAGACCTTTCAGTTTCCCGCACTGATTCAAAACTAAGCAAGGATCTTAAATGATTATTCATTAACTGACGTTTATTGTCATAGCGCTCACGTAAAAGTTGCCAAGCTTCGCTATAATTCTGCTCTGTAACCTCCAAATTGCAAATTACTCGCGCTGCTTCGCCTTCCAAGTAAGAATTCAAATAGTAAAATTTGTGAATATCTTTAATTTTAGGATTTTTGTGAATCAAGGAAGAGAACGTGTCCCTAAACTCAAGCCACTTAAAGTACGTTCCGTCAAAATTAGGGATCCTTATAGTGGGTAGCTTGAACCCGAGAGGCCCACAGTCATCGTCGTGATTACAACGAGAACTAAAAGAATGCGACTCACCGTTGTTGTCACGATTAGAGGCATTTCTCTCAATAAGTTGCTGAGACAAAGCTATACAGTGGTAAAAATCCTGTTCCAAGCAATCCCTAACACAGAGTTCAACTTCCAAAGTGGGCGCATTGATCACTTCTATTTCCTCTTGTACTTGACTGAATTCAGTGAATAATTCCTCAAATTTATTCAATTTGGTTCTAAGTTTAATAATATCCAAAGGAGAAATAACTTCAAGTGGTTGTAAAGTTCCTAATTCATTTTTAAACTTTGTAAGGCGACCTTTAATTGAGCTACGTTTAACAGTTAAATCCTTAATAGCCCTATCGGTCTTCGAAGCTTCAGCGTCAGTCATTTCAAACAAATAAATCAAATTAAATTATCAAAACAAAAGTAAGAAAGTAAAACGCATACGCTCCTCGCTTTGTAGATAGCACTCGGCGATCGATGCGATGACTCGCACCGGCGGTGTAGGCAGGTACAAAACAGCTGATGCACGATGCAAATGCAGAGATGCAGCGCTGCGCGCAGCCTGCGTTTAGCGATAGCGCGCAGTCAACGCAGCGCTCGAACGCTGGAATAGATTGTTGGGAGCGCGTAGGTACAACGATTCAATGGAAGATGCAAACGTTTATAGCTAGTTATGGGCAACTGATATACTTAGGTTGTTTACACTATGCAGTGAAAGAATAGGCACCTTAATGAATTGAATTCAAAGAAGCATTGATATTGATAATAAACACTGAGTTTAGATGCATTTAAATGGAATAGTCTATGCAAAAAACTAGGGGGATAATAAAGATCAAATGATATTAAATATAATTTAGGCAGACAAGCGTGCATGGGGTACCTACAAATAAATATGTGCAAAATTGTACTCGCAGCTTATCAAAGCGGGAGCAATAGGCTAACATAATAATATGACGGTAGCACGAGTAGGCACTAAATGTTAAAAAAAAACTAAATAGGTATTATTTAGGCAGACAAGCGTGCTATGGGGTACAAATATGTGAAAATTAAGCTCGCAGCTTATTAAAGCGGGAGCAATAGGCTAACATATGACAGTATAGCACGAGTAGGCACTAAATATTAAGTAAAAACTAAATAGGTAGGTATTATTTAGGCAGACAAGCGTGCTATGGGGTACAAATATGTGCAAATAAAGCTCGCAGCTTATTAAAGCGGGAGCAATAGGCTAACATATGACAGTATAGCACGAGTAGGCACTAAATATTAAGGAACCAGTCCCCTGAAATCACAAATCAATAGGAACACAAAGGAATAGAAAAGGAACGGGCTCACTTTATGATTAGGCAGACGATGCGTAGGTAGGTCCGCCCTCTCGGAGCTCACGATCCGCTTGATGACGATGCCGAGGGAGCTGGATGCCTCCCGTTGAATAAGCCAAATTCTTCCTAGGCGAGAACGGGTTCAGACTGCACGCACTTCACACACGAAGCTGGATAGTCCTTACAAACAGGAACTGCGAAGCAACGTGGCACGCGTGGCGGTCGACCTTCGTTCACCTTGTTCGAGAATATTCTACCTGCAACGTAACTTCGAATTCGCGTTTAATCAGGCAGTGTCCTGTCACGGTCGCCAAATTGTTCACCACGTGAACAAGGGAGGAAATAAAAGCAGATAATTGGTTTGAGGTCTACTTATTTCCAGAATAACTGTCGGTACAATATTTCTTAAGATTGTATATAATTGATGGAAACAAGTGCCAAGGAAGGTGGCTAGCGGCAAAGTGAGTTGGTACCTACATTACGAAGCGAAGGCGCGCGCGACCCGCTGGAAATGGCAAACTAAGTTTACACAAACAACAATGAATCCTAAGAACTATGACATACAAAATAGTTTTTAATGACGCGGGCGCCGCGAATCCACATGATTTATACAAATCAAAATAAATAGTTTGTAAGGCGCGGGGACCGCTAATTTCTATTTAACAAAAATAAATATATACGGCAAAGGCGCCGCTAAACTATGTAGAATAAACTAAAACACTATCCGTAATAATTGTTATACATATTACTACTTAAAATAAAAGTCTTATAAGGCGTAGGCGCCGACAGTGTTCATTGATACTTGTATGTTTGTAGTTGATGGACATTACTGTCCATGGTGGGCAGGATGTCTAAGTATGTTGTTTTAATATTATATTTGTAACTTTAGTTCCTCAAGTTGTCAATAGATGACTGAATGTCTGTCTGAATCGCGCTATTAAGATTTTCAAACATGTGTTTAAATAGTCAGAGGTTAAATAAATTAGGTGATTCCATTCTGAGTGTGGTGTTTCATTTCGGGATACTTTTTGTGACGTGTACATAAGGTATCTATGCAAATAAATAACATTGGAATGTTTGCGCTTGTAGCGTTAAAATAACTACTTGTTATACATACATACCTTTATCCCCGGAGGGTTAGGCAGTTAGAGATAAATTAACACCCACATTTCACCAATCATTACATTCGGTCCCACGTAATAGGGGGTGAGCCTATTGCCGTATTCCAGGCACTTTTGTTGACTCAAGCCATGCATCAGAGGCTGAATCTGGGCTGTATATATCTGTCTAATGTTAAACAGCCCTGTTCCTTAGTCGCCTTGTAGGACACCGCATGAGAAGAGATGGGGTGGTCCTTACACTGCTGGGAACCACGTGGCAACTTTTTATAAATACATTTGATTATTTGTTGGCGCGTGACATTGGTAGTATTTTCTATACCAGAGCCTAGTCCTTGATCCAGCAGCTTAGCAGGTGCACGGGATTGCAAGTGAGGCTGACTTGGGTCCCAAAGACCTTGACGGGAGTCCATACACACTAATGGAACCAGGAGAAGGTTAGTTATTTCTACAACGGCTACTAGGAAACCCCCGAAGGTCGTTCTCATTTTTGTTTGAATGAGCTTCTAACATTAGACTAGGTAAGTAAATAGGGACTTTTGTAAAATATGTTCTTCAATCTTAGAACAAATATGGTAGAGCCTTATCCTTCAATCAGCAGGTGTGCCAACTTGCAGATTTTACTTGGGCTCCAAAGGTTTTCGTACTACCTACCTACTGCAATACATCCTTTGACAAATGAATTCACCTATAACATTTTATTAACTCTCGTTCTCTCTCGTTCTATAATATATTATACTAGCTTTTACCTACGGCTCCTCCCGCGTAGATGTTGGTTATCGCGACTATACAAAACCTATGTCCTTTAAGTTCTAATCTACCCATAAACCAAATTTCATCAAAATCGGTTCAGTAATTTAGGCGTAAAAGCGTATCATACAGATGGAGTTCTTTTCGCATCTACATTAGTTTGGAAGTATAGATGATATACATGGCGAAAAGAAAATATGAAAAATATTGAGAATGTGCGGGTAGATGAAGAATCTTCTACATCACGAACTCGAACACGGTGGGCGTGCACCGCTGAGCCAGTCAGCATGTGATCACGGCCGGTATATAGTCGAAATGTCAGGCAAAACAAAGGTATGTATGTACCTATACAATGATCGCATTAATAACCGTTAACATTATTGTACCTATATAATATTTTATCTATGAAATCAGTAGTTCTAACACAAGTGTCGTTTAACCTTGTCACATTCATATGTTTGGTTACGCGGGCGTTCGCGCGTGAAATTGGCCTGTCTGGGGCGGTACGCCTCCTCCTGCCTCATAAAACACACCTGACATGTAATGATTAATCACATTATATGACTGTCCAAGGTAGATTACTGACCAATCAATGCGTCTGTGTGTGTATTTGTCGTCGGTTGATTGACCAGGCGTAATAAAACAATAAGAGGAATTGTGAATTTCGTTATTTTTGTCATTTGATACTTCAAATAGTTATGATTAATTGAAGTAATAAAAAATAGTGATAATGAGTTTTTACTGCCAGATTGTTTTCACAGAGGGATAATGAGAATCTGACTGGCTGTAGAAAAACAACATGTGCTGGGCCAAAAATTTTTTCGAATGTTGTACCAGTAGCAGGATCTCGGTAGGAGGTTTTCTTCTATGTTCTGAATGAGTGAGTACTTAGATTGTTACAAGCTAACTATTAATAGCTGCAAATTTCAAGTTACTTCTTAAATGATTGGAGCACTGGCTTTACCGGAGCCTAGGGGTAAAGGCACCATTTCTTTAATCGACATCTAAGCATTGGTATAGTGAGAGCAAATGGAAAAAATCACGTTTGTCCAAAACATCGATCGACCTTGCCTCCATGGTATTCCCACTGGATATTCATACAAGCAAATATCGAACAAAACACAGAATGCAAAAAAAGCATGTCTCTACCAGCTATACAATACCAAAACGGCATAAAATCATTAAGAAATTAACACCTTGCTGTATCTAAGGTAATTGTCACAGCTATAAAGTGGATATTACAAACCAAACATGAAATTATAATGAAGTTGAGCATTGAGTACAGCGCTGAAGTACACCCTCCGCGGCAATAAACCGAGGCCTAGATTTATATGAACGTGCTGTAATCATAACCGTCCACAACAACCAGTTTATTGCTCAACGACATTCCACTAACTCAACGGTTTATTTGCATATTATTCCTTTATTACACTCTCAGAATTCATATGCTAATGTCAACGGCGATATTTTCAATCCCACGGGGACCCTTACGGATGTGACCCCAAAGATTTCGACACGTTTTATGTGTGTTTCAGCGGGTTCATTTGAATATGTTTTAAGTTTCCGAATTTATTATGTTCTGTAGTTTAGGGTCAATTTTCCGAAGTACGAGTACTTTTGTGAACTTTTTTTGCGGGACTTAACAAAAAGTTCTAAAAGTTCGGATATCGTTCCGGAATTTCGGAAAATGCGCGATGATATTGTAGACACAGGATGAGGTTCGCTAAAATATAAGCAGTTATTATAGTGCTTTAGTATCTAGTAGCTAGTGGGACTCCTTTAGGTTCAATATTCACAGGCTAATTTAATTTTATTAGGGTTTTCTCTCAAGAAATTGGGGATCAGCCGACCACTGCATTCTATTTAGAAATAAATAATTTCATACATTTCAATCGTCTGAGAAAAAGAAATTGACGCAATACCCCATCGTCAACTTCGAGCATTAACCCCAGTTACATTCAAAGCTTGAAGGTGCTTTGAAGTCCAGGGTCTGCTCTGGTACTCTCCCCTGGGGCCCCCAAATCATTACTCAATCATTTAGTGGACTCGAGCCCATTCTGTAAAACAAAAATACAAAGAATTTCCCATTTCAATTAAAAATAAAAGCCTTACTTATGACGTTATACTATTGGAAACCGTACGGCGTGCAACGATCCATGTAATGGTTTTATTCCACACGATGCAGTAACGATACATTCACGACACAATAACGATAGAGAACCGTCTTATTCGTCGCACCTGCTTCACGCCAGGTTTATTTCAAAGCCGCTAATTGTGAATAGGATTTTGGAATTAACAGGAATAGATCTCGTGATTTAATGCTAGGCGCTTGGTTCAGAACACGTATTTTGTTTTAAGGAGTGTATATTACGTACAGGTATTTTGAATCTTAAGCTACTTAGTTGGTAAATTACTGATACCTAAAGGTCGTCACAGAATAAATACATTTTAGAATGCTTATTTCGTTGGTGCAGACTGCTTTATTTGGAAAAGTATCATTCTGTTATGTTTCAAAAAGTTTAGCGTGTGACGAGCACTTTATATTACCCACCAGCTGGCGGGTTTTGAGCCTTTTGCCTTTCCCTGTCTTGTGCAAGTACTAATAACGCAGGATCTAACGGTGAGGAGGGTATTTTGGACTAGAACCAACTTAAGTCATACGGTGTTTCGTCTGAACTGCCTGTTTGCAGAGGAACCGAAGAAAAAATGACGCGTCGCTACCCTGGGTGTCTTTTTGGTATGATTAGTTTAGCAATCACCGTTAGGTACGTGCATGTAGAGAACACCACCCAGTACCTTTTCTGCGATACGGGAGAGTGCTAGACCATAGATATGTTATGCTAGACGCAACAGTAATACTTTTTTATTTCAATCGCATGTTAGTCTGTGCCTGTCCCTGTCTGTCTGTTATCAAATCTGCCAATCAAATGTCAGGTAAACAATCACAATAAGCAAAGACCGCAGACACCTTTTCGCAATGTTAATATTTAAATATTATTAAATATGGACGTATTTTATTACAAGCATCATAATTATCATACACTTACAAAGCATCATCACTAAAATGTTTTGGTGTCTTCCATGGTATACTCCTCATTCAGAAATAATTAAATTGAAATCATTCAGGAGTCTGATACAACATTATATCGGCAATATCTTCGGGAAACTGAGCTTGGATCAGCTGAGTGTGAACTTGTGTAAGGGTACTGGGAAGGTGTGTGATGTGACCCTCAACTGCGATGTAAGTTTCTGTCCAGTGTACTAGTAAAATATAGTTACTTATAGCTGCAAATAGTTACTTATAGCTCCTCATTGGTCTTCTAATACAGTAATATAGTTAAACGGATACGATAACTAAGATTGTGCAACGAAAATATTAAATCCAAAAAATACAATAAAGTTCCAAATCAACTTGAAATTGAAATCATTGTACTTCTTACTAGGAGTGAATCCTTTTGGAACTGCTTTTACAGCATCAAAGACAATTTCTGTTCTTGGTGATTTCTTCTGTACTTCTGTCTAGTCTACTAATTAGAAAGGTTATTCTTCTATTTGACTTTGCCATGTAGAATTGGGACTTTGAAACTTTAAGAGAATAGTCAATTTCATATGCATGGTATATTTGAACAAATTTTAAAATTGAAATAAAACTACTTTTTACCAAATTCTATCGCGCCATATTTGGTACAATGTTAAAGTAAATATCACTGAGTGAGATTCGCGTAAATTTCAGACGATACCAAACTATTGAGTAACCCAAAATGACTATACTTGTTGTGTTTTGAAATTGTGTACCTATGTAACATTTTGCATCAATAAATATTTTTTTCATTTTCATTTTTCATTTTCATTGTCTATATTGTCACACGGTATGTGTAAGTAATGGTGGCCCTCTTTTCTGGGACTTTGCCTTCAGCATACCATCAAGCAAGACGAAGTCTAATTGACGTGTTCGATATAAAAAAAAAAAATCCGGGTTTCGCTAGATCGCAGGTTCAAATCCAGGTTGGACCGATTAATTTTTTTGAAATCGATTTGAATAGTTAGCATATTAAATGCTGTAAAATTTCATTCAATATAAAATATGAATTCATAGAAATAAACTTCCCCATAATGGTATTTAATTAATATTTACTTTTATTATATTAATTTTTTTGGAAGGTAGAAGTAACATTCAGTTACAGGTCGAAAATATTTACATTTCATAATGAATCAAAATGTTTTAGGAACTTAACAAATATGGACGTAAAGAAAAATGGCCAGTGAAAGTTTTAAAAGGCAATATGGAAGACATATCTGTTAACATCCCATGGACTAGAGTTTGCAAAGATGGCAACTATTTTAAGATTAATGGTCTCTCAATTACAGTTCAGTCAAAAAATTATGCTGAACCAGGTAAGAATGGTGAACTTCCTATACAGAACCAGGATTCTGTTTACAGTGCTGTCGGAAATGGTATTAACTTAGGTGGCATACTAACTTCCCATATAAGTATACCCGCACCTACGCTTAGACCATATTTTAAATATAGGAAATATGAGTCTTAGTCGAAAAGTGAATAGTATTTTTAAACTTTAGGGGTGTGAATTCATGATTATACTAGGTATCGGGAGCAGCACCCGTGGTCAAGCAGTGACCACGGGTGCTGCAACGCATCCGAAACGTCGGCAGAAATAGTAAGTTCCAAGATATAATTCGCGAGAAGTCCCGATACCTAGTATAATTATGAAGTGAATAGTAGGCATTGAAAAGCACAAGTCGATGTTTAGTGGCTCAAAATTGGAGAAAAAGAAATAAATCATTTGTAAACACTTCCTGGTGCAATAAGGGCGGTATTTGATGAAATATTAATATAATATTCGGAATCACTTTAGTTACAATTAAATACAGTTACAACAAAGCTGATGAATTTTAACTATTTTCTATAATTTCTAGTGACATCAGTCTTAGAATGGATATTCTTGATTTTATCATCTTTTTCAAAATGGTCGCTCTCTAAATATTATTTCATAAGTTACATGCCATTGACATTGGCTTCACACACTGACCAGGAAGGCATTTGCAATTCAAGTAAGATCTGATTTATTTTGGTAGTTTTGTAGCCTTTTTACTCTGTTACCAGTTCAATCTAAAGGCAAAAGTGAAAACTTTTCCGATATTTCTTTTTGGCTTTAAAAAAACTTAATTTGATTTCTGTAATTCTACTGATGATTTGTTTAAAAATTATTATCATAGCATTGCTTTCAGCTGAACCCAAGGTGTTCACTTCACCTCATTTCAGCTCTTATTGATTTGATTTAAATGGCTTTTATGCGAGTGACTGCCACCTGACCCTTCCTTTTAGACAAATCCTGTTAGAATGAGATCTAACTGACGTGTTTTATGATATAGGTGCGGCTTTAAGGTCTCGTGCCGGCATAAGATGTGGCAGAAAGTGTTTCTACCTAATGAAGGGACTTTGTTGGTTCATATGTAAGTGCAACCATAATTATATCGTTGTAGTTTTAAATATTAGTACTGAAGTAAATTATTATTTTAATCTAGAATGCAATTTTATTTCATTTCACTACATCGATTTAAGTTTTACCAAAAATTATATTCAAAATAGCTATAAAGGTGATATTGGATTATTCAGAGGAATGTATACTTTGTTGTCTAATTTTTATTTCATTTTGTTTTAGTTATAAAGCACTTCAAAGTGAAATTGAAGAACACTAAAATAAGGATAGAACAAGTAACAGAAAATATTATACCAGGTAGCGTACTGGAAATACATATAGAAAAGTAAGTATCTGATATCTTCTTCAATGACCACGCATTGTATATAAATAATTTTCATAACTAAAAGTAAATTATTCATTTTAGCATCGATTACTATGACGATATAGCTTCAGATCAAATAACATTTGAAGATGTCGATAAATTGAAATATTTTCTAAATATGTATACCGAAAAAAAGATGAGATTTGATGGAGTCTCTTTAACTACGATTGAAACAACAACAGATGCTAAAGATGAAAATGTCATGATGCCACCAAAATGTCGAAGATCTAAAAAAATTAATATAATAAAGAGACCTCCTGATTCAGATATAAGCGGTACCGAAGAGGCTGTTCGAGATGTAGCTTCGAAAGCAGTTAAAGCTATAAATTTCACGGAAAGCAACACAGAGTCACTGCGAAGTGAAAAAAATAATTTTAGGATACAATATTGTTTGCCGTGAAAAGAGAACGGGAAATACCGTTAAAATATATAGTCAAACTATTTGTGAAAATAACTGAAACAAACGAATGCTTCGTAGCAGTAGCCTTCGTAGAAGTAGCGATGCCCAAGAAAATGATAAATTAGAAAACAAGGAAATAATGTGAAGCGCTTATGTATGCACGTTAATCAATAATTACTGAAAGAATTAATATACCCTAATATAGTATATTTTTTAATAGAACTAAATAATATCTTTAATTGATTACATTAAATAAAATATGCTATTATAATATACAATTACTTACAAATTAAAAACTAAAAACTATGCTAACTATACAATATATACAAAAATGGGATAGAGAAAAAGAGGGAGACTGTAATTTCAGGCATCAAAAAATTCCTCCCCATCGATCTCTACTGGTACCGTGCCCAAGAGGCTGGCAGCATTACCACGCTGAATGGCGATGGCAATTCTTTGAGCGAGGTAAAGGCCAGCCTTATGGTCACGGGAAGCGTCGATTAGTCGCTTCGCTATTTCTTTGAATAGCGCGCGCGCGCTTGGACCCCACGGACCCAACGTTTCGACTCCAAACGGCTCAAAATTAATTATAATTTTGAGCCGTTTGGAGTCACCAGTTAATTTGGTATATTTGCGCCGTTTGAGAGTCTCCGCTGATGCAGCAGCAGCGCATGCGCAGTCCATCGTACTTGGAAGATGGGAAGGCGCCAGGGTGTCGACGCAGGTTGCATCCCACACCAAAGGCCTACCCATCTTCCAAGGCAACAACGACATACCGTCCGGTCTCTTACCATCGTCGCGGGCCAAGCCAACAGGTTCAAATATAGCTGGCACGCCGGCGGTGACAAGAGCTCGACGGATAATGTCGTTAATGTTTGCATGTCGGGACATGCGGCCTGCGCTCCTGCTACAAGACAATCCGTGATGTCCAAGGCTATCGACAGCTTCTCCACAGAGACACCGATGCGGAGAAACACACGGTGCACCCAAACGTAGGCAAGTCGCAATGCGGAAGGTCGTGTCGTCCAACATTGTTCCAATGTTGGGCGAAGGAAGTGCCTGGAGCCATACACCAGATTCCCATTCACCCACAGCCAATAGGCGAGCGCGCTCAGCAGCGCTGGTAGCTGTACCGATTAAAAGTTTTTTAACACCAATAGTGAGCGGCTCATCCCATTGCCTTTGGGAAGATGGGTTGGCAGGCATGGCGGCAGTTGGACAAGTAATTTTCCAAGAATTTACAGCTTCGGCCTTACCTGGCACATCCGAATTAATCAGTGAAGGAGCTAGAATTTTCCTGACTAATTCTTCAGTGCCATAGACCGACGACAAAAATGCTGGCATACTTACATCTGCAATTTTGCGAACGCCGAGGCCCCCGAGACGAACTGGAAGGGACGCCTGAAGCCACACTCGATCGTTCAAATTTATATTTAAAATTTTGCATAGAGTGTCTTGCAGCACTCTATCCACTTGACCTAAAAGTTCCAAAAATTTAAAAAGTTGAGCTGAACGCAGGGCATGTGTAAATTTTGGTACGAAAAGACAATGCCGAATAATGGTGAAAGCTGAATGTATATTAATTTGGTACAATCGCTCCGAAACATCACAAAAGAAATTTATTTTCTCTTCCACAAAAGACTCGTAAGCATCTTCAGGAATTGGCGACCCAAGGAGGCGGAGAGAACTTTTTTGTAAAACTTTTAAATTTGGAGCCAAAGCATTGAATTTTGAGAGTACCGAAAGATTGTCAATTTGATCACTGAGAAAAATTTCACATTTGGTGGGATTTAGTTCTAGGCCGATTGAACTAAATTCTTTTTTTAGAAACGCCAAATCTTTTAACACCGTTTCTACGTCGCCTCCGAGAGTTCCATCATCTAGATACCAAACGTTAAATTTGGAATTTAGTCGCTGAATTATAGGGTGAATAGCCAGGCTGAAAATGACTGGTCCAAGAGGATCACCTTGTTGACACCCTACTGCTGAATTTAAAATATTTTCCTTATAAAGCAATTTAGAAGGATGCCTATAGCACTGCCAGAGAAATTTAAAAACTTTGGGGGTTTCCAATTTGGCCTGTGTCAACAGAGTGTCTCCATTAACAGAGTTAAAGGCATTCCTCAAGTCAACTTTGAGGATAACCTCACCTCTACTGCAGCCAAGGAACGTAGATAAGGCATGTACAGCAGCCTCACAGCCCCCTTTGGAGCTGAAGCCGAGTTGGAGGGGCTGGAATTTATCTGTGAGAGAGTCTCTATATGCTCTACAACACAACTTAGCTGCTATTCGCCTGTATGTACAGCCTACGGCAATGGGACGAATGCCACCATCTTTTTTACGCAAGGCGCAGAGATTAGCGCCGTACAGTAAATCAATGATGCCCTCGTCCACATTGCCGGACAACATAAGGTTAATTAAGGCCGTTAGTTCTTTCAAGAGTGCGTCGCCAGCTTCTCCGACGCTTACGCCGGTAAGGTCCTTGAGGTGCTGAGGAGTAAGGCCATCGAGGCCGCCGGCAGACCCACTCCGGAAAGAGCCAACGGCTGCTATCACGTCCTTGGCTGAAACACTGAGACAATCAGAATTAATTAATTATAATAATTGAAGACGATGACGTAGACAGAAATACAACTGATGAAGTTTGAACTGGGTTCTTAATGCACCCGTAAAATGCATACAGGTTTCGTGTGTGTTTTTTTAGTCCCATATAAGGACAAGTCTGTTATCGTGTTGCTACTTAGAATTTTTTAACAGACAATCTAAAAACACTGGGCCAGACACGAAAATCGAAATCCGAGATCTCATGCACGTCCGCTGCAGTCACTAAATCTACGCATACGAGGCCTAATAATACTGAAAAACATTATAGATATGGCTATTAAAATTTTTATTTTATATTTTACTTACAATTTATTTTCAGGGGACTGTGCAGTTGTGATTCAAACCAAAGTTTTATTGTACTGAACAATATAATTTGACATGTTATGTAGATGTATTGTAAGGAATGCTGTAATAAAATAAAATATTTTGCTTGACCTGTGGTGCATTATTAAAATAAGATAGGAAACATTTTGATATATAACATGTCGATGAGAAAAGTAAATGTATGTCGACTATTCTGGTAGCAAATGCCGTGTGATCTTAACCTCTGGTTGAAAGCTGCACGAGAGCCTCGTCCGTTGTTTAGCAGCTGCACCAATTGAGATTGGTGTTGACAGGACCTTGTTCACACTTTTTCAATTTGCAATATTGATTATGGTAAAATTTCGTCCACAAGCAAGCACCAGTACTAAAAACGCTCGATAAAAAGCTTTTCCAAAATAACAGTAGGTACAATAGGTATAGTATATACAGGGCGCACCATGCAGCCGGTAATTTTAATATGTAATCCAGAGCGAGGCGATAGCGATTAAGCGAGGGGCGGTGTATACGATTTAAGGATTAAAAGTCCACAGTTCATTTAACATTTGCCTCTGTAATGCTGTGAAAGCTCAATTCCAGTAATTAGTGTTCAATTGTTAAATACAGTAACATATATTAATTGTTTTTTGTACATATTCGTAATACGCTTTTGAAGAATTTAATTTGTCTGAGAATTGAGCAGTAGGTTTGAGCGATTCTATTCAACCAATGTAAAATAAAGCCTTGTCCTGCTTTGTCTTCTACACTGACGGGGCAGAAACTCTATGCTTACAGAGTTGGAAGCGCAAGTGTGACTCTCCTGGTGTTGCAAACGTTCATAGGCCTTTTTTTTTTTTTTTTTTTTTATACCACTAAGTTGGCAGACAAGCACACGGCCCACCTGATGGGAAGCGGTTACCGTGGCCTATGGACGTATGCAACACCAGGGGTGTCACACTCGTGCTGCCGACCATGAAGAAACCTTCTGATGCCCCTCTTGAAGAACCCCATATTGTAGACGCTTGGGAAAACCGCAGCAGGGAGGTCATTCCACAGCTTGAGTGTGCGTGGGATGAAGTTTCTTTCATACCGCACAGTGCGTACCGTCTCAGGTCGCAATGTGTGGGGATGAATTCCCTGCCTATGGCGAGAGGTGCGATGATAGAATGAAGCTACGGGCATCATGTCAAACAATTCATCTGAGCACAAACCATTGTATAGGCGATAGAACACACACAGTGAGGCAAAATCCCTCCTAAGGCTAAGAGGTTCCACTCTACCTGTGAGTATGGGATTGTCAACCAGTCTCAATGCCCGTCTTTGCAACGAGTCGAAGGGGTCAAGCTGGTATGCAGGTGCTCCAGCAAAAAGGTGACAGCAGTACTCCATGTGAGGCCGGACCTGTGCCTTATAAAGAAGGAGTTGCTGCCCCGCAGTGAAGTACTGCTTCGCCCTGTTGAGCACTCCGAGTTTTTTTGATGCCAACTTAACCTTGTCCTGCAAATGACTTCGGTATTGGACGTCGCTGGAGATATCGACACCAAGGATCCCGATACTCGAGGAGATGGTAAGCGGTGTGCCCAGGAATTGCGGCGCTACAATGAATGGGGTTTTCTTAGCGGAGAATACACATACTTGTGTCTTAGTGGGGTTGAATTGGACTAGGTTTAGTCGTCCCCAATCGGATACTCCAGAGAGAGTAGTCTCGATTTTAGACACAAGTTGTTCGCGACTCTTCTCCACCTCGGACTGAGGGATATTTGCACGGCCCGTGTAACACGTGTCCCCGGTACTGTCGTCCGCATAACAATGAATGGAGCCATCAGACAGCATGTCATTGATATGCAGCAGAAACAGCGTCGGAGACAACACGGAGCCTTGTGGGACACCAGCGTTTATGTTCATGCGGTCCGAGCAGCTGCCGTCGACGACAGCTTGGATGCTTCTGTTGGACAAAAAGCTGGCGATCCATTCGCAAAGTCCCTCGGGGAGTCCATAGTACGGCAACTTCGCAAGAAGACCTTTGTGCCAGACCCGATCGAAGGCCTTTGCTATATCGAGGCTGACCGCTAGTGCCTCACCCCGACTCTCGATGGCTTGCGACCACCGGTTTGTGAGATACACAAGAAGGTCAAGGCCATGTTGATCACTTTTCATCAGTGGTATAAAAAACAAACATTAAATAAAAAGTTTATAAAGATGCTTTAAGAAGAAAGAAACCAAGAAGAAAGAACCAGATGTTTGTTACTTAATCACGCACGAAAAGCTGGACGGATCAGTCTGAAATTTGGTACAGTGATAGATTATGTTCTGGAATAATAACTTTTTATCTATGAACTAGGTTTCCATGAGTCGAGGGCAACAGCTAGTTTTTAACATAATCTAATGGCATTATGGCCAATATTCTAGAATGGTACTAAGTTCGATGATCAGTCTGTCAAATCTGCTATTCTGTCCATACAATCTGTTCTCAGATAAAACGAGATTTAGGGCTGAGCGTTGTTCTAAAATACGGACCTGAGAGCGATGGCGTAAAGGAAACTTGGTGACATGAAGTTAGGATTTAGTCAATAGATATTTCTCATCAAAAATCCCCGTTTCGTTGATCTTAGAACTAGCTCCGTATTCGTATTCAGGCGGCAACGTCACAAGGGACGTAAATAAATTTAAATAATCAAGTTCACTCGTGCCTCCCGTACAGCCTCAATAGGTCGTCTAGGTTCCGTCCCCCAGCAATTCTAAGCACTGGAAATTTGTTTCCTTTGAGACTCAGGGATAGATATGTATGACCACATATTATTTTATAAATTATTTTCAAATAAAGTGCCGGTGCTTGCAAGTGCTTGCTATAATCTAGCATTCTCACGCTTTTTAATAGTAAAATAAATATTTTGTTATTCACAGTATTTTCTTATCTCCACTTTAACAATTGCTTTTTTCCTTTTATTGCGGTCCATACATTCATTCCCAGTTGCTCCAAGTTTGAAGCATGTTTTTTTTTTAAATTATTCGTTATTTTTTATTTCCTTTCTATATCCTATTCCATTTTTTGTTCTCGTGATGGACAATCACTGCAGCTTCAATATATATTATTATCCCTATTTATTGGGTGGTTTTTATCTTATCTAAATTTACAATATTAACCCCCAATAAAAAGTCATTAGTATCCAGCGACGATACGATACAATCCAGTAACTAAATAAATATTCAAACTCAAACCGCACAGAAACTATACAAGTATGTTTACCGTAGAAAAACCACTTGTGTACCACGCGATGTACGGAGAAAATCTCAATTGCCCTGCCTCCCTGCGAGACCGACGTATAATTGGCCGGAAAATTCAAACGCTACGGTATCGGTATATTTAAACTTCTAGCTTCAAGAATGTTATATTTTGACGATTTGCGTGTGGTGTAATAGATTTGGGATTTATGTCTGTTTGAGTTTATTTCACTAGGTATATTGAAAGATAAGTTATTGAAATTATCCTGAATGTTACTATTTTTTTATACCACTTAGTTGGCAGACAAGCACATGACCCACCTGATGGGAAGCGGTTACCGTGGCCTATGGACTTATGCAACACCAGGGGTGTCACACTCGCGCTGCCGACCATGAAGAAACCTTAACACTGTGTATATAGTGGTTTCATTCGATGCTTAAAGAAAGGTTACGTGGAAAGTATTCCAGGAAACTTAAGAATTGCTGATTTTATAGATTTTGATATTATGTTCTCTCCGAATTTTAATTTTTTGTACCTATCTAGTTCTGCTTTTATTTTTATTGGAAAATATGGCACCTAAAGTAGGGACAAGATAATAGGTCACTTTTGACAGATGTCAGTTTTATATTCATAGTGAGGTGACCTGCTTAAAAACATCGATTAAATGAATGAATCAAATGAATCGATACAGACTTGAAACATATGTGAATTTTAAAAATGATCATGCGAATCCCTGTCCCATTATTATTTTTTCTTTCATAAATTAAAGGAGCAAAATAAGACAAGTACCTACGTAATTTAACAAAAAAATTGCTTTTATTCACTTGAACTATCGGAACTGCTATCTTCATCACTGCTGTCAGCACTCAGAGATATTATTAATTCATTTTCAATAATATTGTCTATTCTCACATCTCGTTCAAAATCTTGTAAAATTATTTTCTTTGTCTTCTCCACGACTTTTCGCCAGTCTTCTGTAGTGACTTCTGCACATGCAGTTTGTAGCAGAGTCATCATTTTAGCAGTACTGAAGGGTGGTTCAGTATTGTTCCGCGCTGCATGACCCTTTATTTGTGCCCAAATAAGCTCGATGGCGTTATACTGGCAATGGTAGGGAGGCAATCGAATAACTTCGTGTCCATGCTCTAGGGCTAGTTCATCGATTACATAGCGGAGCTTGGACGGCTTAGTTGCTTTTACCAGATTTAACAACTCAACTTTTAATAAAGTTGGACTTGCCTCCACACCATTTCTTACCAGCCACGAGACAATTTCTTGCTTTTTATTTGCTTGAGTTGGTGGTTTATCAACTTGTACAGAATGATACGGAGCATTGTCCATTAAAATTTTCGATGGGTTTTCTAAGCTGACTAGCAGCTTCTCAAACCACTTTTTAAAAACATCAAAGTTCATTTCCTCATGGTAATCTGTTGTAGTTTTAGAGGCGAATGCGAGGAGGCAGTCTGGAATAAAACCTTGAGAAGCTGATCCCGCGTGACATATAATATGTCGGGCTCCTTTTCCCGATGGAACTTTTGAGGTGGAGGCCGCTGTATCATCGCTCCATGTCCGCGCAACCGTATGGTTCGCATTCAACCATGTTTCGTCAATAAACACGACATTGTCCCAATCCGTAATTTTATTTACCTGACGTAAGAATGTTATTCTCTTCAAAATAGTATCGTAGCGTTCTAGCAGGATTTTCCGCTTGTCGGATTTTTTAAATCTAAAGCCAATCGATTTCAAAACCTTTGATAGAGACGATTTGCCTCCAAAAAATAAGCCTGCGCCTTTTAACGAACTCAATAGCTTTTCCCGTGTAGGATATTCTTTTCTCGAGTAATATCCATAAATGTGGTTGCGAATTGCAGCAGCATCAAAATTATCAACTTCAACAATTTTCTTGTCCCTCTTTCGTTTTTTCGGTGTACGTAAAGTATTATCTTCTGAGCCTGATGGTCCGTATTTCTCTTTCAGAATTTGAGTTACTGTCTTCTTCCCTATTCCCAATGCTTCGGCAACGCGTTCTCTCGGTGGTTTCAATGGTAAAAGAGGCCCATCGTTAACTGATTCACGTCCAAAATAATTGTACAATTTCAGCACTAGTTCGCGAGATGGACTGTTTAGAGTTTTCCCCCGTTTCGACATAGTAAGACTGTAATGTTTTTCTTGTTTAATAATCGTTAAGCAATCGGAGTCCAATTTATAGCCAGGTAAACGTAGTCAGTAAGATCAGTTCAATGAAAAAGCCGGATCAGAAGAAAATAACAGAGAGCACACCAAAAACGCACAGTCACTTCGCACAACAACAAAAGACTGCGTCATCATCATGTTATGGCGACATGACATGCGTCATCGACAGGCACTGGTGTTGCCAGCAACATCCACCTAAATTGCACCCAACATCAATGACCTTTCTATTTAGTTATTTTTTTGTATTTTTATAGTTAGTTAAAAGAATAATAAATATGTATAATTAGGTTTTATTATAATCACAACGTGGTTATAAATTTATAGTGATTTTTCTTCACAAGTAATCATTGCATTCGATTCAACTTACAATCCTATCAGCTTTCGATTTTTAGAGTAACATCCCCAGTGTTTAAAAAGAAAAAGGGTTGACTGACGCAACATTGTAACGACGTTCAGTTCTTTAGATCAGAAATTGTTTATTATGTTTAGAATGGTTTATTAGTGAAAGCAAATCGTAAAATTACTCGTATCGGTCATTATTACAATAAATATGTAAACGTAATTGAAAAAAGTTAAGCAATTGTGCAGTTCTTATTTTATGCCCGCCGTTACAAGGTTACGTTGTTGAATTTTGATGAAATGTCAAAAGTGACCTATTATCTTGTCCCTACTTTAAAACTGATTTTTACTCATTTTATGATTAAGCTTGAATCTATGACAGCCTTTTTCAGGGTTATACTTTGCTAATTGAGTTACCCGAGTAGCTGAAAGGCTACATACGACGGATTGTAATCCCATCCTGGAAAACGTTAATATCATAATATTTTTTTTAGAATGTCAAAAACTTAAATTACCTGTATTCCAGTAAACCCTTCCGGCTAATGTTTACTTCTTTTAATTTCTTTATTTATTTATTTCTGCAAATCAATTACATTGATAGGTTATAATTATATATATGTATGTATATAATTATGTATATGTATGTGATAATAATAATATAAAATGTGTGAAAAACTAATGTGTGGGTAATAGACTGCTGAGACGAGGTCTCGGGTTCAAGTTTTACCATGGCACACACCAATGACTTTTCGATGCTTTTCGAAGTTATGTGTGTATTTATCGCAGGTTTATAAGTGCACGGTTAATGGCAATAGGCTTGCCACCTATTAAATTGGGACCTAAACATAAACTGGCGAAATGTGGGTGCTTGCACCTCTGCCTACCCCTTCGGGGATATAGGCGTGAGTTTATGTTATGTTATGTAAAATGTGTATACGTGTAATCTGCAGTAAAAATACATTTTCTTTCTGTCTTCTTTCTAAGGTAATTTGCTTATGTTAAGCCATGACGTCATGACGGTTGTGTAATGTAAGGCCACGCAGTAACCGTTACTTCATATAAAACTGACCATATACAGGGTGGAAGATTTTGACCTTACCTGAAGGGGAAGTACTCTAAATACTAGAGATAACGTCTTTCACTCAAAGGAAACATACCTTTATTTTGAAAAGAAACAAAACTTCATTCGTAAGTTTTCGAAATCTCGCTTGCCGCACCGGGTAATCGAAAGTAACATCCTGTATTTTTATGGCATCAATTGATAGAATCAATCATAAGGATTAAATATCTCTAACAAACATAGTAAATTGAATGAAAGAAAATGTTTTGTTACTTTTTAAAATAAAGTAATGGTTCCTTTGAGTTTGAGAACCGCAGTAGCCTAGTGGTATGGGTAATGGACGGCTGAGACGAGGTCTCGGGTTCGATCTCAGATTTTAAGATGGCACACACCAATGACTTTTTGACGCTTTTCGAAGTTATGTGTGTATTTATCGCAGGTTTATGAGTGCCTGGTTAATGGCAATAGGCTCGCCACCTATTTTATTGGGACCTAAGCATTAAAAAAAAAAGAATATAAACTGGCGAAATGTGGGTGCTAACACCTCTGCCTACCTCTTCGGGGATATAGGCGTGAGTTTATGTTATGTTATGTTCCTTTGAGTGATATTAGCTATCTCCAATATTTACAGTACTTTCCCTACCGTTAAGGTCAAAATTTTCCACCCTGCATACTAATTTGTGATGAATCTATACTAATATTATAAAGCTGCAGAGTTTGTTTGTTTGTTTGTTTTTTTGTTTGAACGCGCTAATCTCTGGAACTACTGGACCGATTTGAATGATTCTTTCAGTGTTGGGTAGTCCATTTATCGAGAAACGTTTTAGGGTATATATCATCACGCTACTACTTAAGGGAGCGGAGCATTGATAATAAATGTTAACAAATCCGGCAATTTTTCATACATATTTTGAAGACTAAAACATACGGGCTCAAAGGGATATGAAGCTACAAAATATACCCCGGGCGAAGCTGGGGTGGGTCAGCTAGTATTATATCAACTCTATTCTAACTTAAAAGAAGAAAAAGAATAACAAATTTCGAATAACAATGTTCCGTTATAAAACATAAAACACTCAAGTAAGGCGTTATTAACTGAAATGCCTAAAAAACAAGTTGAGTTCTAAGTATCTGAGGCGTCGTTTGTCAAAGCTCTTATGACGGAAAGTTCAGCTATCGGGTGACGTATCGGCTTTACTAAACTCTAACTTAAGTACAACTTAAGTCTCACTTAGCGAAACGGGCTCATAATTGATGCGCTTAACTTAAGTTCGACGTTATTGCTTAATGTTCTATTTATTATGGGTATTATAACACTATTATGTTTAAAGAATGCCGCGTGGTTTCCGGCAGAGTAGAATTAGGGTCACCCCATCTCTTCCCATGCGATGTCGTACAAGGCGACTAAGAGATAGGGCTGTTTAACATCAGACAGATATATACAGCCTAGACTCAGCCTTAGATGCATGGCTCGAGTCAACAATAGTGCCCGGAATACGACAATAGGTTCACCCCTATTACGTGGGACCGAATACAATTATTGATGAAATGTGGATGTTAATTCACCTCTGTCTAACCAGGAGATAAAGGCGTAATTATATGTATGTAATAAATAATGTTAATTGAGATATAAGTATTGAAGCTACTGAGGTGTAACGTACACTGTAAAGCGCGTCTCTTCTTCGTGTCAAGGGCAACAATAAAAAAAAAAATTAATACCTTTGGAACACAAATCAACCTCATCTGTTGCTGTGCAGTCGTTGCACCTGCTAAATTACGGACAACCCTGGCGCAGGCTTCCCTTTCAGGGTCTTCTATCGTGTCAACGGTATATCATTTGTCACATTTTGTTGATCTAAATCAGTTAGTGCAAACTTGATGGCGTTCTCAGATGTACTCTCTGGTGTAGGTATATTACTACATTTTCCTTTACGGGGTGCCATAAAAGCCAGATAGGTCTAACTAAAAAGAGGAGAAGGAATCAAAACCCTCTTCCTACAGTCCCGGGTCCTTTAAGCGGGGCGTCAAAAAGCATATGATGAGACCGTCAAGCTGAGTGTCACCATTGTCACACGGTATTTGTAGGTAATGGTGACCCTCTTTTCTGAGACTTTGACTTCAGCTTACCATCAGGCAAGGTGAAGTCTAATTGACGTGTTCTACAAATAAAAAAAAACAGACCCTGAAGTCAAAAAAGCCAAGTGTTGACTTCTGTATTTTATGATTAGAGGCCCCACAAAGTTATATTTTACAAAAATTGCAAGTTAAATAAAACTCTACAATAAATTTCACCAGTATTTGAACAGAAACATTACAGTATAATTCGCGCGCAGGTTGGGCACATTTATCTGTTCACCCCGACATTAAAAAAGAAGGATACCGATATAAAATTAAGTCAACAAGATCCTCCGAAAAATTATTCATAGAAAAAGATCGCAAGGTGCAAAGTGGGAGGGGGAAGGGATGAAGGAAAGGGAAAAACTTGGATAACTGCCTTCATGAATTGGAAATGTAATTTGGCCCGTAGGTGTGTATGTGTGGGCCAATTGTTTTCCTTCTATTGCCAGATTACGATGTTTCTGATTGACGATGCGTGGCGCCCGCGTCCGAAGTCCTCGCTTTTTGTTAGGATTTAGTGAGCTTATATTTGGAGGTGTTTGTTGTGGTTTGAAGGAGACTAGAATATTATTATATTTTATATTTCAATATATATAAAGCAATGTCACTTTTCGTTGTAATTTTATAACTCAAGAACGGGGTCACCTATCCAAACTAAATGTTTAGGCTTTGTTTGGACTATTTAGTAGATGGTTTATGTGAAGTTTGCACAAAATCGGTCGAGCGGTTCTTCATTTATTTCATTTTTTGTAAGAAATGAATTCAATAAATGGCGGATCATTTTGTTGATGGGGCTTTTGCTCTCAAATTGAATCTTTTTTCAGATGGGGACTGTGCTGTCAAATTGAAACATTTTCAGTGTTGACAGTACATGAATTTTGTTCTGATGCATTACAATACCCAATATTGCATTGGAAAGGTGACGATGGCTACCATATCAATATACGCAAATAGCTAGCAATTAATAAAATATTTTTTATTTGAATAAATGAATTTGATGTTCCAATTTTTTTTCTATTTTGCTTTATACGTAGCGAATAGTAACAAAGTTATATAACAATAATTAAGTGTTATATAATATATGTTATATAGTATCTTAGTAAGTATCTTAACTAGTTAAGAGGTTTAGATAGTGTTGTGTGGAATGTTATAGATTATTTATTATTATTATTATATATCTTAGTTATTCTTAAACTATCGCAATGTAAATTCTCAGTTGTTGTTTTTTTTTATACTACTTAGGTGGCAGACAAGCACACGGCCCACCTTATGGGAAGCGGTGGTACCGTGGCCTATGGACGTATGCAACACCAGGGATGTTACACTCGCGCTGCCGACCATGAAGAAACCTTCTGATACCCCTCATGAAGAACCCCATATTGTAGGTGCTTGGGAAAACAGCAGCAGGGAGATCATTCCACAGCTTGAGCGCACAACGGTTCGGAATTTTTCGCGGTCAAATCATGGAACTTATTATTTCTGCCGATGTTTCGGATGCGTTCCAGCACCCGTGGTCACGACTTGACTAGTTTGCGAGCATCGAGTAGTAAGTTCCATGATTTGATCGCGAAAAGTCATAAATCGTTGTACAATTATGTGTCTTACAGTTGCTTTGTAAACATCTATTCAACGAAAACAACGTTGACAATTGCTATGTCCAACTTTACTTCTCTAAACTAAACCATAACACAATACAAACGGAGTCCCAACTGTACATATTCCATCGTGCATATGACATGCCTTCTTCGGAAGAGGCCGTACAGTGCCCTTGTTCTGCTTGACCAACCGTAACATAACCACGCGCGTTTGTATTAGCTATTACATTGGTTTAGTTATACGCGCATTTTGTCTTATAACTAAATAAATAATTGTCAAGTAGAATAATGCGGCTGCACACGTTCTATCCTACTATAATACCTAATATTATACATGTGAAAGTTTCAGAAGATGTTTGTATATTTGATATTCAATCACGCTCTAACGGCTTAGCGAATCTGGATGAAATTTAATACAAGTATAGAATATAGTCTGGATTTCTGGAATACCACATAAGTAGTTTATGTTCCGGGAAAATTTCACCCGAGTGGAGCCGCGGGAATCACCTAATTCTATCGTCTGCATGACATCCCGTCTTGGGACGACTCCTAGAACAGAGAGGGTCGCTCTAGCCTCGTAAAGCACACATTTTATAGATTTATTATACGACGGTGTTTTGTTAAAACGGCTCTTCTTCTAAAGGGAATCTAAATTGGCGTAAATTTTATGATCACTATTTGAAGTGAGATGTAATTTTGTCGGGAGCTGATTGTTGTTTCTTTTCGCGTACGTGACACTGTCGTAAAAGTGTGAAGAACGGTTTAGATATTTTCAGTTGTTGGGTATTAAAGTTAAATATTATGAGGTGAGGTGTAATATAACCACGGTAGCCTAGTGGTATGGGTAATGGACTGCTGAGAAGAGGTCTCGGGTTCAATCCCAAGTTTTACCATGGCACACACCAATGACTTTTCTATACTTTTCGAAGTTATGTGTGTATTTATCGCAGGTTTATAAGTGCCCGGTTAATAGCAATAGGCTCACCACCTATTACATTGGGACCTAAATAAAACTGGCGAAATGTGGGCGCTAGCACCTCTGCCTACCCTTTCTGGGATATAGGCGTGAGTTTATGTTATATTATGTAATATGAGTAAAAATATAAATATTGACTACAGAATATTGAATGTATTTGAGTATGATACACAATAGGTACTACCTAGACTTAACTATGGCTTATAACACAGGTTTTAGAATGCTTATAAACTTACTCAGATCCATTTATTTCTAAATACGAACATAATAAGGGCGTATAGAGTCCTTTTAACATTTTTTGGTACCTCAGATGCATGACTTGAGTCAACAATAATGCCCGGAAGACGGCTCACCCCCTATTACGTGGGACCGAATTCAATGACTGGTGAAATATGGATGTTAATTCACCTCTGCTTAACCCTCCGGGGATAAAGGCATGATTATATGTATGTATGGTACGCACCTTTAAAAGAAACTGCACAGTAACAAAGCACAAAAAATATTGTATTCGTTTCGTAAATTTAACGAGAGAACAGAGCTTTATGATTGGCCACCTGTCTTCTGTGACCCCTTGTCCTACTTGAGCGACAAGTATGATAGCGCGCCAATGAAACGCGGTGCGTGACATATTTTTCCATACTTTACATGACGTATTAACGCGACACAACAAAGGACACTAACCATATGAAAAATAAAAATTACACGCCGCGTCAAAAGTGCCGCGTTGTCGCACTTATCGCTCACGTAGGACAATTCTAGATAGAACGTGTTTATATGTGAAGCCAGTCAATCACAATGCTCCGTTCTCTCGATACGTTTACGATATGATTCGGAGCGGTTCGGAGACTCTTTCCTCTGTCGCACCATTAAGGCCTGGAATTCATTACCAGCTCACGTGTTTCCTTCTTCCTACAGTCCCGGGTCCTTTAAGCGGGGCGTGAAAAAGCATATGATGAGGCCGTCAAGCTGAGTGTCACCATTGTCACACGGTATGTGTAAGTAATGGTGACCCTCTTTTCTGAGACTTTGCCTTTAGCTTACTATCAGGCAAGGCGAAGTCTAATTGACGTGTTCTATATAAAAAATAAAAAGAAATGATTACGATAGATTTTAGTGCTAAGGGTAAGTGAGGTTCGTCAACGGTATTAGACGGCAGAAGTTTCCAGAAAAGCCGACATATCAATCAAAATCAATTAACTGAACTTTGGAAACTATTGGATGATAATGATAATAACATAATGTTACGTGCGCGGGGTACAATTAAATGCCGTTTACTCAACGAAGAGATTTATTAGCTCACCACAAACTAGGCAATTTAATCACTAGTACACACAGTACTCTTCAACAGTTCCAGTCGCTCAGTAGTTCACAATAGTCCACAGTCGTTGCTCAGGTCGCAGGTATAATCTTCTTCGGTCGCTTAAGTTCGCTGTGTTCGCTTTCAGTCTCAAAGACAGAATGAATCGTGTCGCTATGCGAGCATGTTTTTATACCTCTCAATTAGGAGGATCGAATTATCTAGAAAGTTCGCGAGCGATAAATACCTATTCTTTGATCTTGCCGCCGTCGCTGACCTTCGAGTACATTCTCGATATTTACCTATTATTTGTTTTTATTCAAAAGAGTGTGTAGGTACTCGTAGGTAGGTTGTGACTTTTTGTTGATGATTCTAGATTTTTCTATGCCAATCGGTAGAGTACCTCGTCACTAACAATGCGTTTTTATTTCTTGAAGATTCGATTATTAGTTTTCGAGATATCGGCGTCTGTCGTAACAATAATAAATAAAAACACACAAGTTTGAAAATATTTACACTGAGCGGCAATCGAATCTCTGACCTCTACTTAGCATTTTAAAACTAAACCCCACTCGGTTGTACATACTGTTACCATATGTCCTACTGCCCATGCAGGATCTTTGGTTACCCTTCCAATCAATGTGCAGGCCACTGGAATCATCTATCTTTGTTACGAGTACAGTACCTAAGATAGATGATCCCACGGTCTGACTCACACTAGCTCTTTAGCTGTGTAATAAGTGTCACAAGTTAGGCCTCATTGTGTGTGAAAATATGTCATGATTGCAAAGTACAAGACATAGAATAAGAGTTCAAAAATATTTCTTGAAATATTTTTTTTTCATCAAGTGCATATCAATTGACCCAGTGAGACCCAGAGTCCACTGCTGGACATAGGTCTCTCCCAATATTGGGAGGCTTTGGCCTACTGTTTCCACACTGGCCAGTCAGGTTGGTACAGGGTTTCATTTCGAGTTTTCCTTCTCTCGCAGTGATATCGTCTGCCAATTTTTCTGTTAGTCGCCTCTTACGACACCTATCGGATTAAATGGGGTGGTAATACTTTGTATTCTTTCTCTGTCACCACACGGATTAAGTGAAGTGCATATCTACAGCTTAATATATTTTAGAGTAGATAAAACATTATGTAAAAGTTTCAACTACTCTATGAAGGATGGTATCTTACTGTCAGATAGAAAGAATGTCCTATAAAACTAAAACACTCTGTCTTTCTATCAAAACTCAGGCTTAATAAAGTTGGTATTTCGTTTGTAGGCAACTGTATAAAAATATTTAATAAAACTCCTCAGGATTTGGAACTATATACATTTAAAATTAATATGAAAAAATGTCTGATGAAAAAAGTACTATAAAGTAGATGAGTATCTTGATGATGTAAATGCGTGGTCAACATAAGTCTCTTGCTTACTCGCACAACATAAATTGTAAACAAAACCATATTAAAAAAAAGGTAATATAGTTCTAATAAAGTTTTCTGAGTTTCTTGCTGGTATCTTTTCAGTAGAACTAACCTACCGAACCAGCGAAAGAAACATTTTCCAATGATTTATTTATACATTATTTCATATTTTTATATTATTTCTTCACATAATTGTAAAATTCTGATTTTCGTAAATGCTCTTTATGTACCTTACCTGAATAAATGATATTGACTCTTTGAATCTTGATCCGACTCGTCAAACATGTTATTACTAGACGCGCCGTAGTAGCGGCGGTAAGAATCATCATGGGGGAGTGGCTAGAGAGGCCACACGGCAGCCTCTTGTACCGTCTGACGTAAATGATCACCGAGCACGGGTGCTTCGGGAAGTATCTGCGTCGAATGGAGAAAGAGCCAACGTCCGAGTGCCATCACTGCCCCGAGTGTCCGGCGTGGGAGACGCCGAGACGGGAGCTTGTGGCGGCCCTGGGAGTGAGAGTTCTCACGTTCTCCACCTCGCTCGTGGTGATGGTCCGCTGCGCGGATTCGTGGGCAGCCGGCGCCTCCTTCTGCGAGCAAGTAATGCTTGTGAAGGAGGAGTCAGGGCGGGAGCGGCAGCGGGAGCGACGAAGGATCGCAAGCCAAGTTGCCCGCGTACGAAGGCAACTAGGGCGTCGGAGGTCGATGAACGACCTCCGCCCCCCGTGAGCGCGGGCCAGGGGGTGACTGATGGAGCCACCTGTCACTCTGGCAGAAGCAGGCCGCGGCGGTGGCGCGCCTCCCCCTTTCCGGGGACGAGTTGGGGACTCTGTAGTCCCCACACCCGAGGAGATGGCCAGATAATACTGCAAAAGTAGCCAATATACATATGTTTGACCTTAAAGATTAAGAGAGTAACATTTTTCCAAGTCTACTTAATCTTGAGGTAGATGAGGCCCCAACAATAACCAATTATTGGGGTCAATCTAACCTCTCCTGTAAGCCAATAACCGAGCTGATTGACGAATGAGGGTCTGGGGCAGGCTTCCCTTTCAGGATTGGAAGGTCAGACTGTCATCGCTTACATAAGAACATAAGAGATTATGATTGTTTTTTATCCTGCGATATTATTATTTCAACGCCACACGACGGAATTTACTGTACTTATAAATATTATAAAATCTGATATTGTGACCAATTTCTGTGAAATAAACTTTGATTTGATTTGTTTTGATAAGTCAAAAAAAGGGAAGGAACAAGTGACCCTCAAGCTCCCAGGCGAAACCAAATGTCTATCACGCTGAGATGAACATTATGAAAATAGGTATTTCAATAATGATTGAGGAAGCCTGGCAAAATTCTCAGAGAATTAGTGAGCTCTAAGAAAACGATTTAAAATGCCTATATACCAATTTACGTCAAAGAAAAAATGTCCTAATTCCTTTTATATCCTTGAAACGAAATACTTTTACCTAGAAATAATGAGCAACCTATAAATGAATCCACATAAATGATGAGTGCTTTTTCGTCCCGGGAGAGCTGGGCTGGTTGTGGCTGATAAAATGTGCCCCCGAGGAGCCCGCTACACATACAGTTACTTGTGAGGCTGTACACTTGCGGACACAAAACACAGTTGGGAAAAGTTTAAAGGGTTAATTTTCGCATTATTCTATACTTCTGGTAAGCCTAGCTTGTAATGTTTGGCATCGATTATCAAATACTTTTTTTGTAAATTTTTATATCAATTAAGTTTCTGGCATTATAGTCCATAAACTGGTTGTCTGTAATAGATCGCAGACTGCGATATGACCGCCCTTAGTACAACTATCTTACATGTTCGTATCCGCCTTATGTATCCTATGTTTGGTGTACAATAAAGAGTACTTATCGTATCTTATAGTATCAATCAATTAGCCCATCGCTGTCCATTGCTGGACATAGGCTTTGGCCTATTGTTTCCACGCGGCCAGACGTGTTGGGTTTTATTTCAAGTTTTCCTTCTCTCATAGTGATATCGTCTGCGTATTTTTCCATTAGTCACAGTAGTTTTATAATGGCCCTACAAAAGTAATGAGCTGAGCCTTATGTTCTAAAACTTCGTCGTATTACCGCCTTCATGTATCCCCTAGATTATATCGTCTAGCTATAGATTTTTGTGTCCTATTGTTAGCATCTATTATTATGTACATTAAAAATACGAAAGTAACTGCCTATCTGTCTCGTTTTCACGCCTAAACCACTGAATCAATTTTGATGCAATTTGGTTCAGAAATATATTAGAATTTAAGAAAGGATAAAGACAGTGGGTAATAGCTAGTATTTATATAACTGTGGGTAAAAAATGATACAGTAGCATTTTTTTGGCCTAAAGTACAAATGCACGCTTCATCCAATATTCTTAATACGGGTTTTAATTAAAGTTCAAGTTACCGTGAAAAAGTTTCTGAATGCAAATGAAGAAATTTGCCTTAGGTACACGCTATCTAGCCTCTGCTCTTTCCTGGAGTTAGTTATTAGTTAGATACAACTGATACTGTTTTGTTTAGAGGAGTTGTTTAGTAATTGTAGTGGTTGGAGAGATAGACTAATATTAATTGTGTAAGGCACAATCCTCACTTACCAACAAAAAGCTGAATTGAAGCGTTGCAAGTGTAGCGACGACCTAAATCTTTCTAAAGGATAATGAACTTTATTTCCACAAAGTAACGAATACATTTTTATCAAGATTTTCAGGGTTCTATCAAGGTGTTCTTATTACAGATTCTTTTTACGTACAATTTTCTTTCAAGCACTTTCGTACTGTATATCTGTATATCTATGTGCTATAATTGCGAGAGAATTCTTGTGGTTCTTGAAAATTAATTTACTACGGAGATTATAATCTCACAAACTAGTACTAATTAAAACAGTCTAACGAACACTTTCATAGGACTCGTTCTACTGTGATGTGTAGCTGTGACATATATATTTTTTAATTCAGTTTCAGTGTAATGACTTCTATTGTTGTAATAAAGAGAACTTTGGTGAAACATAAGAGCCACCCGTGGATCACCAGCACAGTGAGGGACATGATGCGTCTCAGAGACAAACACCATGAAAAAGCAAAGGTGACCAACAAGGACTCACATCGCAGACTGTATCATGACCTCAGAAGCATAACCAGAGCTGCCATAGAGAATGAGAAGCGGGCATATTTTACGACTCATATCAATGGGAACATAAAACACCCAAAGACATTGTGGAGCCAACTCAAGTCCAACATCCTAGCCAACAACAGAAATGATTGTGAGCTGTCTGACCTATGTAGCAGTCCAGATAGCCTAAATCAGCACTTTCTGAATATACCAGGCAGCGAGAATGTCAGCTTATCAGATCTCACTTTTTTTGAGTTCCACCGCTTCAGCCATAACACCTTTCACATGAGGTCAGTGGATGAGGGCGATGTTTTAAAGATAATCAGAGATCTCAAGTCAAATGCAATGGGTGCTGACGACATATCATTGGACATGTTACGAATGACTCTTCCTCAGACCATCACAGTGATAACTCATATTATCAACACATCCATTGCTACTTCAATCTTTCCCAGCTCTTGGAGGACAGCAAGGGTTAGGCCTATTCCTAAACTACCAAATCCCACTGGCCCTAAGGACCTCCGACCGATCAGCCTACTGCCGTGCCTTTCTAAGGTCCTGGAGAGGGTTGTCAGCAATCAACTCACAGCCTACGTGGAAAATTCAAACATCCTACCGTTAATGCAGTCGGGTTTCAGAAGGGGTCACAGTACCGCAACAGCTCTGATGGATGTGGTGGACAATGTGCTGCAAGCCCGAGACCAGGGTATGAGCACAGTGCTTACCCTTCTTGATTTTTCCCGTGCATTTGATGGTCTTAATGTCTCTCTGCTCCTGTCAAAACTTGCATATTATGGATGTAGTGCGGAGGTGGTCAAATGGTTCAACAGCTACCTCAGCGAAAGGTATCAGTTTGTTCAGGTGAAGGATAACAAAACAGGGTACATGAGGGATTCCTCGCATCGCCAGGTCACTCGGGGCGTTCCGCAGGGCTCGATCCTGGGCCCATTGCTCTTCATCCTGTACAGTGCAGATATCACCAGCACAATCACCAACTGCAGGTACCACCTCTATGCTGATGATCTGCAGATGTATATATCTTTTCCACCATCCGACTGCCAGGAATCTATAAATAAAATAAATGAAGACCTAATTAGAATCTCGCAGTGGTCTCAGAAAAACTGTCTGGCTCTAAACCCAACTAAATCTAAATTTATGATCCTGGGAACAAGACAACAAGTGGATAAAACATCTCAACACCAATTAAACATCAACATCAATGGCTGTCTTGTAACACAGGTGGAGGAGGCGCGGAATCTGGGGGTGGTTTTTGATCAACAGCTGCGATTCGAGACACACATCCTGCAAGCTGTCAGAAACTGTTTCTACAGGCTGAAAGTGTTGTACAGGATTCGCCCCTATATAAGTGTCAACATTAGAAAGTTGCTGTGTGAGTCACTTATACTTTCCAGGCTCAACTATGCTGACAGTGTGTACGGGAACTGTCTGCTAGGTAGAACTGAGCGACTGATCCAACGTGTGCAGAATGCCTGTGCACGGTTCTGTTTCCGGATCCCCCCACGTACGCATATAACACCTTTTCTGAACAGGGACAACATAGTGAAGATGGCAGAGCGCAGAGAGTTACATTTGGCCACCTTGCTCTTTGGGGTAGTACAAAAACACAGACCGAGATATCTGTACGATAGGTTATCGTGGGCGAGTGACTACAATAAACATGGGACGAGGGCGTCTGCTTACCGTATGATAACACCGGGCCACCGGACCACTGCATACAGGGGTAGTTTCAAGTTCGCGGCTAGCCGGATCTGGAACGACCTGCCACCGCCAATCCGTGCCCTGAAAACAGTAAAGTCATTTAGAAATATGTATCGAGTATATCTATTAAATAAACAACAACAGAAATGACAAACTCACACTTGGAATGCACGCTAGAAACTGTAGGGGCGGTTGGCGAGGGCGATCCACTGTTCTGCTGTCGTGTGAGATGGCGTGGTCCCGGTGATGACTTCACGCTTTTTTGGCTGCGCGACCGCATGATGACACCTGATTACTCTCATTTACGCATTTCTCGGTTTTTTCTTTATTCACTCACTGGTTGCGCCGAAGTGGAAACTGTATTTTTGACACGGAAACACACTCCTTTTATACCCGTATCCCCTTCCGCACTAACCATAGATGTAGCTTCCGTCCGCCATTTGTGAAATATAGACACTCAGTCTCGCTTTGAACTAGCCAGCGTAATGACGGATCGCGCTCGCGTCTCTCAAAAATGATTAATATTTGTTACATTTTTACCGCTTCATAGACCTTTACCGATCGGATTGTGCCTCTCGTGTGTTCCTCAAGTGATCTAGTGATGCTGACGGCAGCTCCTGAGCAAGGAAGAGAAGATCCGTGTACCGGCTGCGATGAAAACACGTGTGTCGTGAAGGTTAGTGCATCCTCTCCTAATTTCTCGGGTTGCATTCATTGCTTGGATTACTCCCGCGGCAACCCGACCACCTGTCTTTTGTGTGTAAAGCGTCAATGGAACAGTTAGCTACTTCCCGCAATACAGTCCATTACCGCACGCTGCCAAGCGCCACCATTTTTGGTCCGGATCGAGCCGGATTCTTAGCCGTAGTTCGTATTTTGTTATTATTCTAATGGGAATAAGCGCGCCGCACCTAAGTGCCTGGTTATTTTAGTAGAAAACCCCGCATCCAGACACTTAGGATTAGATTTGTTGTCCGTTCGCCGCTGGCTCGCATAGTACCTACCTGGTACATACATAGGTTAGGTATCATATCAACACTTAATCGTAGTTCGCAATTTTCGCATCGCACCTAAGTGCCTGGTTATTTTAGTAGAAAACCCCGCATCCAGACATTTAGGCTTAGATCTTAGGTATACTAGACACCCTAGTGCATAGGCACAGTGTAATACCTAACGCATTTGGCTTTGTTTTGTTTTTTTTCAATTACGTTGTTCTCGGCTCGCGTCGTATTTGCCTAGTACCTGCGTGGGTAGACACGTGGCTGTGCCTACCTCGCTCGCATCTCATCCCAATTCATACGAAAGTATTTTAATTTGAATAGATATTACGCAATACTTAATCTCTGAAATAATAGTTGAACCTAGACAGCGACCATCGCGTAGGTACGACCTTGTTGCTATGCGCGTTAGTTCAAGCTTGCACTGGCAGTTATAAGTACCTACCTACCTACGGTTATCGCTCGCGCCGCCTCGCTGCTCTGTACCGCTAAGATTAAGTCATTTCATATTTGTTATTTACCGCACTTTAGTTTGAGATTTAATTGTAAACATGTCCCCAAAGGTTGATAAGACCGGTAAGGTTCAATTGAAACTTTTATACGCTAAAAAAGAAATGATTTACTCTCGCGTACAATCGATCTATGATAATGCACTTAAAACCTCTGATTTGGTCATCAGAGATTCGTTCTTGTGTTCTATAGAAAACTTAGATAGTCTACGCGCGGATTTCGAAACCTTAGTACATGACATCAATGTTTTAGAGTTGAATTTGGATCCCGATTACTCAGTGAGTTATCAAGCCTTGTCGTCGTTTGACGATTTGTATTGTCGTATCAAACGCGTCGCTAGGAGTTTGGAGAAACCGGCTGACCTACCCAACCCCACTCGCGACCGACCTAAGTTGCCACCAATTCAAATACCCGAATTTGATGGTAACATTCGCAATTGGTGTCTATTTATAGATAGTTTTGAGAATACGATAGATAAGAACGATTCGTTGACAGATCACGAAAAATTGCATTATCTCGTTGAAAAATTGACTGGTAAAGCTATAACCGCTTGCGCTGGAATTACGTTTAGTGCCGGGAATTATAATTTAATTTTAAATACTTTGAAAGCTAAGTATGAGGATAAAAGATCGGTAGCTAACGCCTATTTAGATCAGATGTCTGATTTGAAATCTATTACGGCATGTAACGATCAAAACTTAGAGAAATTTCTAGATACTTTCGCGTCAGCTGTTCGCGCCGTAAAGAACTTGAAGATCGATGACCTCTGCGACTTCGTATTTTTGTATATGGGTTTAAAGAAATTAGATTCCGAAACCATTCGTTTGTTTGAGTCGGATCATCGCGGCAGTAAAATTCCTAAGTTCGAAGACTTAGAAAGTTTTGTTCGCGAGCATATAAAGGTATTGCAACGCTCTTCATCGAAACATGAAGGCGCGAAGAAGGTTGTTACTTCTGAACGCAAAATAGATGCCTCATCGAGGTCACCGAGGTCAACCCATACTTATGTTAATACCGCACCAGCACGTGTACAATCATCTGTTTGCTCTTTGTGTAGTACTCATCATTCGCAACTGTACAAGTGTCCTGTTTCCTAAAATTGTCGCCTAGTGATCGTTATAAATTTGTTCGCGCTAATAATTTTTGTTTTAATTGTCTCGGTACTAAACACCGCGTTGTTTTATGTAATAGTGGAAATGGTTGTCGCAAATGTCAAGCGAGACACCACACTTTGCTTCATTTTGAGAATAGTAATGCCGCATCCAATGTGAGTACAGTTGGCCCGTCGAGCGGTGACACACGGCAGCCTGCGCCGCAGCCGCACCCCACGCCCGCGCGCGCTCCGGCCCGCCCGGTGACCGCTGCGGATGACGTCACCTTGTGTTCGTTCTCCGCTAGTGCTGCACTCACCACTGTGTGTCTCGCGACCGCTCGCGTTGTTATTGTTGATACATTAGGTAAACCGCACCTTGTTCGAGCGCTATTAGATGGCGCTTCGCAAAGTAATTTTATTACTCAAGATTGTTGTCAACGTCTTGGTTTCAATGTTGATAAGCGTTCAACCCATTCAGTGGTGAAAGGGTTTGGAAGCTTACAGTCAGCTGTTCGTGGCACCGTTAAAACAAGGTTTAGATCTCGTTTTAATAATAATATTTGGTTTGACATGGATTCGCTCGTTATAGATAGAATAGCTGAACAGTTGCCTACCGTCCCGGTTGACACGTCTTTATTAACGAAATTTAAAGACTTGCCTTTAGCAGATGAGACTTACGCTGTTCCTGGAGTCGTCGATATATTGATCGGCGCTTCGATTCTCCCGCACCTCCAGTTATCACGTAAGGTTCAAGGGGGACCGACGTACCCCGCTCCGCACGCACTGGAAACAGTTCTTGGTTTTGTTATAATTGGTTCCGCACCCGCTTCTATAGATAGTTTTAGTCACTCGACTGCTTCGTTCTGTTGCACCGTCGAGCCGCCACTGGAGTCTACCATCCGCAAGTTTTCACTCGGTGGCTCCCGTATATCCGCTGAAAAACGCTTTCTTTGTTTGGAACGAAAGATGCAGGCGTCCCCAAAGTTGAAGCGGGCCTATGATGAGGTTGTTAATGAATATTTAGATAAAGGTTACATCTCACCTGCGCCTGCGGACACTGGCGGGACCCAGCCTTCGTACATTATCCCGCACCGCGGAGTTATTAGAGAAGATAAGCTTACTACTAAAACTCCGCGTAGTTTTGGATGGCAGTGCTAAGACTAGCACTTCCGTGTCGCTTAATGACATTTTGTATTGTGGTCGGAATCTTTAAGGTAATTTATTTGACATAATTGTAAATTTTCGCATTAATATTAGTAGAATTTTAGCTTTTAGGACTCAACAGTCGCTTGGTGTTGGGCCCACTCTTCGCCCCATCGTTGGGACACATTCGTCGCTAATAGAGTGGTAAAAATTCAATCTGAATTGGCGCCACATAATCTCTTTCACGTTGCTGGCACCGACAACCCAGCCGAGTGTCTCTCTCGTGGATTGCTTCCTTCGCAAATTTTAGATCACCCGTTATGGTTTAGTGGACCGTCCTGGATTCATGCCGCGTTAGATAAGTGGCCAGTTAGTCAATTCAATCCCACTACGGTTTCCGAACCACCCGAGGAGAAGAAGCACTCGCTTGTTGTATCGGTCCCACGTGAAGAGACCCTTATTTTGTTGTTGGCTAATCGCGTCTCGTCTTGGTCGAGACTGTTGCGTTGTGTTGTTTGTTCGCCTCTGCCCTCTGCCTAGCCAGCAGTAGGCACGAGCTCCAATCTAGGTTTATATTTTAGTTGTTATTTCACAAACCTAGATTTAGATTAGACATTAGATTTGTTCCACATTTTTCGTTTCGAAGGTAACCCTTCAAGCCGGGGGGAATGGTTGCGCCGAAGTGGAAACTGTATTTTTGACACGGAAACACACTCCTTTTATACCCGTATCCCCTTCCGCACTAACCATAGATGTAGCTTCCGTCCGCCATTTGTGAAATATAGACACTCAGTCTCGCTTTGAACTAGCCAGCGTAATGACGGATCGCGCTCGCGTCTCTCAAAAATGATTAATATTTGTTACATTTTTACCGCTTCATAGACCTTTACCGATCGGATTGTGCCTCTCGTGTGTTCCTCAAGTGATCTAGTGATGCTGACGGCAGCTCCTGAGCAAGGAAGAGAAGATCCGTGTACCGGCTGCGATGAAAACACGTGTGTCGTGAAGGTTAGTGCATCCTCTCCTAATTTCTCGGGTTGCATTCATTGCTTGGATTACTCCCGCGGCAACCCGACCACCTGTCTTTTGTGTGTAAAGCGTCAATGGAACAGTTAGCTACTTCCCGCAATACAGTCCATTACCGCACGCTGCCAAGCGCCACCACTCACCATAGTCACCAACAATATTATCGGTACCATATTATGCACGGCACTTACGGGCAAATACGTTGCATTGCACTAACTGGCTTACTCGTTGCAAATGAGGGGATATGTAATTGCAACTTTTGATTATAATTGTTACATCACAATGTGATGTAAATCAAATATTGTAACATATAAATAATGTCTTACGCAACCCAAGCCAAGCTGCAGTGCAGTGACCAATGACAGCGTCGAAGCGGCTGGAATGTTTGCGCGGGATTTTTAAAATAAATGAGCGTGGCGTCAGCGCTGCCTAGCGGCCCCATCTGAAAACCAGCGCTGCGCATACTCTCAGTGTGCGTAGCATTTAATGCTGAGATGGGGCCCTATTTTGGGTTCACACAGTGTGAGATATACTAGATTAAGGTTAGATGTAAATATAGTTCATAAGTATTTTAATAACACTGTGAGATGCAAAATAAAAAATTTCTTTCTTTCTTTCTTTCTTTCTTACTATGTTATTTAGTATAAAATACTAGTTCTACTATATCCTCTCCAATTAGTCCTAATATATGAGTTATACATTGAATGATCCTAACAAAATTAAAATATACACTCTCACCTCATCACACAAAAAGCTGAGTTGAGGTATTGCCATCAACTAACTAAAAATAAAATAATTTGCTTTTTGGAAACAGTTCGTCTAAGTTAATTCTATAGTAGAACTTTCTTAGACTTTGGATAAGACAGTCTTATAGTCAGTCTTATAGTAATACTGTGGAAAAGGTAAAAATAGTATTTTGTGTGCCACAAAATATCATGATTGAGCACACCCTGTAACTTTCTCTGTTGGGTCAAATCTTATATGATAAGAAAATATATTAAGAAGAGCTCAGTTTTAGGTTGGCAAAGGCGCCGTATCAGCTCATATTTTCTGTACTTTTGGTGTACCGCAGGGATCACTCTTCGGACCACTTTACTTCAAGGTTAACAAATCCATGTCCTGAAATTTGATGCGTAGTAAACAATTTTTATGAAGCTTTGTAAGTTTAGTCAAATCATTACACAGACCTTAGTGGCGGTACAGTAGAGAGTACGACTACCGTTTGACCCTTAATCTCGAAACGCAATTGTTTTTAGTCCTAATGTGTTCCTAGTAGTCCTGTTATTGGATCTATAACGCTTAGATACATTATCTTTTGAAAATACATACACACTATACATGGAAATATCCCTCCTGACGGTATGAAGATATTCATGCATACAAATATTTGCACTGAGCGGGCATCAAACACGCTACCTCTGATTTAGCAATCGAATGCTCTACCTCAGTTTCAAAGTTCCTACAGTGTCCATTATCTTGAAAGTGTACCTAACATCTAAACACATACTCGCAGAATGCACTTCGTCCACAGCGTAAACACATTATTTCGCATATAAAGCAGGACATTCGAGCAAGTTTAAAATCTAGTTGTCTGAGAGCCATTGGATTGTACCTGGCTAAAGCTAGGTCCTGGCTACAGCCTATGGTATGACTCTGTAATCAGCCATTCCTATGCAAATTCGCTCGCTGAACCAACTATGGCTTTATATAAACGACCGTATTTCTGTAAAGGATGCTGAGTTTGATCCGATAGTAAAAATTTACTTACTTTGTAAGTTTTAGTAACTTACAACGTAACTTATAACGTAATATAATAGACATATCTCGCTCACTGAATACTTATTTTAATTAATAGTAAGCTCTGCTCTGTGATAGTAACGGTTCTCTTTATCTTTTTAACTTTTATTACTGTTCCCTCCTCCTTCCCTTCTCTAAATTTTAATGATATCTGTTGTTGCAAGCTTATCTGTTCCTTTTTAATTTATTTAGTCTTCCTTTTACGCAAGATCTCTATAAATTATATCCTAGTTTCATATTTTTGAAATTTTTTAAGCAGATACAATGCTGTAGGTATATCGGTAGGATATCCTCTTTTTTTGCACAATCAGCATCTGATCGATCTTTACTAGCAAAGTACTCAAAATCATCGTAATACCAAAACTAAAATTTTATATTAGATATCACAGAGCTCAAATAGTTGTAAGCATTCAAAGTGGTCAAAACATCTTAGCGATCGATTATTCATAATAATGTAAGATAGCAGAGTGTTTAAAATTATCTTTGCAGAATGTCATTTAATCACATTTTGTATCCTTTTCTTGTAAATCCATCCCTTTCATTCCTTTGCATGTATTTTATTCCAAATGAAACTCTTTCATTTGGCTATAAATACAAGAATAGGATACCTCCTTCTCTGTATCCTCTGTTCGTATCCTATGTTTGGCTGCAAACGAAACATAGGATACATAAAAAGTATTTATCTTATCTTACCTTTCAAGCTACTCATATCTTTTTTACTTCCCACATGGACTGAACTTGCAAAAAGTGGTAGTCACAGTTATCATGCTTTATATATAAACCTATAAACCCTATAAAAATACATTTTTCAACGATATTTTAGGTCACAAAAAATTAAATTGTGAGCGAAAATCGAGTATCAATATCACCGTCATCAACGCGATTGCCGGTCCATTCGAATGTTTGGGACCGCGTCCGCTATAGGAGTAAGTGAATTTTCTCCTTTATGCAGCCACTTGACTCTGGCTACAGAAGGTTTTATCCTTTGATTACACTTGGAGAAAGTTGCTGGGCTTCTCAATGAGGCCCCTGGCGCGACGATAGATGAGAATAGTTTCAAAAACTTTGTGCTTACATGTCAACTCGGTGGTGCTTCAAAATAAGATTTCGTGAAGAAACTCGTTGGAAGTCGAAAGTTTTCGATATTGGGTGGAAACAAATGTTTAATTTGAAAGTCGTTTTTGAGTTTTCATGGAATCGCAGGTTTACGTTTCAGTTTTATTATGTTTGTAAACCTCGTAGGTGCAGGTGGAAATCTCTCACACCCTTATTTTAACAAATTTTCAATAAGGTTATGATTTGATCCCATGCAATAAAGTGATTACATTTCAGCATTTTCAGACTCCGTGCTACTATTCAGTATGACTTCATAGAATACGAACTCACTATACACATTACCATTACTATGTACCTGTTAATTGCTGTTTTTTTGACATCTTATTGTTTATATTTATTTGCTTTATTTTATTGTGATTAATTGTGTTTTTATGTGTAGTGTGTATAATTTTTTTTTTTTTCGTTACGTGACCCGTAATCGAGCTATTTATACATAACATAAACATCATAAACTCACGTCTATATCCCCGAAGGGGTAGGAAGAGGTGCTAGCACCCACATATCGCCAGTTTATGTTTAGGTCCCAATGTAATAGGTGGCGAGCCTATTGCCATTAACCGGGCACTTATAAACACGCGATAAATACACACATAACTTGGAAAAGCATCGAAAATGAAATGAAAAGTCAATGTTGTGTGCCATGGTAAAACCTGGGATAGATCCCGAGACCTTGTCTCAGCAGTCCATTACCCGTACCACTAGGCTACCGCGGTAGTTATTTATAAGTAAAGTTAGTTAAAATGAATTAGGTAATCATCTACAAGTAAAGGTGTTTTATAAAAATCCATGTGATTCATCAAATTACGAAGAGCTAATTTTCAAGTAGCATATTGATTTATTTGTCTAACCATGTAAAGAATCAATCAATTAGCTCATCGCAGTCCAGCAGTGGACATCAGTCTCACGGCGACCGCACTAGCGCACAGTCGTATGAGTCACCAACGAGGTGACATTTAGTAAAATGTCAACAACAGTGAAGTGTGTTACCTGTAACATTGTTATTAACGAAGTACTTGCTTTTATTTGTAACAAAATTGACATCATGAACGAGAAAAGCATCAGTCAAATCTGTATCAGTGCATTCTCTGAAAGTGATATTGTGACTGCAAAACGACTACTGTACGAATCCATATCGAAGACGTTAAAGATTAGAAAAAGTGATGGGAAGACTTTACGAGATATTGACGATATGCTTTGTACGTTGAAGGAAACCGACCCTGAAGTGCTGCCGATATTCGTTGCGCGGGACTTACAGAAACTACCGCCAGTTCATTTCGATCATGTTGATGTTACCCAGATTCTCAAGGACTTGGTGAAAACCCGTGACGAAATAAACAAAGTTTCTCAAAACTATGTGGCTAAAGAGCAGTTTGATTTACTGAAATTAGACATAGACAACCTCAAAAAGGCGTCAAGTGCAAACAAATTTTCTCGCAATATAAACCCTAAGAGAGGAGCCGGTCTAATGGATAGTTTTGAATACAGCATTGGTCCTATGGGGTTGCCTCCAATTGACAACGGAGAAGATTTTTGCATGAGTCATAGCTCATCATCTTCATCTTCATCAAAATCAAAAAGTCGTTGTCAATATAGGTCTATAAACGTGGGTACTACGAAAAATTATTCGAAAAACGAACAGCTGACTAGTGCGCCGTCATCGCCACTGAAATGCACAGATAAACACAGTGAGATAAAGAACTCGGTATTGGCGGCGAGTGATTGCATGACTCATGTATCTACGATACCTGCAACTACAACATCGACGGCCGGGCCGTTCTATAATGACCACAAAGTCATTGCAAATAAAAACTCTTATACGCAAGTTTTGAAACAAGGTGAATGGAAGCCACAACCAAATAACGATTCGTGGATACTAGTACAAAAGAAAAGATTTAAAAACAAATTTATTGGTAACAAAGGAAAGGCAATTGTTGATTCGAATATCAATTTCAAGGCTGCAGATATACGAATACCATTGTATATTTACAACATTGCAAAGGGTGTCACAGTTTCGGACATTGTGGGTTACATAAGAGACAAAACTGACGTATCTGCTGATGTAGAAAAAATAATTATGAAGACGGCTAAAGAGTATGATGCCTACAAAGTCTTCATCCCTAAAAGTAAACTATCAGTGTTTATGCATGATGAATTTTGGCCGGAAGGCGTCGGATTTAGACGTTTTGTAGATTTTAAAAGAAGATATCGGAGTGAGGAAGCTCCAAAGGGGCCATCTAGTTAATGATGACGTAATAATGGCTGTTACAACCAAATTAGTTACTTTCAACTGCAAAAGCGTGCACCGGTCGGTCGACTGCTTGAGGTTTCTCTGCCGGACTGCAGACATTATTGCCTTGCAGGAGACTTGGCTTCTGCCATATGATCTGCCATATTTGGGAACTATCGATGATAAATTTGCCTTTACTAGAAAATCAGCGGTAGATACCTCCAAAGGTATTCTCAGGGGGCGGCCGTTTGGCGGAGTGGCACTATTGTGGAGGAAGTCTGCGTTTCCATGTGTGACGGTAGTGGAATGTCATAGTATGCGACTGACCGCTATTAAGGTCCTACTCGGCAGTGGTAAGTCATTGTTGGTGATTGCTGTATACATGCCTACAGATACAGTGGTGAATCTAGCAGATTTCACGGAGTGTATGAGTGAAATTAATGCATTAGTGGAAACAAACAACATCGAATTGGTATACATACTTGGAGACTTCAATGCACATCCTGGTGAGCACTTTTCATATGAACTTTTAAACTTTTATTCCGAACAATCGTGGTCATGTGTTGATATGGACATTTTACCTAGTGATACCTATACGTATGTAAGCGAGGCTCACGGCTGCCGCCGATGGCTCGACCATTGCTTGGTAACTAGCGCCGCGCGGAGTACTGTTGTCAATGCTTCAGTTTTAAATAATAGGGTGTACTGGTCGGATCATTATCCTTTGTTAATTGAGTGCAATATAAGTAAGGTCTCCTCAAAACTTGTAACCATGAGTCAATCCCATAATAAAATTATATGGGGGGAAAGAGATAGTGACCAAATACAGAGGTATAGTGATGCATGTAATAATAGATTACGTATGGTGGATTTTCCATCTGAATTTTGTAATTGTGCTGATAAAATATGTACCGATGTCGACCATAGAACAAATATTAAAGCTATGTACCATGACATTATATGTATATTAAAAGAATCAGCAGAGTGTAGTTTCAATGAAAAGATAAATAAAAAACATAAACGTATAACTGGTTGGAATAGACACGTGAGTGTTGCCCACAGGGAGGCTCGGTATTGGTTCCAGTCTTGGTTACAATACGGTAAACCAAACTTTGGTTTTATTTATGATAAAATGCGTGACTCTAAAAGATATTTTAAAGCGAAATTAAAATATTGTCAAAATAATCAAAATCAAATTAAATTGGACATTATAGCTCAGAATCACGCTAACAAAAATTTTAATAAATTCTGGAAAAATACAAATAAACTGAATCCGAAACCGAGTCTCTCTGCGAGCGTAGCTGGTTTACATGAACCGGTTGACATAGCGAATGCCTTCCAGCAACACTTTCAAGTGGATCCCCCCCCTCTTCGCGAGTCACGGGTGTTCGACGCTGGGTGTCGTACCGAAAACATAACTGTCACGTTTTCCGCGCGGCAAGTCGCCGCTACAATCAAAGGAATGGTTGGGGGGAAATCCCCCGGTTACGATTTTCTCAGTGTCGAGCACCTGAGGCACGCGGGGGTGCACCTGCCACGGGTTCTTTCTATGATGTTTAATCTTTGTATAGGTCACTGTTACTTGCCGGATGAGATGATATACACTACTGTAGTAACATAACATAATTATTATTAAAAACAAAACGGGAGATGCCTCTGATCTGTCCAACTATAGACCAATATCTTTAGCTACGGTTATAGCTAAGGTGCTGGATAGTCTGCTGGACAGAAAGTTGGGGGAGCACATTAAGAGCCATGATGCACAGTTTGGGTTTAAGCCGGGTCTGTCCACTGAAAGTGCCATCTTCTGTCTGAAGCAGACTGTTCAGTATTACACAGCTAGAAAAACCCCGGTATTTGCCTGTTTTTTGGACCTGTCAAAGGCATTTGACCTAGTGTCGTATAATTTGTTATGGAAGAAGCTGGGTGGGACCAGCCTGCCTCCTGAAGTCACATCCTTATTTAAATATTGGTATGACAACCAGAAGAACTATGTGAAATGGGGTAATTCACAGTCAAGTGTATATGGGTTGCGATGCGGGGTGAGGCAGGGGGGGTTGAGTTCACCTAAGCTTTTTAATTTGTATGTTGATGGTCTGATCGAGGAGCTCAGTGGCACAGGCATCGGTTGCCATGTTGGTGGCGTTTGTATTAACAATATTAGCTGCGCCGATGATATGGTGCTACTGAGCCCATCGATTGGAGCATTACGGAGGCTACTTCATGTCTGCGAAGAGTATGCTGGGGCTCACGGGCTCAGATACAACTCTCTTAAAAGTGAGCTCATGGTGTTCCAAACGGGAGCGCCGGGGTGTCAACGAAGCGTACCTTCCGTCACTCTCGGAGGCACCACACTAAAGAAAGTCGACCAAATAAAGTATCTGGGTCATTGGGTCACTAGCAACTTGACAGACACTGTAGACATCGAGAGGGAGCGTAGAGCATTATGTGTTCGCTGTAACATGTTGGCTCGCAGATTTGCGCGCTGTAGTAAACAAGTTAAATTGACGCTCTTCAAAGCTTACTGCCAGTCGTTCTACACGTGCAGTCTGTGGGTGAACTTTACGCGGCGAGCATATGATGCTTTACGCGTACAATATAATAACGCGTTCAGGCTGATGTTCGGCTTGCCGCGCCACTGTAGCGCTTCGTCCATGTTCGCTGAGGCGCGTACGGATTGTTTTTATACCATCATCAGGAAGCGCTGCGCCTCACTATGGGCGCGCGTGCGCGGCAGCACTAATGTCATCCTGAGCACTCTGGCTGATCGGTGCGACTCCCCACTACTGAACCGTTGGCTTCAGCTACATGCCCCTGTATATCGCCATCTTTACATCTAACAAAGGAGGCCGCACCGGAGGCCACAATTCACTAATAATATTTCTAAGATACTAACACTAGATTAAGATTATAATTGTACTACTAACACTTTATATGGATTTGAAAAATCTGAAATAAAAGATATTCTATTCTATTCTATTCATAGACATAATAAAATAAAATCTTGGGAGGTTTTGGCCTACTATTTCTATGCTGGCTAGACAGGTTGGTACAGGGTTCTTATCTTAATGTTTCCTTCACTCGCAGTGACATGGTCTGCGTATTTTTCTGTTAGTCGCCTCTTACAACACTCGTTGAATGAGACGGGGTGGTGATGCTTGTATTCTTTCTCGATCACCATATGTCGTTACACCAAATCAAATAATGTAAACTAAGACCGTGTTGATTCCTGGTGGAGTATTCGCTCCATCTTTTCCCGTAGGTATCGTAGAAGGCGACTAAGGAACAGAACTGTTCTCCATCCGACAGTAAACATACAGCCTATGACAAAGTACCTATTTGACGACAATAAGCTTACCCCCTATTACGTGTGACTGAAAATCATAGTTTGTGAAATGGGGTTGCTAATACTCCTCAGCCTATCCCTTCGGGTTTACACAAATGCAAACATATGTTTGTAAGGCTGCAAGACAACATAAGAAATTCATACTCTTTGTCAACTGTCGGAAGTACAAAACCGGTACAAAGCATTGCTTATCTAGAACCTTATTTGGAATCTGGTCACGTCTGCACTGCCAACCAAAAATTGCAGCTACGAAACAACAGTGCCAAGTGACTTCGTTAACAGAACTTTCATATTATAGCCAAGTCTGCCTATACTCAGGCTGTAGCTCGAACATACTTCGGCCAAGATAAACAGGGTACTGATGCGATGCGACTGTCTTCTCGTGTTGGGTAATTTGGAGGCTAAATAATTGTATTCGTAAGTTGTAGCTACCGGTTTTAAGTTCTTTGACTGTGAAGTGTTAATTAGAAATAGGCCAAGTGTGAGTCTAACTTTAGTGCGAGTGTAGACTTTTGCCAAGATACACAGAGATCTGAAGTTGCTGAGTGTTGGCCACTGTTCAGCGTACTATTAGGCGTGGTATAGTTAATTTGACGATTGGAATATTAAAAACGATCGGTCTAAACCTAAATTTAAATTTTTGAAGCGTTTACTATGCTAACTTTCGCTGAATGTGTCTGATTTGATGTTTCCACGGGAACTTTGGGACATGAAGTACGTATGTATGTGTAATAAAAGGCTTGTCTGAAAATGCAACGACGGCTACCTGTGTACTTTTCCTGATTCGCACTCGTACAGAATTTACAAAAAAAAAAGGAATATTTTTTATTTATATTGTTTATCAAAATATACTTATTTATATTAAAATTCAACAATTCTATAACAGCATTGGAATTAACGCCATTCATTACTTAGTTAATCTTGCAAGTAGCAAGTCAAATATTGACGGCAGGGTGTCCAACTATGGGTTCGGGTGATAAGCTGTGAAGGGCCAGCTTTATTGGATGTGCACACAGGCAATCACGGCCGGACACGCTCGCCCAAATGCCAGTTTCGCTCCTGTGACGTTTCAGGTCATAGATTAGACCGCAGAGGTGTGAATTTTCCAAAGCTAAAAGTGTTTTAGTGTACGTTCCAATTTTACCACATAAGTTCCGATAGAGGATGTACCTCCACCCTACTGAATACCACGACTATAATAACATTGTGCTGTGTTGCCAGCGGTAAGTAGGGTAGCCAGAGCTCACCTGGAGAGTATTTATTCTATCAGTGGGAAGAGAAGGCTAGTCCTGATTGTGTCTTCAGCACTGACGGCACAGAAACTCTCCGCTCATACAGAGTCGGCAGCACGGGTGTAACCCCCTGGTGTTGCTCACGTTCATAGGTCACGGTTACCACTTCCCATCAGATGGACCGTGTGCTTGTCTGCCACCTAAGTTGCATAAAAAAGAAGTTACTGTTGCTTGGAGTAAGACTGATTTCATTTTCTCAAAGTATTTGTGGAACAAAAACATTAGTGTGGGATCGGAGTTTTTTTTAACGAAAAATTTATATTGATGATTTATATGATTAAAGGAGGTAGGACACGGCGGTATTTCCGCCCGATTGAGCAGTCCGACTGGGGTAGTACCTCCGCCCTACAGAATACCGCGGCTATAATAACTTCGTGTTGTGTTCCCAGCGGTGAGTAGGGTAGCCAGAGCTCACTGGAGAATTTGTGCTGTCAGTGGGAAGACTAAAGGCTTGTCCTGCTTTGTCTTCTACTGACGACACAGAAACTCTGTACTTACAGTGTTGGCAGCGCGACTGTGACTCCTCTGGTGTTACAGACGTCCATAGGTCACGGTAACCACTTTCCATCAGGTGGGCCGTGTGCTTGTCTGCCAACCAAGTGGTAAAAAAAAATAAAAAAATAAATAAAAAAAAATAAAAAAAAAATATCTGCGATATCACTGCGAAAGAAGGAAACCTTGAAATAAAACCTTGTACCGACCCGTCTGGCCAGCATGAAAACAGTAGGGCCAAAGCTTCCTAACATTGGGAGAGGCCAATGCCCGGCAGCGAACTGCGATTGTTTGACAAAAATATACCAACAGTATAAGAAGGTGTTATTCGATCGGAATAGATCTTTGAGGTACGGGTAGTTGGAGCTAGTGGGCTAGTACGACTGGTCTAACTACAGAACTTTTATACCACTAAATTGATTGTGGAGGTTAGATGGCAATAACTTCACGGCAAATATCGAAGTTCAGACTCTCTCATTAGACTGACTGACCCTAACTGAGTTGGTAAAAGTTTCCGGAGAGTGATGATTTGATCGGAATAGATTGTCGCATCTACGTAATAATCTTTGGCACCAAACCTTCAATGGATTTATTTGCATTGGTAATTTATAATAATGTTATTATTGCCAGGTCGACAATGTCCAGTTCGCTTTGATTGTCGTCCCTTGTAATCAGGTTTATCTCTCCAAACTATATTATTGATTTTTGTTATTAAATAACACGTTTCACTTGCCAAGGGGCTGTATTGAACTTTCCCTTTTGTTTTCGAACTGACCCCTAGTGTTAATTGTTTGTTTTTGAATAGTTTCGAGACTTGATTAGGGACATAACATATGTTGTTTAGAATATGGTTTGTTGGGATACTTTTTGATGTTCAGTTTTTGTTGTGAGAGTAAATGTTTATTTGACTACCCGAGTGCGGTAAAGTTAAAGGAGGGTTATGATTTTGACAGGCTATGTATGTATGTATGAGTTCACCTATTTCCTTATAGCTTTTCGACTACTTATTTTGAGCTTTGATTCAATAAGGACACGCAAATTTTATTGTATTTTAAATAATAGGAAATACGAGTAGAAAAGAAAACTGTTGTTACAACGGTATTCGATCCCATAAAAGCCATGATCAGCCAAATCAACGATAGAGAAGAGGTAGAGTCGAAGTAAGGATGTACTAATTTCAGGGATATTCTCGTATTGAACATGATTGTAAATGATTAACTAAAATTACATATAAGCCCACTAACATCTTCAGTTAAGCTAAATGACTTGTGTCAACAGTTGGTTCACGTTAGTACTGTAATAGCCAGGATTGAAACCTAGGACCTCTCGATCGTAATATTTACCGACTCTTTAACCACTAAGCTACCGACGCTTCACTGGTAAAAATATCTTGTAAAGGACTGAAGGATGTACGACGGTGTTCCCGTCCTAAGTGAGCAGTCCGACTGGGGGAGTACCTCCCCGCCCTACAGAATACCACGTCTGTAATAACCTCGTGTTATGTTCGAGCGGTAAGTAGGATAGCCAGATCTCACTGGAGAGTTTTTATGCTGTCAGTGGGAAGACCAAAGGCTTGTCCTGATTGTATCTTCTGGAGTGACGGCACAGAAACTTTCTGTTCTTAGGGTCGGCAGCTCAAGTGTAACTCCTCTATTGTTGCACACGTTCATAGGTCACGATAACCACTTTTCATTGGGTGGGCCGTGAGCTTGACTGCTACCTAAGTTGTAAAAAAAAAAGGGTTAATTTAGCACTTCCGTGTCATAAACAACTATAAAACACGATATCCCCATGCTCCAAATATCAAAATAGAAAAGCGAATCGAATTTCCAGATTTATGAAGGACCCTACTATTTGCGGGAATCAATATCTTTATTTATTTCTTATCGCCCCCGCCGTGACACGGTGGCTGGCGTCCGTTTGTCTCAAAGACAAAGCTGCTTTTCTTGTCTAAACCTCCTACGATAAATCCATTGGTGTCCAGTGCAGCTTATGCGAAACCCCGCTGTTTGCAATACAAACAAAACATTACAGAAACACTAGCGAAAACCAACTTTAAACACAAAGAGTTAAAGTCTACCCAAACTGTATATTAATTTTTGTATGTCACGCCAAACACTATTTGTTTTCGACGTTGCATCAAAGAAAAATGCCCTCTATGTATAAAAGATTTAAAGGTGTGATAGCGAGAATAAACATTGGCAATTTTGTTGAGTTTCCGATCATAGTGAGGGCTTATTTGTCTAGCAGCGTGTGACTTTCATTCAAATAGTTGTAATAATGTAAACAAACATAATTTTTATATACCTCCCGCCACAAATATCTTGGATCCGGAATGTGCAGAAAAATGAATACAGTACGCTTTTTGGGTGTCTATTGAGAATAATATGGCGTCCTGGTGCTATGGCGGTGGACGAGCTTAGAAATATTAGTAATTAATTATTATAAACCGAAACGAAATGGACACGACGGTATTTCCGTCCAATTGAGGAGTCCGACTGCGAAAGTACCTCGACCCTACAGAATACCGCGGCTATAATAACCTCGTGTTGGGTGCCCGTCGGTGAGTAGGGTAGTCAGAGGTTACTAGAGAGTTTTTGTACTGTCAGTGGGAAAGCCAAAGGCTGGTTCTGATTTGTCTTCTGCACTGATGGCACAGATATTCTCTGTGCTTACAGAGACGGCAGCACGTGTGTAATTCCCCTAGTGTTGAGCACGTTCATAGGCCGCAGTAACCACTTTCCATTAGATTGGCCGTGTGCTTGTCTGCCACCTAAGTGGAATAAAAATAAACTAGTATTCCTTCTGACTCCTCCAGCGAACGTAAATTGCTTGTGTTAGGAGTGAATTCGATCCTGGGACCTCTCTATAGTAAGAGGTTGACATACGTAACCACAACCAGTAAGTAGCTGTATTATCAGGGGTATAATTTACAGAAGGCTGTGCAAGAGATCCTCCTCATACAGGACCTAAACAGTGGCAATGACATACATATTCAAGGATTCAAGGTCATTCAAGGTCAAAGAGCACTATTTGTCGAGTGTGTCACGTGTAACATAGTATGTCATCATATCTGATTAGATATGTATAAATGTATATGTATATGTATATGTATATGTATATGTATATGTATATGTATATGTATATGTATATGTATATGTATATGTATATGTATATGTATATGTATATGTATATGTATATGTATATGTATATGTATATGTATATGTATATGTATATGTATATGTATATGTATATGTATATGTATATGTATATGTATATGTATATGTATATGTATATGTATATGTATATGTATATGTATATGTATATGTATATGTATATGTATATGTATATGTATACCTAGTCTAGCCATAAATATTGTTACGAAGAAGAAACATTTTTTTTTATTGCAAATAATATTTATTACTTTTACAGTGTGTTAGTTTAATACATAAATATAAAACAATTTAAAATATAAAAAGCTTATTCGAAATGGTCTCCATTGGCTGCAACACAGTCCTTTAAACGTTGAGGCCAGTTATCAATAGAAGCACGCACTCTTTCCATGGGAAAATTGTTCACTGCCAATCGTATGGATTGTTTTAGGGACTCCAAATTATCATGGCGTTTAGAGCAAGCCATACTCTCTAAAACTGACCATAAATCATAATCCAGCGGATTAAGATCGGGACTAGACGACGGCCAGTCTTCAGGTCTGATGAAGTCCGAAACGTTCACTTCCAACCAAGACTGCGTGGACCGAGCTTTATGACCCGGCGCTGAGTCTTGTTGGAAGGACCATACTTGGTTATTGAACATGGTGTTGTTAAGGGGTTTAACTACCTTCTCAAGAATGGTATCTTGATACACTTGTGCCGAAGTTTTGATACCTTTTTCACAAAAATATGGCTCAGTCACTCCTTCATAGCTAACACCCCACCAAACCATCACTGAAGTCGGATAATGCCCACGTTGCACTCTGTCGACTAATTGGGAAGCTTCCTTAGAGCTTTGAGCACAAATACGGTCATTTTGTTTGTTAAAATGTTGCTCAATTGTAAAGATTTTCTCATCCGTAAACAAAATTTTTCTGTGACCTCCCTTTGCGTACCGCTTCAGTAGTTGCTTCGGTTTTACCACCCTATTCATTTTTAAATTATCAGTTAAAAAATGACTAGTGCGTCTCTTATAGGCTGTAAGTCCTAAGTCATCTTTTAAAATGCACGACATGGTTCTGGGTGCTATCTTCATCTCCCGAGATAAAATCTTTTGCTTTCGGACAGGATTTATTCGATTTCTTTCCCTTACTACTTTGACCACCTTTTTCGTACGAACACTACGTGGACGGCCAGATATTTTTCTGTCACAAACAGAGGAGGTCTCATTGTACCTATTAATAGCCCGGTACACAAACATTTGACTAATACCAAGCGTATGGAGAGTTTTAAAAATTACATTCGGCTCCATACCAACTTTGTGTAATGCAATCACAGCGATTCGGTTTTCTTTATCACCCCACTCCATTTTAATATAGCAAAATATTGTACAATGTATTGGCGCCAAAATTAGAAAACACAATGAACAATCGTATAAAAATGACAGATTCCAAATTCAAATGTAATATCTTTCTTATTTTAATTGTAACAGTATTTATGGCCAGACTAAGTATGTTTATGTTTATGTGTATAATTGTATGTAGTAGTATATTGTATTAATCTAATTATTAAGTAAATATAAGTATTTTAAGTATGTATATATTTATACAATTATGTACTTTATAAGTAAGTATTTATAAAATATAACTATTTAATTGAACGCCAACAACTCCCAAATCTCCAACCAACATACATTTCCATCCAAAGGTTGCCTGGAAGAAATTGTGTAAAGCGATAAGGCCGCCCTTTGTGCTGCTCTTGTCTTCTCATATTTCTGTAACGTGATTATTGTAATTGCCGTACAATAAAGAGTATAATAAATAAATACATAACATAACCTCCCCTATTTTTTCGGAAAAGGCTTGCTGTGCTGGCGTGTAAACAGCAAGTTTACAGATAATGTTTTACTGAAGCGGGAGTGGCCCAAGTTTTATTAGTACTCGAAGCTTTGGGTTCTCCATTTTGATTTAATTGAGAATTACGGATTTGGTCTGATACAGGTTACCTCCGCCATCTAATTATCGGGTCTATAAATGAGGTAAAATCTTTAAAATAACTCACCACTGTCTAGTGTCTAGCGAATATTCACACTATTAGAGCGCAGTACACGACTCTTGGGTGTTTTTTGAGGATAGCATCGAGTGCTACAGCAGTGGACGAGCTCAAATTCACCAAGTGTAGACCCTTACAAAACAAGCCGCATGCGCCAGGGTCTCGTTTGTATCAAAACTTTGGTCCAAGAGACTTGGTGAATATCGAAGTTGAATCAACTAATTTAAAACGGTAAATTCGGATCATTTCACTTTCCTTTGATTTTTTTATCATGCTGTAAACACACACGGCTAACCCTCATTTGCTATGCAAATCGTAATTAGTCCTGGCCATGGGCATTTCCATTGCGGGTGCCGTCAAATAGGTTAGGAGGCGTGACGAGCCCCAACGCAACATTGAACACGATTTGTGAAGCGGCGCGATTGTCGCTTGCTCCGGCGAGTTAGGGTTGCGTGGGCGTTTTTGTGATAGTTTTATACTTACTGCCGTTTTAGGGTTAGTTGTGGTGGACTAACGTGTCTAGCAGTTTAATTAAGAACAAAAATGTTATATATGCGGACAAAGAATAGTACCTAGGTATATAAATAGGAGGTAGGACACGGCGGTATTTCCGCCTAATTGAGCAGTCTGACTGGGGAAGTACCTCCACCCTACAGAATACCGCGGTTATAATAACTTCGTGTTGTGTTCCCAGCGGTGAGGTAGCCAGAGCTCACTGGAGAATTTGTGCTGTCAGTGGAATGACTAATGGCTTGTCCTGCTTTATCCTCTACACTGACGGCACAGAAACTCTGTGCTTACAGGGTCGGCAGCGCGAGTGTGGCTCCTCTAGTGTTACACACGTCCATAGGCCACGGTAACCACTTTCCATCAGGTGGGCCGTGCGCTTGTCTGCCACCTTAGTGGTATAAAAAAAAGTATTTTTGAAGGAAGGACACAATGATATTCCCGTCCCAATTGAGCAGTCCGTCCGTCAACCTTACAGAATACGCTATAATAACCTCGTGTTGTGTTCCCGGTGGTGAGTAAGGTAGCTAGAGTTCCCTAGAGAGTTTTTGTGCGTTGGGAACTCTAAAGTCCCCACACCCGAGAAGAGGGCCAGATCGTGAGAGATGGCCCTGGGTCGGCCGGGGTGCAAGGGATATGCCTGTCAACCTCACCTTCGGCAACCTAAACGACCCACAGGCGGCGTGCGTTTTAGTCGGTTCGAGTCCGACATAACCTCCTCCACCGGCTCCGGTGGGGAGGTATCCGTGGGTAAAAAAAAAAGAGAGTTTTTGTGCTGTCAGTGGGAAGAAGGCTTGTCCTGATTATGTTTTCATTGATGGCACAGAAACTCTCTGTTCTTACAGGATCGCCAGCACGGGTGTGACTCCCCTGGTGTTTCACACGTTCATAGGTTACGGTAAATACTTTCCATCAGGTGCGCCGCGTGCGAGACTACCACCTAAGTTGTATAAAAAATTTTCTGTTTCGCAGATTATGCACGTGTTCATTTTTTGCTACAGTGACCGCTAGCCGTCAGTTTGGTCATCACCATTTTTTTGTGCACTAACGTTATCAAGCAACATAGTTATGTTTCCGGCAGAGTAGAATTAGGGCCGGGGTGGCCCTAATTCACTTCCCATGCGGTGTCATACAAGGCGACCAAGGGATAGGGCTGTTTAACATCAGACAGATATATACAGCACAGACTCAGCCTCAGATGCATGGCTCGAGTCAACAATAGTGCCCGGAATACGGCAATAGGCTTACCCCCTATTACTTGAGACCGAATACAATTATTGGTGGAATGTGGGTGTTAATTCACCTCTGTCTAACCCTCCAGGGATAAATATGTATGAATGTACGATCATAATCCTTCTCTGAATCTTTTTCCCAACCCAGTAGGGGTCGGCTTTCCTGTGATGCGTCTGAACTTCAAAATTTCCCGTAAAGTGACTGCCACCTGATTTCCATAACCTATTGGCAATATGGAAGTTCTTTCGTTAGACCAGTCGGACCTTTGAGGGCTTCAACTACTCGTAACGATTGCCTTAAATGTTCATATGATATCGGTACTGATGGCTTAACCTGCTCTCTGAGGAAATAAAGATAATACAGTACCAGAAATAAATAATAACAACATAATAATCAACACTTTAAAAACTCTGTCAAAGTATTACAGGTAAATGCGTGGGTATACAAGGATCAAAGATTATACAACGGATCGGGACTTTGTGCGATTAAATCATGGAACTTACTATTTCTGCCACCATATAATAACAAAATCAACGAATCAATTTAATTTATTCAGTTTAGGCACATTCTTTACGTGTTTAGGCATATTTGAACGTCAAAATTTTACAATTATGTCAAGAAATATTAAATAATGTAAAAATAAACCATTGTAAAATGATTCTTTCGCTGGTTCAGTAGGTTAGATGAGAAGATACTAGCAAGAAACTGTGAGAACTATATTAGAACTAGATTATTTTTTTTTGAATATGGTTTTGTTTACAATTTATGTTGTGCGAGCAAGCAATAGACGCATTTTTATCATCAAGATTTTCATCTACTTTATAATAACCTTTATCCATTAGAGATATTTTCACTTCTATTTCAAATTTATTTGTTGGCGTCTACCAAATCCTGAGGTATTTTACTAAATATTTTTATACAACTGCCTACAAACGAATCACCAATTTTATGAAGCCTGAGTTGTGGTAAAGCAAGTTTGTTTTTATTTCTCGGATAAAAATAATGAATGTCAGATTTTTTTCGAAAAGATCTACGCTCTTTAGTACAAAAATATTATGAGTCTAACAGTACTAACAAGGTTGAAGTTACTTCAGTTTATAAGTACCTCACCCCTCACCTTCGACTTCAATTATCAAGACAACTCCACATAACTTAAACAATACGTTTGTCCATATAACGTGCGTGAAACAAAGCAAAAGTTGTATACAGAGTGTATCTGTTTAGCATCGGCGAAAGTTCCCTCTGCAAGGGGTATGATACAGGACGATAAATTAAGAGCAACAACAAAGTTCGCCGGATAATTACAACACTGGCGTGTCCATTCACTTGTACTTTCATTATTCTTGGAGTGCGTTCGCGTTGTACTGCGACAACCTATCAAGCATCAAAAGCTTCTCCTGCTTTGTCTTTTACACTGATGACACAGAAACTTTTATGCTTACAGGGTTGGCATCGTGAGTGTGACTCCCTTGGTTTTGCACACGTCCATAGGCCACGGTAACCACTTTCCATCAGGCCCACCTGTGTGCGTGTCCACCTAAGTGGTATAAAAAAATGTGTACGCGCGTTTGTTTGTTAGTAATAAATGATTTCTATGTAATTACTTAGAACTTTAGTAGGAAGTGTTACTGGTAAATTAAAAGTAAATTAAAGTTTGACGTCCAATACAGCAGTTTGACTGGGGAAGTACCTCCGCCCTACAGAATACCGCGGCCATAATAACTTCATATTGCGTTCCCAGTGGTGAGTACGGTAGCCAGAGCTCACTGGAGAGATTTTTGTGCTGTCAGTGGGAAGACCAAAGGCTGGTCCTGCTTTGTCATCTGCACTGATGGCACAGAAACTCTCTGTGCTTACAGGGTCGGCAGAGGATGTGAATCTCCCCTGGTGTTACGCACGTCCATAGGCCGTGGTAACAGCTTTCTATCAGGTGGGCCGTGTGCTTGTCTGTCACCTAAGTGGTATAAAAAAATCCCCATGATGGAAGTTCCTGAGAGGGTCTCAGGAACTTCCATCCCGGGGATTTTTGGGCACCTAATTTGGCAACCTGGTTAGTAGTAGTCTGGCAATTTGGTTGGTATTTCGTCTGGGTGTTTTGTTAAATAAATATTAGCACTGAGCGACAATAGAACCCGCGTTCCCTGCGTTGCAGTAGAAAGTTCAACCCACAGAATCCGTCGAAAATCTACGACGACGCACAAAGCTAGGACGTGCTATTGACCTGGTTGTTTCTAATAATGAAACAAAGCTCAAGCAGCAAGCCACGCCAAATTAACTAAGCATTCCCTTATCGCATCCAACAATGGACACCCCGGCGTCCCGTAGCGCACTAGTCGCAGCACGTGTACGTAATGTCTCTCGCGAACTGTTTGATTTAAAGTCGCAACAATTGTGTTTATGAGCCGGAGTCCCCGCTCGCACCCCTGCCCCTCACCCGCCCTCTGAATTAACACAACTACCGATGATAAAGCAACCAAGTTTCGTTATTCACGGCTTTGTTGGGACAATTTTGTTGAATTGTTTCGGGATTATAATTGTTTGTTTATTTTATTGTGTTGTAAAGGAGTATTGTGGATATCTCTGTTTGGAAGTTGAAGGTTGGTAGACTCGAATGGCAGTTTGGAGGTGTTAATAGGGTAACCTTGGTTCCTGAGTTCGATGTCTTCTTCCTTAAAGTCATTATCAGCATCTTAGCCAAGCCCTTCATCTTGGATTCAGGGATTTGCTTTTTGAATTTTCCTCATCCACTTCTCAGTCTTGGGCATCTCTGGTCTGGCCTAACCATCACTCCTTGGCTCTACTCCTCTTGCAGTGGTATGGATGTGATATGGACACAGCTTATTTATAGAAAAATAGTCTGCATTTTAATAGAAATATGTAAACTATAAATGCATAAACCTAGAAAACATGGTGTACTGTAGCGGTGTAAGGAAGTATCCTGTCAAAATCGATACCTAAGTTTCTCAAATTAACAGTTAAGAGTAGTATTTGAGTATATCTACATTGTATGGAAATTTGTGGTCCTTTCTAATTTTCCTTTAAAGCGGACTAGCTTGATCGTGGAAGTAAAATTATCTATAAAATTATAACTGGACAGTACAGTATGCACTTCATTAGTTTCGCTTATGAGACAACGATAACTTTTAGGTGTCTTCCACGTATGACTTAGCAGTTAAGGTACTGCAAGCATTCATAAACCCCGGTCATCGCTTCTTGCCTGAATACGTGCTATAAGTTCACCGTATTCGACCAGATGGCTTGAAAATAAATAAAAAATAAGTGTTGTTTCTTTTCTTTGTTTTATTCCACCATTAATTACCGCACACCTGTATTTTATTTTTAATTTACAAACCAAATCTAAGACAATGGCTCGTATATACGGAGAATACGTAATATACAGGTACATTTGACAAACAACCAGAGAGGAAAGTAATGCCTTGTGAAATACCGAAATGAAATATGTATTAAATCCACGGCCACTGAGATTAAGCCGCTGACGGAAAGATCAGATATTAATGAGGGATGCGATCCAGTGAAAGCTACGCCCAGAAGCGACTATCTATTTATATCTTCTAACAGAAACATTGTGCTGTAATAGAAATATTCAGGTACACCTATAGAAAAATATTGTTGCCTGTATTCTTTACTGGGGGACTGCGGACTATAAACCTGATAAAAATATCTTTTTAAGTATTGTGCCACCAAATAAAGCATATAGGGCACATTTGATTGGAATTGTCAGAACTGCCAGGGTTAAACCCGGAAAACACAAACCTTGCAATATTTTGAACGAAAGGAAAAGTACCCAAAACCCCAGTGCATAACTATTTAAGTTAGAAGTGGGTTTGCCTGAGAACTTCTAACAGCATGAAATCGTAACATATGCTCAAAATAGGCTTGCTTTATATATATAGACCAACAATACAGTCATTTAATACACGTTTAACTACTTGTTTAAGTAAATACATTCAATACTACTTAGTTTGATAAAGCTGAAGTATTTTCTTTTTATTTGTTTAACGCGCTAATCTCAACAAATGCTAATTCAAATTGAATAAATCTGTCTAAATTATCGATGAAGGTTTTAGGTCATATATCATGACGCTATTACTTAAGAGACCTAAGCAGTGATTATGAATGTCAACAAATCGGGTAGATTTCTATACAATGTTATTGAATACTAAAACACTACGCGCTCAAAGTAGTCATATGAGGTTTCGAAATATACCACGGGCGAAGCTGGAGCAATATTTAAGATTCAATAGATATATACTTGTATAGTTCACAATCTTATTGCTTGTACTGGATTTCGACTAAGTGTGCGGGAATCAAAGAATTTAATCTACAATGAAAGAAGTTGGAGGTTCTTTGTGCGTGTCACCCGCCTCCGACCCTTGGAACTGCGGTGATCTTTACATAGAGCAGAGAAAGATCTACGTCAATCAGCTTTTGAGGTGATATTAAAAACGGCTGTGGCTTTATTGTACACCGTGAAAGGTATACGTCAAAATACAGGTCCGAGTTATTAAAACTTCCCAAATTTAGGGTAATTGTTATTGTGTCAGTGTTGGGTTTCAATTTTCTTTAGTAGTTAGGGTTGGCTGATGTAATAATGATGCTGAATAGAAAAGAAAACAAAATAAGAAGAAGAATATCTAGAAGACATCAAATACCATAACAACAAAAATGATGTAAATAAACATAAATAGAAAAAAGTGATAGAATTATCACTGGAACACGACAAAATATAAAAGTAATAGAAACTCTCTTTAAATGATCTCAAAGGATCTGCGAAAATTTGCATTAATTCACATAGGTAGTTAAATCACATATTAGTTTTTAGAAAACTGTTCAAGTGAAAAATTGGGTTTTCATTTATGAATTATATACCATGAGTTAAATTTTAACATTTATATAGACCAAATTTATCTTATATTTATTATTCTGTCCCGTTAAAAAGCTTTATGTCCACGACAAAGTGTTTTTTTTATCATGTGAAAATATTTCTTTAAATTCAACTTTTTATACTATCCCCGATTTAGTTTATTAAACCATTACAATATATTGTTGAATTAACATCTATTCTCTACAAATTTGACCTATCAATTTTATTTCCTTAATAAGATTTATAAGCAAATAAAATACGAAGAAATGTAATAAATCCCTGCACCTCAATTTGCCTCCTCCACAGAGAAGATAATCCTTGCCCCCCTTCCTTACAATTCAATATCATCCCTTTGTTGCTGGTTTTCTCTTTAATAAATGCGGCGGATTCCCAATTTTGGCTCGAATAATATTGTCACCTCACCACGCCCGAGCTACTGTATTAGTTGAGCCTAGTTGACTTTCATGGCCTCTTTGTAGATTTTTGAATCGAAAAAATGCGATTTGAATAGACATGTCGTGAAAAGATTGGCCCTCTGTGTGAGTTATTGGGCTTCCTCTTTGCTATTGAGATTTGTTCTAGGTTTCAGGTTACGATTCCCAAGTTGTGGCTTTATGCAGCTTTATTTATGTAGATCGTAAAGGTTGGATGGGAACTTTTCTTGAAGCAGTTTAACAGTTATTTCTTGGTGAAATTTTATTAGTATGAGTATGCAGTGTTTCCAAAGATTAGTATTTTCTCCTTTCATTTTTAGATTATTTTTCAAGTTAAACTATCTCCCTTTTTTATATAGAACACGTCAATTAGAGCCTGATGGTAAGCTGAAGGCAAAGTCTCTGAAAAGAGGGTCACCATTACTTACACATTACCGTGTGACAATGGTGACACTCAGCTTGACGGCCTCATCATATGCTTTTTCACGCCCCGCTTAAAGGACCCGGGACTGTAGGAAGAAGGAAACACGTGAGCTGGTAATGAATTCCAGGCCTTAATGATGCGACAGAGGAAAGAGTCACCGTTCGTGTGACGAGTTCAGTTCGTGACCTTTATAGTGACTTTATAATTTAATAGCTCTTTTTTCAGGATACGCTTTCAAAAAGATATCAAGTGTATCAGATGTCTTTGTGTACCTAAGTTAAGTTCTTTTTTCTTTTATAGTATGCTGCTTTACCTTATTTATTATAAAGGAGAAACCTTGCTATATCACATTTAAGAACTGTTTGTAATTATGGGTTGATCGACGACGATTGCTGTAAGTACCTCACTTCTTAACACTAAAATAACTCTATTTACATAACTATTGCATTCTTCTTTACTTTTTTAAATTACTATTTCTTCTTATTTTTTAGTTATTCATGTTTATGTAACTTTTATAATACTACACTTATTAAATATTCATCAGTTCTTCAATATAGTGCAAGAATTTCAAAAATTCCGTTACATGCCAACATTATGAAGCTCATTTTTATTAGCATCGTTGGGACAACCAAGCTAAAAAGACCGTTTTAAAAATTACATGTTTAACGGTATAATGTATTATCCTGAAATGACATCTTTCATTCACCGAGGAATACTATCAAATTATTATTCTTAACGGTTTCTTCTAGAATGCTTATTCACCCCACAGGAATAGTTTGCTAAGGGGTTGCACTAATCTTACTCATCAATTCAGAATATCTCAGATCCACTCTATTGAATTGAATTCAGAATTTCGAATTACCCAAACCAAACAACGAATTCAGACTTCTACGTAGTTTGCCAGAACAGTGAACAGCGTTGGGGCCATAAAAAGTAATTTAGTGGTTAATTGGAGTTTGTCATCTTAGTACTAATCTTCTTGAGCTCATGTTTTAGATTATAGACAGATAAATTAACTGTTTGGAAAGACAAATTAATATCGATTGATTGGTATTCGTATTTTTGTATGTACTGTGATATATTCCAAGAGCGGGTATTAAACCCGAGACGTTGAACCCATGAGCAGTCGACTCTATCGCTATGTCACTGGTTGGTGGTTTTTACTTATAAGAAGATATTTTTAGGTGAATTCATTTTTATATTACATTAAATATACCCGCAGTACAGACAACAGCGAATTACCAATATATTTGTGATAGCTATTTTTATTTCGCATACACGAACATTTTAACCACACCCATTACGCGAGTTCATCACTAGCAATGTATTATTCTGGAGCAATCATCCTTGAAACCGCAAATTACAATATCAAAACGCAAAATTGCCTAATTTCATTTAATCAATTCAACATTGCCGACGATAACAGTAGCCAAGTTAGAACGAAGAGTTTTCTTACAAGTTAATTAAAATATGGCGCGCCAATCAACGGAGGCGAACGGTAAGAGCTCGGCTTTACGTAGTAGTTTCTCAAACTGGGGGTCACATGATCGGTTTCCGCTGGATCGCGGATACAGGAGATAACGTCACGCCTCCTTCTGCGAGCACTTAATGCTTAAGAAGGAGGCGGGGGAGTGGGGACGAAAGAGTAGAGAGGATTTAGGTCCTTCCCATTCTGCTTAGTTCGCAATGCGCGAAAGCTCAACAGGAAGAAGGTCCCACACCTGACGGGGCCTTCGTTGGCCCTGGGTTAGCCGGAGTTTGCGAGGGATATACCTACCAGAGGTTGCCTCACCTCTGACAAATGCTGGCTCGAGAGTTTTGGTCGCTTCGAGTCCGATATAACCACCCCGGAACGAGCCTCGGTGTACGCTTTCTTCTCGGGTTTAAGGGGTCACACTGGAAAGGGACCGATTCCCGTGTGATCATAGCTAAGAATAAAAAATAAATGGACCAGTGACCGGTGGATTCAATTCCTCAGATGATGATGTTAATGATGATATAGAGTGTAACGTTTTTCTTGTATGTAGCAATGTTTTTTTTCTAACTGGCCTTCTCTTAAAACCAAAATGGCAATACACCAACTTTCATGATGGTTTATGAAAGCAGTGGATGTTTAACATTCAATCCTTTTTTTTTTATTTAGTATATTCTTCGGACTCAAACTTGACTCGATGCATGGCTCAAGTCAACAATAGTGCCCGGAACAGGCTCGCCCCCTGTTACGTGGGACCGTATAGAATGATTGGTGTAATATGGGTATTAATTCGTCTCTGCCTAACCCTTTAGGGATAAAAGCGTGACTATATGTATATTTTTCTCTGCAGAGAATTCGAAGATAGTGAATAGGGGTCAAATGTGGCGGTTGAAATTTTGAGAAACGCTGCCGTATCTTAAGTGTATCTTGACGACTTCTTAATTCGTTTTGAGAGTATTTCGTTATTTCTTAATGCTCTTTGTTGATTTTGCTGTATTTGGTGTATTCGATCGTTGTTTCTTTTGGATATTGGAAATTGGAAGTGGAAATTGGCTTTGAATATTTTCAATCTGAGTCCATTTTGAGAGAGCTATGTGGTTTTGTGTGAAATAAATATTTTTTTATTACAGATGGAATGGAACCGCGGTAGCCTAGTGGTATGGGTAATGGACTGCTGAGACGAGGTCTCGGGTTCGATCCCAGGTTTTACTTTGGCACACACCAATGACTTTTCGATGCTTTTCGTAGTTATGTGTGTATTTATCGCAGGTTTATAAGTGCCCGGTTAATGGCAATAGGCTAGGACCTATACTCGGCTCAGTTATTTTTGTGTTTGTATTTATATTCTTCTGTTGTCTGTCTTTAAACCGATTCATTCTGTCAGAAGTCATGTCCTTTTTCACTAATCGTTTATTTTTTTCTCGGGACCGCTTCTGCACACATACACTTATTGCTCTTAATTTCTTCCCTCTTTATTCACACTTCAAACATTGTAACAACTCTCAACTGTTCTCCCATTTTATTCATAGAATGACAACCGCTGACTTTGTTCCCAACTATTTCTACCAGTATGGATTAATACGAATATTTGCAATATAAGATTTCATTTATTTCTACCGGTGGTAATATTTTTGTGATAAATAAATATTATTATTATTTTAAACTTCTCAGCTTTTTCGGCTGGTATGTGTGAACCTATCACGGGCTTAAGCCAAGTGAGTCGGTTCATTTTGAATTGTGGTGGGTGTTTGTGTAGTGGATGTGAGGAATCGCCTAACTATGGAACATGTATCTATAACAACTGATCTCTGTAATGAAATATATGCTTTTTTATGTAGGCCTAATTCTGTGATTGATGTGTGTAATGATTTTGGAATGAGACCTGTGGATGAGAGAATGATAGGTATTATTTTAACTGTGTGTTGATGCCACATTTGCCGTATTTCATCAGCAAGTGGTATGTATATTATTATTATTATTAGTTGGAAACTTTCCATTCATAGACGCAACTTCCAAAACTCTTTTAAATTATTGATTTTTGCCACAAATCTACCTATTTACTCAAGATTTTTTCACAAATGTGTCAATTAGTCCCAGTAATTCGCCGCATCTGATACATTAATCCTTGCCGAAGGTAGATTAACTGTATAATACGGGGTAGCCAGGTGACATATCGAGTCATTAATATCGGCCCGAGGCTGCCCGGCGGAGAATTACTATTGATATTACTTGTATACATGTATATGTATCAGGAAGTTTTATTTATTGGGCAAATATTCGTATCAGATAAAGAGAGTTTTTACTGCTCGATAAGTTGTCGAACAATATATATGTAGATGAAACATCAGATTCATCACATACCAGAACTTCAGAATATTTACTTATTTCAGAACAGTAACTAGCTGAACTCGAGCACGCTAAATGAAATAACCACATCGAAGCATTTGCATGGGCACATTCAGACAAAATGTATGTCTTGTATAACTAAATACTCTTTGGTAAAAATTCAGCGAACTTTCTTTCAAGACAATTCATTCAATAATCTACGAGTTTTGCGACCAAACACTTAAAGATACTGTGTTTTGAAATACTGTATTGTAGGTTGGTTGGCTTGGACTAAGGACAACTCGTCTTCTATGTGCAGTTTTCAGTGATGGAGCAATTCATCAATAATCTTACTTTCGCATTTATCAATCATCAATTAGGATATTGCAGTTCACTGCTGGACATAGGCATTAACCAAAGTACGTCATTACTCCAGAATCTTCGCCTTTCGCAACCCAGTCTGTCCCAGCCACCTTTTTCAGGACCATCTGGCTAGAGTGTCCCACCTTCCGTTTGCCTTCGCTTTTATATAGTCGAATAAATTTTAAATCCTAAAGCTAAGTTATCTCCAATCTGATTTACAGATTCGGTATTAATTTTTAATCGAATTATAATTCACAAAAATGTTGAATCCATATTTTCCGAAAGAAAGCCATCGGTAGCTGTTGAAGTTCTCACAGGGCTTATATATGCAGATGCGATCTCGTTCAATCTAGGGTTGGCAGGGCTAGAAGCACGTTACAATATTAATTATTCATTGGCTCCGACGAATAAACCAATTTCACGGTTCTTTGGTCGCGAATCGCAGCGATCCGCCACGCAACATACAGTATGTGGCAAGATTAAGCTACACGCGTTGAATATATTTTTTGTGATAATATTATGTAGATTGAGTAATTAATAGTTATTTCGTTTACTTCCTTATACATTAGATATGAAACAGTTTTAGGATACAACGTAATTAGGTTATTCTGTAGTGTAGTAAATATGAAGAGCAGGCTGCTGTTTGAAGTGGGAATATGAATTACATATATAAATGAAGTAAATAATCGTGTAAATACTGTAAATGAAGGTTAAATCTAGGGTTTAAATATTAAGTAATATTTTATGATAGATCAAGTGTTGAACTATAAGATGAAGGCATGAAGACTAGTAATTGTTATGAGATGGATACGTCACCATAAATCGTGTTCAAAATATATTATTTTATGCATATAGATCATTAATATGAACATTAACTACGGCACCACTAGTAGAGAATTATCACTTTGACATTGGGGATTTCTAAACATACAAGAAATGAATAAGAAATAAAGTAGACTAGAAATAATTATAACTAACATCCCTTGTGGGAATGAAACCTCGATACATTGGCAATGACCACTAATCCAGCTTCAACTTAATGTTAACTAATATGAAAATGAGGTGAACAAATATTTTGGTGAAAGTACAAAAGCAAAGCACCCTGTAGAATAATAACTAAACGTACCCGTTAAGCCGAAACCGCGCGATCAAATTTGCAGCGTCAGCGCACATGCAACCGCGCGAGAGCTCTGACGTCATACATACACATACACACGTTAATTACGTACAGATTTTACTTGTAATTTGTACCACAGTTAAACAGATGCTCACTATTCACGGTATTATTAGTTACTTACTATAGCTAGAAAGCTTTACACACATAAGTGTACTTCTTTGTACTACTACCATGTTCTTTTAAATGGGATATGAAAAAACATCGGTCGAGGACTTCAAAATACTGACTGAATGTCCGGCGTAGGAGACGCCGAGGCGTGAGCTTTCACTTACACAGTTAGCGCTCATTTACTGTCCGTCTCCATAAAATATGTAGAAAAAACTGCATAAAACCTCCTTGGTTCAGCTGAACTTGAATCCTAATTAAATTATGATACAGTTGTCCATAGAAGAGCTGTATCATAATGTAATTTTTTAAATTTATTTTGTTAATCTATGCGTAAAGACTGTCATTGTGTGTGTGCGTGTGTGTGTGTGTGTGTTTGTGTCTGTGTCATCTTGGCGCTTGAACGGGTGAACCGATTTGAATTTAGTTTATTTTATTTGAAAGATATATTCGTCAGGAGTGTTCTTAGGTATGTTTGAAAAAAAAAATGCTTTAAGACATGACAACGCTTGAATCAAAATATTAAGTCAAAGGGCTAATTAACACAATTTATTTTCAAGCTTTTAATGGTTGCCTTTGTAACGTGGGTTATTTTTTATTAATTTTAACCGTTATTATTTTTACATTTCAGTATGGGAGAAGACAAAACAATATTATTGAACTGTTCCGTATTAAATTAAGCTTTTCAGTTTGAATATGATAATGCTCGTTAATTTTTATCCGCTCCGAGGGTCCAATTACCCGGGCGGGTGGTTTCATCATGGGAAGCGAGACACCCGGGACAGCCGGGCCAGCCGGGTGTACGCGGGTGTCTACGTTTTCACTCTTCGTTGGGTCTGTGACTTGGGTGCCCTGATTTAGACAATTAAATTAAGTTTCGGGCTAGTTGCCGTAAGCCGGGTGGTAATCCATCGTTGATTTTAAACGGTGATTTTGGATTCACTTTTTTTAATGTGACTTCATTTTGGAGAGTCGGGTTTGATTAACGTTGATAGCATTTCGAGAAGGAGTGACCAGGATATCCAGTCAACAGATGGAACCCACATAGCATCATATGGACTAGCTTTCTGTAGATCTTTACTGTCAGTGTTTATTACATTACATTACTGAGTAGGCCACAGATGACCTACATCTGCTTGTTTGACAGTTATAGTCGCCCTAGTAGAAGTAGGACCAGGATCGCAGCCTGATGTGTTACCACGCTACTCTTTTTAGGTATTCCTACTTAGCCCTACGTATAAAGGTGTTAACCGTGTCCTATGAAAGAAAAGTTTCAGCTAATACACAACATATAAGACTAAACCTGTTTTTTGATAAAATAATTGTGTAAAAACATATTTATTTTTATTTCTATAGCCGCGTGGTTCCCGGCTGAGCAGAATTTGGGCCACCCTACCTCTTTCAGACTCAGGCACAAATACAAGCCTCGAGTCAATAATAGTGCTCGAAAGACGGCAATAGGTTCACCCCCTATTACAAAAACAATGATTGGTAAATTGTGGATGTTAATGCACCTCTACCTAACCCTCAGGGATAAAGGCGTGAATAAATGTAATATGTATGGTATCATCGAGATGGCACAATTTTACTCAGGAACCATTTAAACAGTGAATTATTGACACGAGAACAAAAAGAAGATTCCTATAATTTTTTACGCACACATAGTACATACAATACCTGTGGATCTACGAAGGGGTAGACAGTGGTCTTATTATACTCACTTTTTTATAGTGAACAGTCGAATCTACCACCCTCTATCTTCTTTAAACTTCGTGTCTCTCCCGAGTTCACGAAATATTTGTCATAATATTTTGTCACTTCTCACTCAAATATAAGTGCAAACGTATACCAAGGGACCAAACTCAGTCTACACACATCATAAACAACATTTCATAACTCATATATACATAAAAATTGCTTATAAAAATGATCTGTGTTCGTCAACTCGTGCGCAGCGGCGCGTGAAATAGCCCGCCACGTGGACCGCGACCTAAACAGCCCGCGTGCAGCTTCGCTCGCCATGATTTATGCCAAAAGGGTGCTATTATGACAACATTCATACATCTGTAGATGGTATTGTCACGTTAATAACTCCTATATGAACCAGTAAAATATGAGGTAGTAATATAATGAAGAATAAAAAATATTGTAAATGGGAGAATAAGGGAGGCCGCACACTAAAACAGCAAGCAGCAAGCATACAGCAAATGTTTTTGGAAGCAAATTATCGCGTTCAACATTCAGCATGAAACTGGTGAAATTTGATGAAATTGACCTTCGTATTCCTTTCTTCTTTTTGAATGATTGTTCTGATATTTGGTACAGACCTTTAGTTCGGGCGATAATACAATTTAAATCATTAAAATAATTTGGTATCATCATTACTTGAGTAATTTGCTATACTGTACGCTCACACCCAAAAGAAAATTAGCTGCAGACAGTAAAGAACGTTTACTGAAAACTTGCTACTTGCTGCTTTAGTGTGTGCCCTCTCTTATGCTTCTCTTTTAAATAAAACGCTAAATATTGAATTTTCGAAATAGGTATTATGTTGCAATTTCTATGATTTTTGAGAGTATCTGAAGCCTAAACTCCATAAAATTAGTATTTTATCGGTAATATATTTTTATTTCTCACTTATACCTATTGAAATAAATATTTTAAATTTATGATCTGATTAATAAATTTATGATTACGTGATTCTTTTTTAGTTCAATGCAAAATAGTTGCCATTTGGTCCCATAAAATAGTTTTTTGTATAGTAAAATATTTTATATCATAGGATTTAAACAGATAAATAAATTTGAATGATTCTACGGCGAATTCCATACTTCTGGTTCCTAGATTTTTACAATCAAAACGTTAACATCGGTGACGATAGCCTAGTGGCTAAAGTGTTGGATTAGCAATAGAAAGATAGCAGTTGAGATAAAAATATTATTATACTTTCAGCATCACGCCAGTTTTACCTAACTAGATAGGTTAGGTTAAACTGGCGTGATGTTAAGACCGCTTACCATCAGACCGATCTTTATGATGTAAATGCGTGGTCAACATAAGTCTCTTGCTTGCTCGCACAAAATAAATTGTAAACTAAAGTTAATTAAAAAAAGAAAGATAATATAGTTCTCTGAGTTTCTTGCTGGTATCTTTTCAGTAGAACTAACCTAACGAACCAGCGAAAGAATCATTTTCCAATGGTTTATTTTTACATAATTTAAAACTTATTTTTATGTTATTTTTTGACATAATTGTAAAATATTGACGTTCATATATGCTCTTTGTGTGCCTAAACTGAATAAATGAAATAGAATGATTGATTCTCTTTGAAAGACCATTATTTTCTCATTCACCACGTCATCGTTAGTAGGTAGTAATGTACAGAGACCACTCGCAATAATGACATTACTTAATTAACTCCGCACTCCCCTCAATAACTTTCCTATAAAATTCAAATTGAAATTGTTAGTGGACAAAGTCGTAATAATTCGGAGTTGCGAACTGGTCCCGCAACTATGAACAACTCTAAATTTTAAGGTTTCTCGGAGCGGCGAGCGTCCGGCATGTGACCGGCCGTGTCCGCCAGCGTCCGCCGTCCGTCCAGATTTAAAACAATAATTTAGTTTGTTCATTTGGAATTTCGTTTGGCATTTTATGGTTTTCATTTAATTTATTTTGTTGTTGGAATTTCGGATATACGTGGTTACTTGTTGGGAAGGTAATGTTGCGTTATTCGTTCCGTTTTGTACTTCCTTTTGGGACGATTTAAATTTTAAGGTATTATTATTATTATTTTGAATTCATTCACACTAGATGCTGGACGTAAGAGCAACCCGCGACGTCTGCGAGCTACGTTGTTCATTTCCGCAACCCTTCCCTTAGTGTGAGTCTAGTTGCCTTTTCCAAACTTAAGTCTTTTGGACACGGTACCAGTAGAGATCGATGGGGAAGAATTTTTCGATGTCTAAAGTTGCAGTCTCTCTCTTTTTCTTCATTTCATTTTTGTATAGATAAATAAATAAAATAAATAAAATAAAATATAGATTGTATAATTAGCATAGTTTTTATAAGTAATTGCATTATCTATTTTTACCAATTGTATTAAATTTTATTTAAAATTCTAATGATTGTTATTCATAAAACAATTAAAAAACATAATCATTTAAATTCATAATATCACAAATCATACACTTAGTTTTTACTAATATTTGTATTAATATATTTATTTATACTGATGATCGAAACTCATAATCATGCGAATAAATAACTATAATATCACATTTATGAATATAATATAATATTTTATTCTTTTGCATGTTATTTAATGCGTCATTCTTCAATATGTTTATTGTGCTGTGTACCTGCAATGGGAATAAAAATTCTAAACTTTTGTTTCCTTGCAGAACCTTGCGATCTGTTCCACATTCAGATCTTTTAGCTCCAATATGTCCAAACCCGGCAGATTTCATTAAAAAAATGGGTGAGATGGCAGTTAAATGTTTATTTGAACATCATGTCTTATTCATTCTCTCCGTCATTCATTCGAAGACCTCTGTTGCACAGCGGTAGAACGTTCGATTCCCGCTCAGTGCAATATTATTTGTGTGTTTGGGTTTTCTGGAGGAAATTCTTGAATAGTTTGCTATTTTTCGTCATTTATCAAGGGGACGAGTGTCATCTTAAAAAGAAAATCACTGGGGTTTACTCAGTGTCTATGACAATTTGTAGAAAGACCTGTAGGTACTAAAAGCAACTTAAGTTACCCTCAACCAGCACCAAACGCCTTGATTCTTTTGTTAATAATATCTGGAATAGAAATTAGAAACCAAGCAACAAACTCATAATAAACACATGTTTAGAACAAATAAAACGATTCTATTCTATTCTATAATACCTAAACCTCTTAAATCTTTCATAATACATAACATTTTCCTTTAAGCGGGGCGTGAAAAAGCGTATGATAAGGCCGTCAAGCTGAGTGTCACCATTGTAACATGGGATATGTATGTAATGGTAACTTTGCCTTCAGCTTACCATTAGGCGAGACAAAGTCTAATTGATGTATCCTATATTATATAAAAAAATATATAAGTATACTATTTAACTACACTCGAGAGCAATGAATCCGGGTCACTTAAAGAATCCTAAAAATCTCGGAAACTAAAAATGCTAGGTTAATGCAATAAATTGTATTTAATAGACAATGTAATACTCCTTAAATGAAGGTATTAAAACTTCTTAGTTATTGTAAAGTTATATCATAAAAAAATCAAATTTGAAAAAGGGCCACTTTCGAAGATGGAACTACGAAATTACAGCATTTGGTGTTGCTTTTGTTTGTAATCTGTCATTTATGTGGGTACATAAACCATGTTGATAGTGCTCTATATTCATTAATCAAGCTGAAATTATGTCGCTTACGCCTGAAGAATGCACCAGAATACTTACAATGCTGGAAACCGGCCGGAGTCAGCGCGATACAGCCAGGACTGTCGGTGTGTCGCTGTCAACAGTACAAAGAGTTCTCCGACGTTACGAAGAAACTGGTTCTAACCTACGCAGACCAGGAACGGGCAGAACCAGGTGTACCACAGCACGAGAAGACCGATACTTGGTGAACACCATGCTTCGAAATCGCTTTCTCACAGGAACTGAACTCACCAATCAGTTTCGACGCCTCGGAGGAAGTAACCCAAGTGCATGGACAGTAAGACGTCGGCTTGCTGAATCTAACTTAAAACCCCTTAGACCTGCAAACGGCCCTAAACTGGAGCGTGGGCATCGTATTTCGAGACTAAGTTATGCCCAGAGCCACGTAAATTGGAGTATTGAAGATTGGTCAAAAGTTATGTTCTCCGACGAATCAAAATTTATGCTCTACAAGCACGATGGAAGACACAGAGTGTATCGAAGACCAGGGGAAAGATTCAAGCAAGCATGCATCGAAGAAAAAGTAGCCTACGGTGGTGGGTCTGTACTTGTGTGGGCCGGAATTTCTTCTGAAAGTCGCACAGAGCTGGTGATCATAGAAAACGGCTCTTTAACTAGCGTAAGATATGTGGAAGAAATCCTCAATGATCACGTTGGTCCATTTATGGTCAATTTAGGTGAGGATGCTATATTTATGCATGACAATGCCAGACCTCATACAGGTAGGATTGTGAATGACTACCTTCAAGAGATGAACATTACTCGTATGGAGTGGCCAGCGCGCAGCCCGGATATCAACCCGATCGAGCATGCTTGGGACGAGCTAGGCAGATGCGTAAAACAACGAAACCCTCCCCCAATCACGCTTCGTGAGCTCAAAATTGCTCTCACAGAGGAATGGGAGAATATTCCCCAAAATCGTATAAGGAACTTGGTGTACAGCATGCCAAACCGCGTAAACGCAGTAATGGAAGCACGAGGAGGCAATACGAAGTATTAAAATTCAAGAAAATCGTAATAAAGTTCAAAAATTTCATGTTTCCTATTTTTGTTTTAAGGAGAGATCAGCAGTTTTTTTCTTTATGTAATTTTGTGTTAATAAAATGTATGGTGACTCATATTTTTTTTACTTTCATTTAAGGAGTATTACATTGTCTATTAAATACAATTTATTGCATTAACCTATCATTTTTAGTTTCCGAGATTTTTAACATTCTTTAAGTGACCCGGATTCATTGCTCTCGAGTGTATTATGTCACTGTGTCGGTGAAAACTCGGAGTCCTGAACAGAGTGAGACGATTTTTCACGCCGGAGCAGCGGTGTCTTCTATACAAGACACAAATTCGCTCTTGTGTGGAATACTGCTCGCATCTCTGGGATGGTTCAGCAAAGTACTTACTAGATGCTCTCGACAGGTTGCAGCGACGTGCGGTCCGCATCATTGGGAATTCCGAGATCACGAACACCCTAGAACCTTTACAGCTGCGTAGAGATGTTGCCGTCCATGGCTGTATTTTACCGTCTGTACCATGGGGAGTGTTCTGATGAGCTCTTCCAATTAGTCCCACCCACCCCTTTCCTACACAGGACAACACGTGCAGGTCTTAGATGTCATCCGCACACGGTGCAAAACATCCGATCAAGAACCAAGGGGTTCGGAGACTCTTTCCTCTGTCGCACCATTAAGGCCTGGAATTCATTACCAGCTCACGTGTTTCCTTCTTCCTACAGTCCCGGGTCCTTTAAGCGGGGCGTGAAAAAGCATATGATGAGGCCGTCAAGCTGAGTGACCCTCTTTTCCGGGACTTTGCCTTCAGCTTACCATCAGGTAAGGCGAAGTCCAATTGACGTGTCCTATAAAAAAAAAAAGTGTCGAGCACAAACCAGACCACTTTATAAATTTCTTATTCCAGTTATATTTATTATTTTCTTTTCTCAGATAGGTAGCTGTAGATTTTTTTCATTAATTATGTATCTAAACCATTTTATACAATTATTGAAGTCATTTATTATTCATCAAACACGCTATCAGAGGGTTCAAAACGATGTAGTTATATTTTATTCTAGTTAATACTTAGAACTTTAAGTAATAGCAAGAAATATCCATTTATTTACAGCGCAATAAACTTAAATTATCGAAATAAATTTAGGATTTCGAATGTTTCATCTTTAATTTTTTTTTAATCTGTGTAAATGCTTATTACAAGTGAGAAAGTTAGTGAAGATAATTTGGATGCATGCTACTCAATCACGCTCTAATAGCCGAACGGATCGGGTTGATATTTGCTTCAGGGATAGATTATATTCTAGGATAACACATAGATTACTCATATCCCGGGATTAAGTTCCCATGGGAAGCGGGAACGGGATCTAGATCTGCACGCATGTGGAGACGCGGCCATCAGCTTGTTTCTAATATTTGTTCTGTAAAATATAATTCACAATAATCATAACCTCCGCCCTACAGAATACCGCGGCCATAATAACCTCGTGTTGTGATTCTGGCGGCGAGTAGAGCAGCCAAAGCTTACTGGAGGGTTTTTGTGCTGTCAGTGGAAAGACCAAAAGCTTGTCCTGCTGCGTCTTTTTAAAACTGACGGCACAGAAACTCTCAATGCTTGTAGGGTTGACAGCGCGAGTGTGTCTCTCTTGGTTTTGCACGCGTCCAGAGGTCACGGTGACCACTTTCCATCAGGTGGGCCGTGTGCTTTTCTGTCACCTAAGTGGTATAAAAAAACAGTTCAAGATTCATACCGTTTCGATTACCAGTCTAGGCGAAGCGTTACTGAGTCTTTGATGGCGGCATAAACTGTTACCTCTTCCGCTCCGGGTCCTTTAAGCGGAATGTAAAAAAACATCTGATGAGGGCCACCATAATAACATTGTTGTTGTCTGTACCAGTGACCCTTACCTGAGACTTTGTATCCAGCTTATCATCATAGATGAAATTAAATTGTCGTGTCCTAAATAAAAACCACATTTTATTAGCCTAAATATACTAACAATGCCTTCGCTATTTATATACGAAACTGCTGCTATCGTAAAATTAAATATCAACTTGTTTGAATTCCGCACAAGAGATCGTCACAAAGACAAATTGCGAATGGCGAAAAGTAACGCAAAACTACTTCATCAAAGTGTATTCTGTATAGCGCAACGCATTTTCAATAAGATTCCAATACATATCAGAAATGTAACAACAATAAATATATTTAAAGACAAAATGCCAAGCTGCTGGTAGCGAAATGTTACTACAATATAGATGAATTTTTAGAAGACCAAACACTTAAATAAAAATTGATAAGAATGACTATAAATAACATTATATGATATGACATGACTGGTATAAATGAGATAAGTGTAATTTATATTTAAAGTATGATAATTTGTAATTAAGTAATAATTCTCTCACAAAATATAGTATGCCAATATGGCTGAACATAGCTGATCAAATTATGTAAAAAGACATTCTTTGTACCTATATTTTACAATAAAGCATTTGAATTGAATTGAATATAGAATACATAAAAAAAAGTTGCACAAAAAGCCCACCCACGCTAAGCGTCCCTGTTATAATCCAGCTTACAGGACCATATATAAACAACAACAAACAGGGCGCGCAAGAGCGGGCAGACCATGGCGTATAGCATTGAGCTACTGTTAAATAAATGCAGTGTCAAATGATAATGTTAATCCGTCACATGCAATGTGTCGGTATCGCGTCCCACGGGATTTATCGGGTGAGCAAACGGGCGGGTTGGACGCTTGGCGTTTTTAGAAAACGCCAGGATGACAGGACAACATAAGAGATATACATATTTTTGTCTGTAAAAGACCGTAGAATAACCGCGGTAGCCTAGTGGTATGGGTAGTGGACTGCTGAGACGAAGTATCGAGTTCGATCCCAGGTATTACCATGGCACACACCAATGACTTTTCGATGCTTTTCGAAGTTATGTGTGTATTTATCGCAGGTTTATAAGTGCCCGGTTAATGGTAATAGACTCGCTACCTTTTACATTGGGACCTAAATATAAAAATGGCGAAATGTGGGTGCTAGCACCTCTGCCTACCCCTTCGGGGATATAGGTGCGAGTTTATGTTATGTTATGTAAGACCGTTGAGAAATATTCCATAAAGAAATTTGGGATCCAAGCTAATGTCGTTTGAAAATTGGTACATCTGATGAATTCAATACAAGTCTTTGGAGCAAGGTCATGATTCTGATAAAGCAAAACCACTGTCACATCAGAGACACTGCAAAAATCCATTTAATTTTGAACTTTAAAGCAATCACGTTAAAGTCCAATATTAAACGTTGTTAAATAAAGTAGTGTAATGGAACTTTTTTCATTTAATTTTAGACTCTATCTCATCTCTCATCTCATAAACTCACGCCTATATCCCCGAAGGGGTAGGCAGAGGTGCTAGCACCCACATTTCGCCAGTTCATGTTTAGGTCCCAATGTAATAGGTGGCGAGCCTATTGCCATTAACCGGGCACTTACAAACCTGCGATAAATACACACATAACTTCGAAAAGCATCGAAAAGTCATTGGTGTGTGCCATGGTGAAACCTGGGATCGAACCCGAGACCTCGTCTCAGCAGTCCATTACCCAAACCACTAGGCTACCGCGGCTTTTAGACTCTAAGGGTATAGAAATGGAGTATAAAATTTAATACAATTTTTTTCAGTGCCTGTGGACAGTGGTATTTTTTCAGTAGCATCGAGGACTAGGTTTTTCTTTCGAGACTCTTAAGTCTCGAAAGAAAAACCTAGTCTATCTATCCTAGAAAATATCCTAGAAAAACCTAGTGCTATCTTAATAGCAATCGCTCCTGTAAACGCTAAATTAAAATATAAATTATATTGGTGGGATTGGTACTGAGATATATTTATTTATTTAGGACAGCCATTGGTTAAGTATAATAATGCAAATACATTTTCATATTTACATTTAGGATACCTTTTCGTGGTTAATCTTTTAAGGCAGCCACTGCATGTTCGATTTTTGGTCGAGTACAAGATTATAATCGACATCTTTTAAAACGCTAGTTTAATATTTTTAACAGATTATGATGATGAAGTAAACAAATAAGTATATAAGTACACCTTTTAGCAACATTCAGCAGTTTTAAATAGGTACATACGATTATCTCTTTCATTTTCAATTTGAGTATCGAATCAACTTTATTATAAAAAAATGTTAATGTTGCATAGGATCGTGAACTCCTGGGTTATGAAAAAAAAACTCTGCTTTGAACAGTTCGTTTGCACCTCACAAATCAAAGGAATATGTGCAAAAGGGGTGCGAAATGACACGTGTCGGGGAGCGCTGATTGGTCACATCGCACCCACGCACCCCCTGCCAATTATATGCAATAAGGGATAAGCTGATCTGTGTCGAATTTCTCAAACTCCAAGAGTGATGTGTGAGACTGCTTTTTTATCGTTTAAAAGGGGTGAGAAATCCTTTAGTTTCGAAAATAATGAGGAGATTTTCAATAATCACCTGAAGTCCAATCTGTAGTAGCAGTAAGCTTATTTGACTTAATTCAACAGTAAAAACATACTAAACAATGTCTATCATACCAGTTCCCGGCAATTTGTCGGCGTATTGCAGAATGGAATTTTGAATGTATGGGATTAAAAATTTATTTCGAAGTTAATGACATTACGTTGACATCTGTCATAAATGTCATAACTGTCAAAATACGTGTCAAAATGTATGGCACATTCTACATTCTATTTTTAAATATACCAGTAATATTCTAGAACGAATTACCGTTTGCCTAGGGACAGGTTTCTGTTAGGTTAAAGATGAAGAAAAAAGGCAGTTAATCTAATTTCTAATTAGAAATCTTTTTGTTCATAACTATGGTGATTCTGGCATCATCAACATACCGATTGTATCTGAAGACTTCACCATAAAGTCCAGAGACCGCTTATTTTAGCGATTCTGTACAACTTTACATAGATTTGACTATTCATAGTTTAACGCAGTCTACTGCTGGATATAGGCCTCTCCCAATGATGAGAGGCTTTGGCTGTGACTTTGACTGTTTCCACACTGGCCAGGCGGCTTGGTACAGGTTTTTATTTCGAGATTTCCTTCTCTCGCAGTGATATCGTCTGCGTATTTTTTCCTTTAGTCGCCTGTTACGACACTCTTTGCGTAAGATGGGGTAGTGATACTTGTATTCTTTCTCGGACACGAATGATTCTTTCTCCGTCACCACACGGATGAAATATATGAAATTCGGATCGAAACAAAATCTATTCAAAAATGTTTACGCATCGGTACCTACATGGATGAGTGGAAAAAACTTATTTGACGAGTAAGAACTTTCACCACACTAGATGAATGCGTACTTACATTAGACCGGAGGAATTTACATGCACCTCCGAAATCATCAAGATAGTCATCTACTTTATAATAACTTTTCTTCTTCAAACATATTTTCACTTTGACTGATGACACATCATTAATTTTTAAGACTGATAGACATAAAATAATACTTGACGAAGTGAATATTACCCTTTCTGATATATTGCATTGGTTTACAAGTAACAATTTGCTGCTCAATGCGAAGAAAACTAAATGTGTAAAGTTTACTATGCCTAATGTAAGACAGACAGATATTAATATCAAAATGAATAATGAATCTGTCCAAATTGTCAATACCACAGTTTTTCTTGGAATAACTCTAGATAGTAAACTGCAATGGGGTTCTCATATCACAGCCTTGGCAGGAAGACTTAGCTCAGCTGCCTATGCGGTTAGAAAGATAAGGTCACTGACTGATGAGGAAACTGCACGACTAGTTTATTTTAGCTACTTCCATAGCGTTAAGTCATACGGTCTGCTGCTGTGGGGCTCAGCTGCCGATATTGATACTATATTTGTACTTTTTTTTTTTTTTGTTTTTTTACGTGCGCAAAATCCCCACGGATACCTCCCCACCGGAGCCGGTGGAGGAGGTTATGTCGGACTCGAACCGACTGAAACGCACGCCGCCTGTGGGTCGTTTTGGTTGCCGAAGGTGAGGTTGACAGGCATATCCCTCGCACCCCGGCCGACCCAGGGCCATCTCTCACGATATGGCACTCTTGTTTTTTTTTTTTATTTTTTTTTTATACCACTAAGTTGGCAGACAAGCACACGGCCCACCTGATGGGAAGCGGTTACCGTGGCCTATGGACGTATGCAACACCAGGGGTGTCACACTCGTGCTGCCGACCATGAAGGAACCTTCTGATGCCCCTCTTGAAGAACCCCATATTGTAGGCGCTTGGGAAAACCGCAGCAGGGAGGTCATTCCACAGCTTGAGTGTGCGTGGGATGAAGTTTCTTTCATACCGCACAGTGCGCACCGTCTCAGGTCGCAATGTGTGGGGATGAATTCCCTGCCTATGGCGAGAGGTGCGATGATAGAATGAAGCTACGGGCATCATGTCAAACAATTCTCTTCTCCTCTTCTCTTCTCGGGTGTGGGGACTACAGAGTCCCCAACTCGTCCCCGGAAACGGGGAGGCGCGCCACGCGCGCCACCGCCGCGGCCTGCTTCTGCCAGGGTGACAGGCGGCTTCACCTGTCACCCCCAGGCCGGCGCTCATGGGGGGCGGAGGTCGTTCATCGACCTCCGACGCCCGAGTTGCCTTCGTGCGCGGGCAGCTTGTCTTGCGATCCTTCGTCGCTCCCGCTGCCGCTCCCGCCCCGCCTCCTCCTTCACGAGCATTACTTGCTCGCAGAAGGAGGCGCCGGCCGCCCACGCATCCGCGCAGCGAACCATCGCCGCGAGCAAGGTGGAGAGCGTGAGAACCCTCACTCCCAGGGCCGCCACAAGCTCCCGCCTCGGCGTCTCCCACGCCGGACACTCGGTGAGCGTGTGCGGACCTGAGTCCTCGCTCGCGTCGCAGTGATGGCACTCGGACGTTGGCTCTTTCTGCATCCGACGCAGATACTTTCCGAAGCATCCGTGCTCGGTGATCATCTGCGTCAGACGGTACGAGAGGCTGCCGTGTGGCCTCTCTAGCCACTCCCCCATGATGGGTCTTACCGCCGTTACTACGGCGTGCCCTTCTATATTTGTACTAGAGAAACAAGCGATACGAGCGATCTATAGCCTCAGACCCCGTGACTCGCTGAAAGCAGTTTTCAAAGAAATTAATATTTTAACAGTTGCTTCTCAATACATATATGATAATATCTTATATGTACGAAAAACTATCTGATGTACACCATTTTTACGAGAAACAAAAATAAACTAGTTGTACCAAAACTTAGGCTTCACAAGGTTAGTGATTCATTTGTAGGCAGCTGCATAAAAATATTTAATAAAATTCCTCAGGATTTGATTAATATGCCAATAAATAAATTTAAAATAGAAGTGAAAAAAAACTTTAATGAGTAAAGGTTACTATAAAGTGGATGAGTATTTTTAATGATGTTAATGCGTGGTCAACATAAGTCTCTTGCTTGCTCGCACAAAATAAATTGTAAACTAAGCAAATTTAAAAAAAGAAAAATAATCTAGTTCTAATATAGTTCGCTGAGTTTCTTGCTGGTATCTTCTCAGTAGAACTAACCTACGGAACCAGCGAAAGAATCATTTTCCAATAATTTATTTTTAAATTATTTAATATTTTTGTATTATTTCTTGACATACCTAATTGGAAAATTTTGACGTTCATATGTGCTCTTTGTGTGCCTAAACCGAATTAATGAAATTGATTCTTTGATTGATTCTTCTTTGACTACAATTTTAATCTTTAATATACACGCTTTATTATCACTGAATCAACACTAAATAACACCATTGACCCATCCCTCAAATTGATATCCTCAACTGAATACTTGTAAGTAAATAAACCCGCTATTTCTACGAATAACTTATCACAGGAGACTGAATCGAATTTTATTTAAACGGGGTAAAATGAAGGGCGGAAAAGAGCAAAATACCCGTCAACACGGACCCACGGAAGGGTCAATTTATTTACGTATTGATAAGCTCTTGGAGCGTCGACAATTGAAACGGTGAGAGGGATCAACCAATGTAATTGGAGCCGTTTATTTACAAATCAAATGTCAACATATGCTTTACCTAGTTTACTTGGTAGGATTATAATTTCACTTCTTGATATTTTGGTTAGTGTACTTATTTCTTTTTATACAATTTTGGTGGCAGACAAGCACACGGGCCACCTATTGGAAAGTAGTTACCGTGATCTATGAACGTGTGTAACAACAGTGGAGTCACATCCGTGCTGCCGACCCTGTAAGAACAGAGATTTTATGTGTCCTCAGTGCAGAGCACAAAATCAGCACATGCCTTTGGTCTTCCCACTGACAGCACAAAAACTCACCACTGGGAACTTATTTAGAAGGGGTAGGCGAAATAGGCATACATGAATCACATCTATTATATTGTAGTAGGAGAGGACTTCAAACATATTTATTTACAAAATGATAAACATTGTATAATATTAACACACGATTGACTCTTCTGGTTTAATAGAAAACGTTTATAATTTTCTATACCTACGGGGCTCCGGTCAATCTGGTGAGTTCGACAAGAAGAATCAACACCACCCTTGGGAGAGGTAGAACACGACGGTATTATCTTCTTTATTGAGCAGCCCGACTGAGGTAGTACCTCCGCCCTTCAGAATACCGCGTTCATAATAATTTCGTGTTGAGTAGGGTAGCCAGAGCTCACTAGATAGTTTTTATGCTAGCAGGGGCAAGAACAAAAGCTTATCCTGCTTTGTTTTTAGAACTGACGGCAAGAAACTCGGCGACATTAATCCCTGTTAAACTACGCTCCAGGTATTGGTGCAGGCTTTCTTCTCGAGGTTTGGAGGACAGACGGCAGTCATTCTCAGGAAAAACCAAAAAGAACATGTCACTGTATATTGTTCAAACCACACAAACACTATACCTATATACATGAAAGTTGAAAAAAAAGGTTTATTTTTTTTGCTTAAATGATGACAGTAGGTATCCCTGCATTAACAGTATTGCCTCTTCGCGGGTCATTTGGCTGTGTTTCTTCCTCCAACATAAAATAAATAACAAATAAATAAATATTCTACAATATTCTACACAACGCTATCTAGCACCATGGTAAGCATAGCTTAATTAGCTTGTGTTATGAAATCTAGATTATTATTTTTGTAAATAAATACATGTTATACCTAGAAACCCAGACCTATGCAAATATACATATTCGTGCATACAAATATTGGCACTGAGCAGAAATCGAACTCTTGCAAAGCAGTTGACCGTTCTACCGCTACGCCGCAGAGGCCGTCCATAAAATTGCTGAAATAGTAATGTAAAGTATATTTTAACTCAAAATGATCTGAATCCCAGTATTAAGATCATTTTGTAAACTGGCTAGTCAAGATTCATCTGATGCAGACTGTACTAGAAAGGATCTATGAAAAATGCTTAGATATAAAACTGAATTTGTACATAAGGGGTCTCAGTAAGCTGGTGGCTGCACATAAAGCGAGGGTCATCCCTTGGGGCTCTATTGATACAGCTAATGAAATCCGTGACCTTAGATAACTGCGTCTTGTTGCGGGCTTATCTCTGTGCACATACGTATGTACTGTACGTACGTTAGTGAACAGCGAGCATTGAATTCATGAAGGATATCAATAAACAAAATCAATAAGGGTATATTATTTTATACTACTTAGGTAGCAGACAAGTACACGGCCCACTTGATAGAAATGTCATAAACTCAAAATGATAAAATAACAAAATAAAGATAGGAGAAAAATAACTGAATTAACAGATTTACAGATCTGTTAGAAGTTGGTGCCTATTTTGTCTGTTGTGCCTGAACTGTTATGATGCAATCAATTGAAATAATATGGCCTCTCGGGCTAGGCACCGCCTGGTTCCAGGTTTCAGTTCCATTTATAACAATAAATGTCAGTTCCAGGTTGCCTGAAAGAAATCGCTTTCAGCGATAAGGCCGCCCATTGTATATTAAACTGTATATGCATGTTACTTACTTGTCTCAGCTGTAAATGTATTGGCGTGGAATAAAGTATTATCTATCCATCTATATTTAGTATTTTTATGTTATCTTTATTTTAATGTAAAATTAAATAAAATATGCAAATAACGAAATTGGTTTTGCAATATATAAACTTCAAATAGTCTGACTTTATAGACTCCTCTGGTGTTGCATACGTCCATAAGTCACGATAACCACTTACCATCCGGTGGGCCGTGAGCTTTTCTACCACCTAAGTAGTATAAAAAATACGAATTATGTATCTCCTCCTTTTTGAAGTCGTTCAGATTACAATTCAATTCAGAGCACACGCTCAATAAAACAAATATTTAGTATGCAGCGTAAATTTCGACACTGGCATTTTATTATAACGTTATATTTAACTAAGCCAGTTAAATAGTTGGTAGTGCACTATCATGAAAATTGTCAGCGCTCAACATTCGCGTAACTCCCAAATAGCTGGAATCACGTAGGCCCTGTTGAGTCCCAGCAGACTCTCATTACGCATTCAGTGGGCTTGCACTATGAAATGTGCATTTACACATAATGTGGGCTAATTATAGTGTATGGGAGCAATCGTTGATAATTGGACGACTCCTACGTGAGCGTAAACGATTATGAATATTGATGGGGACATTATAACGTTATGAAATAATCTATACTATTATAAAATAACATAATAAAGAGAGAGAAGAGAAATTATTATAACGTTATGAAATAATATATGCTTTTAACAGTTTTAACGCGTGGTTCCCGGCAGAGTAAAATTTGGACCACCCCATCGCTTCTCATGCGGTGTCGTATAAAGCGACTAAGGGGTAGGGCTGTTTAACATCAGACAGATATATACAGCCTCAGATGTATGGCTTGAGTCAACAATAGTACCTGGAAGACGGCAATAGGCACACCCCCTATTACGTGGGACCGAATTTAATGATTGGTGAAATGTTAATTCATCTCTGCCTAACCCTCCGGGGATAAAGGTGCGAATATTTGTATGTTTCTTTTTACGTGCGAAAACATCCCCACGGAAAATCCAGCTCCGGTGGGGAGGCCACCGGAGCTGGATTTTCATTATCAGACTGTCAGTGATAATCTGTTCTCAGTACTCTTTATAAATCAAGATACAAGACGAGTAGTATTTTTCTTGTATACGGGATTTAGACGAGCGAGAGTAACGAGAATCTAAGTGCACGCGGGCGAAGCCGCAGGTACAACTAGTATATGCATAAATAAACGAGACGTTTTTGCAACGTATCCGCTTTAATTGTAACGAAGGCGTCTGCCCCAAATTTCATTACCGACCTCAAAGCTCAGACAGACGTCTGTTTGTATACGGTTCCCGGTTTCACACGAGTTGCTGTGCCTAGCTGATGAAGGGGTGTTTGGATGCTTTGGGAATATTAGTTAACAAGTTCTTACTCTCCTGCGATTTTTGTTACAGTAGCCGGTAGGATATACCTAAATAAATAAATAAAAATAAATTTATTCATGAAGGAAAATGCACTTTTATACAGTAAGTACCTCTGCCAAGCTGTACAACTATTTGCTGGCAGATGAAACTCCCTGGTTACAGCTTCTGACACACTATTCCCTCATTCATATTATGCTTCAAATTAAATTTCAACAGGTAAAGCATGTAGAATTATCCATTCCATTTGTCTTCTTTCATATATTTTTTATCTAAGACGTGCCAATTAGCTTAAAGGCTAAGTCTCAGGAAAGAAAGTCACCATTATAGACACAAAGCATGTTACTATGGTGGTGGAATCATCAGATGCTTCTTCACGCCCCGCTTAAAGGACCCGGGACTGTAGGAGGAAGAAAACACGTGAGCTGGTAAAGAATTCCAGGTCGGTGCGGCAAAGGAAAGAGTCTCCGAACCGCTTGGTTATTGATCAGATACTTTGTACCGTGTGCGGGTGACATCTAAGCCCTGCACGTGTTGTCTTGTGTAGGAAAGGAGAGAGTGGGTTGACTTTGCTTATTATGGACATGTCCGGTGGGGTGATGATACTTGTATTTTTTCTCTGTTACCACACAGATAACTCCAATTCTGTACAATAAAAATAGTAAATTACATCTAAAACTAGCAATTATTGCAACATTCGACAACATCACCAAAATCGAAAAATATAGTTCACGAAACATGGGGTGAAATCCTTTCCGATATATTTTTTTTACTAAGAATATTAGTAACCGAATTTACTAATATTTTTTCAAACCCCTCCCAACTAAGATTAATTGCTTGTGCTAGGAGTGGGTTCACATCGGTAATGTAATGCCCAGGAATCGAACCCGTGACCTCTTAATCGTAGAGCCAACTCCTTAACCACTAAGCTACCAACGCTAAAAACACGCGTGAAAATATTTAACAAAAAAAAATTTATAATATTTTTTTTATTCTAAGTATAAGCATTTTATTTTCTTTAATTACCTATCTAGACATCTACTATACTATAAACTTTACTTAAGTTTTTTGGGTCTATATGGGGTACACACATATCAATGACTAGGGAATCTCTAAATAAATCTAAGCAGCGATTCGAAACGCATTAGACTGTATTGGTTTCTATCAAAAATAATAAACACCCTTCTAATCCCAATCAGAGATAGCGTAATTTAATTAGATTCCATCCCTCTTTGTATCGTCCATAGCTTTAGATTATATTAAAGATATCTGGATAATCCAATATTAGTTTTAATGAATGTGTCAATCAAGTTAGTTTGTACACAAACATGTGACTAGTTGAATGTGTAGCTATTGTAGAAGATTAATGAGAAACTTATCGATTCGGGATTAGCTTAGAGTTCGTACTATTGATTTTATCTTTAAAACGATAGTGTTAATAGATTGACTGACTGACTGTAGCGCGGCAAAAATCTATGTTATCAGCTCAAGTTAGTGATTATTTTAAGGCGGAAGGCATACGTTTTTATAATAAATTACCTGAAGCGGTCCTTGGTATGCCTGACAATAAGTTTAAAACAACATTATGTAAAAGAGCATACTATAAGACAGACGATTATCTGAAGGATAAAAATGTCTGGCTTGAGTATGGCGCAGGCCCCTAATTGTTACCAAATTTATCTTTCGATTAACTATTTTACCATAAAGTTTTCCATATACTTGTTTTTAATGTAACATGACACAAAATATTCATTCGTCCACATTTAGCCTTAAGAAACGATTGTAAATTGACGTCTTATAATGCCGCAGTAGAGTTTGTTGCGCCGTTTCTTCACTCTTAGCGCCTAGAAAGCGGTGTTAAACTTAGCTTAAGTAAAATTATTGTTGATGTCAATTTGAAACAATTTTATTGTTCAATATTGAAAATATGACTTTGACTTTGACGAGACTTTGATGCCTATCTCTTTGATCATACAGATTTTCAGAATTGCTTGCATTTTTTTCAGATTGCACCACTGCGAGTTAGTTCATATTTACACATACATACTTTGGAGACGGGCATTCAATAAAACCGCGATTGGCGCTATCCGAGTACCAATAGACCGTTCTTCTCTCGTCTTTCCACGATTGGCACTCGGATAGTGCCCATTGCGAAAATAGAGGAGAAGAATGACCTCGCATGAACTGGAAAATGCCACGCTGTCACTTGCTTTCAACTGCAAGTAACAGTATGCCCCATATTCATGATTATTTCTTGTTTCAAAGACGATTTTTCTGAGGTGGATAGCCTTGGAATATAGGGTTGGACTATAATCGAAATAAAAATATAGAAGTCAAACACATAAGCCTTCTTTTTGCCTCGCTATAGTAAGTTTAATCTATTATCATTATCCTCTATGATCTCTAAGGCAAAGCCCGATTCGATAGGTTTCTAATTGATCTTCTGCAATAGCTACACTACACATACAATTAGTCACATGTTTGTGTACATACAGACTTGATTGACACATTCATTAAAACTAACTAAGCAGCAGTTTATGTTTATTACGCAGATTTCTGTGTCTGTTAGATTAAAGGTGGACATGGGCACTGAAAACTTTGAGCCACCCCATTCCTACTAGAAAAAGCAAACGCTCTGTCACCTAAACAAGGCGACCCAAGCAACCCATGATACAAATATTATTCTACACCATATATTGTTGAACACTTCAGTTACGCTACACGAGCATTCAAACGGCATGTAACAAAAAAGACATCCACAACGCATTCCGCTGGCTTCACCTAAATAAAATCCAGTTCAGTTTCACCCCATAATTGCTAGAACTAGGCACGCGTTACCAGCCAATTTTGTCAAATAGTTAATCAAAGAATTGATTGCACAAAGCAAAAATTCACTCACTGTGAAAAAGGAAGGCTCACCTCGCGTCCACATGAATGTACTTCGACAATAGCCAATTTGACACGTTAAGTGACAATAAAAGTCCTTAAAAAAGTTGCAATTAGGGGTGCCACCGTGCCATTGTGCTACGGAAGCTAACATTTAAAATTCCATTAAGCACTTTCGATTGGAATGGCGATAATTGGTAACCCTATTGAAGTTTCATATTGGTCCAGTTACACTAGGTGACTATAATTGGAGTTTTTGTAGTCTAATTACGGGTGCAATTTCTGTACTATCTGCGATTTCATTTTTATTGAATGTTCATTTATTGTGTTGTTTTGTTGGTCCACTTTCGTAATAATTTACATAAGATTCTTTTGTTGCGAATAGTGTTATTTGTCTTATTGTTACAAAAAAAATAGTGTTATAATTTTTTTGGAGTACCTGTTTATTAAATACCAAGAAGTATGCAAAAGAGCCTGTTTATCTGTTTTGTTCTTTTACATATAAAAATAATAGATAGTTTATTTTTTTTAGACTACTGCTATAATTAACTTTTTTTTATACAACTTAGGTGGCAGACAAGCATACGGCCCACCTGATCGAAAGTGGTTCCCGTGACCTATGGACGTGTGTATGGGGGTCACACCCGTGCTGTCGACCCTGTAAGAATAGAGTTTCTGTGTTGTCAGGGCAGAAGATTAAGCAGGACAAGCCTTTGGTCATCTCACTGACAGCACAAAACCTCTTCAGTGAGTTCTGGCTACCTTAATTACCGCCAGGACCACAAGACGAGGTATTCTGTAGGGCGGAGATACTTCAACAGTTGGAACGGGAATACCGTCGTGTCCTCCCTCCTTTACTTATAAAACATACTTTTCTGCCTCCTTTTACACAAGCCTCTACCTCCTTCAAGCTTGAACAGAATATGTAGCATTGTATGTATGGTATGTAGGTATATATGTATAAATACGAAGTAGTTTGCAGTGGTGCAATGTGGAAAAGAAATGCAAGCAATTATAGGGGTGTGAACAGCTGCATGTAGTTCTCCAACCGCAGTTTATTAGAACCGCAGTTCCGCTTCAAGTGAAAATCCATACCGAGTTCACTGTGATTATGGTGCTTACCATGAGGTTGATCGTTTATTAGTACGCTATCTAACCGACTGCAAAAGGGACAAGGTTTTCAATTCAAAGACGTTTTTATACTTATATCATAGATAACATTATTTTCGTTAGATAGAAAGTAAGTAAGAACGATAAAATTCCGTCATAGACTCTATTTTTCGTACGGATATAGGGGATAATTTAACTTAGAATAAAGTACAGAAATTCGGAATACTTGCTTTTTAAATGATTTTTTTATACCGCAATATATAGAATAATATAAATAGATGACAAGTACACGGCCCACCTGATAGAAATATATCATGGTAACTCACATTAGTAGCTATCGGGATATTTACCATGTTGTACTATTATATGAGTTTACGTTATTTCTGCGCTATTGCAAGCACCACCACCCCCTATTACATGGGATCGAATTTTATGATTGGTGAAGTGTGGATGGTAATTCATCTCTGTTTAACTAAAAATATGTATGTATGATCACAGAGGAGCTGAAGTATTGGCGATAAACAGTGAAATGCTTGTAGGAGTAAATATATCGATCTACACTCGTGAGTGTACTCTACACTCTTTTACTACGCGAGTTTGTTGTGAGAGGGAAACCAATGATAGTGGTTTCACTCTTACTACAAACTCGAACCTATCACGTTCAAGACACACGATGCTTACTGTATCCACTCGCGATTTTGTTTTGGCTTGTACCCAGTGGTTTTTGCAAGCGCCAAAATATCGGAAACTCATAACAATATAACATGATAAACTTTAATACTAGCGTCAACCACCAATTGATATGCGATCACAATAGCCATTATGTAACTATATGCGTACTAGCATCCGTTTTGAAACTGCACCTAAACTACATATTTACCTACAGTGGTAACGCAGTCCGTCTGTGTACATTGTAAATCATTGCACTACTGTGTGTACAATCCACAGCGAAAGCGTTGATAACAAAACGGCTACAGCCCTCGGGAGCTGTTGCGTTATCTGTTCGACCGAATCAACCACATTAACTAATATCCGATATTGGTGTCGGTATATTTACCGGTATCCACGGTTTAGTGGAATACTGGCTTGGGAATTTCTTTGTAAGCTGTAATTGTAGTATTGTGGAGGAAGGGGGTGTGATAATTTCCACAAAGAAAAGAAAATAAGAGGGAAAAAAGGGACAGGTAGGGCAAAAAAAGACAGGGGGAGGATTCTCTTCAGGTAAGGTTATAAAAGTTGGCAAGCTACGATGTAATGTTGTCGTTGTGATGGTCTTCTGTACAAAACACAAATTTGCTCCTACGTGTCACGAACACCCTAGAGCCTTTGCAGATGCAGGAGGAGGTATTCCCGTCCGAATTGAGCAGTCCAACTGGGGAAGTACCTCCACTCTACAGAATACTACGGCTATAATAACCTCGTGTTGTATACCTGGCGGTGAGTAGGGTAGCCAGAGCTCACTGGAGAATTTTTGTGCTGTCAGTGGAAAGACCAAAGGCTTGTCCTGATTTTCGATTTACTATTGTTGTTTAGCTTAATTTCGCTAGGTGGCAATGAGCATATGTGGTACTAATTACAGTAGGTGCACATGTAGATCTTGTTATATGGGATCCCACTATAAGAATTTCGAGGCTCCTAATAATCCTAGAGTCTAAAGTATAAATTTTAGACTGTACATACTGTTGATTGATGGCGCTTGGTGGGAATACGTATAGCAGATACGTATTAAATAAAAAACATTTGTACTTTTCCAGCAACCGTCAATACAAATCTATGAGAATGAGCCTAAACCGGTCAAGTGAAAAATAAATTATGGTGGAAAAGTATAAAATGTCTTAATCAATATATACATTTTGGATTCAGCTGGTAAAGGTAGGTACGTTACCAGAAATCACCAATGTAGAAAATCATATCTCATGATTACTATCCGGCTCGAAGGACCAAAGTAATCATGAAAAAAGTATGATGATTGTTGTCAGTAAAAAAAATATCACGCATTATCTCTGAAAAACACAAACTTTGAAATGTTGTATATACATTTTAAATGGTTCACGAAGACTGCAGAGTAATATTAAAAGCTGAAATCACGTTCAGTACAGCCGGATATTGACATTGCCGCATTTCCGACCGACAGCACGTGTATGAACGGGAATAAACTCCGCACGTAAATTAGGGTAGCCGCTGCAATACGCGGTTGCTGATGATAACAATATTTCATGCAGGAATTACCCTGTATCTTATAATACACGACTGTCTCTGAGCTTACGTGATTGTCAATGATCAGGGTTGTAATTCAACCATTCGAACAGCTTCTCATTCTAATGACTCACATCCGCGTTCCATTGCACGTATATAATATAATGCAAAAACAAACAATAAATGTATTTATTACGATAATTCGGTGGCAACACTCTAAAGTATATAGGAGACACTAGACGACCCCTTGGTCGTCATGTAATTGCCTGCTATTATATACAATGGTGCACAATGGTATCATTCAGTGTAAATGTTCAGTTTGTAACACTGTGTGTTTCTATGCCATTATGTTGATAGTAAGTAAATTTCTCCCATCTTTATTTTCCTAGATATTTATCTATACATACGTGACATCGTAACTAAGGCACTATTAGGCAACCACACCAACGCTATACTATAACTATTAGTATTTTTTGGGAAATCTATTTCCGTTTTTGTGTATTTACTCAGTAAGCGTGTTTTCTTTATTTATTTTTTTCATTAACAAACATCTTGGATTGGTAGACATTATTGCTCTTTCCTTCAAATTATTGGAAGACTAGATTATAAGGAGATCTTCCCATGTGGTCATTTGAATTCTTAGTTTGCAACTTTTATAATGTTGTTTAGGATATTGAAGCCGAACCCGATAAGGGTCGGTTATTCAATCAAATCATAAATCTAATTCAATCATCCGTAACTGGGTCTTTCAACCTATTATATGTTGTACTTGACGAGTAATAAAAGAGTTTTAGGTACTTTCTCGATATGCTGGGAAATATTATACAGCCCCAGGGTTCTAGAATTACAGATTATGGAACATAATATACCTGTAGATAAATTTTTTCAACAAATTCCGAAGGAACTATTAACTAAACCTTGCAACGTGAAGCCAGAATGACTTTGGTAGGTGAAATTATTGAAGAACCCCTTACTGCAGTCGCTTGGGAAAACCACTGTAGGGAGTTCATTTCCTTCATACCTAACTGTACGTATTCTTTCAAGTCGCAATATATAGGGGTGGATGAGAGAAAATACAATTCGTCTGAACACACACCATTGTACAACAATTTTAGTATTAGTTTTACAACGGTAATACACAAAGATGAGGTAAAATTGGCCCAAATAACTTAGAGGAGGTAGGACACGGTGGTATTTCCGCCCAATTGAGCAGTCCGACTGGGGAAGTACCTCCGCCCTACACAATACCGCGGCTATAATAACTTCGTGTTGTGTTCCCGGCGGTGAGTAGGGTAGTCAGAGCTCACTGGAGAATTCGTGCTGTCAGTGGGAAGACTAAAGGCTTGACCTGCTTTGTCTTCTACATTGATGGCACATAAACTCTGTGCTTACAGGGTTGGCAGCTCAACTGTGACTCCTCTGGTGTTACAAACGTCCATACGCCACGGTAACCACTTTCCATCAGGTGGGCCATGTGTTTGTCTGCCACCTAAGTGGTATAAAAAAAAGAGGGGCTCCCATATTCCGGAGTCACCTACTTAAGTACATTATAACCCAGTAGTAGTAGTAGAGTATATTATAAATTATTGCAATCATTCATCATGATAAGCTCTATTCAAAATCAAAATACTCAGTTTAAAGTAAAATTAAAATACCCAATTTTAAATCGTTGAGCTGTCGACAAACAATCATTGATACTCCGAATAATTTTAAAAGACTTAAAATAATATCTGAAGAGGGAGAGAGGGAAGAGGGAGTCGGAAAAAGAAAATCTCGGCAAGTTTTAAAAGCATTCCTCGGTTTATTTGCGAATAATGATTATTATTCAACATGTAAATTGTTACTAACTTGTTAAATCGAAACGTAAGTCCGAATCGAGAAAGAAAAAGATTTATTTCTTTAATATTTCCGTTTAATACTTCATAAACTTCTCGATTAAGAAAACTTTGGTAACTGAAAATGTACTTTTCCATTTATTTTTTAAGTCCTTTTTACTTATTAAAAAAGTACCAAGTTCTGTCTAATAAGTATTAATATTCACGAGGCAAGACATGCTTTCAGAGTTTTATGAGGATTTTTATTAATCCCAGAAGTAATTATTTGGATATTTACCTATGCAAGTGGGCCAATCGTTCGGAGTTGACTTCTAACACTATAAGTTTAAAATTTAAAACTTGATTTCACTAACAAAAATTCATTCAATTAAGCTGGGTTTTCACAATTTATTCAGTGAAATTTACGCAGTTCAGTTTTAATAGATTTTGTTGAATTGTTAAATTTCTAGACCAAAGATTGGATACCAAACACCATTTTCCTGTTAGGTGATTTAAAAAAAAACTCATGACCATCAGGTCTGCGTTAGCACCGGCTGCATTTAAACATGCGTAATAAGAAGAGAACTAGGAATAAAACGAGTATGTAATGAGAAGAGAAGTAGGCATTCTTTTAATGAAATTTTAAAAGCAGTTATTATGCTAACTATGCAATTCGATCATCCTATAAATAGTGGTGTAGGAGAATTTTGTATACATAAGACGCGACTCCTGTAGCTCAGCGGTTAGAGCATTCACATTTTTCGTTCACTCGCGGGTGTAGAACCATCTTGACCATTCACTTTATCGTTCACTCGCGGGTGTTCATTGAGCATTTGTTTTCATTTATTTACAGGTGTATGTCCGATCTTGAGTATTTACTTTTGTAGGAACCCACTCCTAACACAAGCAATGTAGCTTAGCTGGAGAGGTGTAAGAGAATATTAGTAATTTCAGTTCTAATATTCTTAAAAAAAATCTATAGTAAATAAATTTATTGACCGAATCCTCGAACTAAATAAAATATTCAGGACTTCAAACACAAATGAATGCAATGATAAGACCACGACACCTGACATTATAATATTCCCAGTAAAATAATTCATTCTCATTCCGAACGATATTATTACAGAGATTGGTGACCTTTTAAGATGAAATATCATTCAATTGCATTGAGTAATCTCTTCAATCTCGAATGAGAAAAAGATTTCATCTTATATCACGGCAGATTACGCATTCATTTCTAAGGATCGTGAAAAAATACTTATGTAAATTTTTTTGGAGACATTATTCTGTATATGTTCATACATAATATCTACAGGCCGTAATAAGAAGCTGTTCTCTTATGTATACTAGCTAAAATGAATTATAATTGATTGAGAAATACTTACTAAATATTTGGCACGTTAGTGGACCATGATTTATTTGAAACTGATGCGAGCCTGGCGTAATAATGTGTGAAAATTGACCAATTAAATGGAAACATATTTGGAGAGAGATGTGGTTTATAAAATTATTGTGAGTAGCTGACATGTCTCATTTCAAAACGCATCCCATACATACATATAACCACATCTCTATCCCTGGAGGGTTAGTCAGAGGTGAATTAACACCTATATTTCACCAATCATTGTATTCTGTCCCACATAATAGAGGGTAAGCCTATTGCCGTTTTCCGTGGACTATTGTTGACTCGAGCCATGTATCTGAGGCGGAGTCTGGGCTGTATATATTTATATATATCTTTCAATGTTAAGCTGCCCTATACCTTAGTCGCCTTGTACGACATCTCATTCCATACGTCCTAAGAAAAAATCATATTGATCTTTAGAAGTGTAAATATATCTGGGTTACTTGTCTGATTAATTAGTATCGCAAAATATGTGTAGATATTTTTTTTTAATAATATTGGGTGAGCCAATTCTTTAAAATTCAGTTGCAAACATTCCAAAAATTGACATTAATGCTATGCTTACCGTACCACATCGATATGTCCAGCGCATGGGTTGCAGTAAGCAGCTGACTTTTGGAAGTCAATGACCGGTGAGTCTTCCGTAGGTAAGTGTCATTAGTCGACACGCGCGAATCATGACTCGAGAGGCTCCGAATTCCGAATTGTTAGCATAGAAACATGAGTGTAAAATTCCCATTAACATTATTGTACACCAACGTAACAATTTAAAGGCCAGAAAAGAAAAACTTGCCATAGTAAGTACCTATAGAAAAGAACCAATACACTAATGCCACGCTTCTTTTCATTAGGATATAAAATGTATCCCCCGTTTAACGAAAGAGCCATTTATGAATGAGGCTATTACCATTAGTTGGCATTTCGCTTCCATTGATGGCTGACCCTCCGCCTTTCAGCCAATGCAGACATATTATGTCTAGTTCATTATATTGTGCTGTTCGGACTATATGGAAGGGGATGCAGCCCAATAGTTTGTTTAGACAAGTAATCTATTGGATTTTTTGTATGTTATTTAAGGGCTTCATTGCATTGGTTTGGTAGCGGTAGGGAACTGTGATGTATTTTCAATATTCAATAGCCTCTTAAAGGTATGTATAGTTTATATATTAATATACAATATATAGGTAACCAAAAGGCTGGTTTATTCCTTACGCAAAGGATTGGTATTGCCAGTCTGGCTATGCCGCCAGCCTTCTGGTCACCCTACAGGTTCCGAACCTGCAGGTTTGTATAGGTACATTTTGTATTGTTATCATATTGTAATTTAGATAATTCCCATGTACATTATGTAAATATGTGACAACTCATGTAAATTTTATATGAAAAATACTTCATGTATCTTTTGTTTTGTTCCATTACTGTTCATCCCAAGGTTGTCTGGAAGCAATCGTTTTCAGCGATAAGGCCGCCCATTGTACATTCAATTGTATGTATATGAAATGAAATGAATTGACAATTTGTTCGCAGGAAATACGGTACATTATTGTGACAGTGGTAGGTATACAGTTGTTACAATAAGTAGCTTGGCGTATTTCACCAGAATTGGCTTGTATACATTTTATGATACATTAAACACACAATTTCAAACTAATCAAAATATTAAAGTATGTCATTTAAATAAATATTGGAAAAAATTACGAATCATAAAGGAATTGTATAAATATCTCCTAGCATTGGGAGAGGCCTATGTTCAGCCAGTGGACTGCGATAAGCTTATAGATTGATTGTTAAAGGAATGTCAAGTGTACATATTATTCATGAGGTCACAATCAATACATAAAATTAGCAATATAATAACAGAATGATTACAAATTTCCATTGTCTCTATAGGAAAAGTACCCTTGCATTGTGTAAATCACCGATCCTGTAACCATCCCTTGAGCTTGGATGCAAAAGCTCTAGTAGGGAGCTCTCGTAGTACTTGTGGTATTTTACTATAAACCTTTGAACACATAAACAGGCATTTTTTTTGTGGTGAAGTGCCGTTCAACACTTTTGGGGCTCTCAAAAACTCAAATCACCAATCCTCTCAATGACATCTGGGTCCTTCCGGATGAAGAGTTCAGTTTCAAGAATACTGAGACATGTTGTGAATCTATTGGTGTACTATCTATTCATCTATCTATCTATTTATTTATCTATGTATTCAATTACGCAGGACTTCTTTATAAAAGTAATAGAAACGTATACCAGGATCGTAACAAGTAAAGACACGTGGTCTCTTCCTACCCCAAAAGTATTATTAGAAAAACGTATTATTTAAGTACTTAGTGATTTTTGATACTTGTTGTTTTGGCAAATATTAAAATTTTACGGGACTTTTATATTACATACTTTACACATTTCATGTTCAACACTTCTTAACGTCATCGTGACCATGGTTATTGCAGTCGAAATATCCATAGTCACGGCGGTAAATATCCAGCAATGTCTGAAACCAACACTGTACAAATACCGTTAATAAAATACATTCTTTTTATAAGTAGCCCAGGATAAAGATCTATATTTTATTTATTTATTATAATTTAATCAGAATGTACTACCTTATTCTACAGAACCAACCAATCTGTACCTATGTGTATATTTACTTCAAATACAAAACACTTCAGGAATCCTCTTAGCTGTGAGCTCATTGATATACTGTAGCAATAGCTGGAGCCAGTGGACTTTGCATTATCGCCCGTGTTCAGCATCATTTGAATTTCAATACCCCCGAACTGGCCGGTGAGCGTATGCGTGCGGGTAAGGGCGGCCCTGAGTGCCTCATCAGACCTCGCTGACGATACGTTTATCGTATAGGAATACTGCATTTATGGTCTTATAATCGAAACATATTAACTGACGTATATGCGATGGTTTCGTTAGATATCATATAATTTAGATATATAGATAGATAACTCTTTATTGTACACCAGTATATTTACGGTATGATAATTAGGTAGCATGTGTATACAGTTTAATGTACAATGGACGACCTTTTCGTTGAAAGATATTTCTTTCAGGCAGCCTAGGGATGGACAGTCATGTGATAATAAAAAACTGATTTAAAACTAAAACCTTTTCACTACAAAGTATGGTTTTGTTAGACTAAGTGGCATACGACCACGGCTATCCTTAATATTTTCGTGTTTAATATTTTTAACCCCCGACGCAAAAACGACGGGGTGTCATAAGTTTGACGTGTCTGTGTATGTGTGTGTGTGTTGCCTGACTGTGGCATCGTAGCACTTGAACGGATGAACCGACTTCAATTTAGTTTCTGTTTGAAAGCTAAATTAGTCGGGAGTGTTCTTAGCTATGTTTGAAAAAAATCTGTCCAAGATGGCCGCCGCTGCAAAATGACGGAGTACATATTTTTTCTCAACTCCCTCAATATGGGTATCAAATGAATGGGCTTGACTAGGAGATCAGTTTAAAAAGTGTAAAATAAAAATTAAATAAAATATTTAAAAAACCTCCGTCACAAAAAACAACCCTCAAAAAGTCAAAAATAAGTTGTGTTAGTTAGCCCTATAACTTTGATATACCTAGTATTTTGGTGCAAGCCTTGTCATGTTCGGGGACCCTAACTGGTAGAGCACTACGTCATTATTATCGGAACGATCCAAAGTCCCTTTTGTGTTAATAATCTTGTTTTCTTTATTTATATAAGTTATGTGACAGAGAAGCACACGGCCTACCTGATCTAAAGTGGTTACCGTGGCCTATGGGCGTGTAGAACATCAGGGGAGCCACATTCGTGCTGCCTCGTGGCGTCAGTGCAGAAGACAAAGCAGGGCAAGCCTTTGGCCTTCCCACTGACAGCACAAAAACTCTGCAGTGAGCTTTGGCTACCCTACTCACTACCAGAAACAACACGAAGTTATTATGGCCGCGGTATTCTGAAGGGCGGAGGTACTTCCCTGTCGGACTATTTTTTTTTATACCACTTAGGTGGCAGACAAGCACACGACCCACCTAATGGAAAGTGGTTACCGTGGCCTATGGACGTGTGTAACACCAGAGGAACCACACTCGCGCTGCCGATCCTGTAAACACAGACTTTTTGTGCCGTCAGTGTAGAAGACAAAGTTAGTCTTCCCACTGACAGCACAAATTCTCCAGTGAACTCTGGCTACCCTACTCACCGCTGGGAATACAACATGAAGTTATTATGACCGCGGTTTTCTGTAGGGCGGAGGTACTTCCGCAGTCGGACTGCTCAATTGGGCGGAAATATCGCCGTGTCCTACCTTATAAAAGGCTACTCAATTGGGACGGGAATGTTCTACCTCTTACATTTCCTTCTTTTTGTGGTCACATCAATTTTCATATCCCCTGGTGGTAAGCTAAGTGAAGTTTCAGGAATGAGGGTTATCCTTACAGATAACAATCTATTTTTACCACTTAGGTGGGAGACATCTAATACTAGTAGTGGGCCCTTAGCTGATACAAGATGGCTTCATCAGATGTTCTTCACACTTCTTTCTTTGAGTGGTCAGAAGACCCAGAACGGTAGGAGAAAAAAAAGTGCGGCAAAGCAACTGAGCCGCTGGGTTGGAAAGCTGACATCTCAGCCCTTCACGTGTCTTTGTGTATAAGAATGGGAACGGTAAAATTAAGCAAAGATATATTATAAAATATTGAAAGATCCATCCAAGCCAGCCAATAATACAAAAAAATAAATATCATCTTCTCAATACAGTTACATGTAGCGTGACAATCGCGGGCCGATGCCGTATCGCCCCACTATATAATACACAGTTGTCCAGCCGCCGATCTTAAACAATAAATCTACCCGCGGCGTCCGAAGGGGCTTAGCCTTGCCTTCTCTTTGTAAATTCCCTGTTCGTATCTTTTCGCTCGAATGGCGACGTTATCTACAGACTGTATTGGCTCCAATGGAAAATGTATAGAGTATTAGAAAGTCTAAGCTTTGGATGCGAGTACACTTTTTTGAGAGAGTTAATATGACATTTTCTGGGACATTTTACGCAGCACTATCTGGATTCAAAGATGGATAGCTCCAAAGTGCAAGTTCTTGATGAATGAAGGATTAGTGCTGTGAACATTGGGAAGTTTCCAATAATTAAAATAAATAATCCAACTGAGCTTATTAAATTAATAATTAATAAAGAGCTGAACTGGTCGGTTTGCGTTTTTATATTAGATGGATTGCATGCTAGCTAGTTGCACAAATATATAGTATCAATATATATATAATAACTAGCACCTCTGCCTACCCCTTCAGGGATATAGGCGTGAGTTTATGTTAATGTATTTGTTATTATATATAATAGGTCTTTACATATGAAATTGCCGTTCTTTTGAAGACATTGGAGGAGACATAATTTCCAGTATACTAGCATTTTTGCATTGTTTTTTTAGGAATGACTAATCCAAATTTTATTATTTTTTTGTGTATGAATGAGACAAGCTAACAAAAGCTTTTATTACATTTTTGAAAAGATTACAGGAATAATGAACTCATGAATCTGTATGAAAATTTTGGCAATTTCACAGTAAAAGACCTAATATATATTTTCCTTAAATTTGTCGTATGTCAATACTTCATAGAATAAGGTCTTTAATAACAACACTATCATACGGTGTAATAATATAGTATTTTTTCTAAGTAAATGGGTTCGATTCCCAGCTAGGATTATTGCTTTTTCAAGAATCTAATGATGAGGTTTTAAGTTTCATCAAAATCGGGCTCCTTTGAGCATTTTTCGCTATTTCTTATAGAAGATTTGGCCATCCAATCCCTTTTGAAAAATTTACCCTGTATGTGTGTAATGGTGACCCTCTTTTCTGGGAATTTACTATCAGGCCATCATCAACCAAAGTCTAATTTACGTGTCCTGCATAAAAAAAAGACTTTATTGACATACGTTTAAAGTCCAAAATTAAAAAACGTTTATAACATATTTTCATTCACTCTACTTAATATATTTTATTAATATATATAATTATTAATACTTATATATTTAATTTTGGACTTCAACAACATGCAGGTAAAATCTAAAATTAAATGTCATTTATTGTAGTATTTGTGGCAAGACAGTGGTTTTGCCATAAAAATTAGTGGATTCGGGGCCCTGATTTACAGTAAAAGGCTTGCCATAACGACAGATCGAAAACAAAGTCACCAAAAAGTGAATCATAAACCCCTTCAAAGATTTAAAGTCACGAGTATCTCTATCAAACTCGCTTAAATCAACAATCCAATAAGAAGGAATCAGTTCAAATATTTTCATTCAGAATAATGTAAGTAAATATCCTTTAAAACGATAACCCACGGGACTTCCATCAAGGAACCGCACCACCATATAATTGAATGAATATTCACGTTTCTTAATCAATAGAGGCATTACTACGAGGTCCTACGGAAGCATCCACCAGCCTGTGAAATTGGACTAGTATAAACAAAGACGGATATAGATGTTATACGCCAGTGGGAGCGAGAGGCGAACAGTGGAGCGGGATTTTATAAATCATTTTTCCTGGCACGAAAAAGATTTAGGCTGGTTGCAGGCTCTCGATTGTGTTTTAAGTTTATTTGATGGGTTTTTGATATGTTCGGCTATAGACGTTCGGAGATTTAATTAGGGCCTTAGGCCTAGGATTTAATTAGGGACTTTCTATCAGGTGGGCCGTGAGCATGTCTGCCACCTAAGTGGTATAAAAAAAAGAAATTAAAACATGTCGATAGTATAAGAAATCCTTTTTCCTCTGAATCAGAAAATCAGTCGCAAGTTTGCACCAAGCTTTAGCTGATAAACGCTGAGTCGCGATTATTTCTCTTTGCGTTTAGTTAATCAATTATTCTAATGTTGTTGACGGCGGTGTTCACGTTTGTAGCGCACATTTTTATGTAACAAGCACTAATCTTATTATCTTTTGCGCAGATGTCTGCCTTCGTTGGTTTATTAAACCGTGCCTTTTTATGTAGGGCATGACAATATGGCTTCACTGAGGCTGGTAAGCTAGAAGAGAAGTTTTAGCTTGACGTGTCATAGATCGGGGATAAGGCGGGAAAGAATTTTGAATTTCGAATTTGAAAAGAGACTCACATGTCTTTTTTTAAGATAGTAAATAAATATAAGGCGCACTTTTTGAAAATTGATTATGAGCAGCCCACCTGAATTTACACCGAAAGATGCAACGCAAAAAGCTGTTAAACATTTGAATCGGTATTTTTTACCGTAGAATGTGTTTTGATTACATTCACCCCTTTTCCTTACGGTGGCAGAATTATAAACGCCATGTCCTTCAATGTTTCAGAGTCCCTAAAGGTTTCGGTCAAGGTTACTACGACCAGCGATAATATAGACTACGATATTTTTGATATTTTAGGGTATTGTTATATTGTCAGAGGGAGTCACGTGCTCAGTTACCTATTAGTGTAAATATTTTCATCCTCTTTCATCTACTTATTTTAATATGTGTGATTTAAAAAGAAAAAAGAAAAATCTACTCGATGTTCAAGATACACAAATACATAAAAGATAACCCATATTTCTCCTTCTCCTTTCTTACCATCGTTTAACAGTTTACACAGAAATGTCTGATTGACGGCAATAAACTCGAACTCTGTTTCGTTATTGCTGTTATCGCGAAACATGTTTATTACGTATCAACCTTAAATTCTTTAACAGGCTAATTTCGGGTCCGGTTCGAAAGGCGGCGCGGGAGCGGGGTCACGATTTCGAGCCCGAAGAAATTCGGGCCGTGAGATCCCGGCTCCACAGGGAAATGGTGGCGGAATGGGAGCTACGACTTGGGCGACCAGGCGCAGGGCGCGCCGTAGTAGCGGCGGAGTGGGAGTGGCTAGAGAAGCCACACGGCAGCCGATCGTACCATCTGACGTAGTTGATCACCTCGACGACCTCCGTGGCGTAGCGGTAGAGCATTCGACTGCTATGCAGGGGGTGCGGGTTCGATTCCCGCTCAGTGCAAATATTTGTATGCATGAATATGTATATTTGCATTGGTCTGGGTGTTTCTATCTATAATATGTATGTATTTACAAAAATAAAGTATTTAAGTATGTTTATCCGCATTCTAGATTCCATAACACAAGCTATGCTTACCATGGGTCTAGATAGCGTTGTGTAGAATGTCGTGGAATTTTATTTATTTATCACCGAGCACGGGTGCTTTGGGAAGTATCTGCGTCGGATGGAGAAAGAGTCAACGTCCGAGTGCCATCACTGCAACGCGAGCGAGGACTCGGGACTAGGACTAGGGGTCGCACATGCTCACCGAGTGTCCGGCGTGGGAGACGCCGAGACGGGAACCTGTGGCGGCCCTGGGAGTGAGAGTTCTCACGCTCTCCACCTTGCTCGCGGTGATGGTCCGCTGCGCGGATGCGTGGGCGGCCGGCGCCTCCACCTGCGAGCAAGTTATGCTCGTGAAGGAGGAGGCGGGGCGGGAGCGGCAGCGGGAGCGACGAAGGATCGCAAGCCAAGCTGCGCGCGTACGAAGGCAACTCGGGCGTCAGATGTCGATGAACGACAGGCCTGGGGGTGACAGGTAGAGCCGCCTGTCACCCTGGCAGAAGCAGGCCGCGGTAGCGGCCCGCCTCGCGCGCCTCCCCGAGTTGGGGACTCTGTAGTACCCACACCCGAGAATAGGGCCAGATCGTAAGAGATGGCCCTGGGTCGGCCGGGGTGCGAGGGATATGCCTGTCACCTCATCTTCGGCAACCAAAACGACCCACAGGCGGCGTGCCTTTTAGTCGGTTCGAGTCCGACATAACCTCTTTTATCGGCTCCGGTGGGAGGATATCCGCGGGGATTTTGCGCACGTAAAAAAAAGGCTAGTTTCGGGTACATTCCGGTTTTGGTATAATATAATCCTTTGGTATGATATCAAGTTGTATTTAACTACTTCACATAAACATTTTTAATGGGACTACTCTAGCAGTAATCGATGTATCGATAAAAAAAGCAGATCACTTGGTGACGTCTAAAATGAGTCACGGGGCCAGCGTCCAATCGAGATCGTCCAATCAATCTCGCCGGCACGATCATTTGAAAAAAGAACAAGATGGACGCACGATAACGGTCGCTGCTAATAAGTTTGCTCGCTCTTCCATAGCGAAACGGAATCGGGCCAATTCCGTTTTAAATTCCGGAATTGAAACGAAGGCACGGTTTTTTAGTTTTGTGTTAGTGTTTCTAGTGTTGTGTGTTATTGTAGGATATAAAGGTGAAACGATGCATTTGGGCGGACTGTTTTTCGTACCCGAACAAAATCTTAGGGATTCAAGTCATCACTCTCGTAATCCTGCGTTAGTCTCGGTCGCATCCGAGGTGAGATTGGAGACATTGGAGTCCAGAGCCTGCTTGATTTTTCTTATTTTGATAACTAATCTGGATACTTACGCACAGGGATAGATTTGTAGTCTAAAATTGCACATAATCCAGGAATCAAAGTCAAAGTTAAAAATCATTAATTTTACATAGACCATGAAATCGGCACTTACAAAATGTCAATTTGAAAAGAAATCTGAAAGATTAGTTTAACAAATGGAGCACCGCATTGGTCCTTGTTTCATTTGATCAAATTAATCGTAGGGTACCTTAGGGTACCTACCTAGAAATATTAAGAATACTTCTTTAAGATGATCACTACATAAAATATACATGAAGAGTATTTTCAAGGTAAATATTTATAATTTATACTTTTGTCGTACGTGAACCGTTCGAAACACCCCGACCTGAGAAGACCTCGGCAAGAAACTCAGCGGGCAGTTTTTTGGTCTATTCACGAACATTTACATAGTCTACTAAGTCTAAATACAACAAATTACTCAAGTATAGTTGAGTGAACAGTTCATTTCCTAGCTTGTTTATAATCTAAGTATTCTTGGATTGTATATATTATTACCTTTCTGAATAGATTCCTGTTAGTCACTGAATCAGTATTTTAAGCGGATGGAAATAAATGGCACCTATATTTTTTATATTATGTAAATAACATCTAAAAATAAGTCCTTACAATGTCAAAATAAGTCGTATTTTTCGAGATATTGTTTCGACTAAACCTAGTGAGTACACAATCTGATACAGAGCTCAACTAACACCGCGGCTAGGGACAGTTCTCAGGACCAATTTAACTGTAGACTTATGTAGGTACATTCTTTGTTTTGTATCGAGATATTTTAGGCTTTTCGTTTGAGAACTAAACCCTCTAGTTGCAAAACATAGATTTACATACATACATATAATCACGCCTTTATCCCCGAAAGGTTAGGCAGACGTGAATTAACATCTATATTCGGTCTCACGTAATAGGGGATGAGTCTATTGCCGATTTTCGGGCACTGTTATTGACTCGAGCCATGCATCTGACGCTGAATCTGGGATCTGTCTGATGTTAAACAGCCCTATCCTTTAGTCGTCTTGTACGACACTGCACGGGAAGAGATGGGGTATCCCAAATTCTACTCTGTCGGGAACCACGCGGTATAGATTTACAAAGTTTTATTTTATTAAATTTGACTGCACGGTTCATGAGTAACTAGAGTGATCAGGAAGGTACGAGCCTCCGTTCGAGTGATGCTAACAATCTTAAAAGGTATAATACATATATATAGTCCCTACTTTGATGGCCTCAACTGTTGCTTTTTCACACTCTGGTTAATTGTCTAGTCAAGAGGCCAAAAAGGGTCGACCTTTTAATGCGAGAGAATTAGCTGAATACTTTTAATAACCTTTATTTGGTATTAAATGATATTCTCTTGATATTTTTTTGTCTCTAAACGCCTAACAAAAGACATTGAAGGCACAATTTTTTTTAATAAGGTACCATCATTTATGAGAATTGCCGACAACTAAATTTAAAAATAGGTTGAAATTATGGTTATTAGATCAAATGTTCTATTCGTTCAATGATTATTTAAGTGTGCGACATTGTTGATTTTATTTGCATTAACTGTTCAATTGATTATTGAATTATTAAATTTTATTTATTTATTTGACTATGATTAATTTATGACATAATACCATGTTTTATTCTGTATTTAATTGATTATTGTTTATTTTGTTCTGAGTTCAATGTTATTAATTCCAAATTAATTAATTAATTTAATTTGACAATAATTTATGAACACATTTGACATTGCGATTTAATCCAAATTTTTCAATTGGCATTATTTTAGCTACACTATATTTTGCATGTCAGAACATTGACTGACGAAATATGCGATTCTCACATTCATGTTTAAAACCTTGTACTTACCATATTTCTGCAAATAAATATATTTCCTTTAATTTCATTAAGTACGTGCACATTGGACTAAAAATCATTCGCTTTTTGAATCAATGTCTGAACTAAGTCCTTCTCTATATCATTGATGCTGCACGTCAAATAAAAACTATATTTTTCATAACTACGTGTGTACAACCCGTCTCCATTTTTTCATTACTTACATCCCGATATTCCCGAAACAAAAATATTCATTGCGGATGTGGATAAAGATTTCTTCCAGCAATATGTAAGCAGGGCGGAGGTTTTCGCACAATCTATCGTCGGTATAATGGAGCTGTTAAAGACAATATGCTAGGAAACATATTGGATGCAGCCCGACGAATGTGTAAGCGAGCGAGCGGAGACGACTGCGGAGGGCTGGGACACACCGAGCTAACGGTACGATTGAATATTTCTTCTGGTTAATCCCACGGTCTCCTTTCCTATACATGAAGAATGTATGAAATTGAATGACGAATGTATGGAATTAGATGTTTATGATATACAGTATTATAGATGACGACTGTGCAGGGACTGTGATGAGGACTTCACTTGCAGGACTTAGATGTCACCCGAATACTGTTCAGATTCTTCTATCAACAACAGAGTGATTCAGCGCCTCTTTTCTTCTTTCCTGAGAATTTATTTTATTTTATTAATTCTTTTTTGTACACTTACAAGGTATATTATAAAAAGAAGTTAAATGTTATGAACAAAGGCGAGCTTAACTCAATGATGAGTTCTCTTCCAGCGAACCCGGGAGTGCATAGAGGAATTGCAATCGATTGAGAGAGAAAGTCTTGTGTACATTAATGTCAAGATTTAATAATGTGAATTGGTATAGGTACGAAAGGTAGCCCCTGACAAAAGGCATTAAATATACATACGTATAAAGCCATCATAGACTTACATACAGATGACTGATACTACGCATATGCGGTAAATTTTAACAAAGTGTAGGTTCATTTTCTTCTCTGATACAGCTACGTTTTGCAGTAACTGACTAGCATAATCGTCGATTCAGAACGTCCCATCTTCAGCCTCAGATGGATGGTTTGAGTCAACAATAGTGCCCAGAAGACAGCAATAGGCTCACCCCTATTACATGGGACCGAATTTAATGATTGGTGAAATGTGGGTGTTGACTGTTAATTCACCTCTGCCTAACCCTCCGGGGATAAAGGCGTGATTATATGTCTGTATGTATGTAAAAGTATAAAATCAATCGACCAGTTATAATCAAAATACAACTTACAAAATGTACACAATATTCAAACACACACACAATTTAATGATTGGTGAAATATGGGTGTTAACTGTTAATTCACCTCTGCCTAACCCTCCAGGGATAAAGGCGTGATTATATGTCTCTCCGGGGATAAAGGCGTGATTATATGTCTGTATGCATGTAAAAGTATAAAAATCAATCGACCAGTTAAAATCAAAATACAATTTACAAAATGGACACAATATTCAAACACACACACAATATTATATAAATATAGCGAAGCACCACCTTGCACTGAGTGTGTCCCGGCGTTTAACAAGCGATAAATCGGTAGCTACATCTGGGCAGGCGCTCCGTTCAATTTTATTACTATTCTCTCTGCCGAGGACTTATTTGATTCAGCCGTCAAAGCGACTGTCCTCCTCGAGCGGCGCCGGTTACATTATCTCCTCGCTTTAGAACTCTCTTACTGGCTTATCAAGCCTCACCCCTTGAAATACGGCTGCGGAACACCGAGAGACAGCGATATGTTTTATGATGAAACTGGATCACTTCTTCCTACATTTCAAACTATATGAAAATTGCCATGTTTAGTCACCCCACGACTGTAACTGCTGAAAAGTAGCTGAAACGTCGGGTTAAATATTATACGCGATAGAATCATTTAATCAGATCTAAACCTTATTTATATATAAGATTATATATATAAGAGATTAAGATTTACGCTCACTGCAAATATTTCTTTGAATTATTTTTAACAGTCAAAATAAATGACATTTCATTTTTTTATACCACTTATGTGGCAGACAAGCATACGACCCACCTGATGGGAAGTGGTTACCGTGGCATATAGACGTGTGCAACTCCAAAGGCGTCACAATCGCGCTGCTTACCTTAAAGAAACCTTCTAATGCACCTTTTCCTAGAACCCCAAATCGTAGGCACATGGGTAAACCGCAGCAGGGAGTTCATTCCACAGCTTGAGTGTGCGTGGGATACAGTTTCTTTCATACCGCACAGTGCGCACCGTCTCAGGTTGCTATGTTTGGGATGAATTCCCTGCCTATTGCGAGCGGTGCGGTGATAGAAAGTTACTGTGGGCATCATTTAGTTAACAATTGTAACATAGAAAAGATAACTGCATTAACTGAATATTAAATCATAAATAAATTGTAATAAGTCCACTTTATAACAGATTCTATCGTGATTTACGTGGTATTATTTTATTATTCAAACTTATCCCGACGTTTCGGCTACTTTTCAGAGAAAATGTTATTATTAATTGCGACAGTAATATATGCTACCGAGTGTTTGGACTAAGAAAGTGAATTAAACCGTAGAATAGCCATAAAATCAGTAACGCAATCGATAAATTTAATAGAATTTTTGCCCCAGTCAGAAATGTCGGAGAATTAAGTGTACTCATACCTCAAAAATAGTTGTTTTTCGATTGTTCTGTGATATGGTGTATCAACATGGTGTTTAAGTCAACGTGTATTATTATATGCATGGTTTTTATGCCAATTACTTGTTCTGATTTGCAGTTTAATGATATAGCAAATATCTTAGCGTTGGTAATTATGATTAGTAAAATATTATAGAGAGAGAGAGCGAAAAGGTAAGTGGCAAGTGTTACACCCTCTACCGAGATGGACTGAGGACCTGGCTGAAACAGACTGGATGCGGGAGTAATGGCGCATATTTGGAGAGGCCTATGTCCATCAGTGGAATGCAATAGGATAATTGATTGCTTGAAATATTGTTAGTCATCGAACAAATCTTATCGTCATCATAATTTTTTTTATTCCACTTAGGTGGCTAACACGCATACGGCCCACCTGATGGAAACTGGTCACCATAGCCTACAGACGCGTGCAAAACCAAGAGAGTCACACTCACGCTGCCAACCCTGCAAGCATTGAGAGTTTCTGTGCAGTCAGTGTAAAAGACAAAGCAGGACAAGCTTTTGGTCTTTCCACTGACAACATAAAAAATCTCCAGGGAGATACGCTAGGAACACAACACGAGGTTATTAAGGCCGCGGTATTCTGTAGGGCGGAGGTACTTCTCCAGTCGGACTGCTCAATTGGACGAACATACCGTCATGTTCTACCTCCTTCCTTTATATATATTTTTTTTCGATTCTTTTTAAAAAGCCTTATAATATTTGACTACAATAGTCCTATCAGTCATGTCATTGTTATCCATTTAATATGTATCGAGGTTGTATTCGACTCATCCATCTCAGTATGGACACCGAGATGAAAACCTTGGATGCAAGTGACTTTCTATCTTTTTCCTCTAATTTGCGTGATCTACAGTATTACTAAAATAATTATATCGAATTCTCTGTGGCGTGGCGGTAGTGAACGTGACCCATTGGACCTGGTTGCCATACGAACATATATGGCAGTCGGTAGGGGTAGTAGAAGTTCGACTAGACTAACTACAGAATTTCGGTATCGCCAATTGGCTGTGGAAGTCACTCACTCACACGCGCACGCACAAATATATTTATATATATATATAATAGAATAATACCTGCGTGGATGTAAATGTACTGTATCTGTGGGATGCTGAGATGGGGCCCTATTTGGGTTCGCATAGTGTGGAGTGTTGCATTGCACCCGTAGTTTAATTTTAATGTGCCTACTGTTTTCATTTGATGTACCTGCTAATTATTGCCTACCGGTTTGTATTTGGAGGGGTGCCCGCTGTGTGGGGCTTGAATAAAATATTTTTCTTTCTTTCTTTCTTTCTTTCTTTTTTCTTTCATTCTTTCTTTCTTTCTTTCTTTTCTTTATACACACACGGCACTGTATTATTCAAGAGCTTCTCCTTTGGGCTTCGTACCACGAAGCGACCCTGAGGGCCACGACCTCGGTTGCTCAAGTCGTGGAACGGATCCGGCGGCTGGGCCTTGAGGTGCTTTGCATAAATCCGAGGCCATGTTCTTTCATGGACCTCGGCGCACGCCACCACCTGGTTCCAGTCTCACAGTGGGAGGCACTCTTATCGGCATCAAGCCCCCGATGAAATATCTGGGGCTCGTGCTCGACGGCCGGTGGGACTTCGGGAAGCACTTCCGTCTGGGTCCCAAATTGGTGGGCACAGCCAACGCTCTGGCGCGGCTACTGCCCAACCTGAAGAGCCCGGAGGACTCCTGCAGGAGACTTTACGCGGGTGTCGTGCGGTCCATTGCCCTGTAATATAATAAATATTCCACGACATTCTACACAACGCTATCTAGACCCATGGTAAGCATAGCTTAACTAGCTTGTATTATGGGATCTAGAATGCGGATAAACATACTTAGATACCTTATTTTTTTTTTTTGTAAATACATACATATTATACATAGAAACACCCAGACCAATGCAAATATACATATTCATGCATACAAATATTTGCACTGAGCGGGAATCGAACCCGCACCCCCTGCATAGCAGTCGAATGCTCTACCGCTACGCCACGGAGGTCTGTACGGGTGTCCCGTGTTGGCGGACACCCTGAGTGATCGGCATATGCCCCTGCTGCATCGTCCGCAGCAGAAGTTGGCGTGCTGCATCATAAGGGAGTACCGCACGATATCGTTCAACGCGGCGAGTCTCCTCGCCGGATCGCCAGCGTGAATCCTGGAAGCGAGATCCCTTTCGGCGATATACCGGTTCCGAAAGGCGGCGCGGGAGCGGGGTCACGATCCTGAGCCCGAAGAAATTCCTCCACAGGGAAATGGTGGCGGAATGGCAGCTACGACTTGGGCGATCAGGCGCAGGGCGCGCCGTAGTAGCGGTGGTAAGACCCACCCTCTCGTACCGTCTGACGTAGATCATCACCGAGCACGGGTGCTTCGGAAAGTATCTGCGTCGGATGGAGAATGAGCCAACGTCCGAGTGCCATCACTGCGACGCGAGCGAGGACTCGGGGCCGCACACGCTCACCGAGTGTCCGGCGTGGGAGACGTCGAAGCGGGAGCTTGTGGCGGCCCTGGGAGTGAGGGTTCTCACGCTCTCCACCTTGCTCGCGGCGATGGTCCACTGCGCGGATGCGTGGGCGGCCGGTGCCTCCTTCTGCGAGCAAGTAATGCTCGTGAAGGAGGAGGCGGGGCGGGAGCAGCAGCGGGAGCGACGAAGGATCGCAAGCCAAGCTGCCCGCGTACGAAGGCAACTCGGGCGTCTGAGGTCGATGAATGACCACTGCCCCCCATGAGCGCAGGCCTGGGGGTGACTGGTGGAGACGCCTGTCACACTGGCAGAAGCAGGCCGCGGCAGTGGTGCGCCCCACACACCCGAGGGGAGAGCCAGATCGTGAGAGATGGCCCTGGGTCGGCAGGGGTGCGAGGGATATGCCTGTCAATCTCACCTTCGGCAACCAAAACGACCCACAGGTGGCGTGCGTTTTAGTCGGTTTGAGTCCGACATAATCTCCTCCACCGGCTCCGGTGGGGAGGTATCCGTGGCGATTTTGCGCACGTAAAAAAAAACAGCTTCTCCTTTATTCACTTTCTTTATTTGTCACTAGCTGGTCACCAAAAAACAGGCTCGCCTAGTTTGGGGACTCAGAAATTCAAAGATCCACCTTAAGTAGCGATGCGAGCCACTATCGTGCACTTAACCTACCTGTAACATAGTTACCTCACTAGCACGGGAATGATGAGGGCTAGTCTAGATGGCTGTAGAGGCCATATTGTATTAATATTAAGTATTCTTCCCGCACTAAGCTTCTCCTGACCGCTCGAGAACGTCTCAAAGACCTTTCTGCGCACGTGGCGCTGGCCTTATTGCGCATGTGCTTTGCCCTCCCTAAGCTAACGTATCTCCTGCGGACTACGCCTACCTGGGTATGTCCAGTGGAAGTCGCAGCATTCGACGACAGCCTTAGATCCACTGTTGAGTCGATTTTAAATGTATCTCTCAATGAGTCTCAGTGGACACAGGCGACTCTTCCCATTCGTCACGGAGGTATCGGGGTGCGACGCGCGCGGGATGTGGGTGTGCCGGCTTTCCTGGCGTCGGCGCATGGGGTAGCGGATCTCGTCACTGTAATCCTCCATAATAATGGTGGCAGAGTGACCGTGCCCTTTGCGCCCGGCGCCGAGACAGTGTGGTTCGCCTGCAGTTCAGCGGCGTCGAGACCAGTCGTGCCCACTGTCCAGCGCGCTTGGGACGAGGGCATTGCTGTAAGGCTTAGGGAGCAGTTATTGGAGGTTGCTTCGGGAGCCGATATGGCCAGGCTCCGAGCAGTGTCACAGCCGGAATCGGGAGCGTGGTTGCACGCGCTGCCTTCACCTCACCTGGGCACTTTGTTGGATGACAATTCGTTGCGGGTGGCGGTGGCCCTCCGCCTGAGCTGCGGGTTGTGTGAACCCCATAGATGCACCTGCGGTTCCATGGTGGCGAGCGATGGCCATCACGCACTGAGTTGTCGTAGAAGTACGGGTAGGTTTCCGCGCCACCATGCTCTCAACGACATACTTCGGAGAGCCTTTGTGTCGGCGGATATCCCATGCCTATTAGAACCACCTGGCCTCAGCAGATCCGACGGCAAAAGGCCGGACGGTATGACTCTGGTGCCATGGAAAAATGGTAAGTGCCTTCTGTGGGATGCCACGTGTGTCAGCACGGTTGCGCCCAGTCACCTGAGCCGTACTGTCCGGTCTCCGGCAGCTGCTGCTGAGGACGCAGCGGATAAAAAACGAGAGAAATATACGGCGTTGACAGAGCAATATATGTTCGCTCCCTTTGCGGTCGAGACAATGGGTAGTTGGGGTACCGACGCCAAGAATCTGGTGAGCGAATTAGGGCGCAGGTTGAGGGACAAAACCGGTGACTCCCGCTCCGGCTCGTACCTGGGGCAACGGTTGGCCATAGCTGTTCAACGGGGCAATGCCGCCAGTGTCATGGGTACCTTTGCACCAGGTACGATGAGGGGCGGGTTAATAGATTAGACTGTCACTCTGACTGTACAAAAATGTGGACAATATTTTAATTGTATAATGTAATAATTAATTTTTATATATTGGCGTACTCTAATTTCTAAATTATTGTAAATCTAATTTTAAGTGAACTTTATGTTTTTATGAGAAATAAATCCTACCAAATAAATGCGATAGAAAATCTAAAAAAAAAAGTATTATACTTAACTGTTCTTAATGGATAAATGTAAAATTGTTTATTTTCAATAAAGTTATCCTAACTTCTTATCTTATCTAATGAAAAAACAATTCAACGATCATTCTCTGAACTTTCTAAATTAAATTCAATATATCAGAAACTAATTCTTGAATTCGACTTCACCGGGAATCGTAGTTAAGTTCACACAACTTAAAAGTATTAATGTTTCAGGATCTATTCAGTGTGATGCCAAATACTAACCTGGTAGTGTCAACACTTATGGTGAAGTTGCCCTTGATTAAACTGGCTGCATACGCCTCGAACGAGACCAAGAAGCAACTGATGACCGCATTAGGGTATAAATCTGAAAAATGGGTAAGATTCGTATCAGAATAAACGGGATATTTACCATGTTTCATTGTTTTGAGTTTCCGATATTTCGGCGCTGTTGCAAGCACCATGATCACCGAAATATGCGCTGAAATATCGGAAACTCAAAACAATGAAACATGGTAAATATCCCGTTTATTCTGATACTGATGTGAGTGACCATGATAGTTTATATACCTATAATGGGTAAGATTGTTAATCATACAGGTTTTTTTTAATAACCTGTCAGTCAATTATTGACTGATTTCTCCATCCAGCAGGGATGCCGGAGGAAAGAAGCCTACTCAGATCTATACTCCATTTGATTAAGTTTTTAACTACAGGCAAACAATTTTGTGGTGACTTTTTATTAAAAACATAAATTTAAAAAAAAAACTTACTAACTAGTCGTCCAATTAAGTCTTTAAAATGGGTTTCTAAGCAGAAAAATATTAATAAACTGAATTTTAAATAATAATAATTACCTGATTGACGTCGCAGTCCCAAACACTCATAACTTACAGAAGACTCTTACTGAAAAAAATTATAAATATTCTGACCTGAAAGATGAAGTCATGAGAATCTGGAAGCAAGACAAAGTATATGTAGTGCCGATAGTTGTATCCACCACCGGAGTCATCCCTTACCTTAAGGAAAACATCTACATACCCATTCAAAAAGCTACTATATTGAAGACATGCAGAATTGTGAGAAAGTTCTTGTAAATAGAAGACACTTAAAACACACACCCACTAACACACGACATACACAATTACACACACTCACCACATTCACTTGGTTTCGATCCGTAAATGTGTTTAACACCAACTCAATGAGATGAGAATAAAAAACAAGACTAAAATAACAATAATGTTTATTTCTCATCAAAACGTTCACATAAGAAATCTCAAATAAAATATAGTAGAACGTAATTAATAAATTAGTACAAGAATCAATCATAATTATGACGGGCTGGTACCTGAACTAGGAGAATCCTGTGTCTCAGGTTACCAACCCTCCACCCCTGGCCAGAATCTAATATAATTTGTAAATAAGGACGTGTGAAATAAGTCAAGTACATAACTATTTGGAGTATAGTTTGTCATGTACCATGCAACCCATTTGGAAGCCAGCAGAACATCGGATTATAAGATATCCACGCTACCGAAAAGGAGAAGGAAGAAGATTAGGATTGTGTTACTGTCGATCCTAATATAACATGCTCGGGATCGTTCATTACCGTGGAACGAAGTGTAGACCATACTCTATACACGAGTGGCAACTCGTTGGTTGGCATATTGCAGAATAAAATGACAAATATACTTATGGGATTTGGCATACGTTGACGGCGGTCATATATGTTAATTCTATTCTACAATGCACCGGCTAAAGCATTGCCACTTGTCTAGAAAAACAGAAATAGGGGAAAGTCGAGTAAATTGTACTACTTTTTAAATCATACTACCTCTAGATTTCTCATTAAAGGACACTTTTAATCTACACTGACAACACCAAACTATACTTCATTGTCACCTACAACTATCCACCAATTTAGGTTTGTATCTGACAAGAATGGGTTGAGTTTCCGTGGAATTTGACGTTAATTTTCATACTTGTTTTTAAGGTAACACGTGAAGGTAACAAGTAAAAACACGTGATATAGATAAACTAAAATTAGATTTTTGTGCAGTTGTGTGGTGTGACTAGGTTTTGAACTTATGTCGTTACATTTCTTTAATTCAATGTACGCTATTTTTTTAAAATATAGAACACGTTTATTAGACTTCGCCTTGCCTGATTGTAAGCTGAAGGCAAAGTCTCAGAAAAAACCGTGTGACAATGGTGACACTCAGCTTGACGGTCTCATCATATGCTTTTTCACGCCCCGCTTAAAGGACCCGGGACTGTAGGAAGAAGAAAACACGTGAGCTGGTAATGAATTCCAGGCCTTAATGGTGCGACAGAGGAAAGAGTCACCGAACCGCTTGGTTCTTGATCGGATGTTCTGCACCGTGTGCGGATGACATCTAAGACCTGCACGTGTTGTCCTGTGTAGGAAAGGGGAGGGTGGGCTATATTTTTGATTCACTACGAAAAAGACAAAATAAACTAAACGCATTCCTCATCCGAAATAAGCTGTTTTATTTAGTATTTTGCTGTCTGGTCCAATTTAAATACCTATGGTACAATTTGAACGACTAGTAAGCTAAATTGTTCCGGTAGCAGACCTTCGTAAAAACTTCATTTTATCTAAACTACATATCGTAGAGGCAAGACATTGATCTTTTGTCATATGATAATCAAGACATTAAACTTTATTTTACAGGCCTGTTTATCTTTATAAACTAAATATCCGAGCCCAAGTCAATAGTGGTCCAATATAACCGATTCTCCCATATATTAGATTTCTATTTTTTTAGATGTTCGGTGCATATAGAAGGTTGAGAGAAACGATCGAAAGTTTACAGTCAGTGGATCTAATGTTTGTAAATAAGATATTTGTCAATTACACCAATGAAATTCTACCAGATTTCTTTTATAACTCAGAAATTCAGTCCGGTGTCAAAGTGGAGACGGTCTCCTTCAATTATCCTATAGCCGTTATATCTTTTATTAATAAATGGGTAAGATTATTTTAGTCAATATTTAGCTCTGGCAGCCGTAATTAAAATCTACTAGACTTAACCCAACCTCACCTGCAAGTCGATACACCGGTCGAACTCTGATTCTGCTAATTAAACACTGAAAAAATGCCATTGAATTTTCGACTTCACTATTTTGATGTTAAAGTCTAAAACGGTATCTTGTAGAGTAAATTGAAAACACTGTGACCGGTTTTTTATTTAATTTAGAACTTTAAGTTTATTATAAGCAAAGTCTAAAATTTTACGACATTTTGTTACATTACAGAAAAAAAAAATTTTAAATTGTTTATTGACAGAAATACATTTACACATGTGAAAAAAATCCTTGGCTCCCGAGCTAGTTTTGTAAAAAACTGTGTTACGGGAGTCAGTAATTTCCCTTATTAATTATGGATAGTTGCATATTAATGTCAAAAAGCGGGTATGGTCAAAAGTAAGTACAAAAAGAATCATCATCAATACAGAGGCTTTCCATTAGCAGAATTGGGGTTTTGATTTGTATCAGCAGGCGAGTTTTGTTTAAGAAAGCCTATAATCCTAAAAACGTGGGAATTCAGGTGAGCAATGTGTTCGATTAAGTTAAGTACTACAATGTTCTGATTCCAGATAAGTGCATCATTATACAGGCGGATAACTGACATTGTTGATGAAAACGATGTCAACAAAAATACCTCAATGCTTATCATTAATGCTATTTATTTCGCGGTACGTTACTATTAAAATAATAATATATAGGTATTATCTAATCGATCGAATATTATCGAGTTGCATAATTTTTTTACCCCAGACGCAAAAACGACGGGGTTATAAGTTTGACGTGTCTGTGTGTGTGTGTCTGTCTGTAGTATCGTAGCTCCTGAACGGATGAACCGATTTGTAATTAGTATATTTTGTTTGAAAGGATATACCTTTAGTTATTACTTACTCCATTAGTCGTGGTGTGTTCTTAGCTATGTTTGGAAGATGGCCGACGCTACAAAATGACGGAGTTTTTCTCAGCTCCTTCAATATGAGTATCAAATGAAAGGGCTTGACTAGTAGAATACCATACACTATGACAAATTTTAAATCCAAGATGGCCGCCACCAGAAAATGGCATATTACATTTTATTTCACAACTTCCTCAATATGGGTATCAAATCAAAGAGCTTGACAAGTAGATCAGTTTAAAAAGTGAAAATAAAAATAACTCAGTAACTCCACGAGTACAAGGAGCATAGGGTGACATCGGTGTTGATAGGACGCTGAGGGATATGCTGGATGGTGCGGCGGGCGTAGATTTGGCGAGACTCAGGGCTGTGACTCAGCCTGAATCGGTGGTATGGTTGCACGCACTGCCGTCACCGCACTTGGGCACTTTAATAGACGACAACTCTCTGCGGGTGGCAGTGGCGCTCCGCCTGGGCTGCAAGGTGTGTGTGAAGCACGCAGATGCCTCTGGGGCTCCACGGTGGAGGAGGACGACAGAGCTGTCGTCGCTGCACAGGCAGGTTCCCGCATCACCATGCCCTCAACGACATAGTCCGAAAGGCTCTCACATCCGCGAATGTACCATGCCTGCTGGAGCCCCTGGGTACAAGGGAGCTCTGCAAATCAGACGGGAAGCGACCAGATGGTCTCACTTTGGTGCCGTGGAAAAACGGCAGGTGCCTGGTGTGGGACGTTACATGCGTCAGTACAGTCGCGGCCACGCATTGTAGTCATACCATCAACGCCCCGGCGGCGGCGGCTGAGGACGCCGCGAGCAAAAAAAGTGTGAAATAAGCTGCAATGGAACCACAATATTATTTTGTGCCCAATGCAGTGGAGACAATGGGCAGTTAGGGATCAGAAACGAAGAGTTTGATCGCGAAAATTTGCGGCCGTATCAACGACCAAGGCGGTGACTCCAGCGCTGGCTCGTTCCTGGGGCAAAGGATGGCTATTACGATTCATCGAGGCAACGCAGTCAGCATCATGGGCATCTTTGCGCCAGGAACGATACCGGGTGGGCTGCTCGACGCGACATGATCGCAAGTCAATTTTGTGTATTTGTGTTTTGATACTGACCAAATTGTATAGTAATAATTATTGTATTATTAAAACAAAACTAAAATTAAAATGAAATTAAGAATTTAAAAAAACCCCGTCACAAAAAGCAACCTTCGAAAAGTCCAAAAAAAGTTGTGTTAGTTACCCCTATAACTTTGATATACCTAGTAATCAAGCGTTGTCATCGTCGGGGGGACCTTGGATCGTTCCGATAATTTGACGAAGTGCTCTACCAGTTAGGGTCTCCCGACATGACAAGGCTTGAATCAAAATATGTATTACTAAAAGGCGAGGGTCTTAAGAGAGCCAAGGACGGTTATCATCAATAAACATGTATATAATACGACGTTTTTCAACACACTTGCAAAGTAAATAATAATATAAAAACCACTCGCCCGGTGAATCGCGCGCGGTAAGCACGCGTATTTGTGTTTCTGCCGAGTGATTATTATTTTGTGTAATTACCTGCGCAAGTTAGATGATTCCAGTGACACGGATTTTTTGGCCAATTGTAAACGGATGTATCAACAAAGTATGGAGACTCAATTGGAGGATAGTGTGGTAGCTATTACCAGAATAAAATATAAAAGTTTTAATAAAGCACTAGTCCAGTTTAAAGAGGAGGATGATGCCAATAAGCTTTTAAACTGTCAAAAATTTAAAGAAATGGGCTGCAGGTGTCAGAAAGTGAATGAATTATCATTTTCCTACGGTATAGTGAAAGGAGTAGACAGTGAGTTAAATGAGAAAGAATTGCAAAATATAATTGAAAGTCAAACGGAAATTACTTCTATCTTACGACTTAAGCGATTGAATGCAGAAGGTAAATGGATCGACAGTGAGACGGTAAGACTTTGTTTTCAGGGAAATGCTCTCCCATCATATATTTACGCGTATGGCTGCGTTTAAAGTGGAATCCTATGTCTTCCCAGTGTTACAATGTTCAGGATGCTGGCAGTTTGGACATATAATTAAGTTTTGCCCAACAAAAAAGAAATTATGCCCTAAATGTGGTGGTCACCATGATAATTGTGACATTAAAGACATACATAACATAAACTCACGCCTATATCCCCGAAGGGGTAGGCAGAGGTGCTAGCACCCACATTTCGCCAGTTTATGTTTAGGTCCCAATGTAATAGGTGGCGAGCCTATTGCCATTAACCGGGCACTTATAAACCTGCGATAAATACACACATAACTTCGAAAAGCATCGAAAAGTCATTGGTGTGTGCCATGGTGAAACCTGGGATCGAACCCGAGACCTCGTCTCAGCAGTCCATTACCCAAGCCACTAGGCTACCGCGGTTTACGTGTTTAAATTGCAAAGGTGCACACTTTGTGTGTCCCATGTATTCAAAAGAAAAACAAATAAGAATTATTATGAGTAAGGAGCATGTGCCATATCGGAAAGCTCTAGAATTGTTTTTAATGAATAACGAAAAGCGAAACCGTTTATCACCAATTTTACAAAATCCGATTTTTCCTACCGCTACAAAAAGAGTGGGGGGAGGGACTTATAGTGCCATAGTCTCCAAGTCAGCGGTGCATCGTGAATCAAAAATATTGGATACAAGCTCAATAGAAGGCACGAGTGAGACGCCTGCAGAACTATCATTAGTATTTCAGTCTAAAACAAATCAGAAAAAGCTAAAGAAGTCTGAAACAACTCAGTCTAGTCAAGATCAGTTAGCGAGAGAGAAATCTAGAAGTCGTCCAACAGGGGAGAAGAAAAAGAATCTCGAGGAAGAGGAGCAGTTAAATTACAGATTTGAATTCAAAAAGGTTATTTTTAAGATGAAAGCCATTTTCATGTCGCAAAATACATTGGAAGGTAAGATTGTATCTATTGTAAAATTAATTTGGGAGGAGGTTAAAAATATGCTGATAACTATGTTTGCTACAGGAAATTACGTTGAAACCCTTTTAAACTTTATAAATGGATAATACTGGCCATGATAAAATACCTATAAATATATTCCAATGGAATGCACAAAGCATACGTCCCAAATTAATTTCATTTTCGGTACTGTTAAATCAGCAAAGCATTCATGTAGGTATACTTAGTGAGACATGGTTGGATGATGAAAGTTATATCAATATAAATGGTTACAATGTATATAGAAAAGATAGAACAGAAGGTTATGGGGGCGTTGCTATTATAGTACACAAATCTATCCAATCCTATTTAAGCCCAATTTATGTATCCAATTCAGGGATAGAGGTTGTCTGTGTAAAAGTAATCAATTGTAAAGATTTAGAAAATATAGTAAGCTTCAACGGTCACCACACCAACTGGTCAGTCAAAACTAATACGAGAGGTACACAAATTATGGACTCAGCCCTAGACAACTCCTTCATATATCTTAATGATGGAACGATCACTCGAGAGAAGATGGTTAACGGCAGACTACAAAAGACCTCTCCAGATATTACATTTGTATCACCTGATCTCTCTTTAAAATTTGACTGGCAGGTATTTAATGAACACCTGGGTAGTGATCACCTCATTATTAAGATGTGACTTAATATTGCTAATAATTTCAGTACAACAAAAAAACGTAATTTTAAGAAAGGCAATTGGGTAGAATATCGGAAATCATTAGAAAATAATTCACATTTTTGTAACAACGGTAGTAACATTCAAGGGATGTATAACCAATTCGTAAACGAAATCAATGACGTGGCTGATCAGCATATACCATATATAAGATGTTGTTTTAAACCTACCAATAAATTTAAACCCAATGATTATTATTATACACCATCACTTTCTAGGGCAGTTGCACAAAGGAGGTTAGCCTTATCTTGTTTTCGTCGTAATCCAACTCCGGAAAACTTGCATAAACTAAAACAAAAAACAGAAGAATCCCGAAAATTGATAAACAAAGCTAAACGTTCGAGCTAGCAGAAGTTCTGCGATTCCATCGACCAGACAGTCTCCGCCCCTGAGATGTGGCGCCGCATGAAATGGATAAAGGGTGTTAGGCAAGTCAAAACTTACCCTCCTCCAGATCTCCAAGCAAAATTGCTGAAGTCGCTTACTCCTGATTATGTTTTAAATTCAAGGCCCAAATTTATTTCTAACAATGTAATATTGGAAAAAAACTTCAGTATGCAGGAGCTCGATAACTGTCTTAAAAAGAAGGACTCTGCACCGGGCGAGGATGGAATCTCCTATTCTATGATTTATAACCTACCTGATATAGCTAAACGCTCTCTTCTCAAAATATATAATGAAATATTATTATAATAAAATATATTAATAAATACTTTTAATTCTGGTACTGTCCCTCATCAATGGCGAAACATTCAAATTATTCCTATACCTAAATATCTCTTTAATGTCGTGTCTGTGCAAAACTTTTCACCTGATGTTAGTTAAACGACTGGAATGGTATATAGAAAAAGAAAAGATTCTGCCACCCTTCACTGTTGGTTTCAGAAAATCGCACTCGTGTTTGGACGCAATTACTCATTTGGTAACATATATTCAGGATAGATTTTCTAAAAGTCTACCTACTTTAGCATGTTTTTTGGACATTGAAAACGCCTATAACAATGTTGCAGTTGATGTAGCGACGGATATCCTGGATCAAATAGAAGTAGGATCAAAATTTTGCAATTATATTTGGTCTTTTTTAAGTGAGAGATTGTTAAAGATAAAGACGAACAGTAGTCAGGACTCAATAATCTCCAGATGGACTAGCAAAGGTTTAGCGCAAGGCGATCCTCTGTCCCCTCTAATTTTTAATTTAAATACCCACAGAGTTGGCCGATCACCTCTTAATGTAGTTCTGTCGCAATATGCAGACGATTACGTCCTGTATGTTAAAGACAGAGATATTTATAGGAGTGAATTGTATATACAAAGAGCACTTGATAACATAACGCTACAATTAAGGGAATTGTGGTTAGAAATATCTTCTAATAAATCATGTTATTGTGTTTTTAGTAGGGGTCGAAGACGTATATTGCCTACATTGAAGGTGGATGGCAGCAATATACCTTTCTCAGATTGCGTCAAGTACTTGGGAATGTGGTTGGACCAAAGTCTACGTTGGGGCAAACACATTAATAAGACAATTGAAAAGTGCTCAAAACTCTTGAATATTTTAAAAGTACTTGCAGGTAGTTCTTTTGGAAGTCATATGACTCACATGCGAAGAATATACATCGCACTAATAAGAAGTCGAATGGATTATGGCTGCTTTATATACGATTGCAGTGCTAAAACTCATACAGAAAAGTTAAATAAGTTGCAAAATCAAGCTCTGAGAGTAATAGGTGGTTTTATTAAATCTTCACCAATCCACGTCATGGAAAGCGAGTTAAATATAGTTCCGCTATCACTGAGAAGGTTATACTTAGCATATAAATACTGTTTGAAAATATTTTCTTGGTCCAATAGTGCAACTGTTACTATGGTTTCTGATCTAACTGCTCACTGTAACTTAAAATATTGGGAAAAGAAAAATAAGCCTTTACTAACACAAACTTATAAAGATGTGAGCGAAACTAATGTACATTCAGTTGATGTTCTTTGCATGTTCAACTTAGACACATGGGTTACAGATATTGATATAAAAAAAAATGTTTTTGCCAATCTAGACTGCATTGAGTATTCTAAAAATCACTTAGAACCTAATTTGTTAGTAAATAGTGTCCTTGCAGAATTAAATAATAAGTATCTCGACTGGCATAGTATATTCACCGATGGGTCTAAGAGTGACCATGGTCTGGGAGCTGGATTTTATGACAAAACCTTGCAGTATGAAGCTGGTTTCAAAATTGATTGCGATGTATCTATAATGTCATTGGAACTCATTGCAATACATCAGGCACTATCTTACGGAATCAAAATAAACCAAAATAAAGTTGTTGTCTTTTCGGATAGCAAGAGTGCCTTGCAACATGTGACTCGATGTGCCTCTGGCCGCAGAGGTGCATCGATAGCCTATGCTATACTAGAAATCATACTTACTTTTAAAAAAAGTGGCAAGGATTTAAAATTGCAGTGGGTTCCAGGTCATATTGGCCTAAGGGGGAATGAGGAAGCTGACCGTATTGCTAAACTGGCAGCAACAGATGGCAATTTGATAAACTATTCACCTGATTACTGGGAATTAGAACCTAAATATAAAAAGCTATGCTATGATGAATGGGATAAGATTTTTGAGATTAAATCTGTGCATAAGGGCATATGGTATAAGACCATACAGAATAAGCTACCTCGTACACCCTGGTTCGATGATTCTAGTTTACCTAGAAATTATGTAAAGATAGCACTAAGGATCAGATCTGGACATCTCCCATCGGCAAAGTTCGCATACCTAATGAAAAAAACAAATTCACCCAATTGTATTGTTTGCAATACAATTGAAGATATACAACATTTGCTGATGGAATGTGTTCGGAATAAAGACGAACGCGATTCACTGCTGACCGAACTAAATCTAAATAGACAGTATATAGGTCTCATTCAAACGATCTTAGCAAGACCTAAATCTGAAGAGGCTATGAAATTATGTCGTTTGGCTCTGGTGGTTCAGCAGTGAATTGATGCATCTTATGTGTTTACCCACTTTAATAAATTATTGTTGTCCTGTATAATATCGAAAGGTACGATGGGATTGGCATATCCTTTATGGATAAAAATCCCTAATTAAAATTAAGATTTAAAAAAATAAAATAAAAACATTTTATCCACTCTCATACTGAAATCTGTAGCGGCATAGATCGACGTTTGATCATGAGATCAAGGGTCTGGGTCGAGATCTTCTGAGGTTTTTGTTTATGGCGAGACCCAAAGAATTTAGATCCCGCCTTTCGGACAGCTTCTACCAGCGCGTTGTTTACCTCGTCCACTGAAACGCGATCCTGCAGACAGTCGAAACGATTGGATAGTTCAAGTTGAAAGCTCTCGGAGTCCTGGACATCGGCATGTGACGGTCTGAGTGTTGACTTCAACAGACGTGACCTTTCTAGTTTAGGGTTGATTTTCAATGTGGTCCTTACGATACGGTGATCGCTACCGGTTTTTACACGGCTGATCACAGAGATATCATTGAATATTTGCCTCTTTGTCGTCAAGATGTAGTCAATCTCATATGCCATGTTTGCGGGGCTCAGCCAGGTCCACTTTATCTGGGGTGGCTTTTTGAAGAAAGAGTTCATCGCAAAGAGACCCCCCTTCTCCATAAAGTCCGCCAGCATGTGACCCCGGTCATTTCGCTGCCCATATTCAAAAGGCCCCACTCTCAACTCCCCGTCGCTTCGTCCGCCCAATCTCGCGTTGAAGTCCCCCATAACAACAGTGAAATAGGTTTTGGAAGCATGTATGGCCCTACTAATGTCCTCATACACTTCCTCAACCTCTTCATCGGAGTATGACTTGGTGGGCATGTACACCTGGATGACCTTCAACAAGTATCTTTTGGATACTCGGATGACCAGGTATACCACCCGACTCGAGACACTCTCGATGGATATGACGTTGTTAGTAAGGGACCTGTGGACGAGGAACCCGACACCATGCAGTGACTTTCTATCACCCTCCCGGTGGTATAGTAGGTGGCCGGATTTCAGGGTTGTCGTCGCTTCCCCCACTTTTCGTACTTCGGACAACCTCACAATGTCCCAGTGCAACCTACTCATTTCCTCTTCCACCTGGAGAAGCTTCTCGTCAGTCCTCATCGTGCTAACGTTGTGCGTTACCAGGGCCATTTTTCGTTTGAGGTGGTAGCCAAATCTCTGCCGGGGATTCTTCGCACCCCCTGCCCCGCCGTTACCATGACTGCTACCAGAGCCAGGAAGGGTTCTTTGTGTCCATTTGGAGGTTTTGCTATACTCGCCACGTTTGGCAAACGGGTTGGCGAGCGCGGTGTTAGGTAAGGATATATTACAAAGGACGCCGTTGCCCATCCTTTAGTGTTCTCTTAGTCGCCTCTTACGACATCCACGAGAAGAGTTAGAGTGGTCCTGTTCTATGCCGGAAGCCACACAGCCAAAAACCGAAGACATCCCGGACATCAGCCTGTACGAGATTAGTATGGCCCTCAAACAGCTGGAGAATAACAAAGCGGCGGGTGAGAACGGAATTACAGCAGAACTTCTGAAGGCAGGCGGAACTCTCGGACTCTTCAATTCCGTCCTTCATGAGGGCACAACGCCGGAAGCGTGGAACGGGGGCGTGGTGGTCCTCTTCTTCAAAAAAGGCAATAATACTTTGTTGAAGAATTATAGGCCCATCGCGCATTTGAAAAGATAAAAGTTACAGCATGGTTTAACTTCGATAAGTTTCAAATAGATGTCTTGTATACGTCTTAGGTAATCTTAGGTTCATTCCCCGTCCTGAAAGATTTTTCATTATAATTGTTTTAAATTAATGTCATTTCTGTTTCAGCCAACATGGGCGACTCCATTTAATTACGGACGCACCAAGTTCGAGCCGTTTCACCATGGGAATGGTTCCGTAAGCCATGTGCAGATGATGTTGAAGGTTGATGACTATGCCTATGTTGACACAGGAGAATATGAGGTATTACCTAATTATGATTTTATTTACCCTTTTCTACCCGACTGCTGCCGGTGGACGTGACGAGGAAAGATTTATTCGAAAGGGGCATAGGAATATCTCGCCACTGTGTCTTTGTGTGTATGTGAGCCTCGGGCTTCGAGGTAAAATCAGTGGGCGCAACCGAAATTACGCTGAGATGGCTAAACTGAAGGTCTTCTTGTTTTTTCTTTTCCCAGGCTGTTAATTTACAGCTGCTGTGGATGAACACTCACGTGACATTCCTTTTACCTCATGACAAAGATGCGCTTCCAACGATACTCGACAATATATACCAAAATGAAAACTACCTCGCGCCTTTCTTGACCAGAATGAAATCTGAGCTAATAATACTAAAGCTACCTAAATTCAAAATTAAGACCTATGTGGATTGGACGGGATTTCTTCAACAGGTAAGTGGGCACTTTTCAGCTCTCACGCGGAACCTAGAAAATCGCAGCTCGTCTCTCCCACTGGAGAGACGTTGCCTCCTATAGCAAATTCCATGCGAGGCGGGTTCAGAGACTACCAATGTGTCATTCTGACAAGCAGAGGAAAGGCAAGTAGCGGGCAGGTTCTCCGTGCTAAACTGTCGGGGTTCCAGGTGAGGCCAGCAGTCGGGAAACTACAAAATTTCAATATTATCTGCAAGGTGACTGCATCTGACCTTCATAACTCACCAGTGGTACCTGTTCTTCGTATTCTGTCGAGTCGACTGCATATCGTGTCATATTTTGTTGTTCCAGTGTGCTATTGAAGTAATATTGAAGTTCTGTAGCTACACTGTCATCGATAGTATGGAAATAGAGCCTCATTCATATAGACGCAATATTATTGATCAATAATAATGCATATGTGTACTTAAGGCTTAATATCACCGACATAACATACTATGATCAATTACTGAGAGATAGATAGATAGATAATTCTTTATTGTACACCAACAGATTTACAGTAGGATATATATCAGCCAATCTCACCTGCGGCAACCTAAAACCCACAGACGTCGTGAGTCAGTTAGTTCGAGTCCAACATATCTATTCCCGCCGGCTGCGGTTGGAATCCACGAGGATATTGCACACATAAAAAAATTGTATTGTAATTAATTTGAAATTTTTGAATTTCCAGATTGGATTAACTTCAGTTTTTAACTGTAGTTCAACTGGATTGCATGGTATGCTAAAACCCGGCCTTAACCATACTAGGCAAATGTGTTTGAGTAAAGTGAAGCAGAAGGTATTCTTGGAAATTGACGAAATGGGCGTAAATAAGAGAGTCTTTTCACGCAGTCAGTTGGTTTTCTGTTTTTTTGTGGATAATTATTTGTATACTCATACTTGAATATCCCCGAAAGTCCCAGTAGAACAGTCCAACTACAGAAGTACCTACCTCTGCTCTATAGAATATCGCGGCTTTTATAACCTCGTGTTGTGTTCTCGGCGAGTAGAGTAGCCAGAACTCACTGGAGAGTTTTTGTGCTGTCAGAGAGAAGACCAAAGGTTTGTCCTGCTTTGTCTTCTGCACTAAAGGCACAGAATCAGGGTTGGCAGCACTAGTAGGGATGCACACGTCTGTAGGCCACGGTAACTACTTTCCATCAGAAAAATAAAGGCAGAAATGTATTAAAAAAGACACTAATATTTTTCCAACTACGATTTCCGATTACACAATAGGTAAAAAAATAGTATATTGCCCTGAACCGCAGAAAGTAATGGATAAAAGGACCTATAGGTCCAACACATCAATATTCTATTAGTGGTATCACTTCGAACAGGATCGTTTTTATTATATTGTTTAATTTTATTTTTTGGTTTTATTATAAAAAGAAAATATAATAAATAAAAATATTGTCAATTAATCACATGCGCCATGACAGTGTTTAAAAAACGTTTGAAGAGGCGTTGATGTCTGCAATAGTGATCGTCTTTTCTGAGACTTGCCAACAACTGAAGTCATATTGACGTTTTATTTATCAAAATCCCTTTCTACAAAGAAGCTCAATGTTTTGAAATCCTAAAAGAAATCATCTTTTTCCACAGTTCAGGATGGCTATAACCAGGAAGAATATGCAGATAACATTAACACAATTAGTGCTAAGGAGATGGTATTCAACAGGCCATTCTTGTTCATGGCCAATATACGTTTCTCCGACGTTCACAATCATGAACTTTTGACAGGCGTATATTATGGACCGGAGTAAAGAGTGGACAGAGCAGAAGATGGGAGATAGAGGTATAAAAACAAATATATTGTAAGCAATTCTTATATTTTGTTTCACTATGAATTATATTGGATATCATTATAAATTTATTGGAGTTTGTAATAGAGATCCACTTTATTGAGACATAGTTGCCTTCAGCTCACCATCTAGCTAGATGAAGTCATATCAACGTGTTCTGTATATATATTTTTTCTGGCGTCGGTGCATGGCGTCGGTAACCTCGTTACTAATTTATTGAATCCTAATGGTGACGGGGTGATCATACCTTTTGTGTCGGATGCTGTGTTAGCTTGGTCGGCCCTCAATGCGGGCGCGTCTATCCCTGAACCAATGCATCTTCATCGAGCGTGGGATGATGTGGGGGTGAAGCGACTCCAAGTTCAATTATTAGAGGGGGTGACAGGGGCCGATAAGGCTAGACTGCGGGCTGTGTCACAGCCTGAATCTGGAGCGTGGTTACAGGCGTTACCGTCCCCTCACATAGGCACCCTGCTTGACAACGACTCTCTGTGTGTGGCTGTGGCTTTCCGCTTGGGCTGTAAGGTCTGTGAACCCCACATATGTACCTGCGGTTCCACGGTAGAAGCGAATGGATATCACGCTATGAGTTGCTGGCGGTGCACTGGAGGTTTTCGCGACACCAAGTTCTAATCGTTATCATCCGCAAACGTCCCCTGTGTGCTTGAACCTCCGGATCTGAGTAGGTCAGACGGTAAGAGGCCAGACGGACTGACTTTGGTGCCCTGGAATAACGGCAAGTGTCTACTTTGGGACGCAACGTGTGTCAGCACGGTAGCCGCCCGCCACCTTAGTTTTTTATTTTTTATTATTTAATTATCAGAATACGTATTTAACAACAAGAAAATAGACTTAATGTACCGCTAAAGCTACTGGAGCTTGTGTGCGACATATGCGATTCTCACTTTAGTACAAAACATTACAAATCTTATAGATAAATAAAAAAGGAAAAATGATTATTATCGTAAACAAAACACCTAGACAGTTAACAATTCAGCAGTCAAAGTCGTACCTACAATTCTGCTAAAAGATAAGACTTGAGCTTATATTTAATATTCCTCACATTAATTTTCTCTCGCATGGGGGTAGGCAAAGAATTGATAAGACGCGGTACAAGGAATGCACTCGTCCGCTCGCCGTTGCAATTCCTCGCCCCTACAATGGTCAGTTTTTTTGTGCGACTCGTCGTGTATTTACAGGATGCTCCACTTTGTTCTGTCAATTTTTATTAGAGAATTGTTCTTTTAGAATATTAAGTTTCACTTTTGCGTTTTTTGGAAGGCTTTTACAAATTTAAAGAGTTTGGGATCCTCAGTGCATTGGTTTCTAAGCTTAAGTGGCACAATTTTAATATTCTGAGCTGCAGATTATAGATCGAGTCGAGGTAAGTTTTGTAGGTTCTACCATAGCTTGATAGGCTATAGCTAATGACGCCGTCAATAAATGCATTGTATAGCAGGAGTCGAGTTTTAAAGGGCATGCGATTTTTTATTATATGCATTTTAGCCAGCATCGCACGTAGTTTGTCACAGACAAACTACGTGCGATTACCAGACAGATTACCAGACCCAGATAAGTATGAGTGTCCACCTGTTCAATATTTGAGCACGACGTGGTATCACAGTTCGATGAGTGATTATTACTGAAATTATGTAGGCAAATATGGGAATGAGCTACTAATTGTTTTTCGGAGCGTTGGCATTTCAGGTGAGGTGATTTTATATGCATTAGTTTGGTTTTTGGAGTATTAAGCACGAGACCTGCATCGTGATACCGCATATTGAGCCTATCAAAGTCGTGCTGCATGAGTGAATTTCTTCAACATTTTTACATGTAATAAGAAGGCAAGTGTCATCAGCAAACTGGTAAAACCTGCAGTGATCAAAGACCGAGTTCATAACATGGACATAGGCTAAGAAGTGCAGGGGACCACAGACGGAGCCTTGAGCTGTTTCATGAGTCACGCAGTGCGTGTCACTGAGTTCGTCTGCGATTTGGACGTCCTGTCCCTAAGATAGCTAGCACATCAGTTATATAAGGGCTCTCTTAGACCAGTGTCTTCTAGTTTCATTAGAAGTTTGTTATGATTTAGAGTATCGAAGGCACGGGAAAAATCAACAAATAAGGCGAGCACGTAATTTTGGTCATTGAGAGCTGAGTTCGCACCGTTCACTCTCCGTCGGCCGCTGTGGAAGACGCCAGCTCAAGTACTCTGACTTGGAACCGCTGTACCAGTTCGTGCCAATAGCGGTGGAAACTCCGGGGAGTTGGGGCAAGGAAGCTAAAAGCCTTATCAAAGAAATCGGACAGAGGCTCATCGAGGCGACCGGTGACACTCGCAGGGGCGTTCCTGGTAAAAAGGCTGTCCATCGCCAGCCAACGTGGCAACGCAGCAAGTGTTATGGTCACTTTTGCACCGGGAGCGATCAGGGGCGGGTTATTTGATTAGTACATGGACTAAGCATTGCTTGTAGTACCATTTTGAAATATTGTATTAATTTGACGAAGAAATATTATATTACTCGTTTTTCTAATGTTCGTAAGAACTGCCAGAGCCTGACTGACTATTTGGTGATTGATAAATGACCAAATAGTCTGTCAGGTATATTATCAAGTTTTAATAGCTAATACGAATATTACAGAATTCTTATCCATCAAAATTATACATACTAACAGATCAAACAGAAGAATAGATTGAAATAAAACTATTTTGAACGGATCTATCATGATTCATATTGTTACGACTGCCGTCGCTATCTCGAAAACTAATAATCGAATCTTCAAGAAATAAAAACGCATTGTTAGTGACGGGGTACTCTACCGATTGGCATAGAAAAATCTAGAATCATCAACAAAAAGTCACAACCTACCTACGAGTACCTACACTCTCAAATATAAACAAACAATAGGTAAATATCGAGAAATTACTCGAAGGTCAGCGACGGCGGCAAGATCAAAAGAATAGGTTTTTATCGCTCGCGAACTTTCTAGATAATTCGATCCTCCTAATTGAGAGGTATAAAAACATGCTCGCATAGCAACACGATTCATTCTGTCTTTGAGACCGAAAGCGAACACAGCGAACTTAAGCGACTGAAGAAGATTCTACCTGCGACCTGAGCAATGACTGTGGACTACTGTGAACTATTGAGCGACTGGAACTGTTGAAGAGTACTGTGTGTACTAGTGATTTAATTGTCTAGTTTGTGGTGAGCTAATAAATCTCTTCGTTGAGTAAACGGCATTTAATTGTACCCCGTGCACGTAACAATTGGTGTCAGAAGCGGAATGCCGTTATTACCACGTGAAGACGAAGGGCGTACTCCACGGACCAGACGTCAAGTGGCAATGGATGCCGCACGTCAACGGACCCTCGAAGAGGAAGAGAGTCAGGCCGATGCTGCTGTCTCAGCGGGAACTACGGCAGCACCAGATGGAACCTCGTCAGATACCAACATGATGACGCTGCTGGCTTCTATGCAGCAGATGATGCAGGCTTCTATGCAGCAGATGATGCAGGCCTCCAAGCAAGAAATACAGGCCTCCAGGCAAGAGATGCAGGCTTCTATGCAGCAGATGATGCAGGCCTCCGAGTAAGAGATGCAGGTCTCCAGGCAAGAGATCCAGGCCTCCAAGGAAGAAATGCAGGCTACTATGCAGCAGATGCTGCAGGCCAGCCAGGAAGCTGTCATGGGTAAAATTGATGCAGGCATCCACGCACTGGGGGATAAGGTGAAGAGCCTCGAACACGACTTGCAAATGCTGAGCTTGAAGACCGGGACCGTGGACGACCGCTTGCAAGTTCTCGAAAAGAAGATCGTCAGGCTGGAAACCTGTGGACCTGTTACCGTGACCTCACCATCAGCAGCAAAGTTCGACCTACCACACTTTGATGGAACTTCCTCGTGGACAGCCTTCAAGTACCAATTCGAGATATTGGCAAAAACTAAAGCCTGGAGCAACGAGGAGTCATTTATGGCCTTGACACTTGCATTACGAGGAGATGCCTTAATAATACTGGAAAATCTGCCACCTGAAGGAAGGACTTTGGGGTCTTTGATGGAAGCTTTAGACACACGTTACGGCGACAAGCACCTGGAGAATGCCTACCGAGCGCAGCTTCGGGAGAAGAAACAAAAATCTAGTCAAAGCCTCCAGGAATGGGCTGTGGGGGTTGAAAGACTCGTTCGTCGGGCCTACTCATCGACTCCCATGATGATCGAGACCATTTTGCTAGAGGCCTTCCTAAACGGTATACGAGACGCAGAAGTGAAAGCTAGTGTACAGTTGCGTCACCATCAGAAGCAGAATGCCGGAATAAGTAAGGTTAGGGAGGTCAAAGAGGTGATTGCAGAAGAGAGGAAGCCACGGTATGTCCCAACGTGTTATTCCTGTAGAGGAAGGGGCCATATTCAATCAGAGTGTCCTTCGAGAAAACGGAGGAGGGTCACGGACTCCAGGACCCAAGTGGATCAAGAGGTTCCGTTAAACTAAATGCCGCCTGGGCTGAGGGGCGGGCGCTGGCTGGTCGACATGAGGCCCCAACCATCACTATAACTCAAGTTTGCAATGGCAATAGTTTGATCATCGAGGCCACCTTAAACAATCAACCTTGCAGTTTAACAATGGATACTGGAGCTTCACGTACAGTAATTGTTAGACCAGAATTACTAAAACGCACCATAAGGTGGGAAAAACGATTTCCGAGGTGCCAGCTTCAGACAGCTACTGGCCAGCCAGTGACCGTTCTCGGTGAAACAGAAGTGGAGGTAAGAATTGGCGACCAAATATACCAGCAGACAGTGCTCATTGCTAATATTACTGATGACTGCATTTTGGGACTGGATTTCTTGAAAAACCACCAATGTATCTTGGATATACCTAGAGGAGTATTGAGATTCCCTGATCAGGAAGTTTGTTTACAAGGATCGCACCCGTGCACTCTTTACTGTTTGACAGATATAACGTTAGCTCCTAAATCGGAAAAATTAGTCAGAGTGAAGTTTTCCGCGAAGACTGAACAAAGAAGATGTCTTATTGTGGAAGATGCCGGCAGTCATCAAAATTTAATAACAGCAAGAACCTTATTGAAACCGAACGGAATCGCTAGAGTGAGAATTCTCAACCTCAGTGATGAAATGGTCCTCCTGAAGAAGAATAGTGTAGTCGGAAGATGTGAGGAAGTAAACTGCCTGAGACGATTGAACAACACTTCGACTAAACAAGACGGTACACAAATCTCCGAAGATCACATCGAACAACTCCTTGAGAATTGGAAGCAAAACTTAACAGCATCAGAATTGCACCAAGCCAGAGACCTGTTGCTACAATTCAGAGACATCTTTGTAACCGGGAATGACTGTGGGAGGACCGGGCTCGTGAAACACCGGATTGACACAGGTGACTCCAGGCCTATAAAACAGAGACCTCTACGTTTACCATGGGCAAGAGAAAGGGAGATAGCAGATATGATTAAAGACATGGCTGAGAGCAAAGTGATCGAACCCTCTACGAGTCCATGGTCATCACCTGTGGTACTAGTAAAAAAGAAGGATGGTAGCACAAGGTTTTGTGTGGATTACCGAATGTTGAATAATGTCACTAAGAAAGACAGTTATCCTTTACCTAGAATCAACGATACCCTGGACATGCTTAGTGGTATGAAATGGTTTTCAACCATCTATTTAAAAAGTGGCTACTGGCAGGTGGAGATCAGTCCTGAAGATAAAGAGAAGACAGCCTTCAGTACAGGAGTTGGAAACAGATTATGGCATTTTAATGTTATGCCCTTTGGGTTATGTAATGCCCCGGCCACGTTTGAACGCCTCATAGAAAGAGTAATGGTGGGTCTACTCGGAGACGTATGCCTGGTTTACCTGGACAATGTCATAGTTATGGGACGCAGTTTCAAAGAAAACCTGAAGAACCTGGAAAAAGTTTTCACTCGAATCCGTGAGGCTAACCTTAAACTGAGTCCAAAGAAGTGCGCTTTATTTAAAAGGGAGGTCAGCTATCTTGGACATGTGATCTCCACGGAAGGAGTTAAAACCGACCCCGAGAAGATAAGAGCTGTTCAGGAATGGCCTGTTCCAAAGAACAAAACGGAGATTCGCGCATTTCTGGGACTATGCGCGTATTACAGACGCTTTATTAAGCATTTCTCGGATATTGCCAAACCACTACACAGACTAACGGAAGATAAACGAGACTTCGTTTGGGACTTAGATTGCGAGCAAGCTTTTAGTACACTTAAACAACGGTTGTGCGAAGCTCCTATATTGGGTTATACTACCAGGGAAGGAAGATTCATTGTGGATACGGATGCCAGCAACACCGGCATAGGTGGAGTGTTGTCACAAGTGCAAGAAGATCGCCATGTTGTAATAGCATACTTCAGCAAATCGCTATCGAAGCCGGAAAGAAATTACTGTGTCACTCGTCGTGAACTTCTCGCTGTGGTGAAGTCCTTACAGCATTTTAATAAGTATCTTATAGGACGAGAGTTTACACTAAGGACAGATCATGCTGCACTACAATGGTTGCTACAATTCAAGAATCCGGAAGGTCAAGTAGCAAGATGGATCGAGCAACTGGAGGAATTTCCCTTTGTGATAGAACACCGAAGTGGAAAAGGGCACGGCAATGCCGATGCTTTGTCTCGTAGGCCGTGTACCGAAGATTGCAAGCATTGTCAGAAGAACGAAGCCCGTGAAAATATTAAAGTCATAAAGGTGAATGGACTTGACGACGAATGGACCGGAAGCAGTATGAAGCAGGCGCAAGAGGATGATGATGACCTACAGCCTATACTGCACTGGAAGCAGCTTGGAAACAAACCCCAATGGAGTCATATATCTGCTTACAGTTCCACTACCAAAAGTTATTGGGCCCAGTGGGACAGTTTAACTCTGATAGACGACGTGTTGTATAGGAAATGGGAATGTGACCCTACAAGTAGTGGTACCACGAAGCAAGGTGGCTACACTCTTACGGCACAGCCACGATGGTGTCTCTGGCGGGAAGATGTCGAGGATTGGTGCCGTAAATGCACTGCATGTGCTTCAGTTACAGGACCGCCGACAAGAAGCAAAGGAAAATTGAAACGTGCACCATGGGAACGTATCGCGATTGATGTTGCTGGACCTTTTCCAACGACTGAAGAAGGTAACAAATACATCATAGTAGTGCAAGATTACTTCACTAAGTGGCCGAAAGTATTTGCGACACCCAACCAGGAAGCAGTCACTGTGGCAAGGAAACTGGTTCAGGAAGTGGTCTGCGGGTACGGCGCGCCTATGGAGATCCACTTTGACCAAGGACGGAACTTCGAGTCTGCTCTATTTCAAGAAATGTGCAAACTCCTTGGAATGAACAAGACCCGTACGACTCCAGCGCATCCACAGTCAGACGGAATGGTCGAGAGGTTTAACCAGACGTTGGAAAATCACTTGGCTAAAGTTGTCGATGAACACCAAAGAGATTGGGACCAGTACATCCCACTATTCCTGATGTCCTATCGATCTGCGGTACATGACAGTATGGGACACACCCCAGCGAAAGTGAACTTTGGTCGAGAGATTAGGCTACCAGTGGATGCAATAACCGGTACACCACCTGGTAGTCCGAAGCCCGTGACGGATTACGTGAGTGAACTTCGAACCCGACTGGACGAGGTGCACCGAATAGTACGGGAAAACAATCTGAAGACAGGTGAAAGGATGAAAACCCGGTACGATAGAAATGCAAACACCAACGGCTTTGAAGAAGGAACACTGGTATGGTTTCATAATCCGCTACGCAAGAAGGGGAAATCTCCGAAACTCCAAGCTCGCTGGGAAGGGCCCTATACGGTTATTACGAGGATCAATGACATTACCTACCGCATTAGGAAGGGGGTTAGGGGAAAACCAAAGGTAGTCCATGTGGATAGGTTGACGCGTCATCATGGAACAAATGATGCTCGGGACGAGCATGACTAAAAGGGGGGGAAATGTTACGACTGCCGTCGATATCTCGAAAACTAATAATAAAAAAAAAAAATTATTTCAGTAATCAATAATCAATTTAGTGCTACTAGAAGCCTACTTAAATTAGGAAAAAAAAATTGTTATTTTAATAAACAAATCAAGAAATCATTTATAAATATTAAATACAATAAAAATAAAATAACTATTATACAACTTATAGCTAAGAACAATTAAAATGCGTCGTAGAATTCCTCCGCATCGCATGCCTCTTGTGGTAGCATTCCCAGAAGACTGGCAGCATTGCCACGTTGTATGGAAATGCTTATTCTCTGACCTAAAAAGAGGCCAGCCTTCTGGTCACGAGAAGCGTCGACCATTCGCTTCGCAATCTCACGGAAGAGGTTGCGAGCGCTCGGACCCCATGACCCCAAAGTCTCGACTCCAAACGGCATAAATTCATAATCTCCGATGAGATTGGAGATTTGCGCCGCTTGAGAGCCTCTGCAGAAGCAGCAGCAGCACCAGCACAGCCAGCCGTGCTAGTTATATGGGTAGGAGCCATGGTATCAACGCATGTGGCGTCCCACACCAGAGTCCTACCCATCTTCCATGGCATTAACGACATACCATCCGGTCTCTTGCCATCGTCACGCGCCAAACCGTTTGGTTCTAGTACAGCTGGTACACCGGCGGTGACAAGAGCACGGCGGACTATGTCGTTGAGGCTGGCGTGCCGTGGAATTCGCCCAGCGCTCCTGCAGCACGACAGACCATGGTGTCCGAGTCTGTCAACGGCTTCTCCACAACGGCATTGATGCGGAGAAACACACGGCGCACCTAAACGGAGACAAGTTGCGATGCGGAAGGTAGTGTCATCTAACATAGTCCCTACGTTAAATGACGGAAGAGCTCGTAGCCAAAGACCCGATTCCCACACTCCAACCGCCAGTAAACGGGCACGCTCAGCAACTAAGCTGCAGAGCGGCCCGTCCCACTGACGCTGTGAAAAAAGGTTCTTTGGGAGATCGGTGTTTGGACATGCAATTTTCCAAGCGTTCACTGCATCAGTCTTACACAATACTTCAGAATTAACTAGTGTAGGTGCAAGGATTTTCCTAGTTAATTCTTCCGTACTGTGGACTGAAGACAGGAACGCTGGTAAGCTGACATTTGAAATTTTGCGAATACCGAGCCCACCCAAGCGAATCGGTAGAGTCGCTTGTAGTAAAGCTCGGTCATCCAAGGCCACATTTAAAATTTTGGTGAGGGTATTTTCTATAATTTCGTCCATTTTTTTCAAAATTGTAATATGTTTAAAAAATGGCGTCGATCGTAAGGCATGGGTGAATTTTGGAACGAATAGGCAATACCGAAGAATAGTGAAAGCCGAGTGTATATTTATTTTGAGTAGGCGATCCGAAATATCACTAAAATTTTGAACTTTTTCGTCTATAAATGAGGTGTAGGCATCTTCTAGGATTGGGGACCCGAGGAGACGTAAAGAGTCTTTTTCTAAAATTTTGATGGTGGGAGCTACGGAATTGAATTTAGAAATAGTAGAAATTTTGTCCGCAACGTCGTTTAAAAAAATCTCGCATTTGCTGTCATTTAGTTCTAAACCACTTAATCTAAATTCATTTTAATAAATACCAAATCTTGTAAAACTGTCTCCACATCTCCCCCTAGAGTCCCATCGTCTAGGTACCATACATTAAATTTAGAATTTAACCGCCGAATAATGGGCTGAATAGCTAAACTGAAAATTACCGGTCCAAGAGGGTCTCCTTGTTGACATCCAACAGCTGATTTCAAAAGGTTGTCCTTGTATAATAATTTGGAGGGGTATCTGTAACATTGCCAAAGAAAATTATAAATTTTGGGTGTTTCTAATTTAGCTTGGTTCAACAAGGGACACCTTGTTGAACCAAGCCAAGTTCACCGAGTTGAAAGCATTCTTCTCATCAACCTTGAGAATGACCTCACCTTTACTGGAGCCAAGGTAGGTTGATAAAGCATGGATGGCAGCCTCACAGCCCCCCTTTGAACCAAAACCAATTTGGAGGGGCTGGAACTTCAAAGCTAACTCGGTTTTGTAATATCTACAACAGAGTTTGGCTGCCATACGTTGGTACGTACATCCCACGGCAGCGTAGGGCACATAAATTAGCCCCATACAAAATGTCTGTGATGGCATCATCCACACTACCGGAGAGCATCAAATTCATGAGAGCCGTTAGCTCCTTCAGAAGTGCCTCACCAGCCTCCCCGGCGCTTGGCCCTAAAAGATCTTTCAAATGTTGTGGGGTTAATGCGTCAAGACCTCCGGCAGAACCACTTCGGAAGGAGACAACGGCTGCCAACACTTCCTTGGCCGTTACGCACAGGCAATCAGGGTCGGGGACAGGTGCCTCAGGAATAGAAAGGCCACCCGCAGGCGCTGGATGCTTGCTCCGCAGACCAGTAAGGGTCTCCGGAGAGCAGGGAGCCACTACATCGCTACTAAAAAGCAATCTCGATGCTCCACTTATGTCACCATCCCTTAATTTTGATTCAACCAAATTAAAAATATTGCTTTTCCGAAAAGAAGAGTATGTTGGGTTTAAATTTTCCGTTATGACGCTACAATTATGTCTAATTTGAGACGTCAATGAATTTGTTGTTGTTCGGTGGGCTGTCCGGTCTGTCTTGTCTGTTCTAATATGTAAAATTTTGTATGGGAAGGTGAGCCGTTGCTCCCAAGCCGTTTTAGTATTTTCTCGAAGTACAAGACCTATGCAGTTTGACAAACTTTTCGCAACAATTGGTCTTGCACCGCGAGGAATTCTCTTTAGGATCGAAACAGAGTTTTTTAAGTGAGATAGTCTTTGCCAAAAGGGAATTTCAATAATGTTTTCCGAAACTGTACTGGTAGAGGGTTGAATAACCAGAGGGGGGTTCGGAGATACATGTCGGGGTTTGTGTACTTTGCCGATATGTATCTTCAAACCTCGCTCACTCTTAAAAATACGGGCTTGGGAGCAGTGAGGGCATCGTATCACATTCAATAACGAAGCAGTAGGTTGACTTACCTCCGCATCACTATCGTGCAACATATATTATGTGTGATGGTGGCGCTTGGCCCAACGTGCGCGAATGGACTGTATTGCGGGGAAGCAGATAACTGTTCTATTGACACTTTACACACAAAACAAGACAGGTGGCCGGGCTGCCGCGGATTCGATCCAGGCAGTGAATGCAGCCCGAGAAATTAGGAGAGGATGCACTAACCTTCACGACCCACGTGTTTTTCATCGCAGCCGGTACACGGATCTTCTCTTCCTTGCTCAGGAGCTGCCGTCAGCGTCACTAGATCCCTTGAGGAACACACGAGAGGCACCATCCGATCGGTAAAGGTCTATGAAGCGGTTAAAATACAACAAATATTATTCATTTCTGAGAGACGCGCGCGCGCGATCGCCTTTACGCTGGCTAGTTCAAAGCGGCACTGGCCGACCACATCTCACACAATGGCGGACGGAAGCTACAGCTAGCCCTACTCTATGGTTAGTGCGGAGGGGAAGACGGATCTAAAAGGAGTGTGTTTCCATGTCAAAAAATACAGTTTCCACATCGGCGCAACCATTCCCCCCGGCTTGAAGGGTTACCTTCGAAACGAAAAATGTGGAACAAAACTAATGTCTAATCTAAATCTAGGTTTGCGAAATAACAACTAAAATATAAACATAGATTGGAGCTCGTGCCTACTGCTGGCTAGGCAGAGGGCAGAGGCGAACAACCGGGCGCAGATACGATCCGGTTGCAGTTTTAACCCGTACAACACGAGTTATCCCGCGGGCATCGGGAAAAATTTCCTCTACTACTCCTAGAGGCCAATGTAAAGGAGGCGCATTCTCAGTCATAAGGACTACCACCGTACCTACAGTAATTGGGTTGGATGGAGTATTCCATTTTTGACGTGACTGCAGCGTGTGCAAATAATCGGTTCTCCAACGATTCCAAAACGATTGGACCATCTTATCTAAAAGAGCGTGACGAGTTAGGAGGTGCATTCTATCGTCATCAACATCTATTGCGGGCAAATATTTTAAAGGAGTCATATTTAAGAAGTGAGCTGGCGTCAGCGCTAACGGCTCTGACGGATCGCTAGATAGAGTCCGACACAGCGGACGCGTGTTCATCACCGCCTCTACTTGCGCGAGTACGGTACTCAACTCCTCGAACGAGAGAATCTGTTCGCCTATGACGCGAAACAGATGCGACTTAAGGCTTTTAATATTCGCTTCCCAATTACCACCAAAATGACTAGCTGCAGGCGTGTTAAAGTACCATTCAATGCGATTTTCGGCTAAGATGTGAGCGAATTCACTTTGGTAGTACTTAGACCGTAAGAATGTGTGCAATTCCGAAATACTACGTCGGGCCCCTACATAGTTTGTACCGTTGTCCGAATACATGCGCTTAACCGGACCCCGACGCGACAAAAAACGTTTAAAAGCGGACATAAAATTTGGCGTACTTAAATCACCGGTCAACTCTATATGAACCGCGCGAGTTGTCATACAAATGAACAAACAAACATAAGCTTTCGTGGAGCGAATGCCACGACCACGAGCAATGGTGACCTTGAAAGGCCCAGCAAAGTCTGTGCCGGTGTGTACGAAAGGTTTTGCGGATTGAACAACACGACAAGAGCGATGATCGGCCATTTCAGGCGCGATAAAACGCGGGCGGAGTTTAAAACAAGGTACACATCTGTGTACTCTAGCGCGAATCAAATTACGAGCGGAAATTATCCAGTATTTCTGTCTCAAAATAGACATTAACAAATCGGGACCAGCGTGACAATTCACCTTGTGATGATAATCTACTAACAAATCTAATACGTGGTCCTTACGCGGGAGAATTACTGGGTGCCTTTGTTCAAATCCTAAACCTGAATTTCTCAAACGACCACCTACTCGAATGAGTCCATCTTCCAAAAATGGTTTCAAGTGTCGGAAAGAACGACTACAAGGTTTGTTAAATTCTAAATTTTTAAATTCAGAAGCAAAATAACACTTCTGCAATTCGCGAAGTATGATCAATTCAGCCTTATCTAAATCAGCGGCGGTTATATGACCGCGTGTAGATAAAATTCTCAAAAATCGGCCTACATAAACAACACAACGCAACAGTCTCGACCAAGACGAGACGCGATTAGCCAACAACAAAACCAGGGACTCTTCACGCGGGACCGACACCACAAGCGAGTGCTTCTTTTCCTCGGGTGGTTCGGAAACCGTAGTGGGATTGAATTGACTAACTGGCCACTTATCTAACGCGGCATGAATCCAGGACGGTCCACTAAACCATAACGGGTGATCTAATATTTGCGAAGGAAGCAGTCCACGAGAGAGACAATCGGCTGGGTTGTCGGTGCCAGCAACGTGAAAGAGATTTTTTGGCGCTAATTCCGATTGAATTTTTGCCACTCTATTAGCGACGAAGGTGTCCCAACGATGGGGCGAAGAGTGGGCCCAACACAAAGCGACTGTTGAGTCCGAAAAAGCTAAAATTCTATTAATATTAATGCGACTACTACAAGCATTGGCGATAGAGGTGATCAATCTAACCAACAATAGTAAAGCGCATAGCTCGAGGCGTGCCAGAGAGACGACCTTACGGGGAGAGACCTTCGATTTCGCGCTTATAAGGCTAATTGAAACCTTACCTACATTCGAGACATGAAAATAGACTACTCCTCCATACGCCCTCTCACTAGCGTCCGCGAAGCCTACTACCGTAACAACACTAGGTTGCGATATACCTACATGACGCGGAATTTGTACTTGGTCAAGCACAGAGAGTTCTTTTCTAAAGCGAGCCCACAACTTAGCAATGTTGTCGGGCGCGGTGTCGTCCCAATCACAATTCGAAAGCCAAAGCTCTTTTATAAGTAGTTTGGCGTACAGAACGACAGGAGCTACGAATCCCATTACGTCCCATATCCGTGCCACACACGACAGGATAATGCGTTTAGTACAAGTTTGCGGGGTCGAACTACTTTTCAAACTAAACGTATCAGATGCGGGCGACCAGCTTAAACCAAGCACCTTGTGCGTATCACTTTCATCGAACTCCTTAACCGAAGACAATCGGTGCGACGGTGGAATCGACTCTAACGCTGTTTGCGAGTTGCTCGTCCATTTCACGAGATCAAATTGACCCGCCTTCATGAGACTTATAACCTGAGCGGCCGTCTCGACAGCCTCGGCCTCGCTATCTACACTATACACGAAGTCGTCCATGTATAAGCCAGTCTCAATGGTGGCTCTCGCTTTAGGAAATGCATCGCCCTCGTCAGCGGCCAACTGCTTGACGGTGCGAAGTGCGTGAAAAGGGCTAGATTTAAGCCCGAAGCAAACACGATTAAACTCGTAAACCATTAAAGGTTCTTGCGGTGAAAATCTATACAAAAATCGTTGAAACCTACGATCGGGTTCGCGCACTTCAAGGCACAAAAACATTTGTCGAATATCTGCAGAGAGTGCCACAGCGAATAAACGAAAATTTACAATTATGTCAAATAAATTACCTTGAAGATTTTGACCACAATACAAAATGTCATTAAGCGACACGGAAGTGCTAGTCTTAGCACTGCCATCTAAAACTACGCGGAGTTTAGTAGTAAGCTTATCTTCTCTAATAACTCCGTGGTGCGGGATAACGTACGAAGGCTGGGTCTCGTCAGTGTCCGCAGGCGCAGGTGAGATGTAACCTTTATCTAAATATTCGTTAACAACCTCATCATAGGCTTGCTTTAACTTTGGAGACGCCTGCATCTTTCGTTCTAAACAAAGAAAGCGTCTTTCAGCGGATGCACGGGAGTCCCCGAGCGAAAAAATATCTCCCTTGAAAGGGAGCGCGACCACATAACGACCCTGCTCATCACGAGTAGTCGTGCGACAATAAATCTCCTCAGCCATCTTGTCATCGGGGCTTAGGATTGGTGGGACATTGACCTCTTCAATCTCCCAAAACTTGCGGATGGTAGACTCCAGTGGCGGCTCGACGGTGCAACAGAACGAGGCAGTCGAGTGACTAAAACTATCTATAGAAGCGGGTGCGGAACCAATTATAACAAAACCCAGAACTGTTTCCAGGGCGTGCGGAGCGGGGTACGTCGGTCCCCCTTTGACCTTACGTGATAACTGGAGGTGCGGGAGAATCGAAGCGCCGATCAATATATCGACGACTCCAGGAACAGCGTAAGTCTCATCAGCTAAAGGCAAGTCTTTAAATTTCGTTAATAAAGACGTGTCAACTGGGACGGTAGGCAACTGTTCAGTTATTTTATCTGTAACGAGCGAATCCATGTCAAACCAAATTTTATTATTAAAACGAGATCCAAACCTCGTTTTAACTGTGCCATGAACAGCTGACCGTAAACCTCCAAAACCCGTCACCACTGAGTAGGTTGAACGCCTATCAACATTGAAACCGAGACGTTGACAACAATCTTGAGTAATAAAATTACTTTGCGAAGCGCCATCTAATAGCGCTCGAACAATGTGCGGTTTACCTAATGCATCAACAATAACCACGCGAGCGGTCGCAAGACAAACCGTAGTGAGGGCAGCACTAGCGGAGAACGAACACAAGGTGACGTCATTCGTAGCGGTCCCCGGGCAGGCCGGAGCGCGTGCGAGCTCGGGCTGCGGCTGCGGCGCAGGCTGCCGCGCGTCACCGCTCGACGAACCAACTGTGCTCACCTTGGATGCGGCATTACTATTTTCAAAATGAAGCAAAGTGTGGTGTCTCGCTTGACATTTGCGACAACCATTTCCACTATTACATAAACCCACGCGGTGTTTAGTACCGAGACAATTAAAACAAAGATTATTAGCGCGAACAAATTTATAACGATCACTAGGCGACAATTTCAGGAAACCAGGACACTTGTACAGTTGCGAGTGATGAGTACTACACAAAGAGCAAACAGGTGATTGTACACGTGCTGGTGCGGTATTAACATAAGTATGGGTTGACCTCAGTGACTTCGATGACGCATCTATTTTGCGTTCAGAAGTAACAACCTTCTTCGCGCCTTCATGTTTCGATGAAGAGCGTTGCAATACCTTTATATGCTCGCGAACAAAACTTTCTAAGTCTTCGAACTTAGGAATTTTACTGCCGCGATGATCCGACTCAAACAAACGAATGGTTTCGGAATCTAATTTCTTTAAACCCATATACAAAAATACGAAGTCGCAGAGGTCATCGATCTTCAAGTTCTTTACGGCGCGAACAGCTGACGCGAAAGTATCTAGAAATTTCTCTAAGTTTTGATCGTTACATGCCGTAATAGATTTCAAATCAGACATCTGATCTAAATAGGCGTTAGCTACCGATCTTTTATCCTCATACTTAGCTTTCAAAGTATTTAAAATTAAATTATAATTCCCGGCACTAAACGTAATTCCAGCGCAAGCGGTTATAGCTTTACCAGTCAATTTTTCAACGAGATAATGCAATTTTTCGTGATCTGTCAACGAATCGTTCTTATCTATTGTATTCTCAAAACTATCTATAAATCGACACCAATTGCGAATGTTACCATCAAACTCGGGTATTTGAATTGGTGGCAACTTAGGTCGGTCGCGAGTGGGGTTGGGTCGGTCAGACGGCTTCTCCAAACTCCTCGCGACGCGCTTGATACGACAATACAAATCGTCAAACGACGACAAGGCTTGATAACTCACTGAGTAATCGGGATCCAAATTCAACTCTAAAACGTTGATGTCATGCACTAAGGTTTCGAAATCCGCGCGTAGACTATCTAAGTTTTCTATAGAACACAAGAACGAATCTCTGATGACCAAATCAGAGGTTTTGAGTGCACTATCATAAATCGATTGTACGCGAGAGTAAATCATTTCTTTTTTAGCGTATAAAAGTTTCAATTGAACCTTACCGGTCTTATCAACCTTTGGGGACATGTTTACAATTAAATATGAAATGACTTAATCCTAGCGGTACAGAGCAGCGAGGCGGCGCGAGCGTTAACTATGTAGGTAGGTAGGTGCTTACAACTGTGAATGCACGCTTGAACAAACGCGCATAGCAACAAGGTCGCACCTGCGCGATGGTCGCTGTCTAGATTCAACTATTATTTCCGAGATTAAGTATTGCGTAATATCTATTCAAATTAAAATACTTTCGTATGAATTGGGATGAGATGCGAGCGAGGTAGGCACAGCCACGTGTCTACCCACGCAGGTACTAGGCAAATACGACGTGAGCCGAGAACAACGTAATTGAAAAAAACAAAACAAAGCCAAATGCGTTAGGTATTACACTGTGCCTATGCACTAGGGTGTCTGAGTATACCTAAGATCTAAGCCTAAATGTCTGGATGCGGGGTTTTCTACTAAAATAACCAGGCACTTAGGTGCGATGCGAAAATTGTGAACTACGATTAAGTGTTGATATGATACCTAACCTATTTATGTATTAGGTAGGTACAATGCGAGCCAGCGGCGAACGGACAACAAATTCTAAGCCTAAGTGTCTGGATGCGGGGTTTTCTACTAAAATAACCAGGCACTTAGGTGCGGTGCGCTCATTCCCATTAGAATAATAACAAAATACGAACTACGGCTAAGAATCCGGCTCGATCCGGACCAAAAATGGTGGCGCTTGGCCCAACGTGCGCGAATGGACTGTATTGCGGGGAAGCAGATAACTGTTCTATTGACACTTTACACACAAAACAAGACAGGTGGCCGGGCTGCCGCGGATTCGATCCAGGCAGTGAATGCAGCCCGAGAAATTAGGAGAGGATGCACTAACCTTCACGACCCACGTGTTTTTCATCGCAGCCGGTACACGGATCTTCTCTTCCTTGCTCAGGAGCTGCCGTCAGCGTCACTAGATCCCTTGAGGAACACACGAGAGGCACCATCCGATCGGTAAAGGTCTATGAAGCGGTTAAAATACAACAAATATTATTCATTTCTGAGAGACGCGCGCGCGCGATCGCCTTTACGCTGGCTAGTTCAAAGCGGCACTGGCCGACCACATCTCACACAATGGCGGACGGAAGCTACAGCTAGCCCTACTCTATGGTTAGTGCGGAGGGGAAGACGGATCTAAAAGGAGTGTGTTTCCATGTCAAAAAATACAGTTTCCACATCGGCGCAACCATGTGATATGATGAATGAAGCACTTAAAATTCTTAAAACTAACAAGTTCCGTAAACACTATATATACAAAAACACTTTATAAATTAAAAAACGAATGTCACAATAAAATAACACTGAAAATGTTTTTTGTGGCAGCTGGTTGCCAAGGAGCCCGTTGCCTTGGGAGCGGCGTCGATGGCGTCCCGTCACAAAAACCAGCACCTTGCTTCTCCACAAATTCATTTTATTACTAAAAACACTTACTCATGTTTTTAGTGTTTTTACACATATAGTTACATCAGTATCAGAATAAACGGGATATTTACCATGTTTCATTATTTTGAGTTTCCGATATTTCGGCGCTGTTGCAAGCACCATGATCACGGAGGAACTGGAGTATTGGCGGTGAACAAAGAAAAAGTTTTTTCTTCTAGGAGTAATTATATCGATCTACCCTCTTTCGAGTTCTTTTACTACGCGTATCTGCACTACTATTGGTTTCACTCTCACTACAAACTCGAACCCGATCTCGATCACGTTCACGACATACGATGCTCACTGTATCCACTCGCGATTTTGTTTTAGCTTGTTCCCGGTTGTTTTTGCAAAGACGGACCACTGGATGCCAGACGTTCGGCAGTTGAAACCCATCCTCACGATTGAAATTTTTATACTTTTTTATTTCAATTGCTTCCCTTACTAGTCTTGGTATATAGTGGCGTTCTGTCGAAAGCATCTGAGGGTTATGTAGCTCGATCCAGTGGTTCGTACCGGACTCCAATAAATGTTGAGCGATTGCAGATTTATGCGGTTCATTGTTTTTGACTGCCCTGATGTGTTCCTTGATTCGGCATGTAACCGTTCTTTTTGTTTGTCCTATATAAGAACTGCCACAGCTACAGTCAATCTTGTACACTCCCGGTCTGTCCAATGGGGAGCCATCTTTGGGTGAGCGCAGGCATTGCGACAGCTTTTTAAAAGGAGTGAAAATAGTTTTGACAGATACCTTCTTCAGGATGTTAGCGATTTTATCTGTCACTCCTTTGATGTAGGGTAAAAAGGCTGGCTGTCTTTCCACCTTATAGTTCCGGGGTTTATTTGTGGTGAGTCTTGGTGGTCTTATCCGTCCATTGTATCCATTCTTTTGTACTACGTACTGTGTAACGCCACTATATACCAAGACTAGTAAGGGAAGCAATTGAAATAAAAAAGTATAAAAATTTCAATCGTGAGGATGGGTTTCAACTGCCGAACGTCTGGCATCCAGTGGTCCGTCTTTGCAAAAACAACCGGGAACAAGCTAAAACAAAATCGCGAGTGGATACAGTGAGCATCGTATGTCGTGAACGTGATCGAGATCGGGTTCGAGTTTGTAGTGAGAGTGAAACCAATAGTAGTGCAGATACGCGTAGTAAAAGAACTCGAAAGAGGGTAGATCGATATAATTACTCCTAGAAGAAAAAACTTTTTCTTTGTTCACCGCCAATACTCCAGTTCCTCCGTGATCATGGTGCTTGCAACAGCGCCGAAATATCGGAAACTCAAAATAATGAAACATGGTAAATATCCCGTTTATTCTGATACTGATGTCAGTGACCATGATAGTTTAAATAACCATATAGTTACATTTTCGGTGGCCCCATACTAGTCCTAGGCCTGTCCTGTGTGTGCCTGTTACAGTACTGGTTTACAGCAAATTAATATTGGTTCGGTTTACGCTGTCATTGGTAGCAAAAATATTTTTAAAATTAAATTTTATTTATGATAAATCTTTTCTTACTTTTGCGTTTTTATCAAAGAATATTGAATGTTTGTCAATGATACATGAATATTTTATATTTTTTTATTTATTTATATTGTTTTTATATTTATTACTAATAATCGAATCTTCAAGAAATAAAAATGCATTGTTAGTGACGAGGTACTCTACCGATTGGCATAGAAAAATCTAGAATCATCAACAAAAAGTCACAACCTACCTACGAGTACCTACACTCTCAAATATAAACAAACAATAGGTAAATATCGAGAAATTACTCGAAGGTCAGCGACGGCGGCAAGATCAAAAGAATAGGTTTTTATCGCTCGCGAACTTTCTAGATAATTCGATGCTCCTAATTGAGAGGTATAAAAACATGCTCGCATAGCAACACGATTCATTCTGTCTTTGAGACCGAAAGCGAACACAGCGAACTTAAGCGACTGAAGAAGATTCTACCTGCGACCTGAGCAACGACTGTGGACTACTGTGAACTACTGAGCGACTGGAACTGTTGAAGAGTACTGTGTGTACTAGTGATTTAATTGTCTAGTTAGTGGTGAGCTAATAAATCTATTCGTTGAGTAAACGGCATTTAATTGTACCCCGTGCACGTAACTATATTATAAAATTGATTTGTAATATTTAAAAAGCGGATCTCGAAGTCCGTATTGAAAATTTCGAATGCGATCGGGATTAACAAGATTTTGGTTACTTTTCGCATGTCCGTGTGGTGACGGAGAAAGAATACAAGTATCATCACCCCATCTCATCCGAAGGGGGTCGTAAGAGGCGACTAACGGAACAATACGCAGACGATATCACTGCGAGAGAAGGAAAACTTGAAATAAAACCCTGTACCAACCCTTCTGGCCAGTGCGGAAACAGTAGGCCAAAGCCTCCCAACATTGGGAGAGGCCTAGTCCAGCAGTGGACTGCGATGGTCTAGTTTTTTTTTGTTTGGTTACTTTTCGCAATAAAATCCGAAATTGAATTTAGTATACCCAAGACTAGGCTTTGTAGCTCAGTGGTTAGCGCACTACCCCTATAAGACTGATCGCGGTTTCAAGTCCCGTCTGAGTATTTCACTTTTTCTAATCTTAATCGATTTGAATAGTTAGTATGTATATTGATGTTACTTTATAAAATCCAAAAAATATATAATAGTAATTGTTACAATAAGCTATTATGGCATTACACATGAATGTATTTAAACTGAACCCCTTCACAATTGTGTGACTTGTTCATAATTAGGGGGGTTGATTCACTGTGCACGTGTCAGTATTCAGCTAGTTAGAATCATTGTGTATGTGTATTGTACTATGGAATTCGGCATTTAAACTAAAATTGTTCGAATTTCAGCGTTAAAAAGTCTATTCATACAGCGAGAACAATTTTTATTAGTCTGATAGGAGAAAATTGTCGGAATATAACATAATTATTTAGTCTCAAGATTTTGATCTAAGGCCTCCTTACCTGATGACTAAACAGGTAAACATGAAAGAAAATCGATACACCGTATGGGGGTAAAAAGAGTGCCTAAATATTTTACACTAGTGATCACGGACGTACTGATCATTCGTGACCAAGGTGCTTGCAACAGTGTCGAAATATCTATCAGATACTTGAAAAAACAAATATTTTCATGTCAAAGACAAAAGCAAAAAAAAAAAAATCAAAAGCAGAAAATGGGATAGTCACTTATTACCTTGACTAATGGTAGTCACTTACGACCTTGACTAATGATAGTCACTTATGACTTTGACTAATGACATGTTGACTATAGTTAAACTATTAATTGCCTCATAAATTTATTTCTTCAATCATCTTTCATTCATCCTTTCTACGTGTTCAACACCGTCCAAGCATTTCTTTCTCTCACCCGTATCTTATTCTCAACTAAAATTTCTTTACAATAACACCAAGACAATCTATACCAAAATCAGAACAAACAAAACGGTATGCGGCAATCAATAGCGATACTCCCCACTAATAAATACATGAAACATTTATACCAAGTTCAAATCAGACATAAATCGTCTCAGATCGCTATATACTCATTTGAATATTGCTAAGTGTTTTGTCATGCATACAAAATGGCGACTAATTTACATCTGCAAGGGTATTGTGTATAGGTAAATTAGTTTGATATGTAAAGGGGTACATAATTTATTTCTTGGTTTTAATCTTTCTGTGTTACTTCAGCTGAAACTTAATTATTTTAGTTAAATATGTACACACGGTAACAGAGATAAGTACACACCTCTCATCTTCTGTTCCACCGTCGGCTCAAGATGAGGCATAGGTGAATTTCGAACATCCAACATATGTCCCTGTAGCATAGTTGGTCAGAACATTCCCTCTGTAGCGCACTGCCCGCGGGTTTGAGACCCGTCGTCGATTTTCACTTTTCCGTTCCACAGACGGCCTCTGTGGCTTAGCGGTTGAACGTTCGACTGCTACGCAGGTGGCGCAGGTACAATTCCCTCTCAGTGCAAATATTTGTATATATGAATATGTATATTTGTAATGATCTGAGTGTTTCTATGTATAATATGTATGTATTTACAAAAAAAAAATGTATCTAAGTATGTTTATCCGCATTCTAGATTCCATAACACAAGCTAGTTAAGCTATGCTTACCATAGGTCTAGATAGCGTTGTGTAGAATATTGTAGATTATTTATTATTATTATTATTAATTTTTTTTGGTAAATATGACACGTCAATTGATAAAATGTCATTGTAACATGGTTTATGTATGTAATGTTGCCCCTTTATTCGAAGACTTTGCCTTCAACTTACCACCAGATGAGGCAAAGTTAGTTAATTGTTGTAGTTCTTGCATTTTTGTCATTGAATGGGGTGTATGGTTTCCATCATCATATTCGGGTCCCAAGTAAGCTTCACTTTTTGGCTGATACAACTGCTGATGAACGGACGTGACTCACCGCAGGAGTCAAGGAAATAATTTATTTCGATTTCCAATAGTGTAATCTTTGAATGCAACCGACACTATTTGTAATGATTTTTTTGTTAAATATAGAACACGTCAATTAGACTTCGCCTTGCCTGATGGTAAGCTGAAGGCAAAGTCTCAGAAAAGAGGGTCACCATTACCTACACATACCGTGTGACAATGGTGACACTCAGCTTGACGGTCTCGTCATAAGCTTTTTCACGCCCCGCTTAAAGGACCCGGGACTGTAGGAAGAGGGAAACACGTGAGCTGGTAATGAATTCCAGGCCTTAATGGTGCGACAGAGGAAAGAGTCACCGAACCGCTTGGTTCTTGATCGGATGTTTTGCACCGTGTGCGGGTGACATCTAAGACCTGCACGTGTTGTCCTGTGTAGGAAAGGGGATTTTGTACTGGAAAGATATAAAAGGAGGTTTTTATGATCAACCTCATTTCTATTGCGAGTATACTTAATTTAAAAAAGTAGGAATAGTTTATGGGTGGACGATTGTTGTTGAAAGACGAGAAAAAATAAAGAAATATTATAAGATACAATAAGATAAGATTTAATAAATTAATAAAGTAATATAATGAATGTGTAAGTAAACAAATAATAGAGAAGGTAAAGTAAGATAATTATATAATAAGAATTATAATTATTGTCAGTAGTTGTAGTCTGCATAGAAATATACTATTGTTGTGTTGGTATTAAGGATTCTTCACACTATGAAGATGATTATGAGGAAATACATATGATATTGCAAATGGAAGCTTTTATAAATAATAATAACCTTTGCAAAGATAATCAGCACCCAATTTTATTCAAGACAAAAACACTCTTTCGTTATCCATCAAATAAAACTTAGAAACCGAATTCATAGCTCATAGATCCTTTGTCTATAAATGACTGATAGGTTTTGCTGAAAGCTCCGGACCTGCGAGAGAGGTACCGGATCTCAATGAGCTTGCGGACCAGGAAATCGGATTTGTCTGGATAGAAAAACGGAACCGAGTCTAGGTGTCAACTGTTAAATATTATGTGAGGATTTGCGCGACATTTTAAAAGAAAATTGTTTTTGATTTCTTCAGTAGCGCTGTTGCGGTATTTGCTGGAGTTTTATAAAATATAGGAAATTAGATTTGATCAAAGGCAAGAAAGATAATTAAAAGAAAGTTCATAAAATTGAATGGGAAGGGGAATACTCGCAAATTGAGCTATCGAAACGTAGTGGATATTCTAAATTTTTCGTTTTCGGGTAGATGGCTCCAGGTAGTTCAGTTAGCCTACATGACGTGGTGGCAGCAAACACGGCCGTTACGCAGGAGGCGTGGGTTCGAGCCCCGCTTAGTGCAAATATTTGTATACATGAAGATAAGATGAGATAAGATAAGATAAGATAAGATAAGATAAGATAAGATGAGATGAGATGAGATGAGATGAGATGAGATGAGATGAGATGAGATGAGATGAGATGAGATGAGATGAGATGAGATGAGATGAGATGAGATGAGATGAGATGAGATGAGATGAGATGAGATGAGATGAGATGAGATGAGATGAGATGAGATGAGATGAGATGAGATAAGATTCATTTATTTGTAAAAATATTGTATAAAAGTTGTTACAAATTTGGTTGTAAGTCCATAATATTCTGCTGTCTCCAGCGTACAAATATTTGCATTGATCTGGTCGTGCATATACCAACACTTACGGCAGTCGTTACAGATAGTTTGAGCCCTAAAAAGTTCAATAACTGGTCTAACTGCAATGCTTTGATATCGCCTTCGGGTTGTGGAGTTCGTGAAGGCAGTCGCTTTACAGAAATATCTATGTTATGTCAAATCCGCAGTTAGATTGGTGAAGTGGACCCCGAGCTACGGATGCTATTGGGATTAACGCTAACAGAAAAAAGAGGCTCCACGTAACTCAGTAAGTCAGAGTTTGCATCCAAAAACTGGACTGGTCAACAGATTCAAGTACCATTCTGGATGATTTTCCACAATAATGTATACGGGAATTGACGCGATCATGGTATAGGTTATATACCTTTGATTTGCCTGACGATTCGATCAGGTTACACCGGCCGTGGTGACAGGCTGTCTGGCTCAGTATCATGGAACGCGAAAGTTTAAAAGTTAGGTTAACTATTTTTGATATAAATTTATAAGTTCTACACATTACACAAATGTACAGTCAGCAACAAAAGTTGCTGGCCAATAGTCTGACCAATTCCGTGTTCTGTATGTTTCACCAAAAATCATTCTGTCAATGCATAAAAATATTACAGAAAGTTATTGAAAAGAATTCTGAAATCCAAACTTTACAGAAAATTATTGAACCAATTGTAAAATCTCAATATTTTTTCTCACTTTCATAACACATTAAACGTAAGGGACTCCTAAAATCTGCTTGCTCTCACGCAATGCAGCATACAGCTACTTTTTTTATGAATGAAATGATTACCACAGCCCTGATCCAGCAATGCTCTATAACCATCACAATTATCCACTATATTGGTGCAAACAATCTACCACTTAAACTACTAAATACTAATAAATTCAACATTCACAGCACTAACTTATTTTACAACTACCTACACATCAATCATACAAACTACACATACACTATAAACCCCACATTAATTCGGCAGTACCAACAGCGCACAACCTACAGTGCTACCAACCGCACCTACATCAAGCCGTTAGGTACGGTGCGCAGAAAAATTGTGCGCCGCGCGTACAATGACAGCAGGTCATTTGTTAATTCGTTGAAATATGGTGGCAGGCGACGGCTATTCATTATAAGGCCGGCTCGTTTGCGCCACACGTGGAGGCTAGTAGCGTCAGCAGCGGTACAATTTAATTTAAATAAAATTTACTGCTCGATTGAGTTTCTGTTAGTACAAAATGGGAGAACGTTGTTGTGCGATTCTAATGATGGACGGATGAGCGTTTGACAGTAAAAGTGTGACTAGATTGTTGAACAAACTTGAATTTTTGTTATGACACTTTTATTGTATCTCACCAAGAATTTTGGGATTCAAATCAACCCCATATGTAAGCCGGTCCACCTGGTGATTGGCAGATGAAGGATGATTGACTTTTCTTTCTGGCGGTCAAAGGACAGACACTCCGGTAAAAGTCAAATTGTTCAGCTATGAGAAAAATGCAGCCCCAAAGAGCTTTGATACCCTCAATATAAGTGACTACGACAGCTGTATTTTTTTTAAGGCACTATAAATAGCATCAGATGCCAAAAAATCACCCAGTATTATTAATAACAGAAAATTGATTGAACAGGAGGTAGGAAACAATGGTATTCCCGTCCTAATTGAGCAGTCCGACCTGGGGAAGTACCTCCGTCCTACAAAATACCACGGACTTGACTCCCCTGGTGTTGCACACGTTTATAGGGTGCAGTAACCACTTTCCATCAGGTGAGCCGTGTGCTTGTCTGCTACCAAAGTTGTATAAAAAAAATAGTTGGCAATAGTGATTGTTGAAACACTTTTATCCGTCCTTTAGAGATATACCAACATTTTGAGGAAGTGTAATTTATATTGCAATGCATTACAATTAAGTGTAACGTTTATTTCAAAATAAATCACAACAAAATGAAAACTTTACAAAGTTTATCTGTTGACGGTACCCAGCCGGTGCATTCACTCGTGCAATGGAGTGGAATAGTGTTCGGTACGGCCATCTCCCTCTAACGTTATTAAGTTGCCTATGTCTCTCCCTGTCAGTTACACATTCACTACGTAGTATTTCACCAGGCCTATGATAGCCCCCTGACTACCTGTATTTTGAAAACCCAGGTGTATAACATTAGGGAAAAACTCTACACTTTTATAATTTTTCAAATTAATCCGTTTGGTGGTCAAACGGTTTAATTTGAAAAATTATAAATATAAATCTGCCTTTATGTAAAATGACACTTTCACGCCTGTATATCCCTAAAAGGGTAGGCAGAGGTATACGTTCGCCGGGGTGCGAGATATATATTACAGATAATCTCATCTCCAGCAATCTGCGGCCCACACAGTCGGCGTAAGTTTACCACAAGTCGGTTCAAGTCCGATGTAACCTTCCCATAACGACTCCGGTGGTGGGGGTATTCGTGGGGATTTTGCGGGCATAAAAAAAGTTAGAGGTGTACGTACACATTTCACCAACTATAATTCCGAACTCACATTGGCTTACGATGGCCCAACGTCTACAGCCAGTTCAACATGAATGTAAATACACATAACATTTCTACGATACCAAAGTCTCTCGAACGTTTCATTCTATTAAAAGCTTCCCACTTGCCAACAAATGAGAGCTAAGTTGGGCTCAGTGCAATACGATATAACTTTATAATCCACGGATATGAAGCAACATTCGATTAGACTCTGGAATTATAGACCAAGAGCCTGTTAACGGCGGACCTATTACAATAATAATATGTTTTTTTTAATACCACTTAAGTGGTAGACCAGCACACGGCCCACTTGATGGAAAGTGGTTACCGTGGACGTGTGTAACACCAGAGAAGCCACACTCGCGCTGCCGACCCTGTAAGCACATAGTCTCTGTGCCGTCAGTGTAGAAGACAAAGCAGGACAAGCCTTTAGTCTTCCCACTGACAGCACAAATTCTCCAGTGAGCTATGGCTACCCTACTCATCGCTGGGAACACAACACGAAGTTATTATAACCGCAGTATTCTGTAGGGTAGAGGTACTTCTCAAGTCAGACTGTTCAATTTGACGAAAATACTGCCGTGTCCTACCTCCAAGGTATATGTTTACCCGCATTTTAGAATTCATATAACATGCTTTAGTTTGGATCTAGATAGTGTTGTAGAATTTCGTATTTATTAATATACATTGATTTTTTATGCTACAATTAGCAAGCTGAAATGACAATTTTCTTTTGTCCTGTAAAGCACCTAGGTACGATAATATGCGCTGCTTATGTTTACCTTGAAAGTAAATCAAATCGCTTCTTTCTTCATTCCTTTACACTACCTAATTAAATATTTTTATCTACTGCGGTAAAACTACTACGGTATACTGGCGCCAAAATAAATAAATATTCCACTACAATCAAAACAACGGTAAATAGTAGACCCATAGTAAGCATAGCATAACTTGCTTGTGTTATGGAATAGGGCTAGAAAGCGGATAAACATACTTAAATACTATTTTTTATATAGAAACACCCAGACCAATGCAAATATACATATTCCTGCATACAAATATTTTCACTGACCGGGAATCGAACCTGCGAATCCCGCGTAGCAGTCGAACGTTCTACCGCTACGCCACAGTACACACTTTTGGAAACAGAACAGAAAATATGTATAGGTTTTGCTTTTATTATATTATTTGTTTTGCTCTTAGGCTAATTCGATAGATAGTTCAAAATTCTCATAGACTAGTACGAATTTATGGCTAGTAATTGATTTCAAGTGCTTATTTATATCTATATTTTAGTGTCGGTACGTTGTGTTCCCGGCAAGTAGGTTAGCCAGAGCTCACTGGAGAGTTTTTGTGCCGTTTGTGGGAAGACCAAAGGCTTGACGTGCTTTGTCTCCTACATTGACAGCACAGAAACTATTCTTACAGAGTCGGCAGCATAATTGACTCCCTGACTTTCCATCAGGAGGGCTGTGTACTTGGCTGCCACCTAACTTGTATATAAAAAACAGTCACTAAATGAATAGGAGTGGTAAATGAACCCACGGCCTTTCGAACTCAGATCCGTGCCTTATTGATTGTACCACTACTTAACATCTTATAAAAAGTATCCTTTTGATGATATTCCGGTCGCATCTGAATTTTCACCTCGAAGAGCAGGATCCGCATTTTCCAGTCTAATAGCATTCCGCGTCGGCGTCGCGCTTGGCGCACCTTCCCGTTTTCCGGGGACGAGTTGGGGACTCTGTAGTCCCCACACACCCCAGGAGAGGGCCAGATCGTGAGAGATGGCCCGGGTCGGCCGGGGTGCGAGGGATATGCCTGTCAACCAAAACGACCCACTGGCGGCGTGCATTTTAGTCGGTTCGAGTCCGACACAACCTCTTCCACCGGCTCCGGTGGGGAGGTGTCCGTGGGGATGTTGCGCACGTAAAAAAAGTCTAACAGCATTTGGCAGAACTTCAATAGTTCAGCCAAATGCTGTTCCGCCATCTGACCCCCCACAACCAATTGCCTTCATATAAACTATTATCAGAATAATTAACTACCATCTACATAAGCTACTGTTCATCCTTATCACAGGTTGTTCTGTAACCTAGCAAGGAGAACACTACTTCACCCTTCCAGCTAAGCTTAATTGCTTGTGTTACTAGTGGGGTTCACGTCGGTAGTGTAATACCCAGAATTCGAACCTGGAACTTTTCGATCGTAAGGCCGACTCCTTAACCACTAAGCTCCGGACGCTTTGTGTTTTACTATCTTAATTATGCCATTTAATTGAAGGTTCGAGTCCGACATAACCTCCACCGGCTCCGGTGGGTATCCGTGGGGATTTTGCACAGGTAAAAAAAAAAAAAACTTATTCTCAACCATAAATTTTACTTACTTACTTACTTAAACTGACGATTATGAGGAGAAATTCTGATGTACGTTGGGCCAAAATGTACAGTCGACATGATATATAGAGTTGTGATTCACTCCCATGATCCATGACAGATGATATGTGTAAAAAATTTTTATGTAAAAAACTGAAAATTGGTATTTAAATATAGTTAACTAATGAAATGAAATAACACTCAGGAGACCCTGGGGAGCTGGATGAAATAGGCCTAAAGCCTTGTAAGAATGAGGCAGAGGCATAGGCTCACTGGTGACTCTTAATCTGGATTGTTCCTGGTGCAAAGGTGGGCCATTACGATCTGGCGTGGAAAGGTGTCAAGTGAGACGGGCACCTTTGCTTCGGGAGTGATTAGCTACGGGTTATTCAATCAGCACTGACATTACATTATTTATTTAGTATTTTGGTGACATGATGCGAGTTGCAATTGTTTTTAGAATAAATTACAAAAGGAAAATTTTCCTAAATAGTTTATGTGAAGCCTTATATTGATCTTATAAAACTTATACGTATCTCTCTCTTCTTTTTAATACACATTCTATTTAGTTTAGCCATATCTTCTGTTTTTAAAACTTTACTGTCCATCCCAAGATTGCCTGATAGAAATCGCTTCACCGATAGGCCGCCCATTGTACATCATACATGCTACCTACTTGTCATAATGTAAATCTGTTGGTGTACAATATAGAATTATCTATCTAATTATTAAATTATATCATTTAGTGATGCTAAGTATATTTATTTAAACGCACTTTTCACCACGATTTTGCTGGTTAATAAGCTCCGAGTCATCTCTTCACACTCGCTAGTGTGCATACTGTTCAACAATTGTTTTAGATCGAGATTAATTAACTGGAGTGTATCTAGACCGCAGTCGTCTGCATAGTTCCTATTTGTGAGCGCGCGTGGCTACCTTTCACTAACCACCTAACTGTTTAACTACCTACAGTTCACCCATTTTGGGACTGGAGTGTTCAAGAATGCATGCATTAAGTGCACTTGATAGCATGATTTTTAACCAAAACCGATAATTCAGTATTTTTTTTGTATGTAATAGCCGTCGTTTGGGGAATGGACTGCTGGGACGATGTCTCGGGTTAATTTTTTGTATTTAGATTAAGTAGACTAAGTGCATGTTTGTAAATAGACCAAAAAAAAGAAATGCCCGCTAAGTTTCTTGCCGGAGTCTTCTCAGGTCGGGGCCGCGTTTCGAACCGGTGATTCATTTACTAAACTGATATTCATATTCGTTTTTTGTTGACGTTTTGTAAGTGCCGATATAATGGTCTATACAGAATAAAAGATTTTTGACTTTGACTTGACATTCCCAGGTTTTACCATGGCACACACTAATGACTTTTCAATGCTTTTCGAAATTATGTGTGTATTTATCGCAGGTTTATAAGTGTCCGTTTAATGGCAATAGGCTCGCCACATATTACATTAGGACCTGAACATAAACTGGCGAAATGTGGGCGCTAGCACCTATGCCTACCCCTTCGGGGATATAGGCGTGAGCTTATGTTATGTTATGTATAAGCCGCGTGGTTCCCGGCAGAGCAGAATTTGGACTAACCCATCTCTTACCATGCGGTGTCGTACAAGGCGACTAAGGGATAGGGCAGATTGACATCAGACAGATATATACAGCCCAGACTGAGTCAGATTTATAGCTTGAGTCAACAATAGCACCCCGAAGACAGCAATAGGCTCACCCCCTATTATGTGGGACTGAATTCATTGATTGGTGAAATGTGATTGTTAATTCACCTCTGCCTAATCCTCCGGGGATAAAGGCATGATAACATGTCATGTATTTTTTTGAGCACAACATACTTATTGTGTTATAGTGGAAACCTGGTGACCAGTAATACAGGTAATCTATTACCTCCAACAGGCACCAGCGATCCACAACCAGATTCTGTGTACCTTAATTTGTGCAAACACTATAATTTTGTAATTTGGTTATTGGTTCTGGCGAAATGTGGGTGCTAGCACTTGTGCCTAACCCTTCGGGGATATAGGCGTGAGTTTATGTTATGTATGTTATGTAATAATGGTTCTTCATCCCAGTTTTCATCCTAGTCCTATTTCCGGTTTAACTGCGGGTTTGGCTGATGTTCGATATTTTCCGTGAGGCGACTGCCATCTGAGCTCCACAACTCATTGGCGATGTCAAAGTTTTGCAGTTAGACCAGCTGTTCAACTTTTTAGGGCTCCAACTACATGTGTCGACTGCCATATAAGCTGGTATGGAATCCGGGACGGATAACTTAACATGCTATCCGGGGTACAAAAATACGCATATTGGAGCAGGTAGGACACGGCGGTATTTCCACCCAATTGAGCAGTACGACTGGGGAAGTACCTGCGCCCTACAGAATACCGCGGTTATAATAACTTCGTGTTGTGTTCCCGGCGGTGAGTAGGGTAGCCAGAGCTCACTGGAGAGATTTTATGCTGTCAGTGGGATGAACAAAGGCTTGTCCTACTTTGTCCTCTACACTGACGGCACAAAATCTCTGATCTAACAGGGTCGGGAGCACGGATGTAATTCCACTGGTGTTACACACGTTCATAGGTCATGGTAACCACTTTCCATCAGGTGGGCCGTGTGCTTGTCTGCCACCTAAGTTGTACAAAAAAAAAACGAAGGCTATCATATCCATACATACAAATGTTTGCACTGATCGGAAATCAAACCCGCGCCCCCTGCGTAGTAATCGCGTTCACCTATTTGGTATAAGTGTAGAATTAACAGCCGCCCCCTAGTCAAGTGGGATTGAATTTGTATAATAAAATAGACTGATCAGTGTGTACACACGTCATAAACCGATTATATAAGATAGGAAAAATCTTGAAACGGTTCAGGCAGAATCCGAACCTGCGATCTTTCCCTTATAAGGGCAATGCTATGATCACTGAGCAACTGGCTTCAGGCGAGGAAGCCATTCAAATCTTATATATATCCGTCTTACGGCGATTATCTTCTATTTATATAGGACAAGCCAACTTAATTTCACCTCGCCTGATGGTAAGCTAAAGGCAAAGTCTCAGGAAAGAGGGTCACCATTACAGACACTAAGTAATGTAACAATAGTGGCACACAGCTTGGCGGCCTCATCAGATGCTTTTTCACGCATCGCTTAAAGGCCCCGAACTGTAGGAAGAAGAAAAGGTTTAGGCGCATTAGGGCTAATTCTCATTATGGCAACCGACTCGCTAATGGACTACTTCTCATTATAGCCACTTCTCATATTGGCTACTTCTCCCTTGGGCTACTTCTCACTTGGGCTACTTCTCACTTGGGCTACTTCTCATTAGGGCTACTTCTCATTAGGGCTACTTCTCATTAGGGTTAATTCTCATTGGGGCTACTTCTCAATAAGGCACGTGTGCTGGTAATGATGATCTTAATCTTAAACAATCCTAAAAGATTCGAATAGTGTTATAACTAAATGTTTTAAAATTTCATATCGGTAGATGCCTCGCACCTTCCCCGCAAGTCGGATATATATAGGAAAATTTAGATGGCTTCAGGTGAGGTTTGGTGGCTTAATGGATGGTAGTTAAGGGATAGATCGCGGGTTCTAATCCTGCCTGAACCGATTCAAAAATTTTCCTATCTTAATCTATTTGAATAGTTAGCAAACTAAATGCTTTAAAATTTCATTCATCTGTCATTAACGTCAAAATACTTATCAATCCCATACATTTTTGACGACCTCCGTGGCGTAGCGGTAGAGCATTCGACTGCTATGCAGGGGGCGCGGGTTCGATTCCCGCTCAGTGCAAATATTTGTATGCATGAATATGTATATTTGCATTGGTCTGGGTGTTTCTATGTATAATATGTATGTATTTACGAAAAAAAGAAAGTATCTATTTTTTTATACCACTTAGTTGGCAGACAAGCACACGGCCCACCTGATGAAAAGTAGTTACCGTGGCCTATGGACGTCTGTAACACCAGAGGAGTCACAGTCGCGCTGCCAACCCTGTAAGTACAGAGTTTCTGTGCCGTCAGTAGAAGAAAAATCAGGACAAGCCTTTAGTCTTCCCACTGACGGCACAAATTCTCCAGTGAGCTCTGGCTACCCTACTCACCGCTAAGTATGTTTATCCGCATTCTAGATCCCATAACACAAGCTAGTTAAGCTATGCTTACCATGGGTCTAGATAGCGTTGTGTAGAATGTCGTGAAATATTTATTATTTATTATTATTCATTATCCTTACTAATATTATAAATGTGAAAGTAACTCAGTCTGTCTGTCTGTCTGTTACGCTTTCACGCCTAAACCACTGAACCGATTTTGCTGAAATTTGGTACAGGGGTAGATTAGATCTTGGGAAAGGACATAGGCTATGTTTTGTCGCGATAACCGACATCTACGCGGGCGGAGCCGCGGGCAAAAGCTAGTTATTAATAATTTTAGCTAGCCGACGAATTACTATTTGTCTAGAGGTGGGTGATGGGGGGAGGGGAGAGACTGAATAGTAACAGCAGGTAGCTATAACAGCTATAATTCGTACACAGGCGAAATGATAATGAGTACGGCGCTCTAGTTAACGACCGCAAACAGCGCATGGAGGCGGCAGTCGGCACGCAATCAGCGACATTTTGTTTGATTTGCAACACATATCTCGTTAACAAGCGGCCAATATTGTTACACGATGATGACTATCATTGTTCTTTATTTAAATAAACGATATTATATTCGTGTGATAAAGTTTTTAACCTTCAATGCAATATTTATAAAACAATGCTACGAACGCTGCGTTTCTTGCCGGGGTCTTCTCAGGTCGGGGCCGCATTTTGAACTGGTGGTCCATTTGCTAAACTAGTCTTTGATATTTCTTTTTATATTGACGTTTTGTAAGTGTCAATTTAATGGTCTATGCAAAATAAATGATTTTTGACTTAGACTTCAATCAGTAGCTGTTGCCTGCGGCTCCATTCGTGTGGATATTATATTTTTGGTCACATCTTTTCAACCATACTCCACCGTTTTTTAAGTTAGGAAGACCTTCCTAATAAAAATCCGTTCAACAGTCAAAAAAAATAAAATTATTTTTAGGTTCAGAATTGCAAAAACATCATAATAATTCAAAAACGAAACTTCATAATAGCATTAAATCTTAATCAATAGTATTAAAACAGAGAACGCACTGACCCTAGTTTCTCACGCGACTCTGCCCCCTTTTTATTTTGGATTAACGAAAGAATCAGCATGATAGCTCACTGTGTCCACTTTTGTTCGCTAGAGTAAACAAGTTTAACACATCGATAGAAACACGAAGGGGTTAAGCTATTGTTATAACTGCTTTATAGTGGATATTAATATAGCAGTTAATCTGATTTCTAGAAATTTCGACTGCCATAACGTATAGTGTTTAAATGGTAGATGGCTTCCACCGTCACCCCAAGATGGTTGTATAGGAGAACTTCGAATGCTCAGGGCGTGGTTCAGTAGCTCAATAGTCAGAGCATTTCCCCTGTAAGGACTTGTTCGCAGGTTCGAGTCACGTCTGAGTCGTTTCACTTTTAAACCAAATCCAATTCCAAATCGATTTGTGAAGTTACAGCATCTGATGAGGCCGCCAATCTGAGGGCCACCATTGTAACATGTCTATAATAGTGACCCTATTTCTTGAGACTTTGACAGTGGGGAATAAAAAATTGGTATCGAGAAAGATCATGACTAATTTAGTCTAAAGCAGCTTAATTTAAATTTAATTTATTATATATTAATTTATTAGATATTACATATATAATTTATTATATTTTACATATATAATTTATAGCAGCGCTTTATTTATATGTATGAATAAAAATGCGGTTAAGTGCGAGTCGTTCCATAAATTAAGCTAAATAAACCGTAATATATTTTGAATACGTAGACTTAGAAATTTGATTTTTGTTCATTTTCAAGATTTTATAGACTTGAGTATGTGGTATAAATATCAAGTTGATACCGGCACGCATTCCTGTGAAGATCTTGACAGACAGACGGACAAGGAGGTGGTCCTTTTTTTTGCAGGTGGCAGAGAAACCCACCTGATGGAAAGTGGTTACTGTGGCCTATGGACGTGTGTAACACCAGAGAAGCTACCCTCGCGCTGCCGACCCTATAAGCACAGAGTTTCTGTGCCGACAGTGTAGACGTAGGTTTCCTTTATTTCCTTTTGCGGTGCCCTAAAAACGAAAAACAACTACCAAATAATCCATCCAACACACATTTTCATCCAAAGGTTGCCTGGCAGAAATTGCATAAACCGATAAGGCCACCCTTTGTACTGCTTTTGTCTTATTATTTTCTGTAACATAAATATTGTAAATTGGCGTACAATAAAGAATATATAAATAAATAAATCCACCACAGTCCATAATTGAAACTCAGTTTAAAAATGAAACTGTCTGGAACTCGTTCAGAATTCGCAACAATGACACAAAAGCCGAGACGAGCTCGCTGTTCTGTACTGTCGGTCCCGCCTCGGCGACGCGTGCAGAGCAAACAACACTTGTGTAGTCTTGTAACCCTACCGAGTCTCGACTTAGATTGAATTAAACACGACGTCTGATTGATACCCAAGTACTGTTACTTCATTTAAATTACGGAAGGTGTAGTAGTTATGTTGTTAACTTGAAACAATTTTTTTTAAAAGTGTAAAGTAAAAGTAAAAGGAGATGGATTCGCTTTCATACATTCTTGGGCCTAAATGTAAAAAGTTGAGAGTGGCCTCAAGTGAGAGCTTATATATTAATAAACCCTGAACAATCTGCAGATTTTGAACATCAGAGAGCAGAGTTATAAGAGATTTAGTAAGTGAGGTTATGCAAGAAATTAACATTCTTGAACTATCATTTCTATGTTTTTTTTTATAGAAAGTAGTTATTTTTATTGTAAAAGATTTATATTGTACTCAGGGATAATGTGATGCTTGAGATCGACGTAATTTGACAGCCTCTGTGGCGTGGCGGTAGTGAACACGACTGCTACGCAGGAGGCGCGGGTTCGATCCCCGCTCAGTGCAAATATTTGTATGCATGAATATGGGTATTTGCATTGGTCTGGGTGTTTCTATGTATAATATGTATGTATTTACAAAAAAAAAAAAAAAGTATTTAAGTATGTTTATCCGCATTCTAGATTCCATAACACAAGCTAGTTAAGCTATGCTTACCATGGGTCTAGATAGCGTTGTGTAGAATGTTGTAGAATATTTATTTATTTATTATTTATTTAATTAGATAACAAACAACCTAACTGACAAATTACTAGTGTAAAACACACCGGGATTATCATGTTTATTGTTATTTTTTTTAGTACACCATGATCATGGCACTTGTAACAGCGGCGAAATATCAGTTGCTCAAAAATAATAAACATGGTAAATATCCTGGCGAGTTTTACACTAGTAATTTGTCAGTTTGGTTGTTTGTTATTTGATTACGTCTATAACCGACTGGACGGATATGGATGCGATTTGGTTCAGAATTCCACGAAGGTGGAGCAGCTGCTTATTAAGAATTGTAATAGATACTAGAAGACTTAAGGACTTAAGGAGGTAGGACACGACGGTAATTTCGCCCAATTGAGCAGTCCGACTGGGGAAGTACCTCCGCCCTACAGAATAACGTGGCTATAATAACTTCATGTTGTGTTCCCAGCGGTGAGTAGGGTAGCCAGAGCTCACTGGAGAATTTGTGCTATCAGTGGAAGACTAAAGGCCTGTCCTGCTTTATCTGCTACTGACGGCACAGAAACTCTGTACTTACAGGGTTGGCAGCGCGACTGTAACTCCTCTGGTGTTACAAACGTCCATAGGCCACGGTAACCACTTTCCATCAGGTGGGCCATGTGCTTGTCTGCCACGGTAAGTGGTATAACAAAAAAATAGAAAGCACATATTCTCGCTTTTCTAATTTTGTATTTAGTAGGAATCTAACTAACTAGAAACACTATGTTTACCTTTATTGTGTATGAGTTGAAGTTTTCCAGCTCTAAATACATACATATAATCACGCTTTTATCCCTGAAGGGTTATGTAGAGGTAAATTAACACCCACATTTCACCAATCATTGTTTTCGGCTCTACGTAATAGGGGGTGAGTCTATTGCCGTCTTCCGGGCGCTATTGTTGACTCGAACTCTAGATAGTATAGATAATATTTTAATTCTTTAATTTTTAAGACTAGCACCTCACAGAAACTCACCCTCTTTCATTTTTAAGGTTCCGTAACTCAAAAGGAATGAAAACGGAACCCTTATAAGATCACTTCGTTGTCTGTCTTTTTTTTTATACCACTTAGGTGGCAGACACACGGCCCACCTGATGGGAAGTGGTTACCGTGGCCTATGAATGTGTGCAACACCAGGAGCGTCACACTCGCGCTGCCGACCGTCTGTTCGTCTGTCTATGTGTTAAGACCTTTTTCTTGTACTAAACTTGAAATTCATACCACATACTCAGGTCTATAACGTCTTGAAACTGTTCAAAAATCAATCTTTGAAGACAATGCATTCAAAATATATTAAGGTTGATGTAGCTCAAGATGCGGAACCCTCAGTGCGCGAGTCCGACTCGCACTTGGCCAGCATTTTTTTATTAAAATCAGATATTTTATTAACAAAACTATCAGTGCACTTCTTTTTGAAAAAGCATAAGCCTTTAAAGCACCAGAACACAATCTCATTACACACCAATTAACATCCTACAATCAAGAATACGTCAAATCAGTTTCGTCTACGCCCCAACACTTGACTAGTTGCGAAGGCGTCGCGTCCAATTACCAGCAGGGGGATAATAAAGGGGCGATAAACTATTGCACACCCTGTCTGTTTCTTTCACGTGCACACTGGACGATTATTACGGCCAAATGACCGTCTTAAGATGGGATACGGTCTATGTGAAGAGATTGTGGCGATCTAGACACCCGGCAGCGTGTTAAGCCAAGTTCAAGTAACAGATTTGACGAGCAGCGCCGTGTGTAATATTATACGAACCATAATTGATGACTCCCTCATAATTCAAATACAATTAAACTATGAGAAGTGCGATCTAAATGAGTGCCAAGTTCAATGATCAGTCCTGAAATTTATTTATAACAACATAAAGTATATTTTCTTCTTATAATTTAGGATAATATTTTGTAGTCTAAGGTCTGACTTGGCTAGATTTCATATACGAATTATATTATAGCCTTTGCAACCTGTTATTTGTCAGTTCTTATTTTATTATTCTGAAAATTTGGGTTGCTGGTGGAAACTAGTAGAAATATAATAATTCGTATATTATGTTATCCTAAGTTATGAGAAGAAATGAAATTTAATGTTGTTATAAATAAATTTCAGGACTGATCTTTGAACTTGGCACTCAATTAGATCTCACTTTTTTTGTCGTTGAAGTCTGGTTGGCTTAGGTATATATTATAATATTGAACTTGGCTCTCATTTCACATTTATGTTTTTGATGGAATTTATAATAATTGAATAGTAAATCTTATCCATAATATGTGTTGGTATAGCAAATATTACATAATATTACGCATATTGGATTGCTTTGGCCTCATCAAGACTTGGGCTCAAGCCAACTTTACCTGCTATTTGGTATACCAGTGGATTAACAGATGAGGTACTGGCGGAGGCTTTCTTTTCAGAAGGTCAGAAGAAAAGTCAATGGTTGCTGGATCTCCAGCAACCATCGACTTTTCTTCTGACTGATAGTTTTATTTTTAAGAATAGGACAACGGAACTTTTATTTCAAAGAGTAAAATGCGGTTAACACGGGGATATTATAAGTGTACATCCTTAAAGACGTAGACAGAGATATTGTACTAACATCCGCATTACGATAATTATGTTTCTATGTCTGTAGATATATTAATAGTACTGTTGTTCGAAGCATTGTTAGATCACAGTAACCACTTACTGTCAACCAGGCTATTTGTTTGCACTCAAGTCGTCGAAAAAACTTTAACGTTTTTGTTGTCTGCTCATAACTTATCCCACACGTTCATCTTTAGATACATGGCGAGTTCCCTATTGCCATCATTATAGAAACTCATCTCCCGATATAGGGAATTGATAACTGAATCGTTACGCTCGAGAGAAGCAAACCTAGTTTAGGGACAATTTAAAAAGAAGGCCCCTTTGTTACAAAGTAGTGGATTTATGCTCCAATCATTTTAAGGAAAAAACTGTTTTATAGGTAAAATATACCTGCTTTCTTATTTTTTCATGCAAAATACGATTTAAATGTTTGTCACGAACTATGTATCTCCTCATCGAGTTTGATAGTTTTTTTTTTTTTTTTTTTTTTTTTTTATATATAGGACACGCCAACTTGACCTCACCTCGCCTGATGGTAAGCTAAAGGCAAAGTCTCAGGAAAGAGGGTCACCATTACAGACACTAAGTGCTACAATGGTGGCACTCAGCTTGGCGGCCTCATCAGATGCTTTTTCACGCCCCGCTTAAAGGCCCCGGGACTGTAGGAAGAAGGAAACACGTGTGCTGGTAATGAATTCCAGGTCTTGGTGGTGCGGCAAAGAAAAGAGTCTCCGAACCGCTTGGTTCTTGCTCGTATATTCTGCACAGTGTGAGGGTGACATCTAAGGCCTGCACGTGTTGTCCTATGTAGGAAAGGAGATGGTGGGATTAGTTGGAAGAGCTCGTCAGAACACTCACCGTGGTAGAGACGGTAAAATACAGCCAAGGAAGCAATATCTCTACGCATCTGCAAAGGCTCGAGGGTGTTCGTGACCTCAGGGTTCCCAATAATTCGGACCGCGCGTCGCTGCAACCTGTCGAGAGCATCTAGTAGGTATTTCGCGGAGCCATCCCAGAGATGCGAGCAGTATTCCACGCAGGAGCGAATTTGTGTCTTATAGAGAAGACACCGCTGCTCCGGCGTGAAAAAACGTCTCACTTTGTTTAGGAGTCCGAGTTTCCGCGAGGCTGTTTTGATGATGCTCTCGATGTAATTTCTGTTATTCAGTTTGCAGCGAATATCCATGCCTAGGATATAGAGATTGTCCTGCAGTGGAAGTGGCGTGCTCTGAAGAGTGGGAAGGGGAAGGAAAGAAGATACCTTTGCTGTGAACGCACAAGCCTGCGTCTTCTTGGCATTGAACTCGACCATGTTCTCGGAGCCCCATTGAGAAATGTGATTCAAGATCCGGTCCAGTTCAGTGACAAGAAGCTGTCTTTTTTCCACGATATCAGACTGTTTGGCCGCAGGTTGTCCGTGATAACTCCCGTGTAAGGTGCTATCGTCTGCATAGCAATGTATGCTGCCGGTGGACAGCATGTCGTTGATATGCAGAAGAAAGAGAGTGGGAGATAATACAGACCCCTGCGGTACGCCAGCATTTATTTGCAAGAACTCCGAAGCCCGTCCATCACAGAGGACGCGGATACGGCGCTCCTGCAGGAAACTAGCAATCCAATTGCACAGTCTAGGAGGCAGACCAAAGGCTGGTAGCTTGGAGAGAAGCGATTTGTGCCAGACTCTATCGAAAGCTTTGGCGATATCAAGACTAATTGCCAGTGACTCGCCGTGCTTGTCCATAGCCTCACCCCAAAGATGGGTAACGTATGCTAGAAGATCACCCGTTGACCGTTTCGGCCTGAAGCCATATTGCCGGTCATTAATTAAGGAGTGATCCTCTAGGTGACGCATGAGCTGTTTGTTAATGATGTGCTCGAAGACCTTGCACAGCACTGAGGTGACGGCTATGGGTCGATAGTTGGCTGGCTCTGAGCGATCCCCCTTCTTGGGGATCGGCTGTACATTCGCCTCTTTCCAAGCCGAAGGCACTGTACCCGAGCTGTAGGACAGTCGGTACAGCCGCGTAAGCATCGGAGACAACTCCGCTGCACATTTTTGTAAGACCACCGCTGGAATACCATCCGGGCCACTGGCTTTCCGGACATCGAGTGATTGAAGCACCGCACGAACATCGCATTGCCTGATACGTATTTCAGGCATTACGTGGTCACCATTGGGTAGTGTCGGCGGCTGTATACCGCAATCATCGACTCGGGAATTGGCCGCAAAGAGATTTACTAGCATATTGGCTTTCTCTTGCGGTCCATGGGCCAGGGATCCATCAGGGTAGCGCAGCGGTGGCAGCGAAGGCTGACAGAAGTTGGACTGCACGGCTTTGGCCAGTCGCCAGTATCCACGGCTGCCCGTGGGATGTGCCACTAGCTCTTGACCAAGCCGCGCAATGCGCAGGGCATCCGCTTTGACGTAAGCCCTCTTGCAGACCTTTGTGGCTCTGTTGTACGCCGCCTTGAAGTGGCTCACATTGGGATCGTGCGTGGCACGCGCCCTTACCCAAGCGCGATACGCGGACTGTTTTTGATCAACAGCCCTCGCACACTCGCGCCCGAACCAAGGGCGCACTCCTCGGGCACCGGTGACATCAGTGTACGGAATATAGTATTCCATACCCAGACCGATCTCACCGGCAACAGCAGTAGCACAATCCGAGGGTTTCTTACCAGTAAAGTGAATGTGATATTATTATTTGAATGGTAACCATATTCATCTTCATCAAATTGCCAATATATTCCCATATTCATCTTCACCAAATTCTAGGCATGTTCTGGATCTGAAACATTCAGAACATGCCCAGAAGTTGACCTGGGAAAATTGATGGTGGTGCTCCGTCAAACTTGCTAGCTTCTTTACAGAATCCCACAATCTGTTCCGCCCTCTGTGCTTATATATGTTTTCCATCTTTTTGGTAGTAAGTGGTTACCGTGGCCTATGGACGTGTGCAACACCAGGGGCGTTACACTCATATTGCCGATCCTAAAGAAACCTTCTAGTGCCGCTCTTGAAGAACCCCATATTGTAGGCGCATGGGAAAACAGCAGCAGGGAGTTCATTCCACAGCTTGAGTGTGCGGTGGATGAAGTTTCTTTCATACCGCACAGCGCGCACCGTCTCAGGTCGCAATGTGTAAGGATGAATTCCCTGCCTATGGCGAGAGGTGCAATGATAGAATGTAGCTGTGGGCATCATGTCAAACAATTTATTTGTACACAAACCATTTTATAGGCGGTAGAACACATACATAGCCTCAGAAGCAAAAATAGGTAGATCATGTTACCATCTCATCAGTGTGTTTATTTTTTATGTTGTTAAATTTCCCTTCTTTTTGCTTAGATACAAACAGAGTGGCTATTTGTCTCTCAGCCTAAGATTTAACATACTTATATCTTAGAAAACATATAACTCATCCAAATTTTAAGCATATATAAAGATATTCGTTTAAAAAATGTGAGGCCAATCAGAAACCCTTACAGTAAGGGAAGTGACGCGTGTAATGGGCCAGTGACAGGGTGACCGAAGTGCCCCTAGCTTTGGATCCCCGGATTAGGACCCTCGCAGCACAGGTCAGCGGAAAATTCAAGTGAAAAAATAAATGGTTTAAGCAATGAGATGGTTAAAAATTTGTAGAAAATGAAGTGATCCCATTGTGAATTTTTATTAACATTGCTGCATATGTTCTAAGTTTGATATATTTTGCACTCAATCAAAGTTACATTTCAGCTAAGCTACATTGAAATAAAAAAAATATCATCAATAAAATAAAAGTTTACGGGAATTAACGTGATCATGGTTTATTGCATTAATTCCCGTAAACATTATTGAATATCATGGTATGCGAAAGTTTTAAAGTTAAAATTGAAGGTAATCAATAAAGGTGAGAGAAATAAAGGTAAAGCCAGTAAGACCTACCTCTTTTTTTATGGTATAAGACTGAGGTGTAGTCCAGAAGTTACGTAGTCCAGAAGTTATCAAGTACGGTTACCACTTCCGATACTATTGAACTCTTTTACGCTTTTCAAGAGAACCTTCGACTGGTATATTAGAGATCGTAATTTCAATTTTTATGTTTTTTATCAAATCAATTAAGATAGAAAAAAATGTCGGTTCAGGTGGGATTCGAACCCGCGATCTTTCCCTTACAGGAGCTCTGCTGTGACCACTAAGCCATCGAACCTCGCCTGTAGCCATCTTAATTTTCTTGCAGCGACAGTGGTCTCTCAATTTGAATAGTTAGCTTACTAAATGCTTAAAAATTACATTCAAGGCCGGAGTAAAAAAATAATTTTTTTTACTCCGGCCGGTCATATTTGTCATTAGTATTCTCTTAACCAGTGCTCCCTTTCAATACAATTACATACATATGTATGCTCACGCTTATTGTCCTCACGGGTAGGTAGGGATTTCAGACCACCATATGTATCTGTCTATACATCCTTCATGAGTTTCTTCTACAGTAAAATTGTGTTTTTAAAATGTATGATTTCAAAACGAATGGTAGGAATCATTGAATTTGATTTGAAATGACTACCATCTGGTTGAGATTACAGTTCGAGGCTTCGAGGAAAATCTTTAAATCACTGATGGTGTCTTGCGATTATTTTGTATCACTTTTGCTTCATCCTTTTATTAGTAAATTTCTGTGAAAAAACTACTAGATTGGTAGAAAAACAAAGGTGGTGACGTCACGCTTAGTATGACTTCACCATCCAGCCAAACTATTCCTTCATCAAAATTCCCCTTATACCTATAAATAATCACTGGGCTCCATCGAGCCTCAAGTAAAACAGTTTTCTATTGTAATATATAGACAAATGCTCTTTTATTAATATTTATATCAACTACAAAATTCCAGTCCGCCATGAACCAACATTGCAGACATTTGTTAAGAGGGATATTTTATTAATGTATCGCTCAGTTCCATTAAAATTGGAATAAATTGGGGGAGGGATAATGTGTTTGGTAGCGATACTTCGTAAAATGCATTACCAGCCAAGCGTGATGTTGTTATTTAGTATAGTTTATTTCTTCTACCGATTTAAAATATTATATTTTACTTATACTTATATATTATAGTTTTCTTTCTCCACTTTGAACTTTTCCCCCAAATGTAGGTATTTTTTTTAAATCCGATATACACAATTTTACACCTACCTACATGTAAAAATTTTACATAACATAACATAAGCTCACGCCTATATCCCTGAAGGGGTTGGCAGAGGTGTTATCACCCACATTTCGCCAGTTTATGTTTAAGACCCAATGTAATAGGTGGCGAAGCCTATTGTCATTAATCGGGCACTTCTAAACCTGCGATCAATACACACATAACTTCGAAAAGCATCGAAAAGTCATTGGTGTGTGCCATGGTAAAACCTGGGATCGAACCCGAGACCTCGTCTCAGCAGTCCATTACCCATACCACTAGGCTACCGCGGTGTCAAAACCGTCATGCTTACAAAAATAGTCAGGTTAAAAAAAATTCTATCGAAAAGTAAAAGTGTCTTCAGACTATTTGAGGATGCCGTAAGGCGAAACCAGTCAGGTCTAATATATTTAAAAATAATGTGAAAAAGTACAAATGAGTTTCTCAATATGTGTACAAGTGTTTTATTCAATAAGTGTAGCAAGTTCCACCAAGTGCCATTAATCAGCAGTATAAACATTCTTAATAAATAGTGCGTGTGTAAGACAAAAGTGCCCGCTTGACGGCAATAGGCCCACCCCCAATTACTTGTGAATCATAGTTGGCGAAATGTGGGAAGAAGAGAAGTTTCTCTGAAAAGCAGAATAAGGTGGCTAAGGTATTAGACTGTTATCTATTTAATAATAAACTTACTGCTCATGACAAAATGTCTCGTTTTATGGCTATGGGTTTGCTTCTTATTACAAAAGACCAAAAAACTTTGTAGGCAGAATATATTGCTGCCTACCCTCTAGAGTTATTTTGCATTATAATTGGTTCTACAGTTCAGTATTTATGAGGAAATATAATAAACAGATACGGGTAAACACATAATCCTCTTTTTTTGGCTTCGCAGCACTCGGGTACATATATTTTGATTGCTGAATAGTGTTGAAAATTGCGAAAGATTCATTTTGTTTCTTTCGAAATTTTGTATCTTACCTGTATAATAATCGTACATGAACCAAAAAACAAGTTGGTCTATCATTTGAAAAATACAATACTACGTGTATTACACTTGTTTTAATCAGTGTATTTTTCATATTTTACAATCCAATAGTGATATTGAAATACTTTTCTCTTTCTACCTACGTTTGTTTATTTTGTGTCAACCGAGATGAAGATATTTTTTTGTATTCCCAACGTAAAAACGACGGGGTGTTACAAGTTTGACATGTGAGTGTGTGTGGGTTAAAAAACTTGAAAATATCCAATAATATATATCTCCAACTAGAAAGAAATGTATGAGTTAAACTGACACGACTTTGTTTTATATTGTGTAAAATTTATTTTTATTTATTTATTTATTTATTCAACTTTATGCACAGTAATTTTGTACAAAGGCGGACTTAATGCCGAAGGCATTATCTAACAGTCAACCTTAGGGTGATGCAGAGATACATTGAGGTAGATGCAGTGCACTATGTTCACTATAATAATACACACTATAATACATAAGAAATTCATACACATACTTTTAAATATATTAGGTACTTATATATATTCGTATAATATATACTTATATAATATAAACTTACCTATACTTATATAATTATACATAATGACAAAATATTTCTAACATTAAGGTTTTACACATTACTATGACTAGGGGCTACTGTAATAGAGCTGACGTACTTTGTACTTGAACGTTGCACGGTTAGTTGTCATCCGGATTTTGAGAGGAAGCGCATTCCAGAAGAGAATTGCTTGCACGAGGAAAGAAGAATGAATTAGGCTGGAACTATGAGTAGGACAGTGCAGAAGACGGTTGTCAGCTGACCGCAGATTTCTGTTGTGGTGAGAACCAAGTAGCTGAATATGAGATGATAAATAAGAGGGGACATTAGGAGTGGCTAAAATTTTATGTATCATCATCACCGGCCTCAAGCTGTATATGTACAAGATGCATACGTTTAAGACACTCAAAAAAAGAACTCAAACCTATGAAAGATTGAACCGAAGAGTCACATTGAAAAATACAGAGGCGTTTGAAAGATACACGTATTTTACTTGTCATTTTCATAGCTATTGCTGAAGTAAACACTAAAAGTACTTTTCAGAAATGAAAGCCTGCTAATATTCATACGTTATAATATCAGCTACGAACCGCCTGTGAGTTTCGTAGCGCATCTACGTAACGGTGGATCAGCGTAGCACATTCGTAGCCCTTCAATTTGTTATGTAAATGTATCTTTTGTCCGTCCGTCCGTCCGAGCGCTCCACTCTATAAATTTGTTCGAATACTGGCGAGTATTTTGTACAATTGCTGTATCTAGAGGGAATAGCTTGTAGCCGCCTGCTCGAACTGACGTCACTGGTCAAAGTCGTGAGTTAATGCCAGTGGTTAACTTTGTCTTACGCTGAGTATTCTACAGTATATTCACGGTTGTATATCTTGAAAGGGATGGGCAGACGTATCCTGACAGTTATATTGATGTTGTACGATTTTGGTATCATGTAACAGAGGTTAATTCTAGGTAATATTTTGGTTATGGTGCGGCTATTAAGTGTTTTACACAGATACACATAGGCTGTTCTCCATTTGACAATGAACATATATAGCCCTATGAATGAGTACCCGCTTGACCGCAATAGGCTCACGAAGGACTAAAATTCATAGCTGGCGCAACATGGGTGTTGTGCCTACTCTGCCGGGGATTACATGTTAGTATGTAGGTTTGTGTTTCATATACTTCTGGCTTGCCCTCTTCTACTTTGCCTACCCCTCCGGGAAATTATAACTGTGAGTCTATAAGAAACCCATGAAATACTTAAAATTATTCATTAAATATTCCTTACTTTCAAAGAAACGTATGTCTTTGAACAGAAAAATATAGCTTGCTCAGTTTTGTATTACTTAGTAGTAATGGTGATACCGCACTAGCGCGACGGCAACGGGTATAACCTTAAAACGCACTATAGCGGCACTGCAGCGTAGCGGCATGGTGCCTCGCGGCATAGTAAACTCGCGCAGCGTCGTACCGCGCCGTTGCAGTGTCGCGCTATTGCGGTATAATCTTAAAACGCACTATAGCGGCACTGCAGCGTAGTGGCATGGTGCCTCGCGGCATAGTAAACTCACACAGCGTCGTGCCGCGCCGCTACAGTGTCGCGCTATTGCGGTATAACCTTAAAACGCACTATAGCGGCACTGCAGCGTAGCGGCATGGTGCCTCGCGGCATTGAAAACTCGCGCAGCGTCGGGCCGCGCCGTTGCAGTGTCGCGCTATTGCGGTATAACCTTAAAACGCACTATAGCGGCACTGCAGCGTAGCAGCATGGTGCCTCGCGGCATAGTAAACTCGCGCAGCGTCATACCGCGCCGTTGCTGTGTCGCGCTATTACGGTATAATCTTAAAACGCACTATAGCGGCACTGCAGCGTAGTGGCATGGTGCCACGCGGCATAGTAAACTCGCACAGCGTCGTGCCGCGCCGTTGCAGTGTCGCGCTATTGCGGTATAATCTTAAAACGCACTATAGCGGCACTGCAGCGTAGTGGCATGGTGCCTCGTGGCATAGCTGACTCGCGCCGGGCCTCTGCTGTATCGCGCTAGTGCGTTATGACCGTAAAATGCACTATAGCGGTACTGCACTATAGTGCGTTTTACTTCATAAGAAACAGAAGTAAGAATATTTTTGTGACGCGCCGCGCCTCTCCGCTGCAGTGTCGCGCTAGTGTAGTTTCACCTTTACAGTACACACACAAACTTACACATAACGCTAGCTAGGCACCCTTAACCCGCTTATACCGATACAGGCCATTCCGACAATAGCCAGTTAGGGTTCGGTGGCGGCACAATTTGCATATTGAGAGCCCACCTGCCTGCAGTGTGCGATGATTCGATGACGGAATCAGTGATTTGATGATTGCTAACCTATTAAGGTGAATGCTATATTGATTATTATAATAACCTGTGTGGTGTGGCTGTTTTGATCGCTATGACTGCGTATTAAGTACTTGTTTAAATAAGTGATGGAACGGTTAAATTTTATAAACGTTTATAAGCATAAAATCTGTATACTTTTAGGTAAAAAAACTGTTATGGAAAAATCATAATAAAAAATTGATCATAATGAAAATTGTACTGAAATGTAATTTATTATGGTTTACTACGGTTTTAACTATAAGAAAATTATGAAACTGTCCGTTCTAACGGGGTCGGTAGCTCGGGTGTGACTCGTCTGATGTTGTACACGTTCATAGGTCGCGGTAACCACTTGCCATCTAGTGGAACGTGTGCTTGTCTGCCACCTAAGTTGTATATTAAAGTAATCATACGACAGACGTATTGACCAAGAATTATACATACATACATACATAAACTCACGCCTATATCCCCGAAGGGGTAGGCAGAGGTGCTAGCACCCACATTTCGCCCGTTTATGTTTAGGTCCCAATGTAATAGGTGGCGAACCTATTGCCATTAACCGGGCACTTATAAACCTGCGATAAATACCAAGAATTATAACATTGAAGAAACAAATTTCCTTTCAATTTGTCATTTTGAGTACTTTTTTTGGCAAGATCCATCTGATGCTGATCATATGTAGTTTTTTGTGAATTATATTTTTACTGCCTAATTTACTGACTTCTAATAGCGGTAATTTACCACAGACAGATACGTAATTTGGTTTCTTATGTTTCTTATGAGATACCGAATACCAGCTCATATCATACTGAATATTATATTTAAAAAAAAATTAAGTAATTAGTAGGTACATGCTAACATTTCCTATAAATTTAGTTTGGAATTCACTTTTTCTGATCTTAATGTATAATGATCATTTATATATAAGTATCATTCCAAATTACTCATAATTGCGGATAATGATGTATTCAAAATCTATTAAAAATATCCACAATATAGAAAGCGTGAAGGTACTGCTGAGGCTATATTTAGCCTCAGCAGTACTTTCACGCTTTCTATATTTATATTGCATATAAGTATAGAGTACTTATTAAAACCTCGAGTATTTGCCATGGTTTTATTCGAAAAACCATTATATTCCATGGCATAAAAACATTAATCCTTATACTGGACTCTTTTATAACTAAAAACTTCGTTAACAATATGTCCAACTACCCACAGGCATTGAAAAAAAAAGTTGTCACTTGTCAAATTAGTGACGGTTGTGATCGGCCATTTTCCCTTTTTAAATTTCGAATGCCGCATGATTGGCGACTGTTATTGAACGTGAGCTTTCATTCGGAAACGGACGGGTGCAGCTAGTATAAAGTTTGCAGTGGCATTTATTGTGTTGTTATTATAAACCTATGGTATGTATTAGTAGTAATTTTTGAACTATGTATTTTTATGTATAATTTAAACGTATAACATACATACATACATAAAATCACGCCTGTTTCCCGTAGGGGTAGGCAGATATCACGGATCTCCATTTGCTACGATCTTGACATACCTACTACTCTCGCTTCATTCACTCTCATTACATTCTTCATGTATGCTCGTCGGTTTAGAGTACTCCTGACCTGCCCCTTTTCTAAAACTTCCCCGATTTGGTCCAAGTATGTGCGCCTAGGTCTTCCACTTCTGACGGTACCAACCACTCTCGCCTCATACACCTGTTTCGTTAGTTTTCTTTCATTCATTCTTTCAACATGACCAAACCATCACTCAACATTGCTATCTCAATTCTCATCACATCACATCTTCTATCACTCCACATCGTTCTCTTATCACGCTATTTCTCACTCTATCTCTCAAGGTACAAGGTCAAGCCACACATACTTCGCAACGCATGCATTTCTACAGCATTCACTCTACTCTTATGCTTTTTCTGCCACACCCAACTTTGACTACCATACACACTTTTCGGACACTTTCCGGCTGCTCATAAAGTTGTGTAGTGCCCTATTCACTCTATTTCCAGCTATCACTCTCCTTTCAACATCTTCATGCTTTCCATCTCTCGTTAACAATGTTCCCAAATATATGAACTCATTCACTTGTTCCACTTTTTCTCCATCTATACAAATCCTACACTCTGTCACGCATTTATCTCTTTCAAAAACCATAACTTTTGTCTTACTAACATTCACTTTCATTCCTTTCCTCTCAAAAGCTTCATGCATAGTTGTTACCATCTCCTGCAACTCATCTGCCGATGACGCAAGTAAAACTTAATCATCAGCATAGAGAAGATATTTGACGAGTAATTTCTTCATTTTTAAACCACATTCTTTATCTTTCAAATCTTGCAAACGTATAACATAGTTTTAAATAAAAAATTCAACAATAAAACTAAAAAATTAATAGTGACTATTGCGTATTTCATTTTGTAAAATAATTTACAATATTCACACTATAAATTGGAAATTGAAACTATATATTATAATTATTTAATTAACCTGTGACACAATGTTTTCAATACAGTAGTACAGGTGCCAATGTTTCACTTTACAATATTTTGTCTGATCTGTATTATAATGAACGCTATATGTCCTCTTTTGTCTGTTTTAATAAATCATTCATTCATTCGTTCATTCAAAATTATTCTATTTACGTTATTACCAATCAAACAAAATGTTATCTGCTTATGTCGCAATCGGCAAAGGTCAATACCTAAGATGGAACAGAAATACCGTTAGGTATTTGATCAATGTTTGACGACTGTTTCCGATTCCAACTTATAGACGAAGTTGGATTACTAATTGTTTAAAAATGTCATTCCTAAATTCTATACATTTCTTTTTTGTACCCAGGTATATTATTTTCCATTTATTTTCATTTCATTTAATGAATTTAATGACTTATTAGATGTATCACAAAAATAACAAAGCTTAATGAATAAAATATCATTGAAAATAACAGACATTTTTAACATCAGTATAATACCATTAAATTGATACATCTACATTCCTGTTTATTTGTGTAGAAATGCAACTTTACCCACCGCGCGGCGCGGTGCACCCAAACTTTGCCTTTCTTAGCAATATTGCAACATGTATTGCCTATAATATCAAAGAGTATGCAATAGCACAGAAAAGTTATTCAAATATATTTTTCTGGAGTCGATGTTTTTATACGGTGAGTAAATGACATAGTTTATACTTTTAGTATAATTTTGAAGTGTTTAAAGACAGTATTATTATCTGTTTTGTGGTATGACTAGCTATATATGTATATATATATTTAAGTTACATCACGTACATGTTCAATGCTTTTATGAAGTTTTCTTTTTTACAATACGTAATGCAATGCAGTTCATTATATGCAAAAATATTATATGTAAAACGTAATGAAAGTGAATTACGCAGTATGAATTATTGCGTGATATATTTATATTATATTTATATGTTATATGATACACGCGTATCCATAATTATTGAAATATTGACACAATATATGTCCTACCTAATTATATGTATTTGCTTATGTAATTATTTAATACTCTTCTTTCCAGAGGCATTTTTTAACTAGGCAAAAATTACCATACCAAGCTCATCTATTCACCTGACCACTTTTAAAAAGTGCTGAGTTTTGTGCGAGCCGGCGGCGTTCGCCGTAATTCAATTTCATGAGTGGCCTACCAGGGCTCGTACGTTGAATCGTAATAAGCAAACTTTGAAACAAGTTTGATAAGCTTTCGAGGCAATTACCAAGATTAAATAGCTGCCGGTAAGGCCTTTCTTAATATATACGGTACGTTCTGATGTTAGATCTGCGTACTTAGCTTTGGTTAAGAGTTTGTACAACATATTTGTGGTTTTGGATAGGACATTGAGTGGATTGGTTATTTGCATGAGTTCGTTTGTAAAGTTTGGACATTATAGTTAATAAAGTAACTTGATTTTTATAGTATAGGTATATCTGTTTAACTGGTTCGGTATGATTGAGTAACAAACGTCCATCCATTCAATTAATCCTTCGCATTTGTTGATACTTTGAGACTCTGTACCTACTACTCGGACCATTCTAAAAAAAATCATGCTTCACCATAGCCGGCAATTGATTCTGAAACTTCACCTGCAGTCGCTACCTCTATTAGTACAGTCTATTTATACTATTTAGATTGATGGTACTACACGGAATTTGTTGTTACACATATTGAGAACTTACTTTTCTACATTATTTTTTTTTGTTATTACATAATTTTTCAACTACCCACATATGAAACATGGCTGCTTGTGGAAATGGTTTTTTTTTAACGTGTGAAAATCCACTCGTACTCGCCCCCAGTCGAGGCCAGCGGGGTGATTATGTCGGGCTCGAACCGACTAAAAACACATGCTGTCTTGGGCCATCTGTTGCCGAGGATGATCTCTCGCGTACCCCAATGAGGAATGACCATTCCTTGTCGTGCCACTGGTGGCACAAGTTGGTGGCACGACGAGGATAAATCCAACTGACTCACGGCCATAGAAGACCCCATCGGGTGTGGGGTAACGGCGTCCCCATATTTCCCCAGAAAAAGGCGGAGGGGGACTAATCGCGCCGCCGTCTCGGCCTGCTGCTGCTAGAGTTACAGAGGGTTCCACCTGTCACCCCCAGGCATGGTTATAAAAGAATGTTTTTAAATGTCAGTGTTAACTTTTGAGGATGCTGTAAGGCGAAACCCGTCAATAATAAATGAAAAATACTGTGGAAAAGTTCAAGTGCGTTCTCAATATGTGTACTAGTATAGTCGTTTAGGACTAAACTGTCGTTATTATTTTTTGAGTACTGTCGCGCTCAACTACCCTTAAATACAAACAGTAGACAACACAATCAGCGAGAGCCAGGATGTCCCCTAGGAAGCCAATTAGTGGCTGCCGGCCCTAACAAGCTGTCAAACTTTTTATGTGCCACCCTTTGTTTGTCGTCCACAACTGGCCAATAATAGCAATACTTTCGTATTTTTCATTGTTTCCACAGGTACAGACGTTGACGTAAATGCTTAGAACAATAGGGGTTCGCTTTCATAATATTTTTTTAAGGCGAAGAAGATCGGTTTTGACTAGCAAAGTATCCAAAATGATCCCATTTATTATTATTATTTAAATCGATAAAACAGTTTGGTCTTAATAGCATTAAAAGGTATTAAGATCATTTTGAGTATTTTGCTAGCTATGCAAGATCGATCTGATGCTGTCTGTACAGATAAGCATTTGGGTGGAAGAGGATGAAAACTGGCAGCCTGTCTTTGGTGGCCTAGTGTCTCTGGAGTAAGAGTCTCTTGTAGGAAGTATAAATATGTCTATTTGCATTGTTTGAGTATTTGGATGTAATATGTATGTATTTACAATTGAAAATGTGTATAAGAGTGTTAGATAGTTAAGTTATGCTTACTTAAGGTCCTCGTATGTTATGATATTTTTATATCGCGATGCAGGATCTGTTAGAGAATAGTTCACTTTATCAAAACTAGATGGCGCTAAGTGTTATATTGTATCAAAACAGTCATAATATATCAAAGCAGTATTGTAGCATTCCAATACGGGGTTCTTCAAGATTGGCATCAGATGGTTTCGAGAGCATGAGTGTGACACTACTGGTGTTGCATACGATCAAGACCGAGGGACTTGAGCTCGTCAGTCACCTAAGTGGGATGAAGAAAGTATTCAAAGAGGGTCGAACAACAACATATAGTGCTTTTGAACATCAGCTTTCTTCGATATACCAAATTTTCTTCCCAATTTCAATCAAATATAATAAATCAAATTATCAGAAACGCTACCGGAGCGCAAAAGGCTCTTCAAACAAATGATACCGAACTGACACAGAATCGGCTTCGTCGAATAATGCCTGTTCAAATACAGATTCATAGATGGGGAAATATTTGGTGCAGAGAGGAACTCTTGAAAGGTTTGACATTTGTAGAATACATATAAGTCTTATGTCATTAACATGATTTTATTTGTGGGTATACCAACCACCAACACACTCGTGACACTCTTTCCTGAGACTGCCTACAGCTTACTATCAGGCGAGGTGAAGTCAAAATGGCGAGTCCTATATTGGTGGCGCGATTCTCATGCCACCTGAGCTAGTGGACTGTATTTTGCGGGGGGTGAAGCTAAATGTTTCATATGACACTTTACACAACAAACAAGATAGATGATCGGGTTGCCGCGGAGGTGGTTTAGGCAGTGAATGCAACCCAAGAAAGTAGGAGAGGATGCACTAACCTTTATGACGCCACGTGCTGTCGGCGCCGGTGCACCGGTCTTCTCTTCCTGGCTCAGGAGCTGCTGCCCACATCACTAAATCACTTGAGGGACACACGAGAGGCACAATCCGATCAGTAAAGGTCTATGAAAGCGGTTAAAATCCAACGAACATTATTAATTTCTGAGAGTCGCGCGCGCCGCCGCCATTGCTGATTGCTAGTTCAAACGGAAGTCAAGATGCGGCTATTTTGACAATTGAGCGGGGCGAAAACTATTGCTATCTCACTTTAAAGGTAGTGCGGGAGGGAGATGGGTATAGGGAGCGTGTGTTCAGTGTCAACCAATTGAGAGACGATTTGAATTTACTACTACTGGCGCAACTCACGCCTATATCCCCGAAAGGGTAGGCAGAGGTGCTGGCACCCATATTTCGCCAGTTTATGTTTAGGTGCTAATGTAATAGGTGGCGAGCTCATTGTCATTAACCGGACAGTTATAAGCCCGCGATAAGTACACACATAACTTCGAAAAGCATCGAATAGTCATTGGTGTGTGCCATGGTAAAATCTGGGATCGAACCCGAGACCTCGTCTCAGCAGTCACCTAAAACATACGTAACAGTAATTTTTAATCACTATCTGTATAATTTTGAAGCGTCAGTAGCGTGGTTAAGGAGTCGGCCTTACGCTCGAGAGATCCCGGTTTCGAATATCATTACACTACTGACGTGAACCCACTCCTAGAACACACACACACGGCCCACCTGATGGAAAGTGGTTACCGTGGCCTATGGACGTGTGTAACACCAGAGAAGCCACACTCGCGCTGCCCACCCTGTAAGCACAGAGTTTCTGCGCCGTCAGTGTAGAAGACAAAGCAGGACAAGCCTTTAGTCTTCCCACTGACAGCACAAATTCTCATAATAATGTTACGACTGACGTCGATATCTCGAAAACTAATAATTGAATCTTCAAGAAATGAAAAAACCCATTGTTAGTGACGAGGTACTCTACCGATTGGCATAGAAAAATCTAGAATCATCAACTAAAAGTCACAACCTACCTACGAGTAGCTACTGAATAAAAACAAACAATAGGTAAATATCGAGAATGAACGCGAAGGTCAGCGACGGCGGCAACATCAAAGGAGAGTAGGTATTTATCGCTCGCGAACTTTCTAGATGATTCGACTCTCCTAATTGGGGGTATAAAAACACGCTCGCATAGCTACACATTTGATTCTGTCTTTGAGATCGATAACGAACACAACGAGCCTAAGCGACCGAAGAAGATTCTACCTGCGACCTGAGCAACGACTGTGGACTACTGTGAACTACTGAGCGACTGGAACTGTTGAAGAGTACTGTGTGTACTAGTGATTAAATTGTTTAGTTTGTGGTGAGCTAATAAATCTCTTCGTTGAGTAAACGGCATTTAATTGTACCCCGTGCACGTAACAATAATATTAAAAAAATTGTTAAGTATTGTGCGACTAATTCGCAGTCGTTCGCGAGTTATCGCTGGGTGTCGCGTCGAGTAATTTATTGCCACACGATTGTACGCAAGAAGCGGTAATCTTAATACGCGTTTAATACTTCGAGCGGCTCTTATTGAGGTTACGGTGATTTTGGTGGAATTGGGTTACTGAAATGTGGGATATTTTGTTGTAGAGATTATTTTTGTGTAAATTTCGAGATGGTGCCTTCACGAGGTGGCCTTCGTGAAGCACATTTGGTCGGATAATAATAATATGTGTAACCTTTTTTTGGAAGATTATTTATAAATTGCGTTATTTAAAACTATCGCGGTGAGGTGTGTCGCTTGTCTAACCGTTAATAATAAAAGTAATGGTGGGTAGGCGCACAAAAAATGTTCTCCGCATACCTCTCGACGCTCGCAAGCTAGTCAAGTCGTGACTACGGGTGCTGTAACGCATCCGAAACGTAATAATAGTAAGCTCCATGATATAATCGCAAAAAATCCCGAATCGTTGTATGATTATAAATTTTGTGCTTATCAAGCTGCTGTACCGTTGGAACCATATATTATAACACTTAGGTGGCTAGCAAGCACTCGGCCCACCTGATGGAAAGTGGTTACCGTGGCCAATAGACGTGGCCAACACAAAGTTATAATGCCCGCAGTATTCTGTAGAGCGGAGGTACATTTCACCAATCATTAAATTCGGTCCCATGGAATAGGGGGTGAGCCTATTGTTATCTTCAAGGCACTATTGTTGACTCGAGCTAAGTATCTGAGTCTGAGTCACTGTGAATGAGGAAGCAATTGTGACAAAACAATCCACGTGCCCAAGGACCTCATTTGTCTTTCGGTAGGTGCAAGATACGTGTCCAGAGATTTTCATGTGTTATGACATCTATTTAGTTTTAATGGAATTTATCAAAATTTATTTTTTATTATTCGATTATTAACTCTTTAATAGTCGTTTCAGCAGCACAGTCTATGGCCGGAGGGAGGCTGCGACTAAATTTCTTCAGTGAAAACCTATCGCACTATACTGATAATACAATGTGCTAACACGGTTTATATTAAATTTAAATTATATTAAATCATCAATCATTCACACTTTTTTATTCTAATATATTTATTTATTTTAAACTTTATGCACAAATCCATAGGAAAACTTAATGCCACAGGCATTTTACTAGTGTAAAACTCGCCGGAATATGTACCATGTTTATTATTAATGTCGAGCAACCGATATTTCGGCGCTATTCCAAGCGCCATGATTACGGTGTACTGCCGTATGCCGAGCTAGTTGTTATTGGGAAGACCAGATCGGTCTACCCTCTTCCGCTCTTCCAGCGAGTTTTACACTAGTAATGTGAATGACCATGTAAGTCTCAAATCATGCCACAGGCAATCGGTGCAAAATCGGTGGGAGGCTATAGCGGCACACTGGTCATGGTGGAGGAACACCGTGCACACCAAGAGAAAGGAGCTTTATGCAAAACGAGACAAGCTCAAGGCCCGTCCACCTGCGGCCATACATTACAATTACGTCGGAGGAGTGCCGATTTGTAGCATCTGTGGTATGCGCTTCAAAGATAGGCTATGCCAGTCACCTGAGAGCACACCAACGAAGCTCCCATTAATCAGAAGCAACACGTGTAGGGCTTAGATGTCATCTTCACACTGTGCAGAATATTCACCATGAACTGGAATTCATTACCAGCACACGTGTTTCGTTCTGCCTATAGTCCTGGGTCCTTTAAGCGGGGCGTGAAAAAGCATCTGATGAGGCCGCCAAGGTCTCAAGTCTATAATGGTGACCCCCTTCCCTGAGGCTTTGCCTTTAGCTTACCATTAGGCAAGGTGAAGACAAGTTGGCGTGTCCTAGATAAAAAAAAAGCCTGTCGTTGTGCCCGAACTCGGTCTGGAGAGAGTAAAATATAAATGATTAATAATTTTTACACAAAATCACTTTAAAAACAGTTTAATTCCACAGTCCTTACGTCTATTAAAAGCTTTACAAATAAAACTGTGTATTAAATGGTTCCAATTGGCGCCAATAGTGAACGTTTCCCTGCTTTATCGAGTTGTCGAGAAATTAAATCGTTATTAATTTGCTCGATGAAGGGTGGCGGCCGATCGAGACTTGAATACATAAATACCGAGTTGATAACCACGTCCGCAGCATTACTGCATTTAAATACACTGTGTATTTTAATGTTTTTGAGTGAATTTATTATTGTGCAGCTTTATTAGCCGTCCCACTGCGGTGTCACCTCCAGCTTCTAAGTCTTATAAGACATAATAATCTCGTATCGATTAAGATATAGGAAAAGTAAATCAGTTCAGGCGGGATTCGAACCCGCGATCTTTCCCTTACAGGGGGAACGCTCTGACCACTCAACCATCCGGCTCGAAGGACCAATTGTTGGGACTTTGGGTGATGTCGTAATTATATCGACAATAATGAACAGTGGACTGTAATATTTTATATTTGTTTATAAACGTAATAAAAACACATCAACTCGGTCTGGATGTACTGCGCGGGTCGTGCGCGCCGCTCCGTGATCAAGTGACGAGGCTCCGATCCGTGCCCCCTGCGCCCTTCGCCGTGTCGTTTGCCGCGTAGCTCGTTGCACACGTGCCTCGCGCGTGAACATTCATGTTTATGATTACTGCTACGCTTCCTTGAGTAGTAGCGTGATGACAACATATAATCATCTTCGATACATGTTCGAACATGTAAAGCATAGGAACGAAAGTAATGTCGCAAGGAAGACAGTCTACGGAAGTGGATGACTACAAGGGGCGAGGCAGACAGACTGAGATTAGAGACGGATACACTGCGTGAAAGATGATACGGTGAGGAAGTGAGTGAATATTGAAACTATTGCAATCAGAGATGAATAGAAAAAACATGCATGTTTCACCAACTTCAAATAAAAATAGGGTAAAAGCACAGGGATGATGACAATGACGCAGTTTTATGTTAACAATTAATTTTAACTTACACTTTTACGCAACTTTATTCTGCTCTTTTCCATTAGAACTTTTTGAGGAGGCAGGACATGACGGCACTTTGAGCAGTTTTTTTTGAGCAGTTCGACTGGGGCAGTATCTCCACCCTACATAATGTCACGGCTATAATAACCTTGTGTTGTGTTCCCGGCGGTGAGTAGGGTAGCCAGAGCTCACTGGAGGGATTTTGCGCTGTCAGTGGGTAGACTAAAGACTAGTCCTGATTGTGTCTTCTGCACTGACGGCATAGAAACTCTCTATTCTTACAGGGTCGGAAGCACGGCTGTGACTCCCTTGGTGTTGCTCACGTTCACATGTCACGGTAACCACTTTCCATCAGGAGGGCCATGTGCTTGTCTGCCTTTTGAAAAGGTCATTAGGTGTCTCAGTTTGCAGATGAGGTTGAGTTTTTATGCACATTGTTAATATATTGTTGTTATTTTAGTTAATATTTCTGATTATTCATTATGCCTTCATGTTTTTAATGCTATTGAAAGTTATTTTGTGGAATTGTTTATACTGAATACTAAAAGACCTCAGTGATGACTTCATACACCAATTTCAACATAAATCTAGAGTATATAAACTATCATGGTCACTGACATCAGTATCAGAATAAACGGGATATTTACCATGTTTCACTATTTTGAGCTTCCGATACAGTACAGGAAACCCACTCACACTGACCGCTACCTGCATGCCGACTCACATCATCATCCGCGCCATCTGAATTCGGTAGTGACGTCGCTTACTGACCGCGCATATAGTTTATGTGACGAGGAACATTTACAGGAAGAATTGAAGCACATAAGCGGCGTTCTACAAAAGAATGGATACAATGGACGGATAAGACCACCAAGACTCACCACAAATAAACCCCGGAACTATAAGGTGGAAAGACAGCCAGCCTTTTTACCCTACATCAAAGGAGTGACAGATAAGATCGCTAACATCCTGAAGAAGGTATCTGTCAAAACTATATTCACTCCTTTTAAAAAGCTGTCGCAATGCCTGCGCTCACCCAAAGATGGCTCCCCATTGGACAGACCGGGAGTGTACAAGATTGACTGTAGCTGTGGCAGTTCTTATATAGGACAAACAAAAAGAACGGTTACATGCCGAATCAAGGAACACATCAGGGCAGTCAAAAACAATGAACCGCATAAATCTGCAATCGCTCAACATTTATTGGAGTCCGGTACGAACCACTGGATCGAACTACATAACCCTCAGATGCTTTCGACAGAACGCCACTATATACCAAGACTGGTTAGGGAAGCAATTGAAATAAAAAAGTATAAAAATTTCAATCGTGAGGATGGGTTTCAACTGCCGAACGTCTGGCATCCAGTGGTCCGTCTTTGCAAAAACAACCGGGAACAAGCTAAAACAAAATCGCGAGTGGATACAGTGAGCATCGTATGTCGTGAACGTGATCGAGATCGGGTTCGAGTTTGTAGTGAGAGTGAAACCAATAGTAGTGCAGATACGCGTAGTAAAAGAACTCGAAAGAGGGTAGATCGATATGATTACTCCTAGAAGAAAAAACTTTTTCTTAGTTCACCGCCACTACTCCAGTTCCTCCGTGATCATGGTGCTTGCAACAGCGCCGAAATATCGGAAGCTCAAAATAGTGAAACATGGTAAATATCCCGTTTATTCTGATACTGAAATCTAGAGTATACTTTGATCCCACTATGTCATCTCAAATTCTCACTAAGAATTTAACATACACACACAAGCAAGCAAATGAAAGTTGTTTAAACAAACTAACCACAGACGCCATCGCTCCAGGCTGTATGCAAATATCTGTGCCGCACAATGATGAAGACAACTTGTGTCATTACACATGTTACACTATGCCTCGCTTTGTACATGAAAATCAGAATTATGCATTGTGTGATTGTCGCGGGAGAACTTGGGTGAGTAATTTGTCTTGAGTTCAATTGTTTTGATAACGTTATAATAGTTGTGTGAATCTAAGAAATTGTGGAACTCAGATTTTGAATCTGACAGTTTAGAATGTATTTCACTAATGATAGTAAAATCCAAAAGAAGTAAAAAAGAATAGAGGTAGGACACGACGGTATTTCCGTCCAATTGAGCAGTCCGACTGGGGAAGTACCTCAGCCCTACAGAAAACCGATAATAACCTCGTGTTGTGTCGTGTGATGAGAGGGTAGCCAGAGCTCACTGGAGAGTTTTTATACTGTCAGTGGGAAGACCAAAAGATTGTCCTGTTTTGCCTTTTACACGGACGGCACAGAAACTCTTGTGCTCACAGGGTTGGCAGCGCAAATGTGATTCCATTGGTGTTGCATACGTTCATAGACCACGGTAACCACTTTGTGGGCCGTGTGCTTGTCTGCCAACCAAGTGGTGTGAAAAAATAGGCTAGAAGTAGTATATATAACAGTTAAAAAGGCAATAAACCGTCTCGCACTAAACAGTATGAGGTTTTTTTACTCTGCCACACGATAAATAGTTGGAGTGCTCTGCCCGCGCACGTGTTTCCCTCTATAAGATGAGGTCAGTTCCAGGTTCTTCAAGTGGAGCGTGAAAAAGCATCTATCACGGCGACCACCATTTTATGGCCAATCGTATCTGAAATGGTGATGAATATCTTCTGGTCTGCACCTCAGCTGTTTTCAATCTGGCAAGTTGCAGTAAATTGATGGACCAAATTTAATATATAAAATATATTCTGTATATGGAGACTCACCTAGATGTTTGGTCAAGATCTTAGCGGACGAAGTTGGAAGGTGTGATGGCAGTCACTTTTGCAAAAACCAAAATAAATCAAATGAAGCGGAAGAGCAGTAGAGCGGTTTCCAGGTTTCAGATTTTCAAGTTCCCCGCTATTTTTATTATATTACTTTTACCCTTAATGAACATAACCCTAAAAGGCGTATACGAATATATCTAATGGAATAGTTGAACCAATTTTATCACACTAAAAGATATCCAGGATGTGTTAAAATTACATACTAACAATTACAATCAGAGCGTTCCCGGGACAATAGCAACAGAGCTGATTATATGAAGTGTCCAGATATGTGGGTAGTTTCATTTTATTTGTGCTATCGCATCGAACCTGCACTCAATACAGTCTCATTACCGGGACGGTTCAATTTCACCGGATCACCGGGGGCGTTACCGTAATGATAATAGGTCTGAGTCGAGCGATTCAAACGATTTTAAACTTTATTGTATGATTTAGCATGCAAGTTGTTTGTTTGTTTTGTTAGTTAAGTTCCAATTTGAGTATGTGAATTAGGTGCATTTTTAAGTGTATGTTTAGAACTGTGTTATGTAAACGAAACTTCCTATATGTATGCATTGGTTTTGAAAACGAACAAAAATAAAAACTGTTTGGTTTTCCCCATAGCCAGAATGAATGTTTTGAATAAAAAAAAACATAGTAAAGAATCTAATTTTGGATTGAAAAAAGATTGTTGAAATCTTACATGATGACTAGTGATATTTTAGTCCAAGCCGTCGTGATTTGTATATGGCAGTGTAACTACGGTTCACAAAGGTATTTTATTTATTATACACCTTATTGTACACCAAGTAAAAAATACATAATTAAAATCTATAAACTACAGAAACAGCACAATGGGCAGCGTTATCGCTCTTAACGATTTGTGCCAGGTAACCTTTAAATGGCTATTACGGTTGTAGGATTTAATGATGGGTAGTTATTTCAGCGTTATCTGATAATCTAAATATCGATATCTTTCTAATCTAAATATCTGATAATAGGTAGTCAGAGCTTACAGGAGAGTTTTTGTGCAGTCTGTGGAAAGGCTTAAGGCTTGTCCTGATTTTGCGTTCTGCACAGTTCTCTGTTCTTTCATCGTCGGCAGCATGTGTGTGACTCCCCTGGTGTTACATACGTTCATAGGTCACGGTGACCACTTTCCATCAGGTGGACTGTGTATCTGCCTGCCACCTAAATTGTATTCCAAAATAGACATATTTAAATTTTTTACACACTTTGTGACTTTGAAAATTCACTAATTTGACTAGACTCTTATTACTAAAAGTCAAAATGGTAAGTTATAATGAAACTTGTATGAACTGTTTATATTGACGTCATAATACTTATTAATCATATCATTTACTATTGTAGGTTAGGTGGATTATTAAAAATAAATTAAAAATATAAAATAATAGCCCACGTAACTTTTACCGCTCTTAATTTAATGAATTCTGTTAAATAATTTATTTTAGCTTAAGGAAAATACCCAATCCGTAGCAGAAATCCAAAACAATCTTTAACTTGACATGCTACTTCACAATTAATTCATGAGTAAGCCTCGAACGGCCGTCCTGTACATCTTAAACTGTATAAACAGCACTGTAATATCCTTGAGCGCAAACCTCCGTGAACAGGTACGCAGTGCCGAATTCTATGCGCCCAATCCAGACACCCCAAGATCGGATTTGAATTCTCAAGTAGCTTAACATTAACATAATCCCGTATTTTGTATCTTTAAGTTCTCGCTGCATTATTTGCAGCTGAGATCTTGGGGACATCGATCTGTGTAAACGGAAATGTGAGATATCTTACTAGTAAATTAATAAGTAGGTAATATTATAAATCAAAATCAAAATCAAAATCAAAATCAAAATTCATTTATTTGCATCATTCAATTAATTCAATGTTCAATGTTTGGTGGCGCGATTGGCCACGTGAGCTAGTGGACTGTATTCTGCGGGGATGAAGTTAACTGTTCCATTGACGCTTTACACACAAACAAGACAGGTGATCGGGTTGCCGCGGATGTGATTAGGCATTGAATGCAACCCGAGAAATTAGGAGAGGATGCACTAACCTTTACTACGCCACGTGCTGTTTTGTCATTTGCTGGCTGGGCCGTTGCACCGATCTTCTCTTCCTGGCTCAGGAGCTGCTGTCCACATCACTAAATCACTTGAGGGACACACGAGAGGCACAATCCGATCGGTAAGGGTCTATGAAAGCGGTTAAAATACAACAAATATTATTCATTTCTGAGAGACGCGCGCGCGGTCCGCCATTGCGCTGGCTAGTTCAAAGCGGGACTGAATAAGCGTCTATATTTGACAATTGGCGGGCGAAAACTATTGCTATCTTTCACTTAGAGGTAGTGCGGGAGGGAGATGGGTACAGGGAATGTGTGCCCAGCGTCAACCAATTGAGATTACTACTATTGAGCAAAAAAATACAAATTCTACTATCGGCGCAACCATTCCCCCCGGCTTGAAGGGTTACCTTCAAAACGAAAAATGCGGAACAAATCTAAAGTCTAATCTAAATCTAGGTTTGGGAAATAACAACTAAAATATAAACCTAGATTTGAACTCGTGCCTACTGCTGGCTAGGCAGAGGGCAGAGGCGAACAACCGGGCGCAGATACGATCCGGTTGCGGTTTTAACCCGTACAACACGAGTTATCCCGCGGGAATCGGGAAAACTTCCTCTACTACTCCTAGAGGCCAATGCGAAGGAGGCGCATTCCCAGTCATAAGGACTACCACCGTACCTACAGTAATTGGGTTAGATGGAGTATTCCATTTTTGACGCGACTGCAGCGTGTGCAAACAATCGGTTCTCCAACGATTCCAAAACGATTGGACTAATTTATCTAAAAGAGCGTGACGAGTTAGAAGGTGCATTCTATCGTCATTAACATCTATTGCGGGCAAATATTTTGCGTACTTAAATCACCGGTCAACTCTATATGACCGCGCGTAGATAAAATTCTCAAAAATCGGCCTACATAAACAACACAACGCAACAGTCTCGACCAAGACGAGACGCGATTAGCCAACAACAAAATAAGGGACTCTTCACGCGGGACCGATACAACAAGCGAGTGCTTCTTCTCCTCGGGTGGTTCGGAAACCGTAGTGGGATTGAATTGACTAACTGGCCACTTATCTAACGCGGCATGAATCCAGGACGGTCCACTAAACCATAACGGGTGATCTAAAATTTGCGAAGGAAGCAATCCACGAGAGAGACAATCGGCTGGGTTGTCGGTGCCAGCAACGTGAAAGAGATTATGTGGCGCTAATTCAGATTGAATTTTTGCCACTCTATTAGCGACGAATGTGTCCCAACGATGGGGCGAAGAGTGGGCCCAACACAAAGCGACTGTTGAGTCCTAAAAAGCTAAAATTCTACTAATATTAATGCGAAAATTTACAATTATGTCAAATAAATTACCTTAAAGATTTTGACCACAATACAAAATGTCATTAAGCGACACGGAAGTGCTAGTCTTAGCACTGCCATCCAAAACTACGCGGAGTTTAGTAGTAAGCTTATCTTCTCTAATAACTCCGTGGTGCGGGATAATGTACGAAGGCTGGGTCTCGTCAGTGTCCGCAGGCGCAGGTGAGATGCAACCTTTATCTAAATATTCGTTAACAACCTCATCACAGGCCCGCTTCAACTTTGGAGACGCCTGCATCTTTCGTTCTAAACAAAGAAAGCGTTTTTCAGCGGATACACGGGAGTCACCGAGCGAAAAAATATCTCCCTTGAAAGGGAGCGCGACAACATAACGACCCTGCTCATCACGAGTAGTCGTGCGACAACAAATCTCCTCAGCCATCTTGTCATCAGGGCTTAGGATAGGTGGGACATTGACCTCTTCAATTTCCCAAAACTTGCGGATGGTAGACTCCAGTGGCGGCTCGACGGTGCAACAGAACGAAGCAGTCGAGTGACTAAAACTATCTATAGAAGCGGGTGCGGAACCAATTATAACAAAACCAAGAACTGTTTCCAGTGCGTGCGGAGCGGGGTACGTCGGTCCCCCTTGAACCTTACGTGATAACTGGAGGTGCGGGAGAATCGAAGCGCCGATCAATATATCGACGACTCCAGGAACAGCGTAAGTCTCATCTGCTAAAGGCAAGTCTTTAAATTTCGTTAATAAAGACGTGTCAACCGGGACGGTAGGCAACTGTTCAGTTATTTTATCTATAACGAGCGAATCCATGTCAAACCAAATATTATTATTAAAACGAGATCCAAACCTTGTTCTAACGGTGCCATGAACAGCTGACTGTAAGCCTCCAAAACCCTTCACCACTGAGCGGGTTGAACGCTTATTAACATTGAAACCAAGACGTTGACAACAATCTTGAGTAATAAAATTACTTTGCGAAGCGCCATCTAATAGCGCTCGAACAATGCGCGGCTTACCCAATGCATCAACAATAACAACGCGAGCAGTCGCGAGACACACAGTAGTGAGCGCGGCACTAGCTGAGACCGAACACAAGGTGACGTCACTCGCAGCGGTCACCGGGCGGGCCGGAGCGCGCGCGAGCGCGGGCTGCGGCTGCGGCGCAGGCTGCCGTGTGTCACCGCTCGACGAGCCAACTGTGCTCACATTGGATGCGGCATTACTATTCTCAAAATGAAGTAAAGTGTGGTGTCTCGCTTGACATTTGCGACAACCATTTCTACTATTACATAAAACAACGCGGTGTTTAGTACCGAGACAATTAAAACAAAAATTATTAGCGCGAACAAATTTATAACGATCACTAGGCGACAATTTTAGGAAACCAGGACACTTGTACAATTGCGAATGATGAGTATTACACAAAGAGCAAACAGGTGATTGTACATGTGCTGGTGCGGTATTAACATAAGTATGAGTTGACCTCAGTGACCTCGATGAGGCATCTATTTTGCGTTCAGAAGTAACAACCTTCTTCGCGCCTTCATGTTTCGATGAAGAGCGTTGCAATACTTTTATATGCTCGCGAGCAAAACTTTCTAAGTCTTCGAACTTAGGAATTTTATTGCCGCGATGATCCGACTCAAATAAACGAATGGTTTCGGAATCTAATTTCTTTAAACCCATATACAAAAATAAGAAGTCGCAGAGGTCATCGATCTTTAGGTTCTTTACGGCGCGAACAGATGATGCGAAAGTATCTAGAAACTTCTCTAAGTTTTGATCGTTACATGCCGTAATAGATTTCAAGTCAAACATCTGATCCAAATATGCGTTAGCTACCGATCTTTTATCCTCATACTTAGCTTTCAAAGTATTTAAAATTAAATTATAATTTTCGGCTCTAAACGTAATTCCAGCGCAAACGGTTATAGCTTTACCAGTCAATTTTTCAACGAGATAATGCAATTTTTCGTGATCTGTCAACGAAACGTTCTTATCTATTGTATTCTCAAAACTATCTATAAACAAACACCAATTGCGAATGTTACCATCAAATTCGGGTATTTGAATTGGTGGCAACTTAAGTCGGTCGCGAGTGGGGTTGGGTCGGTCAGACGGTTTCTCCAAACTCCTAGCGACGCGTTTGATACGACAATACAAATCGTCAAACGACGACAAGGCCTGATAACTCACTGAGTAATCGGGATTTAAATTTAACTCTAAAACGTTGATGTCATGTACTAAAGACTCGAAATCCGCGCGCAGACTATCCAAGTTTTCTATAGAACACAAGAACGAATCTCTAATAGCCAAATCAGAGGTTTTAAGTGCATTATCACAAATCGATTGTACGCGAGAGTAAATCATTTCTCTTTTAGCGTATAAAAGTTTCAATTGAACTTTACTATCGGTACTACCAACCTTTGGGGGCATGTTTACAATTAAATATCAAACTAAAGTGCGGTAAACAACAAATGAGATGACTTAATCTTAGCGGTATAGTACAGCGACGCGGCGCGAACGATATCCCGTAGGTAGGTAGGTACTTATAACTGCCAGTGCAAGCTTGAACTAACGCGCATAGCAACAAGATCGTACCTACGCGATGGTCGCTGTCTAGGTTCAACTATTATTTCAGGGATTAAGTATTGCGTAATATCTATTCAAATTAAAATACTTTCGTATGAATTTGAATGAAATGCGAGCGAGGTACAACTGTGTACCTACCGTATTAGGTAAATACGATGCGAGCTAGCGGTGAACGGACAACTTAGAGATTGAAACAAATAAAAACAAAAGCCAAATGCGTTAGGTATTACACTGTGCCTATGCACTAGGGTGTCTAGGATACCTAAGATCTAAACCTAGCCTGCCTAGATGCGGGGTTTTCTACTAAAATAACTAGGCATTCAGGTGCGGTGCGTTTATTCTCAATAGAATAATAACAAATGCCAAACTACGACCAAGGATTGATACGATAAGAGGAATGCGAGCGAGGTATAGCTGTGTACCTACCGTATTAGGTAAATACGATGCGAGCCAGCGGCGAACGGACAACTTAGAACTTGAAACAAATAAAAACAAAGCCAAATGCGTTAGGTATTACACTGTGCCTATGCACTAGGGTGTCTAGTATACCTAAGATCTAACCTAAACGCCTAGATGCGGGGTTTTCTACTAAAATAACTAGGTATTTAGGCGCGGTGCGTTTATTCCCAATAGAATAATAACAAAATTGCGAAACTACGACTAAGTGTCGATACGATACCTAACCTATGTATGTATTAGGTAGGTACGATGCGAGCCAGCGGCGAACGGACAACAAAATTCTAAGCCTAAATGCCTAGATGCGGGGTTTTCTACTAAAATAACCAGGCATCCAGGTGCGGTGCGTTTATTCCCAATAGAATAACAACAAACTACGAACTACGGCCAAGGATCCGGTTCGATCAGGACCAAAGAGAATGTTGGCGCGGTTGGCCACGTGAGCTAGTGGACTGTATTTTGCGGGGATGAAGTTAACTGTTCCATTGACGCTTTACACACAAACAAGACAGGTGATCGGGTTGCCGCGGATGTGATTAGGCATTGAATGCAACCCGAGAAATTAGGAGAGGATGCACTAACCTTTACTACGCCACGTGCTGTTTTGTCATTTGCTGGCTGGGCCGTTGCACCGATCTTCTCTTCCTGGCTCAGGAGCTGCTGTCCACATCACTAAATCACTTGAGGGACACACGAGAGGCACAATCCGATCGGTAAGGGTCTATGAAAGCGGTTAAAATACAACAAATATTATTCATTTCTGAGAGACGCGCGCGCGGTCCGCCATTGCGCTGGCTAGTTCAAAGCGGGACTGAATAAGCGTCTATATTTGACAATTGGCGGGCGAAAACTATTGCTATCTTTCACTTAGAGGTAGTGCGGGAGGGAGATGGGTACAGGGAGTGTGTGCCCAGCGTCAACCAATTGAGATTACTACTATTGAGCAAAAAAATACAAATTCTACTATCGGCGCAACCAATGTTCATTCATTAATGGTCTCTTCAGCAAAGCGCTGCAATTTTGCCAATGTCAAGTAAATTGTAAATGTTTATAAAATTATGAATGGCGAGATTGGCGAGACGCCAATGTCAAGTTTTTCAAGAAATTTCACCAGAGCCACGTTAGCCACGCCAGTAAATTTGTTGCCGTTTGTCCACCCTCCACGAGATTCAGGTGGTCGATCAGGACGTGTGGTTGGATTTTAGAGGGCTCAATTAATTCATTACAGTCCACCGCTGGACATTGCTAAAAAAGTCTTTATTTGACGTTTGGTAAGTTACTTTGATTTACATTATAGATTTATATAAAACTATGCTATTTGACGTTTGGTAAGTTACTTTGATTTACATTATAGATTTATATAAAACTATGCTAACTATACAATATATACAAAAATGGAATAGAGAAAAAGAGGGAGACTGCAATTTTAGGCATCGAAAAATCCCTCCCCATCGATCTCTACTGGTACCGTGTCCAAGAGGCGGCATTACCACGCTGAATGGCGATGCCAATTCTTTACATTATAGTACATCTATATAAGGGGTAACAAAATTAACTCTCGGTACTTAGGCCACGGTGACCACTTTTCATCAGTTGGGTCGTGTGCTTGTCTGCCACTTAAGTGGTATAAAAAAGGGGGTAGGTCACTATCGTTAACCATACCGCAGAGTAAAATAAATAATTGATACGTCCATTTTTCACTTATTATTTAATATAACGCTTATGTTTGTGTGGTAATACTACCACGGGGCTACAATTCGGATTTTGGGGCCTCTCATCAACTCATGGCACCCACCGATCATTGACTACTTAAAGTCAGCTGATTATTGCAACTCATGTGCATTTTTTTTACGTGCGCAAAAACGGATACCCCTCCACCGGAGCCAGTGAGAGAGGTTATGTTAGACTCGAACCGACTAAAACGCACGACGCCTGTGGGTCGTTTTTGGTTGCCGAAGGTGAGGTTAACAGGCATATCCCTCGCACCCCATCCCGACCCAGGGCCATCTCTCTCGATCTGGCCGTCTCCTCGGATGTGGAGACCACAGAGTCCCCAACTCGACCCGGAAATGGGGAGGGTGCGCGAAATCTATGTCGTACGGTGAGCATAGGCATTGATGTAAATTTTTGAAATAACTACAACTGAATTTTAAAGAATCAGCTCGCCCCATTTTTAAGAATTTATTTACATACACATATTTTTCGATACCAAGTAATCGCACAAAGTTCTGAGAGAGTTCATTTTGTTACATTTTATATTTAACTTTGACTTTTTGTTTCTCAAAAAGTAGTATATTCTTTGGATGTAACTCAGGTGCATTTACTTTTTCTGTTTCTGTTGAATTAGCTTCCAAAAATTTTATGGGAGCAACTCCCATATGACCTCTCAAACCCGAAAGCAAAACCTGCTTCTTACACCTACGTGAGATCTTATACACTCATTCTAGGACATTTACTTACGGTCTTATTCCAAAGCCTATCGTACTGAACTGAGCCTATAAGTATTAACTGTTTATAAGTCTATAGGAGTGTACAACTTTCCAGGAAAAATATAATAACTTTGTACACACAATAGTAACAGAAACAAGAAAAATAAATACAGATAATAAAAGTGTAATTTCTAAGGAGACACTACAGCTCTTACAAGATAGGAAAAAGTTATTGCAAAGAAAGGAAACCGGAACTAATCGCCACAGAATATCAGAAATCAGTAAAAAGATAAATGAAAGCATCAGAAAGGATAAGAAAGTAAAAAGACTTAATACCTTAAAAAAACATATCGAAAGAACAGGAGGCACGAAAAAGGCAAATAAGGAATTAAGTGATAAAAAGGATTGGATGCTAGGGGTAAGGACGGAAGATGGAAGATATACAAATAAAAGATCAGAAATACTTAAAGTGGCTTCAAGCTATTACCGAAATTTGTACCGAAGTAGGAATCTTAAAGTAGTGACAAAAGGAGGCAATGAAACAGATTCTGAATCAATACCAAAAATATTAACTAAAGAAACAGTAAGAGCAATTAATACACAGAAAAGGGACAAGACACCAGGAACAGACCAAATAACAAATGAACTACTTAAATCTATTACACCGGCAATTGCTCCTATATTAACAGATATATTTAATGAAATCATAGAAACCGAAAACATCCCTACAGACTGGACCAAATCTACTATAATATTGCTGCATAAAAAAGGAGACAAAGGAGAAATAGGTAACTATCGACCAATTAGTTTGATGTCAAATGTCTACAAAGTTTTTTCAAAAATTATCTTATCTCGAATCACACCCATACTAGACGAAAACCAACCGAAAGAACAGGCAGGTTTCCGTAGCAAATACGCAACTGTAGATCATATACATGTTCTAAGACAAGTCGTTAAAAAATACAAAGAATACAACAAAGCCTGGGATTTGTTGACTACAATAAAGCCTTTGACTCATTGGAACACGATTATATATGGGAGGCACTGCATTGTCAGGGAGTACATGGAAAATATATAAATATATTAAAGAGCATCTACTCAAAATACACAGCACAAATCAGATTGGAGACGATGGGTGAGGAGTTCCCTATAGATCGAGGCGTCCGACAAGGTGATCCTATTTCACCCAAGTTGTTTACAGCGGCTCTGGAGATGATTTTCAGGAATCTAGATTGGGAAGGATATGGACTCAATATAAATGGTGAAAACCTCAATAACCTACGTTTCGCAGACGATCTGATTATATTTTCTGAGTGTCCCAAAAAGCTTGAACATATGCTACAAAATCTATCGGATGAAAGTAAGAAAGCAGGCCTTTCAATGAACACGGGTAAAACAAAAATCATGACTAATGCATCACAGACATATAAAATAACAGTAGATTTAGTGAACATAGACTATGTGGAGGAATATGTATACTTGGGACAGTTAATAGCAACAACTGATACCATGCCTAAAGAAATTGATCGAAGGATCGCGAACACTTGGAAAAGGTATTGGTCTCTCAGCGAAATTATGAAAGACAAAAATATGCCCATCAAAGAAAAAAGAAAAGTATATAACACGTGTATTTTGCCATGTTTAACATATGGTTGTCAAACATGGGCATTAACAGAACAATTAATGAATAAAATAAATGTTTGTCAAAACGGAATAGAAAGGAGTGTGATTGGGGTCAAGAGAAAAGATAGAATAAGACTAAAAAACATAAAAAGCATAACCAAATTTAAAGACGCGAAAAATATATGCAAAACATTGAAATGGAGATGGGCAGGACACATTTTAAGAGAGCAGAAAGAGAAATGGACAAGAATAATATCAGAGTGGTATCCAAGGGACGGCAAAAGAAGCAAAGGGCGACAAAAGAAACGCTGGGAAGACGACATTAAAAGAGTTGCCGGTCCAGGGTGGATGAGGATAGCGAAGGATAGAAATAGATGGAAGTCTTTAGAGGAGGCCTTTGTCGAAGGACAAGCTGTTGATTTATAAAAGGAAAACCAAACCTATTGTCAACTTATTTAATAACTTGTGAACTGAACTGTAATATTAACAGCAATAAAGGCTTATTTATTATTATTATTTAAGGAGTGTACAGGGTAGGGCGAACCGGTGTACACGATTCGTGTATAATACAAGCTCACTTTACTCTTCCAGACGAGTTGTAACAAGCCGCCGCGGGGCCACTCACGGTATATAAGTATAGTCAGCGTCAGAACAATCTTGATTACAAAATCTCAAAATGATCTTAATATAAAGATCATTTTGGACATTTTATTCGTTAGGACCATCCTGACTGTACACAACACAATATTATGACGTCATCTAGATTTCAATTCAAAACGCATGGCACCTGTGGGTCGTGTTTGGTTGCCGGAGGTGCCAAGGAATATTTTTCGCACCCGCCTGACCCAGGGCCATCTCTCTCTTATGGCCGTGGTATTCTGGAGCATTGCGACTGGTGGAGGTACTTCCCCAGTCGCACTGCTCAATTGAGACGGAAATACCGTCATGTCCTACCTACTATGAAAATACTACTTTTTTTTTATACACCTTAGGTGGCAGACAAGCACACGGCCCACCTGATGGAAAGTGGTTACCATGGCTACTACTCTATATCTGTCTGTTACGTTTTCACGTCTTAGTCCCTGAAACGATTTTGATGAAGCAAACATCCATAATGAAAGAAATTCTACACAACTTTGTAATTCTGGTTAAATACAGCAAAAGACGCATCTTAATGTGGCACCAAAATATAACTGTTGAAGTGAGGGTTTAATATGATACACCTCAACCTACCCTTATCGGAATATATTGGTGCGAATATATAAAAGACATATCGAATTATATGTCGGTTTGTTACAGTCTCTACTTCTTCATCTTAGCGTTTGTTTTTCTTTTTTTACCACTTAGGTACCAGACTAGCTCACGGCCCACCTGATGGAAAGTGGTTACCGAGGCCAATGGACGTGTGCAAAATCAAGGGAGTCACACTCGCGCTGCCAACCCTGTAAGTATAGAGAGTTTCTGTGCCGTCTGCGTATAAAACCAAGCAGGACAAGCTTTTAACTGACAGCACAACAATTCTCCAGTGAGCTCTGGCTACCCTACTGGCGTTAATCCCAGTCGCATCCGAGACGCTCACTTTGGAGTCTGGGGTCTGCTTTACCAGACTGCGGAAAAGGCTGAACTTTATTTTCCGTGAAGCGACAGCCATCTGACCTCGACAACAAAAGAGTTGATATCGAAGCATCGTAGCTAGACCAATTGTTGAATAAAAATAACCCGGTTGCACTGAGCGAGGATCGAACCCGCGTCTCCTGCGTAGCGGCTGCGTTCATTACTGCCACGCCACAGAGACTGTCCCCCTGTCGGTTTATTACAGTAATTGGAATTTAATTAATTTGGCGTTGGTACCGCAGGAGAAGTTCGGGCTCGTATTAAAGTTGTAAGCGATCGTCAGGTTCGGAGTTCCCGGATTGGTCAATTCTGCGTAGAACAGCGAAGTTTGGGAATATGCCTGGTAGTATATTAAGTATATTAGTTAAGTATAAGTGAATAATACTAATTGTAAGACACATATAATAACCTGGTTTTGGCTTTCATCAATGTAACGTGGCTGGAGAGATTATAGAATGTTACCTTAGAGGATGTTTGAGCAACAATCAAACGGAAAATCTTCGAGGAAATCGTTTGACCTGGTTCGGACATGTAAGGAGTAGGGATGAAAGTAATGTCGTAAGGAAGGCACTAACTACGGAAATTGAAGACTACAAATGAGAGGAGACCTAAAATGAGGTGGATGGATTGTGTAAAAGAGGATATGGCTAAGAAGGGAGTGAATGTTGAAATGACTGCAAATAGAGATGAATGGAAAAAGTATGCAGGTAGGAGGAGGAGTATAAGAGGTAGGACACGACGGTTTTCCTGTTCCAATTGAGCAGTCCAACCGGGGAAGTACCTCCGCTCTATAGAATACCGCGGCCATTATAACGTCATATTGTGTTGTTAGTAGATGTTTGTCGGAAAGACCAAAGGCTTATCCTGCATTATCTTCTACTTATTTTGAAGGAATGTTGGCCGCTGGATCGAACAGAAGGTAGGCTAGCCTGATGGACTGACGATCTGAAAATGGTGTCTGGGACAGACTGGATGCGGTAAGTGGATGATTAGATAAAATAGCGTACATTGGGAGAGGCCTAAGTCCAGCTGTGGACTCCGGTGGGCTAATTGATTCGCTAAATTAATAAATAGCTACAACCATTTTTATAATAAAAATTCGATGTTATCAATAACATTTATTTGTAACTACTATTATAAAATATACATCCATTGATCTACAAACATGACATCAAGAAACACTCGACATCCACCGGCGGGCAAGCAACTACGAAAACAATTTACATGTCGCGGCGGCGGCCAGCAATTTCCATAGCTAATTAAATAGTGTGGGGAAGTTTTCGCAGCGCACCTGGAGCGCTGCAGCGCTGGGAAACTCGGAAACTAGACCTCGGATCAGCACTGTTTGTATGCCAGACTATAAAAACTTTTGTACTACATTAAACTCGAATAGGCATGGGCTAGTTTGTTTTTTTGATATATCAAATAGTTGCACCCGCAAAAGTTATGATAAATCGAATTGGGTAAGGGAGATGTAGAAGAGCAGAAAAACGGACTCCAATGTGCGAACTTACAACAGGAAAAGCTCTTAAATCTTAAATATTATTATTTTTAATATTTACTAGACCTAACCGGTTTCGCCTTATGGCATCCTCAAATGTTTATAATGATATCTAAATAATGTGAAAAAAGTTCAAGTGAGTTCTTAATATGTGTAACAACAAATTCCACCAAGTGTCATTAATGAACAGTATAAATAGTCTCTTAAATCTTGTTACTAAAAAAAAATGTTTCACCAACCTTAATATTATGATGAATACGTTACATAAAACAGTAATTTATTAGAATTTTCAATAAGGAATAAGTTTGTCATTTATGATGTGTCTTGTAAATAATAAAATGATGTAAGAAAAACACCTGAATTGAACTGGTTGTAGAAATATTCTTTCTAAAAGGCATTTATACAAATTAGTAAAAAGTTATATACAAAGTTTGCCACTTGTTTGTATTAGTAATATTATTAATAAATGGCCTTCAAGCCTGAAGGCTAGGTTTCCATATTAATTTCTTTAGCTCATTTACCTTTTCTGCTTGTGATGTTATTAGTTTAAAACCATAAAAAGTTAGGACTATGACAAAGGTGGATACAACTAGAATAGTTTATTTTAAAAATTTCCATAATATTTTGAGCTACGGAATTCTCCTTTGGGATAATACTGCAGATTTAAACACAATATTTGTGTCACAAAAGCGGACTGTGCAAGCTATTTATAATTTGGGCCCAAGAGTCTCCCTCCGAGAAAATTTTAAAGAGATAGACATTCTAACCGTAGTGTAATAATACATTTTCGAGAACGTAATGTATAGATATTTAAACTATCATGGTCACTCACATTAGTATCAAAGTTATCGGGATATTTACTGTGTTGTAATGTTCCGAGTTTCTGATATCAGAAAAAGGAAAGTTGCTACAGGAAACTCAGAACGTAATGTATATTAGGTACTGTATGTAAAGAAGAATATCTCAAAATTTTCGAGAATTTGTGAACGGCATAATATAAATACCAGACACAAAAACAATGTTGTAGTCTGTGATTGTATACTTTAAAATATTAGTCATTCATTTCAGGGCAACTGTGTACGCTTTTTAACAAGCTCCCTAATGATATTAGGGATTTATCTGTTGATAAATTTAAAAATGTAGTCAAAAGTTAATTGTAACAGAAAGGCTATTATAAAGTCCAAGAATAATTTGATAATAAACAAGGTTGGAAATAAACTGTTTGCTCAACTATGCTACTCAAGTCAATTTTTGTATTTAGAATAAGTAGACTAAGTGTATGTTTGTAAATAGACCAAAAAAAGCTCGCTGAATCTCTTGCCGAAATCTTCCCAGGTCGGGGTCGCGTTTCGAACCGGTGGTCCATTTGCTAAGCTAGTCTTTCATATTTCTTTTTGTAATAATGCATTAAATAAATCATTATTATCGTATATAACATGCCTTTACATTCTCCATAGAGGCTTTCACACTCACGTTCTGAATTCAAAAATAATTTAAAGCTAAACTGCAATCGTAGTGCAACCGGGAACGCGTCGCCTCAATCAAGGCGCGACTAAGCGATTCCTATTTCCGCTCATAGATGGCGCTGCTTCTACTCTCCGATGGTTCGTATCTGAGCGCAATCACGCCTTTGTTCGTCCATTGTGTTGAAAATTCGAAAATGTTCCCATGCCGTCCTTCCGCCCCTTATTTCGGGTTGAAATCACAACGCTTTGTGCTTTCTCTTGCACGTGATTTCGTGGATTTCTTTGCGCGTCGACGCAGAAAGCAATAATGGCTGGAGTTTGATTCTAACTAGTTTGGTATGTGAGGCCTATATTGGCACAATTGGGGGTGTGTGGAGCACTCACCTATGGATTCAATTGCTTCCGGCTCGTGTTTGAAGCTGGACTTATTAGCTTGTTTCATTTTGACGTGAGGAAAATGGCAGGCATAGGTGAGTCGAGGCGATTACGGGGCAGAATCATTGCGATAGATATTTGTAGTATAAGGCAAGTCTAAAAACTTTAAAACGAGCTAGTTTAAAAGTAACTGTAAGGTTAGCTATATAAATCCCCGAAGGGGTAGGCAGAGACGTATAAACTCCCAAATTTCGGCAATTATGATTTACGAACACACGTAAGTGTCAAACCTATTGCCTTCAAGTGGGCACTTTATCACACTATACAATGATTGATATTGTTATGTATATTTGTCCTACCTACTTGTCCTACTGTAAATCTGTTGGTGCACAATAAAGAATTATCTATCTATCTATCTACCTATATTATTCCCTATTCATTATAATAAAGTAATTTATCTGAGGGAATGACATTCATCAATTAAGGCACATGTAAGAGGTACGTAGATTGGGTTCGACCTCGTAGAATATAAAATCATCTCCTGAAGTCGTGAGGCAAGGTTCTAATAAAAACTTTTCCCCTCCGACCTAGTAGGTTAAAAGGTAGTCGCTCTCGTAAAAGCCAAAACAAATAAACTAACGGAAAGGAGATACACTGGACTCTAATGTGCAAGATTTGGATACGTAATTTCGGCTTTGAGGTGAAAACCTCGGTTGCAACCGGTACCAACGCTGCCATCAAGAAGAATAAATCTCATGATATACAGCCGTAAAGGAGTATGTAAATGAAGACCTTTGATTCTATAATTTAAATACGTACTTAGTTTGAAAATATGGTACACAAGAATACAACCCGTGCCGGTACTTAAGTAAATATACCACGGTTACCAAGCGAGATCTCACTTCCATCTCACTCTAAGTATGCACTTAGTACCATAGTAAGGGATGCTGTGCCTACACCTATCCTAGACCTACCATATCAGTCGTTACAGTGTCTGATAGCTAGCAGAGCTCAGTGCTACTCCGCCGCCGCCAACTGTAGCACGCGTTCCAAAAACAAAAAAAAAGAACAACATTCGACTTTAAAAAAAATAGTCAACATAAATAAAAACTTTTTGTAAGTAGTTATAAACATCCGCGCCATAAGTAACTGGCCACTTCGTTTTAAATTTCGAACTTTAACTTTCGTGTAGATTTTTTAGGTGCTTTTCTAAGGAGTCTTTTTTAAAGTAATTAAAAGTTGATTGTAAGAAGTGTTTAGAATAGTTTAGGGTTAAGACGCTACTCGCCGGTTGTGAAGTTCGTAGTAGTTGCATGTTAAGAGGCAATGTGGTAGTCAAAGTGTTAGTTTTAGGGTCTTTGTATACGATTTTACTGTAGTTCGTAAAGTTATATGAACTTTGTATGAACTGTTTCGAGATCGCCGTTTGCGGTGTCTTCATAGCGGTGAGTTTAGACATTAATACTTTATAATAACTAAGTATTGTAAACTTGTTATCTTCTTATTTGAACGCAATATTAAAGTTAATATTATGGATTCAGAACATAACGTAATGACTACATTAATTTATTATTTTAATAGATACAATACAATACAATAATTTATATTAAATACTGTTAACATATAATAAAAATAATTTTGTATTTCAAAATTTTACTCTAATTATGATTTTCAAAACAAAAAGTATCTGAAGAAGTTACGGAACTTTCCCGTAGTAAGTTGTACGCGTAGCGACGTCTCATAACAGATTGGTACTACGGCGTAGCACATCGTGTTTACTTCTACAACGTCTACGAAACTTACGAAATACGATTATTTGTAATGTTATAAATATTTCATAATGAAATTGTGTAATTATTTAAATATTTGTATTTTATTTTATTTTCAGTTCTATTTTTTGTGATTCTATCTTTTCCTAGAAGTTATAATTATAACTTAGGTATTTGATAAAAATATAATATAGTTTAAATATTTTGCGTAATTAGGTTTAGAGTAATGATAGATTCAACTTTTATTTAATTAAACGATTTTACGTTTAATAAATAATTCATAGTCTACCGTTTGCACTTTTGGATTGGGATTAGAATAATACATTCTAATTTTATGCAACTTGGCGTTGACGGTATTCAAATCTAAACTGCTTTGCAGAGAATGAAATAAGAATTTCAACAATGAAATAAAACTATTTTTAACGGCTTTGAATGGATTCATGCTATTGAAAATAGTTTTAATTGAATGTGTAACTTTCGCGTGAAGTTCGTATAATATTGTGTAGAAGTTTAACATTTTGAATATTTGGTAAATGAATGGTATAGCTTAAATGCTATAAGTATTTATTGATAGGTAATAATTACATAACGTATTATGTATCTGGTGAACAAAACACGGCTATCAATCACGTTTGTGTTTCAAAAAATATTAACTAGTTTAGGATTCAATAGGAAAGATGAACACTTCGTAGTTTTAGGTGTGTTAATTTATATATTAAAAATATCTATAATACAAAAAATCCCACGAGATTATCTCTATTATCAAATCCGAGGTTCTATAATAAATATATATATATATATATAATAAATAATAAATAAACCTTTGAGGATACCGTTAGGTGAAACCGATCGGGTCTAATAATGTGGAAAAGTACAAGTGAGTTCTCCATATGTGTAATTTTCTTTTTACTTGCAGGCGTGTTTTTTTTTCATGAAAAACATGTGAAAAGGGAAATTTTAAAAGTAGTAGGACCGTTTACATGTTTGCAAGTTCTGAACTATTAAAGACTCCATGCGACTGTTTGAGGATTAATCGTCACTAAAGAAATGACAATAAAAATATTCACAATAATAAAGATTTCCAGTATATCTCAATAAATTCCTATATAATGCGTAAAATGATCACTCATAGAAGTAAAATTACAACAATTAATTTACTAAGTAATTTCGTGTAAATATTGCAGCAAGACAAAATATTATTATAATGAGATTCAAATAAGTGGTCTTTTTAGACCTCCTGGTCTAAGTGTAATATTTCGATATCTCCAATTACCACGACTATATTATTATCTCCACAATGATAATAATATAGTCGTTTCACGGAAAATATTAAAATTCAGCCAAATCCTGTGAAAATTAAATTTACGGAGGAGGACACGGCGGTATTTCCGCCCAATTGAGCAGTTCGACTGGGGAAGTACCTCCGCCCTACAGAATACCGCAGTTAAAATAACTTCGTGTTGTGTTCCCAGCGGTGAGTAGGGTAGCCAGAGCTCTCTGGAGAATTTGTGCTGTCAGTGAGATGACTAAAGGCTTGTCCTGCTTTGTCTTCTACACTAACGGCACCGAAACTCTATGCTTAAAGGGTCGGCAGCGCGAGTGTGGCTTCTCTAGTGTTACACACGTCCATAGGCCACGGTAACCACTTTCCATCAGGTGGACCGTGCGCTTATCTGCCACCTAAGTGGTATAAAAAACATCCACAGTTAGACTGGTAAAGCGGACCCCAGACTCCGAGGAAATTCAGATGCGACTGGGATTAACGTACGTATATTATATATACGAAAGAACATAGATCTTTTCGAAAAAAATATGACGTATATAATTTTAATACGAGAAATAAAAACAAAATTACCGTGTCACAACTCAGGCTTCATAAAGTTAGTGATTCGTTTGTAGGCAGTTGTATAAAAATATTTAATAAAATTCCTCAGGATTTGGTAGACAAGCCACTAAATAAATTTAAAATAGACGTGAAAAAGCCTCTAATGAAAAAGGTTATTATAAAGTAGATGAGTATCTTGCTGATAAAAATGCGTCTCTTGCTTGCTCGCACAACAGAAATTGTAAACAAAACCATATTTAAAAAAGATAATCTAGTTCTAACATGGTTCTCGGAGTTTCTTGCTGGTATCTTCTCACTAGAGCTAACCTACCGAACCAGAGATAAAAACATTTTCCAATGGTTTATTTATACATTATTTAATATTTTCATAATATTTCTCAAAATAATTGTAAAATTTTGACGTTCATATGTGCTCTTTATGTGCCTAAACAGAATGAGTGAATTTGATACTTTGAATATTTGTAAGAAGTCATAAAAGCAATTATAAAGTATAATTATACATTTACAAAAAACCGATTAGCATAATATCCGTTGCAAAAAATCAACTATCCATTATACAAAGATACTGAATCTATATAGACGAAAGCAACGAGCAATCCCGCCTATTTAAATTAACTTGAACGAATATTGACTTTGCGAAGGCAAACCTACCGGTGCAGTCATTTCTTAATGACCACTTCAAATTAATTATATTGTAGGCAGATTATATAATTAGCTCATTTAGCAAAAATAAACGACCTGGATAATTATTGAGAACCTTTTTGCCATTGTGATACGATTTGGTAATTTTTTATTTATATAGAATACGTCAATTAGACTTCGCCTTGCCTGATGGTAAGCTGAAGGCAAAGTCTCAGAAAAGAGGATCACCATTACTTATACATACCATGTGACAATAGTGACACTCAGCTTGACGGCCTCATCATATGCGTTTTCACGCCCCGCTTAAAGGAACTGGGACTGTGGGAAGAAGGAAACACGTGAGCTGGTAATGAATTCCAGGCCTTAATGGTGCGACAAATGAAAGAGTCACCAATCCGCTTGGTTCTTGATCGGATGTTCTGCACCGTGTGCGGGTGACATCTTAGACCTGCAAGTGTTGCACGTGTTTGAAAACCTCTGTGGCATAGCAGTAGAGAGTATAATCAAAGGTCACGGTTTCGATTTCTGCTCACGCAAATATCTGTTTACTTTAAAGTATCTAAGTATATTTATCCGCATTCTACAACCCAAATGACAAGCTCTGCTCTAGATGGCACTGTGTACTATTAACATATTCTATTCACGCCTGTCAATTGTAGAGAGGCGTATTAACACTCACATTTCATCAATTATGATTTTTGGTCCCGCGTAATAGGGAATGAGCCCTTTGTCGTCAAGCGGGCACTTTGACCTGGGTTTTTTTAAGAAATTGCCTACCTATGTCCAACCCTAAGTCGCCTTCTAAGACACCTATGGGAAAAGATAGGATAGCTTTATTTTACTCCACCAAGAATTAGCAAGGGACTTTGCCTCGCTGTGTGTTCTACCGCTTATACAATAGTTTGTACTCAGTTGAATTGTTTGACATGATGCCCAGCTACATTCTATCATCGCACCACTCGCCATTGGCCGGTATTTCATCCTCATACATTGCGACCGAACACGGTTCGCAGTGTGCCGTATGAAAGAAACTTCACTGCTGCGGTTTTGCCAAGCGCCTGTAATATGGAGTTCTTCAAGAGGGGCATTAGAAGGTTTCTTCTGGGTTGGCAGCGCGAGTATATTGCCCCTGGTTTTGCACACGTCCATAGGCCACGGTAAACACTTCTCATCAGATGGGCCGTGTGCTTGTCTGCCACCTAAGCGGTTTGAAAAAAAAAACTTAACCATAAATAGTTCTTTGAATAGTGCAATATATTTAAAAAGGCCTCAGTCTGCAGTCAGTACTATTCTGTCCACTTGTTATAATAACAGCCTAGCAGACATGAACCCCGAATAAAAATATTTGCTAACCTTTCAAAGTAATGAGTTCGCGATATTTCCGTCTAGTTTGTGGTTTCGGCCGGCAGAAATCGTGAATGAGGTCGCTGTGTGCCGTTTAGATTAGGAAATGAATTGAAATATGGAATTATTTCAGATATCTATTATAAATTTATTGTTTTTAGGGTTTCGTGTGTAAATAAGTGAAGGGAACCCTTATAAGATTGCTGCCTTGTGCGTTTTTGTGTGTGTAATTTATGTCAATACCTACATAGGTATATATCCATATATAGGTATTGACATAAATTACACACATGATAAGGAGTGTGGAACCTAAGATAGAAACACGCTTGTACGATACGACTACATACAGAAAGCACAGCTAATAGAAATCTACAGACTTATTATTTACACTTTATACTTGGTCTAAGCATTTTACTGACACATTGTTATAACAATTAAAGCTACTTTAAGAAACTAACTAAGATATTTATATCGACAAACACAAACGAGTATCGTCTTGCAAATCTAGCCGAAGATAAATATTATATGTATAAAATTTTATGTTCAAAAACGTTTTATGAGCTAAAGAGTGTATAAAGCTGAAGCTAAAGAGTTATATAGCTCAAATAAATTAAATTATGTATAATGGATTTCAAATTTTATTAATTATAACTGTATTAGAAAAAAAACTAGCTACATTTTATCATCGCACCTCTCGCCATAGGCATGGAAGTCATCTTCACACATTGCGACCTGAGACGATGCGCACTGAGCGGTATGAAAGAAACTTCATCCCACGCGCACTCAAGCTGTGGAATGACCTTCCTGCTGCGGTTTTCCCTAGCGTCTACAATATGGGGTTCTTCAAATAGGGCATCAGAAGGTTTCTTCATGGTCGGCAGTGCGAGTGTAACATCCCTGGTGTTGCATATGTCCATAGGCCACGGTAACTGCTTCCCATCAGGTGGGCCGTGTGCTTGTCTGTCAACTAAGTGGTATAAAAAAAAATACTTTTAGGAAGGCTTACAGACTTATTTTTTTTATACACCTTAGGTGGCAGACAAGCACACGGCCCACCTGATGGAAAGTGGTTACCATGACCTATGAGATGCCGACCCTGTAAGAACAGAGATTTTGTGCCGTCAGTGTAGAGGACCAAGCAGGACAAGCCTTTGGTCATCCCACTGACAGCACAAAAACTCTCCAGTGAGCTCTGGCTACCCTACTCACCGCCGAGAACACAACACGAAGTTATTATAACCGCGGTATTCTGTAGGGCGGAGGTGCTTCCCCAGTTGGACTGCTCAATTGGGCGGAAATACCGTCGTGTCCTACCTCCTCAAACTTATAACAATAATATATAGATTACACAATGTTAAACATATTGCTAATTACAAGCCTACACATATATTAATGTATTAATATATGTGTAGGTTGATGATGACAATCATAATCTTTATTGAAATTAAACTAAGCCCATACTGCTAAGAGTAAGCAAACCAACAAAAATACAATCACTATAAAACTACATTATCTCAAAACATGTAACGCAATATAACTACACATTCCCCCTAAACATGAATAAAATTAAACCTTCAATTTGAATACAATCTCTTCACTACATGCATATTAACAGAGCAAATGATTAATACCCCCTGATAACGTGTTGTGCGGAACCCAAGGAATTGTGGTACAAATTTTCATTGCGTAAGGAGTTTTTATATCATAAATTAGAAGGAAAATAATATTCACACGATACTTAAGTCACTAACGGTTGAAGAAGTGATTTATGTGGGGAGATACTGCAATTAATTTGTAATATCCATAATCTTGGTGGCGTATATTAAAAATATATTACGTGTGTGTGACGTCACTGCGAAGAATATGTGGTGTAAGATAAGTGTATATTGTTGTATATTAAGGAGGTAGGACAAGGCGGTATTTCCGCCCAATTGAGCAGTCCGACTGGGGAAGCACCTCCACCCTACAGAATACCGCGGCTACAATAACTTCGGGATGTGTTCCCAGCGGTGAGTAGGGTAGCCAGAGCTCACTGGAGAATTTGTGCTCTCAGTGGAAGACTATAGGCTTGTCCTGCTTTGTCTTCTACTGACGGCACAGAAACTCTGTACTTACAGGGTTGGCAGCGCGACTGTGATTCCTCTGGTGTTACAAACGGCCATAGGCCACGGTAACCACTTTCAATCAGGTGGGCCGTGTGCTTGCCTGCCACCAAAGTGGTATAAAAAAAAGTGTATAGAAAGGGAGGGGGAGAGAGGGTCATGTGAAATGAAAGAGTGATTTTGTAAGTATATAGAATTAAAAAAAAAACAATTGTTTTAGGTATTTAAACTATCATGGTCACTCACGTTAGTATTAAAGTTATCGGGGTGTTTACCATGTTGTATTGTTCTGAGTTTTCGACATTTCGGCGCTGTTGCTAACTCCATGATCATGAAGCTCATTAAGTTTGTAGAAATAGAGGCAGATGGCGGACTGTTGTCTCTGCCTACCCAAAGAGTAATAGGCTTGAGCATACGTATATGTGTATGTAAATACTTACAATGATTACAAAAGTATTGTGAGATTTTTGACAAACGTTTGCTTATTAAAGCGTAATAACTTTTTTTTTTTTTTTACGTGCGCAAAATCCCCACGGATACCTCCCCACCGGAGCCGGTGGAGGAGGTTATGTCGGACTCGAACCGACTAAAACGCACGCCGCCTGTGGGTCGTTTTGGTTGCCGAAGGTGAGGTTGCCAGGCATATCCCTCGCACCCCGGCCGACCCAGGGCCATCTCTCACGATCTGGCCCTCTTCTCGGGTGTGGGGACTACAGAGTCCCCAACTCATCCCCGGAAACGGGGAGGCGCGCCACGCGCGCCACCGCCGCGGCCTGCTTCTGCCAGGGTGACAGGCGGCTTCACCTGTCACCCCCAGGCCGGCGCTCATGGGGGGCGGAGGTCGTTCATCGACCTCCGACGCCCGAGTTGCCTTCGTACGTGGGCAGCTTGGCTCGCGATCCTTCGTCGCTCCCGCTGCCGCTCCCGCCGCGCCTCCTCCTTCACGAGCATTACTTGCTCGCAGAAGGAGGCGCCGGCCGCCCACGCATCTGTGCAGCGGACCATCGCCGCGAGCAAGATGGAGAGCGTGAGAAGCGTTATAACTGATTTTTTATAGATTAGCCAAGCTGAGTGCCACCATTGTAGCACTTAGTGTCTGTAATGGTGACCCTCTTTCCTGAGACTTTGCATTTAGCTTACCATCAGGCGAGGTGAGGTCAAGTTGGCGTGTCCTATATAAAAAATAAAAAAAAATTACTTAAGGTAAGGTTTTTTTTGTTTTTTTTTTCTTACCCGATGGAAAGTGGTTACCGTGGCCTATGAACGTGTGCAACACCAGGGGAGTCACACTAACGCTGCCAACCCTGTAGGCACAGAGAGTTTCTGTGCCGCCAGTGTAGAAAACAAGACACGAGGTTATTATGGCCGCGGTATTGTGTAGGGCAGAGGTAGTTCCCCAGTCGGGCTGCTCAATTTGAAGGAAATACCGTCGTGTCATATCTTCATGAAAATTCTAACAGCTTCATCAGCATTTCAGAGCACATTTTAACATTCATTTGCCATTTAAAAATAAAATAACTAAGCTCTTAAAAGTGCAACCAAAACCACCACATAATGTTCTCTCAATCAGATATTCGTTCAAACAAAACAATAGCCGGGGCCAATAGCACTGAACACCTGCAGGCTATAATTCGGCTCGCACCTCTATAAATTTGATCGCAAGAAAACAGTTAAATCGAATCGCCCCGTGATATATATTGTGAGAGAAAAAACGTGTTTCTGTAACCGATCTGTGTACCAGTTATTGTTGAATTTATGGTTATAAAGTGTATTGTGAAAAGGATATAATAGGAATTCTTTGGATATGAGATAAACTATTCAAGCGCAAAAGGATCCACTGGGTCAGATGGAGGGATAACCTAAAGTAAATAAATCGCAGGTTTATAAGTGCCCGGTTAATGGCAATAGGCTCCTCTCCTATTACATTGGGACCTAAAACATAAACTAGCGAAATGTGGGTGCTAGCACCTCTGCCTACCCCTTCGGGGATATAGGCGTGAGTTTATGTTATATGTTATGTAAATAAAAAATACGTTTAAAACTAAAACCTACTGAAAAATCACGCTTTAAAAAGTAATAAAGCAAGAAAATATCAAGGATAGGATAGATCATTTACCACTTTTTTCTAGGATGTATTGTTTCACCGAGTGTCCGGCGTGGGAGACGCCGAGGCGGGAGCTTGTGGCGGCCCTGGGAGTGAGGGTTCTCACGCTCTCCACCTTGCTCGCGGCGATGGTTCGCTGCGCGGATGCGTGGGCGGCCGGCGCCTCCTTCTGCGAGCAAGTAATGCTCGTGAAGGAGGAGGCGGGGCGGGAGCGGCAGCGGGAACGACGAAGGATCGCAAGACAAGCTGCCCGCGTACGAAGGCAACTCGGGCGTCTGAGGTCGATGAACGACCTCCGCCCCCCATGAGCGCCGGCCTGGGGGTGACAGGCGCGCCTCCCCGTTTCCGGGGACGAGTTGGGGACTCTGTAGTCCCCACACCCGAGAAGAGGGCCAGATCGTGAGAGATGGCCCTGGGTCGGCCGGGGTGCGAGGGATATGCCTGTCAACCTCACCTTCGGCAACTAAAACGACCCACAGGCGGCGTGCGTTTTAGTCGGTTCGAGTCCGACATAACCTCCTCCACCGGCTCCGGTGGGGAGGTATCCGTGGGGATTTTGCGCACGTAAAAAAAAAAAAAAAAGGATGTATTGTTTTGTAAGACTAAGTTATTTTTTATTTATATTACTTTGGGGGAAGCAACACCTATAATTTATACATATTTGTAATGCGCTAATTAAACTCTTTCAGATGATACCAAACACGATATATTTATCTAAAAGTATTTCTCTGGTGTTACACACTGTCGTCCATAGGCCACGGTAACCACTTTCCGTCAGGTGGGCCATGTCTTGTCTGCCACCTAAGTGGTATAAAAACAAATATTTCACGTAAAATTTTAAAGTTCAGCCATGTCGTGATTTTTTTTTAATACCACTACAAGTGCACGGCCCACCTGATGGAAAGTGGTTACCGTGGCCTATGGACGTGTGTAACACCAGAGAAGCCACACTCGCGCTGCCGACCCTGTAAGCACAGAGTTTCTGCGCCGTCAGTGTAGAAGACAAAGCAGGACAAGCCTTTAGTCTTCCCACTGACAACACAAGTTCTCCAGTGTGCTCCGGTTACCCTATTCACCGCGGGGAACACAACACAAAGTTATTATGGCTGCGTTATTCTGTAGGGCGGAGGTACTTCCCCAGTCGGACTGCTCAATTGGGCGGAAATACTACCGTGTCCTAGCTAGCTGATATTTGAGCACTATCCATTTCGAAGCACTCCAGTTAGACCACTTGTTGTTTTTTAGGGCTTCAACTACACATAATAACTGCTATAAATTTTCGTATGGCAAGTGGACAAAGATGATTTTATTGATATTCGAAATTAAATTCCAGTATTGGTTAATTTTCCACAACTACCGAAATAATACATTGTAGTTAACTACATAGGTAGTTTCAGTATTAAATTTATAGAAGGGTGAAACGGTCCGACCCCTAGCGTAGTATTAGTTTTTGTTGACATGTTGCTAACAACCACGCGGTGTCTTCTGCCGACCGCGAGCCTGACACGTAGATTAATGTGTGGGGCCATAAAATATGCGTTAGCCGTTAACTGTGAACGGGAGAGCAATATAGGTATATTCCCGTCCGAATTGAGCAGTCCGACTGTCGAAGTACCTTCACCCTACAGAATACCACGGCTTTAATAACCTCGTTTTGTATTCCTAGTAGTAGGGTAGCCAGAGCTCACTGGAGGATTTTCGTGCTGTCAGTGCTGGCTTATCCTGATTTTGTATTCTGCACTGAGGGCACATAAAATATCTGTTCTTACAGGGTCGGCAGCACGGATGTGACTCCACTGGTGTTACACATGTTTATAGGTCACGGTAACCACTTTCCATCAGGTGGGCCGAGTTGTATAAAAAAAAGGTATTTAAACCATCATGGCCACTCAAATCTGTATCAAAATATTCGGGATATTTACCATGTTTGCAAAAACAACCGGGAACAAGAAAAACAAACTCGCAAGTGGATACAGTAAGCATCGAGTGTCGAGAACGTGATCGAGATCGGGTTCGAGTTTATAGTGAGAGTGAAACCAGTGGTAGTGCAGATACGCGTAGTAATAGAACTCGAAAGAGGGTAGATCGCTATAATTACTCATAAAAAAACTTTTTCTCTGTTCACCGTCACTACTCCAGTTCCTCCGTGATCATGGTGCTTGCAACAGCGCCGAAATATCGGAAACTCAAAACCATTCAACATGGTAAATATCCTGATTATTTTGAAACAGAGGAAAGAGCAATGACTCACTGTACAACTCTGTAATACACACATACATATTTACAATCACACTTTTTTCCCAGTGGGGTTGACAGAGATTACAGTTTTCTACTTTCCATTATCCTGGCATACATCTTTTGATTTTTCTACTTTCGTAATTGTTTTCATACATGCTCGCCGGTTTCGGGTACTTTTGACATGCCCTTTCTTTAAAATGCCTTCGATCTGATTGACATACGTATGCCAACGTCGACCCCTACCGGGTTGTCCATTCACCCTCACTTCATCAATTTGTTTCGTCAGTCTTCTTTCGTCCATCCTCTCCACATGCCCAAACCATCTAAGCATCCCTTTCTCTATCTTAGTCAGTACTGTAGTAAGCTCTGTTTATTTTTTTTATGTATAATTCTCTAAAACTTTGAAGTTGACATCGCTGACGTGCTCTGGGGTTTGTAAATCTAGTGACCATCTTTCTTCTAAATATACACTTGATATCGAAATAAAACTCATTTCCCTTACGTCCTCCTTATTTAGCATACCATCAAGCGAGGTGAAGCCATATTGACGTGATCTTGCAAAAAAGTAACAAGTAACTAAATCTGGATTGAGGACTAGTGGTCTTGTTTTCCTTCATTTCTTCTTATAATAATATTCTTCTGTTATCCCTTGTCTTTCCTTCTGTGATGTTGTCAACTTGATGTTATTGAAAGTAGTTAATACTGACAGACATAACATAAACTCACGCCTGTATCCCCGAAGGGGTAGGCAGAGGTGCTAGCACCCACATTTAGCCAGGTTATGTTTAGGTCCCAATGTAATAGGAGGCGAGCCTGTTGCCACTAACCGGGCACTTTTTAAATCTGCGATAAATGCACACATAACTTCAAAAAGCATCGAAAAGTCATTGGTGTGTGCCATGGTAAAAACTGGGACCGAACCCGAGACCTCTTCTCAGCAGTCCATTACCCATACCACTAGGCCATAACAGACCATAAAACCGTTTACCATGAAATAAACCATTTGTTTATTTGTGACTTTATTTCTTTATTATTTTAATTTTCCGTTACATATTAAAAGACATTTATATATGTTGCTACCTAAATGGTTGCTACTTAAATAGCCGCATGGTTCCCGGCAGAGTAAAATTTCGACGACCCTATCTCTTCCCATGCGGTGTCGTACAAGGCGACTAATAGATAGGGCTGTTTATCATCAGACAGATATATACAACCCAGACTCAGGTTCAGATGCATGGCTTGAGCCAACAATAGTGCCCGACAGACGGCAATAGGCTCACCCCCTATTCCTATTGGTGAAATGTGGGTGTTAATTCACCTCTGCCTAACCATCCGGGAATGGAGGCGTGATTATATGTATATATGTATGTACTTAAATGGATTTGTATTATTTTAATAATTTATTATTCTTATATTATATAATTTGAAGAAGATTTAAGATTAAGTTAATGAGATTTGAACTCTAACTTAGAAGCCCCACATAACCGAAATTCAACATTAGTTTATAAAGGTGTCGTCCCATAGCAACGCAAAATAGTTGGCGACCTCTGCATTGCTAATACCGAGTACCAGTATACGACCTGTGTCGCGTTGACATATTCATTGCTCGCCAACACTCGGCTACATTTAATTTATTGTTTTAATTAACATTCGCAGATGGCCTTCGGTTTTGTATGTGCTGTTTATGATATATTTGTGACTACAGTATCGATAAAGAGCGGAGTTTATTTGTCTGTTGTTTGTTTGTAATAGCCCGGCGGTGAAATAATTTGTTGAGAATATAACGGATAGGGTATCATGAGAAAGTAAGGTTATAACTATGGCTTATAAGATTTCTTGTTAATTAATTATTTTTTTAATATTCCCTCTAACCCCTCCAGCTAAGCTAAATTGCTTGGGTTAGGAGTGGCTTCACGTCGGTAGTGTGATGGCCAGGATTCTAACCCAGAATCTTTCGATCGTAAGGCGGACTCCTTAACCACTAAGCTACCTATTCAAAATTATTTTTTTTCGAAAATAGAAACTTGCAGCCGAATGCGAACTAACCATGACCATAATTATTTTTTATCATTGAAATACAGGGAATTCATTACCAGCTCACGTGTTTTTTTTTTTTTTTTTTTTTTTTATATAGGACACGTCAATTGGACTTCGCCTTGCCTGATGGTAAGCTGAAGGCAAAATCCCAGAAAAGAGGGTCACCATTACTTACACATACCGTGTGACAATGGTGACACTCAGCTTGACGGCCTTATCATATGCTTTTTCACGCCCCGCTTAAAGGACCCGGGACTGTAGGAAGAAGGAAACACGTGAGCTGGTAATGAATTCCAGGCCTTAATGGTGCGACAGAGGAAAGAGTCTCCGAACCGCTTGGTTCTTGATCGGATGTTTTGCACCGTGTGCGGATGACATCTAAGACCTGCACGCGTTGTCCTGTGTAGGAAAGGGGAGGGTGGGACTAATTGGAAGAGCTCATCAGAACACTCCCCATGGTACAGACGGTAAAATACAGCCATGGACGCAACATCTCTACGCAGCTGTAAAGGTTCTAGGGTGTTCGTGATCTCGGGATTCCCAATGATGCGGACCGCACGTCGCTGCAACCTGTCGAGAGCATCTAGTAAGTACTTTGCTGAACCATCCCAGAGATGCGAGCAGTACTCCACACAGGAGCGAATTTGTGTCTTGTATAGAAGACACCGCTGCTCCGGCGTGAAAAATCGTCTCACTCTGTTCAGGACTCCGAGTTTTCGTGACGCTGTTTTGATGATGCTTTCGATGTAGTTTTTGTTATTCAGGTTGCAGCGAACATCCATACCTAGGATATTGAGATTGTCCTGCAGCGGCAGTGGCGTGCTCTGAAGAGTGGGGAGGGGAAGGAAAGAAGATACTTTTGCTGTAAACGCACATGCCTGCGTCTTCTTGGCATTGAACTCAACCAGGTTCTCAGAGCCCCATTGAGAAATGTGATTCAGGACCCCGTCAAGCTCAGTGACAAGAAGCTGCCTTTTCTCTGCGATATCTGACTGCTTGGCCGCTGGATGTCCATGATAACTCCCATGTAAAGTGCTATCGTCTGCATAACAATGAACATTGCCGGTAGACAGCATGTCGTTGATATGCAGAAGAAAGAGAGTGGGTGATAAGACGGACCCCTGGGGCACGCCAGCATTAACCTGCAGAAACTCCGAAGCTCGTCCGTCACAAAGGACGCGAATACGGCGCCCCTGCAGGAAGCTTGCAACCCAGTTGCACAGCCTAGAAGGCAGACCAAAGGCAGGTAGCTTAGAAAGAAGCGATTTGTGCCAGACTCCATCGAAAGCTTTGGCGATGTCAAGACTAATTGCCAGTGACTCACCGTGCTTGTCCATAGCCTCACCCCAAAGATGGGTAACGTATGCTAGAAGATCACCCGTTGACCGTTTCGGTCTGAAGCCATATTGCCGGTCATTAATTAAGGAGTGATCCTCTAGGTGCCGCATGAGCTGTTTGTTAATTATGTGCTCGAACACTTTGCACAGCACTGAGGTGACGGCTATGGGTCGATAGTTGGCTGGCTCCGAGCGATCCCCCTTCTTGGGAATCGGCTGAACATTCGCCTCTTTCCAAGGCAAAGGCACTGTACCCGAACTGTAGGATAGCCGGTACAGGCGCGTAAGCATTGGAGACAACTCCGCTGCACATTTTTTCAAAACTACCGCTGGAATACCATCCGGACCACTGGCTTTCCGGACATCGAGTGATTGCAGCACTGCACGGACATCGCGTTGCCTGATATGGATATCAGGCATCGCGTGGTCACTGTCGGGTAGTGTTGGTGGCTGCGTACCACAATCATCGATTCGGGAGTTGGCCGCAAAGATATTAGCCAGCAGATTTGCCTTCTCTTGCGGCTCATGGGCCAGGGATCCATCAGGGTTTCGCAGCGGAGGCAGCGAAGGCTGACAGAAGTTGGCTTGCACGGCTTTAGCCAGTCGCCAGTAGCCACGGCTTCCCGTGGGATGCATCACTAGCTCGTGACCAAGCCGCGCTATGCGCAGGGCATCCGCTCTGACATAGGCCCTTCTACAGACCTTTGTGGCTCTGTTGTACGCCGCCTTGAAGTGGCCCAGATTGGGATGGCGCGTGGCGCGCGCCCTTACCCAAGCGCGGTACGCAGACTGTTTTTGTTCAACAGCTTCCGAGCACTCGCGCCCGAACCAAGGGCGCACCCCGCGGTCACCGGTACCATCGGTGTATGAGATATAGTATTCCATACCCAGACCGATCTCACCGGCGACAGCAGTAGCACAATCCGATGGGTTCTTACCTTCAAAGCAGCGCTCAACCCACGGGATGGACGCAAAATAGTCACGAAGTCCATCCCAGTCCGCTGACGAGTAGTGCCAGAGACGCCGCTTCCCCTGCATGGGTCGTGGGGGCGCTATAATAGGCACCGTGGAGCAGACCAGGCAGTGGTCAGAGTTGCCTAAAGCGGCTCGCACCGATACACTGTACCGGTCCGGATCACTCGTCAGCAGAAGGTCTAGCAGAGAAGGTGCTTGGCCCGACCTTCTTGGTATCCTAGTGACCTCGTGCACCAATTGGGTCAGGCCGTGCGCCAGTGCAAATGCGTGGGCGGCTCTTCCCGCATGGTCTGTTTTGGAGGAGCCCAACCAGATCTCGTGGTGGGCGTTAAAATCCCCCAAAAATACCATTTCGGCATTCGGAAATCGCTCCTGCGCATCATCTGCCGCCTGACTCAGATATTCAAAGAGTCGAGTTGTCTCAGCATCTCCTGTATGGGAACGGTAGAGGCACACATAGATCTGACTCGTAGGGCCATGGTCTACGTGTACCCAAAGGACGGAGAAGGATGGGTCCTCTAGGCAGCGCAAACGGCGACAGCAAACATCCGCCCTAACAAACACGCACACCCCGGCTTTTGCACGAAAACTTTCCTCAAGAACATAGCCAGGGTAGAGCAAGTAGGTCGTGTCGTCAGGGCGGTGTATTTGCGTCTCCGTTAGAAAAAACATGGCAGGTTTCGCCGTCTCTAGGTGTTGGTGGACGGCGTTGAGGTTTGCATGGAGCCCACAGATGTTAGTGGACTCCACCTCAAATAGCAAGCTTTTGGGAGTGTGACGAGCCGCTGTGTTGCCTTTTTCTGTAAATTGCGCTGCCATGAGTTTGGGTGGGAGAAGGCGTGAAAAAAGAAGTGATTGCCGCCGCAGCACCGTGTGACAAAGCGCGGGATATTGGTTTTATCTATGAATGTGAGGCATGGCGAGAGCCGACGCGCCGAAAGGAAGGGCCCCCGTACCCCCCCGAGTATGGTCGCCGGGCTCCCAAATCCGGTCACCAACCGGCACGACGAACCATATCGGGATTATGCGCGGCCTGGTGAGGCAGCCTCCCAAGGTGGTTAACCCCAGTTGGGCCCCTGTACTATACCGCGGGCGGCCAGCGGCACCACCGTTTCTACAGGTCTCCCTGTTCGGCGCATCGCCCCGCGCCATCCCCACTAGACTACGCCAAGACCCACTGGTCCCACTAGTGCTGCGACAACCACCACCTCTGCCCGGCTATGCACATGCTGACCCCTGAACACAATCCAACCGAGATTGAATTGCTATGGAGGGTTTTTCGCAATAGTGCACGGTGGTACCTACCCGGTCGAAACTTGAGACAAATTTGTGCCACCAAGTTTCTACCACCAGTAAAGTGTTTCGTGTTGTAACGTGTTTCCTTCTTCCTATAGTCCCGGGTCCTTTAAGCAGGGCGAGAAAAATCTTGTGATGAGGTCGCCAAGCTGAGTTCGATCATTACAACATACTACGTGTGTTTAATGGTGACCCTCTTTCCTGAGACTTTGGTTTTAGGTTATCATCAGGCTAGTTGAAGTCAAATTGACGGGTCTCAAACAAAAAAAGAAATAAGTCAAGGGTTAGGCAGAGGTGAATTAACACACAAATTTCACCAATCATTGTTTTCGGTGAGCCTATTATCGTCTTCCAAGCACTATTTTTTAACCTGAGCCTTGTATCTGTGCCTGAACCTGAGCTGTATATATTTGTCTGATGTTAAAAAGCCCTATCTCTTAGTGGCCTTGTACGACACCACATGGGAAGAGATGGGGTGGCCCAAATTTTCTTTCTTCTTCTGGTCTTTCTTGGTATACTTAATTGTTAAATTTCGACGTTCATATGTGCTCTGTGAATAAATGAAATTGATTCGATTAAGATATAGAAAAAGATTAAATGGTTCAGGTGGGATTCGAACCCGCGATGTTTCCCTTACAGGGGGAACGCTCAAACAACTAAGCCACAGAACCTTCGCCCAAAATCATCCGAAGTCTTCTACACATACATCCGTCTTACGGCGACGGATAAATTTGAGTAGTTAACATATTAAATGCTTTAAAATTTCATTCAAACGATTCTTTGATATAAATAAAAAAAAACTGTAAAAATGAAAATTATTTCTGAAGCTAGCGGTATTATAAACTGCGTACTACTATACGTACACGTCAATCATCATCATCATCATATCAACCACACACAGTCCACTGCTGAACATAGGCCTCTCCCATAGACTTCTAGAATGACCGATCTAAAGCAGCCCGCATACAGCGCTTCCAAGCGCCCGCGTACGGGCAAACGTAGCGTAGGACACTTCAATACTATATTTTTTTTCTGTGACTATATAACAAGTTACCGCGGTAGCCTAGTAGTATGGGTAATGGACTGCTAAGACGAGGTCTCGGGTTCGATTCCAGGTTTTACCATGGCACACACTAATGACTTTTCGATGCTTTTCGATGTTATGTGTGTATTTATCGCATGTTTATAAGTGCCCGGTTAATGGCAATACGCTCGCCCACCTATTACATTGGGACCTAAAAATAAACTGGCGAAATGTGGGTGCTAGCACCTCTGCCTACCCCTTCGGGGATATAGACGTGAGTTTATGTTAATGACTATATAACAGAAGTTTCTTGTGACGTTCACCAACTACAGTAGATATACAACAAAGCAGGCAAAATGTGCACAGAAATAAAAATTTACGCCTTTTTTACGTCGCACTTTACGTCGTTCTAATTGCGTCATCAGTCCCGTAGTGTTGTCAGCCGCTACTTGTGACGTCACTGTCAAATGATGGAACGCGAGCGTCGAGAAAAAGCCGAAAGCGATTATTTTTTTGTATCAAACTGAAATTTTTAGTGCTGTCTATTTTTAACGATGAATTTTTAATATAGTTTCGTTGTGTGCATATTGTTTGCTGATTAAAATAAAAGTAAAAAGTTTGTAAATTGTAAGTTGTGTTCTGTGATATTTATGCTACTAATAAAATATTGATTTTGTTTTCAGTTTTTTCGTTATGTCATTGGTATCGAATGTACGGCTTGGATTTTCAGATGGTTACAAGGCTTGCATTGAAATGGAAAAATATTAAATGAGTGATAGTCATTTAAAAAAGCTTGCACTTTTAATGCAGGACACGTCAATGATTTCACCTCAACTAATGGTAAGCTATAGGTCTCAGGAAAGAGTGTCCCTCTATCCCGAGACTTTGCCCATTATAGACCACCATTTACAATAGTGGCCCTCATCAGTTTGTCAGTTACCTGAAATGTTCACATTGATGCCACAAGATGCATGGCTCAACTCGATAATAGTGTCTGAAGGACGGGTCACCCCCTAGTACGTGGGACCGAATTTAATGATTGGTGAAATGTGGGTGTTAATTCACCTCTGGCTAACCCCACATGAATATGTATGAATAATTGCATAGGTCTGGTCTTATCTCGGAGAGCACGTTAAGCCGTCTGTTGGTGTCGGTTGCCATACGAACACCTATGGTAGTCATTACTGGTAATTAAAGTCCTAAAAAGTTCAATAACTGGTCTGACTGCAAAGCTTTGATATTGCATTTAGGTTATAGAGGTCAGACCACAGTCACTTCACGAAAAATATCGATGTTCAGTCAATTCCGTAGTTAGACTCGTAAAGTGGAACCCAGACTACGAGTTGAAAGACTCCGACTGGGATTGACGAAGAAGAAAATAAACCTTAACCAAATATGCATTCATTTTAAACTAGATACAAAATACAGTGATTGTCCTCGCAGTAACGCGAGTGCATAAATAATGACATAATTGCCGCGTTGTTTGACAAACGGCTAACATTTTGCCGCGTTCGGGGGTTAACAACCGGGGCATTAATTTTGTCGCGGATACGCGCCGCCGTTCAACGTGTTATGTAATTATTAAAAGCATTTTATTACTGTTTTATTATTGGGTTGGGTAATCTTTTAATTGTTGGTTCTTGATCGGATGTTCTGCACCGTGTGCGGGTGACATCTAAGACCTGCACGTGTTGTCCTGTGTAGGTAAGGGGAGGGTGAGAATAATTGGAAGAGCTCACCAGAACACTCACCATGGTACAGACGGTAAAACACAGCGATAGACGCAACATTTCTACGCATCTGTAAAGGTTCTAGGGTGTTCCTTTAACCTTTAGTCTTGATAGCAATTCTTCTTCTATCCTGTCGATAGCGTTCATAGCTCACGTTGACAGGTACGCCACAGTCAGTGGGGTAACTCCACTATCACATCGCGGGTCCTCACCACCTGAGAAACTCCACCTAGACTGGTTTTCCTTGTTTCGGCCAACATGTGTGGTTGGTTTAGAGACTTCCACCTGATCCCGGGAACGGTTTGCAGCGGGCCCTGCGATCTGCAGGGGTTTATTCTGACTAGAAAGAGTGAGAGAAAGAGTCAGTGGGACCTCAACTCATCTCAAGCTCTTTGAAAGCTTATCAACATTGAAATCACCAGCCACAATTATATTTTTATATTCAATAGTGTGAAACTCGCCAGAATATTTACCATGTTTATTGTTTTTTCCGAGAGTACACCGTGATCATGGCGCTTGTAACAGCGCCGAAATATCGGTTACTCGGAAAAAACAATAAACATAGTAAATATCTCGGCGAGTTTTACACTAATAATTAGAATGAATATTTTCGTAACTACACGTATAAAGGTCCTGCAACATGGTTTCTAATTTACAAAAAAAGTTATACAGATTCTTCATATCATATATTCTATATATGTATATAAATAACCGCTATGTTGTATCTAATAATCTCGATTCCGCAACACTCAAAATTATTGCGAGGGATATGCCTGTCAACCTCACCTTCGGCAACCGAAACGACCCACAGGCGGCGTGCGTTTTAGTCGGTTCGAGTCCGACATAACCTCCTCCACCGGGTCCGGTGGGGAGGTATCCGTGGGGATTTTGCGCACGTAAAAAAAAAAAATAAAAAAAACACTCAAAATTATTTATTTATAACTAATTATTATTTCATCATGACTTCACATACTTTTAACTTATAATATTCTCTCTCTTATACAAATCTACAAATATTTTACAACATAAACATAACATAACATAAACTCACGCCTATATCCCCGAAGGGGTAGGCAGAGGTGCTAGCACCCACATTTCATTCCAAAAATACAGCAAAATTAATAGTCAAAACACAAACCGTTTTATCTAAAACCATAAAAATACCCCACAAGTCGTAGGATATCAAAATAAATTAAGTTAAAACCCCACTAGTCCTTTGATCTATGAGCTATTTCTGCATATCGCGATATCCCTGGTTCGATGCCTGCTCAATGAAGTGGAAAACTGCCCCGAGATGGTGGCAGATAGTATGGATCTTGCGAAATATATGCGAGCTGATAAACTATAGGGTTAGGATGTTTTGTTTTGGTGATAAGGAACCAATGTACTTGAATAATTGGGATACGAGTGGTTTACTATAAAATAGGGACGGGTCACAGGTTTGATAATAAGTATACACTTTCACATGTAAAGTTGTATATCTATTTTCGTGTTTTTATAGTTACGGCACGCTATAATGGCCGATCGGTTTTGCTTGTTTTCTCTTTTTTTATAGCACCTGGTTCGCAGACAAGTACACGGGCCCACCTGATGGAAAGTGGTTACTATGGCCTATGGACGTGTGCAATACCACGGGAATCACACTCGCGCTGCCAACCCTTTAAGCACAAGAGTTTTTGTGCCGTCGGTGTAAAAAAGCAGGACAAGCTTTTGGTTTTCCCACTAACAGCACAAAAACCCTCCAGTGAGCTCTGGGTATCCTACTCACCGCCGGGAACACAACACAAGGTGGAGGTACTTCCCCAGTCGGACTACTCAATTGGATGAAAATACCGTCGGGTTATATCTATTATATAATCTATAATATAATATCTCCTATAATATATTTTTTAGTGTGTGAAATTTATTTTCTTCTGTGCCAGTCGCACCATATTTTTCTTAAGTTATTTGTCTTACAATTCGTTGTCTAATATTAAGCGTATCAAAATAGAGAAAACGAGCAAAACCAGTCGCGTCAAAACAGCTATCATCATAGTTATTGATAATCATATATTATAGGTCCGCTGCGTGGTTCCCGTAGAGTAGAATTTGGGCCACCCCATTTCTTCCCATGCGGTGTCGTACAAGGCGACTAAGGGATAGGGCAGTTTAACATCAGACAGATATATACAGCCCAGACTCAGCCTCAGATGCGGGACTCGAGTCAACTATGGTGTCCGATATACGGCAATAGGCTCACCCCTATTACGTGGGACCGAATTCAATGATTGGTGAAATGTGGGTATTAATTCACCTCTGCCTAACCCTCCGGGGATACCGGCGTGATAATATGTATGTATGTAATAGGAAGCAGGTATAATTTTACAATCCTGTTACTTAACAACATTACACCCTTTTTCGCCAATTATTTATTCCTAAAACTGGCTTTTCATTTAACAAATAAAACAACAGAGCAGTGCGAAGTTCAGGGCAAAGTTGCTAACTGGTCGTAGGTTCGAGTCCGTGCAATTTTACGGCGGAGTGGCTTCGCGCTCCCGTGCAATTTCAAACTTTAAAAAAAGTTCCTCTCGTAGACGGATGAATATTACCTGTTTGCTGGCATGATTGGTGGGGAGCTGTACTGAGATTTATCATCAAAGGTAAACCGATTTTGTTGCAAATTAATTATTGATAAGCTCACTTGTATCCTTCTTCCTACAGTTCCGGGTCCTTTAAGCGGGCGTGAATAAGCATCTGATGAGGTCACCAAGCTGAGTGCTACCATTGTAACATTACTTAGTGTCTGTAATGGTGACTCTCTTTCCTGAGACTTTGCCTTCAGCTTACCATCAGGAGAGGTGAAGTCAAGTTGGCGTGTGCTAGATTAAAAAAAATCGTCTACTCAACAACAACTACCATATCTAATAGACGCCACTCGTGTCACTTGCGCGACCGTTTAGATCATCTTCATAATCGCTCTCCTACTGCCTTCCATAATTTGATTTGACTTTACAGAAGCGATGGCTTCTGATCCTCAAAATACAAAAGGAAAGCTTGGGCTAGAGCAATCATTGAGGTTGCTTTGGACTCTGTAGATCTTGAAGAGGTAAGACACGACGATATTCGTGTCCTAACTCCGACTGGGGAATAACCTCCACCCTATAGGAAATAACCTCGTGATGTTTTCCCGGTGGTGACAAGGCTAACCAGCGCTCACTGGAGAGTTTTTATGCTGGTGTGAATACCAAAGGCTTGTCCTCTTTTGTTTTCTGCACTAACGGTAAAGAAACTCTGTTGTTACAGGGCCGGCAGCACGGGTGTGACGCCCCCGATGTTGCACACGTATATAGACCACGGTAACCACTCTCCATAACCGTGCTTGCTTGCCCCCTAAGTGGTATGAAAAATATACAATCAACTAGTCTACTGTGGTCCTAAGCTGGCCATATAGGTATTATATATATGTACATAGCATCCAAAGATCCAAGATGAAGGTGTATTGTTCATTCAAACAATCTCAGCTATCTTTATCTAAGGGTTCTTACTAAGTAGCATCACATACCTAGCTTCCATTTTTTTAATACAGGACACGTCAATTAGACTTTGCTCGCCTGATGGCAAGCTGAAGGCAATGTCTCAGAGAACCCACATATACCATGTTACAATGGTAGCACTCAGCTTGACAACCTTATTATATGCTTTTTCACGCCCCACTTGAAGCACCCGAGACTGTAGGAAGAACGAAACACGTGAGCTGGTATTGAATTCCAGGCCTTAATGGTGCGACAAAGCAAAGAGTCTCCGAACCGCTTGGTTCTTGAACGAATATTCTGCCCCGCTTAAAGGACCCGGGACTGTACCGATTCGCTGACTCCACTCTAGCTTTACGAACTTTATTCTTCGAAGAAACCTCAAGCATAGCTTACCTCTTTAGACTGCTCCGTGATTTTTAGGTCATTAACCAGTTCCATTATCAGTGTTGATGTGTTTTAGTTGCTACGTGTTTCAATACACCTAAACACAATTATGCAAATATCCCAGAAAGCGTAAGGTTGAATAAACCTTACAATCACCTTTTCTGCAATACCAATAGGGACAGGTGACAAGTATGTTCGCGATTGCAACGGTGGAGAGCTAAAATTTATCTATCACCAAACATATTTCACTAACAGCATTATTTCCTCAAATACCCACTGTAATATTAACTTTAACTCTCACACAATAAGGTGTACTTTTGAATGGGCATATTATTTTTAAACTCTGTTTATAGCCAATATATTTTTGGTAAGTTCATGCACTCTATAACGTAAATTTTGGAACATATTCCCGAATATATTTATTTAAAACGTCGCTATTTGTATGGTATTCTTATAACTATACTCCATTCTTAACCAAAGGTAATCAATCTTGTAGTGACTTTTCATGAAACACATATTAAATAAATAAATTAGGCTTAACTAACTGACTAACTAATGATTCAATTTGGATTCCTAGTCTTTGAAATGAGTTTTTTTTATACAACTTAGGTGGCAGACAAGCACACGGCCTACCTGATGGAAAATGGTTACCATGACCTATGAACGTGTGTAATACCAGTGGAGTCACATTCGTGCTGCCAACCCTGTAAGAACAGAGATTTTGTGCCGTCAGTGTAGAGGACAAAGCAGGACAAGCCTTTGGTCGTCCCACTGACAGCACAAAAACTCTCCAGTGAGCTCTGGCTACCCTACTCACCGCTGGGAACACAATACGAAGTTATTATAAGCGCGATATTCTGTAGGGCCGACTGGGGAAGTACCCCAGTCGGACTGTTCAATTGGGCGAAAACACCGCCGTGTCTTACCTCCTCGAGTTTCTAAACAGAACAATACTAATAAACTAAGTTTTGAAATAAAACATATTAAAAAAAAACACATCAAGTTTGATTACGCTTTAGTTATGATACGACATATATTTGTAATCGCCATATCATTTTGATACCCTACTAGATAAATTTGAGTGACTTTTTTTGACAACACGCATTTTAGCACCAAAATCGATCATTTACTTTTTATAGACATTTTATGTACTCTATGACACTCGAGAGAATAATACCTTTCATTTGAGACCCCATTCGTCGAAATCCGTCCGGCCGTTAAGCCTGTAGAGAGAAATATAGAAATAACTACATATATACATACATACATACACGCGTAAAACTTTACCTTCGCTGACGAAGTTGGGTAAAAAAAGCACTTTTCTAACAAAAATATTTGTCAGAGCATAACATCCTGTACAATATAATAGTTTTAACCACACAACATTATTCATTATTCTGGCCTTGATCCCAGTTTAAAACTGACCCATTTTAATTCAAAATTCCATTAAACCATTCTGGATTTAAAGGGTTAATTTTCCTGTTTCACTAGCGCTCTATTCAATTCTGCCTATCCTCATTAGTTGCGGGTTGAATGTGCTCGTTTGCTCGACCTATAAACTGAATGGAAGAGTACAGTCAGCGTTCCAAGCATTGCGCATAATGATGTATTATCTTCATAGCAATCTACAGTCGCGGTTGTTTTAATTTTAATGTAATTTTAGATGAGTTGAGGATTTTTTTATTACAGTTTGATCATTATTTTAGTGATTTTTACCCGACTGCGCCAGTGAGGGTAATGTGTTACACAAATATGTATGTATGTTAATATCTCAGAACTTAAGTATACAGAAGCTAAATCTAAAATCACACAGTGGCTACTTCAATTAAACTATGTAGATACAGAAGCAGTTAGTGCATAAATAAAAACTGTCCCACATATTCTCTTTAACAAACAAACATACATACAAGCATAATCCAAAATATAAACAAATATGTATACACACACACACATGCACACACATACATTCACACACACACACACACACACAATACACTCGTACAAGTGCACATACACATATACAGACACTCACACACACACTAAACCAATTTAATATATTTTAATTTTGTTATTAATGAATGTATTTTACTTTATTTATGTTTTTACTTCATTTAAATTTCTAAGCAAGCAATCCGTTCCCTAGAAATGATTCGAATACTTAAGTTGTTGTACTAATCTTGAAGACGCTGACAGCTGTCACACAGTTTTAACTAGTGCAGCTGTCAACATTCGACATATCAAATCTAGTTTTGTAATGCATAAACCAATTTCCACATTGTCTGTATTAATTTAATGATATGTGACTTAAATTACTATGTTTGAATCAATAAATATTATCTTATTATATCTTATTATGTAGTTTTCTTTGAACCCATCTACAGCACTAATAGTTGAACGGATTTTGTTTATTGGGGTCTCAAATGAAAGTAATTCATCTTTAAAGTGTCATAGGGTACATAAAAAGACAACATGAACTATAGTGAGGATTTTTGGTGCAAAAACATTGTGTATTATAATTATATTATTATGATGTGGCACTATGTCGCACCTCTTATCGTTTGTTAAAGTACCAGAAGCATTATCTAGTTTTCGTTCCCTTCTTTTCCCAAGTTTCATTTAAATAAAATTATTGCCAACTTAGTGGTTTTGAAGAAAAAAGGCCTAGGAAGCACAAAGCTAACGATTCTTCGTAATTATGAAAGTGGTAGATATTAGACGGGCGACTGTTTAAATATTAGCTGAGCAAGCTAAAGAAAGGAAATGCTTACTTTAGATTTTTTCGATTTGTTAAGCAAAATGAAAAGTTGGAACATCTTTTAAATACATAGTTATGTTGAAGTACTTAAGTTATCATTATCTTAGCATCAAAATAATATTAAAGTATTATTTAAAATATTATTAGGTATTTATATCAAGGGTTTAGAGCTAACCAACATAATTTATTTTCACCTTTTTCGAGATTATTTTTGTGACGGGGATTTTTAAAAATTCTAATTTGGATAATTCCCATGTACATAATGTAAAAAACCTCGGTAGCCTAGTGGTATGGGTAATGGACTGCTGAGACGAGGTCTCGGGTTTGATCCCAGGTTTTATGGCACACACTGATGACTTCTCGATGCTTTTCGAAGTTATGTGTGTATTTATCGTAGGTTTATGGCAATAGGCTCGCCATTGTGACCTAAACATAAACTGGCGAAATGTGGGTAGCACCTCTGCCTACCCTTCAGGGATATGGGCGTGAGTTTATGTTATGTTACATAATGTAAATTAACAAATATTTTCAAATTAAACTTTTAATAGTAAATAGCATTTTCGGATTAAATAAATGTATTTTGATTCCAAAGTTACCATGGTTTTTAAGCTATCTTCATTACGTAACTGTAGAAACAAACGAACAAATAATAAATTATGATATAAAACTTAATTCACAAGCAACAATATACCTACACATCACGTGTACAAACACAGGCACACAGTCTCACAACGTAGGAATATTTAAACCGCACCTCCAAGATCGTTTATTAGAGCAAGTAATAAGAAAACTTCCGGAGAATCTTTGTGAATTTGCATTTTATCAGCCAAAGACTACAACTTAACTTCGCGGATGGTATAATGTTGTAATGAGCCAAGATCTCCAATGTGATATAGAGATATTAAGTTTTAATGCTCCTGCGAGTTTCCGTAGTTACTTTTTATGATTTTCTTTTTATTTGCGAGATGTGAGTTGATAGTTGGAGTTTTGTACGTACATACTTATAAGAACGTGTATGTTTTGTTCAAGGATAGGCAGAGATAACAGCCTGCTATTCGGGATTTGGGTAAAGTACTTTTGCGGACGTTATCGATTTGTTCTTTTCCAAACATTAATAATTTAGGCGCGTCTTTTCAAAGATATACCCTCGATAAATTTTCAATAAATATTGTACATCAAAAACTACATTAATTCCAAATCGTATTAACACACCGAAGTATTCTTAAATCTAAGCAAGAATATTTTTTCAGTATTAGTAATTTTGGTACTGCCGAAATTTTATACAAATATTTTTCTTATTTTCCAAAGAATATAAATAAGTGGAAAGATTACTATTCTCATATATAAATATATACGAGATTTCAGCTACAGCATTTTTGGAAAATGAGTGTACGCCGATATATAAAGATCATGTTTTGGACGAGAGTCCAAAACATGATCTTTATATATCGGCGTACACTCATGTGAAATAATTTAAACGGATACCAGCAATATTTAACTTATAATCATCTATATTAATATTATAAATGCGAAAGTAAATCTGTCTGTCTGTTACCCTTTCACGCCTAAACGATTGAACCGATTTTGATGAAATTTGGTACAGCGCGCGAGGGAGTCAAGTTTAGGTAAGTATAAATATTTGACTGCAATCTACATGGGCAGAGTTTTTTTTATACAACTTAGGTGCCAAACAAGCACACTGCCCACCTGCGCAACACCAGGGGAGTTACACCATTGCTACCAACCCTGTAAGAACAGAGAGTTTCTGTGCCGTCAGTGCAAATGAAACAATCAGGACAAGCCTTTAGCCTTCCTACTGACAGCACAAAAACTCTCCAGCGGGCTCTGGCTACCCTATTCACCGCCGGAAATATAACACGGAATATAATACTTGGCATGGATGTACCATCGTATCCTACCTCCTATAGATCGATACAACTAGTCAGAATCTAGCTGGACAGAGTCGATACAACTAGCCAGTGGCTCTCTTATATTTTCTTTCTTGAACCTCTTTTAGTACTGTTCGGTTGAAGTGTTCGCAGCCTGAGTAGTTGCAGGTCTGGCAGGCTTATGTTTTTTTTGTTGTGTTGAAGTGAATATTCGGCATGCCGGGGAGGTGCTGTTGCTGTTGTTGTTATTATTTATTTTTATGTTGTATGTACGTGCATTTGTGATCCGCAATTAAAACTTTTTTTTCTTTCTTTCATTTCAATATAAAATTATTTTGTTCAGGTGCATTGAACATAACGCCGTCCACGGGTACCTACAGCCGGTGCCGTTATGATAACAATTTCTTTCTTTTATCTCTTTTTATATTATTGTGGCGACAACTAGGGGGTGCGTGTATTATAATTTTATAACACAAAGACAGAGTTTTATCCCTAACAATGGAAGTGTTATTAATTTTAAAAAAGCTTCTCTGAAAAAATCTGATAAAAATGTTTTAAATGACATTGTGTGGGAGAAATACAGCTTAATATTTTCCGTCAGGTATTAAAGTAACATAATATAGGGTATATTCACGTCTTTATATCAGAAGGGATAGGCAGATATATTGAATAGACAATAGTATTTTTCCGCTCTACTTTATTATTTTTACAAAATATTATGGAAAAGTACTTATAATTGTCTAGATTATCCATGGTCCCCCAAGTGGATCATAGATAGATAGATAATTCTTTATTGTACACCAATAGATTACAGAAAAACTTGTAGTTAGCATGCATACAGTTTAAAAAATGTGCAATGGGCGGCCTTATCGCTGGAAGCGATTTCTTCCAGGCAACCTTGGGATGGACAGTAGTGTAATAAAGCAAAAGATTTTGGTGTAGTTAGCAAATAAACTAGAAACAAGGTGTATTAAAAAAAAACAAAAGGAAAGAAAGATATGAGAGATATCATACTTATTGGTGGAACTATGGATAAATAAATAAAAATTCATTTATTGCCAAATAGTATGTAACAATGTTAAGTATTATACTGTGACCCCACACTAGGCAAAGCCTGTCCTGTGGGTGCCAAATACGTATACAATTTACGTGAAAACATTGTTTGCTCGGGTGACATCTGAGTTTTTGGGATAAACGCTGGTCTATTCAATATGTGTAGCAAGTTCCACCATGGGCCATCGATCAGTATGTATAAGATTCATCAAAAATATTGCAATGTATTTTTTTTTTAATAAGAATATTATCAACCGCAATAACTAATATTCCCTCTAACTCCTCCAACTAAGCTTTGCTTTTTTTTTTACGTGCGTAAAATCCCCACGGATACCTCCCCACCGGAGCCGGTGGAGGAGGTTATGTCGGACTCGAACCGACTAAAACGCACGCCGCCTGTGGGTCGCTTTGGTTGCCGAAGGTGAGGTTGACAGGCATATCCCTCGCACCCCGGCCGACCCAGGGCCATCTCTCACGATCTGGCCCTCTTCTCGGGTGTGTGGGGACTACAGAGTCCCCAACTCGTTCCAGGAAAACGGGGAGGCGCGCCAGACGCGCCACCGCCGCGGCCTGCTTCTGCCAGGGTGACAGGCGGCTCCACCTGTCAACCCCAGGCCGGCGCTCATGGGGGGCGGAGGTCGTTCATCGACCTCCGACGCCCGAGTTGCCTTTATACGCGGGCAGCTTGGCTTGCGATCCTTCATCGCTCCCGTTGCCGCTCCCGCCCCGCCTCCTCCTTCACGAGCATTACTTGCTCGCAAAAGGAGGCGCTGCTTGTGCTAGGAGTGGGTTCACGTCTGTAGTGTAATGGCCAGGTTTCGAACTCGGCACCTCTCTAGTGTAAGGCCGACTCTTTAACCACTAAGCTACCGATACAGATGAGCCTCTTGCCGTCAAGTGGATAACTTTTCATTGGTTAAATGCTTACTGTCGGATAGGGAATAATCCTATTGGGCAGTTTGTACTGAACCTAGAAATCAATGCTTGTCCGAGTGCATTTTTTACGTTTCGTACTTTCATCTGATTGCAATGAAACTTTATCAATTCCATTTGCTCGAAGATTGTGAGTATAGTATAAACATGAAACCTGGATTTAGGTTAGAGGATTATTATCACATTATATGCTAGCACCTCTGCCTACCCCTTCGGGGATATATAGGCGTGAGTTTATGTTATGTTTATGTTTACTCCTCCGATTTCAAGATGGATCGACTGATCCATCTTGAAATCGGAGTTAGACTATATACGATCATAAAAATCGGAGTTAGACTATATACGATCATAAAAATCGGAGTTAGACTATATACGATCATAAAAACTGACTAGTTTTTATGATCGTATATAGTCTAACTATGATGTGTTTGTACTTCAATATCTTCCGTGAAGCGACTGCCATCTGATCTCCACAACCAATTGGGATTTACAAAGTTCTGTAGATAGACTAGTTGGACTTTTTAGGGCTCCAACTATCCGTAACGGCTACCATTTTTTAAAAGCCTGTCCTGTGAGTGCCAAATACGTTTACAATTTACGTGAAAACATTGTTTGCTCGGGCGAGATCTGAGTTTTTGGGACAAACGCTGATCTATTCAATATATGTAGCAAGTTCCACCATGGGCCATCGATCAACAGTATTAATATGATTCATCAAAAATATTGCAAGGTAATTTTTTTTTTAATAAGAATATTAGCAACCGCAATTACTAATATGGGGAATATTAGTAATAGCCCCTTCAACTAAGCTAAGTTACTTGTGCTTGGAGTGGGTTCAAGTCGGTAGCATAATTGCCAAAATTCGAAACCGGACCTCCAGATGGTAAGGGTAACTCCTTAACTACTAAGCTATGCGGGTTATAAAATTGTTGCCCAACTTTTTATCGTCAGATTTCAAAATGGATCAGCAAGTTTTCTACGCGAATTTTAAAATTAAAAGTCTTAATAAAACTAGAAGCATTTGGTCTAGTTCATACATATTAACATTAAGTACATACATATCATACATAATAACCACTTCAGCATGATGCTGCGGTGGTGACAAAATATCGACTAGCGGGGCATAACTTTGGCAATTGAGAATCAAAACCAAAACAGCTCTACACCACACCAACAGTCTTTTTAAAGACCAACCAATAAATAACCCATCAAGAAAATACCTCCTAAAGCCGTGAAAATAAGGTTGCATCAAAAATGAATAACAATTTAAATGACGCCGATCCCCCTCATTACGCAGTTTTAAGCCCCTTGGCGGTAGGTGGCAACAGTGGGGCATTCCGCCCCAGTTATCGTGCGAAAACTTTCGCCCAATCCGATTTACCTGGGTTAATTACGTTTCATAGTATTGAGGTTTACAGTCGGCTGGCAGGGAATTGGTCGATGGAGTTTTATGAGGGATTTAAGTGGACTGGTTTTATGTGACATGCATGTCAGGTCTAGTGAATCGGATGGTTATAAAATGTGTGTAATTGAGTAGTTAATCTTTTATTACTTTGTACTATTTGTGTATTTTATTTTATATAATATTTATTTAGTATATCTATCATGTTTTAGTGTTTCACATATTGGATTTACCTCTTGGACTAAGTTTTTTTTTGTTTTCTACATAAGTGCAACTGATTTTCATCCATGCATCACCTTCACGTGGGTCTGGCTGAAAACCAGCGCCTGATAGCTATCTAGATAGCTGTCAGGTAAGTTAGATCCTTTACGTAATGCTGAAAAGCAACTTCCATATGGGGTTCTTCAAGAAGGGCATTAGAAGGTTTCTTCAGGGTCGGTAGAACGAGTGTGACGCCCCTACTGTTGCATATTTCCATAGGCCACGGTAACCACTTCCTATCAAGTGGTGCATGTGCTTGTCTGCCACCTAAATGGTATAAAAAATCTAGATCTAGGTGAGCCGGCAGGAATCAAGTTATACGGTCCCTTCGCCACTGATAGAAGTTTCTAGATGAATTAAAATCAAACCATTATATTGATGTCATAACGTAGATAGATGGATAGATAATTCTTTATTGTATACCAACAGAGTTACAGGAGGACAAGTAGGTAGCGTGTACACAGTTCAGTGTACAATGGGCGGCCTTTTCGCTGAAGCGATTTCTTCTAGGCAATCTTGAATGTTATAAAATCAAAAAAAAAATGGTGTAGTTATCGGCTAAACTAAAATATATAGTGTATTAAAAACAAAAGAGAACAAGAGAGAGAAGCATAAGTAAAATAAAATTAATATACGGCGTTACACAAAGTATTATCAACATATACTGAAATACATATACTATTACACACATATAGATATATAAAGTAGACAGTTCATACTAATACGAAGGGAAAATAGTAAGTGAGCACAATATGATAGGTAGTGGTTCTTAATATTATTCATAATAATGTAATATTTTAACACATTAAGCAGTCTTTTTTTTATACCACTTAGGTGGCAGACAAGCACACGGCCCACCTGATGGAAAGTGGTTACCGTGGCCTATGGACGTTTGTAACACCAGAGGAGTCACAGTCACGCTGCCAACCCTGAAAATATAGAGTTTCTGTGCCGTCAGTGTATAATAGAGATTCTGATATATATATATATATATATATATATATATATATATATATATATATATATATATATATATATATATATATATATTCTGATAGATATTCTGGAGGGCGGAGGTACTTCCCCAGTCGGACTGCTCAATTGGGCGGAAGAACCGCCGTGTCCTACTTAAATAATAAATACCTAAATAAACCTAAATAATCTAATAGCATCTTCTTCTCTCGTATCAATGGTAGGTATATAAAATTTTGTCAGCAAAGTGTTGTGGTACTACCATAAATGCGTTCTTAGAGATTCTCATGAGTTCCATGTGTACATGTATTTGAACATACAGCACACGTTATAAGGCGTGTCATGGTCTGTGAAGTAGCTCCACATTCACACCACCTTATTAAAGATCTCTCTATAGACCATGCAGTGTCAGTTAACAACATAACTTCTTTTTTACAAGGAGGTAGGACACGACGGTATTTCCGCCCAATTAAGCAGTCCGACTGGGGAAGTACCCCCGCCCTATAGAATACCACGGCTATAATAACTTCGTGTTGTGTTCCCACCAGTGAGTAGGATAGTCAGAGCTCACTGGAGAATTTGTGCTGTCAGTGGGAAGACTAAAGGCTTGTCCTACTTTGTCTTCTACACTGACGGCACAGAAACTCTGTACTTACAGGGTTGGCAGCGCGACTGTGACTCCTCTGGTGTTACAAACGTCTATAGGCCACGGTAATCACTTTCCATCAGGTGGGCTGTGTGCTTGTCTGCAACCTAAGTGGTATAAAAAAAAACTTCAATATTTACGCCACTTTTCATCGTTCCAACTCAACTAACCAGGAGATATTCGTGTGTGAAATATCAGGAGTTGTCGAGATCTTAGCGGTGGGTCTTGGGCCAGATTAAACCTTTGCAAACGTGTCAATTATCCAGTGTTGCGAATTCATTATAAAGGATTTCCACCCAAGTTTGCTGGCAACACTGAATTTGTAATAATTGGTGCTTAGAGATGTTTGTTAGTGGCGCGGTTTTAGTTCAAGGATGAATTTGCAATGTTTGTTAATTTCAACAATACAGTTGGTATTTTCGATGTAAGATTTTATTATTAAAAGAAATTTGAAGGACTTAGTATGTTAACTATGTTATTCTGGATTCAAGATGTATATGTGGATAACTAAAACTATTGAAATCGAATATTATATGCAGTCACTAGACTTTTTTTTATACCACTTAGGTGGCAGACAAGCACACGGCCCACCTGTTGGGAAGTGGTTACCGTGGCCAATGGACGTTTGCAACACCGGGGGTGTTACACTCGCGCTGCCGTTCACGAAGAAACCTGGCTATTGCTGTCAACTGAGCACTTTTTCCAATATCACGCTACTGCTAAGAATTAATACTGGGAATAGAACCAGTAAAGTCAACCACGACCAAACTAGCCAGCGAAACTTTTTTTAAGAAACTAAGCACAGATATAATTAAAGCAATATATCGCTACAGCCTTACTTAATAACACCTTCTAAGTTTCCATTGAAACGAATACCCCTTGTAGATCTTAGAGATACTAGCATAATGAGCGCGATAAAACAATCCAGTCGTTAACCCGCCGCAATATATGCCTCCCTTAGCGTAAAATGTAGTTGGGAGGCGCGTTTTAAAATATATGGGCGGACGAAATTAAATGCGAACACATTCTTATTGCTAAAGCAGTTTACGCCTCATGTAAATTATGAAGAAGAATGGGGGTGATAATGTAAATTGGAGAGGTACATAGCCTTGTTACATGGGAAAGTATTATTATTTTATTGTATCACTTAATGCACGCCTTTTAATTGTGTCATGCCGAGAGACCTACACATGTTTTGGAACTCAATCTGGAACCGAACCTTCAAATGATATTTTATAAAATTTTGATTGTTCTTTAATTCTTCAATTCTTTATTGTAGACAAGAAAATAATACATCAACGGGTAATCACATAATATATACATCTTGGTATACAAAGGCGAGCTTAACTCAATATTGAGTTTTCTCAAAACAAACCTTTGGTGGATTAAAGTGCAAAAAAAAAATTATAAAGAATAATGTTTTCTGTTTTGTGTGCCAAATAAATAAATAAAGTAGTTATAAGTAAGAAAGATACCGGCAAAGTTCTTGAACAAAATGAAATATTTAAAATTGATTAAGATAGAAAAAAATAAAACGGTCCAGTCGGGATTCAAACCCGCGATCTTTTCCTTACGTAATTCATTGCATTATTATTTACCCAGCAGCCGCTTATCATCGCTAATTAACCAATCCAAGATGATAGTAAACAAATCAGGGAGTCAGACGACTCGTATCACTATCTAACCTTTTGTTGACTCGTTTTCTGGCAAGTTTACCTCACTTGCCAACTTTTGTTCAAGAAATAATAAGATAAAAAAATATTGAAGGTTAGGTGGCTTAGTGGTCAGAGCGCGATCTTTCCCTTACAGGGAACCCTTATTTTGAACTATAGTTGGTTCTCACGGCATTCTCAAATTTTAAATAAATAAATTGTGGAAAAGTACAAGTGCCTTAGTTAATATGTGTAGTAAGTTCCACCAAGCGCAATCAATCTCCAGTATTAACAATATACTTGTTTCTATCATAAAATAATAGCTCTATCTCTAGTTTCAGAAAGATTTATCCATCCTTATTCTGCCTTTATTCCTGATCTCCAGATCCTCAGCAATAAAAATCCATCCATACGTTAACAATCTATCCTTATGATAATATAATCTTTTCCCCGTGACATTGTTCGAAAACGAATGATTCTTAGGAAAATTCAAACGGGCGAGGCAGTCTGTTGTACTGAGATTGGATGTCGAAAATTGCCTATTACCAATCCCTGAGAACAGCAGTATTGCCTCTCTATTCAATTTATCGTCCTACTTTAGTATTTCTTCAGACAATTGCGATTTTTATTTGTGAATGCGGATCTCTTTGAATGTGAAAGAGATGTGAGTCTGTGCAATGGCACGTCTAGATCGACGAAGCGAACTTTAGTTAAGCACAACGTGTGTGAAGTGTGGAATGTGCTGTTTTATTGCAGTATTTTTACCAAAGGTGTGAGCTCAAATACCTTAATACTTACGTATGCTGTACTTGGTCTTGCGTAATTATAGTGGGTCGCTTTGAATTAATACATTTATTATTACTTACATGATAGCATAAGCCAATTCGAATTGGCTGCTTAATACATAAATGTGTAGAATACTGCTGGGAAAATTTGGCATTAGGAATGTGAGAGTCATTGAGAGACCTCAGAGTGTGCCTAAATCAAAATTAGGGCAAGTAGTCTACTGATCATCTCCCCGGATTCGGCACAGACCCTTAGCCCTTGGAGTTTTTTTTTTTATACCACTTAGTTGGTAGACAAGCACACGGCCCACCTGATGGAAAGTGATTACCGTGGCATATGGACGTTTGTAACACCAGAGGAGTCACAGTCGCGCTGCCAACCCTGTAAGTAGAGTCTCTGAGCCATCAGTTCAGAAGACAAAGCAGGACAAGCCTTTAGTCTTTCCACTGACAGCACAAATTCTCCAGAGAGCTCTGGCTACCCTACTCACCGCTGGAAATACAACACGAAGTTATTATAGCCGCGGTATTCTGTAGGGCGGAGGTACTTCCCCAGGCGGACTGCTCAATTGGGCGGTAATACCGCCGTGTCCTACCTCCTCACAAGTACAATGGAGTCTTCTCAGGTCAGAGACGCGTTTCGAGCCGGTGCCGGTGGTCCATTTGCTACACTTATCTTAAATATTGTACTGTTTCTATACCATTTTATAGCATCAATTAAGGTGTAGAAAAATTGAATTGGTTCAGGCAGGATTTGAACCCGTGATCTTACTCTTATAGAGAACGCTCTCGGCTTATCTATTCTGTGCCATAAATTAAGGAAATAATTCTCAAGATAATTAATAACGAATCTATTTTTTTATTTTCACAAAAAGTTTTCCTATTTTAAAATCATGTTTTCTCGTAATTTCAAATGAAAGAAAAGAAGCACACGCCGCAAGCATTCGAATATCAAAGCGTATTATGTAAATTCATAAGAGCCTTGCATTACTTGTTCCGTGGCTCTCATTGTCTGAATTTAATTTTCCTGTTCCGTCCAATGCATCTTTTATAAGATAGTGGCAGATACAAAAGTGCTTGGAAATGAAAAACTGGCGATTATTAAAGTGAAATTTAATTTGTAGTGTAAGGTGGAAATGCGTTCCTATTTGGTTAATAGTCAACGGAGCTGGTAAATTGTGAGGATAATATCTTTACATTTCAGGAAACGGCTATAGTTTTGGCTTTAAAAGTTGATGGACAATAGAAGATCGGTTTTGAAGTGGTTAGGAATATCGTATATTAATTTTGAAACCCAGCTGATTTATTCCAAGAAAAGGTGGGAGGTAGTGGAGGAAAGATTGCTCTGCTGACTAAGTTGCCTTTTTATCCCTCACATTTTTATTTTTAGCCCTCACCTCGTGATGCGCGGTCGGCGACGGTCGCTCACCCTGCTGAAGGAAACCGACCCGGATGACGTGCCAGATTTCGTCGCAAGGGAGCTGCACAAGCTTCCGCCGGTGGGATTCGACCACGTAGATGTCACAAGACTTCTCAAGGACATCACGTTCTTGAAGTCCAGCCTTGCTGATGTGTTGGCAAAATTAGAGGCTTCTGATAAAACTATCAGTGGACTACAGGCGGAATTATTGCTACTCCGTAACAGTAATACAACTAGTACGTCACATAATGTAGCCTCTAATAATGTCAATGTACGACGAGGCGCGCAGAATGCGTCATTTTGCAGTTTCGAGTCAGCAAAATTTGATTCGCCTGAGTCGCCGATGGCCGAGGAGCGTGCCGCGAACACTATCGCGCGCCCCGCCGCCCCCACTGCCCCTTCATCACCCGTGAAGAGGCCGAATATCACGTTGCTAGTTCCTCAGCCACGTGACTACGCAGCTGTTACGGCCAGCACCCCTACAGCCGTACCAACAAAGAGACGACAGTGTAGTGTCACTCAGTGCAACACTGCATCCGTCAAGGCGCCGGGGAAGGTGCCTTGTAATGTGGAGGACTTCAAAGTTGTTGAGAAGAAGAAGAAGTCCTCTTCTTTGTCACAGCTACTGATTGTCTTAAAATACTTTTAAGGAAGAAAGGTTATCAAGATATTGATGAGGTCTTTAAAGCACCGTCTAAAGCAAAAGTGTATCCAATGAATAAAACTTTTCCAAAATTTTTGGCACACAAATGGATTTAATGAAATTTTGGTAACAATGTCCACATTAAAAGTAATACGTGTAGCATTTTCTTTTAAATATCTAATTCTAAGCCCGTAAACCAGAGAGGTGTATCGTTAAGTGTTTAACCGTGTACGGCAGGAGGTGCCTTGCCACAGAAAGAACAGTTCCTTTCAGGAGTGCTTGCATCTTCCAGATCTGGTTAATTATGGACGAAGAAAATGTAACGGTGAATAGTACTCGTAGCGGTAATATTGTTTCTGTTCTAAATTCGAAAATTTTGATGGATGGATGGTTGAATGTTTACTTAGTCTTAGGATGGGTAGTCAGTAAAATAGAGACGTCTCCGTGCTTCAGAGAGCACGTTAAGCCGTCGGCTTCGGTTGCCATATGTATGAACGCTCCACTCGCGTGGAATTCGGGTTCCGTTCCAACTTTTTTCTGCGCGGAAGTTCCCTCGGATACCAGTCCCGTCAGCCATCAGGAGCGGTTATGTCGAACTCGGGCCGATAAAACCGCATGCCATCTCGGTTCTTAAGATGGTGTATAATTGCCTAGAGCAACCCGCGCTTCCCAGCTGACCCCAGGTCGTCTACTGTTTAATATGGCCCCCTCAGAAGTGGGAAGCACGGTAGAAAATTCCATTGGTCTTATCCAGATCTAAATCTGAGGAGGCTATAAATCTCCCTGCGTAGGCTTCAAAATTTTCTACCAATTGCCACGAAAACTGCGCTTGCACAAACTCTTCTCTTTGCCATCCTTGATTATGCCGATGCCAGTTTTCCAGATCTCACTGAAGACCAACTAAATAAATTTGAGAGACTTCAAAATCTTTGCATACGATTTATATTTGGACTTCGCAAATATGATCATATCTCAGAATTTCGTGCAAAGCTCAAGTGGTTACCCATACGCCTTCGCTGGAATGCTCACTTTCTTTATATATTGTATAATATTTTATTTCATCCTCTTTCTCTTATCTACCTAAAAGAACGTTTCGAATTCCTTGGAGACTCACACTCTAGAGCCTTGAGATCGTCAGAGAAGCGCGCAATCTCTGCCCGTTTTCAAAAAACTGGTTACAGAGTACTATTTGCGGGAATGATGATAACCAAAATCTTTCTTCTCCTCTTCGTGTTTCCTCTTTATTCATGTCTACGCTGTTTTTGGTATATTATGTGTGGGTGTGTTAAGTGTAAGTATAATATGTGCCTAGTTACCTACCCGTTTCATTATAAATTATGTTTGTAGTAAGTATATACGTAAGTATAGCAGTATGTATTATATCTATATAATATATATCAGAGTATAAATAACAATATAAAATAAATAATATATGTACACCGGAAGCTGCCCAATATATCTATCTATTTATCTAACTCACTCCATCCCATGGTTGCCTGGTAGAGATTGCCTTGTGCAATAAGGCCACCATTTGTTATGCCACAAAACTGTACCAAATTTTGTCTTTCTGTATCCATTTTCTGAGTACATACAATAAAGAGATATATTATTATTATTATGTCGTTTGGTTCTGATGGTTCAGCAGTGAATTGGTGCAATATTATTTTTGTTATTATTTATTATGATGTACATATTTGAAATTTATTTTTACGAAAATTATAATATTCATATGTATATGTACTTACATACCATTGTTTCTTTATAATATTTAAAGATACGATGAGGTTGGCATATTCTTTATGGATAAAAACCAATCAAAATAATGATTAATATAAATCGAACTACGGAAAAGGACGTGATGGGCGGGGCGGCAGAAGCGATCAACCTGCCTTCTTGCCTGCTCTTCACTGTGCCCTCTGGTCAGAGGGGCATGTGGGAAGCCTCCAAGTGGTCTTGTTGGGACCGTTATTTGCCGTAGGCGACAGCGACTTTTTTTTTTTATACCACTTAGTTGGCAGACAAGCACACGGCCCACCTGATGGGAAGCGGTTACCGTGGCCTATGGACGTATGCAACACCAGGGGTGTCACACTCGCGCTGCCGACCATGAAGACACCTTCTGATGCCCCTCTTGAAGAACCCCATATTATAGGCGCTTGAGAAAACCGCAGCAGGGAGGTCATTCCACAGCTTGAGTGTGCGTGGGATGACGTTTCTTTCATACCGCACAGTACGTACCATCTCAGGTCGCAATGTGTGGGGATGAATTCCCTGCCTATGGCGAGAGGTGCTACTGCTTTCGTTGCCCAGGGCGCATCACCCCAATATACGTAGTCCTAGATCTGGAGATTCGGATCCCGTTCACATTGCATCTTCTGTTCAGCAGAGCGGCAGTGGATACGGCCGCTACGCAAGAGGCACGAGTTTGATCCCCACTCAGTGCAAATATTTGTATGCATGAATATGGGTATTTGCAATGGTATGGTCGTGCTTCGGAAAGCACGTTAAACCGTCGTCCCGGTTGCCATACTTTGGCAGTCGTTACGGGTAATCGGAGCGCTAAAAGTTTAACAACTGATCTAACTGCGATGCTTCGATATCGCCTTTGGGCTGTAGAGGTCAGATGGCAGTCGCTTCCCGGAAAATATCGAAGTTCAGCCAAATTCGCAGTTAGACTGGAAAAGCAGACTCCAGACTCAGAGGTAAAAGCTTCGAATGTGGCTGGAATTAACGCTAAGATATAGAAGATAAAAAAGAAATCAGTGATAATGCAGCTTTCAAATGGTTAAATAATTTTTGAAATGGGTGCAGTAGTTTATGAGTTTGAGTATGAATATGTTATGTATATTATAAAAAAATACAAAATACAATTCTTTCCTCTTCAATAGATGTATAGAAATCTGTCGGATATGCATTTATGATCACTGCTCCACTTGCTTTTGGGATACCGAGATGTTATATAGCCTATAACCTCCATCGATAAATGGGCTATTCAACATATTGTTATGACAGACGTCGATATCTTGAAAACTAAGAATCGAATCTTCAAGAAATAAAAACGGATTGTTAGTGACGAGGTACTCTACCGATTGACATAGAAAAATTTAGAATCGTCACAACACACAAAATCACAACCTACCTACGAGTACCTACACTATTTTGAATAAAAACAAACAATAGGTAAATATCGAGAATGAACTCGAAAGGTCAGCGACGGCGGTAAACTTCAAAAGACAGTAGGTATTTATCGATTGCGAATTTTCTAGATGATTCGACCCTCCTAATTGAGAGGTATAAAAACACGCTCGCATAGCCACACGATTGAATCTGTCTTGGAGATCGATAATGAACACAGCGAGCTTAAGCGACCGAAGAAGATTATACCTGCGACCTGAGCAACGACTGTGGACTACTGTGAACTACTGAGCGACTGCAACTGTTGAAGAGTACTGTGTGTACTAGTGATATAATTGTCTAGTTTGTGGTGAGCTAATAAATCTCTTCGTTGAGTAAACGGCATTTAATTGTACCCCGTGCACGTAACAATATAAAGAATTTTTCAATTCGAATCGGTAGTTCCTGAGATTAGCGTGTTCTAACAATTAAGCAAACTCTTCAGCTTTGTAATATTAATATAGATTTGAAATATATAAAGTTAGCTTTACTTCGCTTGAATCTAGATGGCGCTGTATCTGGGCTGTTTTTCATTCTTTCATTCTTCTATACTGTATTTAATAGACACTGTGTAATAATATTTACATACATACATACGTACATATAATCAGGCCTTTATCCCTGGAGTGTTAGGCAAATTAACCGCCACGTGATTTCCAGCAGAATAGAATTTGGACCACCCCATCTTTTTCCATGTGGTGTCGTACAAGGCGACAAAGGGATAGGGCTGTTTAACATCAGACAGATATATACAGCCCAGACTCAGCCTCAAATGCATGGCTCGAGTCAACAATAGTGCCTGGAATACGGCAATAGGCTCACCCCCTGTTATTTGGGACCGAATACAATTATTTGTAAAATGAGGGTGTTAATTCACCTCTGCCAAAATATTTATACAAATTAATAAATTTAAAATTGCCAAACATTTGTTCTGTTATCATTTTCTTTAAAGTTGAAATTGGAAAAAGTCAAACAACTTTATAATAAATCACAAAAGTTTGATATCGTTAGCTTATAACGTACAAACCAAGAAGTTTCCCGGGCCCAGGCCCCGGTAGCCCGCGGCAGTCCACAAATTAAAACGATTCCAATCAAACTAATAGCCTTAGAGCCTTTTCTAACAAAGACTATTATCGAGATATGCTCGCAATGGTCAATGAAAAAAGTACTGCTTTATTGGGGCTACTCTACTTGATTAATTCTATTTAGTTTTATAGGCACGGAGACAAATTTATTTTCGTGTGTAGCTTGTAATGCAGGAAAGATGGAACAAATACGTGGTACGGCTTCTACGATTGATTTTTTTACGTTATGACGTCAGTAGACGTCAATAATAATTATAATTTTGGAATGATTTCAAGTGGTTCAAACGACCGCGGTAGCCTAGTGGTATGGGTAATGGACTGCTGAGACGAGGTCTCGGGTTCGATCCCAGGTTTTACCATGGCACACACCAATGACTTTTCGATGCTTTTCGAAGTTTTATGTGTATTTATCGCAGGTTTATAAGTGCCCGGTTAATCGCAATAGGCTCGCCACCTATTACATTAGGACCTAAACATAAACTGGCGACTGTGGCCTGTGGGTGCTAGCACCCTCTGCCTAACCCTTTGGGGATATAGGCGTGAGTTTATGAGATGAGTTTCAAGTTGTAGTTTATCATTTGATTGATTGTATACAATTGATTAGAGGATAGCAGTTATTGCTTGTATGCCATAACGTCAATAAAAAAGTACGGCTCATCATATCATTGGTATCATGATATCATATGATTTGCGCAACACTTTTCTCCAAAAACGACACCAAAGTCCCCAACTCGTGCCCGGAAACGGGGAGGCGCGTAAGGCACACCGCTACCGTTCTACCAAATTTCGCCACACTTGATTCCGTACTAACGAGAATTAATTATGTTCATGTGTATATCAGCACGAAAACCACCTTAACGATAGTTTTACCACCTACAATAGTTAAAAGCACCTAAATATTCAATCCAAACTGCATCCAACGTTCACTTAATATCAAACGCCTCGAGGCGTTTCAATGAAATTTATCTCAACGATAAATTTCCATCGAAACGCCTTGAGGCGTAACCTTTCATTATATTATTGAAGCTGCTTGTAGAAATTGTAAATTTTAGAGTAAATGTGTTACCACTTACCACTTGTGTTATACAGACGACCGCGGAGTGTTTATTATTCAACGAACTAAATTTACAAGGCCTCGCAAATGAGTTTATTAAACTGTATGACAGTAATTTGTAGTCTTCTCGGTTTATTACGGGTACTAGATAATGCCCGTGACTCCGCTCGCGTGGATGGATGTTTAGGTTAAGGTTAGGTTAGGTTAGGATTTTAGGATTCCGTACCTCAAACAGCAAAAACAAATTGAACCTTTATAGGATCACTTCGTTGTCCGTCTGTTAAGACTTTTTTCTCGGGAACTTGTGAATGGATTAGGTTTTGTAACACTACAGTTATGATTTTTGTTTAAATTGTCCTAGTATTACATGCCTAATTTAGTAGAACGTGTATTTCTTGTACATCATTATTATACCTTAGATGTACAATTAATATGTTACATGTTCAGCAATAAAATGATTTGATTTGATTTGACTTGATTTGAAATTTATAACAAATACTGAAGAGTACAACTTTTTTTTTTTTCGATGCGCAAAATCCCCACGGATACCTCCCCACCGGAGCCGATGGAGGAGGTTATGTTGGACTCGAACCGACTAAAACGCACGCCGCCTGTGGGTCGTTTTGGTTGCCGAAGGTGACGTTGACAGGCATATCCCTCGCACTCCGGCCGAGAAGAGTACAACCTCGTAGATCTGTAAAAGAAATTAACCTACTAGGTCATCACAGTAAAAAGATATTGCTGTTGTAACATACGTTTGTCCCTCAATTCATTTTTGTCAACGACTCTTAGTACGCGACTTCGACTCGCACTTGACTTGTTTTTTATACCACTCAAGTGGTAGACAAGCACACGACCCACCTAACGGAAAGTAGTTACTAAGTGCGTCACACTCTTGCTACCGACCCTGTAGGGGCCTTCTAATTATTGAAGAACTCATTTTTATAGTTACTTGAAAAACCACATCAATGAGTTTATTTCACAGCTTGAACATGCGTGGGATGAAGTTCTTTTCATACCGCACAGTACGTATCGTTTCTGGTCGTAATTTCGACTAAAAGTAATCTTGATGACTCGTATTTTCTCGTTCTACCCTACTAATTGCAATCAAACATACTATATGTTTTTAGTAGATAGTTTAAATAGGTCACTAGGTAAGCAGGCAGGGTATGTATGGCTCTGGTAAGCCGGATGCTCTAGCTGAAATACGGACGAGTATCTGGCGCTGAATTACTCCTAGGCTTTGGAAGGTCTGAAGGCAGTCGCGGAGTGGAGGTATTCAGTATTTAACTCAAAATATTTATTTTCAATGTATCCAATGGGGAAACGCTGCCAGCCTGTACTTAATGGAAACGCCAATAAATAAACAAACTACGACATTCTACACAACGCTATCTAGACCCATGGTAAGCATAGCTTAACTAGCTTGTGGTATGGACTCTAGAATGCGGATAAACGTACTTAGATACTTTTTTTTTTGCAAATACATACATATTATACATAGAAACACCCAGACCAATGCAAATATACATATTCATGCATATAAATATTTTCACTGAGCGGGAATCGAACCCGCGCCTGCTGTGTAGCAGTTGAACGTTCTACCGCTACACCATTGAGGCCAATCTGACATAATCTTTGTAATCAAAATATTATATCTTGAATTATGTTTACTAATCATACCTAAATAGAGGAAAAAATATATAACGTCTCATAAGTCGTAATGTATATGAGTTTATTAAACTGCGTGACAGTAATATGTGGCTACATGTAGTCTCAAAGTATCTTGCGGAGTACAAACGTTGTACCAAATTCCGTGGAAGGTTTCTCACTGTTTGTGAGAATGATATATCGTTCAAGTTAAGATATATATAACACTAATTATATTGCTTTATTTATCTCTTACGATAAATTTACGATTCAAAGTTTGTTTTAGAAGGTTGGTTATATTTTATGTTATTGAGAATAAAGGGTGTTAGAACAGCGAATATATTTGGGATCCAAACCACTATCTTTTGCAAATCGGTACATTTAATGATTGATAAGCGTAACACACAACAGGATTTCTTTTCGCAGTTGAGATGCAAACGGAACCTGGACTGTGCTTGAATGCTGTTAACTTCTCTATTTTTTATTTGGCTGATACGGTTCTCTGACAGGGAAAGCAAAGAAAATTCAGTCAGTAGGTGGACTATCTTGAGGGTGTTTGGAGACGAGAGTGTTAGAGATGTCTTTGAAAAAAAAAAATATGTTTCTGACTATTCTATATCAATAAAACCTATGTATATATTTTTTTGCTAAGATTTCTATCAAGTTCTTAGATTGTACTAATCAAGCACCGAACGCAAGGTCATTGTACCGAGGTAACGTGCACTTCCAACAGGAAAAGAATTGGGGGTGAAATAAAAAATCACCATTTTAAATAGGTTCTGCGGCGTCAAGTGATTTAATGTCTCCCCCCGATTCTCATGCAGTGCGTGAGACGATGATCATTTTTTTTTCACAATCAATTCATGCAGCCCCTATTTTGGTTTAATTGGAATTCTTCAGACGGCGTGGTTTGAATTAAATACTTTAGTTTTATCGATTTTATGGAAGTGAACACTTTGGATCGTGAAATTTTTAAGCATTTAGCATAATAGTTTTTACATACAATTATACTCTCCTGTAAATCCCTGAAAGGATTCCCTGAGATGTATTAACATTTCGCCAACTGTGATTTTCTTTCCCGACAAATAGCGCTTAGTCGTATTCTAGTCTATGAAATCCTGAGGAAGCAATGGTCTTCTAATTTTACTCCACCGGGAACAACTCGACTTTTTCGATAAATCACATGAATTTTGGTAGATGACTGTAGCATCAACCCAAGACGTGTTTATAGAGAAATTTTGGCTTTCTAGGACGTGTCCGTTGGTCAGAGTATACGTCCTAGATAGGGAGTGGTCGTGGGATCAAGTGGTGGCCTGGATATTAAATCTTGGGTTGTGTAGTTCCCTGAGTATATACTTTTATAGTCAACTGAGTATTCTTAGTTACCAGAGGATTTAATTTTAACTAAGGTTCTTAAGCTATCAATAGGCTATATACCAGATCATTTCATAGCTGATGAATCGATAAATTGGTGAGAAACACCACATTCACATTTAAGCAATGCTTTTTTTTAATTTGCGCAAAATCCCCACGGATACCCTTACCACCGGGGCGGGTGGAGGAGGTTATGTCGGACTTGAATCGACTAAAACGCACGCCGTCTGTGTGGGCTGCAGGTTGCCGGAGGTGAGATTATCTGAGACCTATACCCCGCACCCCGGCCGGCCCAACGTTTAGGCAATACCTGTTTTAGTAACATTTTGAAAAGATGTATTTTTCCAGGTGGAATTCCAAAAGTTATACCATGTCATTATAAAAACCCTTTCATTTATCAATCACTGGCAGGTTCTGCTGCTGGCTTAGTACAAAAAGTGCACAGAAAACTTTATTCAAAAGCTACAGTTCATGACTATAGCGGGGCGTTAATTATTATAGTCTAGCGAACTCACGAGGGCATGGCTCAACATCTACGTGTAATTTCATTAGCCAGGTCGGGTTCGAGGAACGGTGTCGGTGAACGAATTAGCTGATTTCTATAATTTTTGTAAGACTGCATAAAAAATATGAGAATTCAACTAGCTATAGCGTGGTGCAAATATTCAGGTAGCACTTAACAAGACGCAGGCTAGATTTCCGCTCAGTATGTGTTTGTATGCGTGTATATATGTCTGTTTGCTCATGGTGACTCTTCAGATGGCTATTCGTATTGACAGTGTATTTGATGGACAGTGTATGGGCAGTGTATTTGACAAAGCATTTGCTTTATTGCCTATTTGACAAATATGACCAATACCAAATACGTACAAATGACCAGTAATTTATTTTTTATAATTCTTTACGGCCAGTCATGTCAGGAATAATTAAATTTGAATTTGAAGTAGAGTACCTTTAACAGTGGACCAAATGTAACAAACATCTCTTTGGAGTAAATTGTGTTTGTCTATATTTGTGTGTTTTTATATACGTCAAATATTTTGCCAAATCGACAAACACCCAGTAGCAAACACAAATAGCCAAGGGAAGTGCCAACATTAGGTTATAGGATTCCTATGTCTATTCCTGCATGCTTGGTTTTTTATATGGCTCAGAAGCTAAGTCTCAGGAAGGAAGGATCTGGTTACAAGCAACATTGTTGGTGTTTGAAACCAACAATGTTGCTTGTAGCCAGACGCTTTTTCACGCCCCGCGTAAAGAACCCGTGGCTGTGGGAAGAAAGGCAGTATTTACCCATTTAACCATTCGATAAGTGTATCAGTATTAATCAGTTCTGATATAGCCACTTTATTATAAACCAGACAAGTGGTTTTTTTTAAACAACTTAGGTGGCAGATAAGCACACGGCTCACCTAATGAAAAGTGGTTACCGTGGTCTATGGACGTGTGGAAAACCAGGAGAGTCACACTCGCGCTGCCCACCCTGTAAGCACATAGTGTATAAGACAAAGCAGGACAAGCTTTTGATCTTCCTACTGATAGCACAAAAACTCTCTAGTGAGCTCTGGCCCCTACCTACCCTTCTCACCGCCGGAAACAATGCAAGGTTATCATGGCCGCGGTATTCTATAAGGCAGAGGTACTTCCCCAGTCGGACTGCTCAATCGGACAGAAATACCGTCGTGTCCTACCACACATTAAGTCAAAAAATATTGAGCAGTCACCCTCCCGATACCACATACCATAAATCGCATTTTCCCTTGATCACATGAGTATCCTCTCACCGAAATAATAACACAATAAAACAATATTCTCCATATCTTTTTACTGAGCCTGTCTTCTGCCCTAGCAAGTCCAGCATTCAATAAGCCGTCGCATCAATGAGGTCCCACGGCTGTACAATTTTATTGACTCACTGGTCGCATCAAAACCCCCTAATTTTTCGCTTCATTTAACAGTCTTATGGTTTGTCATGGCGCCTTTATAGATTTGCCATTAGATTGGTCAATAGGGACGCCCACCCCAGTAATAAATTTTCTCCATATCAAAGAAAAGTTTGGGTTCTATTTTTTTTTGTGTTTCTGCAGTTTTCTTGTGATGTAGGACTGACAATGTGTGCGGTAGTTGTTTTACAACGTCTTATTGGACAAATACGTTGGTTCTTTTATGTTTGACTCAGCCATTTTATGAGTTACGGTGTTTATGTTTGTAGTAAGAATTGTTTACTTAGTGATTAGAAATTCAGACATACATTGTGTTTCCTACACGTTGAATATATAACTTCTAAATCAATGGCCATGAAATTTTGCGTACACGTTATCAAAATATACTTTCAGGATATTACTATTCAAAATCTGTATCATTACGAGCGAAACTATGGATGAAAGTCGACTCCTTGCAAATCAAAGACTACATATATACGTACATATAATCACGCTTTTATCCCCGAAGGGTCAGACAGAGCTGAATTAACACCCACATTTCATCAAACATTGAATTCGGTCCCACGTAATAAGGGGTTAGCTTACTGCTGTGTTCCGGGCATTATTCTTGACTCACACCATGCGTCTGAGGCTGAGTCTGGGCTGTAAATATCTGTCTGATGTTAAACATCGCTTGGGAAGAGATGGGGTGGTCCAAATTCTACTCTTCTCTGCCGGTTACCACGCGGCTATGTAAATGACATTATGTAAAGATAATTTTCAACACTTTGCTAACTAGATGTCATTGAGCTTGCACATATCAATATGAACACTCTGCTACCTTCTTATGGAGAATTGATTGTTAAGATGTTTTGACCACTCTGGATGCTTATAACTTTTTGAGCTCTGTGATAGCTAATATAAAACTGGAGTTTTAATATAACAATCATTTTGAGTACTTTGCTTTGTTAATGTTGATCTGAAGCTACTACACGTACTACGTCTACTTACATTCATACCGTCACGCCTCTTTCCTAGTGGGGTAGGCAGGGACCACATATTTTACCTGCTACGGTCATGGCACAAAATCTCTGTTCTTACAGGGTCGGCAGCACGGATGTGACTCCACTGGTGTTACACACGTTCATAGGTCATGGTAACCACTATCCATCAGGAGGGCTGTGTGCTTGTCTGCCACCTAAGTTGTATAAAAATATATAAAAATGGCATACATCTTTCGCTTTTCTACTTTTATAATTGTTTTCATACACGCTCGCCGCGTCATTTCTTGTGTAGGTATATAAGTAAGTACATCAAATAAAACGTAAAATATCAATATAACAGTTTGAATGTTCATAAAAAAGTGCCAGGAGAATAAAACAGGGAAATAAGTACAAAGGGTATGAATAAAAGTGTTGCCACCCCTGCCATTGGTGCGTGGAGCCTCCAATAACTCCAATGCGTCTGGATTATAAACTTATATTTTTCCCCTGTCTGCAGGAGACAACTCGGGAATATTTCTGCAGGTAACACATGTGAGGCTCCAACGGGAACTCAAGAGAACATATGAATCTTTCAATATAAGATATTTCTGCTTGCTTGGGTGAAATATTTTTGATTGCATCAGTAGCGTGGATAGGGAGTGTCACTATGTCTGAGAGCCCGGGTTCAATTTCCGGGTTGGGTGAAATGCTATTGGGTTTGTTAGGGAATTTTTAGTAGTAGTACGGACTCATGAAGAAAGAGTGTGACCGATAACACGATTGGAAAGGAAAAGTATACTTGCACCCATATTGTACAATAGGAATAAAAATTTAGCTCTACTTAGACCGTAATCAGTAAAAAATGAGATATGGTTTTTTTTTAATTAAGTGAAAACAAACCGATTCCAACCGCTAACTTGGAAAATGAAAAATAATTAGACCAACCTTTGGTAATCAAAAATAGTATTTTTTTAGTCTTCAAATATTATTTGCAAATCTGCCAGATATGTTGACATTTAAAATCACTGCTCCGCTCCCTTAAATTGTAGCGTGATGATATGTAGCTTATAACCATCGTCGATAAACGGAATAAGGAAAGAAAGGAATAAAGAAAGAAAGCATTTATTCAAGAACACATAATGTACAGAGGGTTAAATAAAGATATATAAACATACACAGGATTTTTCAATTCGAACCAATTGTTCTTGAGATTTACGCGTTTAATCAAACAAACAAACAGCTTTATAATATTAGTACATATTCACACACACACACATATACACACACTTGTAATAAGTATGAAAAAGTAAAAATAATAATGTAATTAATAAATGATGGTAGTTAAGAGAAAAACTAAACAGCTATAAATATAAACAAACAAGTCCATTATTTCAATTGATAGTGTCCCTACTCCATGAACGAAGTTACAACAGTATTACCCAAAGCGACATGGTGTTCAGATATAGCCTTATCGCACAGCCGTATCGAAAGATCTCACGTGGAATGGAACAATTTGGGCCCCGTTCGATTCTCGACTAGGGCCTATCTAATGTTCGAATCTTTAGAGGCTGTAGTACAGGTGGGTAGCCAGGAAACAGCTATACAAGCATGTATATCACGGTACAGGTATGAATGCATAATATAATTAGGAATATAAGCAAATAATTCAATATTAATTAACTAGTCAAATTACAAGTTTAAAGCTGTTTTGTTTACAATGAAGTACGGGTCTACAGAAAAGTCGTTCAACATTAATTAATTTAATTACACACCTTTTTTACATATACATCTACACATGTATTATTAATCTATACTATTTTTTTTATAAAGAGGAAAGATTTGTATTTTTGTATGTAACGAATAAACTCAAAAAGTGCTGGACCGATTTTAATAATTCTTTTTTCATTAGACAGCTACATTCTTCGTGAGTAACATAGGCTACTTTTTATCCCGATATTCCCATGGGATCAGGATTTACGGGGGTGAAACCTCGGCGCGGTGCTAGTATAATACCTATATATGGTGAGAGAGTAGTCTTATAATAATGTATAACAGAGGACAAAGTTTCATGCTCTGTTTTTTTTTCGAGGAGTCAATAAATTGAGATTTGTTAAGCCACATTTCTTATTGTCTGTACAATGGCTATGTGCTACGATATATAGAATCAGGCTTCACCCGCGTGTAACTTAGGGTCCATTCACATTAATTATGAATACTGATATTAGCCTATGTGGTATTCCAGACTATGATCAAATCACTTGAAAAGCGTTATCGAAACTTACAAAATACTGTACAACTATTATAATATCGGCCCTTCGGGGATAAAAGCGTGATTGTCTGTACGTATTATGATATGAATACTATCCAAGATATGTATAGTCTTAATGAAGACAATCACCTGAGGGGTCACTCACTAAAGCTATGTACAATTTGATCCAGAATCGAACCTCGGAAACATTCACTACCTAACCGTCTTGTCAGCGATTGGAACAGTTTAAAAAAGACATTATAATGTTTTGACTTTTAAAAGGAAATTTGACAAAATTTACATATCACAGGACACATACGCATCAGCTCATCAGCTGCTAGTGTGTGTTACATAAATAATAATATTAAACTATTCTTGTATCAAATTTCAGCCATTAGAGTGTGATTAAATGACAAACTTAGTAAGAAGTTGAATAGGATAGTATGACTAGAGAACTCGTCAAAATTATTGTTTTTTTTTCATCTTATTGAACAATATTAGTTACAACATCAATAACATAATTTTACTAATATTCAATCAAAGCAAATAAACAAATCTAAACTTTTCACAAGCATTAACTTATTTTCAACTTAGCTTTATATATAAACTTGCCTTCTCTAGTATTTATCTCAGTCTACCACCAGTCGCTACTGTAATTAAGAGATTATTTGCCGCACCCAATAAGAAGATCGAAGATAAGACACAGCATCCAACAATGGACCATATCTATTAATTAATTCTGTTGTTGAAGAATCTTACGAGGTAATTGGAAAGAATGGTAATAGCTAATAAAAGGTACTTATTTACATTTTCTTTACTATTTGTACCCGCGACTTCGTTCGCTTGGATTTGAATATGGATTTTAAACTTTTTGCGCGGAGCGCTAGATAGATTAACATACCAATAAATACATTTAAAATGGAAGTGAAAAAAACTTTAATGAATAAAGGTTACTATAAAGTAGATGAGTATCTTGATGATGTAAATGCGTGGTCAAAAGTAAGTCTCTTGCTTTTTATGTTTTTTTTTTATACCACTTTGGTGGCAGATAAGCGCACGATTCACCTGATGGAAAGTGGTTACCGTGGACTATGGACATGTGTAACACCAGAGAAGCCGCATTCGCGCTGCCTACCCTGTAAGCACAGAGTTTATTACCCTCAGTGTAGAGGAAAAAGCAGGACAAACCTTTAGTCATCCCACTGACAGCACGAATTCTCCAGTGAGCTCTGGCTACCCTACTCACCACTGGGAACACAACACGAAGTTATTATAACCGCGATATTCTATAGGGCGGATGTACTTCTCCAGTCGGAATGCTTGCTCGCATAAAATAAATTGTAAACTAAAGCAAATTTAAAAAATGATAATCTAGTTCTAATATAGTTCTCTGAGTTTCTTGTTGGTATCTTCTCAGTAGAACTAACCTACCGAACCAGTGAAAGAATCATTTTCTGATGGATTTTTTTACATTATTTAATATTTTGTTTATAATTTTTTGACATAATTGTAAAATTTTCACGTTCATATGTGCTCTTTGTGTGCCTAAATGAAATTGATTCTTTGATAGATAAATGTATAGATAGATAGACAATTCTTTATTGTACACCAGCAGATTTACAATAGGACAAGTAGGTAGTCTGTATACAGTTCAATGTACAATGGACGGCCTTATCGCTGAAGCGATTTCTTCCAGGTAGCCTTGCAACCCTTTATATTTTTTTAAGATGAAAGTAGCTGAGGTTACGCCTGATAATACCAGCTATCAGTCTGTGAAATTAGAAATTGGTCTAGTGGTTCGAGAGATTTATTAGTCAAGTCAAACGGGCGAAAAGACAGGCAGACAGACAAAATTTATTTTTAAATACAGCATTCATAAATAAAATTTACTACTTACTTTACGGTTAGAAAGAAGCTAAGGTGAAGTCTTGGGCCCCGAATCTGTTAATTTTAAGTCATTATAAAACTAATATCGTACCACTAACACTAAACAATACCATTTAATTTTAAACCTTACTGCTATGCTGTTAGAGTTTAAAATGAGATTATATCTTGTAGAGTGAATAAAAAGGTGTAATGAACTCGTTTTTATTTAATTTTGGAATTTAAGCTCATACTAATAAAGTTTAATGTCATCAACCAACTGGTAAAATTGCCAGAAGGCTAGTATCTAAACCTCTTAGAAACAAAATTACAATATTAACGCCATTTGGGGTTTCCATAGCTGATACTGCAGAAATATAGTTTATAATAAATGTAGTTATTTAATTCCGCGTGTAGTTGTAGTTATTTTGACGCGTGGTTCCAGGCAGAGTAGAATTTGGACCACCCCATCTCCTCCCATGCGGTGTGGTACAAGGCGACTAAGGGATAGGGCTGCTTAACATCAGACAGATATATACAGCTCAGACTCAGGCACAAATACAAGGCTTGAGTCAACAATAGTGCCCAGAAGATGGCAATATGCTCACCTCCTATTACGTGGGACCGAATTCAATGATTGGTGAAATGTGGGTGTTAATTCATCTCTGCCTAACCCTCCGGGGATAAAGGCGTGATTATAAATACAAACTGTCGTATTATTTGTGTCATTTAGTCGGCAACAATTGCGGGTTTGAGCGAATATCCCCGCACATAGCTCGCGTGTTCACGCACCGATGCGCTAATGATATTATTTCGCTATGCAGCGGGCAAGTTATGACTATGAAGGCTTTTTACGCCTGTTACATGTGCCGTTAGGCAATTATATTGTTATTATTATAATACATGCATATAATTGCGCCTTTATCCTCGGAGAGTTTGGCAGAAGGTGCATTGACACCCACATTTCACCAATAATTAAATTCAGTCCCACGTAATAGGGGGTGAGCCTATTGTTGACTTCCGAGCACTATTCTTGACTCAAGTCATGCATCTGAGGCTGAGTCTCAGCTTTATATATCTGTTGGATGTTAAACAGCCCTATCCCTTAGTGGCGTTCTACGACACCACACAGGAAGGGACGGGGTGGTTCAAATTCTTCTCAGCCGGGAATCACGCGTGCTATTAGACCTGACCGGTTTTGTCTTACGGCATCCGCAAAGGTTTACAATTTGAAAAAAAAATTACGTTTAGAATATTTTGTATTTTGAATTTTGTAACTTATAATACAAGCAACTGTACAATAGAAGACTTTTTGAGTGATAAATGAAGTCAAGGGGTTTAGTGTTCTTCCATGAAGTCTTTGAATTCTTTACCAGCTCAAGTGTTTCCTTCTCCATACAGTCCCGAGTCCTTTCAACGGGTGTGAAAAAACACCTGATGAGGCCGTCAAATTGAGAACCTTAACATTGTCGGTGTCTGTAATAGTGAGTTTGTGACATTGCCTTTAACTTATCATCACGACAGTTGAAGTCATATTGATGTCTCCTAAGAGTGGTCAATCAATATTTGCACTGAGTAGGATTCGAACATGTGACTTCTCACGCAGCGGTAAAAGTTGTAACAAAGGTTTCTTTCCAATTTAAATTTAGATTTAGTTTTATTAATTTTAATTTTGATATTAATATTGTTTTAATTTTGATTTTAATTGTATTTCTGATTTTGATCATTTTGATTTTAATTTTGAATTCTGAATGTGATTGTATTTTTAACTTTTATTTTTATTTTTTATTATGTCTTATTTTTATAGTCTGTGTATGAAATATGGAGAAATTTGAAATAAATATTAATTATTATTAGCGATTTCCCATTTGCGTTTTAAGGAGTTCACTTATTATTTTTAATTGATAAAATAGCTTTTCCAGGAGCGACTGCCTATCTACCAGTCTTGATAGGAAAGCCTGTGCAGTCTCATTCATTATTTAGTAGGAGTACCGTCTAACAAGTAAGGTGGTTTGGGCTCCGAAATTCTTAAAGGGATCCACGCACACCTAAATAAATTATTATATAACACAAAATACATGTGAGACCAATGAACCGTTCATCAAGCCTGTTACTTAGTTACATTATCTCACAAAATAAACTGACGGTACTAAAGGCTTGCATTGAGGAGCTAAATTAATATTGATACTCTCTCCATGTTATTTCTGAGGGAGGTAGCAAGTAAAATAACATTTTGAACATTATAACAATACGTAATGTGTTATAACCACACGTTGATAATTCTAGTAAGAAGTATTATTTTATTTGTCAGTACAATTATGTATCTATTAATGTTATTGAAATTAAATTAATATTATTATTTTAATTACTTGTTATGCATACAATAATTTATAACTATTGCTGTTGGTTTACAAAACCATGTTATCTGTGTTAACATAGTTTTTGTTGAATGAAATTTTAATCAATTAGTATGCTTAAAATTCAAAATCATTTAAGATAAAAAAAATTGAATTGGTCTAGGCGGAATCCGGATATATATATATAGCCTGATGCCTTAGTGGTCAAAACGTTCCCTGTATGGGAACGCTCGAGCAGATCGTGGGTTTTAATCCCGCCTGGACCGTTTCAATTTTTTCTATCTTAGTCGATTTTGAATAGGATTTGTTGACAATCTATTATTATATTCATAAGTCCCAAACAAAATGCTTACAGAGACGCTATACAAAATGAATGTGTGAACATATTTCTGGCAGTAAAGCAATTCATTTCGATTCTAATAAAAAAACCTTAGCACGTATTACAAAAGATACCTTCACAAACTCACCGAACACGCATCATAAAGCACAAAACTATATGAAAAAGATAAAAGGAAAAATAATAATTTAGAAAAACACACTTTGAAACAGATAAAAGGGAATGAAAGTGGATAAGTTTTGTAGCGTTCGAGCCGAACTGTAGGTAAGTTTCCGAAACTACTTTTGATAGGAGCTCTCTTTTGTCTAACTTAGTGTTTGAGAGAGAACTTAAGACTATACGTATTGGTTGAGGTGATGCGGTTACGAGTATCGACCTACAAACGCGGTAGCAGTGTTGCCAGGTTGCAAGTTAAGTTATGCGGATATTTTATGTAATTTTGCAAAATATTTCTTGTAAAAATATTATATTCTAACGTTAGGAAGGGTCAAACATTAGTTATTTTACAAAAACTAATTTTTGTTTTCTTTTTCTTTCTTTTTATTAGTTATTTAAATTACTTTTATTCCCCCAACCCCTCCATCTAAGCTAAATTGTTAGGAGTCGGTTCACGTGAGATGAGGACACAGGGTATCTCATTACTTCACAACATTTAACTACCGACGATTCCTTTCTCTCTCTCTCTCTCTAAATTATTATTTATTGTGCATGTATTCCATACAATTATTTCCGAACAGAAATATAAAAATCGGAAAAAAAAGTTGCTCATATAAGTCACATTTCTGAAATCGGCAGTCAATTCGACTCCTATTTTACTCGGTTTGAGTTAAGACCTTACGGTAATCGCCCACTTGTCATAGGATCTGAAGTCAAACTGGCCATCAATATTTGTATCTTGTCTTATGATTTTATGAACTTACATTATACAAATTACAACAAAACGTTATCTTTTATTTGAACGGCATTCGAATCCTCTACAACCAAAAACCAAATCTTAAACACCATACATTCAGTATATCACCACAAAAGATACAGACATATACTTCTTCAAACATATACATCTCAAAGCGGGCCTTTGACGAGCTTGCGAAGTCGGACTATACGCGAGCCAACTACAAACCAAGTTGCACGAATTTGAATTTCGTGAAGTAAGTAAGAAGTTGAAAAACAAATGGCGATAGGGAATGCCGCTGCTCTGTGCGACAAAGCTTTGACAATCCCGGATTCCATACGTATCCTACTCGAGCAGGTTGCATACCAAACATTTCAAGTGAATAAGATATCGGATAACTTTGTTGTACGATTACTGCGAATGCATTTTCATTCGAAGTTTGAATTTTGTTGCATTTTTTTTTCGAGAGAGGTTTGGAAAAGAAGGTACTGTCAATGATAAAAGTTGCTGAACATTAAAATATTTTATGTCATCGGAGGAGTCAAAGGTTTTGAGTCTAATAGTTGTGGGATAAATGCTAACACACACTTATGTGCATGATATAAAATATTATTCACATTGGTTACTTACGTTACATTGGTGTTTATTTTATTTGTCACGTTCATTTTTTATTGTGTAACCGGGAAACTTCCCCTGGCTACTCCACCGGTTCGCCCAGGTAAGAGCTGAGGAACTGAGACTATAAGAATACCTCAGGGCGCCTTTTTCATCAGAGACAGTGTGTGTGCGTGTTCCAGATACCTTCAATGAAACGACCTTATAGGCAATACATACATATATTTGAACAAAAAAAACATAGAATATTAAGATAGGTACATAACAAGGTAATTAGAGGAATGAATACGTGACCTTTTGGTGGATCTTCGGTGGACGTTGATTAAATGAAAAAAAAAATCATTTAACATTAACTGAACCATCTCGAACACATTTTTATTCTTACATATTGTAACCGCGTAGTTCCCGGCAGAGTAGAATTTGGAACACCCCATCTCTTCCTATGCGTTGTCGTACAAAGTGACTAAAGGATAGGGCTGTTTAACATCAAACAGATATATATAGCCCAGACTCTGCCTCAAATGCATGGCTCGAGTCAATAATAGTGCCCGGAAAATGGCAATAGGCTCACACCCTATTACGTGGGACCAAATTAGTGTTAATTCACCTCTGCCTAACTCTTTGGTGATAAAGACGTGATTATATGTATGTATGTATGTATATTGTAACCATCATAATTTTGGTATAAATTTTCTGATAGTTCCACCTCAAATCTTCTTCATAAGTGTAGTACAAATACTAATTCAGTGTATTTGTTACAGATTCCTTTCTGACTTCTGGAAGTGAAGGGTAAGTTAAGCATTTTTAGATTTAGTTACTCATCTAATATTGAACAAATTTTACTGAATTTCCTAGTCTTACATACGAAATTATACCAACAAATTTCTTCCATATTCAAATAGTAATTTTTCCAATAGTGACCGGTAAAAAAAAACGGAATAAAAGAATATATTTAACGTTTTCTATCGATCAGTAAAAAAATTATTACCTCAATTTCTGAGTATCAGCATCAGAAATTGAGGTAACCATATTTTTGACGATCTAATTTTTATCTGTTTTTTAATTATCAAAACACTCATCAAAGTATAAATCCATTTTTCTTTAACAAAAACAAGATTCTTAACAAAAGTGACGTGAAACAATGGAATCGGAATTTTAAACTGTGACCGGGTGACGTCATGTAAATATTAGTCTGCCCCGGCTTGGCTCGGCAATTAGCCCCTCTACTATTGAATTTACATTTATTACCCTTTACGAGAGCTCTGTTAATATTAGCTCATAGGATCGACACTTGAAATTCATTAGAACGCCGTATTTAGTCTGATGCCTGCTGACGGCGGTGGGGGCAATGAAATTGGATTTTCTTTGCGTTCTTGAGATGCGTTTTTGATTTTCAATGTTGTTATGTTTTATTAGTTTGTTGAAAGTGTTGTTAGGTTATAAAAGAATAGCAAATAAGAATGTATGTTTTACGAAATATTCAATTTGGTTATACAGTACTTATTTATCCCGGTAGGTGGCGCATTATGTCTGGTATTGTATTGCTGTCAAATTTCGTACAAATTGTTAGTATGTAAAGAAAAAGACTTCTTTGGAATAAACAATGACACTGTGTAGTGCATTTCGGTGTAATAAAAGGTCCTCATCGTTATTGATAAATTCTTTTTTTTTAAATTCAATGGTGATTCCAACGATTTCGCCAACAACTCAGATTTTATATACTGATCGAAATAACCTGTGAAAAAACAAGTGTCAATCAACAAAATAAACCAAATTTTTTTAGCATATTATTGATAAATTCACTAACAAAATTATATATTCTCAGTGCAAATGCCAACGTCGAGATTGACAACCAAATATTTAAATATGGCGATTATAGACTCTAAGTCAAGTAACTGATTATATTACTATCCTATCTTAATCGACTAAAGAACTTTTTTCATAATTTTATCATTAAGTATGTATTAGATAGGCTGCAGTTGGAATTTAACTAAAATACAATTGCTGCTACACAATATATGCTATCGTTGTTTTTAACAAGTACAAATCAAATCTCCATACATGGAATCAAAGCCAAAAAATCACACTGGACACGAGAGGGTCCGCAGACAAAATAAATACAGCCTCGACAAACATGTCTGACGCTTGATTCTGTGTTGACACACCGAATTACATACTATTAGACAATGTTTACGATACTCGGCTAATTTCTACCGAATCTACTGATTGTGATACGATTTTTGAGTTGATCTTCTGATTACAGGAGGAACTTCATGATAGAAATTAAATTAAGTACTGCTTCCAATATTTTTATTTTTCATAATTTCCAAGATTTATGAAACGAAGGTGAATAAGCGACTTGGTAGGGGTCGACGTAGACATACATTTGTCAGTTGGAACACGAAAGCTTGCCCACCTGATGGGAAGCGGTTACCGTGGCCTATGGACGTAAGCAACACCAGGGGTGTCACACTCGCGCTGCCGACCATGAAGAAACCTTCTGATGCCCCTCTTGAAGAACCCCATATTGTAGGTGCTTGGGAAAACCGCAGCAGGGAGGTCATTCCACAGCTTGAGTGTGCGTGGGATGAAGTTTCTTTTATACCGCACAGTGCGCACCGTCTCAGGTAGCAATGTGTGAGGATGAATTCCCTGCCCTTCATAGCTACGGGCATCATGTCCAACAATTCATCTGAGCACAAACCATTCTATAGGCGGTAGAACACACACAGTGAGGCAAAATCCCTCCTAAGGCTAAGAGGTTCCACACTACCTGTGAGTATGGGATTGTCAACCAGCCTCAATGCCCGTCTTTGCACTAAGTCGAAGGGGTCAAGCTGGTATGCAGGTGCTCCGGCAAAAAGGTGACAGCAGTACTCCATGTGAGGCCGGACCTGTGCTTTATAAAGAAGGAGTTGTTGCCCCGCAGTGAAGTACTGCTTTGCCCTGTTGAGCACTCCGAGTTTTCTTGATGCCAACTTAACCTTGTCCTGCAAATGACTTCGGTATTGGACGTCACTGGAGATATCGACACCAAGGATCCCGATACTCGAGGAGATGGTAAGCGGTGTGCCCAGGAATTACGGCGCTACAATGAATGGGGTTTTCTTAGCGGTGAATACACATACTTGTGTCTTAGCGGGGTTGAATTGGACTAGGTTTAGTCGTCCCCAATCGGATACTCCAGAGAGACTAATCTCAATTTCAGACACAAGTTGTTCGCGACTCTTCTCCACCTCGGACTGAGGGATATTTGCACGGCCCGTGTAACACGTGTCTCCGGTACTGTCGTCCGCATAACAATGAATGGAGCCATCAGACAGCATGTCATTGTATGCAGCAGAAACAGCGTCGGAGACAACACGGAGCCTTGTGGGACCTGGTGTCCCACAAGGCTCCGTGTTTATGTTCATGCCGTCCGAGCAGTCGTCTACACTTACGACACCGAAACTCTCTAACCTTACAGGGTCGGCAGCACGAGTGTGACTCTCCTGGTGTTGCATACGTCCATAGGGTACGGTTACCACTTTCCATCAGGTGAGTCGTGTACTTGTGTACCACCAAATTTGTTTAAACAAATGATAAATCATGCAGCTAACGCATTAATAATAATGACTCTAAAATTGTTACAATATCCCAGTTCATGCGAATAATCAACACAATTCAAAAAAAGAATCTTCAATCAAAATAGTGATGCTCTACCAAATAATCGATAAACCTAAATGATTCACTCATCTCTCGATTCGTCGCGCACGGCCGCGTTAGAATAGACAGTACGATACGCTGAATCTGGATGCAATCCAAACTAATAGACGGTGGACAATACCATCGATCATTGTGACAAAGCCTCTCACTACAATAGGCAAGAAATGATAGTTTTTTGTACGATCGTACCATGTTTTTGGGGTGATAGCTTTCAATATGTGTTCTGTACAAAAAGTTGTTAATAAAACTTTTAAAAGAAATTTTCTTAAAAAATATGGTAGTGGTGCTAAAATTTTGCATCAAATCAAGTTCAAAAAATTAACATAACCAATTCAGTTGCTAACATGGCTTACTAATATCTGATGTAATTTTGAAATCAAATCTGTATCCTTTTATGTTGTAAGCAGTATTAGCATCCTCTAATGTTATTGTAAAATAAGTAGGTAATATTTGAAATAAAATCACCATATATTTTTATTTTACTTCAAATTTCTTTTCTTCTTTAAAACAGATCCTTCTCGGAAATAACTTAGCTTAACATATATAACATAGAGTAAGTAACTAACTACCTACTTTTGATATTATCATGAATAATTTAAAAAAAATCTTTGCTAATGTCACTTTTGACATTAGCAAATATCTAATTTATGGTGTTTCATTTCTATTATAGTACAGGTATGGAATTAAAATATAAATAATACGTTAGATACAAATTGTATACTAGTAATACCCATAAATGAAAATGTATTCAGCCATTTTTTATACTACTTAGGTGGCAGAAAAGCACGCTGATATACAAAAAGCTCAAATCCATTATAACCGCGTCGTCTAAAAAAAAATACAACGCTGTGTACAAAATCTTAAACAAACTTGATGGTGTCCCCTCACAAAACGACATAAGTAGATTGCGGGCATCACGTTATTGATAGTGTTGCCACTCTTCAACAATCGGTCATAAGCAATTTTTTGCCACCCATAGACGATAACCATTGCATGGTACAGTCGTGAATAAAAGTCTTAGGATTTTTGGTTTGAATGATAGCCGACAAACCAACAACTAATGATATAATGAAAAAGTTTTAAGGAATATTGTGAAGAATTACATAACATAACAAAACATAAACTCACGCCTATATCCCCGAAATAGAAGGCAGAGGTGCTAGCACCCACATTTCGCCAGTTTATTTTTAGGTCCCAATGTAATAGGTGGCGAGTCTATAGTCATTAACCGGACATTCTGTTTATTTTTGTGAAGTATTCTTGTTTTTCAAGTGCTATTTCACTTTTTCTTTTTGCTTTGGAAATTATATTTTATTAATGGCATTAAGTAGGTACTATTAACTGGACTTTGAGTAACAAATTTATCAAGTAAAGTTGAAAATAGACGAAAGGAAAAAGTAGCCAATATTTTCGGTTGTTACGACTATACTATTGTCATCTACAGTGATGGTGCTGAAACTCTGTGCTTACAGGGTCTGCAGCAAGAGTGTTTCTCCTTTGGTGTTACAAACGTCAATAGGCCACGGTAACCACTTTCCATCAGGTGCGCCGTGTGCCTGTCTGCCAACTAAGTGGTATAAAAAAAAACGTTATTTTTGTACATTCTATAATATTTTGTCGTACAAAGGCCTGACAATTTAGTTGTATTAAGGTGTGTATTTACAAAATATTGACACCCGAATAGATTGACAGATACTCGTGTTTTGTATCACACAATCAAAGTTGCTAGAATATAGTATCATTTATGTACTCGATTGTACACTTAAAGTCTCTTTCGTCACGCTTCAGTCAGAAGGGTTGATAAATAGAAACAATTTCTGGGTGCACTACGACCTTGCTATTTATCATACATTTGACACATCATTTATACACCCCGAGCTGTTGCCCCTGAAAATTCATATTTCCATTGCGCGTGGATATATCAAATCTTATTCGAATTTTGAAATTTATGTTTCGAAAATATTATATTATAACAGTTTTCTTTTTAAGTGTACTAGAAATGTGAGTCTCATATTATTAGTTTTTTGTATAGCTTAAGTGGCAGACTATGAAAAGTGATTATGTCATGTACATGTGTGGTACAGCCTTAATGTTATAGTATGTGTGTGGAAACTCTATAGTTGTAAGTTCCTTGTATAAGTACTTATTTGTGTCACCTTATTAGAGAGTAATAAACAAGATTTTGCAAGTAATGGACGTCTTTTAATTCTACTCCCTAACGACAACATCATACCATCTCCTCTGGGCGTATACAACAACAAGAGAGACATATTTGTTCTGCCAATCCTGTGAGAACAATAGTTTTGTTAGTGCAAAAAACAAAGTAGGGCAAACCTTTGGTCTTCCCACTGAGAGAACAAAAACTGAGCTGAACTGAGTGAGCTCTGGCTACTCTACTTACTATCGAGAACACAAAACGAGGTAATTAAGGCCGTAGTATTCTGTAGGGCTGTTTACCCAGTCGGACTGCTCAATTGGGACGAGAATCCGTCGTGTACTAAATGTACCTCCATCAAGACCCAATATACCAGTAACCGAAATATTAGTAATTTAGTTATCTTTTATACTTCCACAGCTAAGCCCTTGGTGTTTCACATGTCCATAGGTCATGGTAAGCACTTTCCATCAAGTGGGCCGTGTGCTTGTCTGCCACCCAAGTTAGATGAAAAGAAAGCTGAATTTACTATGTTGAGAATGGGTGCAGATCAGTAATACGAGTATACTGGGAAGGGTTATACCCATTCCCTCTTAATCATACGTGCATTTAACTATTACAAATGTGAATAAATAGATGCAATAACAAACAAACTTCATCGATCCAGCATGAAGGTTTCATTTTTCGATTAAGATAGGAAAAATTAGAGGAAGTTTGAGAGTAGCACCAATCATAGAAAAGCTACGAGGAAATCGTTTGTCCTGGTTCGGGCATGTAATGCGTAGGGATGAAAGTAATGTCGTAAGGAAGGTACTAACTATGGAAGTGGATGGCTACAAGGGGAGAGGGAGGCCCAAAAAGCGGTGGATGGACTGTATGAAAGATGACATGGTTAAGAAGGGAGTGAATGTTGAAATGACTGCAACTAGAGATGAATGGAAAAATAACACATGTTGCGCCGACCCCAAATAATCTTGGGATAAGGGCAGGAGGATGATGATGAGGATGATAGGAAAAACTGAATCGGTTCAGGCGCGATTAGAACCTGCGATTTTGGCCTTACAGGAGGGATATTCCGACGATCGAACCACTGAACCACGCCTGAAGCTATACAAATATTCCTGTATAATCACCTTCAGGCGACGGTGTTTTATTTTTTACCTACTCCCTCTTTCACTGAATGGATAGGATTAGGAGGTAGGACACGGCGGTATTTCCGCCCAATTGAGCGTGTGGATCTGAAAGACATAGTTGGCTAAATTATTACAACTCTGTCTACCCTGTTGGGGATTTCCAGACGTGAATGTATTTTCAATATTTTCAAAATGCGTGATTTCAATTCGATTCAGAAGAAAATCGTGAAAAAATTATCTGAGAAAACCAAGCGACGACATTATAGGGTTCTTCAAGAAGGTTATTAGAAGTTTTCTACAGAGTCGGCAGCAAGAGTATAACGCTTCTGATGTTGCATGCATCCGTAGGCCACGGTAACCACTTTCTATTAGAGGGCCATATACTTGTCTGCCACTTAAGTGGTATAAAAAATATGGAGGTAGGACAAGGCGGTATTTCCACCCAATTGAGCAGTCCGACTGGGGAAGTACCTCCGCCGTACAGAATACCGCGGTTATAATAACCTCGTGTTGTGTTCCCGGCGGTGAGTGGGGTAGCCAGAGCTCACTGGAGAGTTTTTGTGCTGTCAGTGGGATGACCTAAGGCTTGTCCTGCTTTGTCTGACTCTGACGGCACAAAATCTCTGTTGTTACAGGGTCGGCAGCACAGATGTGACTCCACTGGTGTTACACACGTCCATAGGTCATGGTAACCACTTTCCATCAGGTCAGCCGTGTGCCACCTAAGTTGTATATAAAAAAAATAGAGGTTAAATTTGGGACAGAAATAGATGAGAATCAATTACCGCGTGTTTTACGGTTTACTGTGTCCAAATTGACACAACTATTAAAAGCTGAATTAACAATCAAAATATACAATAATGTTAAACGTTAACATTATTGTATATTTTGATATTATTGTATATCATGGAATGCAATAGTTTAAAAGTTATTATAACAATCAAAAGCAATAAGCGGACTAAGTCTGCTTATTGCTTTGATTGTTATATCAGCTTTGCGTGGAGGGACTGCTGACTGACATGCCATCCCATTAAGGTAAGCTTCCTCCAGATCCTCATCGGGACACTTGTTTATATTAATGCAAAGTATTAATATAAATATATACATACATACAATCACGCCTTTATCCCCGGAAGGTTAGGCAGAGGTGAATTAACACCCACATTTCACCAATCGTTGAATTCGGTCCCACGTAATAGGGGGTGAGCCTATTGCCGTCTTCCGGGCACTATTGTCTACTCGAGCCATGCATCTGAGGCTGAGTCTGGACTGTATATATCTGTCTGGTGTTAAACGGCCCCATCCCTTAGTCGCCTTGTTAGACACCGCATGGAAAGAGATGGGGTGGTCCAAATTCTACTCTGCCGGGAACCACGCGGAATATATTATTATTTATAATAAATATATTATTAAATTCATTTTAATTAAATGTATGGAATACAAACTGATTTAATAACAGAAGCCACTATTAACGAATTCGAGGAATGTGCTAATAATAACCTAAATATTACGATATTGAGCAAGTGGTTACTTCCAGTACAAAGTTTCATAGAACTCGGCTTTGCTAGTATTTCTCCTTCGCTGCGTTATAGCTTATTCAAAGCCTTACACTGAGACGGTTAGTAGGTCTCATCCACACCTACATTTTGAATAAACAGGCATTTGATATTAATAATAATAGCTCAGTATTACTTCTATAAGGTAATAGCGGTGATGTGTGAAAAAACTTTAATGGATAAAGGTTACTATATAAAGTAGATGAGTATCTTAATGATATAAATGCGTGGTCAGCATAAGTCTCTTGCTTGCTCGCACAAAGTAAATTGTAAACTGAAGCAAATTTTAAAAAGAAAGATAATCTAGTTCTAATATAGTACGCTGAGTTTTTTGCCGGTATCTTCTCAATAGAACTAACTTACCGAACCAGCGAAAAAATATTTTTTCAATGGTTTATTTTCTCATGATTCATTATTTTTATATTATTTCTTGACATAATTGTAGAATTTTGACGTTCATAGGTATTCTTTTTGTGCCTAAACTGAATAAATGAAATTGATTCTTTGATTCTATGCAACTGATGGCCATATCATATTTAGATCTATTGAGAGAAATATATACTCTTAGAATATATAAAAATTCCAAAGATTACACTACATCGCGGCGTAAAAAAGATCTCTTTTCATGCATTTTGTTAACAATATGGTCAAAATATAGACTCCTACAAAAGTACCGTAACACATAGTAATTATCTATGGAGTCCTTCAAGGGTGTCCATGAGTTCCATATTCATGAACCTCAATGAAGACAAAGAGTCCCGAAACGGTGATGGATCGCGTTCCACTCGAGCTTTACTACACAGAAAGGGACCAATCTCCAGTATTTTATTCTGATCAATTCGGTTCCACTAGCTTATTACTTTGATGGAAGAAGCCAGAAGAAGAGAAGTTCTTGCTGCAGTCCCGGGTCCTTTAAGCGGGATGTGAAAAAGCATTTGATGAGGCCGCCAAGCTGAGTGCCACCATTTTAACATTACTTAATCATGGATATAAATATTTGCACTGAGCGGGAATCGAACCCCCGCCCCTGTGTAGCAGTCGAGCGTTCTACCGCTACGCCACAGAGGCCGTCAATATAGTCAAAATGTTTACTCTAATAAAGTAAATAATTTAGAAATTAACCAGTAAACTTTACGAACCGCTAGTTTGCCAATATCCTTATTTAAATCTCGTGTGTCAAGGCGTCGTGAGTAGGGCTAAATAGTGCAGATTACATAGAAACACCATTAGTAGCACCCCAACTATATCGAGTAATCCCCCAGTAGATAATTTATTTACGTACGTATTAAAAACTACAATAAATTTATCTACATCGACTGATTTAAGGGTAAAATGACTAGGTTTAGTGACAGCTTACGACAATAAATACAGAGCTTTTCATTTTTCAATTTGTGATGGTATCTAGCTTAACTGTTAGTAGACCCAGAAGATAGACATGAAGAATTGTAATGCCAATGCAAGGGCATAAATACGGCCAAGTGCGAGTCAGACTTATGCACGAAGGGTTCTGAATCATTATCTAGCCCCTATTGCAATCAAATTAGTTGTATAGAAGAAACATATTTTTTTACTAAGACACGAGAGTTCATCAATATGATGTCCATCTTTTTTCTTTTTTTTACGTGCGAAAAATCCCAAGGATACCCCTACCACCGGAGCCGGTGGAGAGCTCATGTTGGACTCGAAGTGACTAAAACGCACGCCGCCTGTGGTCGTTTATGGTTACCGAAGGTGAGGTTGACAGGCATATCCCTCGCACTACGGCTTACCCAGGGTCATCTCTCTCAATCTGACCCTCTCCTCGGGTGTGTGGGGACTTCAGAGACCCCAACTCGTCCCCGGAAACGGAAAGGCGCGCCAGGCGCGCCGCCGCCGCGGCCTTCTTCTGCCAGGGTGACAGGCGGCTACACCAGTCACCCTCAGGCCTGCGCTCATGGGGGTGGAGGTCATTCATCGACCTATGATCCCCCCCTTAAATATTTATTTTAGTCTGTTTTAGTCATTTTTGTTATGGCAGCAACAGAAATACATAATCTGTAATATTAATGACACAAAGTTTAAAGATGTAGACGAAGCTATAGAAATGTTATTTCTATGGAACGAGGAACTGAATATGACATTCAATTTACAAATTAAATCTTAGCTTGGATGGCAGAGATTCAACTAATTAATCACTGAAATCAATTTTTACATTTGCACTATAATATATTTATTATACCTGTGTGCACTGCAACTGTAATGCAAAATTTGTTAATGGTAATAAAGTTATTATTATTATTATAATTACATTAAGTCATATACATTCTTGAGTATATAAAAGGAATGAGAGATGGAACTACATCGTGGTCAGTCAGTCAGTTAGCACATGGCAGTCCAGTGCTGAACACAGGCCAATGGGAGAGCCCAATATTAGGAATATAGGGTTTTATTTAGATTTTTCCTCTCTCTCGAAGTGATATCGTCTGTGTATTTTTCCGCAAGTTGCCTCTTATGAAACCTAGTAGTATCTATATCTAATTGATATAGCACCAACACCCCACTTATACAAATAGACAGATCAGACAGAAGCAGATTCAATTAGCTGAAATTGATTCTATATATACTTTCTATCATCCTTTATACCCAAGAAATGCATAAAATAAACATGCTTTACGTTACACAAATCCTTAGTAAATATGTCAGCAGGCATTTTGACTGTTTTCAAATATTTAAGTTGTACTGTTCCATTATTAACACATTCCAGTCAATAATGATATCTTATGTCTAAGTGCTTTGTTCTTTTATTGAGCATACTATTGTTCGAAGAACACTTAAGTGCGCCCTGATTATCATTTAGCTGTCTAGCTATAAAAATTCATGGTGAAATATATAATGAAATACAGGCAAACATTGAAGTCTCAGTAATACTCGTAAAGTTCCTTTTTCACCGTTTAACTACGGAGTATTAGAAAGAGTAGATTTATTAATAAGTATTAAACTTACTAACCACATTCCAGAGAGTCATTGTTAACCTTATCTTGGGTCTAAACAGCGCACTCTAGTATGAAATAGATTAATATAGTTTTATAACATACAATAAATCCAAAAAGTAATAATTTTACAGTAATAAACATTACTAATGAAAACTGTGTAATTGGGGCGATTTGATAAAAGTAGTGTTCGTTACTGAACTCGGTTTAGCGGCATAATCCCTCAATTTAATTACCTAAACTGTCCTTGATCTTAAAGCCGAGATTATTGTAATCTCCGATTAAACTTTTAATCCATATTAGTTAAATGAGTGTCACAGAGGATAATCTGATTTGATTTTAGGACAGTTGACAATTTTAGCGTTGATACCTTTTAACAATTTTAGAGACTTAGATTTGTGTATTCTGAAAGAAGATTGATATACATAAATATATATTCATGCCTCTAAATCACCGAAGGTGTAGTCACAGATGAATTAACTTAGTAGGGTGCAGATAGTGACTAAGGGGTAGGACTGTTCTCTATCCGTCAGTAAAAGTGCAGGACCTTGACAACGTGCACGCTTGACATCACCTCCTGTTACGTGGGACAGAAAATCATAGTTGGAGAGATTTTCGGTGTGAATACATCTCTGCATACCCCTTTGGAAATTTACAGGTGTGAATATATTTTATTTTATGCGCCATAACCAGAGATTATGTCGGACTTGAACCGACTAAAACGCACACCATCTATTGGTAGTTGTTAGTTGCAGAAGGTGAGGTTGGCAGGCATATCTCTCACACCCCGGCCAACACAGGGCCATCTCTCTCGATCTGGCCCTCTTCGGGTGTGGGGACCACAGATTATATGGTATAGTACATAGCATACCTGCTGTTATATCTCTGTTATATATCTCTGTATACTGTTATATCTGCTACCTTAATAAAACGTAAGTACATAAACAACGCCTCCTTCTGCGAGCAAGTAATGCTCGTGAAGGAGGAGGCGGGGCGGGAGCGGCAGCGGGAGCGACGAAGGATCGCAAGACAAGCTGCCCGCGTACGAAGGCAACTCGGGCGTCAGAGGTCGATGAACGACCTCCGCCCCCCATGAGCGCCGACCTGGGGGTGACAGGTGGAGCCGCCTGTCACCCTGGCAGAAGCTGGCCGCGGCGGTGGCACGCCTGGCGCGCCTCCCCGTTTCCGGGGACGAGTTGGGGACTCTGTAGTCCCCACACCCGAGAAGAGGGCCAGATCGTGAGAGATGGCCCTGGGTCGGCCGGGGTGCGAGGGATATGCCTGTCAACCTCACCTTCGGCAACCAAAGCGACCCACAGGCGGAGTGCGTTTTAGTCGGTTCGAGTCCGACATAACCTCCTCCACCGGCTCCGGTGGGGAGGTAGCCGTGGGGATTTTGCACACGTAAAAAAAAAAGTACATAAGCAAATCAAAAGCACAATTCTAAGACATACATACATATAATCACGCCGAAGGGTTAGACAGAGGTGAACCCACATTTTACCAATCATTGTTTTTGGCCCCACGTAAGGTGAGGTTGATATGCCTGTCAACCTCACCTTCGGCAACCAACAAAGAGCCACCGGTGCCGTGCGTTTTAGCCGGTTCGAGTCCAACATAACCTCTCCCACCAGCTCCGGCGGGTCAAAAAAAAAGGGGTGAGCATATTGCCGTCTTCCGGGCACTATTATTGGCTCGAGCCTTGATTCTGGGCCTGAGTCTGAGCTATATATATCTGTCTGATACTAAAGAGCCCTATCCCTTAGACGCCTTGTACGACACCGCATGGGAAGAGATGGGGTGGTTCAAATTCTACTCTGCTGGTAATCACGCGTCTACAATATTAATTTACGGGCAGTTTGCACTTAATTTATTTTCCTATGCAAGCTATTAATGTCGAGCGCATGGAACAGCACACACACCATCATAATCGAGTTGATCAAACACTTGCAAAAAGATCCATTAACGATTACAATTAATCTGCCTAATGAATGTTTGCCGGGATGTGACCACTCAGTTTAGCCAAACATTTGGCCAAACCTCTCGCTGTTTGCTCTGCACTCCAACTCTAATGAGGTCCAATTGTGGATATTGGTTACCTCTGACATTGAGAGGGACTGTTCTTGAGGAGTGAATGAAAAAAGATATAGCGTCCAACCTTTACACTTTAAGGTACATTTTCAGAAAAGAAATACATTTTATTTTCAGATGCTTAATGATTTATTTGTTTGTTGAGTTTTTTTTTACATGCGAAAAATCACCATGGTTCTTTGGGTTCTTGGTTCGTTGGGAGAGGTTATGTCGGACTCGCACCGACTTAAATGCTCGTTGCCTGTGGCTCGTTGTTGGTTGTGGAAGGTGAGGTTGACAGGGATATCCCTCGCTCCCCGGTCGTCTGTTGGGGTTAAGAGGTCGGACGGCAGTTACTGCTGTGATATCCAAACATAAAATAAAAGGGGTATAATGTATATTAGGTATATGTTTACATACATACAAATATAAATTATATATTTGTATGTATGAACATAGATGTATGTGTATTTAAATAATATGTATACTGTGTATGTATGTTTATGTATATTTATATGTACCTGTTAAGTTACCCATTTCATTATCTGAAATTTAATGTACACTTCACACCCCGTCATTACTATAACAGCTTCTCTGCTACTCAATGGTTTTTTTATACTACTTAGGTGGCAGACAAGCATACGGCCCACCTGATGGGAAGTTTTCTGTCGCCTTTGTACGTGTTTCTTGTTGTTTTATTTTTTTATGTGCAATAAAGAATTAGGAATGAAGGTGCCTCGGGATATGAGGTTAAAGCATCGGATTCTAACGGGATCACCGCTAGATGTGATGGCAGCTTAGATAACTGTGCTCAGCGAGGTTGAATCTTGCTACTTGATACTTTACATACTTGGTATATCATATTTTGTTGAGTACCTAATTTTTATACTCACATGAACCTCTATTGTAAACTGTATTCGCACTTCTCGCTACAAAATTCTCTTTCAGTGTATAATTTGAGATTGTCATAGTCATTCACATTAATAGAGTAAAACTGCCCGGGACATTTACCATGTCCATTATTTATTTATTGTAAGTAACCGATATTTTGGCGCTGTTACAAGTGCCAGGATCATGTTGTGTCTTCTTCTTATGGTTAATCGTGAGAAATGGCCTTGGGTCGGCTGGGGTGTGAGGGATATGCCTGTCAACCTCACCTTCGGCAACCAAAACGTCTCACAGGCGGCGTGCGTTTTAGTCAGTTCGAGTCCGACATAATCTCTTCCACCGGCTCCGGTGGGGAGGTAACCGTGGATATTTTACGCACGTAAAAAAAGTAAAAACGTAGAATATTTTATTACATAGTTAAGTATAAAGTTTCTTCAGGGTCTGCAGCGCGAGTGTAGCGCCCCTGGTGTTGCACACGTGAATAGGCCACGGTAACCACTTCCCATCAGGTGGGCCGTGTGCTTATCTGCCATCTAAATAGTATAATTTTTTTCATTTTTTTATTTATTCATTCATTGCAAATATGGGTTACATAAAGGTGTTATATCCAGTAGGTTTCGCCATATTCCACCATAATAGGCATGCAATTCTAATAGCTAAATCAGGAACAAAATACTAAACAATAATCTGATATCTTACTTCTAGAAATGTTCGTACTGTCAAATTATTTATATTTTATACATTCCAGAATATAAATAAATATATAAATATAAATATTCCACGACATTCTACACAACGCTATCTAGACCCATGGTAAGCATAGCTTAACTAGCTTGTGTTATGGGATCTAGAATGCGGATAAACATACTTAGATACTTTTTTTTTTGTAAATACATACATTTTATACATAGAAACACCCAGACCAATGCAAATATACATATTCATGCATACAAATATTTGCACTGAGCGGGAATCGAACCCGCGCCCCCTGCATAGCAGTCGAATGCTCTACCGCTACGCCACGGAGTCAGTTTATTATTACCATTATAAATTAAAATTTTATAGCACACAAGCATTTTTAAATTTCAAATACGCAATTGAAACATTAAGCAGCTAAACAACACGTCATTACTTATATAAATTAAAATAGTTAAAAAAAAAATCTTGATGGAGTAATTTTTCTTACTTAATTTCGAAAAGGATTTTTTTGAATAGAAAATAATATGGGTGTTATTGAATGCTGCCGCCTGTAATAGTTGTTAATTTTGGCTTTTTTTCTACTATTTTGCAGACAAACTGTACTTATGGGCCGTCCGGGGTACGAGGGGTATGTCTCAGACAAACTCACCTCCTGCGGCCCACACAGTCGGCGTGCGTTTTAGTTGGTTCAAGTCCGACATAACCTCACCCACTGTTTCCGGTGATTTTGCGCATCTTTGGGGATTTTGCGCACATTAAAAAATAAGAAAAAAAAAAGACAAACTGTACGTAGTCTCGAGTGATATCAACGGGGTGGTTTCTTCTAGCGGGACTCTATTTTCGTAATCACAAGTAAATATCACAAGAAAATAACTATAAACTTTGCTGACAAGAGTATATTTATATGGTTGCCTGTAAGAAATTGCCGCAGAGCGATAAGGCCGCCATCTGTACGTAGCACAAAGCTGTATCTCATATTGTAACGTAATACGTTATTGGTGTACAATAAAGACGTTTATTATTGTTATTATTATTATTTCCCAAATTCTATTAATACCAAAATAAACCATCATTGATCAGGTACAGATATCAATATATATTGTTTACACCATTGAAATAATCTGTAGCCCTCCAGGTAACTTAGTAATTAACCTAACAAGAGCTATAAATCTTAGCGATAATATCAGCAACTTGTCAATAAGTTGACCAGGTAATCACTCAGCCGTATCTGGCAGTCAGGTCACTCGTCAGTTTGTTTGCCATGCTCTTATCGGGGCGCTGTGAGCAAACAGCGATGAGGCTCTGGTCCAAGGCGGAGTATAGAAATGTTTGGATGCGAAATCTGATGTAGTATTGTGAAAAGGTATCTGTAAATATAGTGTATGATTAATTGAAAACGCATCAAACTATGAGTGATTCTGAAGATTTGTAATAATCTCACGAAAATGGAAATGTGGTTTATTATTTATTTTTTATACCACTTGGTTGGCAGACAAGCACACGGCCCACCTGATGGAAAATGGTTACCGTGGCCTATGGCTCCTCTGCGAGCCACACTCGCGCTGCCAACCCTGTAAGCAGAAGAGTTTCTGTGCCGTCAGTGTAAAAGACAAAGCAGGACAAGCTTTTGCTTTTCTCACTGACAGTACAAAAACTCTCCAGTGAGCTCTGGCTACCCTACTCACCGCCGGGAATACAACACGAGGTTATTATGGCCGCGGTATTCTGTAGGGCGGAGGTACTTCTCCAGTCGGACTGCTCAATTGGGTGGAAATACCGCCTTGTCCTACCTCCATATTTTTTATACCACTTAAGTGGCAGACAAGTATATGGCCCTCTAATAGAAAGTGGTTACCGTGGCCTACGGATGCATGCAACATCAGAAGCGTTATACTCTTGCTGCCGACTCTGTAGAAAACTTCTAATAACCTTCTTGAAGAACCCTATAATGTCGTCGCTTGGTTTTCTCAGATAATTTTTTTACGATTTTCTTCTGAATCGAATTGAAATCACGCATTTTGAAAATATTGAAAATACATTCACGTCTGGAAATCCCCAACAGGGTAGACAGAGTTGTAATAATTTCGCCAACTATGTCTTTCCGATCCATGTATCTAATAATAATAATAATAATTTATTTCTAAGAATATGGTACATTGAGGTCTTCGCTATTTCAGTTGTTCAAACATATTCTACCATACCCAGGTGTAGAAATATTAAATTTTACAATGATAATATTTAAGATTTACAATAGTAATGTCAAATATACAGCTTATGTCACTCATGCAATCAATTAATTATATATTTCTATTAAGTTTTACAATAATAATATTTAAATTTTATATAAATAGGGAGGGTACCTATTAGAAACACAGTATTACTCAATCGGATGCCAGTATTTTTTTAATTTAGTTATTTAATGTAATTTTATTTAATGTAATTTTTTTTTTTTTTTTTTGAATTTACTATTGTCCCCCTTAGCCTGTTAAGTCAGTAAAGCTAAACTATGTGTGTCAGATTCCCATCGGTAGCCTAATCGCAAGAATTCGAACCCAGAACATCCCGATCGAGAGACTGACTCTACCACTAAGCTACCGACGCTTAACCGCGAATTATTACACGTTTAACCCCTATGTCTAAATTGTTATGAAGACCTTTAGACACGGGGGTTATTGCAAAAAATAATACATCTTCTTTTTTTGTAGCACTTAGGTGGCAGACAAGCACACGACCCACCTGATGGAAAGTGGTTACCGTGGCCTATGGACGTGTGCAAAACAAGGGAGTTATACTCGCGCTGCCAACCTTATAAGCACAGAGAGTTTCTGTGCCGTCAGTGTAAAAGACGAAGCAGGACAAGCTTTTGGTCTTCCCACTTCCCACAAAAATAAACTTCCCCAGTCGGACTGCTCAATTAGATGGTAATACTCTTTGCACATCGCTACTCTATAACAAATTTCCTACATTTTCTACATTACCGTATCTATATTTTCGTAGTTCCTGCTTTCGATAGGTACGTACAAACAAAGCTGAAGTCCGAACTGTAACCTGATTAATAGCTTCCCAACACAGCACGTTCAAATGAATGCTATTTAGATCTAGATTTAGACCAGGTTCGCCTGGTATATTGATCAATGTTGTTCTAGTGAACTGCTCATTCTACCTGTGGGTCGTTTTTGGTTGCCGAAGGTGAGATTTACAGGCATATCCCTCGCACCCCGGCCGATCCAGGACCATCTCTTTGGTTCTGGCCCTACTCGGGTATGGGGAAACTATGCTACCTGAACTACAGCAGGGAGTTAAAGGAGGATATAATTTTATTTTTCTTATTATTGTGCGGTGTTGGTTCTTGGTGGAGCAGAATACGGTCATTTAATTTCTTCCAGTGAATATTGTAAAAGCATACGACCACTACGTCAGAGGTTTGATTTCTGCTCAGTGCAAACATTTTAGTCTGCAAATAAATCTATTTCCATTGTTCTGGGTATTACTATGTTTAATACATATGTATTTACAAAATCATTTTTGTCTCCAAGTATGTATATCCTTATTTTAGAACTTTTAACACAAGCTAATTAAGCTATGCCAACTAGACTATCCTAGAATACCAATCCATCAGTTAAGTTTATGATCTCATCTTGTAGAAAAATAGTACCTTTAAATAAATTTCCAAGTATACTATTTTATTACCTCGTAAATTTCAAGTAAAATTCAAAATTATCTAGACTTCAAGAAGTTCTATAAACTTCTAACTACTATCATAAATTTTATTCACCGAAAGTTCAAACGGATTGGGAATTGTGTTATTGTATTTTCATTAAGTGTTATTTTATTTATTGAAACTTTATTCACGGTATGTTTCTTGATGAAGTAGAATACAAAATATCACCTTATCTTGCCCTAAGAGTATCGTACACAGTAACCAAGGAATGAAGTTATTCTCTCGCCGATAGTAAACATACAGCCGTGAATAAACTATGTTTTTGCAATCATTCAATAAAACATTCAAATTCAACTCAAAATTAAAAATCATTCAAACAAATAAGCTGTGAAATAAACTCCCTTACCCAAGCGCCTACAAAATTGGGTTCTTCAAAAGGGGAATTAGAAGGGTTCTTCAGGAACGACAGCGAAAGTGTTACGCCCATGGTGTCGCATACGTCCATAGGCCACGCTAATCACTTCTTATCAGGTGAGCCGTGTGCTTATCTGCCAACTAAGTGGTATAAAAAAATTGACTATTGCAATCCACTGCTGGATATAGGCCTCTCCCAATATGCGCCAGTGCTCTCGATCCTCCACCTTCCGCATCCAGTCTGTACCAGCCACCTTTTTTAAGTTGTAAGTCCATCTGGCTAGGGAACGTTTCACCTTCCTCGTTTGCCTTCTTGTGGTCTCCACTTGAGGACTCATTTGCTCCACTGCGGGGGCCGGTGAAGTAAATGAGTCCTCACAACGATGTCCTGATGGTGTAATCATTATCTTCAACTTATTTCTGATCGCAATCCGGATTTTACTGCTCCTCTCTATTCTTGGGTATCTATGATAGTGAGACTGTTGTCATTTTCTATGATGTCAAGCCAGCGCTTCTTGGTGTTGACCTTTCCACTGGGTCTCTTCGGAGGCGGCAAGGCCACAATTTGTTTCCCATTGATTTAGGCGGTTAGCGCTTAACGTGGACTTACCAAGGAAGGCAATTTAAAGGTCTACCACACGCACAATATTCTTCACAGTTTTGCCTGAGCAAGCCTGTTTGTACACGTAACACCTGGCGTGTGGTTGGTAAAACTGATACAGTTTGACCAACCACACGCAACGCGCGGTTTTCCATACGCAAACCGGCCTGCGCAGGCAAAACTGTGATGAAGCTTGTGCGTGTAATAGACCCATTTAACAACTGTTCATTCAAATCGATTAAGACATAGAAAAAATTGAATCGTTTCAGGCGGGATTCGAAACTGCGATCATTCCCTTCCAGAAGGAACGCTCTGACCACTAAGCCACAGAAACTTCGCCTGAAACCATCCAAATTCTTCTATACATAAATCCGTCTTACGGCGACGGTGCCTTATCTGTCTGTTCCCCCTGTAAGGCAAAAATCGCGGGTTTGAATCCCGCCTGAACCGAATCAATATTTTCTATTTCTTAATCGATAATTTCGTCGGTGTTTATATCTAAATCAAGTATATTTATCAGGTTTGTTCATGTATCAGGTCTGGTTATCAGTATTTTCTCTTACGAAGAATACAGAACATTACTTGTATCCCATATCTCTCGATCAGGAGAAATGAAGACGTACAACAGATATTACGAGTGGCCACCAGCTGCGCCATTGCCGCGTGATATCGTCCGCTCACATTAAGTAGACGAATGGCACTCATTAGCACACTAGGTCATGGACGAAACAGATTCAATCTGTTACTTGATAGTGCGGTTTTGTTATTTGTAGGTTTACCTAACTAGAAAGGAAAAAATCTGTTGAAATGCCAAGTGCTAGTCGGATGTTCTGGGGAGTGTTCTGATGAGCTCTTCCAATTAGTCCCACCCTCCCCTTTTCTACACAGGACAACACATGCAAGTCTTAGATGTCATCCGCACACGGTGCAAAACATCCGATCAAGAACCAAGCGGTTCGGAGACTCTTTGCTCTGTCGAACCATTAAGGCCTGGAATTCATTACCAGCTCAATTGTTTCCTTCTTCCTACAGTCCCGGGTCCTTTAAGCGGGGCATGAAAAAGCATACGATGAGGCCGTCAAGCTGAGTGTCACCATTGTCACACGGTATGTGTAACCTCTTTTGGTACCCTCTTTTCTGGGACTTTGCCTTCAGATTACCATCAGGCAAGGCAAAGTCTAATTGAGTCCTATATAAAAAAAAAATTGCGCACGTAAGGTTCCATACGATTATCAGTTTCTAATATTTGTAGTTATGGCTGCAACAGAAATACATCATTTGTGAAAATTTCAACTACCTATATAGATATCATGCTTCACGAGATACGACCTAGTGACAGACAACTCGCTGCTGTGGTTTTCCTAAGCAATACAATATGACGTTCTTCAAACAGGGTATTAGGTTTTTTCAAGGTCAGCAGCACAAATGAACTCTTCTGGTTGTTGCATACGTCCATAAGCCATAGTAACCACTTCCCATCAGATGGGCCGTGTGCTTGTCTGCTACCTAAGTAGTATAAAAAAAGATAGACAGATAGTGGAGTTTTAGTAATAGGATTCCAGAAATACACTTTGGGTACAGATACTTATAAGACATAACCAGTGTAGGGTCGCTTTGTTGTTCGATTGTCTATCTGTTAATACCTTTATTTTAGATATGTATGGAAGTATCTAGTTGAATATATCAAATACTTAAGTTTGTAAACATACATCAAATTCGTTTATCCCATTCCAATAGGATTTCTGGCAGGAGGTAGGACACGCCGGTATTCTCGTCCCAATTGAGCAGACCGACTGGGGAAGTACCTACGCCCTACAGAATACCGCGGTTATAATACCCTCGTGTTGTGTTCCCGGTGATGAGTTGAGTAGCCGGAGCTCAATGTGGAGTTTGTGCTGTCAGTGGAAAGACAAAAGGTCTGTCCTGATTTATTTTTTACATTGACAGAACGGAATCTCTCTATTCTTACAGTGTTGGCAACACAAGTGTGACTCCCCTGATGCTTTACACGTCCATAGGTCACGGTAACTACTTTCGATCAGGTAAGCCATGTGCTTGTCTGCCACCTTAAATGTATAGAAAAACGAACAGATAACAGTCTATCATATCTCCTGTCTTACCGTATAACGACAAGCTTCATCTAACACGCATTAAATCTTTCACAACGGCCAGAAAAATTCAAGTGTCGTCCAAATAAAAATATCACACTCAGATAAAACCATGGGGTGCAGCTCATTTTAAATACCGGCACGTATACAAAATTCCTTTTTACCACAATCTTATCAAACGTTCACAATGTATATGTACTGATACTTGTGTAACCATATTCCCCCCAATGCACTGCAAATTGAGTTACGAAACGATTCTTTGCTGGACGCTGTAAGTGCTTCTCAAACTTTTCGGTGAAAGCATTTTGTTTAATACAAAGAGAAATATTTTATTTCAATGTTAGTAGTAGTGTTCTTAGCAATTTTATTTAAACTCGGGCAATTGCGGTTATAGGACCGCGACTCTGATTTAATTATATAAAAGAAGCCAGTTGACGGCTATAGACTTGCGCTTAACATGTAGATGGCAACACAGGCATATAATTCTGGAAATTTGGGTATGTTACATGAAAAGACAGGACTCATTACTTATACTGCTACTAACCAGTAGCAGTTTAAGTAATAAGTCCTGTCGTGCTACGTTTTATGCCAAGTTTATAGAAAAAAAACGAGTGTGGTCAGAATTCAGAAAATCTCAAATTGTAACCTTATATTGGTTCTAAGTCAAGTCACGTGACTTCGCATCTGTTCAATTTAAAACTAAATGTAATATGTCTAAAGGTCTAAAACAGTTATTTCAAAACATTACCTTGAAGTAACTTTTAGAGTTTATATACAGAACAAAAGCGGCTTTAAAACACGTAGATAGAATTTGTTTTAAACATGTAAAATAATTAGCTTAGGAAACTGGATGTAACTGGAGTTTGAAACTCTTTTTGATATTTATAAAGCTAGATGTTCGCAACGATAAGTCCCGTAACCTAAATAATTGAAATCGGTGGAACCCTTAAGTTTTGATTTTTTATTAACTAATTTAGTAATTTATTACACATATGAAAGAAAGAAAGAAATCATTTTTATTTTACTTAGCTTAAAACAAATATACACAGTACTCACTTGTACTTTTCCACATTATTTGATACTTTTCCACAATAATGTGGAAAAGTACAAGTGAGTTCTCAATATGTGTAACAACAAATTCTACCAAGTGCCATCATTGAACAGTATAAATAGTAGCAATTTATTTTTACTAAATATGCAGTAATAATTATGCACCAGTTTATCACAATCATAAACTCACAATTTAACTTTCCAGTTTTTTGTATTAGTGAAAAGGTTTGAGGACCACTGTCTTCTCGTGAAGCAGGTGACGTCAGCCCGTGCTCGTTACGGAGCTTGATTACGACTCACCCTTATGGACGCTAGGGGGGACCAGCTTCGTATTCTTTCAGTCTTACGATAAGAAAAAATCAAAAGCAATCAGTTCTGTACTATAATGATTTAGAATATATTAAATGGCAGATGGGACTGGTGCAAGGCGACTAAGAAATAAGGCTGTTCAACATCAGATCAATATATACAGCCCAGACTCAGACTCTCATGCATGGCTTGAGTCAATTAATAGTGCCCGTAAAACGGCAATAGGCTTACTCACTATTACGTGGGACTGAATACAATTATTTATAAAATGTGGGTGTTGATTCACCTCTGCCTAACCCTCCGGAGATAAAAGCCTGTTTATATGTATGTATGTATATTAATGTCACCGAGTTTTGGGCTAAGCGTATTAAGCTTTTTTTTTTAATTGTTGCCATTGAAGAAGAAGAAGAGAAGAATGTTTGCAACCCTATTAAGATCTTTCTTGAACCTCACCTGCAAGTCGGTTCCTTTGCTGATGGACGTATGAGGTTCTGGTGTAGACATTCCTCTCAGGGTAAGGGATCCCTAACTCCAATGTAAGCAATGTAGCAGACGATCGGCAATAATATAATATTCCATGACATTCTACACAACGCTATCTAGACCCATGGTAAGCAATGCGGAAAGTAATGCGGATAAACATACTTAGATACTTTTTTTTTTGTAAATACATACATATTATACATAGAAACATCCAGACCAATGCAAATAAATATATTCATGCATATAAATATTTGCACTGAGCGGGAATCGAACCCGCGTCCCCTGCATAGCAGTCGAATGCTCTACCGCTACGCCGTCGTATATTTCAATCCTGTGACGCCCACTGCGGGTGATGGTGGATGGCCTTTACGGTTTCCTTCACTACCTCCACCTCCACTATGGGAAGTAGGCGGGGCCCTAGCGTCGCTGTTAGTGGCGCAAGGAGGTGCTGTATTCTGATATCTATGATCCCTGCTCCACAAGGTTCTGATGATGGAATGGAAAGAGCGGTTTGTACTCGCCATAGGAAGGCCCTTACAACCTGTAGAGGCGACACGGTGGTCCTCTCTTATCTTTATTCATAAAACTTAAAACAAAACATATTTACAATGAGCCCATCCGCTATAGTATAGTGACTCCTCTGGTGTTACAGACGTCCATAGGCCACGGTAACTACTTTCCATCAGGTGGGCCGTGTGTTTGTCTGTCAACTAAGTGGTATAAAAAAAGGATAAAATAATCTACATAGTACATATAGTTTTCTTAGATCGTTCTAGGAAAACTGGATGTAGACCATTTTCAAGATTATGGCTACATTTTTCGAGCAAGGTACACTTCATCGCTTCCATTTTTGACTTACTAAAGCGAGTTTGAGACAATTTTCTTTCCAAGCTTCATTATACTGCGGTACGAAAATGAAGGAACGTATCTAAAGCTGGTACCACATCTTCGGTAAAATATTATAGATTTTATTTATATTTTGGTGGTTTCAGCTACTAAAGTTACTGAACAGTAAAAAAAAATATCATGATAATGTTCTACAAGGCGACTACGGAAGCTGTTTAACAGATGTGTACAGCTTAGACTATACCTATATATACAAGGCTCAAGTCAACAACTGTGCCCGGAAGACGGCAATTAGGCTCACCCCCTATTACATGGAGCCGAAAACAATGATTGGTGAAATGTTGTTAATGTAAAGTGTGTTAATTCACCTCTGTATAACCCTTCGGGGATAAAGGCGTGATTATATGTATGTGTGTATGTTTGATAATATCGCAAGTTAAAGCGAATTTCACAGATTGGAATATAAATATTTTTTAACAAACTTTTTCTGTAGAAATGGCTGCTGAAAAGCAACCGAACCGTTAGGTTCAGTTTATGATTCAATTCAATTTGCTTTGGAAATTGAACTTGTCGTGTAGTTTATGATTGGCATGTCGGGTTTGACGGAGTTCCGAAGTTCAAGGTTTCGATGTCTTCTGACATCCTAACTTGAGAGGTGCGCCTGCCCCAGAGCCTCATTCCTTATTTTGCAGGTGCACTGACCAGTAGGTGAAGTTGGCTTAAGCCAAGGATGTTAGTAAGGCCCTTTACAAATGGATTTAGTAGCAATCAGTATTTTCAACTTACGGAAATAAATCATACGTATTTTTTTTGTTTTTGATATTTGCGTTTGCTTATGAAGTCTTGCAATTTCTTTTTTCAAATTTAAAGTCATGTATTGCTGACTAAAGGTATTACAATGGTATTTAGTACATTTAAATGTCCTCTTCAGCGCAGGTCTGGGGGTAACAGGTGGAGCCACCTGTCACCCTGGCAGAAGCAAGCCGCGGCGGCCCCCCGTTTCTGGGGACGAGTTGGGGACTCTGTAGTCCCCACACCCGAGAAGAGGGCCAGATCGTGGAGAGATGGCCCTGGGTCGGCTGGAGTCAAAGCGACCCACACACACAGGTGGCGTGTGTTTTAGTTGGTTCGAGTCCGACATAACCTCTTCCACCGGCTCCGGTGGGGGGTATCCGCGGAGATATTTTTGCGCACGTAAAAAAAAAGTTGGTATGCTTGAATACATCGTGGATTTTTTAAGTACCTATCATTAATTATTACAGGTCCTGGTTTTAATTCCTGATTGTACTGTTGTTGTACTATTTTGCCAAATAAGTATCATTAAAATATTATTCTTTCAGGATTTACACGCATGAATGTATATATTATATGCATTTGATTGTATTTGTGTATTTGACTGATTTGATCAAGATGCGAAGGTGTGTCACCAGCCTATCGCAGTTTGAAACAAAGTCGATATATCTTCTAAGTTGAGAGGCTTTCGGGGACTCGAAGCTTTCGATTGTGGACTTCGGTAGTTTCAACTTTAAACTGCTTCTGAACTTGTTTATATTTGTTGATCTGATAGTTTTATTTGGAAACGTCATACTTTACGGGTTTTAGGTTTTAAATTTTTAGAATAAGTGTGTAGATATTAGATTTACATCCTTTTTACGAGATATTATTTAACTGTTTCTATGTTAGTTTGTAAAGTTTGTTAGCTGAAATAGAATCAGTTGCTCTTAATATACCTACTTTGTTATTTTTTGTGTTTTCATTGAACATTGTAATAATAGGTCGTTACATATGAAATTGCCGTATTTTGAAGAAATTGGAGGAAACCCAATTTTTGGTACTAACATTTTTGCTTTTATTTTTTTGTGTATGAATGAGACAACTAGCTAACAAACAGCAACATTTAATACATTTTTGAAAAGTGACAGCTGTAAAAAAATAATACGATATTTATCATCAAAATCAAATTTTGGAAGTACTGTTTTTGAAGATCGAATTTAATTCATCCAGCGGCCAATAAAAACAAAATTTTATACAGAGTTGTAAAATCTAGAAATCAACTTTCAAACAAAATATAGATAATGGAAATAGCAATTAAATTACAGGAATAACGAACTCATGAATCTGTAAGAAAATTTCAGCAAGGAACCTAATATTTGATCACTAGCTTTATCCTTTCTATTCATCCTAAAAAATAGCCGACGCGCTTTCTTAAAGTCTAATCTACCAATATGCTAAAATCAGTTCAGCAGTTTAGACGTGAAATCATGACATTCAGAGAGACGGACTATTTTTAATACATCAATAATTCTAAGTAGTTTACATACGTACTTTGAGATTATAATATTTAGCTACACGAACTACTTTAAGATAACTTATATTAGCTATGAGACTGCCACCTTCAATTATTTCCCCGTGACCGTAATTATTGGTGAGCAACCAAAACGTCGATATCAAAGAAAGAAAAGAGTCAAACGTCAATTCGAGTAAATTTCTGATAATTTATCAAAGCGTTATATTAAGTTAGTTCACCGACGAGTTGCCTAACATTTCCACTTTAAAACTAAATAAAACTTCACCTATTTAGTCCTCCCAAAACCTGAAATGTCCCAGATAAACCCGTCCCATAATAACAATGACGAAAGCTCCCAAATGGGACGCCAAAAAAAAACAATCGATATTCCAACAATTGCTTCGTAATCTTTTAAACCTTGGTGCCCGAATTTCTCGAACATTCCGGGAGCCTATAAAAATTCTCACGAGTACTTTGAATAATTCTGTTGGTCCTGCGTACTCCAGTCTATCATCACGCCTATGTAAATGTAGTAGATTGAGTTTGAAAGTGTATGTTCTCGGGTGTCTCTTGGCGAAATATGGAGGCTCGATTTATGGTAACGATGGTGATGTCAAAGTTTATACATGTTATTAGGAGGCTTTTTTGTTGAAGATTGTTTAAGTAATATTGTGTTTTTGTATTGAGATGGAATAAAACTGTGTTTCGTGAGTTATATCTGAAGTCTTGAAGAATAATCTAGTTGATGTAGTAGATGTAGTAGTTGATGTATTGGATTTGTATTTATCAAGGTGACTCTCATTATCCAAAGAATATGCAAGCATGTTGCTTGCATTCATAGGTTGAATTCAGTAGCGCCCTCTCCTACCCACATTTCAATATTATGGTATGGGTGGCTTGTTACTCTATACTATCATAAATTACCCAATAATTAGTAGTTTTTTTTTATATACCACTTAGGAGGCAGACAAGCGCACGGCTCACCTGATGGAAAGTATGTAACACCAGACAAGCCACACTCGCGCTGCCGACCCTGTAAGCACAGAGTTTCTGTGCCATCAGTTTAGAGGACAAAGCAGGACAAGCCTTTAGTCATCCCACTGACAGCACAAATTCTCCAATGAGCTCTGGCTGCTCTACTCACCGCTGAGAACATAACATGAAGTTATTATAACCGTGGTATTCTGTAGGGCGCGGTATGAGTTCCTCCGTGATCATGGTGCTTGCACTGAAACATGGTAAATATCCCGTTTATTTTGATACTGATGTGAGTGACCATAATAGTTTAAATACCTATATTCTCATAAATACATTAATAAAATTAAAGAAATATTTACTAAATATAAATAACACAACATCACGGACCAATTATCCACTATAGTTCAACGCCCGTCCGGGGCAGGTGCCGTGGGGTTGTTAAATAGAATGCCGATTCGAGAAAATTATCGAAAAGCTGTCAGTTTCACGGGGCCCTCCGCAGCGGGGGTTTCCCTCCTACGTCTAGCTGTGAGACTCATTAACTTTATTTAGACTTTTGCAAAAGACGTTAATTTGTCTGTGTAAGCTTAAAATATACAAAGCTTACATTTTGAAGATTTCGCAACTGTGAATTGTTGGTCTGCGTGGTGTGGTGGTAGAACCTATGTATTAACAATAAGACTTATATAACATGTATGTTTATTTACATATTAAAATCAATATTATAATGTACTAGCGGATGTCCATGGCTTCGCTCGCTTAGAAGACAGTTACGTGACTTTATCTCCGATTCAAATCAAATATACAGATTTTTAGTCTTACTAAGAACTTTATAAAATGATCGTTAATCAATTTATGACTACGGGTGCTGCAACGCATCCGAAATAGTAAGTTCGGCAGAAATAGTAAGTTCCATGATTTAATCAAAAACATCAAAATTTGCAAAACAGAGCAATATTTATCTAGCATCTACATCTAGTAGAAAATCTTTTACTAAAAGAGTTCATTAACACTTTCCTACACCAAGAAATGAAACCAATTGGTTTAATTCCTTGGTGAAGAAAAGTGGAACACACACGACAATATCCAATCCATTATCATCAGCATACATTATTTTAACAACATTACCATCCACCTTTCTCAGGCAAACATGAATGAAATGAAAATTATCTTTAATATTAAACTTACCTTCTATAAATAACCTCGGAGATACTCAATTACTTTGATCAGAGTTAATTCTATAGAACACAAGAGTTTAATCAAAGCATTACTCTTTTGCACAGAAGACGATTTTCCAAAACATCCTGGACAGCCGTTAATTACTCAACGCAAAGTAACTTAACAGTAATCTTTTGAACGTACTTCCCGCTTGTGAATCGATAAAATTACCTAATGAGTTATTTACCCTTTCTATAGTTGGGTAACTATATATTGTACGATATTTTTACTCTATGTACGCTATCCAGCTTTTAAAAGCTGGTATGTTTACTAGCTTCTGAAATAGTTTCTGGAACGCGTAATGAACACACAACATTTTCTTTCGTGGGAATTATTTGATTTGTGCATGCTTCAAAATCTCCTATGGTTCTGCATTAATTGAGATCAAATTGCGACACGATGTACAATCCGCTTCATTCTTCACATCAAACTAATGTATACAATTATTTGCGGACCGGCAACTTCCAACGTAGCCAAGAAATTTCAGGCACAACCCAACCTCACTATTACCGTTAACGGACGAAGTTCTTTTTTTATGCCACTTAGGTGGCAGACAAGCACACGGTCCACCTGATGGGAAGGGGCATTACACTCGCGCTGCTTACCCTGAAGAAACCTTCTGATATCCCTTTTGACGAACCACATATTGTAGGCGCATGGGAAACCCGCAGCAGTGTGATGTGATCATGAATGAAACTGTATGACCGATACTGAATTGAACCCCTCTAAGACACAAGTGTGTGTATTCACTGCTAAGAAAATCCCATTCATTGTGGCGCCACAATTCCTGGGCTCACTGCTTACCATTGCCTCGAGTATCGGGATCCTTGGTGTCGATATCTCCAGCGATGTCCAGTTTCGCAGTCATTTGGAGGACAAGGTTAAGTTGGCATCAAAGAAACTTGGTGTGCTCAACAGGGCGAGGCAGTACTTCACTGCGGGGCAGAGACTCCTTCTTTATAAGGCACAGGTCCGGCCCCACATGGAGTACTGCTGTCACCTTTTTGCTGGAGCGCCTGCTTACCAGCTTGACCCATTCGACTCTGTGCAAAGACGGGCGTTGAGGCTGGTTGACAATCCCATACTCACAGGTGATGTGGAATCTCTCCGCTTTAGGAGGGACTTTTCTTCGCTGTGTGTGTTCTACCGCCTGTACAACGGTTTGTGCTCAGATGAATTGTTTGACATGATGCCCACAGCAACATTCTATCATCGCACCGCTCGCCGTAGGCAGGGAGTTCATCCTCACACATTGCAACCTGAGACGGTACGCACTGTGCGGTATGAAAGAAACTTCATCCCACGCACACTCAAGTTGTGGAATGAACTCCCTGCTGCGGTCTTCCCATGCGCCTACAATATGGGGTTCTTCAAAAGGGGCATTAGGAGGTTTCTTCAGGGTCGGCAGCGCGAGTGTGACGCTCCTGGTGTTGCACGAGTCCATAGGCCACGGTAACCACTTCCCATCAGGTGGGCCGTGTGCTTGTCTGCCACCTAAGTGGTATAAAAAAAAAAGTGATTAATTAATTACTATATCAAACGCTTCACTCCCTACCCAATTTTCAGCTTCAATCTAATAAATTACAACCAAATTTAGGAAGTACGACATAACATAACGTAATAGGTATTGTGTAACAACGTCAGAAGAGAGAACTGGGGAGAATTTCAGCTTTGGACACAAATGTGCGGCGCCGGGTAACGCACGTCCCGCGCTAACAAGTACGAGCTCAAACATGCGCACGAAACGGACTAATTTTGGGACATAGATAAATTATGTGTGTAGATAGTATGTGAAGAATAAATAGGAAAGAAATGCCTAAATTATTTGATTAGAGGAGGTAGGATGGTATTTCCGTCCAATTGGGAAGTACCTCCGCCCTACAGAATACTCAGTGGTATACATAAACAAATAATCTGTGTAATATAAACCGCTGAAAAACTCCAAGTTTAATATATTTTGTAGTTTCATTAAATCCTAAGTCTTTCTAACGATCCTTGTGCCCTTGTTATTGGAAAGGTTGTTCGAAGCTTAGGTACAGAACGATATTACTTATAAGGACTTAGTTGCGTCAACTTGAGAAATAATTGACGTTTCAATCGCAGCGGATTTTGAAGGATTTATATGCTTACATCTGTGTTTCGTCGAAGGGATAAAAAGGTATATATTAACATGCCTTTTTTATCTAGGACACGCCAATTTCACTTCACATCGGCTGGTGGTAAGCTAAAGGCAAAGCCTCAGGACAGAGGGTCACCATTACAGATACATATTTACAATGATTGTTATTATTGGCATCAATTATAATTAAAATATAACCACTTTTTAACAGCTCCTATCGAGATGTATGACATTTAGCCCGACTTTTCGGAATGAAATGGAATTTTCTTTCTTATGAATGTACATAAAATATACATACATATGTGTATAATCACACCTTTATCTACGGAGGGTTAAGCAGAGGAGAATTAACACCCACATTTCACCAATAATTGTATTCAGTCCCACGTAATTGAGGGTGAGCGTATTACCGTCTTCTGGGCACTATTGTTGACTCGAGCCATGCATCTGAGGCTGAGTCTGGGCTGTATATATCTGTTTGATGTTAAACAGCTCTATCCCTTAGTCGTCTTGTACGACACCGCATGCGAAGAGATGGGGAGGTCCAAATTCTACTCTACCGGAAACCACGCGGCTAATAAAAATACATAAAAAAAATTACAAAGTATATAGGCACAAAACCCTCAACTTCTCTCAAAAATTAGTTACCAATTCATTAATCTATGACCACTATACGTCGTAATTTCTTACCTGCGTCTCATTAATTGTGGTCACGTAGAGCACCGTGACCGCTCTGCTCACCACCCTGACTTGCCGTCGTAATCGGTGACTGGCTGATGCTGTTATAGCTATCTTTGTTCCACAATGGAGAACAGAATGCTGTGGAACTGTGTTGGCTTAATGACAGAGGTTTAGAACACTGTAGAGGTGTGTTTGATTGAGTGAGATTACTGTAAATAATTTGAAACTGGATATAAAGTAATCCCGCAACCATGGCTATTGAAAAGTAGCCAAATCCTCGGGCTGGATGTAAAATAATAGTAATTAAAATAGTGATGTAAAACATTAAAAAGTGTATTTTCAATAAGTGTTTGCGTACAAAACTCAGACAGTATCAAGATATAATATGCTACTATGCCCTACTCACCGCCGGGAAAAAACACCAGGTTATCATGGGCGCAGTATTCAGTAGGACTGAGGCACTTCCCCCCAGTGCCTAAATATCAGAAACTCAGAACAATACACATAACATAAACTCACGCCTATATCCCCGAAGGGATAGGCAAAGGTGCTGGCACCCACATTTCGCCAGTTTATGTTTAGGTCCCAATGTAATAGGTGGCGAGCCTATTGCCAATAACCGGGCAGTTATAAACCTGCGATAAATACATATATAACTTCGAAAAGCATCGAAAAGTCATTGGTGTGTGCCATGGTAAAACCTGGGATCGAACCCGAGATCTCGTCTCAGCAGTACATTGCTCATACCACTAGGCTACCGCTGCTTACCCATACCACTAGGCTACCGAAATTAAACAATACAATATGGTAAAAATCCCGATAACTTTAATGGTTTGTTGATTTGGAAAAACATAAATTATATTTGTCTACTGTTAAAAGGTACTCTACCGGCCGTAAATAATTAAAAAGAACCAAATAACTTGTCAATTGGACATATTTGGTATTGACCATATTTGTCAAATAGGCAATTAGGCAAATGTTTTGTCAAATTCACTGTCCACACATAACATATTATGGTGGCACTTCACATGGCTATTTTTACTTGACATGTTTGTGAAATATGTCAAGTACAAATAGCCATGTGAAGTACCACCATAATACTAATGTGAGTGACCATGATAGTTTAAATATCTATACAACTATGACGACTGGTACACGTAAACAAATCCTAGCTTGCATCGTACATATGAGGCTGTATGCTAGTTTTAAACGGGTGTGCGACCGAGCGCATTTTGTTTGAGAGTTCATAAATCTGTCATGTGTCAAACTAAGCCTCGTATCGAAGCTTCCAGCCCTCCGGTAAATTATGGGCTAACCGCCTTTTGCTTCGTCGTCTGCCGCGCTCACTCCTGAATTATAACTAAATACGCTTTGTATGAATTATGGGCATGGAGCTGGACAACTGCCGAAATTAATCCGATATCTAAAATCTCATTGATAAATATTATATGCTATGGTAAAGTCAGCGTTAGAACGAGATTTTAGAAGAAAAATAGGAGGTAGGACACGGTGGTATTGCCGCCCAATTGAGCAGTCCGACTGGGGAAGTACCTCCGCCCTACAGAATACCACGGCTATAATAACCTCGTGTTGTGTTCCCGGTGGTGAGTAGGGTAGCCAGAGCTCACTGGAGAGTTTTTGTGCTGTCAGTGGGAAGACCAAAGGCTTGTCCTGATTTTGTGTTCTGCATTGAGGGCTCATAAAATCTCTGTCCTTACAGGGTCGGCAGCAAGGATGAGACTACACTGGTGTTACACACGTTCATGGGTCACGGTAACAAATTTCCATCAGGTGGACCGTGTGCTTGTCTGCCACCTTAGTTGTATAAAAAAAAATAGTAAAATCTCTGTCAATAGTAGTAAAACAATTAAAGTTTTTTTGCAGTTAAAGTGCCCTTCATAAAACTTTTATTTTCATATGTCATTCTCTTTCATACATTCCTGTAAGATCCTCGATCGTCGGCCTCTGTGGCGTAGCGGTAGAACGTTCGACTGCTACGCAGGGGACGAGGGTTCGATTCCCGCTCCGTGTAAATATTTGTATACCTGAAAATATATATTAGCCGCGCGCACCTCATCTCTTCCCATGCGGTATGGTACAAGGCGACTAAGAGGTTTAACATCAGACAGATATATACAGCTCAGACTCAGCCTCAGATACATGGCTCGTGTCATAATAGTGCCTGGAAGATGGCAATAGGCTTACCCCCTATTACGCGGCACCTAATACATTGATTGATGAAATGTGGGTTTTAATTCACCTCTACCTAACCCTCCGGGGATAAAGGCATGATTATATGTATGTGTGTACAAATATGTATATTTCATTGGACTTTGTGTTTTTATGTATAATATGCATTAAATTATAAAAAATATCTAAGTAGATATTATATGACTATCACACAAGGTAGGTGGTTAAGATATGCTTAGTATGGGTCTAGATAGCAATGTGTATAATGTTGCTGAATATTTGTGATTGTTTTTTTAATTTTTTCTAGTTTTATAATATCACTGGAAGCGACTTTATTGAACACTAAAAGTATAGCAGTTCGTATTTTGTGATGCAGCATAAAATACACTAAGATTAACTGGACCGTAAAAAGTGTAGTTCGTTGGGAAGTCTTCCCACTCTCCCACTCTCCCGTACCGTGTAAATACTCGTTACTAAATGATATTAAATTAAAATGAAAGCAGTGCTCCGACGCACTTGGGAAAACTCAATGATGAAAATTGAAACGGAGACTCCATTTTGAAGTCAGTTTAGCGAAACTACGTTTTATATTCTACACCTTTCGATATGTATCTGATGCTTTTACCGATTTCCAAATGCAATAAATTAATTTCATTATAAATTTTCACCACTAAAAACGTAATTTATTCACATAATTTAGGAGTTATATTTTTGGTTCCGCCTATGCCGTAAACTTATGGTCAAATTTGAAAGTTTTAAATGAAATTTTAAAGCATTTAGTATGCTAACTATTAAAATCTATTAAGATATTAAAATGATTGTAATATCATTTATTGGTGCCGATAGTGTGTACGACTATCGGTCGAATAATCTTGGGTTCAATACCCGCCGGAACTGATTTAATTTTTTTCCCATCTTAATCGACTTTTTTATACCACTTAGGTGGCAGACATGCACACGGACCACCTGATGGAAAGTGGTCACTGTGGCCTATGGACGTGTGCAAAATCAAGAGAGTCACACTCGCGCTGCGGACCCGGCAAGCATTGAGAGTTTTTGTGCAAGCTTGTTCAACAGACAAGACAAGCTTGGTCTTTCCACTGACAGCACAAAAACCCTCTAGTGAGCTCTGGCTACCCTACTCACCGCCGAGAACATAACACGAGGTTATTATGGGCGCAGTATTCTGTAGGGCGAAGGTACTTCCCCAATCGGACTGCTCAATTGGACGGAAATACCGTCATGTCCTACCTCTGGAACATAATAACATGAAAAATGGAGGAATAGCTCAAAATCGGAGGTTTCGTCGACAAGTGCACTAATCTGTTCTCCATTTTAATGTACCTCTTCATTTCTCAAGATTGACGTATGGATTTTTTCCACGACACTTCAAATAGACTTTGCCTCACCTGATAGTAATCTGAAGGCGAAGTATTAAAAAAGAGCGTCACCATTACATGCATATCATGTTACAATAGTTACACTCAGCTTGACGGACTCAAAATATGCCTTTTCACAAAGGACCCGGGACTGTAGGAAGAAGAAAACACGTGAGCTGGTAATGAATACCAGGCACTATTAAGGCCAAAGGCGACAAAAGAAAGAGTCTCTGAACCGCTTGGTTTTTAAGCGTATATTCTGCACTGAGTGCGGGTCCAGCTTCCAGAATTGCTTTCTGTCAGCGTTATAAAAAGTGAATTCATTTTATTTATACGAGTACTATTTTATAACATATAAAATTAAACACTACTATGCCGATTTTATTTATTTATTTATTTGCATAATACAGTCATAATACGATGGTCACTAAAAATAAAATAAGTACAATGTATTATCACCAGTAATGGCATGCAAATATTGTATTATTCTATTCGTCTTTTGTAATAATGTTTACACAATTCAAATCAAATATAATAATAAAGCATCTGAAATTCATCGTCAAAAATATAGATACCTTTTTAATAATTCTGTTAAGTAAAAATACTACTTTTTTCTGGTAACCACGAGTTTCTTCATAAAAGCCGCGGTGCAATTATATAAAAAATTTGCTGTCAATCTTCAACAAAGGTAACAGCAGAAGACCAATTTCTCTTAGTATAACACATTAAGTCTATATTTATCCATTTTACCAGAATCTCCAGCGATGGGTGGTGCCGTGTGTTGATTCTACGAAGGTAATTTATTATAAGTCATCTTTATGAAAGAGGATAAGCACGAGTCTGGAGACATAAAACGTTTTATTGCTTACTTAAAATTCGCCAAAAATCAACAATTCAATTCTATGCCACTCGTAAAGTAGGAAGATGGATTTCAAATTGAATGCACTACTATGAGAACTCGAATTTAATTCGTTCTAGCATTCAATCAATCAAATCAATCAATCAGCCCACCGCAGTCCACTGCTGGACATAGGCCTCTCCCAATGTACGCCATTTTCTCCGTTTATCTATTAATAAATTTAGAACATCATTAACCTGCCAGCATTGTTGATTAACTGCATTCCAGAACCTTATTAATTGCAAATTATCATAATTAGAATTATATGTATATTGAATTTCGTCCTTATTGCCATGATCTGCCTATTTGTTGACATATCATAGATAAGCCATCAGATAAATGAGTGCGCTAATATCCATTAGACTAGGATAATGTTATTGACTTTGGCTCTGATTGATGCACTTCAGAATAATAATGCAGGTTGTAGACACAAAATACTATTTAAAATGCTTTGAAATAACTGTAATATTATAAATAGGTGGGATACGGGGTTTATCAACCCAGAAAATTCTATTCAAAGTATTAGTGTGGTGAAATTTACTAGTTCAGAAAAGAATACGCATATCATGTTGAATTAATAATAAGGAAAAATAAATTTAAGTATGACTTTTGAAGGTTATGTGCTTTATAAATGTATGTATATGATTGTGTGTGTTTAATTATATAATTCAAAGAACAACAAAAAATTATGACACATTATTTATTTATTTATTGAATTATGTACGCACAAGAACAAATTAAAGAAAATAAAACAATTGCGGTTTTCAACGTGACTTCAGACATTAAACAAAGGAATTTAATATAATTAAAGAAAGAAATTACCTACTAAAAAATTATAATTTGTAGCTTATACTGTATATTGTGGTATAAAATAAATTTATTCTTATTCTTAATGTAGCATACGTGTAACTAACACTCATCGCTTATCACATCATTACTTTCGAGTTCCACTAGTAGTTCACTACACAAACACTCGTAAAATACTGCCGATATTATCCGCGCAATAGCTTTAATGTCTTATGACGTAGACGTAGAGGGAGATAGAGAGAGAGAACAAGATGGCAAGTGTGTAGGTACTGTTCAAATATAAGCGATTACTCTGCGCAATGGGAGAGTCCTCGAGGGATACCATCTATTCAGGAAGAATGCTCTATTTCATTTGAAAAATAAACTTGGATCGATCACCGATGGCATTACCTATTATCCTCTTTATTGTTATGAGCTGATTCGAATACCTATTTGATACATTAGCCATATATAAATACCTTCTCAATGATGGCACCAAACTTCGATTATTATCACCATATGAATAAAACTGAAATATTACGTTGTACGCCACTGAATCTGCACAAAACAGAAAAATGTCTTCCAATTAGACCCACCCTAAACTTTCCTATACAGGACAACACGTGCAGGACTTAGATCTCACCCGCACACGGTGCTGAATATCCAATGAAGAACCAAGTGGTTCGGAGACTCTTTAAATTGTCACACCATTAAGGCCTGGAATACATAACCAGCTCACGTTCAGATTAAAAGTGTGTTTCCTTCTTCCTACAGTCCCTGTAGGAAGAAGGAAACTCTTTCAAGCGGGGCATGAAAAAGCATATGATGAGGCCGTCAAGCCGAGTGTCACCATTGTAACATGGTATATTTAAGTAATGGTTACCCTCTTTTCAGAAACCTTGCCTTCAGCTTAGTATCAGGCGGAGTAAAGTCTAATTAACGTTCTTATAATTAAAAATCTGCCATTTTGTGCCACTGCTTCTATCTAATGGCATAAACGGAATATTTTTTAAAATATAAGGTTAATTATTTGGTTTGAAGTCCTCTGATGCTTTCAATATTTTTTACACCACTTAGGTGGCAGATAAGCACGGAAGCCCAGCTGACGGAAAATGTACACTGTGTCCTTTGGACGTGTGCAACAATATATTAGTAGACAAAAAAAAATTACGTTAATTTGAAAATGGATTTTAAAAATTCAATTACAAAAATTTAATTTCACTAGCTCATGATTATCAACTTGGTATATTATATATTTTATTTCTATATACTCCTGTCCATCCAAAGGTTGCCTGGAAGCGATTGTTGTTTGCAATAAGGCCGCCTATTGTACATTATTATGTATAAAAATCCATGTTCATTTGTGTATTTTGGTACACAATAAAGAATATTTATTATTATTAATATATTTCTTGGCGGTGTAGTATATAGAATTAACGTATAGTAGAGTAACTTGTCGAGCAGTTGTCGTGTGGAGACGGTCTAGGTTCAGGATTCTTCATATGTGTAACGGTCTTCCGCCTCGGTTTAATCAAATATCAGTATATTTTAACTGTGATATCGGAATCTTTATCTTATCTTAGATTGAAAGATAAAGTTCTTTGAGTTTGTCAACCAGAGTTAAGACGCTGAGTGTTTGTTTTCTTGATACAAACATGTTTACCTACCATCGCTGCTTTTCCTTCTATCTACTCACATACTCATTTTAAAACGCACTCTTAATACTGTCTGGATGTTAATTTTTTCCAATTTAAATCATAGTATGCTAGTAAAAAAAAAAACATTTTTTTTTTATTATTAAACCTGTAATACGAAAATTTATCACTGTTGACCTCAGAGAGAAGCAATAATCAATACAGCCTCAACCAACTTTTACATCAAATGAGTAGTATCTAACATGTTTTTTATACCACTTAGGTGGCAGACAAGCTCACAGTCCACCTGATGGAAGGTGGTTACCGTGGTCTATGAACCATGTATTCAGTATTCAGTATTTATTCATTAAAAAAATTTACATTGTGTTTGAACATGGTTTGTACACTTAACATTGCATATACAAAAAAAAACATAAGAAAAACAACAATCAAAAGCAGTAGAAAATATCATGACACGTAAAAACTGCTATTAGTATAAAATCTATTTATTAAATATCTCATCAACTGAATAATAACACCCTTGTAACAGAAAAGCCTTCAATTAGTCTTGGAACTCTCTTTTGTAAATAATAGTTTTTAAATCTAGAGGCAGTTTGTTGAAGATGCACCTCTAAACCAATGATGGTCACAAATGTATGGACTCTGACTCCAGCCCCAATTGAAATGAGTAGTACATAGTTGGAAAGGTATTTTTGAATGGAATAGAATACCAAAAGAGCTGAGTTTCTTGCCAGAGCCTTCTCAGGTCGGAACAGCGTTTCGAACCAGTGGTCCATTTGCTCAACTAGTTTTCAAATTTCCTTTTGTATTGACGTTTCGGCAAGGTCTATGCAGAATAAATTATTTTTCACTTTGACTTTGACTTTAGTCTCTATTCACTGTCTAATTAGAGTAAATCTGTTATCAAGGTTTTGATTCCTCCTCTTAAAATTATGTCCCCGGAAGAGTAGAATGAGGGTCACCCCATCTCTTCCCATGCGGTGTAGTACAAGGCGACTAAGGAATAGGGCTGTTTAACATCAGACAGATATATACAGCCCAGACTTAGTCTCAGATGCATGGCTCGAATCAACAATAGTGCCCGAAATACGACAAAAGGCTCACCCTATTACGTGGGACACAATACAATTATTGGTGAAATTTGGGTGTTAATTCGCCTCTGAATAACCCTCCAGGGAGAAAGGCGTAATTATATGTATGTTTGTATGTATATTATTTAAGCGATTAGTCGCATCACAAATAATTAGGGGCGCATTGACGGAGTAGTGACTCTCACTACAGCTGCGTATTAATCAACGGTGTAACACATTGTTACTGTAACACCTGAAAGATCACGCGATGGGAGCGACTGGACCGATCATTAGTTGCAGTTGAGCAGTCCTGTGGGTGCACTGACAGCGAGTGGCGATTCGTGAATGAAGCGTGGTTTCTAGCAACGGTTGAGCGTGTGGTGTCCTCTATAGCCAGAAAAGTATAATTTTGTATGTGACTGCCGAAAAAAACATTTTTTTCAAAGTTCACGTACACGAATAATATATGTAGCAATGGCAGAGTTGTGGCTCTCGCTTCAGCGTTGTATCTGTCAACAGTGTAACATATAATAGATCAGTAGACGGGAGCGATTTGTCAAAGAAGTGTGAAATCTGAAAGTGTGATTTGCGACCGAGACAACAATAGCTGTTCAGTATGTGGTGCTATTTAAAGCGAAAATATAATTGTAGTTTTATTTATTTATTATATAGTTTATTGTATACCATTCATTTATATTATTACTAAAGTCTATAACAACGGAATCAGTAGAATGCGCGGCCTTATTGCTTTAAGCGATTTCTGATAGGATTCGTTAATAATGAGTAAAATGTACGTAGATCCCATTAAAAACTTCAGGACCCAAGTTAATACTACTTGCCTGTCGGTACACCTACTATTTACAGAAACTCTGGCGCAGACTTTCATCTCATTGTCAGAAAGCTGTCCAAACTAAATGCTGTAGTTTTCCCAAGCGCCTACAATATAGGGTTCTTCAAGAGGGGCATTAGAAGGTTTCTTCAGGATCGGCAGCGCGAGTGTGACACCCCTGGTGTTCCACACGTCCATAGGCCACAGTAACCACTTCCAATCAAGTGAGCCGTGAGCTTGTCTTCCACCTTTGTAGTATAAAAGAAATATAAAACAAAGCAAAAAAATTAAGAGCAGACGCCGGACCCCAGTTGCATTAAAATTGCAAGCTTTGGATTGAGAGCGTTGCAATTGAATCTTTGTAATGGTGAAGCCGCCAAGCCAATAGTCTAAAATTAGCAAGCATAAAAGCCTTGTAATAATTAATTTACTTCGAAAGCTTAAGACGAAACGTAAACTAATTAATGCTTATGAAGGCAAAGTTTAAATTCCAATTATTATAATGATTAGTTACTGTAATCCTTTATGTTCCCTTAATATTTAACTTTATTAAGACCTTGTAAACTCCGAGAACTAATTAGCTGGTGACAGCTATGGTCACTACAAAGTCATTAGGGATTCAAAGTTAAAAATATGTAAAAAGATTAAAAATGGTAAGGTACAACCCTTAGCAGAAGCAAGGCCAGTCTACACGTCGTGTTTCCGCGTGTGCCTTTCTATATGGAGGTATGTTTCTCAACAACACGTTGGGGTCGCAAATGTTGACTTCCTAAGCCAGTCGGGATTCCAGGGATTTCTTTTTTAGGGGCCATCTGGTTCCCTGTATATCTGAAATAAGATTCTCCAAACAGTTTAAATCGTTTCAAGTCTGATAAACCTACTTCACCATTAGCACCGTGAGGTGAATCACGCGGTTTTTACACGTTTATATGAGGCTCTTTTATAGTGAGAACGGTTATCAAAAATAATAAATATCTGCATTCACATAAGTAACAAAGTAATACAATATGAAAGTAATTCAGAAAGTAACACCTATTAACACTTTTAATGTAACACTTATGAACGTCAAAAATCATTGCCCGCTCGCACTGCCACCCCGCCTGATCCGCTTTCGCTTTAACAACGCATGTTAATCAGACAGATCACGGCTAATTGCCGACTCGAGTGTGAAATGCGGGCTTAGCGATGAAATTATCTGCAGTTTAGACCTTGATATATAACTGGGTTTAACTGCTAGTACTTATCATCAATGGTTTATGGCCAGATGATTGCGTTGACTTGATTTCGGATTGCGGGGATTATTTTGCATGCGTAGCGGTGCTAGGATTTAATTTGAAGGACTCATTGGTAGTCATACATACATACATAAATATAATCACGCTATTATCCCCGGTGGGTTAGGCAGAGGTGAATTAACACCCACATTTCACCAATCATTGAATTCGGTCCCACGTAACAGTGGGTGAGCTTATTGCCGTCTTCCGGGCACTATTATTCACTCAAGCCATGCATCTGAGGCTGTCTAGGCTCTATATATCTGTCTCATGTTAAACAGCCCTATCCGTTAGTCGCCTTGTACTACACCGCATGGGAAGAGATGGGGTGGTCCAAGTTCTACTCTGCTGAGAACCATGCGGCCTTTACGTCGTAGTTTTACTTAGTAGGGACGTTGTAGACATAATATTTTTTTTTATTAATATTTATACTGCCATTATAAAAATGAAGGGCCTTTTCATGGGACTGATTTTGATTGAGGTGTAGGGAATGATTTTATGTTCTACTGCCTATCACCTTTTAAGTATACTGTGACGATCTGGTACTCAACAACAAAAATTCAAAAGAAAATCCATTTAGAACTCATTTTGATTCCACAACATAACATAACATAATGGTTTCTTTTACAATTTTTCATCATTACATCATTTACAAAGACACAGAATCAGTCATACTCAGATCATAGAACACGAAAGTTTAAACTACTACCATTGCATGTAAATAGCTTATTATTCTGTAAATAAATCTGAAATATCCAAAGAACCACAGCTGCAAATTCAAATTCAACAATATGAATGTGCAATCATTTTAATATTTAACGAAACAGCCGAATCTAAAATACGTCACCCACAGTTTTCATCTGTAAGGAAAAGCTGCCTGTACATCGGCGAACAGTTCATATTAGGGCGGGCACACATTGTCGCGCCATACAGCACATATTACGGCGGGTGCACACCTGCGACTCATTGCGTCGAGTCGTCACGACCTGACTCGGCAAGTTGGGACGTTTTGGTCTATGTAGGTACACCTTTAGTGTACCGTCAGCAAAAAAACCTATTTAAATTTTCATTTAACTGAATGACATGAGATTTAAATTAAATTAAGTTGCATCCTATGTTCAAAATGGCTTGATATTTAGATAGGGCGATGAACTCATCGTCTCCTATTCGTCCTTCAGAATAAAAGTAGCAGATTCCAGTAGGTCGACAGGAGGTAGGACACGGCGGTATTTCCGCCCAATTGAGCAGTCCGACTGGGGAAGTACCTCCGCCCTACAGAATAACGCGGTTATGATAACTTCGTATTGTGTTCCCGGCGGTGAGTAGGGTAGCCAAAGCTCACTGGAGAGTTTTTGTGCTGTTAGTGGGATGACCAAAGGCTTGTCCAGCTTTGTCCTCTACACTGACGGCACAACATCTCTGTTCTTACAGGGTCGGCAGCACGGATATGACTACACTGATGTTACACACGTTTTTAGGTCATGGTAACCACTTTCCATCAGGTGGGCCGTGTGCTTGTCTGCCACCTAAGTTGTATAAAAAAAAGGTGCCCATTCGTCCTACGGCAGAAGATTAGTTCAGCATATTAATTATATTATTACTAACATGCTTATTGCAACGCACAATAGGTGGCCTTATTGCTAAATACGATTTCTTGTAAACAACCTTAACATACTGGAATATTTTGTGAAAGTTCACAAAATATCATGTCGCTCAATATCTTTTATTAATGGTATAACAATATTCAACAATATATAAGAGAAAAATATTTCATATAAATTTGTACAATACATAAATAATAATACTTAAATAAATTTACAACTAAACACTATTATTAGGCACTAAAATAAATAAAAAAATACAAACATAATATATGCATGTTCTTTTACAATTTCAATCCTCACTCAAGTAATAAAATATTACATCAAAAATCCTCAAAACAAGAAACAAAAATTTGCTTAGCAAAAATCTGCCCTAAATGCTTTTTTGCTAACCGTACAAGCGACTGTAGCACCGGCAGCATTGTCTCGGCCACTAGGAGTGCCGACTCTAATTGATTCGGGGCCCAATGAAGCCGATTGTTTCACCTGCCACCGCCCTAAATTACTGTCAACATTTCTTCACACCCGCAGATTCATATTGATGGGTATAACCATATTCGTTTTAATTGAAACTAAGCCCAATAAATGCTTGTAGTCCGGTATGAAACTCTGTGTGCCTAAGGGTCACATTAAATAAGGAATTTAGTCATTCTTCATACCCTCAGACTCATTGACTGCCTCTGTGGCGGGCGGTAGTGAACTCGACCGCTAGGCTGGAGGCGCGGGTTCGATCTCCGCTCAGTGTAAATATTGTATGCATGAATATGGGTATTTGCATTGGTCTGGGTGTTACTAAATATAATATGTACGTATTTACAAAAAACAGTATTGAAGTACGTTTATCCGTATTCTTGATTTCATAACACAAGCTAGTTAAGCTATGCTTACCATGGGTCTAGATGGGCGTCGGAGGTCGATGAACGATCTCCGCCCCTCATGAGCGCAGGCCTGGGGGTGACAATTGGAGCCGCCTGTCACCCTGGCAGAAGCAGGCCGCGGCAGTGGCGCGCCTGGCGCGCCTCCCCGTTTCCCAGGACGAGTTGGGGACTCTGTAGTCCCCACACCCGAGAAAAGGGCCAGATCGTGAGAGATGGCCCTACTACTACAGGAGGCGGAGGTCGTTCATCGACCTCTGACGCCCGAGTTGCCTTCGTACGCGGGCAGCTTGGCTTGCGATCCTTCGTCGCTCCCGCTGCCGCTCCCGCCCCGCCTCCTCCTTCACGAGCATTACTTGCTCGCAGAAGGAGGCGCCGGCCGCCCACGCATCCGCGCAGCGAACCATCGCCGCGAGCAAGGTGGAGAGCGTGAGAACCCTCACACTCAGGGCCGCCACAAGCTCCCGCCTCGGCGTCTCCCACGCCGGACACTCGGTGAGCGTGTGCGGACCTGAGTCTTCGCTCGCGTCGCAGTCATGGCACTCGGACGTTGGCTCTTTCTGCATCCGACGCAGATACTTTCCGAAGCATCCGTGCTCGGTGATCATCTGCGTCAGACGGTACGAGAGGCTGCCGTGTGGCCTCTCTAGCCACTCCCCCATGATGGGTCTTACCGCCGCTACTACGGCGCGCCCTGCGCCTGGTCGCCCAAGTCGTAACTCCCATTCCGCCACCATTTCCCTGTGGAGCCGGGATCTCACGGCCCGAATTTCTTCCCGCGCCGCCTTTCGGAACCGGTATAGCACCGAAAGAGATCTCGCTTCAAGGATCCATGGTGGCGATCCGGCGAGGAGACTCGCCGCGTTGAAAGACGCCGTGGCCCTAATAACTTCGTGTTACGTTCCCTGCGGTGAGTAGGGTATCCAGAATTCACTGGATACCCTACTCACCGCTTTGTGCTGTCAGTGGGAAGACTAAATGGTTGTCCTGCTTTGTCTTCTGCAGTGAAGGCACAGAAACTCTCTATTCTTACTGGGTCGGCAGCGTGGGTGTGACTCTGATAGTATTTCACACGTCCGTAGGCCACGGTAACCACATTCCATCGGGTGGATCGTGTGCTAGTCTGCCACCTAAGTGGTATATAAAAAAATGGAATTAAGCCTTTACAAATGCGTAAAAGCCCTCCAAATATGTTTTTTTAGCTAAACGTATCTGGATGATAAATTAGCTCTGAGATAGATCATAGTCTAGAATAACATATATACTAATTATCTCGAGAATGGGTTACCATGAGTGGCGGGAACAGGATACATATTCCTGACCTGACCTGGAATTCATTACCAGCACACGTTTTCTTCTTCCTACAGTCCCGGGTCCTTTAAGCGGGGCGTGAAAAAGCATCTGACGAGGCCGCCAAGCTGAGTGCCACCATTGTCATATTACTTAGTGTCCAAAATAGTGACCCTCTTTCCTGAGACTTTACCTTTAGCAGCTTACCATCAGGCAAGATAAAGTCAAGTTGCCGTGTCCTATAAAAAAAGAAAAACGTGGGTCAATCCTCGGGCAAAAGCTAGGGTAATAATTAAGTAAGGTCGATGAACGACCTCCGCCCCTCATTAGCGCAGGCCTGGGGGTGACAGGTGGAGCCGCCTGTCACCCTGGCAGAAGCAGGCCGCGGCGGCGGCGTGCTTCCCCGTTTCCGGGGATGAGTTGAGGACTCTGTAGTCCCCACACACCCGAGAAGAGGGCCAGATCGTGAGAGATGGCCCTGGGTCGGCCGGGGTGCGAGGGATATGCCTGTCACCTCACCTTTGGCAACCAAAGCGACACACAGGCGGCATGCGTTTTAGTCGGTTCGAGTCCGACATAACCTCTTCCACCGGCTCCGGTTGGGGGGGATCGGTGGGGATTTTGCGCACGTAAAAAAAGGGTAATAATTAAGTTGAGATAATACCCACCAGACAATTATATCTATCAATTAGCCCAGCAAAGTCCACTACTGGACAAAAGTTTGTAAAGGCCTTTATTTATATGAAAACATTAAATAATTACTTAAAATCATGCTGAATTTTCATAGCAGGATTCCATTCGCATTTTCCCAGAATTTATAAATACGAACTCAATACGTGCAATTCGTATCCGTAAATGTTTTCCACTTAATTCCGAAAACGGAATAAATTACGTCCGAATTATCGGCGGTAAAGTTACGCGGAAGCTCTTTGGGTGTACATTATCATTACTAGTCAATAATTAAACTCAATTGTAAATGTAAAATGAAAAGGTTTTATTGGAAATTATGTTTTCAGGAAATTATATATATATATATACTAAAAGCAGGTATAATTATTATCGACTAAGATAGAAAAATTTAATCGGTCCAGGTGGGATACGAATAAGCGATCTTTCCCTTACAGGGGGGACGCTCTAATCACTGAGCCCTCAAACCTTCGCCTGAAACCATCCAAATTCTTCCCGTCATCCGTCTTACGGTGACAGTTGTAATTATTATGATACACAAGCCTTCCGCCCACGGTTCCGCTTACGCGAATGTTGGTTAACGCGACTTTTGTTCATATCTCCTCTTCTTCTTAACCGATTGTGATAAAACAACGTAAGATTTTAAGTCTGATTAAGACCTTTCAAAAAATACCGCATAATAATCGGTTTAGAAATTTGTTTATACCACTTAGGTGGCAGACAAGTACACGGTCTACCTGATTGGACGTGATTACCGTGGCCTATGGACGTGTGTAACACTAGAGGAGCCATACTCGCGCTGCCGACCCTGTAAGCATAGAGATTTTCTGTGGCGTAAGTGTAGAAGACAAAGCAGGAAAAGCCTTTAGTCTTCCCACTGACAGCACAAACTCTCTAGTGAGCCCTGGCTACCCTATTCACCGCTGGGAAAACAACATGAAGTTATTATGGCCACGGTGTTCTGTAGGGCGGAGGTACTTCCCCAGTTGGACTGCTCAATTTGTCATAAATACCGTCGTGTCCTACCTCTTCTTAGTTAAACTTAAAGTCCATCGCTAACAATAAGAATTCCAAAAAAATATTTTTGTGTTCAGAATCGCTCAATTCCGATTGTTTTATATTCACATATACTCCATTGCATGCTGGGGAGTTAATGGCTTTTAAAGGAGCTTTTTTATACCACCAAGGTGACAAACAAGTACACTGCCCACCTGATGGGAAGTGTTTACCATGACCGTGTCGTTACAGTCAGGATCGGCAATCCTGAAGAAACCTCCTAATGCCCCTCTTGAAGAATCCCATACTACTTGCCAATCTTAAGAAGAAAACTTGCGCCAGAGCCTCGTCTGTCGATCAATACGTGTATCAGCTTGCACGAGTGGTTAACTTTTTTTTTATACAACTTAGGTGACAGACAAGCACACAGCCCACCTGATGGAAAGTGGTTACCGTGACCTATGAACGTGTGTAACACCAGTGGAGTCACATCCTTGCTGTCGACTCTGTAAGAACAGAGATTTTATGTGCCTTCAGTGCAGAACACAAAATCAGGACAAGCCTTTCGTCTTCACACTGACAGCACAAAAACTCTCCAGTGAGCTCTGGCTACCCTACTCACCGCCGGGAACACAACACGAGGTTACTATAGCCGTTGTATTCTATAGACTTGGTGCAAATACTGTCTTAAATAAATGAAATCATTCTATAATCGTACCGCTCGGCATATACAGGGAATTCATCCTCATTGCGATCTGAAACAGTGCGCACTATGCGGTATAAAAGGACCTTCATCCCACGTACGCTCAAGCTGTGTAATGAACTCCCTGCTGCGGTTTTCCCAAGCGCCTACAATATGGGGTCCTTCAAGAGCGGTATCAGAAGGTTTCTTCATGGTCGGCAGCGCGAGTGTAACGCCGCTGGTGTTACATACGTCCATAGGCCATGATAACCAGTTTCCATTAAGAGGGCTGTGTGTTGTCTTCCAGCTAAGTGATATAAAAAAATACCTAAAAATAATTATTGTATTCAATTATTCATATTATGTAGTTCAACCGTAAAAGCAGTCGTCATCAGCTACAGAAGCACGTTCTCGCCAACATTACATGCCCCAGAACTTCACAAAGCTCACGATTATCCACTGAATATAAAAAAAATCCTCGCATAAAGGGTTCAAAGTAAGTAACTTTAAATTTTTACGTAAAACGTAGTCGTATTGCTTTAGCGATTCCATCGTCAATTGCACCCGGGTGAGTATTCAAAGAGATCTTAGTATTCAGAGATCACGTTCGCAGCCCGCTACTGTGGCTCAAGTGATAGGATGATAGAGGAAATAGAAAGAAAAGAGAAGAGGGAAAAGATTTTATTCATTGATAATTTTCACACAATAGAAAAATATCGAACTTGATGTCAACCAAACATATGTTACCTAAATATTCTAAAAATATTCACATAAACATATTACATATTCTAAACTATTACCCACTAGGTGAAAGTTTATCGCCATTTATCATTATCATTTATTAACTAGATGTGTAATGTATTATTTTATACATATTTGACATGGAATATAAAATAGAAACAATATCTCAATTCTAAGTAATCTATACAGAAATAATTTATAAATATTAAATACAATAAAAATAAAATAACTATTATACAACTTATAGCTAAGAACAATTAAAATGCGTCGTAGAATTCCTCCGCATCGCATGCCTCTTGTGGCAGCGTTCCCAGAAGACTGGCAGCATTGCCACGTTGTATGGCAATGCTTATTCTCTGACCTAAAAAGAGGCCAGATTATTATTATTGAATGATCGTTCGGTAATTATTAGTAATTCTAGCCGATTTTGCTTGGTAGTTTACCATAAATAAAGGCTAAAATGCGAATCACATCATCCAATAAAGAACTAAAGTTACCGATGTAGCTTGCTAAACATGCAAGCTGAAGTGGCAGCGGCTGGCCACATCCCGTCAAAGGACCGTTGGGCGTTAGAGCAACTTAACTAGGACGCCCTCTAGCCAGATAGACTGATGACCTGAAAAATGTTTCTGGGAGAGACTAGATGTGGTAATCGGCGTACCAGGAACAATGACACACTTTGGAAAAGGCTGAGCGCTATGTCCAGCAGTGGACTGCAATAGGCGAATTAATTGATTGAAGTATGACTTAGTTCAAATTCATAGTTATACAACGGTTCGGGACTTTGCACGATTATATCATGGAACTTGGAACTAGGCTGGTGACACACTCACCAACCACATTCATCAATCGTTCATATTAAATGTAGTGGTGGGTATATACCCCTCGACGCTTGCCAGCTAGTCAAGTCGTGACCACGAGTGCTGCAACGCATTCGAAACGTCAGCAGAAATAGTAAGTCATGTAACTTTTTTTTTTTTTTACGTTCGCAAAATCCCCAAGGATACCTCCCCACCGGAGCCGGTGGAGGAGGTTATGTCGGACTCGAACCGACTAAAACGCACGCCGCCTGTGGGTCGCTTTGGTTGCCGAAGGTGAGGTTGACAGGCATATACCTCGCACCCCGGCCGACCCAGGGCCATCTCTGGCGATCTTCTCGGGTGTTGGGACTACAGAGTCCCCAACTCGTCCCCGGAAAAGGGGAGGCGCGCCAGGCGCGCCACCGCCGCGGCTTGCTTCTGCCAGGGTGACAGGCGGCTCCACCTGTCACCCCCAGGCCGGCGCTCATGGGGGGCGGAGGTCGTTCGACCTCCGACGCCCGAGTTGCCTTCGTACGCGGGCAGCTTGGCTTGCGATCCTTCGTCGCTCCCGCTGCCGCTCCCGCCCCGCCTCCTCCTTCACGAGCATTACTTGCTCGCAGAAGGAGGCGCCGGCCGCCCACGCATCCGCGCAGCGGACCATCGCCGCAAGCAAGGTGGAGAGCGTGAGAACTCTCACTCCCAGGGCCGCCACAGCTCCCGTCTCGGCGTCTCCCACACCGGACACACGGTGAGCGTGTCGGCCCTGAGTCCTCGCTCGCGTCGCAGTGATGGCACTCGGGCGTTGACTCTTTCTCCATCCGACGCAGATACTTCCCGAAGCACCCGTGCTCGGTGATCATCTGCGTCAGACGGTACGAGGGGCTGCCGTGTGGCCTCTCTAGCCACTCCCCCATGATGGGTCTTACCGCCGCTACTACGGCGCGCCCTGCGCCTGGTCGCCCAAGTCGCAGCTCCCATTCCGCCACCATTTCCCTGTGTAGCCGGGATCTCACGTCCCAAATTTCTTCGGGCTCGGGATCGTGACCCCGCTCCCGCGCCGCCTTTCGGAACCGGTATAGCGCCGAAAGGCATCTCGCTTCCAGGATCCATGGTGGCGATCCGGCGAGGAGACTCGCCGCGTTGAATGATATCGTGCGGTACCCCCTTATGATGCGGCAAGCCAACCTCTGCTGCGGACGCTGCAGCAGAGGCATGTGCCGATCATTCAGGGTGTCCGCCACACGGGACACCCGTACAGGGCCATGGACCGCACGACACCCGCGTAGAGTCTCCTGCAGGAGTCCTCCGGGCCCCTCAGGTTGGGCAGTAGCCGCGCCAGAGCGTTGGCTGTGCCCACCAATTTGGGGCCCAGACTTCGGAAGTGCTTCCCGAAGTCCCACCGGCCGTCGAGCACGAGCCCCAGATATTTCATCTGGGGCTTGATGCCGATGAGAGTGCCTCCCACTGTGAGACTGGAACCAGGCGGTGGCGTGCGCCGAGGTCCATGAAAGAACATGGCCTCGGATTTATGCAAAGCCACCTCAAGGCCCAGCCGCCGGATCCGTTCCACGACTTGAGCAACCGCGGTCGTGGCCCTCAGGATCGCTTCGCGGTATGTAGCCCCGCTCGCCATCACTAGCGTGTCGTCCGCATAGCACGTGACGGCGGCGCCGTCCGCAAGCTCACCGCGAAGCACCCAGTCGTATCCGATGTTCCACAGGAGCGGCCCAAGAACCGATCCCTGTGGAACAACTATATAAATGATACAACTCCAGGGCAAGGTGTTGAACGCGTTGGAGATGTCCAAGGATACCGCCAACATCACCTCACCCCGGGCGACTACCTCCTTCGCCAACGTCCTCACGCGCATGATGGCATCCACAGTTGACCGCCACCGGCGGAAGCCATATTGGGCATGGGCATTCGCATTGGGTCCCGGGGCGGTGCTCTTAGTCATGTAACTTACTATTTCTGCTGACGTTTCGAATTTAATCGCGAAAAGTCCCGAACCATTGTACAATTATGAATTCACACCGCGAAAGTTTAAAAATAACATTAGTTGAAATTTATTGTGATAATGATTGTGAAAACTCAGTTTAGTCAAATGGGTTTTCACAGGTAAATCCAGCTGAAGAGAGAACAATCCCACCAGTATTGCAAGCCATATATATATTACAGCTGTTTGGGTATCTATGAATTATGATAGACAGCAAGTTTTTTTAGCCTTGGGCCATAGGGCAAGTGGATCGAAGGCGGATAGCGACGAAAAAAAGTTGTGTCTAGAACAGGTAACAATGGGCAAAGGGAGTTCGTGACGTAGCGACGAATGCTGTAAAAGTATTTTTTTTTATATTTAGTTTCCTTAACTGATATGCGCTTACAGAACTATGAGAAGCGTAACAGTTTCAAAACGTTTTTGCGATTCTTTTGTTGTGATAAATATATTTTTAGAGCCTCCTAAGACAATACATATTGAAGCTATTAATGTACTTACTTTTCCTTAGAATGAATTCCTTAGAAGTCAATATCTATAGTCTGTATGTCGCTCCAATGATTCGCGCGGTTATTCAATTTCTTTTCAACATCCCGCGCTTCGAGTATCACAGAATAGCGGTATAGGAGTATAGGAGAATTTTTAATATCCAGGATATATCCTAGTCGCTCAGTTGGTCATAGCATTTCCTCTTACAGGATTGGTTGTTCAAGTCCGGTGCTAAACGCTGAATTTTTCTTATTTAAAAGCTTCTTCTGATGATAAAAAATTGCCAGACGCGTTATCGCTTCGGTTACAGAGCGATATTTTGCAATCTCTTCTTCATAAAAGTATTTTTATTATTAAAATTAAAAAGTTCGAAATAAGTGATATTCTGTGAGATACATGCTGTCAAATACTGTGGGTCAGGTTGTATGGCTGTCAAGGATAGTCAGGACATCTTAACCTAAGGGCAAATCATTTTTGATGTCTTGGAAATATCTGGTATCTGAGGCTTCCACCTCAGAGCCCAAGGACTGCATACTCCTCTTCTTAGGTTGACTTCTACAGCTTTTATGAGAGTAACTGCTAACTTCTTAACCCCGAAAGGAAAGTCTTTATGATTTGAAATGTTTAACAAAAAATGTTTCATTTTGTAGGTACTCACCGAAACATGAGTTTTTAACTCATTTTTCTGAATTATGTCTCATATAACCTTATAGAACCTTTATACATATTTTTTTACAGCTTTAGCACATATACTCATTTATCACGTCATATATTCATAAATTAGAAACAATAAAACTTTTAACAAGTAATATTCTATTCTGTTCCCGACATTTTGTATACATTTATAGCAACAGCAGTCTCTCTGTGACCATGGCAGCTGAAAATGCATAATAAATAGCAACAGAATCCATCAAAATTCGTTTTATTTCAAGCTAGCAGCAGTATATAAAATTGGCTAGTGTTAAAACCACAAACCAATTCAATTTACTGTGGCCAACCCAAATCCCAAAAACAAATATTGCAAAAAATATCATACAATTAACGCAACAGAAATTCTGTAACACTCTTAACAGAAATTCTAAACGTTCTAGAATTCATTTAACAGAAATTTACATTCAAGTTTCAATACCACAGAAGTTCAATACGGTTCGCAAATGAAAAATTCCTTTCTCGCACTCGCGTCCCGTATTCCCGTATTTCTGTTAATGAACACCTGTATTCACTGAAAGCCATAATGAGCTCGCAGCTCACACTCAAAGCTGCATACGTCTGAACATTTTCTAGAAATTTCTTTTTAAATAACGCGGTTCTGAGACGCGGAATGAATCGGCTTAGAGTTGGAGCGCCTGAGACTAGCATAAGTGAATGACGCCGCGAATGGTGAATGAATGGTGCGCGGCGAACGAGACCGACTTCAAATCCTTTCGTGTTCTGTAGGTGTATATCGCCGGCGTTTGACGTGGATGTCTAAATACTTCTTAGTTAGAGTTGGAATTTATGAGTAATTTAAATTATTGTGAGATTTTCTAACATTGTTTAGAATATTCGTAAGTAATAGGACCATGATAAGACCGAATGTGCTTTTGCATTCCGCATTATATATGGAATATATCTTTCTTTGTCTTTTTCTAAATAAATAACCTTGAGATTGAGATTAATTACTAATTTAAATTTAATTTCGTTTATAGTGTAAGCGGGTCCTTTGAAAGGGGCGTGAAAAAGCATATGATGAGGCCGTCAAGCTGAGTGTCACTATTGTAACATGGTATATGTATACAATTATGACCCTGTTTTCTGTAACTTTACCTTCAGCGTACCATCAGGCGAGGTGAAGTCTAATTGAATGAATGAATGAATGAACTGATGCGCATGGTGTGCGGGGGCGGCAACAACACCCTGAACAAGATCGCGAGAAGATTAAATAGTCGCCACGTAAACCATTGCTATACCATAGCGGGGGCATGGTAATAATATTTTTGACTAACATAGGCATAAGTAATACTAACAAATATTGAGCCGTTGTTGCTTGCACATAAAGATTTCATTCATTTATTCATTCTGTTGGAAAGATACTTTGCTCCTGTGTTCTTCAAGCACTCACTGCACTGATAATTATATTATCTAACACAAAATTAACTCAAAATCTCTCTTCTTACAATATCCGTGTTGTCAAGTATTGGGGGTAACTACATTCTGGTCATCAAATCGTCGTTATGCAAATACGAATACCATCTAAAACCCAACCCAAGTAACCATTACCCCGTACCAAAAGTAAATTGGAATAAATTCCCAAAATAATAACAGTGAAAATTTTCAATATATTCCCACAAAACAAGCGATAGTCACCTCCCAATTTGAGCACAACGAGTCCTGAACGCAAAATAGAATAAGATTTATTCTCTAATCAGAGTTTAATCAAGACTGGAGAGTATCACGCGAATTAATTCCAAATTAACGTCGTTAAGAGCCGTACAACGAGTCGAGGAACAATAAACCAGTGAGAAATTGGGCCCTTACAAAATTATTTAAGTAGGCGGAATGCCGATAAATTTTCACCTAAACATAGAGCATTCTTAGTTGGAGCATTTGGACGTAAAAATATCTGCTAGGTCTTAGTTATAAGAACAAAAAAAACATTTTATAAAAACTGTCACCGGATCTAAAGATGAGGTTTGTCAGACTTCAACCGACTAAAATCGCACGATATTTCGTCGCATCGTGTTTATCTATAGATGTGACCGGTGTAGCAATCTCCATAGATACACAGGTTTGCATAAACCTAGATCAGGCAGGTTGTAAGAAATATGTAAAGTTGATATATTTTTTAAATTTTTCTTGTACCTGTAAACGTTATTTTATTGCAATTATATACACCTACCTAGTACTGTTATAGAGAAGTGGCAATTCGCTGGCTGACTACTGAAAGATAATTTTATTCATAAATCACACAGACTAAATTATGTTGTTTGAAAACATAGGGTTGTTCTTCTTAAATAGTTTGGCTGAATTACTGCTAGGCCTGTGTTAAGGAGATACAGAATACTATACCTACACAAAATATTATACAATTTCATGGGATACCTATGTTTGACCGAAAAGAAATTGCCAAATTATCACTTCCTAAAAATATTTCCGCATAATGTCATATGCCCAATCATAACTCTAGCAAGAAATATCTCTATTTATATTTATAGCACATGCTTTGTTTGGGGGTAGTGAACGTTTAAACAATAACTTATTTACCAACTAGTACTTTTACCAAATTTTATTTAGTTAAATGTTTCAGTTGAAATGCATATTTTACGCAAAAGTCTTGGCACCATTTCAGAGTTACACCATCAAAATTGATGTTGGTGTTGAATTGTTATAAAAAAAACTTATCCAAGTTGGGGTGCGCAGTATTCAACTTGGAACTGTTTCGAAGCTACTCCATCAAAAATGGTAATTAAATTGGTAATATAAAGAAATCTAAAACCTTTATCTTTACCGTGTCTCTTACGAATAAATTTTCATTTCATTTCATGTTTATTTTAAAATAAAAATGTATCATTTAATAATATAAGTAATATCAAAACTTTCTTACTTTTTGTCATAGCAAATCGTTTGACCAAACTTTTACTGTCTCAAGTTTGTATGCTGTAATTAACAAATTGATTAAAGACCAATTGCCAAAATGATATTATCCTTGGTAATATTCTGCCAAATAAAAATTTGACGAAATGAAAAAGCGTACTAAAATTATTCCAAACATTGCATTGCTATAAAAAGGTGACCAAACTTTGTTTGGGTAGTGAAATTTTGGCAAAATCTTTTCGGCATAACAGTAGACTCCCCAATTTTATACATTGAAATACCTGCACTTTTATGTATGTGCATGAATGTGATTCACAATAAAACATATTCTTTTTCGATCTTTCTTTTACAAACACAATTCTCCTCCAATTTTACATGTATAATTTTACCTTCTGATCCCGTGAAATATACATTTACGCTTTGATTCCAAATTTAATAAGCGTTTTGTACTTCAAAGCCTGTGGAAAGCAATTTGATGCCGAAAAATACCACAGTTTGGCTTGCCACGTAATTGGCCTGAGAAAATATTAATTAGTGTTGCAAGCCTTTGGTGCTCTAGTGCGGTATCTATTTTGTGGTGTGAAGTGGCTATAGGCTGTAGTGCGGCTGATAAATACTTAGCAGCGTTCATAAAATCTGTTTTAATTTTACACCGATTAAGGATTTTTATTTGGTATTATTTACAGTGAAACTGGCGTTTCGGTAGCTTTTCATTTCAGGGGTCATGGGTCATAAGGTCACAGCGAGAGAGTTTTAATTTCATTGAGTGATATTTGCGTAAACTTCCTACAATATTAAGGTCTGTTATTTGTTAATGGTTCATGTACTGTACTGTATGTATGTTCTTTTTTTATTTTATTTTTAATACCACTTAGGTGGCAGACAAGCATACGGCCCACCTGATGGGAAGTGGTTACCGTGGCCTATAGACGTGTGCAACACCATGGGCGTCACACTGCCGACCCTGAAGAAACCTACTAATGCCCTTTTAAAGAACCCCATATTGTAGGCGCATGGGATAACCGCAGCAGGGAGTTCATTCCACAGCTTGAGTGTGCGTGGGATAAAGTTTCTTTGATACTGCACAGTGTGCACCGTCTCAATAATTTGATAATATATAGAGATAAATGGATATCTAGATTTAGTTTACAAATGAAAATTATTCGTACCATTCATCTCCTTTATGCTTTGCCCCTACAAAATCATTTCCCCACCTTCAGTCTCAAGACTTGAAAAAAAGAAGCTTGTAAAATATTAGAACTAATTTCCGTTACTCAGAAAAGTTTTCCGAAGGAGTCTCGCCTATTTTATGCTCATCTGAACCTTGAAACTTTGATGAACTATCTCCGAGAATGGCCGCTGCGAAATTAATTTTACACTTGATGAGCTTCTGCTATTTTAAAATATCGCCTTTAGATTGGTGAAGTCACGTTATGGTGAAATATAGTGTTTTGAGTTCGATCCTCAGATTGGCTATGGTCATTAGGTGAAGACAAAATAGTTCAGCATCTTTTGCTCTTCAGTTTGTGAAGACATTTTCCTTATTTATATTCAGTACTTTAGCTATCGATAACCTTTAGTATCATAACATAACATAAACTCACGCCTATATCCCCGAAGGCACGCTATATATACCTATAGCACCCACATTTCGCCAGTTTATGTTTACGTCCCAATGTAATAGGTGGCGAGCCTTTGCCATTAACCGGGCACTTATAAACCTGCGATAAATACACACATAACTTCGAATAGCATCGAAAAATCATTGGTGTGTGCCATGGTAAAACCTGGGATTGAACCCGAGACCTCGTCTCAGCAGTTCATTACCCATACTACTAGGCTTCCGCGGCTACCTTTAGTATCCTATTCTATTAATATCATAAAATAGGCGAAAGAGTTTGAAGATGTTTTTTCTTAATCACGGGTACAGTTGAATAAATTTGAAGGTAAATTGATACAAAGGTACACCATTATCTAATTTCTTTACTACCATTATTAATTCTTTTCCTACCCGGGAACAGGTTTCTATCATACCCAGGAACAGATTTCTGTTTGAAACGAGAATAGGCGGTGGGGTATTTAGAAGTTTAATTAAACATTTAATTTTAACTACCCAAAACTAAGGTGCACATGATTAAGAACCAAGCGGATCGGAGACTCTTTCCTCTGTCACATCACTAAGACCTGGAATTTTTTACCAGCTCATGTGTTTTCTTCTTCCTACAGTCCTGGTTATTTTAAGCGGGGCGTGAAAAAGCATCTAATGAGCCCGCTAAGCTGAGCGCCACCATTGTAACATAGTAAATGACTCTCTTTCCTGAGACTTAACCTTTAGCTTACCATCAGGCGAGTTGAAGTCAAATTGACTGATCCTATATAAAAAAACTATATTAATTATTTAATTGACCAATAAACTATAACGCAATTCCCAAAGCTACAATACGTTTTCTTCTTCCTACAGTCCTGGATCCTTTAACCGGGGCGTGAAAAAGCATTTGTTGAAGCCGTCAAGCTGAGTGTCACCATTGTCACATGGTATATGTAAGTAATGGTGATTCTCTTTTCTGAAACTTTGCCTTCAGCTGGAAGGCAAAGTTTCAGATCAGGCGTGCCGAAGTCTAATTGACGTATCCTATATTAAAAGAAAGTCAGACAATTGAGAAAAACAAATAATTCGAGCCTATAATCCACCACGTGGAACACATAACCCACAAATAGTACCACATTTGTATGTATTGCAAAATTCAATAGAATAGCTTATAACATGGCGGTCTCATCGCAACCGTTCTTCGGGTTATGAAATTGGATCCAGTGACAATAAAATACATAATTTAGGCCCAAAAGCCCCGGTATAGGGGCGAGTGCGGGTCGGGGCGAGGGGGGCGAAGTAGGGGCAGGCAAACTTATTGTATTAGACATAGTAAATTCTCCAAAGACACACGTGCCGACAATGATTGTGGCGGGAATTGGGTGCGAATGTTTTAGACGTGGGTCTAGTGGGTAGTTTTGAAGATTGCTTTAAACACATAAATAAAAGTTATAAGTGATGATTATTGTGTGTACCTTTGTAACAGGGGTTAGGGACTTTGGGGTCCCCACGCCCGAGGAGAGGGCCAGATAGAGAGATGGTCCTGGGTCGGCTGGGGTGTGAGGCTACCAAAAACGACCCACATGTGTCGTGCGTTTTAGTCGGTTCGAGTCCGACATAAACCATGTATATTTTTAGATTTTAATTTTTTTATAATTTTTACTAACATAGACATAAGTAATACTAACAAATATTGAGCCTTTGTTGCTTGTAAATAAAGAATTCATTCATTCATAACCTCTTCAACCGAAAAAAAAGGGTGGTGATTTTATGCTGCTTGCTGTTGTAAAGCCGCGGTTACCCCGTCCCCACAATCCCTGGAAATCTAGTTCTTAGATATAAAAGTTCTGCCAAATTATCGGCCAGATACGTTCAGATGTTAGAGCGTGATTTAACAAACGTCCAAACATTCTAACATCTAAACATTTGTATCAATATAATTATTTATAATATTACTATTATTACTAGGATATAGGATTTATTTGGTTTCACAGCTTCTTTAGTGAACGCGGCAGTTAACCAGGAGGCGAAGGTTCGATTCATATCTTTCAAGGACTTTTTCTCAGGAATACGTGGTATCTAGTTGAAATTTATACCATATATTCAGGTCCGCAACACTTTGAAGCTTTGAAAAATCAAAATTCTACTTCTTTCTTTGGAGTCGAAATTTTGGGGTCATGGGGTTTGAAAGCCGAGATTGTGAAGCGTATGGTCGACGCTCCTCTGACCAAAAGGCTGGCCTCTTTTTAGGTCAGAGAATAAGCATTGCCATACAACGTGGCAATGCTGCGAGTCTTCTGAGAACGCCACCACATGACCACATGCGATGCGGAGAAATTCCACAACGCTTTTTAATTACTCTTAGCTATAAGTTGTATAATAGATTTTTTAGTTTTATTGTATCTATTTTATGAATATCTTATAATGATTAATTAGCTACAACAAGTAACATTATACAACTTAGGTAGCCGACAAGCTCTCGACCCATCTGATGAAAAGTGACTATCGTTTTGGTGGTCTAGATATAAAAACGTAACAATAGTAAACAAACAGACAGACTTTCACATTTATTTCCTCCATCAGAGCTATCTACCAAACAGGTACATATTTAGAAAATTAATTAATCGTCAAGTGCGATCAGTGCACCAACTTACTTAATATCTATATTGACACGGGGGCTTCAAAACGCCGGCACTGGCGCAGCTGTTTAATTATCAGCCACAGTTATAGACGAGTTTCGGAGACAACTTGTTCCGCCAATCCAGCGTTTACCAATCTGTTGAGGTGGGGCCGCAGTTGTAACGAGTGTTTTTTTTTATTTAGAACCCGCCATTTTGACTTCACCTCACCTGATGGTAAGTTAAATTCAAAGTCTCAGGAAAGAGGGTGACCATTACAGACACATTAGAACCATTATAATATACTATATTACAATGGTGGTATTCAGCATTGAAGCCTCATCAGATGCTTTTCACGCCCCGCTTAAATGACCAGGAAACATGTGATGAGTGAAGGTAGGACACGACGGTATTTCCGTATTCCAATTGAGCAGTCCGACTGGGGAAGTACCTGCACCTTAAATTGTATACCGCGGCCATAATAACCTCGTGTTGTGTTCCCGGCGGTGAGTAGGGTAGCCAGAGCTCACTGGAGAGTTTTTGTACTGTCAGTGGGAAAACCAAAAGCTTGTCCTGATTTGTCTTTTACACTGACGCCAGGTCTTGGTGATGCGACAAAGGTAAGAGTCTCCGAACCGTTTGGTTATCTAAGCCCTGCACGTGTTGTCCTGTGTAGGAAAGAAGAGGGTGGGATTAGATAGAAGACCTACAGTGGAGAGTAAAATACTACCATGGTAGTATTTTTTATCACTGGGCAAGTAAAGGTTACTTACTGTTATCGTCATTTCTAGCATAAATACCTTACGATTAACGGGAGGAAAAAAGGTTGATATTCTCACACACCTTAAGCTGGTATTCAATATTCATGCTAAGAAAAATAAAGCTCTACCAATTTTAAATCCACTGTTAAAATTTCTTCGTTTAAATTAAAACACCACTGAAGTCATTTTATGGCAGTTTTTTAAACTCAATTATTGTTGCAATCGATTTAGATATAGAATAAATTGGACTGATTCAGGCCGGATTTGAACCCACGATTTTTCCCTTACAGGAGGAACGCTCTGACCACAAAGCCACAGAACCTTCGCACGAAACCATCCAAATTCTTCTACACATATCCGTCTTACGGCGACGGTATCCATTTTTGCTATTCCACGTGTTAAGGCTATTTTAGCTTATGTTGCTATTTTGATTTACATTTTGTTAACACTTAAGCTACGATTTATGAAATAAATGTATGCACATCAAAACTCAAAGTTATCATAACGCTAGCACTGCGCCCCCGCCTCGCCTCGTCTCGTGGGCTGACCGCAGGGGCTATAAATTCGACACAATATTTCGATGTGGCTCCCCATCCGACTTTCAATACAAACGTGTGTTGCGTGTGACATCAAGCTATGTTTACTACTGAGTTTTACTTGATACATTTATTTATTTGGTCTATATGGTTGGACTAGGATTAAAAATAGTGTATTATTATAGTTATTACATTGCTGTGTGGTTTCTTGCAGAGTTAAATTAGGGCAACCCCATCTCTTCGCATGCGATGTCGTACAAGGCGACTAACGGATAGGGCTGTTTAACATCAGACAGATATATACAGCCCAGAATCAGCCTCAGATGGCTTGAGTCAACAACAGTGCCCGGAATACGGCAATAGGCTCATCTCCTATTACGTGGAACCGAATACAATGATAGGTGAAATGTGGGTGTTAATTCACCTCTGCCTAACCCTCCAGGGATAAAGGCATGATTATATGTATATATGTATTATATTGCCGTGTGGTTTTTTGCAGAGTTAAATTAGGGCAACCCCATCTCTTCGCATGCGATGTCGTACAAGGCGACTAACGGATAGGGCTGTTTAACATCAGGCAGATATATACAGTCCAGAATCAGCCTCAGATGTATGGCTCGATACAACAATAGTGCCCGGAATACGGCAATAGGCTCACCCCTTATTACGTGGGACTGAATATTAATTGGTGAAATATGGGTGTTAATTCACTTCTGCCTAACCCTCCAGGGATAAAGGCGTGATTATTTGTATGTTGTTTGTATTATAGTTAGCTAACTTCTCTTCTTCTTGATCTTAGCGTTAATCCCAGTCATATCCAAAGCTTTTACCTCGGAATCTGGTGTCCGCTTTACCAGTGTAACGGTTGATTTGGCTGAACTTCGAGATATTTACTGTGAAGCGACTGGCATCTGACCTCCACTACCCAAAGGTGATATCGAAGCATTGCAGTTACACCAGTTGTTGGACTTTTTGGGGCTCCAACTGTCCGTAACAACTGCCATAGATATACGTATGGCAAGCGAGATCGATGGCTTAACGACACATATTCTTGCATACAAATATTTGCACTGAGCGAGGAATGAACCCGCACCTCCTGCGTAGCGCCCGCGTTCACTACAACCACGCCGCAGAAGCTGTGGAAATCGCTTTAAATAGTTAGCAACTATTCATAGCGATTTGGATTATTTTCGTAGACTTATTTTTTAATCCGCGACCACTACCAGTCCTTGTCATTCGATGTCCAGTCTTGAGCATTCGAAGAATTTCGAATCCTTAAGACGTGTTTCACTGTTCAGAGCATTGCTTCTGTAAGGGTATATTCGGGAATTGAAGTCACATCGGAACATTATTTTTTTCTTTTTCATCGAAACTGATTATTAAATAGTATAAACGGTCATCATCTGATGATGATGACAAAAACACAACGATAAGGTGATCCTTATCCTTGTGTTTTTGTTTGTATTTGGAGCTTCCATTTCGAGGGCTTACCTGTATCCTCTTTTTGGTTTGTCTTTCTTTGTGACTGCTGAATGACCTCTCAACACTAAAAGCTAAAACTGACTTTTCGTCAAAACTCACCTACGAAACGGTACACCTGTACTTACAAGTCTTAAATTTTATCAAGGCGTTTCTAAGATATAATTGTGATAGTTAATTTACATTGAGTACTATTAGCGTCTATCGTGAACCAGTAGACAAGAATTTAAAAAAATATTTTTCCTCCCGGAATTTTTAATTAAACATAACATTTTTTAGTAAATACTTTTCTCCTACGTACCGACACAAATAATTTTCAATTTTATAATAGTATACATAGAAAGCTACAGAATACCGCAGCCATAATAACTTCGTGTTGTGTTCCCAGCGGGGAGTAGGGTAGCCAGAGCTCACTGGAGAGTTTTTGTGCAGTCAGTGGGAAGACCAAAGGCATGCCCTGCTTGGACTTCTACACTGACGGCACAGAAACTCTGTGCTTACAGGGTTGGCAGTGCGAGTGTGACTCCTCTGGTGTTACACACGTCCATACGCCACGATAACCACTTTCCATCAGGTAGGCCGTGTGCGTATCTGCCGCCACCTAAGTGGTATATAAAAAAACTATAGAGGAAAGAAGAAAAAAATGATTTTTATTGCAGGTCACCAAATTAGAAATAATAAACACATACCTAAACAATAAAATAACAGTAACAGCCGGTAGCATATCACCTTGGCATAGAGAATATTCATTTCAACACACCAAAAAACACCATCAATGTATCAGCAGTTAAATCAGCGGCGAGACAAGAATTATCATATAACTCAAGATAATAAGAAATATAATGACACTTTTTATGTTTATTATATTACAAATAGAGGATAGTGTTGCTTAAATAGATTTCACTTAGTCTGGTCCTGTGTGAAATTATAAATTAGGCTCCCAACCCAAAGGGCTAAAAGGAACCTAATTACTAAGACTCCACTGTCTGTTACCAGGCTGTATCTCATGAAAAATAACACATTACAGCGAAATTTGAGATTTTCACAGATGATATGTTTCGACGAGCATGCATGAAGAATGTAATGAGAGTGAATGAAGTGAGAGTAGTATGTCAGGATCGTAGCAAGTGGAGATTCGTGATCTCTGCCTACCTCTATAGGAAACAGGCGTGATTTTATGTATGTATGTATATGTTTCTGTTACGCCATGAAACGTTTCGTGCGCGAATCCGACTGACAGTCGGCGGGATTTTACTATATAATTAAAAAAGTATTTTTTTTTCATACCACTTAGTTGGTACACAAGCACACGGCTCACCTGATGGAAACCAAGAGAGTCACACTGGCGCTGCCAACCCTGCAAGCATTGAGAGTTTCTGTGCCGTCAGTGTAAAAGGCAGAGCAGGGCAAGCTTTTGGTCTTTCCACTGACAGCACAAAAACCTTCCAGTGAGCTCTAATGTAATGTTGAAGGAATTAGTACGTTAATTTATAAAACTTAACATTCAGGACTTGAACTTGAGACCAGTTTCTTTCTAACACACACAGAGATAGATTACTTAGTTACATAGAGAGAGATTGCTGAGACTACTTAGTAAGTAATCCCAAAATACCCAAATTTAATTTAAATTATTATGTACCAGAGCTAGCCGATAGCCGCTTATCATCAGGTGTATTATAGATACACCTGATGATACTTATTTACAGCCTTATAAAGAATCAATATTCAGCCGCTGAAATTGCAATCTGAATAATTTAACTTAAATTTATCACAAATTCTAAGTCATAAAAACAAATTTACAGTTTCAATATCATCCAGGAGTACAAGTAATGCCATGAGATACAATTTTGAGCAGCGTGTTAAATAAATTATGCAATAAGCGACCAGAGCAAGAAAATGTATAAGCTGATGAAATAGAGAGGCTGGTTTATAAAAAGTATGGCACAAAATGGCCAGGTAATAGCTGCAAGCCAAATATTATGAGAGGCCATCATAGAACCTATTATTTATTTTTTATATAGACCACGTCAGTTAGACTTCGCCTTGCCTGATGGTAAGCTGAAGGCAAAGTCTCAGAAAAGAGGGTCACCATTACTTACACATACCATGTGACAATGGTGACACTCAGCTTGACGGCCTCATCATATGCTTTTTCACGCCCCGCTTAAAGGACCCGGGACTGTAGGGAGAAGGAAACACCTGAGCTGGTAATGAATTCCAGGCCTTAGTGGTACAGTGGAATAATGAAACTGGACATACGCGTGTCCACTTATAGTGCTTTTATATTGACGTTTTGTAACAACCGAATTAATGGTCTATGCAGAATAAATGACTTTTGACTTTGTCTTTTTGAATCTGACTTTGACACCCAAAATTATATCTTTTATTAGTTCGTTATCTAGACAAGCCAAATATTTTATACGTGTCCACATACTTAGCGACACTTGAATTAAATGTTTTTGATATTGTTACTAACTGGACACAGCCTGTTTATGCGCCACTTTTGGCCTCTGACTTTTCTTACAAAAGACGGCCTAGGGTGTATAAATTCATTAACGTTTTTTTTTTTTTTTTTTTACGTGCGCAAAATCCCCACGGATACCTCCCCACCGAAGCCGGTGGAGGAGGTTATGTCGGACTCGAACCGACTAAAACACGCCGCCTGTGGGTCGTTTTGGTTGCCGAAGATGAGGTTGACAGGCATATCCCTCGCACCCCGGCCGACCCAGGGCCATCTCTCACGATCTGGCCCTCTTCTCGGGTGTGGGGACTACAGAGTCCCCAACTCGACCCCGGAAACGGGGAGGCGCGCCACGCGCGCCACCGCCGCGGCCTGCTTCTGCCAGGGTGACAGGCGGCTTCACCTGTCACCCCCAGGCCGGCGAATTCATTAACGTTAGGCATGTTTAAAGTTATCGATTGAAGAAAATGCCAGGAATCAATTTAATTTTATCACTATACCTTGTTATAAAATTTATTAACGAATCTAAGTAATATCAACTTTGACGATAGATACCCCTCTCCACAACGTCATATCCAAATACCTTTCTACTCCTCGCCAAGAGGTACTTCATTACACCTCCGCGAGACGAGGTAATTGCAGGGCCGACACACGCGAGCATAACCTCTTAATTTATTGAACGAAACTAATGAAATTCCTGAACAAAGTTTATTGCATGAGACAGCCCTGTTTTGTGCTAACTTTTGGCCTCTACAAGGGGCTGAGAAGTGCTCTAATCGTTTCTTTAATTATTTCTGAATTAATGTTAGTCTTAGGGCGTTAATTTTAGAAAATATGTTGCTCCTAAGATTTAAAGGGTCTCTTGTTGATGGGAATATAAATAGGGCTTAGATGCTTTGTTTACCGTGAAGGGAATTTTAAGAAGGTGAGAATTATTGTTTTTATTTCATAGAGGTGAGAATAAGCCTGGTCAGTCTTAAGATGGATGATGGTAGAGCATAGACATTTTTCCTCTGTACCTCGGAGAGTATGTCAAGATTGTTACATCCGCACGTTGACTCCGATTCGGGAGCAATGGTATTCGTCACGAGTAATTGGAGGCAACTGGTCGTATTTTGAACCACTTTAGACATTATTTTGATTGGCACTACTATGTACTATTAATTTATCTAATTGGTTAGGTACTTAACTCAAGGAAAACAATCATGTAGCGACTTTCTATAAAAACAAATATTAAACAAATAAACTAGGCTAATTGACAAATTAGTGGTTCAATTTCGGTTTTTGGTATTTAAAAGGAGTCTCTAAACAGAAAAATGGATACTTCGGTCCCGATTGAGCAGTCCGACTGGGGAAGTACCTCCACCCTACAGAATACCACGACTATAATAACCTCGTGTTGTGTTCCCGGCGGTGAGTAGGGTACCCAGAGCTCACTGGACAGTTTTTATGCTGTCAGTGGGAAGACTAAAGGCTTGTTCTGATTGTGTCTTCTGCAATGACGGCACTGTAACTCTATGTTTTTACAGGGTCGGTAGCACGGGTGTGACTGCCCTAGTATTGCATACGTTCATAGGTCGCGGTAACCACTTACCATCAGGTGGACCATGTTCATGTCTGCCACCTAAATTTTATAAAAAGATTTTTTTTTATATAGGACACGCCAACTCGACTTCACCTCGCCTGATGGTAAGCTGAAGGCAAAGTCTCAGGAAAGAGGGTCACCATTACAGACACTAAGTGTTACAATGATAACACTCAGCTTGGCAGCCTCATCAGATGCTTTTTCACGCCCCGCTTAAAGGCCCCGGGGCTGTAGGAAGAAGGAAACACGTGTGCTGGTAATGAATTCCAGGTCTTGGTGGTGCGGCAAAAAAAGAGTCTCCGCACCACTTGGTTCTTGCTCGTATATTCTGCAGTGTGTGGGTGACATCTAAGGCCTGCACGCGTTGTCCTATGTAGGAAAGGAGACGGTGGGATTAGTAGAATTGTGATTATAAATATAACATATTAAGATGACACATCAGGATTGTTTACGCTTAGTTAAGTGTCGTTTTGTGTACGAATTCATTGCTGATGTAATAAGGAGTAACGTTGGCTACTTTTAGTTTAGAAAATTTATATGCTTAATAGCGTTGACTCAACACTAAGCGTTAACTAACATCCAAGCGGGCGGAGCCGCGGGCAACAGCTAGTCTAGATCATATACTAGAACCCAGACTACTTAGATCGCTAGTTTTATAACGATTAATTAACATATTCGATCCCCGCTCAGTGCAAATATATGTATGCATGAATATGGGCATTGATCTGGGTGTTTCTATGTATGTATGTACAAAAAAAAAGTATTTAGCATGTTTATTAGCATTCTAGATTCCATAACACAAGCTAGATAAATTATGCTTACCATGGGTCTTAGCGTTGTGTAGAATGTTGTAGAATATTTATTCATTTATTTTATAATGTTAATCATAAAAATTAATATACCAACAAACAGACAGCACAGTCCTTATAGATAAAGATTTCTCTTAATATTCACTTAGATTATTATATAAAGACAACAACCATTTTCAATATTATCAACAAGAATATAACAATCAAATTCAATATGATAATTTGTCGAAACAAACAGAACCGTCACAAGCGCTATTCAAGAAGAAAATTTAGAAATGTAAGCTTAATTAAAATTTCTTCTTAACAATCATGTCTAAGCGAAATACCGAGTAACGCGGAGGGGGGAGTCGTACGGCGCTAATGGGTGGTCCAAGTTATACACTTACATATTATACACAAGTGAAAGCATTAATAATAATATAATTTATTATTATGTTAAGTTATTATTATGCGATTATTTACATAATTATTATGATATACTGTATAACGTCAAATTTTAATGCCTGAAATTATTATTTTGACCTACTAATGAATGTGACATTTGAATGCCGTATGGTTGAATATGGTGATACTATCACAACAACATCAATGTATTATATACCCATATTTCGCAAATTATGGATAAATAGAAAATAAAATAATTCATTTATTTGCCAGTTAATTAAAATCCATTGTTTTGTTAGTAATATTTAAATCTATGTTAGTACTTATATATTACAAAAGATTGGTGCATCTTATAGACGTGCCTTAATATGTGGCACTCATAGCCCCTGTCCACAAGTAGATTGAGCATACTGTTGCCACTATCGCGCATTCCATACAGCATTGACGTCATTTTTTTGCGCCACAACGCTGCCAAACCATCGGTACGTGCGTGATTATCATTTAATTTTATGTTCAGATAATACTCAAAGCCGTCGCCACCGTGTGGTTCCCGGCAGAGTAGAATTTGGACCACCCCATCTTTTCCCATATGGTACCGTACAAAACGATTAAGGGATAGAGCTGCTAACATCAGACAGATATATACAGCCCAGACTCAGTCTCAGATGCATGACTCGAGTCAACAATAGTGCCCGGAAAAAGGCAATATGTTCATCGCCTATTACGTGGGAGAGAAATCAATGATTTGTGAAATTTGGGTGTTAATTTACCTCTGCCTAACCTTCCGGGGATTAAGGCGTGATTATATATATGTATGTATAATACTGAAAGCAAATAGTCCTTTTTGGAAAAATAAACGTAAAGCAATAACACCATGGATGCAAAATGCACGCAATTGAAATATTATTGTGCTTAAGTAGCATAATGTGTGTGTTAATTCACCTCTGCCTAACCCTCTGGGGATAAAGGCGTGATTATATGTATGTAAGTAGCGTAATGCCCACTTTATCAATACAAACGTGATATAATACTTCATGGGAGTTACTATTCTTTAAGCATATCAAACGGGTATTAAATTTGTAGTATTTTGTGTATTATTTCAAGATTACATTGCTTACTTAGATAACTTATTTCAAAATTGAACAACAATAATGGGATCAAACATTATTACGTCGGGGCGTCAGCACGACTTGTAGCGTATGTAATTGCAACAACACATGCAACTCAAAAATAGGTTATATCAGTCAGTCACTCGGTCAGTAAGCTCAAGTTAGTCACAAATCAACCACTGTGAACAAATATGGTTGGAAGAGAATAATTTAATATAAAATTAAATTCTAAAGCAGCACTCGTCTGAAGTCTAATAAAGTATTTGAGTGAATCGCTATTTCTTATAAATTACACCACACTATTGAAATTTCGAAGTTTCAGCGGAACAAACAGTAAATTTCGATGATAGGTCGTTTTAAGAATCGAAATAACTGCAGCCCGAGAAGGGACGAAGTACAAATGTTACAAAGACAGGCCGCCATTTTAATTAATTGATTAATTGAGAATTCAAAAATTGGGCTCTCCCTTTTTAAAACGTACAAAAAGAGCCCTTTCGTTTTTAATTTAGATTTATTTGGTTGAGTAATTGAAGTTTTGGTGTTAATTGTTTGACTGATTGGCTTATTATAATGTTGGAAGTGTGAAAGTTAGATCAATTTAGGTAAAATTCGTATGTGATCTTTAATACCGTTATTACTCTAAAATCAATTATTTCTATCTGTTTATAAGATCAAATTGGAACAATCAATATCCAGGGACCTTAATCAGCAGCACCACGTTTTAGAACTAGTAATTTCAATTCGATTAGAAACGTATCCAAACAGTTGTAGCCGTGAGTTACAGTCATATAAATTCCGGCGAGCAGATGGGAGACGTTTCCATAAAGAACAAGACCAATCCTTAAGAAAAGAAGGAGTAGTAGACTCCTAAGTAACTAGATGCCACTGGGAAATTGCAATAAAGATCCCACCCATCTCTTCCCATGCGATGTCGTACAAAGTGACTAAGGGAAAGGGCTGTTTAACATCAGACAGATAGATACAGCCCAGAGTCGGCCTCAGATGCATGGCTCGAGTTAACAATAGTGCCCGGAAAAAGGCAATATGTTCACCCCCTATAACGTGGGACCGAATTCAACGATTGGTGTAAAAACAAGACCAAACCATAAGAAAAAGAGAAGTAGTAGACTCCTAAGTATAAACTAGATGCAACTGGGAAATCGCAGTAAATATGATGATGAGTGGTTGGAGTAACTTCCTTTCACAATATTCTCAGTCTAGCACATAAAATGCCGTTGAAAAGCACCACTGTGACAGTTTACTTAATTATGAACTCATAATGGGAGTGCAATCTATCATAGTCATAGCGCTAATTTGACAAAGAACTCTTTCAATTAGACGATAAAAGTTTCACAACGTTTTTAATCTTGGCCATTTGCTTTTTTCACTTTTGAAAATTTATTCGATAATTTAATTAATATGTAGGTGGACAATATTCAAGAAGAGGTTTAATCGTGTGCTGATGCCAAAGACATTGAACTGGAATTCTTCATCACATAGTGCAGTCCTAAAATTCTGGGTCGTACAAGTGGGGTGTGTAAAACCTCAATACAATAGGAAAAAATCATTCTATTGTTTTCTCAAACACCTACAATATGGGGTTCTTCGAGAAGTGCATCAGAAGGTTTCTTCATGGTCGGCAGCGCGAGTGTAACACCCCTGGTGTTGCATACGTCCATAGACCGCGGTAACCACTTCCTATCAGGTAGGCCGCGTGTTATTCTGCCACCTAAATGGTAAAAAAAAAATTGGATTCTATTGCGATTTGTTTGGTTTTTTGTTTTCTTTATATAATTTAGGTGGCAGACAAGCACACGGCCTATCTGATAGGAAGTGAATACTGTGACCTATGAACGTGCGCAACACCAGAGGCGTCACACCCGTGCTACCAACCCGGTAAGAATGAAGAGTTTCTTCCGTCAGTGCAGAAGACACAATCAGGACAAGTCTTTAGTCTTCCCACTGATAGCACAAAACCTCTCCAGTGAGCTTTGGCTACCCTACTAATAGCTGGGTACACAACACGAGGTTATTATAGCCGTGGTATTCTGTAGGGTGGAGGTACTTCCGCAGTCGGACTACTCAATTGAGACGGGAATACTGTCGTGTCCTACCTCCAGTTTTTACATTTATTAAGACATTTCGGAAACTTATCAGCAACTAAAGTCACGGTGTGTCTGAGGGTAGGTTTCAAATTAAGCCACGGGCGAAGCTGGGGCAGCTATTCCTGTATAAAAAAAGTGTAAAACTAAAACCCAGCTGTTGAAAAATCACGCTTTTAAAAGTAATAAACAAGCGTGATTTTTTAGTAGTCGGGTTTTAGTTTTAAACTTTTTTCAAGCGCAAGCAACGGCTATAATTTAGGTAGGACACGGCGGTATTTCCGCCCAATCGAGCAGTTCGACTGGGGAAGTACCTCCGCCCTACAGAATACCGCGGCTATAATAACTTCGTGTTGTGTTCCCTGCGGTGAGTAGGGTAGCCAGAGCTCACTGGAGAATTTGTGCTGTCAGTGGGAAGACTAAAGGCTTGTCCTGCTTTGTTTTCTATACTGACGGCACAGAAACTCTGTACATATAGGGTTGGCAGCGCGACGGTGACTCCTCTGGTGTTATAAACGTCCATAGGCCACGGTAACCACTTTCTGATGGAAAGTGTGGGCCGTGTGCTTGTCTGCCACCTTAGTGGTACAAGAAAAATACATATTAGCCCTTTCAATTGATACGAAACACGGGATATTTTTCTCAAGTTTATTTTTTAACACTGTACTTTATGACTGCTAGAGGGCACTACACTAGATACAGTGACATGTCAAATAGCCAGCGGACGACCAAGACGATTCTAATGAAACCTCATTTGTCCATTTCTAATAAGTAGTTAAGAAGCTATGACTTAACTGATGAATCTATATACATAAACACACAGCCTGTCAAAATCATAACCGTCCTTTGGCTTCTCCGTAGTCGAATAAAAAGACAACGCACTACGTAGTATCAAAAAATTATACTTTGTATGATTGAGATTCTTTCAATTGAACAGAAAATACTTTCTGTATTTCCCAAATTGGTTCACTGAGGCTTTAAAAGACAGAAGCTGCTGTATTTACTTATAGGTATTAGTCTAGACTGTGAATGAACTGAACATGGTAGTCGGTTAGATTGGCCTTTGTTCAGATACGGTCTAGAATTTGAACAATATCGGTATATGTAATACCTCGAAACTGTCTAGGGATAGTATAATCTTTCAAAGATATCTAGAAATCTACAAATATTTGGTAAATATAACATAAAACTTGCTACTCCCACTTGATAGAAAATGGTTACCGTGCCTATGGAAATGTGCTATACCAGGGGTTTCAAGGAAAATGCCAGTCAACCTCGCTTCCGGCAACCAAAAGCGACTCATAGGCGACGTGCGTTTTAGTCGGTTCGCGTCCGACATAACCTCTACCACTGGCTAAGGTGGGGAGGTATCCGTGGGGATTTTGGGCACGTAAAAAAAAAAAGCATGGAGTCTCAGTTTGTTAACAATGGTCACTTATCTTAGGCTACTATTTCTTAACTTTACCATTTTTTTTTTTCAATTATATTTGAAGAATGTAATGAGAGTGAATGAAGCGAGAGTTGTATGTCAGGATCGTAGCAAATGGAGATCCGTGATCTCTGCCTACCCCTATGGGAGACAGGCGTGATTTTATGTATGTATGTATGTTTGTATTACCATCTAGCCCCCTGTGGAAGACCGCCTGACTTCCAGTAAGCATGTAACCCAGTCAGTATGTAGCCCATCTCTCTTAACCATCTTGACGTTTCCAGGAGAGACAATCATTTGACCTTCCAACCTCGTTGGTAAGTCAGTAGGTGTATCATCACGCAGGTGAGGCTCGCCTGGGCCTTAAAACCTTGATAGGGCCCCATTAACACTAGGCATCTAATTTATTCGAAATGTGATTCTTATAGAGATTCGCCCCTAAATGCCGTTATAAAGGCCTGGGGTGCAACAACACATAGTCCTTCGGATAAATAGAAGAGATACAGTTATCGTTTTTAGTGAACGTGCCTATTACGTTATTGGTCGTTTTGGTAGAATGCGTTGCAAAGCATAAGCAACAGCGGGTGAATTAATAATAAACATATATTTTTTATATAACCTAATATTGAACTTCATCCGTATAGCAAGTACGTCGAGTTAAAGAATCTGTTCATCAGACGGTCAAAAGCCCTAAATGTGTTTAAATTAATGGTTAAGGACTACTACCTATCATGTTGTACACAGTAGGAAATTGTTCACAATTATGTGCTCACTCACCATTTTTATTCGATAACATCATATCTTTTGTTTTTATGATATTGCTGTTCGTCCCAAGGTTGCCTGGAAGAAATCGCGTCAGCTATAAGGCCGCCCATTATACTTTGAACTGTATACATGCTACCTACTTGTAGAACTGTACATCTGTTAGTGTACAATAAATAATTATCTATCTACCTATCTATTCAATCCACGTATCTGTCACGTTAAGAATTTTCAGAATCATGAATTTGTTCAATCCCGAATCAAACACCAGATGATGGAACTGTACATTTTATATTTTCAATGTGTGAATAATTTAAGGACTCTTCTAGCTTTCATAACTGCTATTTTTTCACCATTATTATTAATAAGACTGACAACAAATACGAAGTACGAGTTTGTAATCGACCGCGACTCATTCGAATGTGACAATAAATTGACCACCTATTGCAGGTAATAAGTTAAGTTATATGTCAAAATTATTAGATTCGGTAGATTGGCTCCATGGTATTCTTAAGATTAAGCGCCTACAATATGGAGTACTTCAATAGGGCATCAGAATGTTTCTTCATGATCGGCAGCGCGAGTGTAATTCCCCTGGTGTTGTATACGTTCATAGGCCACGATAACCTTTTCCCAACAGGTGGGCCGTGTGCTTATCTACCATCTAAGTGGTATATAAAAAAATATTTTTTATAGAAATATCTTTAAATGGGAAATTTGCTCTACCCGGGATGGGTATCTAATCGCTGCTTCATCTCAAATAATTTTAGTCACTTTTCAACTTGAAAATAAACAACAATTGACATCTTTATTTACACTATATAAGGAACAAAAAAATATTTAGCAAAAATAACTACACCGAATCGTTTCCGCTTACAACTTGCAGCTGCATCCCAGAGTTCGGAATAGGCATGTAAAAAGCCGGGGCGCAATGCATGCCAATTCGTCCCCGCCGGACACCGTCCGACATGGACGTACCGACAGCATGTTCAATGTTGACACAATAGAACAAAATCTACAATGTTAAGCTTTGGAATAGCTAAGCTGCATCGATTGTGACATTCAATAGCTTTGCGAATATTAAATCGCTGCACAGTTTATTTTTTTAACTTTGGTGTCGAAATGTGATCTTTAGCGGTTAGTCCGCCTATGTAGGGGAGTACTGAGGTCTGTGGAGGGTCTACAGGCCAGTTAATAAGTATGTATGCAGCTCACCTGTTGAAAAGTGGCCCGTCACTTATTAACGACTGTTACATCGAGGATATCACTTTGCTAATGGCAGACCTAACAAAAACTTTACATGCTCTATTTAAGTCTTAGGAAATAGGCTGTAACTGGTTAAATGAACAAATAAAAAAACCGGCCAAGTGTGAGTCGGACTCGCGCATGTAGGGTTCCGTACCTACCGTTATTTATTTAGCCCACCTTGATTTATTTATAATATTTTTTATTAATTATTTTTTAGTCATTGCAGTTAGTATTCTTTTAAAAATATTATTATTTTTAAACTTTCGCGTTCCATGATATACGGGAATTGATGTGATCGTGGTACAGGTACATTCATACCTTTGGACGTCAGTCAGCCTGTGACCACGGCCGGTGTAACCTGGTCGAAAAGTCAGGCAAACCAAAGGTATGTATGTACTTATACCATGCTCACGTTAATTCCCGTTAAAATGATTGTATATTACATTTTAAAAATTATGAGGTAGGTAGAACAAACGGCGATATTATCACTAGGCGCGATTTCTTGCAGACAACTGTGTGCTCTTACTACCAAGATGTCTTTTATAACAGTTTTTTTATCCAATTTAAAAATGAGAGTTGATAAATCAATTATTATTCTAAGTACGTATCTATAACATTCAAATGCATTCCATAATATTCGATTGGATCCAAGAACTCTGAAATACTCTTACGGTTTGTTCCGTTATTCAATAAGAGATGTCGCTACAATGAGGGATTCTACTCTTTTTTTTGTATAGAACACGTCAATTAGACTTCGCCTTGCCTGATGGTAAGCTGAAGGCAAAGTCTCAGAAAAGAGGGTCACCATTACTTACACATACCGTGTGACAGTGGTGACACTCACCTTGACGGCCTCATCATATGCTTTTTCACGCGCCGCTTAAAGGACCCGAGACTGTAGGAAGAAGGAAACACGTGAGCTGGTAATGAACCACTGACCACTGCCGGGAACCACGCGGCATCACTAATATATTTCTACAAAATATTATGACACTATCCAAAATCTTACGCCATGAAACGACTGCAAAATCAGCCGGTGTATGTTTTATTATGCTTTGAAAATTAGAGAATTTCTATCGATAATATTAATCTGCTGCCACTACAGGTCGGCGTCCGGCCGTGACCGGTGTGCGAATCAAACCGGAGGCCGGTTTCAATTTACCATCAGACTTTAGCCAGTGCCTTTATTCCGATGCCGTTTCGATCCGACTCGTAGAAATTGTCAACTTTGAAGGGTTAATACAGGATTAACACCTCGCTGCTGCTAGTGTCTTTTAGTTTTAATGATATTTTAACTAGAGCGAAAGAGGATTATAGGCACTGTGTGTTGTTAATATTGTAAAGAAGTTTTATAATCATTAATGTATTGAATGGATATTTTGTTATTCAATTACATCAGAATGGCTAAATAGATCTGGATGAAATTTCTATACAGAGGTAGATTTTAGTCTGGAATAGCACAAAGGTACCTTTTACTGTGTACTGTGTGGAGATGAGGAATTAAATTTTAAAGCAAAAATTTGAATGGCTTCAGGCGAATGTTCGCTGGCTCAGTGGTCAGAAAGTTTCCCCTATAAGGGAAAGATAGCAGTTAGAATCCTGCCTCAACCGATTCCTTTTTTTATCTTAATCGATTTGAATAGTTATCGCACTAAATGCTTTAAAAATTTCATGCAATAATTTGAACAGAGTTATCGAAAATCAATGTGTAAAAATTATTGCAACAACATTCTTTGCTTCCGATAGTTCGAACGAATATCGGTAGATGACGCCCAACCATCGCCGCAAGATATATGTATAGAAAAATTTGGATGGCTTCAGGCGAAGGTTCGGTGGCTCAGAGGTCAGAGCGTTCTCCTTGTTCTCGCGGTTTCGATTTCCGCCTAAACCAATAATTTTTATCTACCTTAATCGATGAGAAGATGATCAGTATTTGACGCAGGTGGGGAGCCGAGTGCAACGACTATTAGTAATATTTTGAAGAAGTTTGGTAGGTAATTAGGTGTATATTAGTAGGTATATAATAAAATATATTTGGTAGATAAAGCCGCGTGGTTCCCGGCAAAGTACAATTTAGACCAACTCAGCTCTTCTTTTGCGGTGTCGTACGAGGCGACTGAGGAATAGGGCTGTTTAACATCAGACAGATATATACAGCCCAACTCAGCCTTGGATGCTTGAGTCAACAATAGTGCCCAGAAGACTGCAATAGGTCGTAAATGTTTGTATGTATGTAGGTGTGGTTGGATGGATGTCTATTACTCAAGTACCTCATAACATCTAAATGCAGGCAGGCAGACAAGCACACGGCCCTCCTGATGGAAAGTGGTTACCGTAGCCTATGGACGTTTGTGACACCAGAGCTCAGAGGAGCCACAGTCGTGCTGCCAACCCTGTAAGTACAGAGTTTCTGTGCTGTCAGTGTAGAAGACAAAGCAGGGCAAGCCTTTAGTCTTCCCATTGACAGCACAAATTCTCCAGTGAGATGAAATTTGAGATAGATTATATATAGGTATAGTAGGTATATTCCAAGTGAATACAATATGGGGTTCTTCAAGAAGGGCATTACAAGTTACAGGGTCGATAGCACAAGTGTGACTCCCCTTGTGTGGTACAAGTCCATAGGCCACTGTAACCACATTCCATCAGGTGGATCGTGAGCTGGTCTACCATATTACATAGCACCTATTTGGAAAATCATTCTGAAATTTCACTGTATAAAAATGTTAGTGTCATAAAATATTTTAGGAACAAGCACTTTACTTTTTCGTAGACTGAACTGTATTGTTCGTAAAACTCGTAAAATGTTAAATAAATTTCTACTCAAAAACGTAACACAACTCGTAAAATATTTTGATATGCGAATATAAATATCGGATTCGCCATCCGACCTGAAAATTTTTAGATTCAAGATTTCCCTCGCAAATTGTCACCGCGCGTGAAATTTTAAAATATTCTAGAGATCGGAACGTACGTATACCTTGAGACATATAACTTGGAGCTAAAATGTGCTCCAATGTGCTATAAGCATAGTTCACGTCTCTTGGGTGTCTTTTAAGGATACGTAGGCGATGGACGAGCTAAATTTCACCAAGCAAAGATAATTACAAAACAATCTGAGCGTTTCACTTCTTCATGTGTCTACCGACTTATGTCCAAGATATATTTTCCTTGGTATATGTACGTATTGTAAATAGAATATATTGTACCGATGCAATTGGCGTTTTATGATATGCGACCTACGTTTAAAATTCGGTTTAGCGACGAGAGAACGCTGGTTTGGAGAGCTGGTTACTGAGGTATGCTGTGTGGGATTGGAAGAAATATGTAAGGTATTATATCGATGGATGAAAAGCAAAAAGGTTGTAAAACACTTTAGCTTTCATGGAAAAAGGACTGTAAAAGATATGAGAATCGATTAAGATAATATTGATTTTACTTTCAACTGTCGTGGCCGTTTGCGCCAATTTTAAATTAATCTTTTACCTGTCACTGTGTACAGATGAGTCCTTTCCTACACAAAACAACACGTGTAGGGCTTAGATGTCACCCGCATACGGTGCAGAATATCCGATCAAGAATCAAGCGGTTCTTTACTTTGCCACACCATTAAGGCCTGGAATTCATTACCAGCTCACGTGTTAACTTCTTCCTACAGTCCCGGGTCCTTTGAGCGAGGCGTGAAAAAGTATATTAAATTAAATAAAGTTTATTTCGGAACAAGTCCATAGATGGTTAATACGTACATTTTTCACTTATATACTATTGTTAGCAAGGTACATATATTTTTATGGTTGTGTTTTTGTCGGTGTGAACCACCATTCACCTTTTAAATAGAGGGGAGTCCCACCGGTTTGGTAAATATGATGAGGCCACCTAGCAGAGTGTCACCATTGTAATATGGTACATGTAATGATGACCCTCTTTTCTGAGACTTAGCTTTCAGCTTACCTTACTTATATCAGATGAGGCGAACTCTAATTATATAGGTTCATAGACAGCTGCATACAGCATATAGCAATTACAGCGTAGGTACCGTGAAATGGACTTGAAGGTGATAATGTGGCATTGCGGCTTCTCAATGTTCAGATGATGTATCGTCTCTTTACGTACACTACTAAAAATCAATCTCTATTAATCTAACGACAGCTTTATGGAGGCAGGATACGACACGACTGTATTCCCGTCCTAATTGAGCAGTCCGACTGTAGAAGTACCTACGCCCTACAGAATACCGCGGTCATAATAACCGTGTTGTGTTCTCGATGGTGAACAGGATAGCCAAAGCTCACTAGAGAGTTTTTATACTGTCAGTGGGAAGACTAAAGGCTTCTCCTGCTTTGTTTTCTGCGTTGACAGCACAAAAACTCTCGGTTATTGTCAAAGTTGGCAGCAGGAGTGTGACGTTGTGCACGCCTGTAGGCCACGGTAACTATTTTGCAGCAGGTGGGTTTGTCTGTCGCCTAAATTCTACAAAAAACAGCTTAAAACATACCCATTTTTTATCTTTACATTGGCAACACACACCCAAAATCTTAGGTCATACATTAATTAATACTCGGCTAACACCAAGCTCGCCTGTTGCAACACAGAGCCGTCACGATCGATCTTCGTCGAGTCAAGGGAGATTTACGACCGACATGTTGCGTATTGCCCGGCCAGTTGACGGTAAAAGCTGACGTGTGCGAACACAACAGGCAATGTATGTTTGATTGGTGTTCAATGTTCGGGTGTGATTAGCTATGTTTGAATATGTTTGGACTAAAAACGACAATCAGCAGTTTAGAAGTACTTTTACATTATTGTTTTTAGTTTTATTATTATGTTAGGTTAGTAAAAGTAGCACCCATGAGAATAAATGACAATACTTCCCACGCTGTTATTTTTTTATTCGCACTTGAAGGTTAAATTCAGGGTTAAAAAAAATTATCTATCAAAAAAATTAAAATTTTAATTATTTGGATAGGTATTAAAATTTTACCAATTTAGTCTCCTAACATCACCAGTAACCTCCGAGCAACAATCTAATACTACTTGTACTAATTTAAGCTTCGGTGGCTTAGTGGTTAAAGAGTCTGACTTACGATCGAAAGGTCCCAGGATCGAATACTGGCCGATTACACTACCGATTTAAACTCCTAGTACAAGCAATTTATTTTCATAGGGAAAATAAATGTGTAACCCCATTTGGAATATTAGTAATTGCAGTTCTAATATTTTTTTTAATAATAATACTTAGTACTTGATTACTAAAGAATAAATAATATTAATATTTTCGGCATAAACTTGAATTTGGAATAAAAAATTGAATTCGTATAAAATATTCACAATCGGAAAGAATGCCTTTGATGTCGATTTGTTTCTATATTCCGTTTTGTCGACAATAATAAGTTTTAAGTTGATTAAATTACAAAAGACATCGAATACTGTATTTATTTCAAGTTTATGAATACTGTACGTGACATGTATTTGTACAATTTTGTTATTAATATTCTGAGTACTGTGTAATATCCTTTAGGAAAAAAGTTAGAATAAAACTTCACGTCTTAATTACTGCTGCAGAAACAAAAGAAATGAGAGGATTCAATTTGTAAAAAAATAATTCGCTTAGAAACATTTATTATGAGAATATGAAGAACAAATGCTCTCTTCATAATCCCCAGAGCATGAAACTAGCACGTACTCAGACCTGGTTGTTTTTTTTAACTTCTGTGTGCTTGTAAATTGGCTGGTAAATGAAAATCAAATAAAATCGTTTATATAAATTTAAAATGACATCTTATTATTCTAAACATCTACTAAACTGCACAGCATTTTTTTGGCAGCTGCAACTGCCGTTTGTACTAGTTTATTTTCTCTTCACTTTCTCTCACTCTCACTCTCACTCTCACTCTCACTCTCACTCTCACTCTCACTCTCACTCTCGCTCTCACTCTCGCTCTCACTCTGTACTTTCATACCTACAGATTAACTAAATAAAACATATCCATACATCTATTACACATTTAATATAGATATGTCATTGATACAAAAATGCTTTCCATATTTTTAACTAGGACACACCAACTTGATTTCACCCCGCCTAATGATAAACTAAAGGTAAAGTCTCATGAAAGAGGGTCACCATTACAGACACTAAGTAATATTACAATGGTGGCACTCAGCTTGGCGGCCTCATCAGATGCTGTTTCACACCCCGCTTAAAAGCCCCGGGACTGTAAGAAGAAGAAAACAAGTGAGCTGGTAATAAATTCCAGGCCCTGGTAGTGCGGCAAAGAAAAGAGTCTCCTATCTGCTTGGTTCTTGATCGTATATTCTGCACAGTAATAAATAGGGCAGGTAATAAACGTGATATATTAATAAAATTTTGAAGCAATTAACTCTTAAAATTTAAATCGTTATAAGTATACATAAAGGACGGGGTTTGAACCCGGAACCACCGCGTATAGACAATCAATATACCTACCTATCTTTATCGTGATCCTGTCATTATAATATGGGTAATATTGATATCACATAGTTGTTTATATATTGGACCACGATGCTGGATTACGATATTGGATGGCAACATGTTATATAACATAACATAAACTCACGCCTATATCCCCGAAGGGATAGGCAAAGGTGCTAGCACCCACATTTTGCCAGTTTATGTTTAGGTCCCAATGTAATAGGTGGCGAGCCTATTGCCATTAACTGGGCATTTGTAAACTTGCGATAAATACACACATAACTTCGAAAAGCAATGAAAAGTTATTGGTGTGTGCCATGGTAAAACTTGGGTTCGAACCCGAGACCACGTCTCAGCAGTCCATTACCCATACCACTAGGCTATGTTATATTTACTGTCTATACGCTGTTGTCTACTGTGGCGTTATCTGTACTCGCCTGAAATTTTTCCTACACATACTCGTACCTCTCAGGGCACAAATACAGCAAACAAACCTGCTTCCACCTGAAATGAAAAAAAAAATGAAAAAAAAATGCCAAAAAATATTGAATGGGTCCAAGCTTTTTCATTACTAACCCTAAATAGACTATGGTTTTAAATAAAGATATTATTTATTATAATATTATTTTGTAACCCACCAATTAACCCCAAACTGACATCAAGTTCATTATTCTCGTCGAACTGATTACAAACTGTCAAACATTTATTATAATGCAGTCATAACAAATCACGCCGTTTCCGCGCCGATTATTTTCGTTCCTTTACGTTACGACACGCATATGACAGCTACATGGTGATATTTATTGTTGTTTCATATAAAGAATATTAAAATATTAGTATCGAGTGACTTTTATGGTGTTTTCTGTTCAAAATACTTTTGTGACACGCCGTTGTTGTTGTTCTAAATGAATCCATTTAGTTAGACGGAATCTAAAGTGTTACATTTTATTGCTTCCTTTGGAATGATGTCATTTTTGTTACTATTAATAAATGGTAAAATTTGGGTAAAGATAAAATAGTAACTTTATTCTATTCGTCAACCGTTTTTTGTTGTTTCGTAGCTTTTGATGAACTTCAGTGCTAACAACGAAAAAAAAATTACCACACTTTGTTTACCATTACAGGTTTGTGTAAGTACCTACTTTTAAACCACCATACATTTTAAGATACAAAACGAAAATGACTGCTAAAAATCAACCAAAGTCGTATAGGGTTAACATAAATATAACAAATAATACAAGGCAACATAACGTGCAATTCTCGTGTAAAAATTCACGATACTAGTAGCTCCAATTTTAAAATTAGTTGATTTTTTAAAATTCGCACTAATTATAGCTAAGAAGAAAACTGTAAAAAGAAGCGCGATAAAAAGACACGTAATAAATGACTAGGCTTGACCCTCCTACCGCCGGCGGGCGGGCGAGTCGAACAAATCAGGTAATTAGTGTACTAGTTGCCTCTATTTGTCACGTCTATATTATACCTACAGCTATTTTTAGGATAGTTAAAATAGATTTGTAAGATATCTTTTACCAGCTGTAGCTCGTGTGTCCGCTTTTTTTTATACAACTTAAGTGGCAGCACACGGCCCACCTGATGGAAAGTGGTTACCGTGACCTATGAACGTGTGTAACACCAGTGGAGTCACATCCGTGCTGCCGACCTTGTAAGAACAGAGATTTTTTGTGCCTACAGTGCAGAACACAAAATCAGGACACAAACTCTCCAGCGAGCTCTGGCTTACGTGAAATACTAATGTCTGTCTATATTGCAATTCACATGATAATCCTTAGGTTCAAATTTTATCGTAATTTTGATGATTGAGGCACAAAAATCCAATAATTTATTTTATACATGTTTCTTTTTTCATGGTGCAAGGTAACCTCTCACTCACCGCAAGGAACCCTAATAAAATAAAAGAAAGAAAATCTGTTTTAGTTTAACGATGTGAACTATTTCAAAAGTGTAATTTAATAAGCTGGTATTATATTTTCTGAATTTAATATAATATAGATATGATCTGTCTGACCTGAATAACTTTTTACAAATTATAAGTACACAGTACTGATCAAATATAAAAATTAAACTCTTAATTTATGAAGGGCTAAAATATGTTTTATACGCCAGGTAAAACTTGATAATTTGATTAACATAGATTTGTACATGTATTATAAATTGTTGGAATATTGGCCAATGAATTTAATCACAGTATAAAAAGGTAGCTTAGGTCTTATAATATGTAACTTCCAGGACCGTAATACCCGTTTTTGTGCGATGTGGTTCAAACACAAAAACCATTTTCACATTTTAAAATATTAGTTATGATTACTATAATTAGTTGACATATTTAATTGCAACATTACAGACGTATAAAACATGCTTTTCTTTACATGCGAAAAATCCCCATGAATACCCCCACCCCGGAGTCGGTGGAAGAGTTTATGTCGGACTCGAACCGACTAAAACGCACGACGCCTGTGGGTCGTTTTTGCTTGCCGAAGGTGAGGTTAACAGGCATATTATTATCCCTCGCACAACGTGTAAAACATTGTAAACACAAAAAATACCTTTTAATTTTTTACATATTGAAAGAGTAACTATAATTGCCGCACGCTATGATGGCCGTTTTGACACGACTGTTTTGCTCATTTTCTCTTTTATGTTGCGCGAAGTGTTAGACGAATAACTTAAGAAAAATACTACGAAATTGGCACAGACTTTAAACTCCACACACCAAAAAAGAGAATACGAGTAAAATCAGTCTTATCAAAAGGGCCATCATAGCGTGCCGCAAATATACTATATTTATATAGTACTAGCTGACCCACCCCAGCTTCGCCCGGGGTCGTATTTTGAAGCTTCATATCTCTTTGAGGTCGTATGTTTTAATCTTCAAAATATGTATGAAAAATTGCCGGATTTGTTAGCATTTATTATCAATGCTCCGCTCCCTTAAGTAGTAGCGTGATGATGTATAACCTAAAACCTTCCTCGATAAATGGACTACCCAACACTGAAAGAATCATTCAAATCGGACCAGTAGTTCCAGAGATTAGCGCGTTCAAACAAACAAACAAACAAACTCTGCAGCTTTATAATATTAGTATAGATGTGTAATTTGGCAAAAGTTTTACCCACGATATGTTTGTTTCATAATTTACTAGCAGTATGTTATCCTACTTGTCTGTTACACGGGCGATACCACTATCGCCCGTGTAACAGACAAATAGAATATAATTCTATCTCTTCACTAATTACAAACAGATACGTTACGTATTCCTACCGTACGTAAGAAACATACATCCAACCTAGGTATTTAAACTATCCTTCCTACAGTCCCGGGGCCTTTAAGCGGGGCGTGAAAAAGCATCTGATGACGCCACCAAGCTGAGTGCCACCACTGTAACACTTAGTGTCTGTAATGGTGACGCTCTTTCCTGAGACTTTGCCTTTAGCTTACCATCCGGTGAGGTGAGGTCAAGTTATCGTCTCCTATATAAAAAAAAGAAATCATGGTCACTCACACCAGTATCACAATAAACGGGATATTTACCATGTTTCATCGGAAACTCAAAACAATGAAACATGGTAAATATCCCATTTATTGTGATACTGATACATCCAACCATCCAATGAGACTGAAATGGGCAGCTAAACTGTCATAATCGTCCAAACTTTAACATTTATTTATCTTCTTCTTCATTTTATTGTTCATCCCAGTCGCATCCGAAGCTTCCACCTCTGAGTCTAGGGTCCGCTTTACTAGTCTAACTGCAAATTGACTAAACTTCGATATTTTCCGTGAAGCAACTGCTATGTGACCTCCATAACCCAAAGGCGATCAAAGCATTGCAGCTTGACCAGTTGCTGAACTTTTTAGGACTTTAACTACCCGTAACCACTGCTATAGATGTTGGTAAGGCAACCGGCATCGACAGGTTAGCATGCTCTCCGATGCTCGATTAGACCAATGCTAGTACAAATATTAGCATTGAACGGGGATCGAACCCGGGCCTCCTGCGCAGCGGCCATGTTCACTACCGCCACACCATGGATGCTGTCTCGCATTTATATATATTTCATTAGTAATATGAGCTGTTTACAGCATTTTAAATACAAAATATCAACATAACTATAAAAGCATAAAATGGAAAATAGCTTGCCAGAGTTAAATACCGTTTGACACACCAGAGAAATATTAAACTAAAACTGCTATTGCACGGTTTTATTCCATTCTTAGTCGAGAAGAGAAAACTCCAATTTTATTTCTCATTTTGTATTCACTTTGGACTTGAATCATATTTTAGTTGTCGCCACTGGGAGCGAGGACGCGCAGATTAATATTTTTAAAACCAAATATCGCTTTAGCAGGGTTAAACTGTAATAAATTGTTTACTTCTTTGTAATATAACTTTTATATTGTACAAATACAATTTTATCTTGCTTCTACTTTATAATTTTTTTTATACCACTTAGGTGGCAGACAAACACACGGTCCTCCTAATGGTAAGTGGTTACCGTGGCCTATAAACGTGTGTAACACCAGGTGTGTCACACTCGCGCTGCCGACCCTGAAGAAATCTTCAAATGCCCCTTTTGAAGAACCCCATAATGTAGGTGCATGGGAAAACCGCAGCAGGGAGTTAATTTTACAACTTGAGTGTGCGTGGTATGAAGTTTCTTTCATACCGCACAGTGCGTTTTTATAACACTCATCGGGATAATTTGATACTGCTTTGGATGTGTTGCATCACTTTTTAGTAAAAAACCCAATGAAATGTGAAGTAATTTCTATTTTTCATTCATTTCAATAGTTTTTCTCGACTCTCTTAGTTTTTCTTCTAATCGGCCATTTTAGTCTCTTCCCTTTTTAATGGATGATAATATCTAATGAAAAACTGTATATATACCCTCTAATATTGAGAGTTTACAGTTCACTTAAACTACTTATTGCTTCATTGCACTCAACTTTGGTTCCGCCCCCCATGAGCGCAGGCCTGGGGGTGACGGGTGGAGCCGCATGTCACCCTGGCACACGTCAGCGGCGCACCTCGCGCGCCTCCTCCCGGAGACGAATTGAGGACTCTGTGGTCCCCACACCCGAGGTGAGGGCCAGATCAAGAGAGATGGCCGTGAGTCGGCCGGGGTGCGCGGGCAATCCCTGTCAATCTCACCTTCGGCAACCAAAAACGACCTACAGGCGTCGTGCGCTTTAGTTGGTTCAAGTCCAACACAACCTCTCCCACCGGCTTCGGTGGCGGGGGTAGTTGGGTATTTTGCGCATATAAATAAAAACACTCTACTTTGGTATAGACAAACATAAAAACGTTTCTAACCATAATCCTGTTTGTAAAACCAATTAGCTTACCATACAAACAATAATACCAAAAACAATTACAACAAAATAGCGTACAATACAAAAAATAACTAATACAAAACATAAACAAATATATTCTGAGTTTAAAGAACCTGTCATTTCACAGTACATTGTGGGGCAAGTTGAAAAATATTAATATTTTGTGAGTTCGTGCTCTTTGTGGGCCCCTTTGACCCGCGATGTCTTGAATAGATAATGTAAATGTTGCATTGTTCTTCACAACACTATGCACCTCCAAAGGCAGGTCTTATGTACCTATTGTTAGACTTTTTTTGGTTAGGAGCGTGGAAGGTTGACTTTGTTAAAGTTGAGATTGAAACTAGCATTGCTCTTAAATAGCATTCATAATTTGGAATTTCCATTATTTAGTTGATCCTGGACATTATAACTAACGTGAAGTAAGTCTGAACAATTTAGATACTGTTAAATTGGATTATTTGACTATCTAGTCAAATAAGTTACTTTTTACTAAACGTCAAAACGGTAATTTATAAGGAAAAGCGTATGAAAGGAACAATTGTGACGTCATAATATTTCACTGTCAACTAATTTAGGTAGGCACCGTTAGAGGTTAGGTGGATGATTAAAAATAAATATAAAAAGACGGATGCAGCTTTTATCGCTCATTTACCATTATAATTTTAATTAGTAGCCGCGTGGTTTCCGTCAGAGTAGACCTAGACATTTGGACCAAACCATCTCTTCCCATGCGGTGTCATACAAGGCGACTAAGGGATAGGGCTGTTTATAGGCCAAAAACCCCTATTACGTGGGACCGGATACAATTATGGTGAAATGTGGGTGTTAATTCACCTCTGTCTAACCCTCCGAGGATAAAAGCGTGATTATATGTATGTAACTTAAATAATTTATCGTGATTACAGAAAAATATCCAATTAGTCCAATTATAAATACAAGCAAAATAAAATCAATCAACCTATAAATTGCTCGTGTTTCGCAATATTTTTTGTAATTGTAAACAAACTGCAGCACATAATATATAATATTTACTTAAACTAGCATGCATACGTAAAGTTATAATTGTGTTCCGTACAATATTTATGACAGCTTAGTAAGGTAGTATTAAAAAGAGAAGAACGACGACGTTATGAACAAAGAGCATAACTTATAATTTAGAATTTCGATTATATCTAAAGATACTATGTCGCGTTGCCGCAATATCTATGGAATTTAAGTTTCTATGATATAAATCGACTAAGCTATATATTGGCGAAGGCACCCCCTGCGTTAGTATAGCATAGCATAGTAAAATGTTAGATTAGATTAGGTTAGATAATTCTTTATTGCACATCAATATTATTAAAGATATTAAAGTTACAGTCAAATGCATAATAGGCGCCTTTATCACTAAAAGTTTAACATAAAGCATGTTTATTACTTTATTTTAATTTATATATCCAATTATTCATATGTATAATTAACGTACAAAAAATACTGTAATCTAACATACATACATAAAATCATACCTTTATCCCCGGAGGGTTAGGGAGAGGTGAATTAACACCCACTATTCACCAATTGTTAAAATCGGTCCCATGAGGGTGAGCCTATTGCCTGCCTGCCTATATCTAAGGCTGAGACCGGGCTGTATATATCTGTCTGATGTTAAACAGCCCTATCTTATGGGGTTGTCCAAATTCTAACCTGCCGGAAACCACACGGCTTTAAAATGTAATCTTATGAGATTTATATAAATTATCAAAATCGTTGAAAATACTATTAGAACAAAAATAATATTGTTTCACTTAAGCAGACAAAAAGAATCAATCTTCACAATAACATGTTGCGAAGTTTGATTTATGAAAATATCGTCAAAGCTTTTATTTCAGTACATTTGATTTCTTGGACAGACACAACGTTCTTTCGCTCAAAAGATAATGGTCTGTTTATTAATGAAAGTTGGATATTTTTGTGACTACACCAAAATATAAAATAAAGAAATAGATCAATATACAACAACGTACCATGTGACTCTGTCTGCTCTTCAGATATATACAGGAGTCCAGCCCCCTTTTTTTTACGTGTCCAAAATCCCCACGGATACCCCCCAACTGGAGCCGGTGAAAGAGGTTATGTCGGACTCGAACCGACCAAAACGCACGCCGCCTGTGGGTCGTTTATGGTTGCCGAAGGTGAAGTTGACAGGCATATCTCTCGCACCCCGGCCGACACAGGGCCATCTCTCACGATCTGGCCCTCTCCTCGGGTGTGAAAACTACAGAGTGCCCAAAGAGTCCAGCCCCCTAGACAAGTGGAAATATTGTAAAATATAATGTTGAATATATGAGATGGACACATAATTTGAAGTTTATGATAGTTTTCAACGTATTATTTTGGATTGTGTTCAGATGACTTTTTTTTATCCAGGATACGCTAATTTGACTTCACCTCGCCTGATGATAGGCTAAAGACAAAGTCTAAGAAAAGAGGGTCACCATTACAGACACTAAGTAATGTTACAATGGTGGCACTCAGCTTGGCGGGCTCATCAGATGCTTTTTCACGTCCCGCTTAAAGGACCCGAGATTGTAGGAAGAAGGAAACACGTTAGTTGGTAATGAAATCCAGGTTTTGGTGGTGTGTTCGTATATTCTGCACTGTGTGAGGGTGACATCTAAGCCTTGCACGTGTTGTCCTATGTAGGAAAGGAGAGAGTGGGATTAGCTGGAAGAGCTTATCAGAACACTCACTTAATTGTTTGACATGCCCACAGCTACATTCTACCATCGCGCCGTTTGCCAGGGAATTCATGCTCAGACATTGCGACCGGAAATGGTCCGCACTGTGTGAAAGAAACTTCATCCTACGCACGCTCAAACTGTGGAATGAACTTCGTGCTGCGGTTTTCTTAAACGCCTACAATATGGGCTTCTACAATTGGGGACCGCTTCAGGGTCGGCAGCGCAAGTGTAACGCAGCTGGTGTTGCACAAGTCCATAGGCCACGGTAACCACTTCCCGTCATTTGGGCCGTGTGCTTGTCTGCCACCTATATAATACGTTGCCACCTATATAAGTGGATGAGTATCTTAATGATGTTAATGCGTGGTCAACATAAGTCTCTTGCTTGCTCGCACAAAATAAATTGTAAACTAAAGCAAATTAAAAAAAAAAAAGAAAAATAATCTAGTTCTAATATAGCTCGCTGAGTTTCTTGCTGGTATCTTCTCAGTAGAACTAACCTACCGAACCAGCGAAAGAATCATTTTCCAATGGTTTATTTGTACATTATTTAATATTATTATATTATTTCTTGACATGCACCCAATTGTAAAATTTTGACGTTCATATGTGCTCTTTGTGTGCCTAAACTGAATAAATGAAATTGATTCTTTGATTATATGTGGTGTAAAAAAAAATCCACTTATCAACGTATTCTATTCCGCAGACGTATTGCATCTAGTCTGAACAGTGTAGTAGTTAGTATTGATCCTATTCATCATTTGTTTCATAACAAAACAAATTAAGTCCGCACAGGACAATGCTGATACAAGATAACGATTGAACTCCCCTCCAGAAACAGCGCAAACCTTTTCAAGTAATATAAGTGAGACAAGTTATCAAAACACTCAAAAAAGTATCACACGCCGGGGGCAGAACGTGCCATATCATGGGAGCTGATAGCAAACTCCATATCAGGGAAAGTTATTAAAGCGTCTACCAATATTTTATACGAGCGAAATCACCGTCTCTACTAAGGGTCGATGAGAAACTTTGTAAGTGTGTAAACATACTGGCCTTGTAATGGCGGCGGGAACGTTGTTCTTTAGCTCAGTACTGTTAAACTGGAATATATTTTTTGGGCTTTGACTTCTAACAGTCCTGTCATCGCAGCAAGCTTTATTATGAAAAATCTCATATTTATTATGTGGATGAATGTATTAGCCAAACTTAGAGTTAACATGAAAGCTGATAATAACTCCTGATGCGATGAGCGAGGCATATCGCAGCTATTTACCTCGGGCTCAGATGACATCGGCCCAGTAAAAGCAATAAAATGTGGAAGAGAGGTGTGCAAGCTGTAAATTAAATCAGCAATGATAATGGAGATTTGTCGCACATATACATTTCACCAAATGAATATGACGTCAATGTGTGAAAGATACGCAAAAAAAATAAAAAATGTCAATGTAAAATAAATTCGATACTACAGTGTGTACAGTGATTATTGTAAATTTATAAATATTTATTTAGTTTAGTAAAGTCAGTGTAACGCGTAAAGAACACAAGAACAAAGTTTCTTTCAATTTCAATATGGACTATAAGAAAATTGCCAATAAAAACATTATTGTAAGTGTTAGCAAATTAAGCTAAATTAAAATCAAATCAAATCATATCAAATCAAACTTTATTTCACAGAATATTTCACAGAATTACTTTTAACTTTGAAGCCTAGACTTAGATTGTATTTTTAAAACCACTTAGGTGGTAGACAAGCACACGGCCCAGCTGATGGGAAGTGGTTACCGTGGCCTATGGACATATGCAACATCAGGGGTGTTACACTCGCGCTGCCAACCATGAAAAAACCTTCTGATGCCCCTCTTGAAGAATTGTATAAGTAATTGTTTAATATCGACGTCATAATAATAAAAACTAATCAAAATAGATAATAAATACCAAGTGTGTGCTACTTTCTGATTTTAAAAACATTACGATATCACTCAAGCGTGACTGAACGACGTTTAAAATTCGTCCACACTTTAGACCCGTATGTTTCCATACTAAAGACGATTCGTCTCAAACTTTAGGAGAGTAGAACAATAAATCAATATGTCGAATAATTGCTCCTCATCGCAGGCCCGGAAAGTCGGAATCAAAAGTTACTAATCACCCAGTCTTTATTAATAAGGCGTGGAAGAAAATATATTCAGTGAGTCGAAAGTTTTCGACTGAGTTTTAAGAGTTCCGGCCTCTGGGACCGCGCTCGCAATTTACGGGTTACGCGGACCGAGAGGCCTCCCAAGTTCTTAGTTTGAATTTTGGTGTTTAATAAATATTTTGTTCCGTTTTCAAATGATTGAATGGACCTCTGACATTTGATGGATATATTCAAAGTTTGAGTCTGTTGATGACGTCAGTGTTTCAAAACAGGATTATGTATAGGTTAGTTGTAAAACGGGGTTTTGTCCAAGCTGAAATAATTGATTTTAACAAAACAAATTTTGGATTTAAATGTGACTATACCTTAGTTACTCTGACTAATGCTTGACAGCATCGCTTTCTAATTACAAAAATATAAAATGTCATTTTATCCCATGAAATAATATAATCTCTTACTCTTCTTCACTTCTGTTCTCTAAGTACTATGCTAGATACAAATATTAAATAATTATAACTTAGTATACACCGCTAACTACCTTGGTTACTGGCAGTATAGTCCATACACTGGATGTCTGGAAGAGATCGCAGACCGCGATAAGACCGCCCATTGTACAACTATCTAACATGCATATATCCGTCGTATGTATCCTATATTTAGTGTGCAGTATTTATCTTTATATATATAAAAAGTCACATAATGTGCATACGATGATGCCACCATCGCAAAGCCATTATCAGATAACCAACGCTGTACATGTGATGGACAGTATTCATGCTGAAATAACAACCTTTTGAGGTGTACAAAACCATTTCTGATGTCATTCTTCTCATAATGATTTCTCAGGTGCGTACTGGTTTGAACTTTTAACCGACTTCCAAAAAAGAGGAGGCTGTCAATTCGATTGGTTTCTTTTTTACATTTTTATACCGATAACTCTGAGATTTATCCGACTTACGTGATTGTTTTTTTCTACCTGTATTTTACCGTCTGTACCATGGGGAGTGTTCTGATGAGTTCTTCCAATTAGTCCCACCCTCCCCTTTCCTACACAGGACAACACGTGCAGGTCTTAGATGTCATCCGCACACGGTGCAAAACATCCGATCAAGAACCAAGCGGTTCGGAGACTCTTTCCTCTGTCGCACCATTAAGGCCTGGAATTCATTACCAGCTCACGTGTTTCCTTCTTCCTACAGTCCCGGGTCCTTTAAGCGGGGCGTGAAAAAGCATATGATGAGGCCGTCAAGCTGAGTGTCACCATTGTCACACGGTATGTGTAAGTAATGGTGACCCTCTTTTTGGGACTTTGCCTTCAGTTTACCATCAGGCAAGGCTAAGTCCAATTGACGTGTCCTATATAAAAAAAAAAAAAAAAAAAAAGTACGATGCAGAATAGTTGCCATTTGTTCCCAAAAAAAATGCTGTGGAACCTAATATCAGCTTTTTATTTTGTGATTGGTGTGTCTTCTCAGAAGCATCTGCTGTTTGGCCTACCAATCCAAATTAAAAAAAAAACGATGGCAGTATCTCGTAAACATACTAACTATCTGCGGAATGCAGAGAATCGGATAAAATGACACGCATTGGGAGAGGCCTATGTCCAGCAGTGGAGCTGAACGCTAAAGGTGTTAATAGGACCTTGTACACCCTTTTCTATATTCTTCTCCTTCTTTCAAGCACACAGCCACCTGATAGCAAGCGGTTACCGTGACATAAAATTAATGAATGCTACTCCGGCTACTTTCACCTTCACAGAAATCGGTTACCATCAGGTGATCTGCATGCTTATTGACAATCTTAGTCGTATAAAAATATTTAAATACAGCGCCAACATTAATACAACGGCGTAGTTATAGGGGTATGAGCAGTGTGGCACAAAACAAGAAATCAAAAGGTTTAATAATAACAGTGTTTGCGAAACAATAGGACGTCGATTTGGGAGGATAGTGAGGAGACTAACAACACGGTTCAGTATATTATATTATTATTTTTCTTCTTCTACTTCTTCTGTGTAGTGAAGAAGATATATCACTACTCAATCTCATCCGAAGGGCGTGTAAGAGGCGAGTGACGGAAAAATATACAGATTTAAATATTTCTTCAAAAAAAATTAGAACTACTAATATTCCTTTTAAGCCCTCCAACTAAGCTAAATTGCTTGTGCAAGTTGTGGGTTCATATCGGTAGTGTAATGGCCAGGATTCGAACCCGGAACCTTTCGGTCGTAAGGCCGACTCCTTAACCACTAAGCTACGGACGCTTCAAATATCAAATATTACAGCGAGAAAAGAAAAACTCGAAATAAAATCATATGAAAACTCGTCTGGCCTGCGTGGAAACTGTTGGCTAAAGTCTCCCAACATTGGGAGAGGCCTTCCAGCAGTGGGAGATGCCTTCCAGCAGTGGAATGCAGTTTGCTAGATGATGCTTCTTCTTGCGAGCGCTTTTCCTGGTTTTTCTACTTCTTCTCTTGATTTTTACTAGAACGATTGCCGTCCAAGCCCTCCAGAAGAAATACTGTGCTATGGCCTTGTTCGTTTTCAGTAGAATCTTGCAGTTATGATTAGATTTATCTAGAGGTAGGACACGACGGTATTTCCGTCCCAATTGAGCAGTCCGACTGTGGAAGTATATCCACCCTACAGAATACCACGGCTTAAATAACCTCGTGTTGTGTTCCCGGCGGTGAGTAGGGTAGCCAGAGCTCACCGGAGAGTTTTTGTGTTGTCAGTGGGAAGACCAAAGGCTTGCCCTGATTTTGTGTTCTGCACTGATGGCTCAGAAAATCTCTGTTCTTACAGGATCGACAGCATTGGTGTGACTCCCCTGGTGTTACACACGTTCATAGGTCACGTGTGCTTGTCTGCCACCTAAATTGTATAAATAAAAATTTAGAATAAAAATATGATTAGTACATGGACTAAGCATTGCTTGTTGTACCATTTTGATATATTGTATTAATTTGGTTAAATAAATAAATAATTAATTTATTATTATGTACACATTTTGAGAAAAAAATATTTATTAAAGTTAAAATTTCCAATTATTTAGGGTCGAATCCCAAATTAAAAAAGGGTTTCTTAAGTATCGCACAAGATTCATAGTACTTTAATCAAGCGTTTTATGTTCTCATTAAAATCAGACAAGCCTATAAAATTCTTGATTAACTCTTTAGTTTATTTATATGTAACCTTTGAATGACTTGGTCTCTGAGGGGCATACAGGGGCATGTTATTGAAATATAATTATTTTTACGTGTTCTATTTTAATTTATTTGGTGTATTTTATTACGAGCTATTGCTGGAATGGCTATCGCGATCAAATATAGCCTTTGTCCTTTCCAAGGTCTAATCAACCTTTTTTGACCCCCCTCCTCCCGCCGAGGCCAGCGGAGGAGTTATGTCAGGCTCGAATCGACCAAAACCGCACAGCCTTATTGGGCCATCATTTGCCCGGGGTGAGGTAGTCTCTAGAATATCTCTCGCAAATTCCAACAAACCCAGGGCCGTTGAGAGTTCCATAAAAATCACTTAATATCAACGAGTGATATTCGGGTATATTTCTACCTATTAGATTATATCAGGATTATAAAAATAAATATTTTACGATATTCTACAGAGCCCCATCTAGACCCAAGGTAAACCATAGCTTCACTAGCTTATGTTATGTGATCTAAAATGCGGAGAAATATACTAAGTAACATTTTTATTGTAATCACATAGGTACATAATAATACATAGAAACAACCTGAACAATTCAAAAATAAATATCCATGTATACTAATATTTGAATACAATGATTCGGGACCTTTCGCGATTAAATAATGGAACTTACTATGTCTACCGACCACTGTGGTCGAATGCTCTACCGTCGTGCCACAAAGGCTTTAAGCTCAATCGTGAACAACTCAACTGGCCAGTACCTACTCTTGACCTTACCCAAAATATTCAATTTGACATGATCAAAACATATAAGGATTTCTTTTCACATATTCCTGAAGCATCTACTCGACATCAAAGATTAATTTGAGAGGAACCGACACACAAATACACCCTTCCATATCCTATTTTCCTTTCTTAGCAATAAATCTTTATAAATATTAAAGTTGTACTGATTTTTAGGGTTTCGTACCTTAAAAGGAATAAAAAAACGGTACCCTTATATGATCACTTCGTTGTCCGTTTATCCGTCCGTCTGTCTGTCAAGACCTTTTTCTCAATGCGTCGAGGTATCAAGTTTAAATTCATACCACATATTCAAGTCTATAACATCTTAAAACTGTGTAAAAGTCAATCTTCTAAGTTAATGCATGCAAAATATATTACGATTTATGTAGCTATGTAGCTAAGTTACGGAACCTTCGGTGCGCAAATCCAACTCGCACTTGACTGACTTTTTATTTTTACTATATTTGCACGCAATACTATTAGTCTCATCCAAGTACCTAAGGTGAATAAGATGTAAATGAATTGCCTGCATGTCATTATTAGTTAGTATTAGAATCAAATTGAAATAAAACCACGCCTCCATAGGCCACGGTAACCATTTTTCATCAAGTGGGCCGTGTGTTTACTTGCTACCTAAGTGATTTAAAAAAAATACGGTTTTTTAAAGGATTCTATCGTGAAGGCGATTTAGGGATAGGACTGTTTTTCATTCGATAGTATACATATTACATATAGCCCAAGACAAAGCACCCGCCAGGCGGCAATAGCCTTTTTTTTACGTGCGAAAAATCCCCACGGATACCCCCACGGAAAAGGATATGTCGGATTCGAACCGACCAAAACGCACGACGCCTGTGGATCGTCTTTTGTTGCCGAAGGTGAAGTTAACAGGCACATCCCTCGCACCCTGGCCGACCCAGGGCTAGATCTGGTCCTCTCCTCGAGTGTGGGCACCACAGAGTCCCCAAAGGCGGCGATAGGCTAGCTCTCTATGTAGCTATGTATGGGTATACTACTTGCCACTGTATAAGTAATATTGTTTTCTTTTTTTTGTATTTTCTTTTCAATGTTATATGTGTATGAGCGATCCGTTATTTAAACAATTTTCTTATTTTTTTTCTATCTTTCTCTATTAGATGAGACCGAAAATCGTAATGGAGAAATGTGGGTGTTAATACACTTCAGGAAGTGCGTGAATATAACTGACTGTATGTATGTTCAATACATAGTCAAAACACTCGAAGGTTGAGATATAAAAACGTTTTTTTAACAGTTCTAAAGAACCCTAAAATTGACAATCATATGACTCACAAAGCCGGTGGTCCACAAAACCATAGTAACAATTCAGATCGCTGGCTCATTCTGTGTACTCGCAGACAATCGCGAGTAATTTGTACCATTATTTTGAATTACAAGACGTGACCGTGGTTCTAAGCTGTGGGGTTAACATGTGGTTATAATACATGAGTGACGAAAACTGGCTCTTGTAATCATAGGTAGTATATTCGGGTTACATATTTTTGACCGAATAGAAATTGCTGAATTATTAGTTCTCAAGAAATGTTCCACATAATTTCATATGCCAAATTATTACTTAGCAAGAAATCTCTTCATATATAATTGTAACATAAACGTTGTGTGGGTAGGGCACGTTTAAACAATAACTTTTTAACAACTGGTTCTTTTACCAATTTTTATTTAGTCAAATGTAGTTGGAATACATATTTTAAGATTTGGAACTGTTTCGGAGTTACATCATCAAAATTGATGATGGTGTTGGGTGGTTATAAAAAAAATAACCATGAAGTCTAAAGCGGGAGATCCACTCCGCTCCGTTTCCACATTAACCTTCTAACCTAGGTATCCTATCCAAATCGAAGTGAGCAATATTCGACTTGGAACCGTTTCGAAGTTACACCATCAAAATTGGTAATTAAATTGGAGCCTTAAATAAATCATTATGTTAAAATAAAATTACATTATATAGTAATATACATACATACATACATAAAATCACGCCTGTCTCCCATAGGGGTAGGCAGAGATCACGGATCTCCATTTGCTACGATCCTGACATATTACTCTCGCTTCATTCACTCTCATTACATTCTTCATGCATGCTCGTCGGTTTAGAGTACTCCTGACCTGCCCCTTTTCTAAAACTTCCCCGATTTGGTCCAGGTATGTGCGCCTAGGTCTTCCCCTTCCGACGGCACCATCCACACTCGCCTCATACACCTGTTTCGTTAGTCTTCTTTCATTCATTCTCTCAACATGACCAAACCATCTCAACATTCCTCTCTCAATTCTCATCACTACATCTTCTATCACTCCACATCGTTCTCTTATCACGCTATTTCTCACTCTATCTTTCAAGGTCAAGCCACACATACTTCGCAACGCACGCATTTCTACTGCATTTACTCTACTCTGATGCTTTTTCTGCCACACCCAACTTTCACTACCATACATAAGAGTCGGCACCAATACTCCTCCATGTACAGCCAGTCGTGCCTTTTCGGACACTTTCCGGCTGCTCATAAAGTTGTGTAGTGCCCCATTCACTCTATTTCCAGCCATCACTCTCCTTTCAACATCTTCTTCATGCTTTCCATCTCTCGTAAACAATGTTCCCAAATATATGAACTCATTCACTTGTCACACACTACACTCTGTCACACATTCATCTCTTTCAAAAACCATAACTTTTGTCTTACTAACATTCACTTTCATTCCTTTCCTCTCAAAAGCTTCATGCATAGTTGTTACCATCTCCTGCAACTCATCTGCCGATGACGCCAGTAAAACCTGATCATCAGCATAAATAAGACATTTGACGAGTAAATTCTTCATTCTTAAACCACATTCTTTATCTTTCAAATCTTGCAAACAACTGTCCATGAATAAGTTAAACAGCCATGGTGACGCTACACATCCCTGTCTAACCCCTTTTTGGATACTAAACCATTCAGTGTATGACCCATGTATCCTCACGCAAGCTCTGGAATCCTCATAGAGAGACTTCACAGCTCGAATAAGGTTGCTGCTCACCCCATACATAGACAGTACCGACCAAAGTTCATTCCTCACCACTTTGTCATAGGCCTTTTCCAAATCCACAAATGCGCAATAGACCTTTTGACTCTTGGCCAAAAATTTCTCGGCTATGCTTCGCAATGAAAAGACCTGATCCGTACATCCCATTCCCTTTCTAAAACCCGCTTGTGCATCCCATATTTTCTCATCGGTTTCTTTCATAACTCTCTCAATCAACACTTTCGCATACAGTTTGCCGACGACGCTGAGTAGGCTAATGCCCCTGTAGTTTTTGCAGTCTTGATGCGAGCCCTTTCCTTTGTAAAGTGGAACTATAACGGCCTTACACCAATCACTTGGTACACGACCGCTAACCCAACATATGTTGAAAAGGCGGCACAACTGACTTGCTACAAGGCCCTGTCCAGCCTTCAGCATCTCGACTGTCACCTTATCATATCCCGCTGCTTTACCAGCTTTCATACTTCTTAATGCACTCACAACTTCATTCATACTAATACCACTTTTATCAGCATCAACATAGTCATCCATCACCGAGGTTAGTGCATGTACACCATCCTCTCTTTCAAACAAGCTTTCAAAATAGTCCTGCCATCTTTTTAACACACATTCCTCACCTTTTACAATACTTCCATTCTGGTCTCTAATAGCGTTCAGCTCGGAGCTCTGTGTTTCTCCTCTGGCTAAACGAATGGACTTCCAAAAGAACTTAATGTTCGTCTGGAAATCCTCAGATAACCTTTCATCAAACACGTCTTTTTGTTCCTTTTTCTTTCTAGCAATCACTCCTTTCACTATCCCTTTCAGTCTTCTATATTTATCTTTCGCTTCATCCACATTCTCAATTGTAGCTTGCTGCATTCTCTCATTAGCTCTGACTGAGAGCCAGTCAAGCCACGCTTTCTTTTTCTCACATACCAACTTTTGCACTTCTTTATCCCACCATGCATGCTTCACCTTTTGCACTTTACTTCTTTTACTTATACCACATACTTGGGAAGCCACACTCACAATCTCATCTTTGAATACCTTCCATAACTCCTCAATCTCACAAATACTATCAAGATCATGAAACCTTTCAGTTAATTTGCTTCCATACTCCTCTCTCACTTTATCTTCTTGCAAGTTTTCTACTTTTATTCTTTCTAGAACACTTATGGGCTCACGCCTTCTACGTCTCCATCCTTTAAAGAGATCACTTATACGGCACATAACCAAAAAGTGATCTGTATGGATACCCACACCGCGATATACCCTAGCGTCTAGAATATTTTTTCTCAATCTTTCATCCACTATTACAAAATCAATCATACTTTTACTGACATTCTTCGCTTCTCTTGTATACATATGAATCCTTTTGTGTCGAAACATCGTGTTTGACACACAAAGGTTCCATTCCAAACATACTTCAAGCAAACCTTTACCATTTTCGTTCACTCGTTCATCTCCGTACTTGCCAAGAACCCTTTCAAATCCATCTCGTTTCAGTCCTACCCATCCATTAAAATCACCTAGCATTATGATTCTTTCATTATCCTTACATTCTCTTAATACATCTCTTAAACTCTCCCAAAACTGTTCTCTTTCTTCTTGTACTTCCTGGGACGTATTCGTACCGGAGTCTACAGGAGCATAAACCCCTACGACAAAAATACGAGTGAGTCCCACTTTCATTCTCATCCACATCAGTCTAGCATTCACACATTCGAATATATTCACACACTCAGCCATTCTAGCAGATAGGATGACACCAACTCCCTGGCAAGCTCTGTCGGTATTGGGTACTCCCGACCAGTACGCGGTGTAGGGTCCGTGCTTGGTGGTGTCACATCCTTTCCTCTTCGTCTCATTCACACAAAGCACATCAATCCTTCTTTCATCCATCATCTTACAAACATCATTCATTTTTTCTTCCATTCCTCCTCCAACATTCAACGTAGCAAAACGGCTCTCCGTGAGCCACTTTTCGCCCCCACTGGAAACGAGACGTGACGGGTGGCGTACCGCGTCGCCGCCATGCGGATGATTAATTTTTGGAATCATTGCGTTCCCACGAGTCATAGGGAAAATATGGTCCACCCCCGCAGAGCCCTTTACGGAGGTAAGGCGGAATCTCAAGTGTGTCCTGTGACCGCCAACACAGACACCCTCCGTTACACCAGCTTGCCCTCTGGTCACGAATCCTTGGCACGGGTCGGCTAACACCTTGGATCGGGGTTTTTTCTCGGGTATGCTCCCTGAGAGTTGGTTTTATTTCGGAGTGACCTTCTCCTAGATGGTTGCAGACCAATACTGACGAGGCCCATCTCCCCGGTTTTGATTTCAGAGTTTTCCTTCTCTTAGACGGGTTGCAGCCCAATGCTGACGAGGCCCATCTCCCCGACATTACATGACGATAGTAATATAATTCCCTATATTCTAACTTATTTGTCATATAAAATTGTTTATTGCCTAAAGATTGTTTGCTGTAATAAATCATTTGATTAAAGATCAAATGCCATAATATTATCCTTGGTAGGTAATATTTTGCCAAATAAAAAATTGTCGAAATAAAAAGTGCATGCTAAAATTATTCCCAACATTGCATTGGTATAAAAAATGTGTCCCAAATTTGTTTGGGTAGTGAAATTTCGGAATTTATTTTTTCGGCAAAACGACAGGTTCCCAATATTCATAACAAATGCGAGGGCATCCGAGGCGGTTTTTTCGTCACATTTTTTAATAAAAAAGAAAAAAAAAGTGTGACTCCCCTGATGTTGCACACGCCTACGTGTATATGCCACGGTAACCACTTCCCACTTCAAACTTAGATTAACTGTCACCTAAAAAATTTAATGAACTGTGGATAATATATACATAACTGTAAACCGCGGCTCCGCCTGTTTGACTGTCGATTTCGATAGTCATGACTTCTGGTACACGTAAGAATTTAAATCTGACAAAGCCCTTCCATATATAAAACTACATCAAAATTTTCTAAGTTCAGTTGTTTTTACGTCCATCGCGAATAAAAAGACAAACAGATTTGAACATTGAGCTGTTGTCTATATCTGTTATGAAAGGAAAATCTTTGAATAGAGTAGTGTAGATATACGTTTGAATTGTAGGTATTTAAACACTAGCTATAAAGTCTTAACTATTCTACCATACTAAATCTAAATAGGCGTTACATTTTTCGGTTTTCAATTCCCAGAATACAGTTTACATAAAACCTAGCCTTCATTAAAGAGTAGCCATGCATAAAAATGTAAGTTTATTTTTTCTATACTGGCACAGGTCTCAGACTTTTCAGCCTTTTAACTTATGTGTGTAGTGTGAGCATCTATTCAGTACTGCCAACATAATGGTGAGGTGAGAATACATTGAGAGAGTTCTATTTTTAGTTTTCTTCAATTGAAATGTGGTATTCTAAAATGCTTTCTTTTTGAGTGTGAAATGTTATGTCGTGTTTTACGTTTATTTTTAAGAAAAATTTGCTATGTGTGGAATTTTAGTAACATAAACCCTTTTTAATCGACTACAAAAAATAAGATAAGATAAGATAAGAAATAAGGAAGCTTATAAAGTATAGAATAAAACCTACTGGATTAAGTATAATCCAGTAGGTTTTATTCTATACTTTATAGGCTATACCATGAAATGACTTTGTTTCGTCGACTCAAATATAAACACAGCAACAAGAATTTGGCGTGGGATTCACACAAAATTTGGGAAGAAATTAAGCATTTAAATAATGAAGTATAAACAGAAAGGAAATACTTTATATTATTTTATTATATTAGGAAAATTTACTTATACCATAGATATAATTCATTCTAAGATAAATCTTCAACTTTCAACACATAGATGTTCCATTACATCAATTAACAGAATTAACAGAAAAATAGGCCTATGGACGTGTGTGCCTATTATTGCCAATTTATTAATTTAAATTAACTACTATCTCAATCTTCAGTCTCAAAAGTTCAAAAATTTAGATTTATAAACACTGGCCGAAAATCTAAAAAAACCTACTCACGAGAATCCTTTACAACGAATGTGAGCGTTCGAAAATTTAAAATTTAATTAAGGCGCGGCTCCTACAGTCGGTTGCGTCGCGTTAATCTCATAAAGGCCGGGACACACACGCGCACAGCTTACAAAGCAATTTTTAATTGCACACGACGAAGGCGACACTGAAAGAGCCTTGTCTTTGACATTTACGATTGATTAAAAAGAAAATGCAGCCGCGTAGAATTCGCACTGTCTTTTGGTTTGGGTCTGTAATATATATTTAATTGGTTACATACGTTATCTTCATCGTTGTATATACCTCCAGACATAATTATATCTTGGACTAAATATATTACTCAATACGCTCAGTTCACGTTTCTTGGATCTTTTGAATATAGCACGGGATGCTACGGTGGTGGACGAGCTAGTATTTAGGTCCAAGATATATATACCGAGGCATACCCCCGAAGGTATATAGCTATATTTTTCAGTTTCATGTAACAACCTCTTCTTCCTACTGTTTTAAGCCTTAAAACAGGGTGTGAAAAAGCATCTGATGAGGCCTTCAAGCTATGGGCCGCCATTGTAACATATTTATAATGGTGGCCCTCTTTCCTACGACTGCTTTCTGCTTACCATCGTCAATTATTGTCGATGCTTGATAAAAAAAAATTGTTATAAACTGTGCTATTTCAAGATAACTTAGTTTTACTTCATAATTATTAGATAATTCCAAATAAATAAAACGAGATAATACGAGTGACACGAAAACTATCGTTTTGACAAGGAAATAAAATGAAATGAAAATGAAAATGCAATTAAATATGCACTCCATCATTTTGTGACAGTGGCCAGAAATGATTACCAAGTTTTTATTTCAATTTTGTGCAAATTCTTTTGATATTTGTCCAGGCGCAGTCAATGTCACTGAGATATGGCTAGATCTATTGCCACCTAAATTTATTAAAAAAGATTGCCATCGACACGGTGAAGGGGTTTTACTTCAACTACAAAGTTAACCTAAAATATTTTCGCAACAATACTGAACGAAAGCACTGCTTACAAAGTAGCTAGTTCGGTGCAGGACATAATAATAAAAATACCTAATTAGGCAACAAACTCTCCGACTAGAATATAGGTCAAGAGCCAGTGGAAGTTCACTTTAAAAACAACAATTGCTTTTTTATACGTAATTAGTGTTGCAACGCCAACTAAATTCCGAACTACGTGCCAAGTATAAGTTGAGCTCTGTTTTAATGACACACTATGTATGTCATAGGTCTTATGAATTTGGACATTTGTTCTTTACTGTTCTCCTGCTTTACAGTTGTGAAGTTATGGGTTTATTGGGTGAATATTTGTGGTACTTCGGCTCGATTCCACTTAATGGCTAGTTAATTAACCAGTTTAAACTACTGTTCACTGCTTTGTTATTTATTGTTTTAAATTTAGCCATTATACTTGACTGCGACAGAGGGAAGGCGTGCAATGACTGAATTTACCATCAATAGGAAATAGTAACATATTCAAATATATTCCTATTGGTATACCCCCAATCCATCAAATTCAAATCCCAATCAATCAAAACCGCGGTAGTCTAGTGGTATGGGTAATGGACTGCTGAGACGAAGTCTCGGGTTCGATCTCAGGTTTTACCATCGCACACACCAACGACTTTTCGATGCTTTTCGAAGTTATGTGTGTATTTATCGCAGGTTTATAAGTGCCCGGTTAATGGCAATAGGCTCGCCACTTAATACATTGGGACCTACACATAAACTGGTGAAATGTGGGTGCTAGCACCTCTGCCTACCCCTTCGGGGATATAGGCGTGAGTTATGTTATGATAATGTTATACCCCCAATACCTTTGGTCAACTTCTCGCCGTCACACCTGCTGATCATCGCAGAAATTCTAGTGCAGGCCTACAGACTTTTCACTTAAGGTCTTTGTGGCCCTAAGTAAAAAGGTCAGACGATAGATGCAACTTGATTGAGAACTCAATTTTTGTTTAAATATAGGACGCGCCAATTTGCCTTCGCCTCGCCTTGTAAGCTGAAGGCAAAGTCTCAGGAAAGAGGGACACCATTATAGACTCGTAGCATGTTGCAATGGTGGCACACAGCTTGGCAGCCTCATCAGATGGTTTTTTACGCCCGCTTAAGGGACCCGAGACTTTAGGAAGAAGGAAACACGTAAAGAATTCCCGGTCTTAGTGGTACGGCAAAGGTAAGAGCCTCCGAACCACTTGGTTCTTGATCGGATACTTTGCACTTTGTGCGGGAGACATCTAAGTCCTGCACGTGTTTTCCTGTGTAGGAAAGGAGAGGGTGGGACTATAATTTAAAGAGCTTATCAGAATACTCATCATATTAGTGACATCTGATTGATTTGAAATTTTGTCGTTTTGAGATGTGATACTCTTATTTGATAAAGAGGTCTCAGGTGTTGAATTCAATACCATTCAACAAACTATACCGTTATCGACTTCTCATTTGACAGGATTGGGACAATTCAAATGTGAAACTTTGCATAAAAATAACTATTGTAAAACGGTTTTTTTTTTTTTTTTTTTTTTTATATAGGACACGTATTAATTAAAATTTAAATACATACAATCACGCCCATATTCCCGGAAGGTTAGGCAGAGGTGAAGTCCTACAGTGGAGACCGCGAAAAGATAAACGAAAGGTAGGACACCCCCTAGCCGGATGGACGGATGACCTCAAAAGGTGGTTGGGACAGACTGGATGCGGAAGGCTGAGGTTCGGATAAAATGGCGTACATTGGTACAGGCCTATGTCCAGCTGTGAATTGCGGTGGGCTAATTAATTGATTGATTTGATTGAATTAACACCCACATTTCACCAATCATTGTATTCGGTACGTAATTAGGGGGTGAGCCTATTGCCGTTTAATTATTATTTAAAAAAAAATTAAGCCTATACAAATACATGCCTATTGGAGCAGTGCTTTATATATGTGTATAGACACTCTAGCCTTGCTGTAATCATTTTCAAAATATAATAAGAATATAAATCAAATGGTAGTTAGACTTTTTCAATAATTTCTTTTATACATTTTAAGTATCAGATAAGGATCAGATATTTTGATAATACTGTTCTCTCTACTGTTTGATAATACTCCCTGCTGCGGTTTTCCTAAGCGCCTACAATAGGGGGTTCTTCAGAGTGTAACGCCCCTTGTGTTGCATACGTCCATAGGCCAAGGTAATCACTTCCCATCAGGCCGTATATTTATCTGCCACCTAAGTGGTATAAAAAAATCATATGATTTAGCCGACCAACTTGTTCATTGCTGTCGGAACTCCAGGAGTGCCACTATTTTTTTCTTCAGCTTACTTTAACTTTTTAATATTAACTGTTTAAAGTCTGATATTTACTCACGGTCTTTACATAATGCCAAACAATATTCAAATTCGTCGTAGAAAAACGAAACAATTCTATCTTGTCGTGTAAAATTATAAAGTCGACAGGTCTAAGTTAGTGCAGCGACAGATGGCCCGGGTGGAGAATTAAACGGGGCCCAGAGCCCGGGGCCCCCGAAAACAACTAGAAGAAAGACAAACACGCAAACTTGGCCTCGGTGTTGTTGAGATTATTAAATTTCCCTCGCTATAAACTTTGAATAAACGGAATGTGAAATTTTTGGACTGGCAAACTTATCTCGATGTTGAGAATAGCTAATGCACGGTACAAGTTGCGGCGACGGATTTTTTAAAATAAAAATAATAGTTTATTGTATGGTGAAACTAACAGAGTATTGTTCCCAATAAAAATCGATGACAATAAGAATTGTATAGATCTAAATGGTTACAGTCAAATCTATGAACTAAAACGATCATAGTATAGATACAGTCGACAAAGGAGATACGGTTACCGCTTTACATAAAAAAAAACTGTAGGTTTAATGAAAAAGTGCGACTGTATTTATTTATTTATTTATTTATATTTTTTAAAGAAGGCTTACAGACTAATATACAAATTGAATACACAAAAATATCATCAAATCGCTAATTAAAAGCCTCCACATTTATATAATCATTAAAAAAGAAGAAAAAATAAAATAAAACACAAAATACAGTTACAAAGAAGAAAAATAAAATTAATAAATACCACAATTACAAAGCTATAATTACATAAACAGAAGAGAGCGCAAGGAACGTTACTTAAGTTAGTACCTATATATCAATCCGCCGGTCAAAGTAAGACTCCGCTAGCTGTCGTCTTATTGCCGCCATACTAGTGCTGAATAGGTCTATATCAAGATGCTGTGTAATTTTGTTAAATTTAGATGCGCTTCTTATTGAGAAGGCATTCAGTGTGTAATTTGTAATAGCTCTCGGAATGTTTAAAATCGGCCGCTGCCGAAGTCCCAGCACGTTGGTTCGCAGTGAGACGGAGGCCAAGAGCTGTGGACAGTCAATTCTGCTGTTTGCGATATTGGATAGATAGCATATGTCGCCAATATCACGTCTCACTTCCAAAGGCAAGAAATGATACCTATTACATCGATGTTCGTAGTCAGCTGAACATTGCTGTGCCCTGTAGTCTAGGCTACGAAGAAATTTCCGTTGGACGCCTTCAATACGGGACTTGTAGATCTCGTATTGAGGGCTCCAGACCTGAGATGCGTATTCTAAATGGCTACGCACGAAAGAGCATTACAAAATCTTTACCGGTTTCGGGGTATCTCATTTATCAACTAAATAAAAAACTGTACATGGTTCTGGCAAGACTGGGTTGGGAATTCTGCTGATTGATGAATAATGTTCAGATACAGGGTTGTCTTTCGTAATTGGGCCAAATGGCATTCCATGAAAGCTGTATAAACCAAATCTAAGAAACAGAAGTAACTTATTCGCAGTCTCTGAGACGAAAGTTTTAGATGCAGTCGCGAATCACAAACTTAACCTGGGAGTTGGTCAGAGCACTCATTCTAGAGACTGATCGACTGATCACGAGTTTAAATGCCGTCCTGGAAATAGAATACACTGGTTGTCTGGAAGAGATCACAGACCGCGATAAGACCGCCCATTGTACAACTATCTAGAATGTATGTATCCTTTGTATGTGTCCTATGTTTGGTGTGCAATAAAGAGTATTATTATTATTATTTTAGTGTTGCTTTTTTATTCTCAACTCATTGAATCAGGAGTTACCTTACGGAGAGAGTACAAAGTGTTGAAATAACAAGAATTTGTAAATTTGATCAGAAAGTGTTTAGATCTGAATATAAACAAAATAATTATGGCACCCCCCAAGGGAGTATACTAGCACCGTTACTGTTCTTGACGTACATCAATGACCTCCCTGACGCAACTAATAAAAATTGTATATTATTTGCAGACGATACGACACTAATAATTAAGGGTGACAATAAAACAAATTTAGAAAATGAAATATACAATGCACTTAATGATATTACAAATTGGTTGAAGCTAAATAATTTAGAAATAAATATGGCCAAGACAAATATAGTTCAATTCCAAACAGTAAACTCTAACCCTCCCAAACTTCAAATATGTTTTGAAAACTGTAAGCTCTCCAATACAAATGAGTGTGTATTTTTAGGCATAACGTTGGATCAGTTTTGTAGCTGGAAACCACACATAGAGAAAGTACTACATAAAATAGACCGCTTCGTCTTTGTATTGAAAAAAATTAGACAAACTGTTACTCTTGAGGCAGCTATTACAGCCTATCACGCGTACGTATCTTCAATAATAAGATATGGTCTCATAATCTGGGGTAATTCCGTAGATGTCGATCGAGTCTTCAAAGCACAAAAAAAATGTATTCGTGCAATGTGTGGGGCAGACTTTCTCGATAGTTGTAGGCCATTGTTTAAAAGACTCAAAATACTGCCTCTACCATGTCTCTATATCTTAGACATATGTGTTTTTGTGAAAAAACATAAAGAATTGTTTGAAAAGTTCAGCGATAGAGAAAACAGTCGAACTCGGCATAAGAATAAATTATGTTTACCTTTGATAAGGCTAGAGTTATTTAAGAAAAATGTGTATTGTATGTGTGTAAAAATATATAATCATTTGCCGAACAATGTTGCTGAACTACCTGTAAGATTATTTAAAAGGACACTGTTTGAAATGTTATTAAATAAAAATTATTATGACGTACATGAATATTTAAATGACAAATTTATAGAATGACCCTTGAATATAAATAATGATGTTAATTAATAATAATAATAAATAGATAATGGTAATGATTATAGATTTAATGTAGATTTAAGAAATTGACAAATGTGTTAAATTTGCACGCCATCACATGGCAGAATATGAGCGAACTACACTATGTTTTTATACCACCTCTATACACCATGTTCTAGCAAATAAATGAATTTGAATTTGAATTTGAATTTGAGTTGGTATTAACCACATTTACGGGTCGAAACCAAGTAAATGTGGTGTGTGTGTGTGTAATTGTGTATATCGTGTGTTAGTGGGTGTGTGTTTTCAGTGTCTTCTATTTGCAAGAACTTTCTCACAATTCTGCATGTGTTCAATATAGCAGCTTTTTGAATGGGTATTATTATTATTAATAATTGTCAGAAAATTTCATTCTTAGTTCTTTTCTTCATTATATTGTAACTAACCTAACCTAACACAAGCATTTTAGCTTAGCGGGAGCGGTTAGATAGAGATTAGTAATTTCTGTTCCAATATTCGTTTTTAATAAAATATGGAAGGATTTTCTTTTTTAACTTTGCCTACACGACTTGTGTAACTTACTTGGAAGTCATTTGAAAAAACTATCTCAGTAAAACTTCTTTATTAGATCTAGCAGTGCAATAGTCGTGTTTAAGTAAGTTAGTAGACTGCGGCGGCCGGGCAATTTAATTAGTAATACTATCCGGAGGTCGCGATACTAAAATGATAAGTTAATTTAGACTATTTTATACGGAGGTAATTCTTCCTTGAAAGTTGAACTTGAATTATGTGGATAGTTTTTGTTCTTGCGTATTGGAGAAGCTTCTGATAAAAGAAGGATATTTCTGTGTCTTCCTTTTTATATACTATAGTATAGATGGATCTTTAACTTACATACATATAATCACGCCTTTATCCCCGGAGGGTTGGGCAGAGGTGAATTAACACCCTCATTTCACCAATCACTGAATTCTGTCCCACGTAATAGGAGATGAGCCTGTTGCCGTCTTCCAGGCACTATTGTTGACTGAAGCTATGCATCTGAGACTGAGTATGGGTTGTATATCTGCCTGATGTTAAACAACCCTATCCCTTAGGTGCTTCTGTGGCGTAACGGTAGTGAACACGACTGCTACGCAGTTGGCGCGGTTTTGATTCCCGCTCAGTGCAATCATTTGTATCCAAGAATATGTATATTTGCATTGGTCTGGGTGTTTTTATGTAAAATATGTATGTATTTACAAAAAGAAAAGTATCTAAGTATGTTTATCCGCATTCTAGATTCCATAACACAAACTAGTTAAGCTATGCTTACCATGGGTCTAGATAGCGTTGTGTAGCATGTTGGAGAATATTTATTTATTTACTATTTATTTTTAGGACACCGCATGATAAGAGATGGGGTGGTTCAAATTTTCCTTTCTTGGGAACCACGCTGCTTTCTGCCGGGAACATAACAATTTAATACGCAGCTACGAAGCATCGGTAGCTTAGTGGATAAGGTGTTGGACTTATGTACGATCAGGATGTCCCGGGTTAGAATCCTGGCTGGTTGGTAGTGTGACCGACGTGAACCCACTCCTCACACAAGCAATTTAGCTTAGCTGGAGGGATTAGAGGGAATATTAGTAATTTCGGTTCCAATATTCTTAAAAAAATACGAAAGTGAATATATCTCTCCAACGTCTTGTTTGTCTTTTTAGGCTAATTCTAAACAAAGAAGACCAATATGAACATATTTAATCCAATTTAACTTCTCATGAAATCTCATTTATTTTTTTTATACCACTTAGTTGGCAGACAAGTACACGGCCCACCTGATGGAAAGTGGTTACCGTGACCTATGGACGTCTGTAACACCAGAGGAGTCACAGTCGCGCTACCAACCCTGTAAGTACAGAGTTTCTGTGCCGTCAGTAGAAGACAAAGCAGGACAAGCCTTTAGTCTTCCCACTGACAGCACAAATTCTCCAGTACCCTACTCACCGCTGGGAACACAACACGAAGTTATTATAACCGCGGTATTCTGTAGGGCGGAGGTACTACCCCAGTCGGTCTGCTCAATCGGGCGGAAATACCGCCGTGTCCTACCTCCTTAAAAAATAATTATTATATTATATATTTATATTTACACTGTGCTGAACTAATGTTAAACGCGAATTTAACTAAATCTAATAAATTAATGGTTAAAAATGTCATGCAAATCAAAACTACGTTAACACTATTTAATTAAAGAATTTCATTCAGTCAACGACATCTTAGGGTTGCATCCGTGGTTTTCACTAAAGCCTACATCAGAACCTCGTCTGTCAATCAATAGGAGTTGAGTTGCAGGTGGCTTGACTCAAAAGGTCTTGGTTAAACATCCTTAAACAACCTGCCCCGCTTTACTCAACAACGATATCAGTTACGTAAACGACTTTTTACTGATGAAAGCAAACCATAATAATAGTGCAATTTACTTCAAGGAAGTAATAACTCTAAACATTTTTTAGTTTACAATCTTTCACTGCATGATACAGCACTTAAAACAAATTAACTGTACTAGGGAATCTAAGTTAATCTGAGTTTAGTGCGAAACCACGAGCGATATATCACTTTGTTTTAGACCTAACCGCAGTTTCTAGGATTACGGCAGATAAGATGTTGGCTAAGTGAGGTCTTAATAAGGATTCCACTGTTTTATTTCAGCATTTATTTTAACCTTAATGTAATTGGACTACGTTTAATTTCTTACGGAATTCTTTGAGCAGATACTTAACTTTTTTAAGAGGCGTTTGAAAAGAATTAACTATACCTTCTTACTTTAATTAAAAGTAATTTTGAGGACTTTATTTTTTTTTTATGACTCTCGTTCATGCCAAAATTATTTTTGAGTTATTACAGTGTTGATCTAGCCAACCTTCAATACAGACATATCTCAAAAGAAACTTTTCCTATTTAGTACACAAAGCCGGTTATCAAGTAATACAACGTAAAATCAACTTTGACACAACCCATTAAAGTCCTAAATACGTTCACCATAAAATGCAATGAAAGTAATCACATATAATCCAATGGAACTTAATATCTTAAACTACTGCTAAGTATGAAAGTTTCATCCCCTTGGTTTCAGATTATCCCATGATAATGAGGAAGCAGTCCACTCTGTTTTCATTACTATAACGGTTAGTTGCCCGACGTAATGGGCTATAAACATGACCGCAAATAGAGTGGGAAGTGGGAAGAAGGCATGTTCTACAACAATCTTAGTGCATGTATATACTTACACACATATATCTATATGTGAACACGTCTACTGTGTATGGTCGCCAAAACTAATAACGGTACCGATTTTGCTGTTACAAAACTCTATAAACATGACTCAATTTGCTTTTAATTTTCTTCAATTCTGTCAAAACAAATTTAACTCTAATTTTTTGTGCATCAATACGTAATGTCTTTTTAAGCGGGGCGTGAAAAAGCATCTGATGAGGCTAAGGTGAGTGCCACCATTGTAACACTTAGTATCTGTAATGGTGACCCTCTTGCCTGAGACTTTGCCTTTAGCTTACCATCAGGCGAGGTGAAGTCAAGTTGGCTTGTTAGATATAAAAAAAAGTTTTAGTTTTTCTTCTTCGTCATCCTAGCGGTAATCCCAGTAACATCCGAAGCTTTATTAACGTCCAGACTCCAAAGTCTGGGGTCTTATTTACCAGTCTAACTGCGAATTTGGCTAAGCTTCGCTATTTTATAACTTAAGTTTTATAGGCAACTAAATAAAATGATTTTAATGACAGTTTTAAAGCAATAAGTGCAGTAACTTTTTTTAGATTTATACCGGCAAAAGTGATATCCAAGACAGGACAATATGCTCAATAACGCCTGCGGCATTAGCGCCCAATAATAACACGTCTAATAATAGCTCTATTACAATATAGGGTTCTTCGAGAAGAGCGTAAGAAGGTTTATACAGGATCAACAGCACGAGTGTGATACTCCTAGTGTTGCATACGTCCATAGGCCACGGTAACCACTTCCCAATCAGTAGTCCGTGTGCTTGTCTGTCACCCAACAGTTCTTCTAGAAATCGAGTGTCCCGTCCTGAATGTAGATTTTCACACCTTTCGCTAAATTACAGGATTACCTCTAACTTTTACATGTATTAGTCATCTCCAGACGATGAATAAGTTAATCTGCAAAAGCTATAAAGTTACACTTGGAGCATTTCCACATCAACAACTCGTGAAGTTATTTTTCTTCGCACAACTTCCACACCTCTCCAATTGCGTCGATTCGAACGATCGGCACTGACTCACTTTGTCGAAGTGTTTTTAAACATGTTGTTTGACACTTTGGAGTATGTGCATTTATTAAAATTAAGCTATAAAGTTACGGTTATCATTTATTTATTGACATAATTAACTCTGAGGCCGTTAGTACATAGGTTACACTAAAAGTTTCCGGAACTGGCCACTTACATAAACAATATTTAAAAATTTATTACAACATTTGAAAATAGAACTCTTTGGCTGTAGAATACATTTTGTTTCATCTGACTGTCTTTTGTTTTTACCTTGTGGCGCCATTTAAAAAATTGTGTGTCTGCATCAACATGGATTTAACTCGGTAAAATTTTCGTAGTATGATTTTCTACGATTTTAAGTGTAATTTGACGGCTCAACAGAGCATCGCTCGGCTTGAAACAGCTTTTGGCGATGAAGCTCCATGCAAGACGACTGTTTATAGCTGGTTTGCAGAATTCAAGCGTGGTCGTATCAATCTCAGTGACGAATCTCGCGATGGTCGGCCGTCCACCGCTGTGACCAACAAAAACATCGATGCTGTGCGCCGTATGATTGAAACAGACAGGCATGTGACCTACCATGAAATTCGCGCATCCTTAGAAATAGGCATGAGTCAAATACAATCAATCCTACACAAACATTTGGGTGTGAGAAAGCTGTGCTCGCGGTGGATCCCACATAACTTGACCGAGGATCAAAAAACGGACCGCGTCACTTGGTGCAGTGCCATGCTTACCAGATTCAACGAAGGTGCGTCAAATTTGGTGTGGGACATAGTAACAGGTGACGAAACATGGATTTATTGCTACGATCCCAAAACAAAGCAGCAATCGAGCGTATGGGTCTTTCAAGATGAGCCGAAACCAACCAAAGTGGCGCGCGTGAAAAGTGCATCTAAGCGGATGATTGCTTCTTTTTTTAATAAAACTGGACACGTGGCTACTGTTGCTTTAGAAAATCGTCGTACTGTGAATAGTGACTGGTACACGACCATTTGTTTGCCGGAAGTTATTGACGAACTCCGTAAAAATAACCGTAAACGCCGTATCATCCTGCACCACGACAATGCTAGTTCTCACACGGCCAGACAGACAAACGACTTTTTGAAGGCGAAAAATGTAGAACTCATGAGTCATCCTGCATACAGTCCCGACCTGGCACCTTGTGACTTTTATCTGTTCCCAAAAATTAAGAACCAATTACGCGGCCAACGATTTTCATCACCAGAAGAGGCTGTCGAGGAGTATGAAAAACACGTTTCAGAGGTCACCACAGAGGAGTGGCACAAAAGTTTTCAAAACTGGTTTGATCGAATGAAAAAGTGCATAGACGCCAAGGGAGATTATTTTGAAAAACAATAAATTAATTTTGTACCTTTAATAGTATTTTTTCATATTCATTCCGGAAACTTATAGTGCGCCCCACGTATCATATGTATTTTTAAAACAGCTATATTAACACTAAATATTAACACACAAGTACCGTGTTAAAAAACAACCGCGGTAGCCTAGTGGTATGTGTAGTGGACTGCTGAGACGAAGTCTCGGGTTCGATCCCAGGTTTTACCATGGCACACACCAATGACTTTTCGATGCTTTTCGAAGTTATGTGTGTATTTATCGCAGGTTTATAAGTGCCCGGTTAATGGCAAAAGGCTAAACATAAACTGGCGAAATGTGGGTGCTAGCACCTCTGCTTACCCCTTCGGGGATATAGGCGTGAGTTTATGTTACGTTATGTTATGTAATTATTTAGTAAGACATATTTTTTGGGATCCAAGTCTACTAAGTTGTTAGTGTGTACATCTGCTGAACGACAAGTGAAGCTTTGGCGCACGCTTTCCTATTGGGGCTGGAAGGTCAGAGGATAGTCGTTCTCATGAAAGTCGTTTCAAGCATATCGAAATGAAGAGCAGTAGTTTTTTTTTTTTCGTGCCGCAATCCCCGCGGATACCTCCCCACCGGAGCCGGTGGAAGAGGTTATGTCGGAATCGAACCGACTAAAACGCACGCCGCCTGTGGGTCGTTTTGGTTGCCGAAGGTGAGGTTGACAGGCATATCCCTCGCACCCCGGCTGACCCAGGGCCATCTCTCACGATCTGGCCCTCTCCTCGGGTGTGTGGGGACTACAGAGTCCCCAACTCGTCCCCGGAAAACGGGGAGGTGCGCCAGGCACGCCGCCGCTGCGGGAAGAGCAGTAGTAAGCCAACTTGAGACTACGATTTGAAACTACGTGTGTGCTACCAAAAATAACGCTACGGATGACCGTTTCTTGACAGTTGCATCCTCCCAAAAGCTTTTGCTTGTTAGTTCGCGGTCCGCATTATTCTTTTGATCGTTTAGTATTGGGTTTCACAGCTTTTATGAGAGCGGTTGTCTTCTGAGCCCAACTCCGAGAGAAAATCATGCATCAAACTTCATCCGTTGTCTTTTGCTTCTTTTTTTTTTTTTTTTACGTGCGCAAAATCCCCACGGATACCTCCCCACCGGAGCCGGTGGAGGAGGTTATGTCGGACTCGAACCGACTAAAACGCACGCCGCCTGTGGGTCGTTTTGGTTGCCGAAGGTGAGGTTGACAGGCATATCCCTCGCACCCCGGCCGACCCAGGGCCATCTCTCACGATCTGGCCCTCGTCTCGGGTGTGGGGACTACAGAGTCCCCAACTCGACCCCGGAAACGGGGAGGCGCGCTAGGCGCGCCACCGCCGCGGCCTGCTTCTGCCAGGGTAACAGGCGGTTCCACCTGTCACCCCCAGGCCGGCGCTCATGGGGGGCGGAGGTCGTTCATCGACCTCCGACGCCCGAGTTGCCTTCGTACGCGGGCAGCTTGGCTTGCGATCCTTCGTCGCTCCCGCTGCCGCTCCCGCCCCGCCTCCTCCTTCACGAGCATTACTTGCTCGCAGAAGGAGGCGCCGGCCGCCCACGCATCCGCGCAGCGGACCATCGCCGCGAGCAAGGTGGAGAGCGTGAGAACTCTCACTCCCAGGGCCGCCACAAGCTCCCGCCTCGGCGTCTCCCACGCCGGACACTCGGTGAGCGTGTGCGGACCTGAGTCCTCGCTCGCGTCGCAGTGATGGCACTCGGACGTTGGCTCTTTCTCCATCCGACGCAGATACTTGCCGAAGCATCCGTGCTCGGTGATCATCTGCGTCAGACGGTACGAGAGGCTGCCGTGTGGCCTCTCTAGCCACTCCCCCATGATGGGTCTTACCGCCGCTACTACGGCGCGCCCTGCGCCTGGTCGCCCAAGTCGTAGCTCCCATTCCGCCACCATTTCCCTGTGGAGCCGGGATCTCACGGCCCGAATTTCTTCGGGCTCGGGATCGTGACCCCGCTCCCGCGCCGCCTTTCGGAACCGGTATAGCGCCGAAAGGGATCTCGCTTCCAGGATCCATGGTGGCGATCCGGCGAGGAGACTCGCCGCGTTGAAGGATATCGTGCGGTACCCCCTTATGATGCGGCACGCCAACTTCTGCTGCGGACGCTGCAGCAGGGGCATGTGCCGATCATTCAGGGTGTCCGCCCACACGGGACACCCGTACAGGGCCATGGACCGCACGACACCCGCGTAGAGTCTCCTGCAGGAGTCCTCTGGGCCCCTCAGGTTAGGCAGTAGCCGCGCCAGAGCGTTGGCTGTGCCCACCAATTTGGGGCCTAGACTTCGGAAGTGCTTCTCGAAGTCCCACCGGCCGTCGAGCACGAGCCCCAGATATTTCATCTGGGGCTTGATGCCGATGAGAGTGCCTCCCACTGTGAGACTGGAACCAGGTGGTGGCGTGCGCCGAGGTCCATGAAAGAACATGGCCTCGGATTTATGCAGAGCCACCTCAAGGCCCAGCCGCCGGATCCGTTCCACGACTTGAGCAACCGCGGTCGTGGCCCTCAGGGTCGCTTCGCGGTATGTAGCCCCGCTCGCCGTCACTAGCGTGTCGTCCGCATAGCACGTGACGTCGGCACCGTCCGCGAGCTCACCGCGAAGCACCCAGTCGTATCCGATGTTCCACAGGAGCGGCCCAAGAACCGATCCCTGTGGAACACCGCACGACATCTCACGCCGACCGACGCCGGTCGCACTTGGGTAGATGACGGCTCTCTCCGTCAGGTACGCCCCGACTATGCGGCGGAGGTAGAGAGGCACACCGTGGTACACGAGTGCCTCCCTGATGCAACTCCAGGGCAAGGTGTTGAACGCGTTGGAGATGTCCAAGGACACCGCCAACGTCACCTCGCCCCGGGCGACTGCCTCCTCCGCCAAAGTCCTCACGCGCATGATGGCATCCACGGTGGACCGCCACCGGCGGAAGCCATATTGGGCATCCGCCAGGTCCGGCCCCCTACCAGAGAGGTGCTCGACGAGGCGCTTCGCAATAACTCTTTCAAAGAGCTTGCCCACCTCGTCGAGCAACACAATGGGCCGGTAGCCGGACGGTTCGTCCGCCGGGCGACCCTCCTTTCGGATGAGGACCAATTTCCCCGTCTTCCACATCTTCGGAAACTGGCCCTGCTCCAAGCATGCGCTGAGGAACCCTCTCAGTCGGGGTTCGAGACCGTCTTCTCCCAGAGCTAGGACCCACGCGCGGCCTGGAATGCCGTCGGGTCCCGGGGCGGTGCTCTTCTTGGCTCTAAGCCTTCGCACCGCCAGCTCCAGTTCTACCCAAGTAACCTCGGGGACTTCGTCGTCAACTACCACACTGGGCGCCATAGGCGACCGAGGTGGCGGAGTCATCTGCGGCGGAACGTGTTCCGCTCGCGCCGGGAACAGGGACTCGACCACTCCACCGAGCAGAGCTGGCTGGAGAACCCGGGTCAACGGCGGGGCCCGGGGGCGCAGCTTTCCTCTTACCATAAGGTAAGGCCGCCCCCATGGGTCCCGCTCCAGCGTCTCCATGAGCTCCTTATAAGCCGCGGCTTTCGCCCGCTTAATCTCCGCTCGGAGGGCATCTCTGGCCTCCCTGTATCCCACATGAAGCTCCGTCACTCGGGGCTCCGTATCTGCGGTTCGGCTACGCCTCCTACGGAGTCTGGTCCACCGGCGGTGCGCGATCACGCAGGCTTGCCGTAGCCTCGCGATCTCCGCAGACCACCAGTAGACCCGACGCCTCGGACTATAGGGTGGAGCCCTAGGCATACCCGCATCGCAGACACGAGTCATGGCCTCCCGGAACCACACCGCCTCATCGTCAATATCGACAGGCCCGTCCGGCGCAATGGCCCAGGCCTGTACGATGGCGGCCTCCAGGAGGACCTCCCGATTCAATCTCCCAAGCACCCAGCGTGGCTCGCGTGGGGCCGGTATGACCGGCGCATCACCCGCGGGAGGGGAGACATCAAACCGAACGTATCGGTGATCCGCCAGTGTCTCCACCCCCACAACAACACGCCAGTCCCGCACACGGTGCGACAGCGAAGCGCCTGCGAACGAAAGGTCAATAATCGAACTGCGCTCCGCGGCCACAAACGTGGCTTCGGCCCCGCGATTCTGGAGAACTAGACCGTGATTAGCGGCCCAGCTCTCCAGAGCCCTACCTCGTGGGTTCGTGTGCCGGGACCCCCAGGTCACTGACCAGGCGTTGAAGTCCCCGAGCACAAGAACCGGATGAGGGTGACAGGCGTTGACGACGTCGGTCAGTCGCTCCAGCGACCGCCGGTACTCCCCTATGCGTCGGTGTAAGCTCGGCGTGAAGTAGACAGCCACGACCGCAATCTCTCCCACACGCGCCGCTACGATGCCATGCTCCCTTGCCACGACAACAGGGGGGGGGGCACCCATAGCGGCGTTGTACACCAGTGCCGCCGACCCGTCCAGGTCGACCACCCAGGCAGGCCCAAGGGGCCGGTGAGTGTACGGATCGGCGACAGCGGCGACGTGTATGGACCACTGTGCCATGCTCTGGAGCAGAAGACCCTGAGCATCGGCACCGTGGCCCACGTTCGCCTGCAGGATGCGGAGCTGAGGATCCATTATGGAACCATCTCCGCATCCCGCCGCGAACTTTGGGTGGAGCTCCCGCCTTGCGGCTTCGGCTCCCCCCCGGTGCAGGCCTTGCTGCCAACCCTATGGTCGGCCGGTTTGCCCCCCGCTGCACACCTGAAACAGTGCAGCGGAGCTTCGCATCCACCGGCCGTATGGCCGGGTTGGCCACAGCGGAAGCAGCGGTCACCGACCGTCACCGCCGCCGTGCACTGCACCCCCACGTGGCCGACCGACAGGCACCTAAAGCACCTGGTCGGTCGAGCCTGCAGGAGCCGGACCTGCACCCGCACCACGCCTCCAACGGCGAGGAACCCCCGGTCGGCAGCCTTTTTGGCTGCTGCGATGGGGCAGCCGACAACTGCCGCCCCCAGTCCACGGCGGCCGAAGCGGATTGCTCCGACCTTCACCGCCTCTAGGGGGCAGCCCCCGGCCTCCGCCACGGTGAGGCGGATTTGCTCCGCCGTGATGGAGTCGTCCAGGTCCGAAATGCGCATTTCTGCGCATTTGTTGGGCCTGGACACCCGGACGTCGGCTGCGTCTAGCGTGTCCCGAAGCCTAGCCGCTAGGGCATCGGCCTGGGGACCGCTTGAAGCGCCGGGGATCTCCAGTAGCCGAGCACCCGTCCGAGTGGGTTTCACCCGGATGGGGCCCGACATGTCGAGAGCCCTCATGTCAACGCAGGCTCTCGCCTGCGTGACAATCTGGGCGTACTGCACGCCCCTCTCCGCTGCTTCCGCCGTCATCGTTAGCACGACGGCGGTTGAGCGGGGGACGCGCAGCCTCCCCGGCACTCCCCTCGCAGCAGCCTCAGCCTTCTTGGCATTTTTGGCTGCCTTCCTCTTGGCCTTGCGCCGCTTCTTGGAGGCTCCGGCCACCTCCCAGCCTCCCTCCGGCGGGGAACTTGTGGAGGCAATCCCCACCGGGGTCCGGGCCGGCGCTGGGGCTGAGGCTAGGGCCGGGGACTTCTTCCCCTTGCCTTTCCCCTTCCCCTTGCCCTTGGCCCGGGCACCCTGGGAGCTCCCAGCTCCCACGTCGAGAGCGACAGTGGCTCGAGTGACCGGAGTGGCAGGAGCGGCAGGCGCAGCGGACGGGCTGCGGGCCGACTCCTGCAGGGCCCCTGCGACCGCCGGACTGGTGGGACCTCTTCTAACCGCTCCGGCATACCCCATCAGCGGCGCCAAGGGCGGGCGGCGGCTGGAGTCCATGACCGCCTCCATGAACCTCCGGGTGCGCTCCTCCTGCGTCACCTGCCACCTCCGCTGCTCAGCCAGCGCCGCCTCCTGCCGCTTTTCCATGGCGGCCATTGCCGCCATGCATGCCGCCAGTGGATCCGCGGGCCTAGCCGGCTGCAGCACCGGCGACTCCAGCCGAGCGGGTTGCGCCAGTGACACCGGCCGCACCGGTGTCTCCGGCCGCACCGGTGTCTCCGGCCGCACCGGTCGCACCGGCGGCCTTGACCGCACCGGTGTCTCCGGCCGTACCGGTGCCTCCGACCGCACCGGTGACCTCGACCGCACCGGTGACAGCTGCGGCGCCGACGGCGCCGACGGCACCGGCCGCTCCGGCTGCACCGCTAGTCGCCGCCGCGCCGACCGCGTCACGCGCTCCGCGGGCAGCCCGGCGACGACCTGACGGAGGTTCGCCACTTCGGCCGCCATCCTGTCCATCTTCTTGCGGTGCTCAGCCGCTGTACGCTCCACGCTGTTGAGGAGCTCAACTTGCCTCCTGCCAAGTTGAGCTCGCTCGTTCCGGGACTCGGCCAGCTCCGCCTTGAGCAGCTCAAACTGCTCAACGAGGCGCGTCGCAGCCAGCCGGACCCGGTCCTCCTCCGGCGTTAGAGGTCCAGAGCGAGCCCCAGCCAGTCTCTCCAGGGCCTCCATCACGTCCCTGGACGTGGAGCCGTCGGTACGAAGCGCCTGCGCCGCCGAGACGGAGGGACTCGGCGGCGCCCTCACATCTTCCCCGGCTGAGGCCCGTGAGGGGGCGACTTTAGTGCTCCCGCCCTGCAGTTTTCGGCGGCTCACCGCAAACTGTTTGGGTGGGGGGGGGCGCATCGTCTCGTCTCCATCATGACTGCTCGCCGACGACGAGTCAGTCAGGGTGAGCTCGAGATCCGAGTCAGTTTTTGGTGCCGGAATCATCTTCTTCTTCCGGTTTCGTTTTCGCCGTGGTGCAGATTTCCGGGTCTGCAGACCCACCGGGCTGTTCGCCCTGCTCCTCTCAGTGGCAGTGTCGAAGTCCTCCGACACCGTCCCTGCTTGGGACGCGACCTCCGCGTCGTGGTGCTGCGCGACCTCCGCGCAGACTGTTTCGCTTGGTGTTGGTTGTTTTGGTTTTAAAGTTTCAGTATCCATATCCATGTCTTTTGCTTCTAGAATTAAACACCCATAACAACAAACAACATAAAATTAGTCCACCATATCATTAACATATCCCGTGATTCACGGGGATTTGTATACTAATCCACAACATTAAGTCCCGTATCCCCATAATTCGTAAATAGTTTCATTATGATGTCGCGCCATAGACCAAAGCGTAGAAAACACCATAGCGTACTAATGGTCAATAAACGGGATCCAATGGTGAGCGTGGAGCGAGCCCCGGGAATTGCACTCGTTGATCCCACCTCTAATCCCGGGGCCGGGAACGCCGCAGTTAAGACGGGTAATGCGTACACCAGAATTATTGCTGTTTTGATGTAGCTGTAGCTTGCTCGTGGTCAGGTGCTTACTGTTAGGCAAACTATTAAGCTACCTAGGAGCGGTTGCTATTTGGATGGGTGACCATTGTATGGGCCATTTATTTAATTATTAATTTGACTGTACAGAATTTGGAAAATAATGTATTTTTTTCTTTTTAGGTATCGCCAAGTACAATCACTCAGCCTGCTTTATACGTCTTCTTAAAAGGTTAGTGAACATTTTTGAATATAATTATTTTCTTTATATCGAATCATTTAATCCATCCCTTATATAAAAATCAAGTACATAGAACAAAGGGTAAGTACCTAACCTGTACTAATCAAACCGCTCCAGGTGCAAAAGTGCTCAGTGTGCTCACGTATAAAACAATTATGAAAGTAGACGAAGCAAAAGATATAGATGTACCAGGAACATAGCAAGCGTAAACATGTGGTCTCTGCCTACCCTCTTTGAGCTAAAGGCATGCCTGCATGTAGTTATGTAGGTATGACATGAATGTAGTAAAGTAGAAAGATAGCTTAGTTGGGATTTACATACTTTTCTCAACTTCAACAACGAAAGTTTCAAAAACCGGTCTCGCACCGGCGAAGCTAAAGTAGGGTTATGATTTTGACAGGCTATGTATGTATGTAATATAGGTTCATCTGTTCCCTCTTAGCTCCTCAAACATTGATTAGAACTGAACAAATGAGGTATCGTTAGAAGCGTATTAGTCGTCCGCTGATTATAGGCTATATAAAGTATTATTGAATCTATTATGGTGCTCTCCAGCAGTCATAAAGTACTGTGTTAAAAAATAAATTTGAGATAAATATGTCGTGATTGGTATCAACTGAAAGGGCTTAATTAGCACATTTCAAATATGTATAAATTATACATACTGCTTGCCCTAAAATAATGTAAATAAAAAAATAAGTTTAAAACTAAAACCTGACTACTGACAACTTCTGTGGCTTAGCTATTTAGTGAACGCGACCTGCTACGCAGGAGGCGCGGGATCAATTCCCGCTCAGTGCAAATATTTTAATTTGCATTGCTCTGGGTGTTTCAATGTATAATATGTAAGTATGTACTAAAAAGTATCTATGTATATTTATCCGCATTTTGGAGTCCACTACACAAGCTAGTTAAGCTATGCTTACCATGGGTCTAGATGGCGTTGTGTAGAATGTTGTAGAATAATTATTCGTATTATTATTATTTAGTAGTAAGTAATAATCAAGTAATAACTCGTGGTTGTATGCCACTTACTCCAACAAAACAGTACATTCTAGGGAAAAGTGGCATACGGCTACGGCATATTACCAACGAAAGTTTCAAATACAGGCCTCACACCATATTTTGTTTACTTTTTAGAACTTCAGCTTAGTGCAAGATATTAGTAGGAAGTATGTGAGGTTCCTTCATAATGTGGGCTTCATTTGTCACGCGGCATGTGCCAAGTGTTAATAACCTGCCTCTGTGGCCGACTGCCAGGTTTCAGGTTTTTGGTTGCAAGCCGCATGTTACGAAATTCAAGCGGGTTTACATATTATTTATTGGCAGTACAGATTACGTGTTTCCTTCTTCCAACAATGAAAAAGGTCAAGCTGAGTGTCACCATTGTAAAATGGTACTTGTATGTAAAAGGCCACATTGAGCGATTCTTCTAAAAACTACTTAATTAATTTCCAGTAGATGTAATAGATTCCTAAAAAAATTGTAAAATGCTCACTAATATAAGCCGAATCACGATAATTCATGTACTAAGCAGATCCTTATTTCGTATTAATATCGCTGCAAGACAAAATATTATCCTAATATGATTACAACAAAGTGACCTTTTTAGACCTGCAGATCATCAAAGGACCCGGGATTGTTGGAAGAAGGAAACATCCTTCTTCCAACAATCCCGGGTCCTTTGACCGGCGTGAAAAAGATCAAGTTGATTGTTACCAACCAGTCTGGCCAGCGCGCAGCGTGGGAAAAGTAGGCGAAAGCCTCCCAACATTGGGAGAGGCCTATTCCAGCAGTGGACTGCGATGGACTAATTGATTGACGTGTTTGTAATGATGACCCTCTTTCCTAAGACTTTACCTTCAGCTTACCATCAGGCGAGATAAAGTTTATTTAACGTGTCCTATATAAAAAAGCTAAAACACTATATGCACTAAAATGGTAATAAAGCCTTCCAGATATGTCGAAGGACCGATAGCCGTTAGAGCAAATAAGTTCTAAAGTGGAGACCACGAGGAGGCAAACGGAAGGTCCCTTTAGACAGATGGATTGAAAATCTGAAAAGGTGATTAGGATTGGTTGGATGGAGAAAGTGGAGCACTGATCGCAAAAACGAATCATCTTTTGGAGAGGCCCATGACCAGCAGTGGACTACGAGACCTAATTTTCTTATTCAATTAATCAACCAATTAGCTCATGGCAATCCACTGCTGGACATAGGCCTTTCCCAGTGTTAGGAGACTTTTCTTATTAAAATTATTCTAAATGTGACTTTTTCTTGTCTTTCGAACTTATTCCAGTTACCATTAATTTCCAGTAGATTTTTATAATTAGTTTTGTATTGTTTTCTTCTATGACTTGGACCGAATCATAAATGCAACGTAAGCGACGAGTGCCCTATTTCGCTAGCCCAACAAATATCCCGGTGCCGTGGTAGCATCTAATTGCTATAAGATTTTGATTAACTCACCTCCCTATTAAACTCACGTCCCCAAATTATTAAAGCAAGGTTCATTTGAACGGAATAGTTTGGATCCATATTAAATAGTGTTCTTAGTAGAAAAGGGACATGGCTGTTCTTCATTAGACAGTAAATACAAAGTGCAAACCGGTCGTTCGTCGACTTCGGATGCTTTCAAATCATTAATTCACGAATTGCGGACAATGCGGAACGGGAAGGACCTATGTCTCCTCTGGCCCCGCTCCCCCGCATTCTTCTTGAGCATCATTTCCTCGCAGAAGACGAAGACGGTAGACCGCACACTCGCTCTCTGCAGCATCACTGTGAGTAACATTCTGAGTGAAAGGGTGACTTCACCTCGCCTGATAGTAAGCTGAAGACAAAATCTTAGGAAAGAGGATCACTACTGCAGACACGAACAATGATGGTTGTAGGTAGCGTGCGAACAATATTTATTGAATGAATCCAAAGACAACATCCAATAAAAAATTACAGAAATGAATATTTCAACATCAATAAAAACATCTACACCTTTGTTTGTATGTAGGCCTGATTCTTTTATTACCTTACGCCTTAAGAAAAAAAAACTTTATTTTTACAATAACGTTAAACATAAACAAGATAATTCGTGGATTCTCGCGAACAGCCGAGATTTATGTACGCACACATATCAGGGGATCTCAATTTGTTTTGTTCTCGGCCGCGAGATAAGGCGTTTCAAGTTGAACTATCCCACTGAGGGCCGATTTGGTTATTTGTTAGCGTTTTAGACCGGAGCTTTTGGGCGTTTTTTTTTTTTTTTTTTTATATATAGGACACGTCAATTGGACTTCGCCTTGCCTGATGGTAAGCTGAAGGCAAAGTCCCAGAAAAGAGGGTCACCATTACTTACACTTACCGTGTGACAATGGTGACACTCAGCTTGACGGCCTTATCATATGCTTTTTCACGCCTCGCTTAAAGGACCCGGGACTGTAGGAAGAAGGAAACACGTGAGCTGGTAATGAATTCCAGGCCTTAATGGTGCGACAGAGGAAAGAGTCTCCGAACCGCTTGGTTCTTGATCGGATGTTTTGCACCGTGTGCGGATGACATCTAAGACCTGCACGCGTTGTCCTGTGTAGGAAAGGAGAGGGTGGGACTAATTGGAAGAGCTCATCAGAACACTCCCCATGGTACAGACGGTAAAATACAGCCATGGACGCAACATCTCTACGCAGCTGTAAAGGTTCTAGGGTGTTCGTGATCTCGGGATTCCCAATGATGCGGACCGCACGTCGCTGCAACCTGTCGAGAGCATCTAGTAAGTACTTTGCTGAACCATCCCAGAGATGCGAGCAGTACTCCACACAGGAGCGAATTTGTGTCTTGTATAGAAGACACCGCTGCTCCGGCGTGAAAAATCGTCTCACTCTGTTCAGGACTCCGAGTTTTCGTGAGGCTGTTTTGATTATGCTTTCGATGTAGTTTTTGTTATTCAGGTTGCAGCGAACATCCATACCTAGGATATTGAGATTGTCCTGCAGTGGCAGTGGCGTGCTCTGAAGAGTGGGGAGGGGAAGGAAAGAAGATACTTTTGCGGTAAACGCACATGCCTGCGTCTTCTTGGCATTGAACTCAACCAGGTTCTCAGAGCCCCATTGAGAAATGTGATTCAGGATCCCGTCAAGCTCAGTGACAAGAAGCTGCCTTTTCTCTGCGATATCTGACTGCTTGGCCGCAGGATGTCCATGATAACTCCCATGTAATGTGCTATCGTCTGCATAACAATGAACATTGCCGGTAGACAGCATGTCGTTGATATGCAGAAGAAAGAGAGTGGGTGATAAGACGGACCCCTGGGGCACGCCAGCATTAACGTGCAGAAACTCCGAAGCTCGTCCGTCACAAAGGACGCGAATACGGCGCCCCTGCAGGAAGCTAGCAACCCAGTTGCACAGCCTAGAAGGCAGACCAAAGGCAGGTAGCTTGGAAAGAAGCGATTTGTGCCAGACTCTATCGAAAGCTTTGGCGATGTCAAGACTAATTGCCAGTGACTCGCCGTGCTTGTCCATAGCCTCACCCCAAAGATGGGTAACGTATGCTAGAAGATCACCCGTTGACCGTTTCGGTCTGAAGCCATATTGCCGGTCATAAATTAAGGAGTGATCCTCTAGGTGCCGCATGAGCTGTTTGTTAATTATGTGCTCGAACACTTTGCACAGCACTGAGGTGACGGCTATGGGTCGATAGTTGGCTGGCTCCGAGCGATCCCCCTTCTTGGGAATCGGCTGAACATTCGCCTTTTTCCAAGGCAAAGGCACTGTACCCGAACTGTAGGATACTTTAGGACATATATCTTGGACCCAAGTGCTTTATACGCGCAGTTTTTTGAAAATAACACGGGGTGCTATGGTGGTGAAAGAGCTCAAATTCACCAAGCAGAACTACTTTTGTCTCACGACTTTGGTTCATGAATATATTCGGAGATACAGTGTATATAAAGACACGTAGATTTGGATTATATTATATTATCTATAGTTTGGAAGAAAACTCGGGAATGGAAACATTGAAACAACAGAAATATTATAGAGAATATAATTTGGTCAAAGTGGCCACAATATGGTGTTTAAAGAAGTGTACTAGAATGTTTCTACTGGGTCGGTAAAACGAGTATGAACTCCCAGATGTTGCAAGTCCATAAGCCAAGGTAATCACTTTTCAATAGGTGAGCCGTGTGCTTCTCTGCCGCTGGTACAACAAAAATGGAACTTAGTCGAAAGGAAGTTTTTAAATCATATTTTTATCTTATATACATACAACCGGGCTCAGTAGGTGTTTGGCAATAAATTACACCCACATATTTTAGTAAAATAATTTTGTTAATAAGATACAAAAACACTCTTAGAAATTATAATTTTATAATAATATTCCCAAGCAATTTTAGAATATGATGCAAACAAAAATATTTTTTAACTTAACTCATTGCATAATTAAATAATTTGAAAACCCAAACATAAATACACAACATAAGAGAGTATCTCTATAATTAAATTATAAAAAATATTGTACCTCCTTCTAATTAAAATATTTAATGAGTCTGTCTACCCAAGTGACTTGTCTCAACATTACTTTATAGTGTGCTTCATCTATACATAACTATATCTAAGTGTGGCCGTCATGCGCCCGCGCATCTCCACAGATGACACAAAACAAACAAACATCAAATAATTCAACGTGACGTATAATTTAATGCATACGATACTTGACGCCACGAGTCATTACACGCAATATTCAAGTTTCTTTCACTCGTAATTACTGAATAAATTAGATATTTAAAGTATTTTGTATCTTAACTTTATTTACATATGTCTCGAATTAAAATAACGTCAATTATGTAAGTTACAACGTTTTGGTTTTACACTACACAGAAGCGTCATCTGTCGAGATCAATAAACGTTTCAATTCGAACGTTCCTTTTTTAAATGCAGATGACGATGGAGTTATGTGATGTGCGCACGCGACGCTCACTTAAAAACTTGTTTCGTCTCGCCTCGGCAGGGTGGTGATGTATACCTGCGACTAATGTTCAGAAAGACTTATAAGGTCTAATTATAGTCGGCCAATGTTGAAGAAAGTAAAGTTAAGTGCAAACTGTAATCTCGGTTTCGCACGCCTGTAATTTGATATCCAGTTCTTCTTCGTTTATGTAGGTAGGCATCATGCTTGGAGAGAAAAATATACTAAACTCAGTTGAGGGACAAACGTAAGATTACAATGGCAACACTAGAAATAAAGTTCTATTACGGTGTCATCATTTACAATGTCGAAACGTGGATCCTGATAAACTTATATGGGAAGCAAACTATTCTTATTTTGAGATTATGACATAAAATTATTATCAACAAATCTCGCAAAAAAAAGAAAACTGAAGAGTACGAATGCCTCATCTGACGATAGACCAAGTTAAAAACTTGAAGCGCTAAACGAAAGGTGAGGATACTCGCGCGCGCTAGCGAGTTTGTCGCTAGCGAGTTGATAAATAACCCCTCTCCACCTGACAAAAAACATGATCAGTAAACTAAAATCTTACTTACGTTAGTATGATTTCACCTTACCTGATGATACGTTGAACATAAAGGACAACACGTGCAGGCCTTAGATGTCACCCTCACACTGTGCAGAATATACGAGCAAGAACCAAGCGATTCAGAGACTCTTTTCTTTGCCGCACCACCAAGACCTGGAATTCATTACCAGCACACGTGTTTCCTTCTTCCTACAGTCCCGGGGCCTTTAAGCGAGGCGTGAAAAAGCATCTGATGAGGCCGCCAAGCTGAGTGCCACCATTGTAACACTTAGTGTCTGTAATGGTGACCCTGTTTCCTGAGACTTTGCCTTTAGCTTACCATCAGGAGAGGTGAAGTCAACTTGCCGTGTCCTGTATATAAAAAAAAAGTCTTACGAAAGAGAGTCACTATTACTACCCGGTAGAAAACGGTCTATACTGCTGGATAACGACGCCATATTGAATTAAGTAAGTAAGGGGCGTGAAACAGTATCTATCAAAGCCGTCAAGGTAGGGACCACCATTTTAAGTTCTATAGTATCCGAAGTGGTGGTCCCTATCTTTTGAACCACACCTCAACTTTTTACCATCTAGTGGGTACAAAGTCAATTGACAGAAATATAAAAAGTATCCAGTGTTACATTTTTTTATTTTTATTTTATTGTACCACTTAGGTGGCAGACAGGCGCAAAGCCCACCTGATGGAAAGCGGTTACCGTGGCCTATGGACGTGTGTAACACCAGAGAAGCCACACACACGCTGCCGACCTTGTAAGCACAGAGTTTCTGTGCCGTTAGTGTAGAGGACAAAGCAGGACAAGCCTTTAGTCAACCCACTGACAGCACAAACTCTCCAATGAGCTCTGGCTGCCATACATTTTTTTGCCTATGGCCCACTCTCCTACATTATTCTGCCCTGGATTACTTCTATACTCAAAATTCACTCTTAAACCAGTCACATCGCTTGAAGTTTCAGAACAAAATAGTTACTTTAATTTTCGGCCATACTCCAGCGAAGTGTACTAAGAATCGTGATAAAGCCTTTTAATGTCGCTAACCTCATTTTCCTGGACGTCAAGTGCCATTAAAAGTTTAACCAGCCTAGGATAGTCTAAAGACTTTTGTCGCCATTATGGTTGGATTTATAGATCCTATAACTATACTGTAGTCAGTTTATTACTATCAGAGTTCCCATTACAAACTTATGAAGTATTTGCGGGTTTGAAAATAGATTATAGGTATATATAATCCTATAATCTATTTATGTCGATTCTGTTAAAGCAAAACCATCATATTTTTAATTTTTTTTACGTGTGTATAATCTCCACGGACGCCCCCCACCACCGAAGACGGTGGGAGTGTGCCGCCTCTGCGGCCTGCTTCTGTCAGGGTGATAGGCGGTTCCACTCCTAAAGCCACTGTCAAACCACGGACACTGCAAGTAAATCCTTTTAATAATAGACTTTAAAGCAATGTTGTTAGAGTCCATAATTAAAAGACTTTTTGCAGATTGTATGAAAAAGATTAATGATATTTTTACGTGCGCAAAATTCCCACGGATACCCCCCCACCGGAGCCGGTGGAAGAGGTTCGTGTGTCGGACTCGAACCGACTAAAGCGCACGCCGCCTGTGGGTTGCTTTGGTTGCCGAAGGTGAGGTTGACAGGCATATCCCCCGCATCCCGGCCGACCCAGGGCCATCTCTCACGATCTGGCCCTCTCCTCGGGTGTGGGGACTACAGAGTCCCCAACTCGTCCACGGAAACTGGGAGGCGCGCGAGGCGCACCACCGCCGCGGCCATTTAATTTAATTTTGGACTTTTCTATACAAGAAATAAAGTTTATTATGTAATGTCACTTTTTGCAGTTTATGTGGCATGCCAGTGGTTTTGCTTTAGTAGAATTGAGGGCCTGTTCTCTATCCAACAGTAAACATGCAATTCATGACGAAGTACCCGCTTGGCTCGCCTCCTATAACGTGTGACCGAAATTTATAGCTAACGAAATGTGGGTGTTAATGATGTGTTGCAGAGGTGTTTCTGCCTACCCCTTTAGGGACTCATGTATATGCTGTATGGTATCCGGCAGAGTAGAATTCGGACCACCCCATCTCTTTCCATGCGGTGTCGTACAAGGTGACTAAGGGATAGAGCTGTTTAACATCAGACAGTTATATATAGCCCAGACTCAGCCTCAGATGCATGGCTCGAGTCAATACATAGAAGAAAGAAAGAAAGAAAATACACTTTTTTGCAAAACACAACTAGAATTAAGACATTAACACATTAGAATAAAGACAGAATTAAAAAATAAAATAAAAATAAAAGACAAAAAACATAAAACTCAAAGACCTCATACCCGCCACAATTAGTTATCTATGGTTGCGTAATGTCACGCCTTGATACCCGGAGGGTTAAGCAGAGGTGAATTCGCGCCCACATTTCACCAATCATTGTTTGACATGATGCCCACAGCAACATTCTATCATCGCACCGCTCGTCGTAGGCAGGGAGTTCATCCCCACACATTGCAACTGGAGACGGTACGCACTGTGCGGTACGAAAGAAACTTCATCCACGCACACTCAAGTTGTGGAATGAACTCCCTGCTGCGGTCTTCCCATGCGCCTACAATATGGGGTTCTTCAAAAGGGGCATTAGGAGGTTTCTGTATGGCCAAGACAATCTTACGTGCAAGAAGGCGTATTCCACACTACAAAATACTGAGGCCTCCCTCGTGTTGTGTTCCCGGCGGTGAGTAGTCAGAGCTCACTGGAGAGTTTTTACACTGTCAGTAAAAAGACCAAAAGCTTGTCCTGTTTTGTCTTTTACACTGACGGCACAGAAACTCTTATGCTAACAAGGTTGACAGCGCGAGTGTGACGACTCTGGTGTTGCACGAGTCCATAGGCCACGGTAACCACTTCCCATCAGGTGGGCCGTGTGCTGGTCTGCCATCTTAGTGGTATAAAAAAAAATCGGTTCCACGTTATAAGGGGTGAGCCTATTGCTGTCTTCCGGGCACTGTTGTTGACTCGAGCCATGCATCTGAGACTGAGTCACGGCTGTATATATCTGTCTGATGTTAAACAGCCCTATCCCTTAGTCGCATTGTACGACACCGCATGGGAAGAGATAGGTTGGTCCAAATTCTACTCTGCCAGGAACCACTTTGAGGTCCAGAATTCACTTTTTTTATTGCTACTGGGTACGTTGGTACTTGCAAGAGTGACTAAATTTGACTTTTACGGGAGCGATTGCTTTCTGATCCCCCAACCCTGAAAGGGAAGCCTGTACTATTTCTCAACAGATTTGTTTTTATATCACTTTGTTGGCAGACAAGCACACGGTCTACCTGATGGCAAGTGGTTACCGTGGCCTAGGGACGTGTGCAACACCAAGGGAATCACACTCGCGCTGCCAACCCTGTTAGCATAAGAGTTTATGTGCCGTCAGTGTAAAAGACAAAGCAGGATAAGCTTTTGGTCTTTTTACTGACAGTACAAAAACTCACCAGTGAGCTCTGGCTACCCTACTCACCGCCGGGAACTCAACACGAGAGAGGCCGCGGTATTTTGTAGTGTGTAATACGCCCTCTTGCACGTAAGATTATCTTGGCCATATAGGAGCCCTGTACACCCATTTCTCACCATAAACACTGTAATGTAATAGTACACGGTATATATATATAAAACCATAGATATAAAACATAACAACTCAAGCGGTTCTACATACTCCGGGCCCTTAAGCCCGAGTCGTTAAACAATTACACTTAGTTTGGGGAACAGCCGAGAGAGGGCACCACCGTTGACCTTTTATTTACGATATTACCCGGTATGTGAATGTACTGTGTTCCGAGCCGGGTTTATACGGCAGTTAAGTGGAAGGCTCTCATGTTATCCTGGGAGGTAGGGAGGTAAATTGTAATAGTTATATGAGATTATGTTGTAGGTACCTACATTTAACGTTGGTCTAAGTGCAATTTTAATAAGCTTAATACAGGCAATTAAAACTAAAAGCCGACTACTGAAAAAATCACACTCTAAAAAATATTAAACAAGAAAATATCAAGAATAGCCGTGGTCGTATGCCACTTTTCCCTAGAAATGTTTTGTTGGACTTAGTGGCACTGCGGCATACAAATTTTCTGTTCTTATAGGGTCGGTAGCAAAGATGTAACTCCCCTGTTGTTGCACACGTTCATAGGTCACGTTAACCACTTTCCATCAAGTGGGTGTGCTTGTCTGCCACCTAAGTTGTATAAAAAATAGAACTTTTCAATTGAAAAGAGGACTTTGGACATCCCTGGACATCAAGGTGTAAATTTAGATACAATTGTAATTGATACACAGACGAAGAACAAAGCTTGATAAAAAAAATATTCGGAAATGGTTAACAAATACTAACCGATTTGTGTTCACCGACAGCCTTGTCTTTAATATATTTTTTTATCACTTAGGTGGCAGACAAGCACACGGCTTCCTGATAGAAAGTGGTTACCGTCGCCTATGGACGTTTGTAACTCCAGAAGAGTCACAGTCGCGCTGCCATCACTGTAAGTACAGAGTTTCTGTGCCGTCAGTGTAGAAGATAAAGCAGGACAAGCCTTTAGTCTTACCATTGACAGCACAAATTCTCCAGTGAGCTCTGGTTACCCAACTCACCGCTGGTAACACAACACGAAGTTATTATAGCCGTGGTATTCTGTAGGGTGGAGGTACTTCCTCAGTCGGACTGCTCAATTGCCGTGTCCTAAAAATTAGCGATCGTTCGGTTTTCGTCATCAATGGTGGTCAAAATGCTCCACTCGATTTTCATACCAATTAATGCAACAAGCACTGTCTATAAGTTAGACAGTGCTTGTTGCCACCACACCTAAATCTATGTAATAAACTATCCCATTACATTAAAAATTATGAATGAAATCGTTTTTTAATCCACTTTTTCCTTCGAGTAAAATCATTCCGCAGTACTACCACGCAGACCTTATCACGTACGGCGTGACGCGTCCCCTATTGTCTTCTCTCCCATTGTGCTGAGCAGACGAGACGTGCATGGCTCTGCACAGGTATGCCCGCTTTTATAAGGTAAATGAGGATTCTGGAAGTGGGATTACTGTAAAAGTTGGCTGAAGTATTTGGAAGAATAAGTGCTGTAGCTGATTAAGTAGCAAAGGTAATGTTATGAGGATTAAGGACAATTTGAATAATATGATAATTTTGTTTGATTTTAATTCATTGCGACTTTTCAATGAAGCCGTTCATCCGTATCGAAGTTTAATAAAACAATACAACTAAAACAAATAAAACTTCGGTAAGGATAACAAGGCACTATTAAGAAGCCGCAATGAATAAAACCATAAACAAAATTATCATATCCACTTCATTTCACGGTACATTTCGCGTCTGCAGTTGGCGTATGTGGTCGCCTTCAGAATTATTCCTTTACTCTAAATTGATGATAATCTTTTTAATTGTTTCTATTACTTAATTTCAGTAGATTACTCTCGTTTCACTCTAAGAAGTTTGTCTGTTGGCTAGAGAGGCCACACGGCAGCCTCTCGTACCGTCTGACGCAGATGATCACCGAGTACGGATGCTTCGGAAAGTATCTGCGTCGGATGGAGAAAGAGCCAACGTCCGAGTGCCATCACTGCGACGCAAGGGAGGACTCGGGGCCGCACACGCTCACCGAGTGTTCGGCGTGGGAGACGCCGAGGCGGGAGCTTGTGGCGGCCTTGGGAGTGAGGGTTCTCACGCTCTCCACTTTGCTCGCGGCGATGGTCCACTGCGCGGATGCGTGGGCGGCTGGCGCCTCCTTCTGCGAGCAAGTAGTTTCCCGTTTCCGGGGATGAGTTGGAGACTCTGTAGTCCCCACACCCGAGAAGAGGGCCAGATCGTGAGAAATGGCCCTGGGTCGCCCGATGTGCGAGGGATATGCCTGTCAACCTCACCTTCGGCAACCAAAACGACACACAGGCGGCGTGCGTTTTAGTCGGTTCGAGTCCGACATAACCTCTCTCACCGGTTACGGTGGAGAGGTATCCGTGGGGATTATGCGCACGTGAAAAAAAAAGAGGTTTGTTTGTAGGTGAATTTCTTTCCAGGACGTATCCAGGTAACTTAGTTGGGCGGAGTATTCTCTATAGAATGGGACTTGTTACAGGTTCAAGTCCAGTCCTCAATGACAAAATTCCTCGATTTAAACTTTTGGGTACAAATAAGCGTTATTATTATTATTTGAAAATAATCCATTTCGAAGGTAAATTACGTATCTACAGTTTTGATAATGTACGTACTGACATACACGATATACATGACATAAGCTCTACTCCTTTAAGGTGTAATAAAATAATAACCTTCAACCTTCCTCGATAAACCAGCTATTTAACACAAAAATATGTTTTTTAATCAATCAAGTAGTTCTAGAGATTATCGCGTTCAACAAAACAAACTCTTCGACATTATAATGTTAGTAAAAATAATTAAGTTTATTTACCAATTTGAACTTTTCAGCTACAATTTTCACTGAAAGAAGTAACTGATACAAAAGATAAATATCATAAGGACTCTTGCTATTTCAATGGGAAGTCTTAGAAATGCTCGGCTAAACATAATTGAATACAAATGAATGGAAAACCGAAAATAAACAAATAACTTAATGGCGTGAGAGATAAACGTGATAATAACAAGTCTGTATTTTTTTAAGAGAGCATTTTGTATTTTTAGCATCTGTTATACGGCGTAGTGGTAAAACATTCGACTGCAATGTTTAGGTACGATGCCTACTCAATGCAAATTATGTAGTTTTATGTATACATAACTTAGACTATTTATACTGTGGATAGATGGCACTTGGTGGAATTTGTTATTACACATATTGAGAATTCACTTGTACTTTTCCACATTACTTTTAATTTTTATTAGACCTGACCGGTTTCGCCTTATAGCATCCTCAAAGGTTTACAATCATTGTAAAGCTTAATATTAAAAGTAATGTGAATAAGTACAAGTGAGTTATATAGTTATTCTTTATGTAAGTGCATACGTAATTTGTATGTACTTACATAAAGAAATGGCTAAATTCTACAATCCTCATTACAAGAAATTCTTTGTTAGGTATATAATGTTGTCTTGTTTGTTTGCAAACAACAGTCCACTGTTGTTTGCCAAACAACTTGATATTTCTTTTGTGCAGGTAATTTTAGCTCTCTCATAAATCAAATATATAGCAGCACACAGCTACTTCAATTCTCCTTATATTTGTCGCACCATTAGGGCCTGGAATTCATTACCAGCTCACGTGTTTCCTTCTTTCTACAGTCCCGGGTCCTTTAAGCGGGTCGTGAAAAAGCACATGATGATGCCGTCAAAAGAGGCTCACCATTACTTACATTTACCACAAGACAATGGTGACATTGTCTCGTGGTAAATGTAAGTAATGGTGACCCTCTTTTCTGAGACTTTGCCTTCAGCTTACCATCAGGCAAGGTGAAGTCTAATTGACGTGTCCTATATAAAAAAATACTGAAAGGAAGATTATTAAAACCTAAAAAATCTAACTACTCGATATAGGTTGCGAAAAAAGTTTATTTCGCAACCTATGTCGACTATTCACCACCGGACAGACCGTAAACTTGTTTGCTACTTTAGTAATAAAATAAAAACCAAAAAATCTCCATCTCAAGTTCACTAAGAGCGGCCATCATGCAATCACTTTGATCAACGACACCAGATAATTAGTGATCATCGTGAAAGATGTCGGACTCGAGATAATGATCGTGGCAATCTTCTTATGACCATTTGTATACGTCCGAATTATTGTGTATTAAGATGGGGCGAGGATCCAGAGAACTACAAAATCGAAATTAATAAAAAAATATCAATCGAACTGAAAACCTCCTCTGTGAAGTCGGTTAAAAACCAATTCTCACACATAAATGATAATTAAGCTAATTATTATAATCAATAAATAGAAATTGATCTATTTTTGATTTTTCATACATGCATATAATCATATCTTTATCCCTGGAGGGTTAAGCAGAGGTAACACCTACTGTGATGACGTTAGGGTAACCTCAAAAGTCACAACACAGCGTAGTGGGCCACAATATTGCTAATTGTATATTGTTACATACATAAATATAATCATACATATAATCACACCTTTGTCCCCGGAGGGTTAAGCAGAGGTGAAGGTAACACCCACATTTCACTTATCAGTGAATAATTCGGTCCCACGTAATAGGGTTTGGATTGGATTGCCGTCTTCCGGGCACTATTATTGTTGACTCAAGCCATGCATCTGAAGCTGAATCTGGACTTTTTATATCTGTCTCATGTTAAACAGACCTATCCCTTAGTCGTCTTGAACGATACCGCATGGGAAAAGACGGGGTGATCCAAATTCGACTCTTTATTTTCACGAATTTCGATTTTTTTATCGAAATTAGTGTTACCTACAATTGATTGCTTTTCAATATGGTCACTGGGCATATAAAATATTTATGGTGATTGTCTCATACTATGAAAAGCAAAATAATATTCATAATTATACAACGGTTTGGAACTTTTTGCTATTAAATCATGGAACTTACTAATTCTGCCGACGTTTCGGATGCGTTGCAGCACCCATGGTCACGACTTGACTGCGCTTGAATAGTATATAGAATAGTAAGTCCCGCACCGTTGTATAATTATGAATTTACACCACGATAGTTTAAAAATAAAATATGACAACTCACCTACGACACCTCTTTCAAGTGCATACTTTTTTATTTTTTTATTTATTTATTCATAACAACTTTTATATTGTGTTGAATTTTGAATTACATTGTATTAAATTGTAGGAAGAATAGCAATTAATGAGGCATGTCGTGCAAAAATTATACAAAAAGAAACCATTATCAATGTCAATCATAAATGTCAATGTCAAAATAAAGTTAAATATCATAGTATCAATATTATCTTATATACCTACCTACCTACATATACAGCATATACATTACAATTCAAGTCAATAAGGTACAGTTCATAATGTCATCTAAAGAATAATAACAGCCTTCTAGCAAAAACTGCCTTAATTTGGTAATAAAATCCCGTTTGTATAATAACAATTTTAAGTCATCGGGAAGCTTGTTGAAGATTTTAACTGACATGTGTCTAGTGCCATGTATAACAATGTCAAGGTGTGGAATACAATTAATTTGGAAGTCTTTCCTTCTAGTACTTTCCCTAAATTTTCTTTCCTCTTCTGTTTCGAACTCATGTACATATTTAATAAAGTATTTCATTAGCACAAGCACATACAACGATATCACAATGAGGATATTTAGACCTCTGAAATATTCCCTACATGATTCTTGCTGGCGAATACAGACTATGGTGCGGGTTGAAACAAAAGTTTTATTACTCATCATATTTTGCTTATTGTCATTGTCATTTTGTCCATTCATGACTTGTTCTACTTCGACGAACATTTTTCTATTATTAAAATATGATGTGAGAAGTTGTAAAGCTTTGCCTCTCACACCATAATGTTCTAACTTACATTATATCAAAGGCAGTGCTTAAGTCCAGGAAGAGGCCGGCTACCTTTTTCCTAGAGTTTAGTCCGCTTCTAACATCCCTCACTAGAGTTCCAAACGCATCTTGCGTGCCTACGCCAGTTTGAAACCCAAATTGTCTAAGATTTAAGACTTTGTTTCGATTGAAATGTGTTATAAGTCTAGACTTTATTAATTTTTCAAAAATCTTCGACAAGGTAGGAAACAAGGAAATGGGTCTAAACATTTTAGGGTATTTTTGTGGATAGGAATGACTTTCGCTATTTTCAGTTTATTATATAATGATATTTTAATTGTGTTCGTCTATATTTGCATATTTACAAATACGTCAAATATTTTGTCAAATCAACAATAACCCAATAGCAACACATATTGCCAAATGAAGTGGCACCATTACAATGTACTGTACATTGCTACTCGTTTCATGCTGTGTATAAGTATAAAACTGTCTAGTGTAACCTAACTGCGATTATATGGGGTCGTCTGGATGGTTGTCAAGGGAGTGCAATGGCGTCAGAGTTAAACCAAGAGCTCTGGGGTGTAACATAACCTAACGCCGTATACTCCGGCTTGTAAAACAATTAGGTGGGTATATAAATTGTATGGATAAAATACAGTTAGTATTTCGTAACTTTTGTTTTTGGGAGTTTTGGAAAGTATTCGCTTGCACTTATTTTTTTATCTTTATTAGTAACACGTGTTATGGAAAGTCACAATTTTCTTTTTTTTTTATACCACTAAATTGGCAGACAAGCACACGGCCCACCTGATGGGAAGCGGTTACCGTGGCCTATGGACGTATGCAACACCAGGGGTGTCACACTCGTGCTGCCGACCATGAAGAAACCTTCTGATACCCCATATTGTAGGCGCTTGGGAAAACCGCAGCAGGGAGGTCATTCCACAGCTTGAGTGTGCGTGGGACGAAGTTTCTTTCATACCGCACAGTGCGCACCGTCTCAGGTCGCAATGTGTGGGGATGAATTCCCTGCCTATGGCGAGAGGTGCGATGATAGAATGTAGCTACGGGCATCATGTCAAACAATTCATCTGAGCACAAACCATTGTATAGGCGGTAGAACACACACAGTGAGGCAAAATCCCTCCTAAGGCTAAGAGGTTCCACTCTACCTGTGAGTATGGGATTATCCAGCCTCAATGCCCGTCTTTGCAACGAGTCGAAGGGGTCAAGCTGGTATGCAGGTGCTCCAGCAAAAAGGTGACAGCAGTACTCCATGTGAGGCCGGACCTGTGCCTTATAAAGAAGGAGTTACTGCCCCGCAGTGAAGTACTGCTTCGCCCTGTTGAGCACTCCGAGTTTTCTTGATGCCAACTTAACCTTGTCCTGCAAATGACTTCGGTATTGGACGTCGCTGGAGATATCGACACCAAGGATCCCGATACTCGAGGAGATGGTAAGCGGTGTGCCCAGGAATTGCGGCGCTACAATGAATGGGGTTTTCTTAGCGGTGAATACACATACTTGTCTCTTGGCCTATGAATTTTTGACCTATATGGCATGGCTTGATTCAACAATAGTGCCCGAAAGACGGCAATAGGCTCACCCCCTATAACGTGGGATCAAATTTAATGATTGGTGAAATGTGGGTGCTAGCACCTCTGCCTACCCCTTCGGAGATATAGGCGTGAGTTTGTGTATGTTTATGTTGTCATCGCCACATTCAACTTCAAAATCCAAACAAAATAATTGCAAGATTCATATAAAATACAATTACACTGGTCTCGCAATTATTTCTTTGAGAGCTACAGTTCAATCTATTGAACTCAAGCCGGTATCCATCACATACCGGTACTGATATCCATTAAATAAGAACCGTATTTGGTACCTTCGGCTCACATGCCGTAAGCTAGTGCAAAAAGTGCACAAAGTGCGTACCGCTGCGCCATAAACAACGCAACAGCTGGTTTGGATGTGGCAAAAAGTTGCACAGCCACTGTATAGGGACTTGCGAAGAATGGATGTGGTATCTGATGAAATAACTTTGCACAGATTTGGATTAGGCAACGCAAGACAGCTAGCGTAGCCTAGCTGATGCAGAGCACAAGACTGTCGTGAATTTCGACACTTGTTGATCGGTAGCCAAAATAAATCATTTATTGGTTCTGTTGACAGCTTCGGGGTGGGAAAAAATTACTCGCTTGGTTTTCATAATAGTATAAAAACCAAGCTTGTAATATTTACCCGTACATACAAACATAATAATACTAATAAATAAATACTCTAGCTATCTAGACCCATGGTAAGCAAAATGCTTACCATGGGTCTAGAATGCGGATACTTAGATACTTTTTTTTTGTAAAAAATACATAAAAAATACACAAAAATATATTTTATATATACATAAAAATACATTATACATTTTATACCCAGATCAATGCAAATATACGTTACGTATACGCATACAAATATTTGCACTGACGGAAATCGAACCCGCGCCTCCTGCGTAACATTCGAAAGTCGCCACGCCACAGAGGCTGAGTATTAAACACTGTAACACAGTAAAACATTGTAACACATTTAATAAGACTAACAAATAAATAAATAAAATATATATAATGTTCCATATAAAAATATTCTTCACAGTAATGTACTTTCTTATAATAAAGAAAATTTCCTACTGTGAAAACTTTCTTCATAGCAAAATTATAATAACAAACACCACATCCACGCTCAATGACTTCATATATCTAGGTTTTAGTTGCCATTTCTGGTTAGCTTCAATACTGTGACCATAGAAAGAGCTCTCCAATTCTGATTAAAATGGTAAACGAAGGCTTTTTACTGCCCATTTTAGGGAACTTATATCAATAACCTTGTGTAGGAATAAAAATGCGTAGAAATTGTAAAAAAATGTAATGTATACTAGCTATTGCTGGTGGTTCCTTCGTGGATAAGTCTGGATGCTATTCACTCAGCTACTAATCAGCTGGTTCCTCTACACCGTTCCACCTATCTGTACTCAAATAGGTAGGTAGAGACGTCATTACTCCAATATGACACTTTTTTTTTAATATGTGCAAAATCCCCACGGATACGAAGCCGTCGTGGGGGGGAGGTTATGTCGGACTTGAACCGACTCAAACGCACGCCGCCTGTGGGTCGTTTTGGTTGCCGAAGGTGAGGTTGACAGGCATATCCCTCGCACCCCGGCCGACCCAGGGCCATCTCTCACGATCTGGCCCTCTTCTCGGGTGTGGGGACTGCAGAGTCCCCAACTCGTCCCCGGAAACGGGGAGGCGCGCCACGCGCGCCACCGCCGCGGCCTGCTTCTGCCAGGGTGACAGGCGGCTTCACCTGTCACCCCCAGGCCGGCGCTCATGGGGGGCGGAGGTCGTTCATCGACCTCCGACGCCCGAGTTGCCTTCGTACGCGGGCAGCTTGTCTTGCGATCCTTCGTCGCTCCCGCTGCCGCTCCCGCCCCGCCTCCTCCTTCACGAGCATTACTTGCTCGCAGAAGGAGGCGCCGGCCGCCCACGCATCCGCGCAGCGAACCATCGCCGCGAGCAAGGTGGAGAGCGTGAGAACCCTCGCTTCCAGGATTCATGGTGGCGATCCGGCGAGGAGACTCGCCGCGTTGAATGATATCGTGCGGTACCTCCTTATGATGCGGCACGCCAACTTCCGCTGCGGACGCTGCAGCAGGAGCATGTGCCGATCACTCAGGGTAATTAGCATGCTGAATGCTTTAAAAACTTTTCATTCAATTGTGAAGTTGTTTGTTAATCAATTACACTCAAACGACTGAATAGAATTGACGGAAATTTCGTAAAGGAATTGATGTTGATTAGAATACATACATAGGCTACTTCTAACCCTGGAAATTGGTCCCATTTGAGTATCAACTATAGGGAAGTCTCTTTTTTATATAAGACACGTAAATTTCATTTCACCTCGCCAAGTGGTGTACCGATTCACGTTAACGATCAAATTTGGTACATAGGTACAGGCTAGGGCTCGAAAACCGACATCTACATAGCCAGAGCCGCGAGTAATAGTTAGTCTTACATAATCAATACCAATTTCCATACACATACATACATATAATCACCCCTTTATCCCAGGAGGGTTAGTCAGAGGTGAATACCTTTACTGAGAATAAACATCTTTGGTGAATGAACATCTATTCTAAGACACATCAGGCAAGGCGAACTCTAATTGACGAATGATGGCGAAATGTTTTTTTTACATAGGACGATGTAAAAAAAACATTTTACCATCATTGTATTCGGTTCCACGTAATAGGGTTCCTATTTGACTGTTTTCCGGGCACTATTATTGACTCGAGTCATGCATCTGAGGATGAGTCTGGGCTGAGTATATCTATCTGATGTTAAACAGCCATAACCTTTAGTCACCTTGTACGACACCGCATGAGAAGAGATGAGGTGGTCTACTCTGTCAGAAACCACATGGCTACAATACCATACCCAAACCCATACTCCTTTAATCTTCAGTTTAATCAAACGCCTTAACGCCACAATGACTTAGCGTCTAGCACAACTTAGTGTCCCAAGGTTGAGCACCCAGTTATCAGCTCTCGTTTTACAGCCCTTATGAAGACAAACGCTCTCAGTTAACTGTGCGTTTAATTGGCCATAAACTGTCAGATGATATTCCCAGACGCTGTTAAGACACATGCTCCTTGCGTAGACCTAAAGGAATGTGGTAGTAATGACCTGAGTTTTATTACATGGACTTGATTTTATATAAATTATTGTTATGAAAATAATGAAATAAGTATTTGAAGCATAGTTCAGTCATCATCCGATCGATTTTGATTAGCAAAATAGTCAAAATAAGCTTAATACCTTAGTATTCACTCCTTCCTGTTGACTGATTGTTCTAATGTTTGGTTCACACCTTTAGTTCGAACAATAATATAATTTAAATCAATAAATCAGTTTAACTTGGTAGTCAAATGATTTTGAATAATTTGCTAGTCAAGATTGATGTGGTCCAGCCATAAATTTTATACAAATGAAAATACAATTTCTTTTTAACGAATTTTTTATTTTATTTTATTAGGTAACAGATTACATAATTCAATATAACATTTTCAAATACACTTTTTAAACCTGAAATCCAATGATATTTGTACACAACGTTCAAATGTTAAACAACTTCGTTAGGACAGTGGTATACATATGTAAACATACACACAATCAAATTGTACCATAGGTTGGTTGGTAACATTGACATACATGATATGTAATATTATTAAATACCTACAAATTTATTAGTCTGAGCAAAAGATAAAAATATATTTTATTCGAAATGGCCACCTTTGGCTTTTAAACAGGCCTTTAATCTGTTTGGCCAAGAATCGAAGAAATTTTGCCACTGCTTGCTCCAAAGATTTTATAAGAGACTCAATGTCGCCATGTCGTTTAGAGCAAGCCATGTCCTCTAAAACTGACCATAATTCGTTTGATTGGCTGGTTGTTTGGTTGAGGTCTGGGATAGATGAGCGCTAATCTTCAGCTCTTGTAAAGTCCGGAACGTTAGTTTCTAGCCAGGCTTGGGTAGTTCGTGCTTTGTGACCAGGAGCAGAGTCCTCCAGAGTTAGAGTCTAAGTGGTATGAATAATACCAAAACGTAGATGAGTGAATTCCAAGGTCTCAAACGCAACGGAGAACTTCGCTAGGATTTAGATGATGAAAAATATATATTTAAAAAATCTATAAATTTACTAACTTTTAAGTTTTCGCGTTCCATGATACACAATAATGTTTATAGGAATTGACGTGATCATGGTATGTTTAGGTACATACATACCTTTGATTTGCCTGACGTTTCGACCAGGTTTCACCGGCCGTGGTTACAGGCTGACTCACTGACTGAAAGATATGTATGTGAAAATCACCTTTTAGGAGTGTTGTATAGTGTACCAGAGATTATTTTTTTGACATAAGTACAGGATAGGTATTTAGTAATACATAAGATAGGTAAAGCCCCGATATTTTAGGGAGTAAATATAAACATTAGACCGAAAGATGCAAAGTAAACCTAGACTTGGAACAAATATCTGAGAACTGATATACAAATATAAGAACAAAAGTTGGCACACACTAAAGGCCTATTACTAATACACCAACTTCTTTCGAGCAAATATTTGCAGACTGACTTACATCAAAAATGAGCAAAAATGGCTTACACATTACATCTCTCCGAGACATGAAAATACCCAGATCAATCCTAATAAATATATATAAACATAAACATAAACTTACGCTTATATCCCCGAAGAGGTAGGTAGAGGTGCTAACACCCAAATTTCGCCAGTTTATGTTTAGGTCCCAATGTTATAGGTGGCGAGCCTATTGCCATTAACCTGGCACTTATAAAACTGCGATAAATATACACACAACTTCGAAGAGCATCGAAAAGTCATTGGTGTGTGCCATGGTAAAACCTATGATCGAACCCGAGACCCTGTGGATGTATAGAAGTATTTGGATAGTTTCGGGCAAAGGTTCTGTGGCTAAGTGGTCAGAGCTTTCCCCCTGTAAGGGAAAGATCGCAGGTTCGAATCCTGAACCAATTCATTTTCTTTAGAGCAGGAATAGAACCCGCGTCCCCTGGGTAGCAGTCGCCTTCACTACAGGCACGCGACAGAGGCTATCTAATGTTTAATCAACACGGCTTTCATAGCCCCTACCATGAACTCTTAAAACTGATAAACAATTCAACGGTTTTCATACTACCATTGGTTCATTGAGTAGCCCTGCAATAGGGCAAACACGTGTATTGATGAAACGTTTCATATACATGGTGGACGATTTCGAAGTAATTTAAATACTCGAGATAGTGAATTTCACTCAAAGGAAACATGCCTTTATTTTTAAAAAGAAAGTGTTTTTATAGCATCTATGGATAGTGTTAATCATAAGGATCAAATCTCTCTTACAAACATGTTAAATTAAATGATTGAATTCGGATTTTAGTCGCTTCTATTACCGGGTGTGGCAAGCAAATTTTCAAAAATCTTTGAATGCAGTTTTTCTTTCTTAAAAAAAGAACTGTTCCTTTGAATGAAATTCGCTAATTCCAGAATATTTTTCATATTCATTTATTTGCTTAAATGTGTTTATACAGGTGGTAGGTACAATAGTTTTGTGCATCACATTTACCATTTTCTGGCATACAAATATTACATTACACAGTATAAGACTTTATACTATAATTATAATATAAAATTAGTTCAACACATGTAAGTCCTTTGATTTTTTAGTCACAAACATATAATACATTTATAGGAATGTCAGAACATATTATAAAATGCATATAAACAAGTCATAAAAATTTGTGAAAAATATTAACATGTCAATTTGAAAAATTATATTCATTCATAATTTACCTTCACACTTTTCAAATCCCTCTATCGTATAAAAGCATTTTTCTATGAGCCAAACAATTCTATCCTGATTTTTAGGACTTTCCCTCCAGGTAAGATCGAAATCTTCCACCCTATAAATGGCGTTGCATGTCACTTTACGTCGCTCGACTAACGATGCCAAGAGCTTGAAGGTATTGAGCTATGCAATTCCAGCGGGGGCCCACTGACATGCTTCCGATAAAATACTAATAGGCAACTCTGTGTCGATGTTCAAGACTCTATCGTTATGTTTTGGCTAGTGTATCGTTGTAAAGGATTGTTGATCTTTCGATCAAGAGGTTCCGAGTTCAAATCCTGGCCCTTACACTACCGGTGTGTTCTCACTCCTATAGCAAGTAAGATAAATTATGAGGAGGATACGTGGTCATTTTCGTAGATATTACATACTTTTCAAAACAGAAATATTGGATATCCATGTGCAGTGTGATTAAAATTTACTAATATTATAAATTTATTTGTTTGTTTGTTTGAACGCGCTTATCTCAGGAACTACGGGTTCAAATTGAAAAAATATTTTTGTGTTGAATATTTCGTTTGTCGACGAAGGTTTTAATTTACATTATCACGCTACTACTTAAAGGAATGGAGCAGTGATCATAAAGGTCAACGAATCTGGCAAATTTCCATAAATAATTAGTTTTAGTATGTGGTATGTATTTTAAACATTTTAGAACCTATATTGCAAACTGTAAGGCTTTGTGGCCTTATTCACAAGTGCAGATGGAGACGTCTTATTGAACTCTATGTGTACTCTTCACTGGTGGAAACTTGTACTCAGTTCCTCTAGATGGTGCTGTGTATATCCTAAATATTTTCAATTAATTGTTATTAATATTTACACTTACAAACAGAAAGGGTTAAATAGCATTAAAATAATGTTATCAACAAATAACTAGGCTAGCATGCCACCGCGGGTGATTGTTTCCACGCGAACTCTTTTAATATTATTTATTATTACTTAATAGTTCTCGTTATTACATATAAAGGTAGCCACCGACAGCTTAGAGTGGCTTTCAAATTCAAATTCATTTATTTGCTAGAACATGGTGTATAGAGGTGTTATAATAACATAGTGTAGTTCGCTCATATTCTGCCATGTGATGGCGTGCAAATTTAGTACATTTGTCAATTTCTTACATCTACATTAAATCTATAATCATTACCATTATGTATTTATTATTATTATTAATTAACATCATTATTTATTTATGTTCAAGTGTCTAGTGAACTAGGAGCAATTATGGGGTTGAGCTGCACCTCCGTAGTGCTGGAGAAAACTAGGGGATCGCTATGCTAAGATAGTTTGCACACCAAGAACGAATGTATGTAAGGGATGTGTTAGAGGGCATGCAGGGTACGAAGTTAAGGGACCTTGAAGTATGGACCCTAACATGAAAACAGGACTCCGCCCGTCTGGATGTCGGTTATCGGTACTTTTGGTCATATCCCCACCGGTTCTAATAAACCAATTGTAATTAAACACACCGTAAATAGATTTTAAACCTAACCATTATCAATCTAAAAACAAAAAAAATGTGCAGAATATACGAGCAAGAACCAAGCGATTCGGATACTCTTTTCTTTGCCGCACCACCAAGACCCGGAATTCATTACCAGCACACGTGTTACCTTTTTCGTACAGTCCCGGGGCCTTTAAGCGGGGCGTGAAAAAGCATCTGATGAGGCCGCAAAGCTGAATGCCACAATTGTAACATTATTTAGTGTCTGTAATGGTGACTCTCTTTCCTGAGACTTGCCTTTAGCTTACCATCAGGCGGGGTGAAGTCAAGTTGGCGTGTCCTAGATAAAAAAAACAAGCCGGTCAAGCGCGAGTTGAACTCGCGCACCGAGGGTTCCGTAACTTAGCTACATAAACCGTAACATATCTTGAATGCATTGCCTTAGAAATTTGATTTCTGTACAGTTTCAAGAAGTTATAGATTTGAGTATGTCAACTTAATACCCCTACGCATTCCCAAGAAAAGGTCTTGACAGACAGAAAGATAGACGGATAGACGGAAAACGAAGTGATCTTATAAGGGTTACATTTTTTTTGAGGTTGGCAATACTATATTTTTGAAGGAGGTAGGACACGGCGGTATTTCCGCCCGATTGAGCAGTCCGACTAGGGAAGTACCTCCGCCCTACAGAATACCGCGGTTATAATAACTTCGTGTTGTGTTCCCAGCGGTGAGTAGGGTAGCCAGAGCTCACTGGAGAATTTGTGCTGTCAGTGGGAAGACTAAAGGCTTGTCCTGCTTTGTCTTTTACTGACGGCACAGAAACTCTGTACTTACAGGGTTGGCAGCGCGACTGTGACTCTCTGGTGTTACAGACGTCCATAGGCCACGGTAACTACTTTCCATCAGGTGGGCCGTGTGCTTGTCTGCCAACTAAGTGGTATAAAAAAAAAGGCTTAAATATCTGTTTAGTACTTAATCCTTTGTGACCGAAAAGAGCACCAAAATAATTTTAGTATCATTAATTTACACATTCCTCATTTACATTACGTCGTGTAATAATAAGATAATTAAGGCATGCAGGGTAAAAATACATACATACATATAATCACACCTTTATCCCCCGAGGGTTAGGCAGAGGTGAATCAACACCCACATTACAACAATAACTGTACTCGGTCCCGAGTAATAGCAGGTGAGCCTATTGCCGGATTCCAGGCACTATAGTTGACTCGTGCCATGCATCTGAGGTTGAATCTGGGCTGTATATATCTGTCTGATGTTAAACAGCCCTATCGCTTAGTCGCCTTGTACGACACCGCATGGGAAGAGATTGGGTGGTTCAAATTCTACTCTGCCAGGAACCACGCGGCGTAAAAAATAAACTACCACTTATTCACTTCATAATATTATTACTTAAGATTATAACTAAAAAGGAGTATTGTAGCAATTTCTAGACTTTATGCTAATTCGAAGTATTTGCTCGTGCTATCTCAGTGATGGATAGGGGGTGCCCAGACACGCGAGCGCGGCGCTAAAACACAGGCTTTCTCCACAGATAACGAATAATTCTGACACGATCGTGCTGACTAATTGATTAGCGTTTGTTTTTTGCAATTAATTGTTGTGATAATATTGTTAATTAACGTAATAACATCACCTAAGTAGTATAATAAAGACTTGATAATTCGAAGTCATGCTTGTTTTTTTTTATATAGAACACGCCAACTTGACTTCACCTCGCCTGATGGTAAGCTAAAGGCAAAGTCTCAGGAGGTGTTGTCTTGAGTTGGAACAAGCAGACGGTGCACTTTATTATAAATGTTCTGAGGTCCTCGTTTTACTTTGAATACTGCTTAAGATTGATATTGACTTCCATATATATATACTATAATAACTTCGTGTTGTGTTCCCAACGGTGTTACACACATCCTTAGGCCACGCTAACCACTTTCCATCAGGTGAGCCGTGTGCTTGTCTGCCACCTAAGTGGTACAAAAAAAAAATATCCTATATCCGTCCAACAAATTTTTTAATGCCAAAAAAATCTGTTAAAATAGCAAAAATTTAGTGGATTCAGGCAGGATTCGAACCTGCGATCTTTCCCTTACAGGGGGAATGTTCTGACTACTCTACCACCGAACCTTGCTCGAAGCCATCCAAATCTTCCTAAATATTCGTACCACATCAACGATGGGAGCCTTCGACCTATACTCATATAAAGTGGTACGAAGGGAAAGAATATACAAAAACAAGAACATACAAACATGCGTACAATATGGGTATTAGGTGTGATCGTGCCTCGGAGAGCGTACATGGCATTCGTTACGAGTAGTTAGAGCCCTCAACAATACGACTACTTCAGAACTTTGATACCGCCAAATGGTTGTAGAGGTCAGATGGCAGTAGCTTCACGGAACATATGGAAGTTCAGTCAGATTAGACTAGAAAACCGGCCCCAACTGAGTTGGGAAAAGTCTCAGAGAATCAGAATCTTCTTTTTCTGAAGACGTTTTTAAAAGTAGCCGATGCACTAAATAAATCCACAATTTATTTATTAGAATGCTTCAATTGTGTTTTGGAATAGAGAACGATCTAAAAATGCCTTGACACTCTCTTGTGGATCGCGTGTTGCAAGCTTTTATTTATCAACACCCGTGTCTGTCCATATTCAAATCTTACAAGTAGAATTTGACCCACTTTACGGTGTGAGTGGAAATTCTGCATACATAATATATAATATTTGTGTTGTGAAAAAATGCAATATTATGACGACATTTTTTTTTTACTTGCGCAATACCTCACGGATACCCCTCCACTGGAGCCGGTGGGAGAGGTTATGTCGAACTCGAACCAACCAAAACGCACGCCGCCTGTGGGTCGTTTTTGGTTGTCGAAAGTGAGGCATATCCCTCGCACCCCGGCCGACCCAGGGCCATCTCTCACGATCTGGCCCTCTCCTCGGGTGTGGGGACTGCAGAGTCCCCAACTCGTCTCCGGAAATAGGGAGGCGCGCGAGGCGCACCGCCGCCGCTAATATTATGAGGACTGAAGCTGGTTTGAAAATTAAGTACTATGTACCCTTCTAGACAGCAATTTATTAGCCGGTGTATTGCAGAATAGAATTATATCTTTTTTTAATACAACTTAAGAGGCAGACAAGCACACTGCCCACCTGATGGGAAGTGATTACCGTGACCTATGAACGTGTGTGACACCAGGGGAGTCACATCCCTGCTGCCGAACCTGTAAGAACAGAGATTTTCGGTGCCGTCAGTGCAGAACACAAAATCAGGATAAGCCTTTAGTTTTCGCACTGATAGCCCAAAAACTCTCCATTGAGCTTTGGCTACTCTACTCACCGCCGGGAACACAACACGAGGTTATATAGCCGTGGGATTCTGTAGGGTGGAGGTACTTCCCCTGTCAGACTGCTCAATTGGGACAGTAATACTGTCGTGTCCTGTTGCTTGTTTATGATTATATATATTTTATGTAGTTGGTAGCTAGGGTCTGATAATAGGCCCCATAAACTATGAATCTTTGAACAAAAATATCAAAAATTAGGTTGAGATGATATGTCATCTTTAAAAATCTAGGTAAACTATATTCCAAGATACGATTATATTGATAGCAACAGTTCACAAAGCATCTTATACTGTCTAAAAAGTTCAAAATACAAAAAAAATAATTTAACTTCCAAAATTTTTCATGAAATTCATAAACTTTGTCTTCACTCAGCATAATAACCAAAAAATACAGCTCCGTCTTTGCATTCGCAGTACTTACGAATCCTTAAACTTTCAGAAAACGCGGCTTACTGAATTTTTCAGCTGTTGCGAAAACATTCAGGATAGGATAGGCGGGCGGCAGTCAGCCGGCTATCGTTGTGCTGGGCGGCCGTGCGAAGCCTCCGTACAACCTTCCAATAACTTTAACTGCGAAGTGCTGTGTTAAACTTTTGTTTGTGAACACTTATTAATTGGTTAATAGTTACTTTTGTTAACATTGAGTGATCAGGACTGTTTTATATATCTGTTAAAAACGGTTGTGAATTTTTGATTATTGTTTTGTGGTGATAGGTAAGTTAAATAAACTTTCTTGTTTTGATAACGACAATTAAGTTGACAGTATTTGTTTTTGTTCTTACTTCCTAAAATATTGTACTGCAGTGGAGTTTGTTGTTCCTTTTCCAATAGCTTCTGGTAAACTTGGTACAAGTAGAATTTGACGTCAATAAATTGAATTACGTTACACTACACGTATTTTGAAAAATAATAATATTGAAATATACTTAAATTAATATTGTTAGATTGTCATGGTGAAAAGTTAGTATTGTTAGATAGTTATCAAGATTTATTGAAGATTTTATGATTACAAACTATTGTCACTACAAGGTCACCATATTACAATATTTCTTGACTATAATAACGTTACACATGTTTTCAAACTGAAGTAAGCAAATATAAACCGTATTCACCAAGCATTATACATCATTATTGCATGACTTACTTTAAGAATTGTTAAGATTACAAAAATAATGATGACAAAACAAAGAAAGCAGTCTTTTCATTGTCTAATAATAAAATATTTAAACATTTATAGCATCAACCATAACTTACATCCAACATTTTTATAATGACATAAATACAGAACTTTTAACCAACTACCTACGCACAATATTATTATAGAACAGTATAAGTCTGTAGATTTACAAGAGAAACGTCTTAAGCAATACTTATTCCCATTTATTTACTCAATAGAGCGTAAAAAAACAAAAGAATTTGCTCTTTAGGACAAAAATACTTCGACTGAATTTAGTAAGAAACTTTTGCGAACAACTGAATGTTTATTTTGCAAGTCTTTCGGCATTCGTACTGAATATGAAATGCCCGAAATATTCGAACTTAGATAAAAAATGAATCCAAGTACACATCTTTATGTCATTCGACTCTTTTACTAACATATAGAGCCTAGTAAGTATTGTTATGACGTATATACATTGCTTCAAGTTTTCCGTTCAGTATAAATAGGAAATTTATTTATTACTAGTATTGCCTAGTGGTTTCACCCGTGTAAGTCCTATTATCAAGGGAATGTTATTCAGGGATAATGTAGCATTCAAATTTCGTGGTTCCTATAAATATATATATAGGAACCGCGGTAGCCTAGTGGTATGGGTAAAGGACTGTTGAGACGTGTTGTACCATGCCACACACCAATGACTTTTCAATGCTTTTCTTTTTGTGTGTATTTATCGCAGGTTTATAAGTGTCCGGTTAATGGCAATAGGCTCGCCACCTATTACATTGGGACCTAAACATAAACTTGCGAAATGTGGGTGCTAGCACCTCTGCCTACCCCTTCGGGGATATAGGCGTGAGTTTATGTTATGTTATGTTTATATCTATAGCTATTTTACAGAATGTATAACTATATATATTTATAAAGGTAAACTTATACTTACCTTTTGCCTGTGACTTCCTTCGTTTTTATCTCGGTATGACCTTCTTCTTATTAAAGTTATTTACTTACCTATTTGTAACAGTTTTCTTTTTCTTGGATGAAATGGATTTACCCCATGTCTATTTATATACTCCTGAAAACGTGTGAGTAAAACTTTATGTAAACAGTTTGCATAGTAACGACAGGAAATCGTAACAAACAAAACTATAAAAAATACGTTATCACGTTTTAATCGAAATAATATACTTGAGTACATATTAATAATGTAGTTCACTTGAACTTAAAAGCTATTATTTTCACTAGTATGACCTAAACGACCTTAAAAATCAACTAAGACTATACCTCGAGGCATATATTTTGAAATTAAAATGTATTCAAAATGACCATTTATACTGTTGATTGATGGCGCTTGGTGGAATTTTTTGAAAAGTTTATAAAGGAATGTTTTTAAATGTCATTGTAAACTTTTGAAGATGCCGTAAGGCGAATCCGATCAGATCCAATGACTATTAAAAATAATGTGGAAAAGTACAAGTTAGTTCTCAATATATATTATGTGTTCAAAATGGGGCCTATATGCCCTGAACACGTTTCTTGTGTGTCTTTTGAGGATACCACGGGGTGCTACTTTGGTCAAGGAGCCATGCAAAAATTATTACAAAAATACTGCACGCGACTGGACTTCTTTTGTTTTGCAATTTAGGTCCAAGTTATATGTCGCTGGTATACAAGAGTTTTTTGTGTAAAGCTTAGTGGAATTGTCGGAACGTTCTTCTAAGGTCACCTGTCTTTTTTTACCTCCTCTTTTAGGAAGGTCAGGTACGGAGTACCGAGTACTGAGTGCGACGTATATGAATGAATGGATGTAGATATTAGTGAGAAAAAACCAATATTAGTATGCAGAGATAGTAAAAAATGAACTATTGTAACATTTGCATCGCCTCGCCTGACGTTACCTTCAAGCGGAAGGTAAAGTCTCAAAAAAGAGGGTCACCATTACTTACATAGGTATATCATGTGACAATTTCAACACTCAGCTTAACGGCCTCATCATTTGCTTTTTCACGCCCCGCTTAAAGGACCCAGAACTGTAGGAAGAAGGAAACACGTGAACTGGTAATGAATTCCAGGCCTTAAATAGCAAAACTATGTTAATTTTGAATGTTATAAGCATTGAATAATTTTTGGAATATTACCCTTTTTTTTACGTGCGCAGCCGGTAGAAGAGTTTCAGTCACCGCCTGTGGGTCGTTTTGGTTGCCGAAGGTGAGGTTAACAGGCATATCCCTCGCACCCCGGCTGACCTAGGGTCCTTGGGTGTGGGGACCACTGAGACCTGGAAAAGGGGAGGCGCGACTAAGGCCCACTGCCGCCGCGACCTGCTTCTGCCAGGGTGACAGGCTGAAATATTACCCTAGGGGATCGGTAAAACAATTCATAATTTTTGAAGCATTTTTTATATAAGACACGTCAATTAGACTTCGCCTCGTCTGATGGTAAATTGAAGGTAAAGTCTAAAAAAAGAAGATCACCATTATTTACATATGCCATGTGACAATGGTGACACTCAGCTTGACGGCATCATCATATGCTTTTTCACGCCCCGTTTAATATTACGGTACTAAAAGCAAATTAAACTGTTACCAAATACTGTGTGTACGAAGTATCAGAAGAATCAGTCAACAGGAAGAGGGTGAAGGTATTAAAATCATTTTGAGTACCTACTTTGTTCATGAATAACGATCTGATGCTGACCGTACCCACAGAAAAAGAAAACAATGAACTGCCATTTAATTATCCATCTTCCAATTGACATGAAGCAAACAATTCTATTAAGTCCTAACAGACAACAAATCGTTTCATTAAAAATACATTCTAAACTTTATCCCACGGAAATAAGGCTGCAATGATAGTAACAAACTAAGACAGCAGTATCGTTCCTTTCATTTCGAATCATGTTTCTCTTTAATCAGATGTTTGGAGTGTGAATCATCGTAAATGTGTGTTTGATTAATATCCTGGTGCTTGGGGTACTATTCTACTTGACGATGAATTTTAATCGCAGTCTTAATGTGGTTAGACGGTAGATCGAATTGGTTAACAAATGAAATATAATGTATCGGCTATTAGGAACGTATGAAGTTACAGTTAGTGGCAAACTTCGTGAACGGACGTCAAAAAGTTCGCGCATGTGCACTAACAGAAACGCTCAAGCTAAGAACGAACTCTCTGCTTTGTTTTTCCATATGACTAGAATACAATGGACTTCTTCAAGAAGGGGATTAGATTTCTACAGGTTGAGCAGCACAAGTGTGACGCCGCTGATGTTGCACACGTGTATAGGCCACGGTAACCACTATTCATCAGGTGGGCCATGTGCTTATCTGCCACCTAAGTGGCAAAAGAAAAAAACCAAATAAAAGGACTCATCAACCAATGACATGAGATCTTTAGACCCATTATTGGCGATCTTCCACCGTTTCATCACACGCTTATCACCAAAAATATCTATAATCATAATCATAAAATATAATGTGTAGATCATAGGTTAGTTATAAAAGTTTTATAACCTATATTACGTACCTACGTTATGTCCTACCATATATGTGGTTTACAGATAAATATTTTAAATAATCAATGTGCAACATTTTATATCAACTGCATTATACAAAAATCAATCAAGCACTACATATTTTGTGAATTCAGATACAAATGCCAGTTAATATTAGATGTCAATAAATTTATATAAAAAAATAATAATTGGAATTGTGTCTTATCTTCTAGCTGTAAGTTTTCCTGAAGGAATAAAAAAAATAAGAAATAAAATAGACATTGCGTAGCCAGATTATATGTTCACGAAACTTGTCGATCACCACATGTTGCGATTGTCAAGCCGAATAATACCCTTGAAACGTGTTATACCCAGAATAATATGTTTCAGTAGCAGTTTATTTACACGTGAGTCTGGCAATATTTATGCTCTGTATTTAAGTTCAGGAATTTAAGCAAGTGCATGCTCTTTGTGCGTTGAACATCAAGATATATTTAGAGCAATATTTTTGGCGGCGAAGTAATGTATCAAGAGCTTAGTTACTTTCACAAGTGTGTAATGTGAGCAAGATTTTCGAAATTTAATTATATATCAAAACAGTTGGAATGTATTTTTTTTTTTAATCGCAGAACGTGAGCATCCAAATTGGGTTTGAACCTGTAACCAGAACTTCACAGGATTTTGAACCCCAAGCCAATCCTACGCTACTGGTGATTGACGGAGGAGGCTCTACTACAAACCACGAAGGTTTTAAATTAAAAATCTGATAAGTGACATCCCTATTGGAATTGTAGCGTCATAGAAGCTACTATGCATCACCGTTGGGGTCACAGAGTGAGACTAGGCTAGATATCAAATGTGCAATTTGTGCATTGAATAGTTTGAAACGGAATGGAACATTTTTGACCAGCACCGATGACGTCACGTGAAAAATTTTCATCAGCAATCGTAAATAGGCACGTTTGATTTAGAAATTGAACCATTAGGTATTTATGCTATCATAATCAGCCGGAAAGTTAGCGTCAAATCCTCGTCTTTAGTTTAGCAGAACTTCGATTCTGCTAAAGCAAAACCACTGTCATACTTTCACCTCATGGGATTGGGGAGTCTGACGGCAGTCGTTTAACCTGCAGCTGGAGTGGGAGAGTAGACCCCGGTTTCTAAAGTATGAATCTGCGATTGGCGATCGCAGATGCTCTATATAATCACGCCTTTATTCCCGGAGGTAGGCAGAGGTGAATTGAAACCCACATTTCACCAATAATTAAATTTACTAATGGGGGGTGATCCTATTGCCGTCTTCCGGGCACTATTGTTGACTCAAGTCTGAGCTGTCGAGCGAGTTTGGGCTGTATATACATATCTGGCTGATGTTAAGCCCTATCCTTAAGTCGCAATATTCTTACAAATAAATGAATCAAATAAAAAAAAATGAATCTAAATTTAAATCTATCTCTTATACGACATCGCATGGGAAGAGATGGAGTGGTCGAAATTCTACTCTGGCGGGAACCAGGCGGCTTGAGACTCAAACCGGTCCTGGCAACTAACATTGGCAACCCTGCAGCGTTTTTGGAGACCAAATCCCACTTCCTTTATAGTAATACATACATATACCTTTCAAATAAAATATTGGGACACCAAAATACATGTCATTTATTGAATAATACATGCACCCATAAAAGTAGTAATACCCTTGACCACCACTTAATACAGTCAACATAACTTTATATAATTTGTATTTCTTTTTTCCGTGGCCTGTCGTAAATTATGGCAATAAATTCGTTCGGGACACATTCCCGTTGCCCAGGATTAATTAAGCCCAGTACGGTTGTTTGTGTGTTAATTATTTATTATAAATACATGTGCGGTAGCACGCAAATGGGACGGTTTCTTGGTTTCCGTTATTTATTTATATTTATGTCAGGTTTATCGGATGAGTAAACGCGTTGCGTTAAAAGTTTATTGATTATCGGTAATACTTTATAGGTCTCCGTGGCGTGGCGTACATAGGAGGCGAGGTTTCGATTCCCTTCTCAGTGCAAATATTTGTATGCATGTATATGAGTATTTACATTGGTCGGTTTCGGTTGCCATACGATCATAGTAGTCGGTACGTGTATTTGAAACATTAAAAACATAACATAAGCTCACGCCCACATCCCCGAAGGAGTAGGCAAAGGTGCTAGCACCCACATTTTGCCAGTTTATGTTTAGGTCCCAATGTAATAGGTGGCGAGCCTATTGGCATTAACCGGGCACTTATAAAACTGCGATAAATACACACATAACTTCGAAAAACATCGAAAAGTCATTGGCGTGTGCCATGGTAAAACCTGGGATCGAACCCGAGACCTCGTCTCAGCAGTCCATTACCCATACCACTAAGCTACCGCGGTGTACGGCTACGTGTAGTTGGAGTCCTAAAACTCTCAAAACCTGATCTAACTGCAATGTTTAGATATCGCCAATTGATGTGTTGTGAACGTTTGCCCTGGTTCGGACATGTTATGCGTAGGGATGAAAGTAACGTCATAAGTAAAGCACTAACAATGTGGATGCTGCAAGGGGAGAGGGAAACCTAAAATGAGGTTGATGGACTGTGTGAAAGATGATATGGTTGAGAAGGAATTGAATGCTGAGATGACTGCTACTAGAGATGAATGGAAAAAGAACACATGTTGCGTCGACCCCAAATAAACTTGAGATAAGGGCAGGAGGAAGATGATGTGTAGTGAAGGTCAGATGATAGGTACTTAAATGCAAATATTGAAGTTTAAACAAACCCGCAGGTAGACAGAAAAAAACAGACCCTACTCTCAAAGATGAAAGCTTCAGATGCGTTTGGGATTAACGCTTGGATGATGAAGAAGAAAATTTCCTTAAAGGTCTTTGCTTGGTTAAGACGATGGCAAAAAAACAGTGGTATTACTGATGTCTCCAATTCAAAACCCCTCACAGTAGTCTTGTTTATGTCCTCGATTGTGCAGAACTTTAATAGAGCACAGTGGAGACGACAGAAGGTGGGCCTATCTATGCTGAGTTGCGCCACAATCAAAACCCCCACCCTGTACATCCAAATACCCTCATTTCACCTATTCTTGGGTTTTCATTTTGGAACCCAGCGTTCACATGTTACAAGAGTCGGTAGCTAATTGGTTAAGAAGTTGGCCTTACGATCGAGAAGTACCAGGTACAAAACCTGGCTATTACACTACCGATGTGATCCCACTCCTAGCACAAGCAATTTAGCTTACTTGGAAGGATTAGAGCGAATATTAGTAATTTCAGTTGCTAGTATATTTTTTAAATAAAAATAAAAATATGTCTAATTTATTCAATGATAATACATTGTTAAGAGCAATCTCTTTACTATGTATTATCTTTAAATAAATTAGCACTCTGTACTCTGACTTTCCAAGGCCGAAAAAAGTCATCTATATCAGAACATTGTCCATCAATGAAATGTTTTTGTGTTCTCAGCTAGGCCACATATAGGAGTCATTCTAGCTAAAATCCTTTCCCGGAAATGTTTCTGATAATTCAACTTCACCTAACAATGATGCGAGGTGAAATCATATTGACTGTCAACATAAAAGAAAACATTCATAAGCATTCCAAAATAGATGTTCCAACGTAAGATTATATGTGTTCCGTAAGTTCCATTGGCAAACATCCATATGTATACGAAAGTTGAATTACGTACCGTCGTGAACGTCAGGGGAGAAAATTGTACCCCTTCATATCAGCACAATCTATCTTTTGTGGCCAAACAATAGTTAGTTATTGTCGTGGATCTAGCTCTTCTTAGAGAACGATATTGAGGGCACAATACAGATATGTATCTATATTTATTGTGAGGTATTGAATTGGTGCGTGGAAATACGAAGAATGAAGTTTGTTTTAAGAAGAGTGTGCCGTGGTAATTTTCTGGGTTTATGTGTTAATTGAATTATTATATTGTAATTTTATGTCTTACGCAAAAATGCCATTTGGCGGTTCAAACAAGTGCAATTTTAGAATGAACTTACCCGTGTTGGAACTTTCTGTAGTTTTTAGTTTTGTCTACCGAGTTCATCATCATCAGTGTTAGTTTTGGTAGCATCTTACACTTTGGAGACTTTTTTTCTTTTTTTTTACGTGCGCAAAATCCCCACGGATACCTCTCCACCGCAGCCGGTGGAGGAGGTTATGTCGGACTCGAACCGACTAAAACGCACGCCGCCTGTGGGTCGCTTTGGTTGCCGAAGGTGAGGTTGACAGGCATATCCCTCGCACCCCGGCCAACCCAGGGCCATCTCTCACGGGTGTGGGGACTACAGAGTCCCCAACTCGTCCCCGGAAACGGGGAGGCGCGCCACGCGCGCCACCGCCACGGCCTGCTTCTGCCAGGGTGACAGGCGGCTCCACCTGTCACCCCCAGGCCGGCGCTCATGGGGGGCGGAGGTCGTTCATCGACCTCCGACGCCCGAGTTGCCTTCATACGCCTGCAGCTTGTCTTGCGATCCTTCGTCGCTCCCGCTGCCGTTCCCGCCCCCCCCCTCCTCCTTCACGAGCATTACTTGCTCGCAGAAGGAGGCGCCGGCCGCCCACGCATCCGCGCAGCGAACCATCGCCGCGAGCAAGGTGGAGAGCGGGAGAACCCTCACTCCCAGGGCCGCCACAAGCTCCCGCCTCGGCGTCTCCCACGCCGGACACTTGGTGAGCGTGTGCGGACCTGAGTCCTCGCTCGCGTCGCAGTGATGGCACTCGGACGTTGGCTCTTTCTGCATCCGACGCAGATACTTGCCGAAGCATCCGTGCTCGGTGATCATCTGCGTCAGACGGTACGAGAGGCTGCCGTGTGGCCTCTCTAGCCACTCCTCCATGATGGGTCTTACCGCCGCTACTACAGCGTGCCCTGCGCCTGGTCGCCCAAGTCGTATCTCCCATTCCGCCACCATTTCCCTGTGGAGCCGGGATCTCACGGCCCGAATTTATTCGGGCTCGGGATCGTGACCCCGCTCCCGCACCGCCTTTCGGAACCGGTATAGCGCCGAAAGGGATCTCTCTTCCAGGATCCATGGTGGCGATCCGGCGAGGAGACTCGCCGCGTTGAAGGATATCGTGCGGTACCCCCTTATGATGCGGCACGCCAACTTCTGCTGCGGACGCTGCAGCAGGGGCATGTGCCGATCATTCAGGGTGTCCGCCCATACGGGACACCCGTACAGGGCCATGGACCGCACGACACCCGCGTAGAGTCTCCACACTTTGGAGACTAGGGTATGCTCTCCTAATTTTTATTTTGGTTTAGTGGGTTTGGTTTGGTCTAATCAATCATCTATCAATTAGCCCATTGCAATCCACTGATGGACATAGGTTGAGAGACTTTGGTCTACTGTTTCCACGCTGGCCAGACGGGTTTGTACAGGGTTTTATTTCAAGTTTTCCTTATCTCGCAGTGATATCGTTTGCGTATTTTTCCATCAGTCAACTCTTACAGCACTTGTCGGGTGAGATGGGGTGGTAATACTTGTGTTCTTTGTCCGTCACCACACAGATTATCGTCGTCTGATCTCCCTTCTCGATAAGCAATATCAGCAGGTGAATATTTCATGCTTGCAAAGTTGCAAAGTGCAAAGACCCACTGAAATACTTTTAGAAAAATGTGGTAACGTAGTTTAATTCCCCTCGATCGTGGTGGAGTCCACTCTAAAACGCACAGTGTTACTCTTTACATTAATATAGAAATAAATCGGACATCAAACGCTCCACTAACCCTGTATCCTGTCCACAAATGTAATGCTGAATTTACTTAGTCATAGTGCATCAAGATTGTGAATAAGTTTCAAGTATTTTCTATCTCTGTCATCTTATATATAGATAGAAAAAGACAGCGGCCGAGCGTCCTGAGTTATATGAAGCACAGTCAAGTGGGTGTTTGAACTTTTATTTGTTTTTTATGATAATAAATTCTTGCAGATGCACTCACGCGCAGTATTATTGATATTTAGATATGGAACTTTAAGTGAATTTCTTAATCTGAGCTATAGATATTGTACCATTCCAGTGTAATGTTTTTTAGATTGAAACTTAATGGGCGCACATTATATAATTGCGCTTGTACGCCTTTTTTTTTTTTAATGTCCGAACAATCGCTGCCATAGCCGGTGGGGGATGTTATGTTGAACCTGAACCTAATAAAACGCACGCCATCTGAGGATCATAGGTTGCTGGAGGAGAAACTGCCAGAGGTATATCCCTCGCACCCCGGCCGACCCAAGACCAACACTTTCGGGTGTGAAGACCACGGAGTCCCCTTCAAGGCTTTGTCTTCTAGTCCATTAACTTTAACATTATGCCAACTGTTTTATTCAATGAGACGTATTATAGTCTTATTTTGACGGTCATGGGAGCGACTAGCGTCTGACCCTCAAACTCAATAGGAAAACCTGCATCAGAGCCTCGTCCATCAATGAACATTCATCTACTTCAATTTTTGTTCTCACTTAATAAGGGATGAGCCTATTGCCGTCAAGGAGAACATTATCATTTCAGCATGCTTACTGTCGGCTGGAGAACAGCCCTATCCCTTAGTCGCCTTCTACGACAGAAAGAGATGGAGTGGCTCTATTGTACTCCACCGGGAACCACCACCAACTTTCTGTAACTCAATAATATCTAATATGAAATATGTTACTCTATGCAGTTAGCTTTTCACACTAGTGTGTTAAACAGCAGTCAGATTATACTTGAACCATTGCCAATATAGCAAGTCCGAAGTATGAATGGAGATAAAATAAGACCTGTCATAAATCGTGGTAATAAATAACTGCTTGTAAATTATTTCACATTTACCAAATGAATGGCTTTTGGACTAAGTGACATCTCTTATAAGCGTTTGTGTAGATGCATATGGGATGTTAGAATATATTAGACAGGACCTCAATTCTGCTAATGTAAAACCTAATGTCATAACACGGACATAGCTAAAAAATCCATTAATTTTAGACTTTAAAGCAGTGCACTTACAGTTCAAAATTAAGAGTCTTTCTGCCGATTGATTGAAAAGTGTACTGGAACTTTTTTCATTTAATTTTAGACGTTAATTCTATAGACATAAAATCTAAAATTAAATACCATTATTTGCGGTTTCTGAGGTATGACAGTGGTTTTGCTTTAGTAGAATCTGGGCCAGGATGTTTAACACTTTAATTAGCATTTTTTGTAAAGTGGAGAGACTGGGTACTTTGTATCAAGTAAATTTTTAACACCTCTTTTACTAGAACGATGACGAAAAAGGTAACTTTTTATTGTTTTTTTTTGTATACCACTTAGGTGGCAGTCACACGGCCCACCTGATGCAAAGTGGTCACCGTGGTCTATGGAGGCGTGTAAAACCAAAAGAGTCACACTCGCGCTGCCTACCCTACAAGCATTGAGAGTTTCTGTGCCGTCCGTGTAAAAGACAAAGCAGGACAAGCTTTTGGTCTTTCCACTGACACCACAAAATCCCTCCAGTGAGCTTTGGCTACCTTACTCGCCGCCGTGAACACAACACGAGGCTATTATGGCCGCAGTATACTGTAGTTCGGAGGTACTTCCCCAGTCGGACTGCTCAATTGGACGGAGATACCGTCTGGTCCTACCTCCTACAAAATTGAGATACCTATACTGGATACAGAACAGGGAGGATCGGGTGCCACACCACCCGATCCTAGGACCACATAATTGGTACAGATTTATGTTGCAGCAGTGGCCTGCTATGTTTGATAGATTGAAACTAGTGTCAAGTAGTGAATATACCTAGGCATGATATTTAAGACCAAAAGTATTGATAATCATTAATTACAGTTCCAGCAGAGTAGAATGTGGGCCACCCCATCTCTTCCTATGTGGTGTCGTACAAGGCGACTAAGTAATAGGGCTGTTTAACATCAGATAGATATATACAGCACAGACTCAGTCTCAGATGCATGGCTCAAGTCAGCAATAGTGCGCTCAATACGGCAATAGGCCCACCCTCTATTACGTGGGACCGAATTTAATGATGGGTGAATTGTGGGTATAAATTCACCTCTGCCTAACCCTCCGGGGATATGTATGTGTGTATGTAACCGGTGTGGTGATGAACCCACGACCGACCTTAGTAAATAATTTAGCTCAGCTGGGAAAGATTAAAATGGGAGAAATTATTGTTTAAAAGTTGATGTTAAGGTATTAAGGTTATACCCAAGTGTACTTCATTTGCAAGGCGATCTCTACATGCTGATGAAGATTTCCTCATCAGCATAAGGAGATCATGGAACCTTTGTCCCAAAGGTTTTGGCAGCGCCAAATAACAGTGTATTGGACTCTACCAATGTATCTCTGGGTAATTCTGTATTCATGTTTTCTGTATTTCTCAAATACAGAATTGCAGAGAAATACAAGCTGTATTTTTCTATACCTAGAGCAAAATAGGTATTTTTTTATACCACATAGGTGGTAGATCAGCATACAGTCCACCTGATGGAAAGTGGTAGCAACACCAAGGGAGTCACACTCGTGCTGCAGACCCCGTAAAAATAAAGAGTTTCTGTGCCGTTAGCGCAGAAAACAAAACAGAACAAGCATTTAGTCATCCCACTGACTGCATAAAAACTCTTCAGTAAGCTCTGGCTACATTACTCACCGCCGGGAACACAAGGTGTAATGATAGCCGTGGTATTCTGTAGGGCGAAGAAGGTATTTCCCCAGTCAAGCTGCTCAATTGGGACGGGAACACCGTCGTATCCTACCTATCGTACGATATCAATATCGTTCCCTTATTCAAGACAAACCGGTCTCATTTCATTTTATTTCGCAGTATATGAAACAACTCCAGTCTTACTTAGTAAACCCGAATATTTTTCACTTATCCGAGATTACGTAGACATCTTAAAAAGCATAATTTATTGAAAAAATCGTAAACATTCTCGATAAACTTTCATTTTTATAGCGGATTATTATGATTGGAGATGAGATCGCAGAAAATTTTTGCTCAAGAAATTCTAAGTAGCACAATGTTGGGCTCATCGATACGATTGACCTTGGGATGACCTTGGGATGACCCCTGACCTTTAGTTTACCAAACGTGACGGCTATAGCGTGAACGTGTTGGTGCTCCGGGAAAATAAAATGTATCAGCTATTTGTCTTGGTAAAGTTAGTTGAATTTGATTTCTGATGAACGTGCTAGGAGAAATACTTGGGGTTTAAGTTAACATCGTCTGTTTAAACGAATATCTTCGTGATATCGAACCTAGGAAGATTTAAATGTAAGTAAATCGTACAATGTAACATACATATATTCGTTTATAATCATTCTGTATAAACTATTAAAACTTACAAAAGGTCAAAAATAAAATATAACTAGAAATTCACCAAATTGTTCACCCGTTCGAAATGCGATCTCTACCTGAAAAAGCTCCGGCAAGAAATATAGCGAATACTTTCTTTGCAATCGCAAAAAAAAAAAAAATTACTTCGTGCTGACGACATAGTGTCATAGTATTATAATAATAAATATTTCAAGAACACAATATTATTTTTAAAATGGTAAAGCTAGTAAAATACGCATCAATCACAAACGCCACGTGTGAAATAAATGCTATTAAAATAATCCACGATATATTATATACCTGTAATAGCAACGGAACAGATTAGGAAGGCATTTGTCACAACGCACATGCAAACGATCGTGATGGATGGCTGCTTCACGACGCTAGCTGGCGATGTGAGGCACAGAGGGCGCACTCTGCTAACGTATAGCTGTAGGCAAGTGTGAAACTGTCACGTTAGACGTACAACATCTTAGAGTACCTAAGGTTATTTTCGCAGAGGCTACAATATGTTTATGTGGATCAGCAACACTGGCTTGCAGGTGAGATTAGTTTTACCTCAAAGATCTATGGGGCCTCATATACCATAGACCTGATTAAAATATGTACGATAAGTAATAAACACATCTCATAGCGAATGATAAGTATTTAAACCGAGTTCCACGACCGCTAACACCAGACTTATATCCATCCACTAAACACTAGGATTATAGGAGGTAGGACACGGCGGTATTTCCGTCCAATTGAGCAGACCGACTGGGGAAGTACCTCCGCCCTACAGAATACCGCGGCCATAATAACCTCATTCTCAACCTCGTTGTGTTTCCGGCGGTGAGTAGGATAACCAGATCTCACTGGAGAGATTTTGTTCTGTCAGTGGGAAGAACAAAAGCTTGTTCTGCTGTCTTTTTTTTTTATATATACCTTGACCTCACCTCGCCTGATGGTAAGCTAAAGGCAAAGTCTCAGGAAAGAGGGTCACCATTACAGCCACTAAGTGTTACAATGGTGGCACTCAGCTTGGCGGCCTCATCAGATGCTTTTTCACGCCCCGCTTAAAGGCCCCGGGACTGTAGGAAGAAGGAAACACGTGTGCTGGTAATGAATTCCAGGTCTTGGTGGTGCGGCAAAGAAAAGAGTCTCCGAACCGCTTGGTTCTTGCTCGTATATTCTGCACGGCGACGGCACAGAAACTCTTGTGTTTACAGGGTTGGCAGTACGAGTGTGACTCCCTTGGCGTTGCACACGTCCATAGACCACGGTAACCGCTTTCCATCAGGTCTGCCAACCTAGTGGTATAAAAAATAGCCTACCAGATACCACTTAAAATAATTTAGGTACATCATAGTTACTGCTTAGTCAGGTAATTAATTAAGACTTTTTTAACCTTTCTACAATAAGAGTTAAAAAACTGAAACATTAATAAATCATTTCTTTTACCGACGGAATGTTTAAACTCATTCACAACAGAAAAGTACAGGCGAAACACCACGAAATTGTGAGTGATATGAGTTTTTAGCTTGCTGTGAATGTTTCATTTATTGAATCCACTGCGGATGCCCCGATCGGTGTTCCATTACATGATTGAATTGACGTCGGCGGTGTATTATGCACACGATGAGCGAGGCAAGAACGATACCGCATCGCTGTTGGCTTACCTGAATCACCTGACACATGATATGTCAACAATGACAGTTGAAATGCCAAAATGATTTAAAGACGTTCTAAATTTTGAATTCCAATTGTATATCGTATTATTATTGCAAGATATTTTATGTTTATATTTTATCAAAGTACCTACAAATCGGAATGGTAGAAGGGAATTTCGAAAAAATAAAAACCGTGACTCGATTGTGGCGCCCCCTGCGATTATACCTTCGTGCAAGTACAAGCATTGAGACAACTCATAAACTCATAACTCATAATCTCACGCCTATATCCCCGAAGGGGTAGGCAGAGGTGCTAGCACCCACATTTCGCCAGTTTATGTTTAGGTCCCAATGTAATAGGTGGCGAGCCTATTGCCATTAACCGGGCACTTATAAACCTGCGATAAATACACACATAACTTCGAAAAGCATCGAAAAGTCATTGGTGTGTGCCATGGTAAAACCTGGGATCGAACCCGAGACCTCGTCTCAGCAGTCCATTACCCATACCACTAGGCTACCGCGGTTATATGAGACAACAAGCACGTTATATAACATAATATTTTATTTTTGAAAAAAAATTGAATATCATACTTATTTAACAATGTCTTATTTAAAAATAAAATAGTTGAGTGTTAGCTAGAGCATAACAACATATTAAATGTCAACTCATACTAGATACTAGCGGTGAGTAGGGTAGCCAGAGCTCACTGGAGAATTTGTGCCGTCAGTGGGAAGACTAAAGGCTTGTCCTGATTTGTCTTCTACTGACGGCACAGAAACTCTGTACTTACAGGGTTGGCAGCGCGACTGTGACTCCTCTGGTGTTACAGACGTCCATAGGCCACGGTAACTACTTTCCATCAGGTGGGCCGTGTGCTTGTCTGCCAACTAAGTGGTATAAAAAAAAAAAAAAAAAGATTACTCTGCAAAAACAGCATAAATCACGAATCTTGGACTACGCAGGTTTAATTTTAATTCAAAGTGTTTGACTTGATACTTGTACCTCATAATTTGAAAGGGGATTGAAACAACTCAATATTATTTCAAGAATAATATTCACTGTGCATTCGTGGTAGTTTATAGTTTAAATGCAAATTAATTGAAAGTAGAGAAATTTAAATGAAGTAGTTTTATGACATCTTTAAGTAGTATGGCTAAGATTATTTAATTAATCTGAAAAAAGGTTGACAAAAGTTATTTAACACCCATATTTCGCCAACAACTTTCATATAATAGACGGCGAGCCTATTGCCGTCAAGCGGGCATTTTTTTCATAGGCCATTATGTTTACCGTCGGACGGAGATCCACTTAGTCAACTTCTACGTCACCTATAGGAAGATATTGGGGAACGAGGTGTGGTATTCTGTTGACAAGAAGAACCGATACATATGTGACAGATCTGCCATACTTGGTGGTAGATCTACCATTTTAATTACCAATATTTGGCGGCTGATCTATCATGTCTAGTACCAACATTTGGCAGCTAATCTATCAAGTCCAGTACCAACATTTGGCGGTTGATCTACCAATTTGAGTTGCGTACGTACCAAAAATAATGATTACTTACAGAATACGGCCTTCTGGTTCATACTTTTCATTGCTTATACATAGTTAGTGTTTTGTATGCATCAATCAGAGTGCACACAGCAATGTGGATTATTATTTACGAATATTTCCATGAATACGTTATTTAATGTATGTATTAATGTAATTTCTTATATATAACTAGCGTTTTTATACCACTTATAGTTCGTTCGCGATAAGAATGCAGTAAGTCATCGTCGAAAAGCAAATAAAACCATATACTTTCTTGACGAAACATGGGTAAACGCCGGACATGTTAAATCAAAAGCGTGGTTGGATACAACTATAAAAAACAAGAGACATGCTTTTCAAGACGGTTTATCTACCGGTCCAAGAGTACCTACTGGAAAGGGAAAAAGGTTAATTGTTTTACACATTGGTAGCGACAAAGGATTTGTGGAAGGAGGTCTATTAGCTTTTGAGTCAAAATCAACAAAAGATTATCATGAGGAGATGGACGGTGACAGATTCCTTGACTGGTTCGAAAACATAGTGCCTAAGCTAGAACCAGGGAGCATTGTTGTCATGGACAACGCTCCCTATCATTCTGTCAAACTCGAGAAATTACCGACAACCTCTTGGAATAAACAACAAATAATAGACTGGCTAAAAAGCAAAGGGATACTCATGGACATGAGTTATTTAAAAAAAGAATTGTTGAAGATAGCCGCAGAAATCGTCCCCCAATATGATAAATATTTGATTGATGAAATGGCTAGAAGTAATGGTATTGAAATTGTCCGTTTACCTCCATACCACTGCAAACTGAACCCCATTGAGTTGGTGTGGGCCCAAATAAAAAATTATATTGCAGCAAACAATACAACTGTTAAGCTTACTGACGTAAAAAAATTATTTTATGACGCAATTACCTTAGTAGACGCTGATCGATGGAAGAAATGCTGCGTACATGTCGTATAAGAAGAAAATATCATGTGGGATTTAGATGACGTCATGGAAATCGCTGCAGAAAATTCTTTTATCATAAATACTAACGAGGATAGTAGTGATAGTGATTAAAATATGATATTTTACTAATTTTTTATTTACTTATATAAATTTATGAGATTTAACATTTTTAAATATACTTTTTTTGAATTTTAACACCACTGTGAATACACCCTATGCACTGATGACTCACTGCATTCTTAACGCGAACGAACTATAGGTGGCTGAGAAGCACACGGACCACATGATGGAAAGTGGTGACCTTTGTGTTCCCGGCGGTGAGTAGGGTAGCCAGAGCTCATTGGTGAGTTTTTGTGCTATCAGTGGGAAGTCTAAAGGCTTATCCTGATTTTGTGTTCTGCATTAACGGCACAGAAAATCTCTGTTCTCACAGGGTAGGCAGCACGGGTGTGACTCCCACATTCATAGGTCACAGTAACCACTTTCCATCAGGTCAGCCGTGTGCTTGTCTGCCACCTAAGCTGTATAAAAAAAACATCAGGATAGTCTCACTCGCGCTGCTGCTAACCTTGTAAGTACGAATTTCTGTGCACAAAACAGGACAAGCTTTTGGTCTTCCCACTGACAGAACACTCGCAGATCTGCTTACGAGAAATATCGACTCTGTTTTCAGTATCCACATGAGCATTTGACTATTAAGTTAAAAGTCACGGGTTTGACTCCAGCTCAGTCAATCATTTAGCCTATCGGAGTCCACTGTTGGACATAGGAAATCCTCTACTAATGGCCTTAATCTACAGTTTCCATGCTGTTCAGACAGTTTGGTACCAGAGTTTTGTTTCGAGTATTTTTTCTCTCGCAGTGATATCGTCTGCATAATTTTTCTTGTAAGTCACCTCTTACGAAGCCCTTTGGAGCTGAGTACAAAATATAAAATACGATAAATGAATGAATTTTGTACAGGGTCCTTCCAACCGTCCTCCGTGGCGTAGCGGTAGAGCATTCGACTGCTATGCAGGGGGTGCGGGTTCGATTCCCGCTCAGTGCAAATATTTGTATGTATAAATATGTATATTTGCATTGGTCTGGGTGTTTCTATGTATAATATGTATGTATTTACAAAAAAAAAATCCAAGTATGCTTATCCGCATTCTAGATCCCATAACACAAGCTAGTTAAGCTATGCTTACCATGAGTCTAGATAGCGTTGTGTGGAATGTCGTGGAATATTTATTTATTGAACCTCACCTGACCTCATCTACGCCTCGGCGCACCTGTTAAAAAACGATCGTGATTTCGACATATACTTTCCTATCACACGATATTGCTCCCAGAAAAGTCAACACACCAATCAAGAACAATTGGGTATTGGCTGCGTAGATATTCCAGAATATTTATTTTCTTCTTCTGCATCTGAAGCTTTCACTCCGGAGTCTGAGGTCTGCTTTAACCGTCTAATTGCGGATTTGGCTGAACTTCGATATTTTCTGTGAAGGGACTGCCATCTGACTTCTACGCTCATTGGCGATATCGAAGCGTAGCAGTTAAAACACACTCAGACTCTCGAAAAAAATTACTATTAGCCGACAAATAGATGCTTGCTAAGTGATGCATGTAGGTAATTACCAGAAATGGATAAGTGCATACATACTCCGGGAAACTACCGCAGATAAGCGTTTCGTTTTTGTGACTTGCATTATTAGTGGATAAGTACATACATACATACATAATATCACGCCTGTTTCCCATAGGGGTAGGCAGAGATCTTCATTTGCTACGATCCTTTTTTTTTACGTGCGCAAAATCCCCAGGGATACCTCCCTTCCATTTGCTACGATCCTGACATACTACTCTCGCGTCATTCACTCTCATTACATTCTTCATGCATGCTCGTCGATTTAGGGTACTCCTTACCTGCGAATGGATAAGTGAACGATTGCAAATGGGTACCGATAAAAACCTTTACAGTTTTCTGGTAACTAATATAAAAAAATGTAATGCGTATGTATACGAATAAATAAATTAAAACATAACATAACATAAACTCATGCCTATATCCCCGAAGGGGTAGGCAGAGGTGCTAGCAACCACATTTCACCAGTTTATGTTTAGGTCCCAATGTAATAGGTGGCGTGCCTATTGCCATTAACCGGGCACTTATAAACCTGCGATAAGTACACATATAACTTCAAAAAGCATCGAAAAGTCATTGGTGTGTGCCATGGTAAACCTGGGATCGAACTGGGATCGATCGAATGTTAAATTTTAATGCCTGAAATTATTATTTTGACCTACTAATGAATGTGACATTTGCATGCCGTCTGGTTGAGTATGGTGATACTATCACAACAACTATGAACATCAATGTATTATATACCCATATTTCGCAAATTATGAATAAATGAAATGAAATGAAACCCGAGACCTCGTCTCAGCACTCCATTACCCATACCACTAGATTAAACTAGTTGTTAAACTTTTTTTAGGGCTACTACTGGTAACGAATACCATAGACGTTCGTATGGCATAATATTTATTTCACATTGGTGATATATATAAATAAGGCATATATATTATTAAGTAAAAGTAATTGAACACTTATAGTCAAACAACACAGCCAGCTCGCAGTTGCAACAAGCTTGACAATTGAATAAGTAGCCGGTGAGCATTTGACGGTTTGTGGTTTCATTAAGCTGTCACTCCGTACATTGGAGAAAGGAGCCGCTGGGGTGCATGCGCGATCATAATATCGTTGTTTCTTGATTGATATTTAGTTTATGATGTACAAGTAAAATTGTATTTATAAGCTTTTTATTAGGTTCACCTGCAATTGAATAGTTATTTGTGTAAATATGTCAAATACATTATTTACAGTGGTCGTATAGCATCAATTAGAAATTCTCATCTCATAAACTCACGCCTATATCCCTGAAGGGGTAGGCAGAGGTGCTAGCACCCACAATTCGCCAGTTTATGTTTAGGTCCCAATGTAATTGGTGGCGAGCCTATTGCCATTAACCGGGTACTTATAAACCTGCGATAAATACACACATAACTTCGAAAAGCATCGAAAGTCATTGGTGTGTGCCATGGTAAAACCTGGGATCGAACCCGAGACCTCGTCTCACTAGTCCATCACCCATATCACTAGGCTACCGCAGTTATTTATAATTAGAAATTCTAATTATGTCTATACGTTGAAAATATTCATAGTTAAAAATACGTGGGTTATTGAATGCAATTTTAAGCATTTAGTATGCTAACTATTTAAAATCGATTTACATATAATCACGCCTTTATCCCTGGAGGGTTAGGCAGAGATGAATTAACATCCACATTTCACCAATAATTGTATTCGGTCCCACCTAATAGGGGGTGAGAATATTGCCGTATTCCGGGCACTATTGTTGACTAGAGCCATGCATTTGAGACTAAGTCTGGGCTGTAGATATCTGTCTGATGTTAAACAGCCCTATCCCTTAGTCGCCTTGTACGACACCGCATGAGAATAGATGGGGTGGCCCTAATTCTACTCTGCCGGCAACCACGCGGCATTGAAACGGTCCAGACTTGTACTGCTTTGTCTTTTACACTGACGGCACAGAAACTCTCTGTGCTTATAGGGTTGGCAGCGCGAGTGTGACCTGGGTTTTGTAGACGTCCATAGGCCACAGTAACCACTTTCCATCAGGTGGGTCGTGTGCTTGTCTGCCACTTAAGTGGTATTAATCGGTGAACTCGTTCTCAAATTGTAGCGTGATAAGCAAACGAAAAGAAAGTCACACAAACTGCACCACAAAGTAACTATAATATTAGAATGTCATTAACCCTTCAAACTACTCCATACAATACACATACATACATGAATATTATAGTCGTGGAAGCCGTGTAAGTTCACGCTTGACGGACACCCATCCCCCTGGGGAAACGCCTGTCACTCACGCAGATGATGTACAATTACTCTGATATACACGAACGACTATTGTTTGAAATCAATGCGATGATGTGATCATGCCCTTATAATGCTGTTGATGTGTTACTTTGTATATTCACGCTTGTTTAAAAATATTCTGACTACGTTTTTCTTAATTATACTAGGTATCGGGACTTCTCGCGATTTATATTTTGGAACTTACTATTTATGCCGACGTTTCGGATGCGTTGCAGCACCCGTGGTCACGACTTGACTAGTCTTCGAGCGTCGAGATGTATGCGGGGAACATTTTTTGAGCGCCTACCCACCATTACACTTATTATGAACGGTTAGGCTGGCGACTTTCTTTTTTCTTTTCTATGAAATGACTTCAGGTGTTTAGTTAGAGTATGGATTGTTTGTATTAAAAATAACCGCGGTAGATGGGTAATGGATTGCTGAGACGAGGTCTCGGGTTCGATCCCAGGTTTACTATGGCACACACCAATGACTTTTCGAAGTTATGTGTGTATTTATCGCAGTTTTATAAGTGCCTAGTTAATGGCAATAGGCTCGCCACCTATTACATTATGACCTAAACATAAACTGGCGAAATGTGAGTGCTAACACCTCTGCCTAACCCTTCGGGGATATAGGCGTGAGTTTATGTTATGTCATATTTTAAAAAATACGAGTGATGCTGATCAAAACAAGTTTCATAACAGGTGGTACCCATAAAGAGAAAGAAATATAATAGGTACTGCTTTTTTTACGTGCGCTAAATCCCCTCGGATACCTCCCCACCGGAGCCGGTGGAAGAGGTTATGTGGGACTCGAACCGACTAAAACGCACTCCGCCTGTGGGTCGTTTTGGTTGCCGAAGGTGAAGTTGACAGGCATACCCCTCACACCCCGGCCGACCCAATGGGTACTGCTTGCTATCAAACTGGTTTCGTTCTTTTCAGCATACGTCGGGTTTTATATTTTTAATAAAAACATATTTTAATTATAATGGGAATATGATATACCAATTTAATATCCTCGTGAATTCAAAATTTGATTTGATACACATATTGCAGTTTGATATCCTAACCGGTAGACCCAAGGTCCCCCCGACAATGACAACGCTTGAATAAAACTATGTATTACTAGGCATATTAAAGTTATAGGGCTAACTAACACAACTTATTTTCGACTATTTCGGGGTTGTTTTTTGTGACGGGGGTTTTTAAATATTCAATTTAATTTTTATTTTACACTTTTTAAATGGATCTACTTGTTAAGCTCTTTTGAAATAAAATGTATTTCGCTAATTAGTGGTGGCGGCCATCTTGGATTTGAAATTTGTCATATTGTATGGTATTCTACAAGTCAAACCCTTTCATTTGATACCCATATTGAGGGAGTTTTTTTTTACGTCCGCAAAATCACCACGGATACCTCCCCACCGGAGCTGGTGGAGGAGGTTATGTCGGACTGGAACCGAATAAAACGCACGCCGCCTGAGGGTCGTTTTGGTTGCCGAAGGTGAGATTGACAGGCATATCCCTCGCACCCCGGCCGACCCAGTGCCATCTCTCACGATCTGGCCCTCTTCTCAGGTGTGGGGACAACAGAGTTCCCAACTCGTCCCCGGAAATGGGGAGGCGCGCCAGGCGTGCCAACGCCGCGGCCTGTTTCTGCCAGGGTGACAGGCGGCTCCACCTATCACCCCCAGGCCTGCGCTCATGGGGGGCGGAGATCGTTCAGCAACCTCTGACGCCCGAGTTGCCTTCGTACGCGGGCAGCTTGACTTGCGATCCTTCGTCGCACCCGCTGCCGCTTCCGCCCCGCTTCCTCCTTCACGAGCATTACTTGCTCGCAGAAGGAGGCACCGGCCGCCCAAGCATCCGCGCAGCGGACCATATTGAGGGAGTTGAGAGGCCATCTTGGACCGATTTTTTTCAAACATAGCTAAGAACACTCCCGATTAATATACCTTTCAAACAGAAATAAACTAAATTCAAATCGGTTCATCCATTCAGGAGCTACGATGTCACAGACAGACACACACACACACACACACAGAGACACGTCAAACTTATAACACCCCGTCGTTTTTGCGTCGGGGGTTAATGAGAATTTAACAATACTTTTCCATCGGAATACCAGGAGTAGTTAAAATAATTCAGTCTTAAAAGGCTGTTATCCAGTTACAACGCAACATTGTGTGGGATTTTCTCTTTGGAGGTTGTGACGTCGCCTGCACTGGTGCGTAAAATGTCACCGCCTGCAAATGAAGGCTTTGCTGCAAGGCTGTCGCGTGCCGACGGTGTGTGGACTATGTTGTAATTAATATTCATGTTAAAGCTTGATGGTGAATGATCTGGGGTGTAAGGAATTCGTTTGTGAGTCATCCTTTATGATTACAAACCCTCACTTCTAGAGTCTACCCCTCCACTGGGCCTGGCAAAAGAGGTAATGCTAAATTTTTTTTTTTTTTTATATAGGACACGTCAATTGGACTTCGCCTTGCCTGATGGTAAGCTGAAGGCAAAGTCCCAGAAAAGAGGGTCACCATTACTTACACATACCGTGTGACAATGGTGACACTCAGCTTGACGGCCTTATCATATGCTTTTTCACGCCCCGCTTAAAGGACCCGGGACTGTAGGAAGAAGGAAACACGTGAGCTGGTAAATATAGACGAATAGCGCAATTTTTTCTTATTAAAAGGAATTCTTCTTCTTAATAAGGAAGTTCCCGGCAGAATAGTATTTGGAACACCCCATCTCTTCCCATGCGGTGTCGTGCATGGCGATTAAGCGATAGGAACAGCCCAGACTCAGCCTCAAATGCATGGCTTGAGTCAACAATAGTGCCCAATAGAAGGCTGGCCCTTATTACCTGGAACCGAATTCAATGATTGGTGAAATGTGGGTTTCAAATCACTTCTGCCTAACGCATATATGTATAAAATTACTGAAACTGAAATTACTAGTATTCTCTCTTACAAAGCTTAGCTAAATTGCTTGTGTAGTTAGTGTATCGCTCAGGATTCGAATTCAGTAACCGTCGATAATAAAGCCGACTCCTTAACCACTTACCTGTTATTGCTTCACCGATCGATAGTACACATAACATATCTAAAGTAATATGCTTCATGACAATATATAATACCTACATATAATCATTGTCTCCATACGAGTTACATCAATAAAAACATCTGTCATCCATTGAATGAACTGTAACCATGAACTAAAAGACTGATAGTAGGTACCCGTAACAACGGTAGCAAGACAAACAGACGCGCTATCCATCACGATATTACATAGAAAGCGTCGACTTAGCCCGCGGATGATTCTACTACGCAAATATTTGGAGACAGCTCACTGAATAGGTGCGCGTTTTCGTTGTATCGCGGCACGATATTTTGATTATATTATTGATGTTAATATTTTTAGTAATAGTATATATACAGTCCATACTCAACCTTGTCAACAATAGTGCACAGAAGAAGGCAATAGGCTCACTCCGTATTACGAGGGACCGAATTTTATGATTAGTGAAATGTGGGTGTTAATTCACCTCTGCCTAACCCTCCGGGGATAAAGACGTGATTATCTGTATGTAAATATTACTAATTTTGAATAGCATACTAAATACTTAAAATTTCATTCAATAACCCACGTATTTTTAACTATAAATATTTTCAACGTATACACACAATTAGAATTTCTAATTATAAATAACCGCGGTAGCCTAGTGGTATGGGTAATGGACTGCTGAGACGAGGTCTCGGGTTTGGTCCCAGGTTTTACCATGGCACATACCAAAGACTGTTCGATGCTTTTCGAAGTTATGTGTGTATTTATCGCAGGTTTATAAGTGCCCGGTTAATGGCAATAGGCTCGCTACCTATTATATTGGGACCTAAACATAAACTGGCGAAATGTGGGTGCTAGCGCCTCTACCTACCCTTTCGGGGATATAGGCGTGAGTTTATGTTATGTTACATTTATGTTATATACATCTAATAAAGTACCTACTATGTCGTTAAGTATTATGATAACATTGCTCTTTAAGGCTGTTTTTATAAATACTTCATGCACCAATAGTGTAAAACTCGCCAGGATATTTACCATGTTTATTAATTTTTCTATACAATAATCATGGTAAATATCCCGGCGAGTTTTAAACTATTAATGTGAATGACCATGTCAATCTCAAATTATACACCTCATGTACTTTTAAATAACAATAATGCTTGTAATAAATCGTAAAAATCGTAATTAGAATAAAATAACTGACTTTGCCCGGGATTTAATTTAGAGTTACGATTGATTCAAGGCAAGACACGATTGATTTAAGGAAGTAGGACACGGCGGTATATCCGCCCGATTGAGCAGTCCGACTGGGGAAGTACCTCCGCCCTACAGAATACCGCGGTTATAATAACTTCGTGTTGTGTTCCCAGCGGTGAGTAGGGTAGCCAGAGCTCACTGGAGAATTTGTACCTACAGTGGGAAGACTAAAGGCTTGTCCTGATTTGTCTTCTACTGACGGCACAGAAACTCTGTACTTACAGGGTTGGCAGCGCGACTGTGACTCCTCTGGTGTTACAGACGTCCATAGGCCACGGTAACTACTTTCCATCAGGTGGGCCGTGTGCTTGTCTGCCAACTAAGTGGTATAAAAAAAAAACACTGGCTAGAGGTTATAGCAGAACTTGGAGACTGTTAGAGAGAGACATGTTAATATTATTTGAGTCAATGTAGTTACAGATCAAATATTTGAGAGGAGAATTAGTATAGGTCAAAAGAGAGTTAGTGGTGAGGATATAATAAATACACATTCCTTCTTGTGCATTTAAAGAAAATATGATCTGCTGTGGGTTTATTTAAGCCGCACTCACAGATAGATCGATGAACATTGGATTCAAAGATTTATTTTGATATATTCTATATGTCGACAAACTGTAGCAGGTAATGTTTGTCTTTTAGTTTTCAACTTAATAATTTTGATATTTTCCACAACACCGAAACTCGTGGTATAATGAACACAGTCGCCCTGATGCCCCGTCTACAAATTTCGTGGATCCCTTTCTTAAGTAATATTCCGTTACTATGGTTTCAGTTTATTTTCGAGCTAAAATACGCACGAGAGTAAAACAAAAGCCTACGAGTTTATTTTCGGACAATAGTTTTCTCATAATATTGTACTTAATGAGGGTGAAATTCGACTGAAAAACTTAGTTTTTATAAACTTTGACAGGAATATCAGAATCAAACAACAGAGATACCGGCTTTCAGATGTGGTTGTCTTCGGCCCCAAAGGTCATGGTAGGGCCCTGTACTCCAAAAAATACAGGCCAATACAAATAGATTAAATATAATAGCATACAAATTGCACTGAGTGGCAATCGAACCACTTAATTTAAGGACGATATTTTTAGGGTACCGTACCTCAAAGGTAAAACAACGGAATCCTCATTGGATCATTTCTTTTCCGTCTGTCCGTCTATCTGTCTGTTAAAACAGACAGGAACAGGAATGCGTTATGTTGAAATTCATATCACATGCTCAGGTCTATAATGTCTTGAAACTGGGCAAAAATCAAACTTCTAAGTTAAAACACATTCAAAATATATTATATTTTATGTAGCTTAAGATACGGAACCCTTGTTACGAGAGTCCGACTCGCACTTGACCGGTGTTTTTTTGGATAACACAATTCAAACTGACGTATTCTCTAAAATCTACTTATGATACTGAATAAAAGATGAAAAAAAATTAAAAGAAATAGAAAAATCGTAATTACAATCAATTAGGAACATAATCCCTTCACAAAAAGTAGCCTATTAAATTGTAACTTAAAACCCTTTAATACAGAAAAAAAAACAAAATAAAATTTTACAAAATTGGGCCCGTCTCGTATTAACGACATTTTGGGGTGACTTTTGTTCGAAATTGCTTTGTCTTGGCCATGAACGCCGTGGGGTAGATTACCCTAAAACTATTTTTGTATGAAGCATTTTATCGTAATGATGGGAAACATATATTTTTCTTAAAAAAATTACGATAAAATTATACAAAAATGCATTTTTTTCTGCAATGTCCTAGACTTAATAATTGATTAGGTAACAGGTAGTATTCTGTTCCAATATTCCGATTTATCTTTCACACAGAGTGCCCTCCCTACCTAGAAACTGCTCGCAAAATGTTCTTCGTTTCACTTAAAGGATTAAATTAAAATAAAATGAAATAGTTTTGGTGCGATTTAAAATTGGAGCACAAAATAAAATGTGACAAAAACTTTGCTTTTGAAACAAATTCTTGAAACCTAGTTCAAACGATGCAATATCTAAATATGCACATACCTTAATACCACAAAAATATCTTTCAGATCCAATAGCGTCTAATCTAAATATTGCAACATATACATAAAAAAATATTAAGTTTTACGAAAAAAACTCGTAGATATAAAAAAATCACTGTAACATTTTTGTTAAACTATGACAAAATCGCTCATATCAAAACTAATAAGTAAAGGTAATATTTCAATATCATCACAAACCTTACGCGAAAAACTTCAATAACATTTTCTGTCGATAAAAGGAAACGATAACATGCATGAGCAAATTCTTTCGGCACCACTATTTTTATCGATAGTTGTAAAACACATCACTAGCGAGCTCGGGATGGGCGCAAATTAATTTTAACACAATAACGAGCGACTCTGAATGGTGACCCTATTTGTAGGCGACGACGGGCCATCCATCATCTCGTGGGCCCTAGGGCTGGTTATGTCACAGCTCTATACAGCATACGAAGCCATGGCATGTGTTTAATATAAAAATCTATCATGGCACCTTGTGTAATTCATAAACTAAGGCGTAAGCAAGACACTATAGAATCGGGTCTGTGTAGACAATACGTACATAATATAAATTCACGCATATATCCCCGAAGGTGTAGGCAGAGGTGCTAGCACCCACATTTCGCCAGTTTATGTTTAGAACCCAATGTAATAGGTGGCGAGCCTATTGCCATTAAACGGGCACTTATAAACCTGCGATAAATACACACATAACTTCGAAAAGCATAGAAGTCATTGGTGTGTGCCATGGTAAACCTGGGATCGAATCCGAGACCTCGTCTCAGGTTCGAAGAAGGGGTAGGCACCTCTGCCTACCCCTTCGGAGATATAGGCGTGAGTTTATTTATGATGATGATGATGAAATACACAAAACAACAATATTTTTAATTTCGAGATTCAAGATAAAGTGGTCTTAGGTGTTTTCGCTAGATGGCGTTAGTATGCCTAATACGATACCTAAACTATTGTTACTAACTATTAGCTAATCTAAATGCCTATTAATCACATTAAAATATACCGGTTGTACCCAAGTAGGTACTTTGGTTACTATTGTCTACTCGCCTGCTTGTTATGTTAATTTGGCTCATCTTGACTTTTACTGGAGCACTCCCGTAGCCTTCATTTACCCAGTGAGGAAACAGAGGAAATGGAGAAAGAAAGAAAGGAGAGAGGTACCACTTTCCAGCACAAGCACACGGCCCACCTGATGGAAAGTGGTAACCGTGAGCTATGAACGTGTATAACACCAGTGGAGTCACACCCGTGCTGCCACCCCAGTAAGAACAGAAATATTCTGTGCCTTCAGTACAGAACACAAAATCAGGACAAGCCTTTGGTCTTCCCACTGACAGCACAAAAACTCTCCAGAGAGTTCTCACCGCCAGGAACACAACACGAGGTTATTATAGCAAATTAAAATATTTGTTAAGTATAATAATGTACCAGGTTATCTCGTTTTGAGTCCAAATATCTTGCTGAGGTTCTCAATCACCCCATGTACCTAAATAAATTCATAATACATTTCCCTCTAAATATCCACGCAGTTTCATAATATCAAAGATTACATCTCAATATTTCTCCTCGGAAACTATCATAGGTTATTAAATTCCTTTTTCCTAATAGGTAGTACACGAAACGCAATATTTCGTGTATACGTTCTACAACCATCCCACATATATACGTACAAGCTACATTCTATCGTATACATTGAAGAGTTAGGTACGTCATAGTTAATTTATTTTATACTATCATTACCCTGCGGTTTTATCCGTGTAATTTTGCCAGGAATATGAGGATAATAATATAATAGATTATTACTGATAATGTAGCCTTTTTTAAAATGAATATTAGCCACCGAAATTGCTAATATTCCCTCTAACCCCTCCAGCTAAGCTAAATTGCTTCACGTCGGTGGTGTAATGGCCAGGATTCAAACCCAGGGCCTATCGACCGTAATGTTGACTTCTTAAGGCGGTAGTCTTCGAGAACTTATGGTATTTTAGGCATAGAAAAATTGCCACTTTTCACCGCAGCAATACGCTGTCCGTGGCTTGTTTTGCGTGCCAGTTTAGATTAGAAGTAATCCAATGAGATCCAATTAGATTTGTAATTATTTTGTGTGTTTCTGACGCCTTTACTTATATAACTGAAAGATTTATTTAAATTGTCCTGATTGCACCTCAAACTTGCACGTTGGAGTCTGCAATCCCTTCTTATTTCTGTATTGGTTTATTTTGCCTGTAACCGGAGAGAGAAATAAATAAATAGAGTCCCGCCTGACGTCCGAGAAATAAGAGAATTAAATTAAAAGCAAGCAGCTGAGGCTCCTTCACTCATAAATGTACCAATGACTTATGAATGAGTTATACCAGGGCACGCCGTAGTAACGGCGGTAAGACCCATCATGGGGGAGTGGCTAGAGAGGCCACACGGCAGCCTCTCGTACCGTCTGACGCAGATGATCACCGAGCACGGATGCTTCGGAAAGTATCTGCGTCGGATGCAGAAAGAGCCAACGTCCGAGTGCCATCACTGCGACGCGAGCGAGGACTCAGGTCCGCACACGCTCACCGAGTGTCCGGCGTGGGAGACGCCGAGGCGGGAGCTTGTGGCGGCCCTGGGAGTGAGGGTTCTCACGCTCTCCACCTTGCTCGCGGCGATGGTTCGCTGCGCGGATGCGTGGGCGGCCGGCGCCTCCTTTTGCGAGCAAGTAATGCTCGTGAAGGAGGAGGCGGGGCGGGAGCGGCAGCGGGAGCGACGAAGGATCGCAAGACAAGCTGCCCGCGTACGAAGGCAACTCGGGCGTCGGAGGTCGATGAACGACCTCCGCCCCCCATGAGCGCCGGCCTGGAGGTGACAGGTGAAGCCGCCTGTCACCCTGGCAGAAGCAGGCCGCGGCGGTGGCGCGCGTGGCGCGCCTCCCCGTTTCCGGGGACGAGTTGGGGACTCTGTAGTCCCCACACCCGAGAAGAGGGCCATATCGTGAGAGATGGCCCTGGGTCGGCCGGGGTGCGAGGGATATGCCTGTCAACCTCACCTTCGGCAACCAAAACGACCCACAGGCGGCGTGCGTTTTAGTCGGTTCGAGTCCGACATAACCTCCTCCACCGGCTCCGGTGGGGAGGTATCCGTGGGGATTTTGCGCACGTAAAAAAAAAAAAAAAAAAGAATGAGTTATACCATTGCCTAAAGATTTTGTTACCCTAGAAAACCTTAAAATCGATTGGTTTACTCGTTACAAACAAACATACAAGCTTCACAAACACACAAAAATATAAATACCCACTTTTACCCAACCTCTGTCACCATAGCCAAGTATCATATTATGTTTTTTTTAAATAATAAATGTTTAGAACCAGACAAGCTCGTTAAAAAGTCCGGGTCCTTTAAGTGGGGCGTGAAAAAGCATCTAACAAGGTCGTCAAACTGAAGACCACCATTTTGGTATTGTTGCCTTCTATAAAGGTGGTCTCCATTATTTGGACTTCACTTGCAGCGCACCATTAGACGGCGTTATGTTGACATGTTCTAAAATTTAAAAGTAAATAAATATTCTTAGGAACATTAAAACCGCTATCTAGACTTATATTTAGTTAGCATAGTTTGTAATATGGTTTCTAGATTGTGAATAAACATACTTATTTAGTTTTTTTTTTGTAAATATATATTGAAGAATTCTACAATTTTAGATAGACTATTTATACTGTTGATTGATGGCGCTTGGTGGAATTTGTTGTTACACAATATTGATAACTCACTTGTACTTTTCCACATCACTTTATTACTTATTACACCTGACCGGTTTCGCCTTACGGCATCCTCAAAGGTTTACAATCTTTTTAAAATCTTTTAAAATCGGTTTAAAACCTTTGAGGATGCCGTAAGGCGAAACCGGTCAGGTGTAATAAGTAATAAAGTACCCAATGTGGAAAAGTACAAGTGAGTTATCAATATGTGTAATTTTAGATAGGCATATTTATACCTGTGTATCCCTAAAGGCGTATGCAAAGGTTTATTAACACTTCTTAAACAATCTTTCTTGTCATGACTTTTACGATTCTAATTAGTAACTAACTCTTTATCGTCAGAGAGGAAAGCGTGTACGAGAGCAGTACAAAAACTTATATTACATACATACATATAATCACGCCTCCATCCCCGGAGGGTTAGGCAGAGGTGAATTATCACCCGGATTTCACCAATAATTGTATTCGGTTCCACGTAATAGGGGTTGAGCCCATTGCCGTATTTCGGGCACTATTGTTGACTCGAGCCATGCATCTGAGGCTGAGTCTGGGTTTTATATATCTGTCCGATGTTTAACAGCCCTATCCCTTAGTCGCCTTGTACAACACCACATGGAAAGAGTCCAAATTCTCCAAAAGTCGCGTGGTCCCCGGCAGAGTAGAAAACGTATATTATATAAACTAATATTAAAAATCTGAAGAATTTGTTTGTTTGTTTGGATGCGCTAATCTCAAGAACCGAATATGGCGAATTAGAAAAATATTTTTGTTGAATAGTCCGTTAATCGACGAAGGTTTTAAACTATACATCATTACGCTACTACTAACGGGAGCGAAACAGTGATCGTAAGTGTTAACAAATCCGGTGGGTTCCCATATATTTTGAAGCCTAAAAAATTACGGGATACAACTGATGATGTGAGGTTTCCAACTATGCCATGAGCAAAGCATTATGATATTCCCACAAACAATATATTATACAGATCATTTCCTCTAAATTTTATGATCAGAGATTTCAATCAAACTCAAAGATTGCAAGCTACACGATATTCAAACCCGACATTTGCAGCTAATTTAAAATTTAACAACGTCCCCATTGTGTGTTCCCTAAATAACTATTATTTGTCATCGAAATGTAACTATTTATGTCTGTAACAGACGTACAACGAGGTTACATTCTGTAGATTGCCCCTACCATACGTGCACACAATAGGACCCCAATACAAGGTCTATTATAAAAAGCACCCTGTATTATTATGTTACAATTTTAATGAGTTGTATATGCATGCTACTAATATTTTCCTCTCCAACCTAATTTCAACTTTGTACAAAAGCATCAAGGTTGAAATATAAGTGGTATGGGTTTTCGAAGGATGTTTGTTCGATACTGATATGAAAAATGTATTGTATGAAGTAATATTACTCATTACTTGCATAAAAGCCCCCGATTCTATTCTTTGTTGGTGATGATCGGCTGGTAAGGGAAATTGATTTTGGTTTATAATATACTGAGGCTGTGTACCAATATAATTGAATGGATATACCTTTTTTTCGTTTGGAAACTCCTTTGGGTATTCCCCACTACCCGGAGGCGTTTATAACGTAATCGAACCGTTTAGTTTAGTTAAATTTCTTGTATTAGGAGTTGGTTTGCGTCAATGACTTGCTGGGTAAGTAGGAATTGAACTCGCAAACTTTTATTACAAGTCCAACTGAACACCTTGGCCACTAAGTAATGAGTTTTTTTTTAAAGAATATTAGCAACCGCAATTACTTCCCTCTAACTCGTCCAACTAAGCTAAATTGCTTGTGCTAGAAGTGGGTTCACGTCTGTAGTGTAATGGTCAGAGTACGAATCCAGGACCTCTCAATCGTACGGCCGAATCCTTAGCCACTAAACTACTGACGCTTTGTAGTTCTTCTTCATTGCCTCTCTTTCACTTTTTTTAGGATTCCGTACCTCAAAAGAAAAAAAAAACCAAACCCTTGTAGGCTCACTCACGTTGTTTCCGTCTGTCCCTCTGTTTGTCTGTCTGTCTGTTCGTCAAGACCTTTTTCTCAGAAATGCATGGAGGTTTTTTGTTTTTTTACGTGCGCAAAATCCCCACGGGTACCTCCCCACCGGAGCCGGTGGAAGAAGTTATTTCGGACTCGAACTGACTAAAACGCACGCCGCCTGTGGCCTCGCACCCCGGCCGACCCAGGGCCATCTCTCACGATCATGCATGGAGGTATTAAGTTGAAATTCATACTACACATTCAGATCTATAACGTCTTGAAACAACTATGCAAAAATCAAACTTCTAATCCATTTTTTTATACCACTTAGTTGGCAGACAAGCACACGGCCCACCTGATGGAAAGTGGTTACCGTGACGTATGGACGTTTGTAACACCAGAGGAGTCACAGTCGCGCTGCCAACCTTGTAAGTACAGCGTTTCTGTGCCGTCAGCAGAAGACAAAGCAGGACAAGCCTTTAGTCTTCCCACTGACAGCACAAATTCTCCAGTGAGCTCTGGCTACCCTACTCACCGCTGGGAACACAACACGAAGTTATTATAACCGCGGTATTCTGTAGGGCGGAGGTACTACCCCAGTCGGACTGCTCAATCGGGCGGAAATACCGCCGTGTCCTACCTCCTTTAATCCATTCAAAATATATTACGGTTTATGTAGCTAAAGTTACGGAACCCTTCATGAGCAAGTCCGAATCACTATTGACCGGCTTTTTCTCTTGAGAAATAATTATATCGTAATATAACAATATTAACACCAAGTATCCCTAAATAGCCTAGTAGTATGGGTAATGGACTGATGAGACGAGGTCTCGGGTTCGATGCCAGGTTTTACCATGGCACACACTAATAACTTTTCGGTGCTTTTCGAAGTTATGTGTGTATTTATCGCAGGTTTATAAGTGCCCGGTTAATGGCAATAGGCTCGCCACCTATTACATTGGGACCTAAACATAAACTGGCGAAATGTGGTTGCTTAGCACCTCTGCCTACCCCTTCGGGGATATAGGCGTGAGTTTATATTATGATATGTATCCCTAAATTGAACTCGACTTCTAACTCACCACAAATCCGGTAATTTAAAAGTTAAAAATATTTCCCCGATCATAGACAACGAAACAAAAGTAACCACATTTATGAACGTTTCCTTCCAAACACCCTACAGATACAATATAATCTCACGTTGCTTTGACACAGAACACAAGATAAGGGTTGCCAGATACCGCTGATTAAATTCGGGATAATCCTCTCCCCAAACGTGACGCTAGATTATTGTCACCCCATTAATCCCTCGTCTGTTTAATTAGATTACTAACATTTTATAAGGATCCTGGATATCTGATGACTGGGGTATACCTATTACTAAATTTAGTAGGAAGGAAAGTTATAGGTGAACCGCCATATTTGTATCTACTAGCTGTAGCTTGGATTTTTTATACTACTTAGGTGGCAAACAAGCACACAGCCCACCTATGGACGTGTGCAAAACCGTGAGAGTCACACTCGAGCTGCCAACCCTGTAAGCGCAGTGAGTTTCTGTGCGGTCAGTGTAATAGACAAAGCAGGATTTAGGTCTTCCCACTGACAGCACAAAAACTGTCCAGTGAGCTTTGGCTACCTTACTCACCGCCGGGAACACAACACGAGGTTATTATGGCCGCGGTATTCTGTACGGTGGAGGTACTTTCCCAGTCGGACTGCTCAATTGGGCGTAAATACCGTCGTGTCTCCTCGCTTGTGATTTTGACATCATTTTTTAAACCATAGACACCATTCCAGGAAAAAAAAGTAGGCTATATGTTAGTTCAGACTTTAATCTAACCCTGTACAAAATTTCAGCCGGATTCATTCAGACTTGTAAGCGTGATTGAGTCATAAACATCCACACCTCTTCACAAACTTTTTACAACGTAATTATAAATCTACTAATCACACTTTCAATTGGATATTCGATTGCCTAGTCAAATTAGTTACCTTTTACTAAACGTCAAAACGGTAAGTAATAAGGAAACTTATATGAAACAAATTATTGTGACGTCATAATATTCAAAAGTCATATATAATTAAAAAACTATAAAACAGGAACCGATGCAACTTCTACCGCTCTTTTACCATTGTCAATTAAAAAAAAACTCAGTAAAAAATACATTTTAACTACAGAAAAATACCCAATTACAAACAAATCCTTTTGCATACTTTTCAATGCACGCTTGCCATTCTTATCAATCAATGTGAACACTGTAATGTCTTTGTTATTTTTTTTTACTTATAACTTTATAACATAGAATTCTTCAAGCAGAGTCACAGAGTCGGCAGTATGAGCTTTACATCTCTCAGCCTCTGGTATTGTATACATCCATGGACAATGATAACCGTTCCTATCAGTTAGACTGTGTACTTGTCTGCCACTTAAGTGGTATACAGCACAGAAAAGACTAATTCCATTTAAGCTTAACATCGGGAACCAATTACGTACACAATTTCTACCGAAAAAGTTAATAAATTGAAAGGATTGGTATATGCTTTCCTATATCAAATAACAATTTGGCAGATTGATGTAATAAGACGTATCCTGTAGACACAAAAGTATAATAAGAGGGGAAGACTCAAAGAAATTAGCAATACGCCCTTGAGTATTAGTAATATTAATACAGGAATATCGGGGGAAGCAATCAATAGGGATGTGAATGGGGTACATAGATACATATTACATTCACAAAGTAAGTATTATCTGTGCTAGTATGATTTTTGATGTCATTTTGGAAAATACTTCTCTGAATTCTGGTGCCTTGTAAGGGCCCCAACAAAATCTGTGGCGCCAATAAAGTAACAATATGTATATCTATACTAATATTATAAAGCTGCAGAGTTTGTTTGTTTGAACGCGCTAATCTCTGGAACTACTGGTCCGATTTGAATGATTCTTTCGGTGTTAGGTAGTCCATTTATCGAGGAAGGTTTTAGGTTATATATCACCACGCTACTACTTAAGGGAGCGGAGCATTGATAATAAATGTTAACAAAGCCGGCAATTTTACATACATATTTTGAAGACTAAAAGATACGGGCTCAAAGGGATATGAAGCTTCAAAATATACCCCGGGTGAAGCTGGGGTGGGTCAGCTAGTATAATATAAAATAAAAGTAAAGTAGTAAAATAGAAAATAAAGAACTAAAAAATAAATGCCGCCAATGTACATCGTGCACATAGAATAAATAAAATTAAATATACCTGCTGATCGATGTATAAAGCACTCGAACAGGCTTTCCATTCGGAGTTGAGAGGTCAAATGGCCGCGGTATTCTGTAGGGCAGAGATACTTTCCCAGTTTTACTGCTCAATTGAACAAAAATACCGTCGTGTCCTACCTCTTTACTGTACACTTTTGGGTGTACAATAACTCATAAGGCATTTATTCATACGGATAATCATTCCATGTCATATAACATTTCTAATCGTTACAGTAAGTTTGGCAGTTGACTATCCATTCCTAATGATATGATTATTTTGTTAAACATATAATGAAAATGTAACAATGTCAATAATGTAGTACCACAGGTTTCAGTGCAGTCTCAATGTAATATCGTCAGTAGTTAAGGAGTCGCCCTTACAATCGAGAGGTCCCAGATTCGATTCCTGGCCATTACACTGTCGACGTGAAGCCACTCCTAACACAAGCAATGTAGCTTAGCTTTTCGGTTCTTATATTCTTTAAAAAGTATCAATAATTTATGAGGATCAATTAAATTTTAAGATTATCAAATTTTCTAATAGTAGTCAAATTTTGTGAAAGTCAAAGCTATTTTTTTTTATACCACTTTGGTGGCAGACAAGCGCACGGCCCACCTGATGGAAAGTGGTTACCGTGGCCTATGGACGTGTGTAACACCAGAGAAGCCACACTCGCGCTGTCGACCCTATAAGCACAGAGTTTCTGTGCCGTCAGTGTAGAAGACAAAGCAGGACAAGTCTTGAGTCATTCCGTTGACAGCACACATTCTCCAGTGACCTCTGGCTACCCTACTCACCGTTGGGAACACAACACGAAGTTATTATAGCCGCAGTATTCTGTAGGGCGGAGGTGCTTCCCCAGTCGGACTGCTCAATGAGCGGAAATACCGCCGTGTCCTACCTCCTAGTAGATATTCTACATATTAACGGTTTGGCGCGCGACGATGGCAAGAGACCGGATGGTATGTCATTAATGCCATGGAGAATGGGTAGGACTGTGGTGTGGGACGCAACATTCGTTGATACCATTGCTTCTACCTGACACGGCTGGCTGTGCCGGTGCTGCTGAGATTCTAATCTCATTGGTAATTATGAATTTGTGCCGTTTGGAGTAGAAACGTTTGGGCCGTGGGGTCCAAGCGCCCGCAATCTCTCCCAGAAGACTGGCAGCATTGCCACGTTGTATGGCAATGCTTATTCTCTGACCTAAGAGGCCAGCCCTCTAGTCACGAGAAGCGTCGACCATACGCTTCGCAATCTCCTTTAAGACGAGTAATGCTCTTAAAGGAGATTGCGAAGCGTATGGTCGACGCTTCTCGTGACTAGAGGGCTGGCCTCTTAGGTCAGAGAATAAGCATTGCCATACAACGTGGCAATGCTGCCAGTCTTCTGGGAACGCTATTACAAGAGGTATGCGCTCGGAGGAATTCCACGACGCAAAGTTAAAAAACATTTGTTTATTTATTATTTTTTATTAATATAAATATTAGCATAGATTTAATGAATCATGATATATCAAAAGTAATAAATAAAAATTGACTACACGAATGATACATATTGTTATTAACAATACTACAGTATAGAATAATATTGTAATATCTATCTATTAATCAAATATTTTTAACTTTTATTAAATTATTGACGGCGGGGACAACAAACTGTTAATTTTTCAAAAAACAAGTACCAGAGTCACGTTGACCACACCAGTAAGTTTATTTCTGTACATTTGGTGCCCTGCGCTTTGGGTTTAATACACCTCTGACTACTCCTTCGGGGATTTACATGCGTGAATATGTGTAGATACGCTGCCCCTGTAATCGGGAGGTCGATTAGGATATGTGATTGGTTTTTAGAGGGCTCTTAATAATTATCTAATTTTATGTTTATTTAATAAACTATTCAACAATAATATTCGCAGTAGCGTGAAATATTTTTGTCATAGGTAGGTACATTGTAAAAGACGCTCTGGGACTACAATTAACATAGTTTTAAGTGTAATGCCGGCATTGTAGAAGAACGTTACTGCTTCAACAATAAAAACGGAAAGGCTCCCAGTTTATTTGTGATAATGAACTCTTGGCAGCGACGGGGGATGGGTCACAACTGCTAGGAGTCAAGATGTTAAATCTTGGTGGAAGTGGCTTCACTTGGGGCGAGGATTTTGGGTTTATTGTATCTTTTTTGTGCAAAAATCTCCCCGGGTAACTTTACGATCTCGGGTATCCATACCTAGAAAGTTACACAATAAGACAATTGTCTAGTACTGCGGCTGACCTACTGCCAACCTCAGCTTCAAGTGGCCCACCTTCGTGCGTGCTTACCACTGTGTCCCAATCTTGAAGAGATTTGCTTCTGCAAAAGTGACAGTACTCTATTTAGGTATAGGTATTATAAACCTGGAGTAGCTCCACCAGAGGAAAGTTTATGATACCTATACAGTCGATGGTAAAAAAAAAACCGACAACACAGCCAACATAACGTGACATCGCAGATAAAATGCAGGAGAGGCAGTCAAGCTATGTAAGTAATGCAACACCGCCTCAGCTTGGCCCCGGCAGACGCTTCCTCAAGGAATGCTTGCGCGACATGATTCTGTCTCATTGTTCTTACTACCAGAGATACAGATGCCCATGTAAATTTAACGAGTTAATGAGAGAAATGCAAATCCCAAGCTCCAAGGTAGGGCCTTCAAAGTACCAGCACAATCACACGGTGCGAAAGTTGTACCTAGCCTGTGTTACGAATATTTGTACATAAGAAACACATTGTGAGGGTCAAATTTTTTTTTTCTTTCTCTCTAATATGGAGAGAAAGAGAAAGATGCTGAGAACCTACTTGTGTTAGAATTAGTTTAATTTCTGTGGTTTACTAATCAGAATTCGAACTTGCGGCTTCTTTAATATAAGCCCAAGATATTATCCCCACGACAACGCTTATTTTTCGCATATTTAACGGCTGTTTAACATCAGACAGATATATACAGCCCAGACTCAGCCTCAGACGAATGACTTGAGTCAATAATAATGTCCGGAAGACGGCAATAGGCTCAACCCCTATAACTACCCCGAATTTAATGATAAAATGTGGGTGTTAATTCACCTCTGCCTAACTATCCGGGGATGAACTGATTTCCGATCTGATTTCTGACTGACCGTTTTATCTATGTAGGTATGTATATTGAATTAAAGTTCCTATTATAGTCTTAAGCCCCATCCAGTTAGATCCCACATCCGCGTCCAGCCCGGCATGGCATGGAACCAGGCTGTTTGATACAATTTATGTGGCGCGATCTCGACTCTAATTGGTCGTGAGGAGGTCTCATGCGCAAACATCGCCTTTTGATTGCACCCTTCCAAGATAGTGGCCCGTTACTGTCGTGATAGATTGGACTCAAGGCTAGAAGTCGCAGCTAATATTAAAGTTCTCTTTTATTTTTATGTAATCACGCTGGATGAATGTGTGCCTCAAAGGATTAGTAGAAATGTATTAACACCCATGGTAAATATATATTGGACTCATTTAAAATAATGGGTCATCTCCAGATTTGTAGGAGATGGTTGGGCAGAAGACCGCGGTAGCCTAGTGATATGGGTAATGGACGAGGTCCTGCTGAGACGAGGTCTCGGGTTTAATCCCAGGTTTTACCATGGCACACACCAATGACTTTTCGATGCTTTTCGAAATTATATGTGTATTTATCGCAGGTTTATCAGTGCCCGGTTAATGGCAATAGACTCGCCACCTGTTACATTGGGACCTAAACATAAACTGGCGAAATGCGGGTGCTAGCACCTCTGCTTTCCCTTTCGGGGATATACGCGTGAGTTTATGTTATGTTATAAGTGTCCGGTTAATGGCAATAGGCTCGCCACCTATTATTACATTGGGACCTAAACATAAACTGGCTAAATGTGAGTGCTAGCACCTCTACCTACCCTTTTCGGGTATATAGGCGTGAGTTTATGTTATGTTATGGTTGGGCATTTTGTACTGGTTCATCTTTCGAAGGAAAGTATGACAAAATGGAGCTATATTGACCAGTTGTAAGTACTCTTCGTTTGCAAGGACCAAATCCAAGTCTGTTCCACATTTGCTTTCTTAATAACTATGCAGAAAAATATGTAGTTATGGCCAAGTTATGGGCCGACAAATTTGTAAACACGAATTGCTATATACCAGATCTAGTAATTGAATGTCGTAAGGAAGGTACTAACTATGAAAGTGGATGGCTACAAGGGGAGAGGGAGGCCTAAAATGCGGTGGATGGACTGTGTGAAAGATGACATGGTTAAGAAGGGAGTGAATGTTGAAATGACTGCAACTAGAGATGAATGGAAAAGGAACACATGTTGCGCCGACCCCAAATAATCTTGGGATAAGGGCAGGAGGATGATGATGAGATCTAGTCATTGAATCAAAGAAGAAAATCACGATAATTCAAACACCAATCCCTGTTGCATCCAAAGCTAGCACTTTGCTAAATTATCATCAATTGGTTCACTCGCTCATAAGTAACACTAAGTGACCGGTTTCGCCTTACGGCATCCTCAAAGGTTTATAGGTAAGAATGTCATTGTAAACCTTTGAGGATGCCGTAAGGTGAAACCGGTCAGGTGTAATAAATAATAAAGTAATGTGGAAAAGTACAAGTGAGTTATCAATATGTGTAACAACAAATTCCACCAAGTGCCATCAATCTACAGTATAAATAGTCTAACAGTAAGTTATCCTCATTTTTTTTAAATAACATTTTTAGCAGCCGAAATTACTAATATTCCGTCTAACCCCTTCAGCTAACCTTAATTGCATGTGTTAGGAGTGGGTTCACACCGGTAGTGTAATGACCAGGATTTAAGCCGGGACCTTTCAATTGCAAGGCCGATTCCTTAAACACTAAGCTACTGACTTCGAAATTGATTAGGTATCTACTTATTTTATTAATTCGGTATAGTGCACGATTGTTCTGTAAATTTGTGTGTGCTAATCTACTTTTGCTGTGAACTGTGCGTCGGCACAAAACAGATGTTTATTTTTGAGGGGATGAAGACCCCTTAGGTATGGGGTGGTGGATATTCGTTATATCAATGTAGTGAATTCGTCGTCTAAACCAATAATTAGACCAAAAAATTACTTTTCTTAATGCAGGAAAAAAAATGTCTTTTTGTCTATGGGTCCACTGCAGATTTTCATACTTTTCCAAAATAAAATGGCAACGATCACTTAGTAATCTAAGGGAAAGTTACCTAAAAGTATGATTAATCCTTTTGCCGAAACTTGGTCACTAAATATAATACTGGTATCATAGATATAAAGAAAAATGGATGGGATATGGACTGATTGTACCCCACACCCGAAGGTGGTCGTCTCAAAGAAGACGGTCTTGGGCCAGCTGGGGTATGACATATCCCGTCTCAGATAATCTCACCTCCGACAACATGCAGCCTACGCAGTCAGCGTGCGTTTAAGTCGGTTCGACAGTGCCAGCCAGTGGTGCGCACAAAATAAGGTGTAAAGAAAAAATGTATTGTTTAGTAACTAGTATCATATAAATAGATGTATTGTTCTTGTACCGTAACTGGTTATGAATCAACACACACTTTCGGAAGTGATCCAAGGGGAATAGAGAAAACATCTGCATATCTTTCAAATAGATTTGTTTCTTTATACGACATTTATTTTTGTACTAACTGACGTGGACTATATAGCTAAAAATTAAACTATTCTTGTTTAAATCAGTTTGAGTACAATAATATTAATATGGTATTTGAAAGCCACGTGGTTCCCGGCAGAGTAGAATTTGGACCACCCCATCTCTTTCCATGCGGTGTCGTACAAGGCAACTTAGGCATAGGGCTGTTTAACATCAGACAGATATATAGGTATATACAGCTAAGACTCAGCCTTCAGATGCATGGCTTGAGTCAACAATACATATTGCCCAGAAGACGGCATACGGCATAGATAGACACCCCCTGTTAATTCAATGATTGGTAAAATGTGGGTGTTAATTCACCTCTGCCTAACCCTCCGGGAACAAAGACGTGATTATATGTATGTATGTATTGTTATCGTTCTAACGTAATATAATGGTTTTCCTTTTCCTATTATTTCTTTCGTAGTGTCTGTGTGTTTGTTTTATTGCTAATATTTAGTTGACTTTTTCAGGTACGTGCTATTGATATTCTTGCGAATGGTGGTATGTATGAGTTGTCATTTATTACTAGGCCTATGCTGATGGCCTTTTGAATTCTTGATGTAGGATGAATGAATGAGTCCTATCAATACTTGGGGTGATTGATAAATGAAGCAATAGCGTAGGCTTAGGCTCCCCGTTTCCGGGGATAAGTTGGGGTCTCTGTGGTTCCCGCACCCGAGGAGGGCCAGATCTAGAGAGGTGACTAGAATAGAATTGTATTTAAAAATTTTAAAAGTTGATTGATTGAAAATATTGATGATGAATTAAGTTTAAAACTAAAACCCGACTACTGTAAAATCACACTCTAAAAAGTATTGAACATGAAAATATTAAGGATAGCCTTGGTAGTAGTATGCCACTTGCTCTAAAAAACAATACATTCTGGGGAAAAGTTTCTAATGCCTGTAATGCAATAGTACAATACAATATATCAATCAAAACAATTATGAGGTATCTCTTTTTAACGCTATATTAAGAAGAATATTATTATATATACAATGTGGAACATTGGGACCTGTACTGTTGTATTTAGCTTAAATTTATACATTGTATCACAGGACCACGGTTATTACGATATTTTCTTGTTTAATATTTTTTAGAGTATCATTTTTCAGTAGTCGGGTTTTGGTTTTATCTTAATTTTTTATTCATATTATTTTGGAGCAAGCAACCACTATACTTGTATTTAAAATGTGCTGATTAAGTCCTTTCAGTTGATACCAAATATGGCATATTTATCTCAATAGTTATTTTTTTACACAGTACTTTATGAACGCTAGATGGCGCTAGTGACACGGAACATAGCCTATAGCCAGCGGACGACAAAAACACGTAGCATTCAATGCTGAGATGGGCACCTATTTGGGCTAGCATAGTGTGGAGTGTTGCACCCGTAGTCTAATTTTAATGTGCCTACTGTTATTGATTTGTTATTCTGTTGTACTGCCTACCTGTTTGTATTTGGTGGGGTGCCCGCTGTGTGGGGCCTGAATAAAATATTTTCTTTCTTTCTTTCTATTAATACTTCATTTGTCCAATTCTAATAAGTAACTTAAGAGCTATGAGGGAACTGATGAACCTACATACATACATACATTGCCTGTAAAATCATAACCCTCCTTTTGCTTCGCGGTTGTTGGAAAAAAACAGATTGTATGTTGAAATTACATTAGAAATATTGTTCATGTCTAGTGTATATTATAAAACAAAAGCATAATATAACACTGTAGGTACAGAATATTGCTAATTGCACACCGGTCATAATTTGCGAGTACGGAACCCTGTGATTGATCACGCGCTCACAACAATTTATAGTTTTAGGGTTCCCCTTGGAAAACGCGCGACAAATTATGAATAATTTTATCGTAATACAGGTGGTGATGTATTTTAGTGTTGTTTTAGTAATGTGTAGCAAGCAAAAATAACGAGTTCAACCCCATCGCAGTTAGACTAGAAAACTGACCCCAGCTCAGAAGTCTATAAGGCTCAGAAGGCTCAGAGAATGACAATATTTCCTATAATTATATTAAATACGCATAATAATATCCATTGTTATCAAGAAAATAATATCAAGTGTGTGAAAAAAATATCATCAATACATACTTTATAAATATAGTATGCTTTCATTGAGTCTAGTTTTTTTTATATATATTTGGTTCATCAATTGACTACACCCCGCTAGATGATAAAAAGCTATGGTGCAGTCCAAAAGATACGGACCAGCTCTTCCGATAGGTACTTTTGAAATTAAAATCGTCAGTAAAAAGTGAAAAGCGTCAGTAGCTTAGTGGTTTCGGAGTCGGCATTATGATCGAAAGGTCTCGAGTTCGAATCCTGGCTATTACGCTACTGACATGAACCCACTCCTAACACAAGCAATTTAGCTTAGCTGGAGGGGTTAGAGAGTATTTATTAAAATTCTGTTAAAAAAGAAATGGTCCCTGCCTTGAAACCTTGATAGATATATTTTTAGATAGTTACTAACTCTGATGCCCTTTTTTTTTACGTGCGCAAAATCCCCACTGTTACCTCCCCACCGGGGCCGGCGAAGGAGGTTATGTCGGACTCGAACCGACTAAAACGCACGCCGCCTGTGGGTCGTTTTGGTTGCCAAAGGTGAGGTTGACAGGCATATCCCTCGAAACTCTGATGCCCTACATAACATATTTAATATCTTTTACCTTTCCAAATTGAAATCCCGAAAAAAAAAAACTAACTGCCTCCATTCATGTTAATTTGAATTTTATCTTTAAAAAAGGCACAAAATAATTTTCCATGGCCGTAACGTGCGACACGAGTGGCAGTGCCATATCTTTAGCCATGTGCCACTGTACAACACTGTTGTCACACAATGCGACGCCATTGCCTCAGGCGTTCGCGACTCTCTCGTGTCATGTATTTTTTCAGATTTTTGCACTCACCTCTATAGATATTTCGTTTATTTATTTTTAGTCATTTTTCATTTTCATTAAATTGCTTTTAGGTTATGATTTTCATTGGTGCATTTATAAAATGAAATATATGATTTCGTAGCGGACCGCACACGACAAATGCAGAAGCATACATTACTTTGATTAAGATATAGAAAAAATTGAATCGGTTCAGGTGGGATTCAAACTCGTGATCTATCCCTTACAGGGAGAACGCTCTGACCACTAAGCTACAGAACCTTCACCTGAAAGTTTCACGACGACGGTTTTTTTACGGTTTGTATAGTTAGCATACTAAATGCTTTAAAGTTTCATGCAACATACATTACTTGTTAAACTTCGATACGGATAAACGACACCATTGAGAAGGCGCAATGAATTTAAATGGAAATTATATTATCACATTTACGTCTATAACAGGGTACGCTGTATCTCCTGCTGCAGTCTGCGGTTGGCTACGATGACTAAGCGGCAACTGAGCAGGTTAGCACTTTACAAGGCTTTGTAAGTCTACTCAAGTAGTCTGAGTGACCATTGATCATTCTTGCCATGCCGTGGATAGCACTTTAAGCGATCTGTCTCTGATTGTCACATGAACATAGTAAAATTAGAGATAGATTAAGCAATAAGCATGCGAAAAATATTAAGATTGAAAATCCATCCTACAACTACATACATATAATCAGGGTTAGGCAGAGGTGAATAAAATTAACACCTACATTTCACCAATAATTGTATTCAGTCCCACATAATAGGGGGTGAGTCAATTGCCGTATTCCTGGTACGATTGTTGACTCGAGCCATGCATCTGAGGCTGAGTCTGGGCTCTATATATCTATTTGATGTTAAAAAGCCCTATCCCTTAGTCGGCTTGTACGACACCGCATGGGAAGAGATGGGTGAGCCCAAATTCTTCTCTGCCGGAAACCACACGGCTGTCCTACGACTTACCTAGCTGATACTGCTTAACCTTGTATTGTACTACCCTACTCCGTTATCACTTAGTTACGAGCTTCAATGGTAGGTAACCTGTTATAAAACAATTAACTCATCAACAATCTTCTGGAGCTGAACCTAACCACACTGGAAGAGAGAAGGAAAAGGGGAGACCACTTTGAAACATAAAAATCCTGACAAAACATTATAATGTATCAAACATAGAAAACTTCTACACAATGCACTCCAACAGACATCTAAGAGGTCACTCAATGAAATTATGCAAGCTTCGGTGTGCCAGCAACCCTAGGTATCACTTCTTGCCGAACCGCGTGGTACAAATGTGGAACTCCCTTCCAGAAAGTGTAATAAAAGCTCCTAATGTGAATATTTTTAAAAATAGACTTGACAAACATTGAACAATCAAAATACAAGTGCAGTGATATACACGCATCAGCTTATGCTGCTTACACTAGCAGCATAAATAATAATAATACTTTCGAGTCTAGATGCCGCTACTTAAAATTTCTCATCACCTTATCCAGATTAGAACATTACGACCACGTAACACAACAGGAGTTGACAGACAACACACGCGTATATTGACGTATTATAAATGACACAACTCTTAAACCTTCAAAGAGGCTCGCACATCCAAAATACGTTTTCGTTAGAGAAAAACCAGGGTTGCCAGGACGAGGGTTTGAAAAGCTTTACCGTCACGAAGGGCTGCCAGCGATCATTTATTACCTACGCTTGACGGGTTAAGAAATTCTTGTCTGTTTTATCCCTTCAGAGCGTTGCTTACTTTAAGTGAAGTTTTACATTCTTAATTTTTTTTTGGTTGAAAAGTTGATTGGTGGAAAGTAATTAATTATTTTATTTTTATCGCAGGGTATATAATTATGTGGTAGCTATATGAAAGTTTAGATGCATGAATCGATTAATGAAAAAATAATCACGAGATATCAACAGAATTTGATTAACCTGTTTATAAATTTAGGCTACAACTTATGAAAATGTACTGGCTAATGAGTGCAAAATTTATTCTACACAGATGCATATTGAAACCTATTTGATCCTATGGAGTTGAACTGTGGGGTATTGAATCAAACTCAAATCTGGAAATTTTACAACGCTTCAAATCTAAAATCTTAAGTATAACATTCGCACCTTGGTGTATGACCAACAATCAACTCCATCGTAACCTGAATATACCAATAGTGAAACAGGAGATACTAAGCAAACCTAAGACCTATGAAAAACGCATCGAAATTCACCCCGATGCACTCGCCTGCACCTTGATGGATAAGACATCCAGCATTTTTAGCAAATTAAAAAGAAAAGCCCCCACAACTTCATATACGTCTGGGTAGTAACAAAATAAATTAGTCGCTGGACTAATTCCATTCAAGACCTATTAAATTTCATGGCTTAATACCAGGCGCCTAGGTGGATTGCTAGACATAAAGTACTTTATAAAAATATAAACTTGCTGGCGTAGCGCAAAGTGTAGCCATTGGCAGTTTTAAGACCCGATCTATCGTAGAAAACTACAGAAATATCTGATTGTTTTGTATTTGCTATATTCATCATCATTTATCTGAATTGCCTAGTGTCGGCGCAATATGTCCTTCTCCTCCATACATTCCTATCGGACCTTACTCTCAGCCACTCACGTCTTTGCCACAATATCCACTTTCATACACTGCATCAATCTTTTTTTCTATCTTATAGTTTTGCGATATTTATACCTTTAAAAAAAATATAGTCTTATGATGCCTTAGGTTAAACAGGAACAATGACTCCTGCCTAACCTACCAGGGTCTCGATTCTGCTAAAGCAAAATTTATTCAATTTTAGACTATAAAGCAATGCCGGTAAAGTCCAAAATCTTCATGTAAATGAAAAAGTGTATGTTCTTTCCATTTAATTTTGTACTTTAAACGTATAGCATTGAATTCTAAAATTTAATGTAATTTTTTCAGTGTATGTGGTGTTACTTAAGTAGAATCGAGGTCCAGATGTCATAACCGACGTGAACCCACTTCTAGCACAAGCAATTTAGCTTAGTTGGAGGGGTTAGAGGGAATATTAGTAATTGCTGTTCCTAATATTCTTTTTTAAAAAAAACGTCAATTTTTTTCGTATACCATCAATACTCATCCCAAAAAACCGCACAAAAATATAGATAGACATTGGATAAGCTTGCTCATTAACTGCCTCCTGCATTAGAAAAAATGAACTTTTAAGAAAACTCCTTAGGGAGAGATTTAAAACGCAACCTTTTCCCGAACGAAACATTTGCTTGGGGTTTAAACGTACACTAATAAGAAACGGGCGATCCATCAAGTGCCGAGGTTTTTCCTACTTTGCACCAAAAATTGTGGATTCCTTACGTGTTTCCCCGGTTACGTTTTGAACGTTATTTTTTGTTTTTGTAGGTAAATGCTTGTAGCTGATTGATTTCGTTTAACTCTGTTCACGTAAATGAGAAATATATTACGAGGAAAAGTTTGCTGAAAATCGCGTTTAAAATTGAATAATGTAAGCGATATGGGTGAGTAGGGTCTCTCACCTCCAAGCCTGTGTACCTACTGATTGACAGACGAGGTTCTGTCACAAGTTTTCCTCTCGGGATTGAAAAATCTGTTGTTTCGATACCACATGTACATGTACCCAGTGCCATCTAGCGACAGCACGTCAAACTAGGACGTCGCTGCGAATCCTACATCGCGCAAGTAGAGTTCTCGCGCTGATACAATTGGTATTTGTACATCATCCCAACGACAATCGTTGGGCCGTGGCCCGCCAGGCGTAATCACCTTGCTTGGACGGAGGATCCTCCCATTGTGTCGGAGGAACATCACACCTCGTTCGTCCACACAGTCAACAGTTGCTCACGTAAACGCCACGCCTTTTCATGTAATTTATGAAGACTCACTTTTTTACATCATATATGAAAACGTTTTGATATCCATGTCTTTAAAATGTTTTAAGCTTGCATTTACTTGCTTTTTGAATGTACATGCCTACATACATATAATCACTCCTATATCCCCAGGGTTTGGCAGAGTTGAATTAACACCCACATTTCAGCAATCATTAATTTCGCTCATACGTAATGGGATCGTAAGGGGGTGAGCCTATTGCCGTCTTCCGGGCAGTATTGTTCAAGCCACGCATCTGAGGATGAGTCTGGGCTGCATATATCTGTCTGATGTTAAAACAGCCCTATCAAGGGACGAGGGAAGGGAGTCGCCTTAAGTGACATCGCCTAAGAAGAGATGGGGTGGTCCAAATTATACTCTGCCAGGAATTTGGATTGTTATGTTTAATAATTCAGATTTAGTCATGCTAGTTTGTTATCCTAGTGGTTCAAAAGAAAGTAGCCCTGATGTGTGAGATTTTAATTTGTTTTTTAGCTAAAATAATCCAATAACACGGTTGCGAACAGTGAGATCAAAAGAAGCATATTTCTAATTTTCTTCCCAAATTGTCGTTGCTATGACAACGCCAGATGATTTATCTCCTGCCCAAGTTTGCCTATTGTTCTCCACACGACCGGATTGAATACATGTATGGAATTTTCTTTTGTTCCGTTTTTACATATTATTAGCATTCTCTAGGTTACTTGATACTTTTCTTTTTACGGCTCTAAGTGACATATACGTACACACCTATTTGGTATGAATTGACAAAATATTTACAAACGTATACCTGATTGGTGGGTCTTTATAGGGCTAAGTTAGTTTCTAAATTACCATGTTCGGATAAAAAATTATTAAGGTACTTTTTACAGTATGAAAAGATTAAATGCTTGCAGGGTTGGCAGCGCGAGTGTGACTCTCTTGATTTTGCACGCGTCCATAGGCCATTAATCGAAACTAATTCTTCCTATCTCTGTTCTGGAGGCCAGAAGGCAGTCGCTCACCGGAAAATATCAAAGTTCAGCCCCATCAAAGTTAGACTTGAAAACCAACCCCAACTGACTTGGGTAAAGGTTCAGATAATGATGAGTGGTTCCTGTCTTTTTTATAACTTTTTTTTCTTTTTTTTTGACGCTCTAGGTAGCAATAGGTCAGATCTTATGTCACAAAAGTTTGTAAACACATTAACAGTTTTCGACCGGGCGAGTCACGAAACTATTTGCTATCTAAAGAACTTAAAAAATGTATAACAACAAAGATAAATAAGGCCTCGTCAAGACTAATAAAATAAAAACTTAGAACATGTAGAGGACTCCAAACATGTAGAACTAATAAAGGCTCGTCCCAAAATTTCGAAGGTAAACAAAACTAAACCTGATAAAACTTCAGAGGTCAACAAAAAAATAATCAAGAAAGACCCAACTAACACAAATGAGACAAAATAACATGACTTGTTAGCAGAATTCGCTAAAAGTGACAATGTATCAGCTGGCAGTGACTTTGTGCATCGGACACGAACTAACGTCATCAAAGGGGACAATGAATGGGACAGTGTACCCCTGTTGACAGTCCACCCCAGTTGCAACGAATTTATTCTGTCGACCCCTCGTTTTCCGTAAACTTAATAAAGATCAGTGTTAGTCAACGAAACGTCGGTTTAGAACGCGAAATCCTTCAAGCCCTCAGATTTTGTTGTGACAAATCTTAATTTTATTTGCAGGAAAAGGATCCAAGAAATTGAATGATAAGTGTTTGAGATTTAGTTATACTTTGTTACAAGGACTTGAGCTTTGAAATATATACTTAAAATGATAAGTAATGAAGTTGTTTGTTTAAGTTATACGTTTAATTTCATTAATTTATATTAATATTAGATAAAAAGGAACCTTATTCATTTATTTTCAGATTTTATTTGAGTTGTCCCAGTTCAGGTCTTATCAATATATCAATCAATTAATCCAACGCAGTCCAGTGCTGGACATAGGTCTTATAGTAATCGGAAAAGGTGGAACCGAGACGCCGAGGTGAAAACTTTGGATGCGACTGGGATTAATGCTAGTATGTAGAAGAAGGTATCATAGACCTTGGAATTTTTTAGAAGGTCTTGAAACCAAACATAGCTTAGTACCTCATACGGTCTCATGTCTCATCATAGTACTTATTACACATACATTCGAAGTGACTGGATAAACACCAAGCAAGCCTGATCGAAATATTAATAAAATCTTGTAAAAAAAAATGTATATAAACCTAAATTCTACTAAAATGATGGTCAAACTACATGTCACAAGTAACTTTCGGTCTCTCACAACTGAAGAACAAACATTACAAAAGCATCTAGTCCCACAAAAGTCTATAAATTAGAAACTTTGTTTAGTTCTGTTTAGTCTATTTTTCTTTTCATGTTCTTTTTATGTCATTTATAAACTTTTGAATTACTTATTTCAATTGGTATTTCTGAAATAAAGTTAGGTACTTAGGTACCCTCTGACATATAGAATAAGTACTGAGACAAATATGTTATTGTTTATTTCTATGTATATTTGCCTCCATCTGTTAATTTCAGAAATGTACTAATTTCACCACACAAATTTCAAGGTTTGGGAGTACCACTGGTGTCATTTTCTTTAATTTTGTTCTTCCTTCTTCTTCAACAATAAAAGCAAAAGAAATTTTCCTGTATGTTAAACAGATGGAATATGGGTGGAAGGTTGACAATGTTTTAAATTGATAAGGTCACCTATGATGATCTACTAGAGGCTGCCAAATACATGCGAAGTACGTCCCTTCACTGGAATTGGTACCTGGGCGTTTACAATACAGAGAAAAAGGAGGTTACCCTAATAATTCAATTCAAATTGCTTAACGGAATATTAAAGGCATAAAACCGTTAAGTCGATAGTATAAAACTCAAAGCAAATAATGAACCGAGAACATTTTGTAGGCATCGGAAGTTAAAAAGACCCGATGGAGCGTATCTAACTTGTCGATATTTCTCTATCGCGTCATAATAGTGAACGTTTGACATTTGGCTGGCATTCTCCTACATTTATAACGACCCATGTTTTACTACTGATTCAATAGAAATTAAACTCTAATAACACAAGTGAAGGTACAAATTTCTTTACCTGAAATGATTCTGTTGTAACGTTTTGTTGTAGGAGGTCTGTCAGGTTATGGATGGCTGTGGCTTGTGTACTTTCTTGGTCGATTACAAAGAGGTATAATTACTTTGAACGTTTGTTCTACATTCAGGATGTTTTATTCATCTTTTCAATACAGTGTTACCTAATATGTAGGTAAGGTAGTCTGTTATAATAGCCATTTGTCTAGACTTAACAATACTTTATGCTTATGAAATGTATATTTTGAAGGTTTAAATATAGTGACTTAAAATAATATACTTTACATCTAGCATCCAAATCATCGTCAGCTTTATTAAGATTTCAAAGTTGCGCCTATAGCCTGTACTTACAGTACCTTTTTTATCTAGGACACGCCAACTTTACTTCACCTCACCTGATGGCAAGCTAAAGGCAAAGTCTCATAAAAGAGGGTCACCATTACAGACACTAACGAGCTCGTCTTAATGTTTAGGTTGATATTTCGGCAATTTCGGCATTTCCAGCACCTTCTGCTGTTTGACTTTCAAACCCCGAAAGAAAGGTCTTCTTCAGAGCCTTTTTTATCGTTTAGCAGGTATACCGACTTATAAGTGAGGTATGTGGAGGCTTAAAAATGTCAGTAAGCGTGTACACCTAACAATTTTATTTCATAATACTTTAATATCTTTTTTCTATATCATTCTCTCTTTCTTTCACCGTAACGATTTTTCATAATCTCGTGATGAGTTTTCAAATAAATGTGTTCCTCTAAAAACCGTACATCTATCCGTCAGTATAAAATTTATAGCCAATGCCACATATCACTCATGCTCCCTCAACTAGACACTGGGGGTCGTGTGTGACCCAATCAATCATAGCTATCAATTCCTTTCAAAGCTTGCTTATACAATCGCGGACCCCATGTAAACGACAGGGCTCCAATGCCATGTATGTGTATTTGGTGAATTATTTGCCATATGGGTTTTTTTTCGTGATTTTGTTTCGTCACTAACCAGGATATATTTATACGTACTTACGGTTTTTTTTAAATTGTCGATTAATTAATTTTCTTTATTTTGCCGATTCTTTGTTTGTTATTTTAGACTTACAACATACTATAGAAAATCATCTGATAGGGGTAGACCTAAGAAATACAATGTCAAGCCACGTCGTATAGAGTGACATACGTGACAATAGTCTCACTACCACGGATGCTCAAGACCATGCGAAGTTGAGGAGAAAAAAATGGATAGAAGACCCTATTTTAATTATTTAAAAAAAAAATTTTTGATGGCAGACAAGCACACGGCCCACCTGATGGAAAGTGGTTATCATATATTACACCTATGAACGTGTGTAACACCAGTGGAGTCACATCCGTGCTGCCGACCCTGTAAGAACAGAGATTTTGTGCCGTCAGTGTAGAGGACAAAGCAGGACAAGCCTTTGGTCATTCCATTGACAGTACAAATTCTCCAGTGCGCTTTGGCTACCCTACTCACCGCCGGGAACCCAACACGAAGTCATTATAACCGCGGTATTCTGTAGGGCGGAGGTACTTCCCCAGTCGGCCTGCTCAATTGGGCGGAAATACCGCCGTGTCCTACCGCCTCAAACTCCGAGCTGAAAACTTTTTAGCTTTTATTCATATTTTTTTATTTTCCTCTTAATTTTAAAACTGTATTACATTGGCTATATTTTTAGGTCACAGGTAAAAAGGGAAGGGACTAATTGTCATCTACTGAATAAATTATTAAACTTGGAGTAGCTACTGGAAACTTCTGAACATACAAACCTGATGAGACTTTGCCAACTAACGCACTAACTAGGTATGTCGGTTTGCAATTTTTACCTTATGTCTACTTATGTAATCTGTCAGTAGGTGACCTATTTCTCAACGTCACTACATTTTTCGCCAAAAAGAAAGGTTTTCATAATATTAATACAAAAGCAATTTAGAAAAGCAAATAACATAGTATTTAATACGTAATATATTATGTAGAAAATAGCAAGGTCGCTCACTAAAGAGGAAAAATATTACTGTCAATCCGGCTCGAAGGACCAATATTTAAATTCTCGAATATTCACGATGGCGCATCCGTTGGCGGCTTTATCGCTAGTATAATAAATCATTTGCTGTCATGTCTATGGAAATACGAGATTTTTATTCTCAGAAAGTTATATCTCAATTCATATATAGCATACTCGCGTTGTTGTTATAGCTTGACGACTCGGTGGCAAAGGGTGCGGTTTTGATTCCCGATCAATGCAAAATATTTGTATGCACAAATATATTTATTTGCATTGGTCTGGTTGTTTCTATGTAGGTATGTATTTATATGTATGTCCTTAGACCTTAGACGACTTCTGTGGCGTAGCGGTAGAGCATCCGAATGCTATGCAAGGGGCGCGGGTTCTATTCCCGCTCAGTGCAAATATATTTATGCATAAATATGTATATTTGCAGTGGTCTAAGTGTTTCTATGTATAATATGTATGTATTTACAAAAAAAAAGTATCTAAGTTTGTTTATCCGCTTTCTAGATTCCATAACACAAGCTAGTTAAGCTATGTTTACCATGGGTCTAGATAGCGTTGTATTGAAAGTCGTGGAATATTTATTATTATTATTTATGTCCGTTTCGGTCTAGGACAGCGTTATGTAGAAAATCCAAGAACACTTACGTATAATAGAATTGAACCTCTTTTCTGGGACTTTGCCTTCAGCTTACCATCAGGCAAGGCGAAGTCCAATTGACGTGTCCTATATTAAAAAAAAAAAAAAAAACCTACTGAAAGTTAATGTTTGTAGACATTAAACACGCTCAAGCTGTAACCTACTGTACTGTTATCAGATAAACACTAATATCCTAATAGAAACTGGGCTAGTAGGAGTCTGAAAAACCACTCGGGTTCCGTGCAAACGTCATGTCTTTATGACATTTGTTTAAGTATTGTTAATATTGTCTAAATCGAATTACGAAAATAAATTAAGGTAACCGTGGTATACTATTAAAATAGAATAATTTCATAGGTTCCAGGAAAATTGAAGTTTCTTTAAACATCAGTTCTACATACATCGACATACAAATGAATGTTTTTGAACTATAAATGTACATTTGTAACCAAGAAATAGGATATGAGATAATTACAAATTAATAATTTTATTGTTAAAATTTGGCACATTACTTGTGTAGGAAACCTTACTAAATGCTAAAATTACATCAGTTTGGTTACTCAAAAAGTATTCTATATTTTAAGTTTGATGTATAGGTTTGATTATGATCGTAGTTTTATTACAATAACTTTAAAATGGGTAAATTTGTGATCAAATAAGGAATCTGCTTTGCTTCCGTTTTGTAACACAAGTACTTTGTAAGATAAGTAGGTAACCTTTGGTCAGCAATAAATGATTTTGATTTGAATTGATTTGTCTTTTAGTGTACAGAACTCTAAAAACGAAATAAAATAATGAAGTCTTTTGCGTGATAAGTAGTGATTTTAGGCAAGTCCTATTACTAGGTACGTCATTACGACTAAAAGCATAAATAGTAACCTACTGAGTGGTCCAAATTCAATATGTATATATGTATATGTATATTGAATTTAGATCACACTGTAGATGTGTAGAGTACCTACTTAGGTAAGTACTAACCAAGTGAAGCGAACTACCAAATTTAAGTATCGGCTGCTTAGTGATTCAGGTTTGAGAGATACTGGGTTTAATTCCTGACCTTTACTAGAGTATTACATCTATAAGTTCTTCCTGTAGTTCGACTCCTTTACTCACAGAAACTCAGTCAAGATTCGTGGTTGAACAAAAGGTACTTTAATTTTGGAGTAAATATATAACATATTGTCCTTACTACGCCATCATCAGAACAGATCCATCGTACCATATTAAGGCATTACCGTTCAAATAGAAAGTATTTGCAAAATTTCATCAAAATCGGATGACGATAAATATAATACAAATCACTTTGATATAAGGCAGGATACTAGTAATTTAAATTTCTAATATTCTAAAATAATTACATACCTATATAGGGATCAAACTCCATTATAATATTTTTGACCAAATTCCATTTTAATTATTTCCCCTGTTCATCAGCCTCATCACAGCGTTAGACCCGGTTGCAACCAAAGAGTGTACCTTTTTAAACCAATTTAAATTTTAGTGTCACTATAACTGTTATGGTTAAAAGTAACTTGTGTTACGGATACCATCAAACTCTCAATATCATTGTCTTCAGTCTGATGTCACAGGTTTTACACATATATACTTTGATGCAAGGAGTATAATTCTCTTACTTTTGCTCTTAATTTGACATGGTGTCTTAACTTTTCTGGGAACGATTGCTGTGTAAGCCCCCAACTTCCAGAAGAAAACCTGTACAAGAGCCTCATTCGTCAGTCAACTGGTGTATGTAAGGAAAAATATCTCAAAATTTTCAAGAGTTTGTGACAGGCATAATATAAATACCAGACACAAAAACAATCTTGTAGTCTGTGATAGTAGACTTAAAAAAAATTTTTTCATCCCATTTTTTCCAAGGCAACGTATATGCTTTTTTAACAAACTGCCCAATGAAATTAGAGATTTACCTGTGAAATTTTTTTAAAATGTTGTTAAGAGTAAATTGTGCCAGAAAGGCTATTATAAAACCCAAGACGATGAGCAAGCTTAGTAATCGCTCAACTATGCTACTCAAGTAAATTATTGCATTTATACTAAGTAGACTTAGTAAAATAATTTTGTAAAACGACCAAAAAAAAATGGCCGCTGAGTTCCTTACCGGTGTCTTCTCAGGTCGGGGCCGCGTTTCGAACCGGTGATCGATTTGCTAAACTAGTCTTTCATATTTATTTTTATATTAACCTTGTGTAAATTCCGATTTAATGGTCTATGCAGAATAAATGATTTTTGGCTTTAACTTTTATACTACTTAGGTTGCATACAAGCACACGGCCCACCTGATGGAAAGTAGTTACCGTGGCTCTGGTGTTACACACGGACGTGTGCCACACTAGCGCTGCCGACCCTGTAAGCACAGAGTTTCTGTGCCGTACCGTCAGTGTAGAAGACAAAGCAGGACAAGCCTTTAGTCTTTCCACTGACAGTACAAACTCTCCAGTGAGCTCTAGCTACCCTACTCACCGCTGGGAACACAACACGAAGTTATAATGACCGCGGTATTCTGTAGATCTTGGGTGGGCCCTACTACTACTGCAGTATATTTCAACTACAAACAAATAAATAAAAACTAAACAAAATCCAGCCACACGTGTAGCAGTACGCACGTCGACACAATCAAAAGGAGAATAAAATCGCGGGTCTGCATCGCGACTACACGTTTTACAAGCGGACATTAGGCAGGCTGCTCACGTACGACACATTAACGTACACCGCGCGACATACGTGACCGCTAGTCAATTCAGAGGGGCGACACGATTCAATAATCTGTGCTCTTTTTGTTGTCTGTTTACTTGTGGTGACTGAATATTTTTTTGTGTGGTGGTTTTTATGATGTCATAATTGAGTTTTTTGTTCATGGTTTGTATGAATAAAGTGATGATTTGTTTAATTTTTGTGGGTTTTGTTGGTGAAATGAATTGGTTTTTAGAGGTTTGAAAGTGATAGCTACTGTTAGATGTCACTGTGGTGATAACCCGGTAGTACTATTGTCTTATTCCATTATGGAACTACTGAGATTTGTTTTCTTACAGTAAGATCAACGGAGTAGTGCCATTATCTGATTGCATTATTGAAGTATTGGGATAGTTTGCATTATCAAATTTAGAAACTAGATTGGACTCGCTAAAGTGAGCTGAATGATTATCTTTGGACTCATTTGTCTTACAGCTGTTTGAATCCTACCTGAACAAATGTAATTTTCCCTAGCTTAATCAATTTTAATTTTGTTGAATGTTTTGAAACATTTAAGGACGGCAGTTTTAACGTAAAAAACGCCGCGATGACAGTACTAAACTGAACTTAGAAACTTACATGACAGTGGTAATTAGCGGAATTTGAAAAATTTACATTAAACCTATATATCCATGATTACTTCTTAGAGGATACACAGATTGCATACAAGAATTGATTAAAAACAGATGCGTGTATTTATGACAAAGTTAAAAATTAATTAAATAATACAGTATAAAATCCGGTCAAGTGCGAGTCGGAAACGAACAACGGTAATATCTTTCGACTGCGTTAACTTAGAAGTTAGATTATGTTAGACAGCTGTAAGACGTTGCAGATTTGAGTAATTGGTATAATCAACTTGATTCATCCACACTTTCCTGAGAAAAGGGTCTCGACTGACAGACAGTCAGACAGAAATACGGACAACGAATTGATCATCCTGATCATCTGTTTTTTTTACGTTTGAGGTACGGAACCCTAAAAACTAGACTATTTAGCAAATGGACAGTTAATTGTTTAATAGTTAAGATATTTAACCCTGGAGGATTAGGCAGAACTGTATTAACACCCATATTTCACCAATCATCGAATTCAGTAACACATAATAGCAGATAAGCCTTTATTCTTCTTCCAGATACTATTGTTGAATCAAGCCATGCATTTGAGGCTGAGTCTGGGCTGAATATATCTGTCTGATATTAAACAGCCCTATCACTTAGTCGCCTTGTACGACACCGCATGGGAAGAGATGGGGTGGTCCAAATTCTACTCTGCCAGGAACCACGCGGCACAAGTTAATTCAAGTTAAAATAATGCAGACAACATCAAAACTCACCAAACACAAAAACAAATGATACCTATTTGAAATATTTGTTATATTCCGTATTCGTAATTTCGGTGATTACCGAACCCGTTTAAGTTGAGTATGTATAATCCTGCAGGCGATCTCACATTGTAATTGATGCATATTAATCGAACGGTCGTGCATGCTGCACACGTCACCGCTAATGTATTCATTAATAACTTCAACGTTTACCGAAAATACATAGGTACATGTATAGATATAGCACAATACATGATAAACAATTTTACTTGTAGTGGAGTTGAGGTGTTCGTGTAATTAATAAACAAAATTATTTTATATTTTGTACGTATATAAAATTATATATTGACAGCGAAGGGAAGAAAAATGTAATGACAGTTAGTAAAAGTTTTCTTCACGAGATCATAGTAACTACGTATTAATATTGCTTTTAAAAATTTGGTGCAGTAAAATGTATACATTAGTATATATGTATGTAGTTTATGATGTTTGTATATATTTATATATGGATATATTATTATTTATTTATTTTTAATTACTTGATTAATTTTTTATTACATAAAATTATTATTTGTGTACCAAACTGAGAAAAATTCTCATCACAACACTTCGAACAAACCTTTGATAGAAATATCTCTAAATCACCCTAAGGTTGATTGGTAGGAAATGCCGTATAAAAGAAAAATATAAAGAAAAAATCAAAAAGTATTAAGTCCACCTTTGTGTATTTGTGCAAAAAGTTTAAATGAATAAAAAAAATACCATAATTTTCAGAGCTTTTTCAAGTTGGGGTCGGCTATCTAGTCTAATTATGATGCAGCTAAACTACTCTACTTTCCGTAAAGCGACTGTCATCAGACCTCCGCAACCAACAGACGATATCAAAGTTCTGTTATTAGCCTATTCGAACTTTTGAGGGTTTCATCTACCTGTAACAACTAACACAGATGTTTGTATGGAAACCAGGCCCTACGGCTTAACGTACTCTCCGAGGAACGAAAACACCCAGACTAATGCCAATAGACAAATTCATGCATAAAAATATTTGTCCTAAGCAGAATCGAACTCGCGTCCTCTCCGTGGCAGTCGCGTTCACTACCACCATGCGTCACGCTACATCGGCTGGTGAATTTTATTTCGAATAATTATAATGTCTAAAGATGTTAAGAAGCATTATCTGTGTGAATTTTTGCATGCAGCAAATGTACTAAAGCAGCATTTGCTGTTCGTGCAGTAAGTGCTGCTATCGTTTGTGGCCCCCCTAAGTTTTCTTATGTGTTCTATCTACTCGCACGTACGAAAATTACTAGTAGGCACAAAACTCCTGACTATTATCCATTTTTTAATCTTTGTTTTGTTTCGTCTTGTGTGGTTGACGGAAACGGATGTCGGTGCGCTTCTATCAGCCACGCTGTTGTTTTAGGTGGCAACTGACAAGTGACACGTGACGAATTGACATTGATGACGTATGATGGTGACAACATCAGTGACAAATTTATTGTGTTATGTTGGTAAGCTGCAGGTGCTATGTACCGAAGAGATGGGAAGTAGTAACATGAAAATGTATTGCAGTGATTTGATAGAGTTACGTGGGTTGAGTGAGTTAAGCAATTATTGATCCTATTGTCTACTACATAGTTACTATTATGAAATGTGAAAGATTTGGGTGAAATTTGGCAAAGTAAGATTATAGACTAGAAAAACACATATGCTAACTTTATATTCCAGTAATAAGTTTGAATGTGGTTCCCGGCAAAGTAGAATTTGGACCACCCCATCACTTCCCATGCGGTGTTGTACAAGGTGACTAAGGGATAGGACTGTTTAACAACAGACAGATACATACAGCCCAGACTCACATGAGACAACCATAGTGTCCGGAAGACGGCAATAGGCTGACCCCTTACAACTTGGTACCGAATTCAATGAATGGTGAAATGTGGGTGTTAATTCACCTCTGCCTTACCCTTCGGGGATAAAGGCGTGATTATATATATGTATGTAAGTTTGAAATAAATTAACAGATCATAAAGCGCGGTAGGTAGGTGCGCGGGGGCGGCAACAGCATCCTGAACATGATCGCGAGGAGATAGGATAGTCGCCACGTAAACCATTGCTGTACCATAGCCGGGGGGGGCGATGGTGCAGGAATGGCCTATGTAGATTTTTAGATTTAATTTTTTTTATAAATTTTACTAACATAGACATAAGTAATACTAACAAATATTGAGTCTTTGTTGCTTATAAATAAAGAAAATTCATTCATTCATAGCGATTTCAGCGTTTACCTGGCCTACCTTTAGGACTGGTATATCCAGGAACGAGGAAACAAGGAGTGCTACAATATTAATTTGAAAAAAAAAACGCGAATTTTCTTCCAGCTCCGTGAAATTTAGATCAGTTGACTCAAACGGCGTGCTCGCTACGAGTAAAATTCCCATTCCTAAAACTTAACCGACTACAAACTCTGACTCACTGAGTACTAACGTTTTTAACTTTCTAATTAAGTCCCACAAGTCTCGAGTTAATATTTAAACACGCTGATTAGCTGCTATCGTAACAGTTAGCCAAATATGTATGTTTATTTTTAACGTTTAACTTTTTAAGGTTATTTTGTAATGTCACTTTTGTACTTTTGAGTTTTTACGGTAGTGATTTTGTGAAATGGTAACATGATATAACATAAACTCACGCCTATATCATGTAGGCAGAGGTGCTAGCACCCACATTTCGCCAGTTCATGTTTAGGTACCAATGTAATAGGTGGCGAGCCTATTGCCATTAACCCGGCACTTATAAACCACACATAATTACACATAACTTCGAAAAGTATCGAAAAGTCATTGGTATGTGCCATGGTAAAATCTGGGATCGAACCCGAGACCTCGTCTCAGCCGCGCATTAGGCTATTGAGAAATGGTAATGTAATCTAAATATAGGTTGTTGTGTTTTTGGAACAGGATGATTTATTTCACCCATCGGAAAGTGCACAAGGTTTTAAAGAGCAAGTACCCTCATAATGCAAGACGGCAATTTGTTAAACTTCAGAGTAGACTCTGGCGCAGGCTTTTCTTTCAGAGTCAAAATGTTTTTATAACCTTTATTAATGATACCACAGTTAACATAATACTAAAGTAACGATACTAAACATACAGTAATATCTCTTGTACCATATTCTAGCCAATAAAATATTTGAATTGAATAAAATTACCTAAATTCAAAAATATATTTTCTTTGGAATTCTTGTCTGTTTGTCCGCGATTTACGCAAAAACTACTGAACGGATTTTGATGCAGTTTTTTTGTTCGAAATGTCTAATCAGACCTTAAATCTTCCGCCTGTTTGATTCTAGTTGGTGGAATAGAACGGGTGATATGACCAAATCTTGAAATCGAGATCTATGCAGGCGGAGTCGCAGGCTAATTTACTATAAAATAAGATATTTTATAACCAGGAACTTGACCTATTTCCCAAGGTCAAGGTGACCTAAAAATATTTAATCCGGTTCAAAAACGTATGTCTCGAGACTCCTGGGAAATCAAAGTGTTCACACGTGAAGCTTACGACCAGGATTTATCGCAGTCTGTCGAGGGACTGGATCAAACCGGGTAAGACTGACCTAGCAAACATATTGAATATTACGGTAGGTAATTTTGTGTTTCTTTTACTTTGAATATGATATCAAATTTATTTGTGAGCTAGCTGTTGCATGCTCGGAAATCTGAATCTGAAAATTTTATCACGCTCTGGATCTCGTTAAATATGCAATTTCATATGAAATTACCGTTTTTTGAAGAAATTGGAGGATACCTAATTTTTGCATTTTTTTAGGAATGACAAATCTAAATTTTATGATTGTTTTTGTGTATGAATGAGACAACATTAAGCTAACAAACACTATTATTACATTTTTGAAAAGTAATAGCTTTAAAAAGTAATACGAAATTTATCATCAAAATGGATGGCATTTAGGAAGTACTGTTTTTGAAGATCGAATTTAATTTATCAAGCGGTCAGTAAAAACAAAATTTAATACAGAGTTGTAAAATCTTGAAATCAACTTTTCAAACAAAATATAATTAATGGAAATAGCTATTAAATTACAAGAAAAACGAACTCATGAATCTGTAAGAAAATTTAGGCAATTTCATAGATAAAGACCTTATAGATTATAAATAAAATAAATATGTAAAAGTTTGTTTATTTAAGTAACACAGACTAATTTTTTGTCAGTCACAATTCTCTTATTCTATGTTAGTTAGATTATAGTATATGTTATACTAAGGGAGCGTGAAAGGTTTATTACATATCTATGTAAATTATCAATCATTCAGTACAGGCTCAACAGTGATATGAAGAGCCTGTAGCAGTGGTTGATATATGTACAGTCAAGACTACTGGCTATACACACCACGATGCTGTTGGGGCTGACTCACACAACCCGCACCAGTGACGCACACCATTCGGCGGCGGCGCACGATGCGCGCCTACCCAAACCCGGGGATGAGATGGGGACTCCGTGATCTCCACACCAGAAGAGGGCCGTCTCATAAGAGATGGTCCTGGTCCGGCCGGGGTGCGAGGGAGAGTTAGATAATCTCACCTCCAGCAACCGTTTTAGTCGGTTCAAGCCCGACGTAATCTCCCCCACCGGTCCCGTGGGGATTTTGCGCATATAAAAAAAGGGATGCGCTCCGTTTCCGCATGAGCGTGTAAAAGCAGTCGACACGTGCCTCCAAAAATATCCCTGATGTGCTGCAATATCGAGACAGCCCCATTGACATACTAAAATAACACATAAATGCTTCTTTATATCCCAGGAATAAGTTTAAAACAAATTAACAGATCATAAAGCGAATTTAGCTGCTTCGCGGTAAACTTTTAAGCAGAAATTTGACGTCAAAAAAATGTAATTACTATAATTAAATGTCAAATGGCTCTTTTTTATATAGCACTGGGGTAGCAGATAAGTATACAACTCACCTAATGGAAATTGGTAACCATATCCTATAGACTCTTGACACACTTCAAACCCCCATTGCATAACTTTACTCCATGAATAATAAAATAAAATCTGTAATTTCATAGATTTCAAATAATTGCCTCGTTACTAACAATGATTTCTTCCAGACAACTTTTAGATAAATTAAGAAATATAGAAGGGTGGAAGAATATTATACAATGGAATCTATGCAATGGATAATTAAAATAAAAAGGGATTGAAAAATGATAATTAGATGAGATATTGTATTATACGTATGTCAATCAGATCAAAGGCATTTTAAAGAAAGGACATATCAAACCGGCGAGCATGTTTGAAAACAATTATGAAAGTAGAAAAAGCGAAAGATGTTTGCCAGGATCGTGGCAAGTGGTAAACTGTAGTTTCTGCCTACCCCGTTGTGAAAAAGGCGTGACTGTATGTATTACATCTATTAGATTTTCTGACTACCTGTAATCTTTTAAAACTAACAAATTGTGAGAACTGCCAGAATTTCAACTGCAGCTCCAAATAATTCAGTGAATTCTAAATTTCTCTAACCAGTCCTAAATACAACACCAAAATTCTAATATCAAATTCAGCCTCACATTGAAATAAACATAAATAACCAAACCACAATAAAGCACGTGTAAATTAATAACAAATGCTATTCAACGTGACACATAGGCTTATAACAAACAAAAAATATAAAAGAAAAAGGAGAAAATATTTCCTTCAGATATATACAAAAAGTCAAGCCTTACTTTAATATGTATGATGAAGGTGCTTACGAAATCTTTCGTTGTACAAAAGCCATATTGATTTTACTTGTTATGTCCCAATGCATAATGCTATCTCCTGAATATTGTATGTCCTGTGGAGTGTGAATAGGATGTCAGTGCCAAAGCACTTTGGCTTAGTGGATTTTCTTACTGTTTCCTTTAACAGCTAAAGAACTAGTTGACCGCAGGATATGAACGAGGCTAGTTCGTATTTGATGCAATAGTTTAGTCGTTTCGTTTTATAGAGATTTATCGGTGGATTTACCTAGCCTTTAATTATTATTGCACTGGTATTTCTATCGGGCAAGTAATGACCATATTTATATCATATCCTACTTTGCTATTTACCACTTAGGTGGTAGACAAGCCCATGAACGTGTGCAACACCAAGAGAGTCATATCCGTGCTGCCGACCTCGTAAGAACAGAGTTTCTGAGCCGTCAGTGCGAAAGACAAAACAGGACAAGCCCTTGGTCTCCCCATTGATGCACAATAACTCTCCAGTGAGCTCTAGCTACCCTATTCACTACCGGGAACACAACACGAGGTTATTATGTCCGCGGTATTCTGTAGGGTGGAGGTACTTCCTCAGTCGGACTGCTCAATTAGGACGGGAATACCGTCGTGACCTACCTTCTTTAACAATATGACTATGAAGGGGGTTACTGTCAAGATGACTGCAACGAAGACGTAACTGAAAAAAGGACACACGCTACGCTGGCCCTAAATAAATGTGGAATAAGGGTAGGAGGATCATGACGATCTTTCTTTTTTGATTCTCGATCTTCAACTTACCTTCAGGCGAGATGAAGACATATTGACGTGACCAGTATTAAAAAATCCTTGCGAGGGATATGCCTGTCAACCTCACCTTCGGCAACCAAAGCGACCCACAGGCGGCGTGCGTTTTAGTCGGTTCGAGTCCGACATAACCTTCTCCATCGGCTCCGGTGGGGAGGTATCCGTGGGGATTTTGCGCACGTAAAAAAAGTATTAAAAAATCCTATACATGATGTGAATACACGATGTATAAATAATGTAACAGTATAAACCACCTATAAGTTGTTGTAATACTGTTGATTGATGGCGCTTGGTGGAACCTGCTCATAGCGAAACAGGTCAGGTAAAAAATAAAATATGGTGGAAAAGTACAAAATGTCTTAATTTATAGGTATTCGTCAACTTCCACAAGATATAATTATCCTTTGATATAGTATTTACTCTAGAAAGGGACTGCCGCTCTCAAGTACAGTCAGCGACAGATCGATATTGACAAATAAAGTAAATTAAATTCAAATTCAAAAGTAATTTCATCCATATTTACAATCAAATGAACACATTACAATACAATTTGATGACAGTTTAACAACATAGTTTAATGAAGCCTGGTACCCAAATTAAGATTAAATTTTACTTTACATATTTTACTATAGGGTTCCTGAAGCCTATCACAATCAACAAATAATATACAATTAGTTAAAACACATTAGATCGGTGTTCATGAGTTTTTGTACATGCCAGCAAGTACCTCGTCAAAGAAGCGTTTCAATAATCAAAATCAAATCAAATCAAATCAGATCAGATCAGATCAGATCAAATCAAATTTATTTATAATCGTTGTACAGTATTTTAGTATATAGAATAGAGAAAAAAGTACTCAAAATGATCTTAATGCCTTGGTTTTCCCTCCTTCCTGTTGACTGATTGTTCTGATAGATAGACAGATAGATAATACTTTATTGTACACAGTAGATATTTGGTACACTCCTTTAGTTCGGATAATAATACAATTTAAAGTAATAAAACAGTTTGATTTGCTTCAGTAACTGCGATTTAGGACGGTTTAAAAAATCTATGCAGAATAAATGATTTATGACTTAGAGTTTGACTTTGATCATTTTTAAACTTTGTAGTCAAGATCATTCTGACGCTGACTGTACCTACTGTTGTAATGTCCGGTCCGGATATTGACTTTTTCCGATTAAAATTTATAGCAAAAGTCATCTCACTAACTACTTCAAATTTTTCTCCAAACCAGCTTACTTCCCTTCTCTAACATTATTATTACTATTTAATAGAACTTTACTGTTGAAACATTTTCAAGATGTTTATGTTTTTCTCACATTAAACTTACCTCGTCGGGAAGGAAAATTTCCTTCTTAGCCGTGTCAGGAGTCAAGATGCTCTTGTTACCGAGATGTGCCCACAAGAGAGCCGTTGAAGGATACCCATTCGTACCTTGTCGCAGAATTCTAGCTAAGGCTAAATTATTATTTTTTCAACAACCTTACGACGATAGTAGAGAGTACATAAGAAGGTTTTTTGGAGAGAAAATCTTTCCTAGGTGTCCTTTATCTGTAGATTTTTGGATTTTTTTATTTCTTAATCAATTTATTATATAAGGGATCTAAAAGCCTTATTAAAGAAATCGGACAGAGGCTCATCGAGGCGACCGGTGACACTCGTTCCGGGTCGTACCTTTTTTTTTTTTTTTTTTTTTTTATACCACTTAGTTGGCAGACAAGCACACGGCCCACCTGATGGAAAGTAGTTACCGTGGCCTATGGACATCTGCAACACCAGAGGAGTCACAGTCGCGCTGCCAACCCTGTAAGTACAGAGTTTCTGTGCCGTCAGTAGAAGACAAATCAGGACAAGCCTTTAGTCTTCCCACTGACGGCACAAATTCTCCAGTGAGCTCTGGCTACCCTACTCACCGCTGGGAACACAACACGAAGTTATTATAACCGCGGTATTCTGTAGGGCGGAGGTACTTCCCCAGTCGGACTGCTCAATCGGGCGGATATACCGCCGTGTCCTACCTCCTACAAAAAAGGCTGTCGATTGCCATCCAACGTGGCAACGCAGCAAGTGTTATGGGCACTTTTGCACCGGGAGCGATCAGGGGCGGGTTATTTGATTAGTACATAGACTAAGCATTGCTTGTTGTACCATTTTGACATATTGTATTAAAATAAATGATTTCATAGGCAAAGACCTAAAAAAATAATAATTGAATAGTTAGTATTTAAAAACGTTTTAAACAATTTCAATGTCACGTTTTCTATTTAAGTTAAGTTCTATTTAAGTTTGTGGTTTCCGGCAGAGTAGAATTAGGGCCACCCCATCTCTTCCCATGCGGTGTCGTACAAGGCGACTAAGGGATTGGGCTGTTTAACATCAGACAGATATATACAGCTCAGACTCAGCCTCAGATGCATGGCTCGAGTCAACAATAGTGCCCGGAATACGGCAATAGGCTCACGCCCTATTATGTGGGACCAAATACAATTATTGGTGAAATAATGTGGATTCACCTCTGCCTAACCCTCCAGGGATAAAGGCGTGATTATATATATGTATGTAAAATATTGTGTAAACCTGTGAAGTTGCCATCATCATCGTAGAGTTAGTTCTTTGCAGCAGGAGATCCTTTATTTCTTGATTTTTTATATAGGACACGCCAATTTAACTTCAACTCGCCTGATGGTAAGCTAGGGCAACGTACTAGGAAAGAGGGTCACATTAAAAACACTATGGAAGTTACAATGGTGGCACTTAGCTTGACGGCCTCATCAGATGCTATTTCACGCCCCACTTAAAGAACTCGGGACTGTAGGAAGAAGAAAACACTGGATGGCTGGCTGGTAAGGAATTCCAGGTCTTAATTGAGCGGCAAATGAGAGAGTCTCCGAACAGCTGATTTGGTTTATGCTTGCTTGTAGGTGGACCTAGCATGGGCCCCAAAAATATTATCTATTAGTCATCAGCCAAAATACACATATATCCTAAAAATACACACATAACTAAAGTTTAGAAGCGTACGACTTCATAAATAACTTATAAAATCACTCATTTATTTACATTACCCAGTCGTATATCACTGCAGAGTTTAAAATTCTCAGCAATAACAAAAGCCATGCCATGTTGCATGGCTAGTACCAAGTGGGCGAACTTGCTCCTAGTGCGGGTATATTAAACTTGCGTCTGATTTATGACAGTTTATTGTTTTTGCGGTGGGATGCAAACCCTCGCATCGCCCTTGGCGACAGATTTTCCCGGGAATTTGAAATTTTTCGATATATTTTTTCGAACTTCGAAGATCACAAGAAGATTTGGCGATGCAGAAAATTTTATTAGAATATTGTTTTTGTATTAGCCTTCAATAATATCAGGAGGTAGTGGAGATCAGATGATTGTCGCTTCACGGAAAACATCGCACCACACTTCGCAGTTGAACTGGTGAGTGAATGACCTCTTACATACATATAATCACGCCTTTATCCCCAGAGAGTTAAGCAGAGGTGAATTAACACCCACATGTCACTAATCATTGAATTCGGTCCCACGTAATAGGGGTATTCTACGACATTCCACGACATTCAACACAGCGTTATCTAGACCCATGGTAAGCATAGCTTAACTAGCTTGTGTTATGGGATCTAGAATGCGGATAAACGTACTTAGATACTTTTTTTTTGTAAATACATACATATTATATATAGAAACACCCAGACCAATGCAAATATACGTATTCATGCATACAAGTATTTGCACTGAGCGGGAATCGAACCCGCACTCCCTGCATAGCAGTCGAATGCTCTACCGCTACGCCACGGAGGCAGTCAGAGTCAGAGGGGTGAGCCTATTGCCGTCTTCCGGGCACTATTGTTGACAGACACCATGTATCTGTTGTTAAACTGCCCTATCACTTAGTCGCCTTGTACGACACCGCATGGGAAGAGATGGGTTGGTTCAAATTCTACTCTGCCGGAAACAATGCGGCTACGTGCGACCATTATTTTATTATATTTGATGTACGACTTGTGGTTTTAAACGTTTTTCTTATAAACTGTACTACATACAAGGAGTTAAGATGTGCGGTATTAAAAATAAATCTAAGCTATGTTACGAAGTGCGGAGCGTTCAACCACTATCGTATTGTTGTACACTTGTCGATGGACAATATTATCGATGAGAGTTATTTTTTTATTGGGACCATTTCAAATGTATCTCCTTTTTGAAATCGGTTAATAAAACGGTCACGCTTATTTCCCTCCAGGGTATGTAGAGACAACAGTCCGCCATCTACTACTATCCTTAAATATTTCAGGAACTTTCTTTATAATCATTTCGCGATAGAATATAATGATTTAATTTTAGATATCCGGTACCAAGAACACAATGTAACGATTTAATTTTACATATTATGTCTTTACCTTTGAATCTCCTTACAGATTCATGAGTTCGTTATTCCTGTAATTTAATAGCTATTTCCACTATTCATATTTTGTTTGAATTCAAGATTTTACAACTCTGTATTAAATTTTGTATTTATTGGCCGCTTGATAAATTTAATTCGATCTTCAAAACCGTACTTCCTAAATGCTATCCATTTTGATGATAAATTTCGTATTACTTTTTTACAGCTGTCACTTTTCAAAAATGTTAATGTTGTCTCATTCATACATACAAAAATTTATAAAATTAGAGTTTTGTCATTCCTAAAAAAAATGCAAAAATATTAGTACCTACTGAAAATTGGGTTTCCTTCAATTTATTCAAAAAAAGAATGGCAATTTCATACGTATTATTTATAAGGATATTGTATAACTTAAAGTCGAAAATCACTTACTCTGTATAAACTGTTAGGGTTTCACTTCCAAAATGTCAAAGTATTCTTCATCATATTTATGTTAATTAAAATAAATAAATTAAATAACTAAATGGCTTGTGTTAGGAGTGGGTTCGCGTCAGTAGTGTAATGGCCAGGATTCGAATCCAAGACCTCTCGATCGTAAGGCCGACTCCTTAACCACTAAGCTACCGACACTTATTTATAGTATTAATGATAATAATACTAAAAATAATAATAATAATATGGATTTAAAAGAAATAATAATACTCTATAAAAATGTATAGCATTAAAAAACTGCTAATTAGATTCCAACATCCTATACACATTAAAATAAAACTTACAGAGAGGGAAAACGTTTAATTAATATTTACTGGGCTCCTTCACTTCAAAGGTGTCTACATTAAAATAATTAATTTTACGTTATTAATGAGATCATTTCGGAAACTCGGACTCTGATTAATAAGAAACTTTGAATTATGGGCATAAAATTGTAGACCTCATTATAATTATCTAAGTTAATTATCGTAAAACAAAATTTTAACAACATCGATTGTTATTCACGTTCAATGATTTCATTAAAGAAAGTCACATTTCATGTTACTTAGAATCAATCAGTCAATTACAATTAGTAGGAAAAGATGAATAAAATACAAGTAATTATGTTCCCTAAAAAAGATGGCTTGAATAGATTGGGTGCCCAAGGCGAAGAATCGGGTAAAGCACACCAATGTGCTACATTGTAAACCGCAATTATTGGCAATTTTAGACAAGCACACGGTCCACCTGAAATGGAAAGAGGTTACCGTAACCTATGAACGTGTGTAACATCAGGGGAGTCACACACGTGCTGCCGACCCTGAAAAAACAGAGAGCTTCGGTGCCGTCAGTACAGAACACAAAATCAGGACAAGTCTTTGGTCTTCCAACAGACAGCACAAAAGATTTCCAGTGAGCTCTAGCTACCCTACTCACCACCGGGAACACAACACGAGGTTATTATGGCCGTGGTATCCTGGTATGGTATGTACGCGTGGTATACCAGGTATTGGGCTTTTATTGGGGTAAGAACATAATGGAATTGAAAGGGATTAAGTTTACAGTTTCAATACTTAGGCTTCATTTTGTTTCCTTTAATGTAGCAAATATTTATCAGTGATCAAGTAACTTTTTCTTTAACTAAGATATCAAACATTATTAATAAAAAAATAAAACTTTCCTTGAAAGGTACTTATCACGTTTTCTTTATAACCACGTGTGGTAATACACACATTCTTGGCATCAGACTAATGCGTTGTTTATGGTTACGATTCGAATAAGTGTACATAATGGAAAAATTAATAATAAGAAATTTTCTAATTGGAAACTATTCATATCGATTAAGATAGGAGAGAGCGAATCAGCTCCGGCAGGACTCAGACCCACGATCTTTACCTTACAGCTAATGCTCTGATAACTGAGCCAACGACCCGTACCTGAAACAATTCAAATATTTCTATACATCCATCTTGAGGCGACGGTGAGAACTGGAGTAGAAAAATTTGGATAGCTTCAGGCATTGCTCGCTGGCTCAGTGGTGAGTACTTTCTTTTCAAACCTGATTCCTGATGAACCTGATGTTTTTTCCAGTCTTAAATGATCCGTAACATTCAACGATAAAATTCTTACTTTCCGCTACTACGATAACTATCAATCAAGTTTAAAACTATCGATAAACTGATCAAATATATTACCCCATCACTATTCAGTAGACGAAGACGATAAAGAAGGACGGATATAATGTAGTGCTTTCAAACATTGGAGCGAAGTTTGCCTACAGAGGAGCAGACAAATGACAACCGGCCTGAGGCGGGGAGCTGCGATATTAGAAGCCTTTAAGATGGGAAAAATAGCAACTTTTACTTGAGGTAGTTTTCTTATGGCATAAGTGACGTGAGGCGGCGTTATATGGATAATCCTTAAACAATCCTTAAACATAAGATATGTTTTACAATCTTGAGTGCGTAGTAGTTTTATACTAGCGACTATTTAACTACCTTTGCCGCGTGGTTTCCGGCAGAGTAGAATTAGAGCCACCCCATGCGGTGTCGTACAAGGCGACTAAGGGACATCATGAGATGAGAGATGAGAGATGCATGGCTCGAGTCAACAATAGTGCCCGGAATACGGCAATAGGCCCCAATTACGTGGGACCGAATACAATTATTTGTGAAATGTGGGTGTTAATTCACCTCTGCCTAACCCTCCAGGGATATAAGCGTGATTATTTGTATGTATTTAACTGCCTAATTCCGTTTTCAAATTCGGTTCCAATAAAGTAACTTCACTTGATGTTCAAGACTTTTATGCGTTCTACACAAGGAATAGCGAATATTAATTTTGGTCCTAAAACAGACTCTTGCAATCATAGCATAGATGATTGAAGGTTAACATATTTTTATCCTTATTATTAATGTATGTGAGGACATCAAAACGAGTATATTTTGCTTGCTCTGCAATATAAGTTGTCAGATTTTATGAAGAGCTAAGTTTTCTGACTTTAAACGTTCTAACCTTGTAATCTCTAACTCGCATCATAGTTTATAGCATTCTGTGTAAATTCTACTTTCTCAAACCCTACACCTTAGTCAAATACGTACCCGGACCATTTTGAACAAGTTACGTAGACACTTCCTATGATAAACTTACGAACAGAAATGGATTTACTAACTAGGCCCTGCTGATCATTAGCTAATTTCTTTTAATGCTCTTAATAAAATCGCTGCCTTTTATCGCGTTCCCCACACGCCATGCATAAGATGGCAGTGATGTTCTACTCCGGGTTCCGTGAGAAAGAATTGCCGACGACATTTGTTTCGGCAACGTCTCTGATGCGCTTGTTTTGTAAACTTCAGTTCCGAAGGAAATGTCTCCGTATCTTTTCAACGTAATATTTACTGTGGCTCGTAAAACATTTCCAAGTAAGCTTTAGAGTGTGAAGAATATCTTACAGCTGCCCTAATGATAATAATATGTTTGAAAATTTTATATTTTTTAATATTTTGTTTTGAGATATTTCGTCCATAAGTTCTAAGGCGTGACATTACACAGAAAATATTTGAGATTCTCTTCTACTTCTTATTTTACATACATACATACACACATATAATTACATCTTTATCCCCAGAGGTTTAGGTAGAGGTGAAATAACACCCATATTTCACCAATCATTGAATTCAGTCCCACGTAATAGGGGGTGAGTCTATAGCCGTCTTCCGAGCACTATTGTTAACTCAAGCCATGCATCTGAGGCTGAGTCTGGGCTATCCCTTAGTCACTCTGTACAACACCGCATGGGAAGAGATGGGGTGGACCAAATTCTATTCTGCCGGGAACCACGAGGCTCCTATTTTATTGTAAGCTCTCCCCCTATTAACTGGGACTGAAAATATCAATTAACCCATCGCAGTCCACTGCTGGGCCTCGACCTCTCCCAATGTTGGGAGGCTTTTTTCCTACTGTTTCCACGTTGGCCAGGCGTATTGGTATAGGGTTTTATTTCAAGGGTTCCTTCTCTCGCAGTGATATCATGGGCGTATTTTTCCGTCAGTCGCCTCTTACGACACCCTTCAGATGAGATGCAGTGGTGATACTTGATAAAATAATAATTGGCTAATTATAGGTGTTAATATATTTCTACCCGAACTATCCTTTAATTCAATTCAATTCAAACGTTTATTTCAATTCTTCAGGGATTGACAGGCGTAAGCATATATATACATTATAAATGGGCAAGTTTGTGCATATGTTTGGATGTTTGCTATTCAATCACGCTTTAACGACTAAACATATCTGGTTGAAATTTGGTACAAGGATAGATTATTTTCGATTATTAACATTAACGGTGAGTACATCTCACATCTTCGGTTCGCCGACGACATCGTCATAGTAGCGGAATCGTTGGAACAACTGGGCGAAATGCTGCATAGCCTAGATGGAGCTTCTCGACGCGTCGGCCTTGGTGTAAACTTGGATAAAACCAAAATTATGTTCAACGAACATGTTGCACCGAGACCGATTGCCATCGAAGGGGCGACACTCGAAGTTGTTCAAAAATATATCTACCTGGGGCAGGTTATCCAGCTCGGTAAAAACAACTTCGAGAAAGAACTAGCCAGAAGGATCCAACTGGGTTGGGCAGCATTTCGCAAACTACGTCGAGTTTTCTCTTCACCCCTACCGCAATGCCTCAAAACAAAGGTCTTTGAACAGTGCGTCCTACCTGTTATGACTTACGGTGCCGAAACGTGGACACTTACAGTGGGGCTGGTCCATAGCTTAAAAGTCGCGCAGCGGGCTATGGAGCGAGCTATGCTTGGAGTTTCTCTGAAGGATAAAATTCGGAACGAGGTTATTCGACAGAGAACCAAAGTTACCGACATAGGCCACAGAATAAGCAAGTTAAAGTGGCAGTGGGCTGGCCACATTTGCCGAAGGACCGATGGCCGTTGGAGCAAACGAGTCCTAGAGTGGAGACCGCGAGAAGGTAAACGAAAGGTAGGACGCCCCCTAGCCAGATGGACTGACGACCTGAAAAAGGTGGCTGGGACAGACTGGATGCGGAAGGCGGAGGATCGTAGAAAATGGCGCACATTGGGAGAGGCCTATGTCCAGCAGTGGACTGCAGTGGGCTGATTGATTGATAGATAGATTATTTTCTAGAATAATACATAGGCTATATCCTGGGAATATCATAGTTACAGAAACAGGAACAAAATGCCACGCGGACGAACCGCCTTACAGAATATCGTGGTCATAATAACGTCGTAATGTGTTCCTGGCGGTGAGTATTACTACTGGAGAGATCTTGTGCTGTCAGTGGGAAAATCAAAGGCTTTTCGTGCTTTGTCTTCTGCAATAACAGAAAAAAAACTTTCCGTTCTTCGAGTGTGATACGAGTGTGAATGCCTCGGTGTTACACATACCCATAGGCCATGGTAACAAGTATTTATACCTGACTGTGCTTGTCTGTCAGCTAAGTTGTCGATCGACGAAATTTGTACGTATTAACATGAGTGTTTATTCTGCGATCGCATCGATGCGTTTGAAGTATAAAGCGTAAGGCAAACAATTTTTTTAATAAAAATATTTTTTTTTAAATATAAATATATATATAGTACACGTCAATTAGACTTCGCCTTGCCTGAAGGCAAAGTCTCAGAAAAGAGGGTCACCATTATTGCACATACCGTGTGACAATGGTGACACTCAGCTTGACGGCCTCATCATATGCTCTTTCACGTCCCGATTATATCACTTGGTTGGCATACAAGCACACGGCCCACCTGATTGAAAATGGTTTCCTTGGCCTATGGACGTGTGCAACACCAAGGGAATCACAATCGCACTTCCCCAGTCGGACTTCCACAATTGGACGTAAATACCGTCTTGTCTACTTTTGCCTTATACCTGTTATGATTTCTGTTAGCTATACATATTTTAGAGTTTTTTGGTACCGTGTAATATGCCATTTTAAGTACCATCACTACGACCTCTATTATGTGGCAGTAATGTACACGGCCACTACGCAAGAAGTGCGGATTTAGTCAGTCCCGATTGCCATACGAACATCTATGACAGTCGTTACAGGTAATTGAAGTCCTCAAAACTGCCACTAGTCTTACTACAGAACTTTGCAGTCGCTTCACGGAAATATATTGAAGTTCAACCGCATCTTAGTGAGACTAGAAAGTTGTCCCAAACTAGATAGGGGAAAAGGCTCAGAGAAAGAATTTTTTTTTTTATACCACTTAGTTGGCACTCAATACTCAATACACGATGGTTAGATATGTAATTATTTTGTGTGCTACTGACGCTTTTATAATTTTTTTTTTATACCACTTAGTTAGTAGACAAGCACACGGCCCACCTGATGGAAAGTGGTTACCGGGACCTATGGACGTCTGTAACACCAGAGGAGTCACAGTCGCGCTGCCAACCCTGTAAGTACAGAGTTTCTATGCCGTCAGTAGAAGACAAAGCAGGACAAGCCTTTAGTCTTCCCACTGACAGCACAAATTCTCCAGTGAGCTCTGGCTACCCCACTCACCGCTGGGAACACAACACGAAGTTATTATAGCCGCGGTATTCTGTAGGGCGGAGGTACTACCCCAGTCGGACTACTCAATCGGGCGGAAATACCGCCGTGTCCTACCTCCTTAATATGACACAATGTAATAATGACTTCGCTACGCAACGTAGGATTTATTGGTAATAGCATGCTACAAATAACAAAGAATCAATCATCAATTTCATTTATACAGTTTAGGCACACGAAGAGAACATAAATATCTGAAATTATGTCAAGAAATAATATAAAAAGTAATAAATAATGTAAATGAAACATTGGAAAATAAATGATTCTTTCGTTGCTTCGGTTAGTTAGGTAGTAGGTTAGTTCTACTGAGGAGATACCAGCAAGAAACTCAGAGAACTACCCATATTAGAACTAGATTATATTTCTTTTCTAAATTTGCTTTAGTTTACATTTTATTTTATGCGAGCAAGCAATAGACTTATGTTGACCACGCATTTACATCATTAAGATCTGTCTGATGGTAAGCTGAAGGCAAAGTCTCAGAAAAGAGGGTCACCATTACTTACATATACCATGTGACAATGGTGACACTCAGCTTGACGGCCTCATCATATGCTATTTCACGACCCGCTTAAAGGACCCGAAACTTCAGGAAGAATGAAACACGTGAGCTAAGCCCTGCACGTGTTGTCCTGTGTAGAAAAAGGGAGGATGAGACTAATTGGAAGAGCTCATCAGAACATTCGCCATATTATTAACAATTTTTTTTATACAACTTAGGCGGCAGACCAGCACAACGTCCCACCTGGTGGAAAGTGGTTACCGTGGCCCATGAACGTGTGTAACACCAGTGGAGTCACATCCGTGCTGCCGACCCTGTAAGAACAGAGATTTTAAGTGCCTTCAGTGCAAAACACAAAATCAGGACAAGCCTTTGGTCTTCCCACTGATATTTTATATATGATGTTTTATATATCATGTTAAATACGAATGTTGTTTGGAGATAAAGAACAGTGCGTTGAGGAGAAGCCCCACAACTTGTGACGCGAGTAATGCCAAGAATTCACCAACACAGTTCTATAGGAGCTGTGTCAAAGATCTACGCTCGACTGGAAGCGCTCCCCACCCGCGGAGAGTAAAAGATAACAGCGATTACTATAGTCTTTACTTTATTTTACATACAAAATCTAAGGTGCTCATTCTTCTTCATCTAAGCTTTAGCCCCTGTCGCATTCGAAGCTTCACCTCGGAGTCTAGGATATTTTTCATGAAACAGCTGTCATCTGACCTTCTCAACCCAAAGGTGATATCGAAGCATTACGATTAGACCAGTAGTTGAAATTTTTAGGACTCGCACTACCCGTAACGACTGCTATAGATATTTGTATGGCAACCAGGACCAACGGCTCTCGGAAGCACGACCAGACCAATGCAAGTACCCATTATTCATGCATGCAAATATTTGCAGCCGCGTTTCCAGTAACTCAGAGGTGTTACGGGGATGTTATGTACAGATTTAACCCGAATCCATAACTGAACACTGCATCAAAATGGGACTAGTAGTTTTAGGGAATTGTACAAAAATGCATGCTGTAGTGCCCCCTGGTAGGTTGTCACCGTCACACTTATCTAAGAAAATGCATCAATCAAACTCAAACCCTATAACTGAAACTGATAACCTGCATCAAAATCTGGCCAGTACTCTTAGAGAAAAATGGCAACATGTATTTGCAGTAACAACATCAACTCATCATCAACAGCCGCACTTCAATCGTAGCGACCGCTTTCACTACCACTACGCCACAGTGGCTGTAAGATGTTCAATAAATATACTCAATTACTTAGGGAATTCGTAATTCAGTTGGGTCAACTTTTCTGTTTCACTGTGAAGCAATTGCCATCTTATCGCTACTGGTGAAATTGAAATTACGTAGTTGAATCAAGTTGTCAAACTACCGGGGTGCGAGAGATATATCTTGGCAATCTTATACCCTGGCATTCGAAGATCCATGGCTTGTGGATTAAGTCAAGTCCAAGTATGTGCGGTATGAAAGAAACTTCATCCCACGCACACTCAAGCTGTGGAATGACCTCCCTGCTGCGGTTTTCCCAAGCGCCTACAATATGGGGTTCTTCAAGAGGGGCATCAGAAGGTTTCTTCATGGTCGGCAGCACGAGTGTGACACCCCTGGTGTTGCATACGTCCATAGGCCACGGTAACCGCTTCCCATCAGGTGGGCCGTGTGCTTGTCTGCCAACTTAGTGGCATTAAAAAAAAAAAAAATTATCCACCCTGCTCCACCTGTTGTAGAGTATACCAGGGAAAAGCCGCAAGTCGTTCGACAACGCAACGAGCTCTTCGAGGGTTTCAACGTGTTTAAAACGGTCATCCATTAGACTGACCTGGCTAGTGTTGCATAACCTTGAAATTTGCTAACTACTTCTTTATGTAGGACACGTCAATTTGATACACCTCACCTGATGATAAGCTGAAGGCAAAGTCTCAGGGAAAAGGGTTACCGTTACAGATACGTGCCATATTATAATGGTGGCACTCAGCTTGATTGCCTGTTCAGATGCTTTTTCACGCTCTCCATATAAAAAAAAAAAATTATTTAATCTATCTAGAAAAATTAGAACAATAATTTTTCTACTTGAAATCGTGAACAAGCCACATCCAGTTATTCCCTAAGGCTCTATACGTATAGACAGACGAAATAAAAGTGGCGTCTGACGTGGCTGACGCGTCTGGCTACAGCTTAGAGTTGAAAGGCTTCGGCTAGACGACTCGGCTAATTGTCAACACGACCATTGTTTTATTTGGATGCGTATTTACATGTCTCGAGCGGATAATTACTGGTTCGCACATTGTAGCTTTTTTTTTAACCAACTGGGTAGTTTTATTTTTAAATCTTATTTTGAATTAAGAATGGTAGTATGTAGATTAAAAAAATAACCACCAAGTTTTAATTTTTAATTACGAATGGTAGATGTATATTTGATTTTAATCCGCGACGAAACGGAGACAGTAAATGTATTTGGGGTGAGAGGTTGTTTTTTTTGGCAAAGAGCCTTGACTACAAGACTTTTAAGACATGTTCTAAATTGTATGATTATTATTGTTGTCATTGCACATACATGTTGCCATTTTTCTCCAAAAGTACTGGTCAGATTTTGATGCAGGTTCCAGTTATAGGTCCTAGTTTAATTGATGCATTTACTTAGAAAGGTGTTACGGTGACAACTTACCAGGGGGCACTGCAGCATGAATTTTTGTACAATTCCCCAAAACTACTAGTCCGATTTTGATGCAGTGTTCAGTTATGGATTCAGGTTTGATCTGTACATAATAATATAATAAAAACGTCCCCGTAACATCTCTGAGTTACTGGAAACGTGCCCGGTAGACGTAAATATGCGTGCCCCCTATTACGTGGAATGCTGTGTAACTGCCATTCCATGGCAGTTATCGTGTTAGGGTTATTGGAGTGCCCCCAAATTCACACGTGAAATCCCGATATGTCCCATTTACTCTCTTACATAAGGTTGGCAGAACAAGTGTTACTTCCCTGATGTTGCATACGTCCATAAACCACGGTAAGCATTTTTTTATACCACTTAGGTGGCAGACAAGCGCATGGCCCACCTGATGGAAAGCGGTTACCGTGGCCTATGGACGTGTGTAACACCAGAGAAGTCACACTCGCGCTGTCGTCCCTATAAGCACAGAGTTTTTGTACCGTCAGTGTAGAGGACAAAGCAGAATAAGCCCATAGTCATCCCACTGACAGCACAAATTCTCCCGTGAGCTCTGGCTACCCTACTCACCGCTGGGAACACAACATGAAGTTATTATAACCGCGGTATTCTGTAGGGCGGAGGTACTTCCAGAGTTGGACTGCTCAATTGGGCGGCAATACCGCCGTGTCCTACCTCCTATAATTCCATCAGGTCTGCCGTGTCCTTGACTGCTACTGGTATATACACATTTTTAGTATGTAATATTAAAATAATCTCTTGTCCGTACTCACTTTCAAGCCGTACATTTTAAAATAACCTAATTAAGAAAGTTTCACACAAATGCGCTACAGAAATTCTATTACACCAACTTCTAGTGATAACAACACATTAACATTTTAATTCCCTTCATCTTGAAAGATAATGAACGCTGTAAAATGTATAAGATATTGCCAAAACACATTCATTAAGATAACAATCTCGGCTCTCCCGTCGCCAATCTAAGTTTGTTCTGCTCTTCATAACGAGAGGACGACCTCCGACAATTTGACGCAGTTATCGACCGGTAGTGATACAGTTCTTGTTGTAAAGAAGAAGTCAGGCATTGAAATAAACTATATTAATGGTAATATTCTAAGGAATATTACACATAAAATAATGATTGCGCGTATCCACGTGGTTACCGGCAGAGTAGAATTTGGGCCACCCCATCTCTTTCCATGCGGTGTCGTACAAAACGACTAAGGTATAGGGCTGTTTAACATCAAACATTATATATACAGCTCAAACACAGCCTCAGACGCTAGGCTCCGGAATACGGCAATAGGCTCACCCCCTATTACGTGGGACAGAATACAATTATTAGGTGAAATGTGGGTGTTAATTCACCTCTGCTGATCCCTCCGGGGATAAAGGCGTGATTGTATGTATGAATGTTATGAAAGCGGTACGGAAGTAGAACACGACGGTAAACCTGTCCTAATTGAGCAGGTCTTAAAGAACCTCCACCCTACAGAATACCGCCGCTAAGTGGTACGAAAAAAATCTTAACTAGTTTAATGTAAGGGTAATCCTACAAAATTTGACTAAATAGCTTTTTATGTATCAAAACTAATTTCTTAATCTATGATGGTCGGAGTTATATTTGCACTAAGAAATTCTGAGTAAGTTGATCTACAAGATGCAGATAGCATAGTGGGGTATATATAAGTTATTCTTCTCAACTTACCCTGTAAATATGAATTTATAATAAAACATAATAGAATAGAATAGAATTGTATATATATATCCACTGCTGTACATATGCCTCTTCCAATGTTGGGAGGTTTTGGCAGGGAGGGTTTGGTTATGTACAGGGATATACCTATATACCCTGTACATAGCCCTGTACCACCCCATCTGGCTAGTGTGAAAGGCCTGCGATAAGCTAATTGATTGAATCTATTTGGACATTTAAAAGCCAGAGAAAATATCAATTATATCCATAATTATACAACAATTCGGTCAGCCCATTGAAATAAAAAAATATAAACATTTCAATAAGGAAGATGGATTCAAACTATCCGGAACGTGGAAACCAGTGATTATGATACTAGAACCTAAAAACACAGTGCCGTTAAAAACTGAAATAGTGAGTGTGATGTGTCGCCAGCCTAACCGTTCATAATGAAAGTAATGGTGGATAGGCGCACAAAAAAAAATCTCCGTATACCTCTTGACGTTCGCAACCTAGTCAAGTCGTGATCACCTTTCCTTCTTCCTACAGTCCCGGGTCCTTTAAACGGGGCGTGAAAAAGCATATGATGAGGCCGTCAAGCTGAGTGTCACCATTTTCACACGGTATGTGTAGGTCATGGTGACCCTCTTTTCTGAGACTTTGCCTTCAGCTTACCATCAGGCAAGGCGAAGTGTAATTGACGTGTTCTAAATAAAAAAATATAAAAATCACGGTTGCTGCAACGCATCCGAAACGTTGGCAGAAATAGTAAGTTCCATGATTTGATCGCGATAAGGCCCCAACAGTTGTATAATTATGAATTCACACCGCGATAGTTTAAAAATAACAATAATATATCGATTACAATACAAAGCTCGTACCTAATAAACACTATTTTTGTCATACTATCAGTATTTGCAGTTTTGCAATCTGTTGAAACAAACGTAACATTATTAATTACATCCATAAGTAAAGTTAACCTTAACAACATAAAATCAAAGTCTAAAATCCTATAAAATTTGAAATTGTTGGGTCATTTCGCTAGTGCGGGGAAATGTAGTCAATAAACGTGGCTTAGTGGCATCGATAACTTTGTGTTTTGCGATATTTATGTGTTACAGTTGGCTCGGAAACACCTGTTTGTTTGTATGCACACCAGCATCGATGGCACGGGACTGTTTCATGTCGATTGTTGTTTGTGTTCAAAAGACTGTGTCGTAATTGTTGTATAGTCAATAATTTTTAATTTATGGAACATTGTAAGAAGGCTAGCTGGGTGTCACCAATGTACGGAAGACAAAATCAGGCACATAAAGAAAATGCACGTTACGATATGTAATCAACGTAAGTTTATTTAATCAGAAAAGAATGCGTAGCTGTTACAATTTGGGATCCATCAAGGATTGCAAGTCCCACAGGTGTAAACTTGCAATCTGTCAATGGCCAATCTCAGTCCCAAGACAAGTCCAACGTAATGGAAGCGTGAATTAGAAGTAGAAATATGTATAAACGATCCGAATACAAAATAAATAAATTATGCGGGTCATTCGGTTGCGGAGAATCTTGCTAGCGCGATGCAGCCCGACACAGCTATCGCACACGGTGGCTCAGTGGTCAGACTGTTCCGAATGTAAGGGATAGATCGTTGGCTTGAATCCCGCCTGGAACGATTAAATTTTTAGAAATGAAATGAATAACCGTGAAATATATTTAAACGTGAAATGAAATCTTAATCGATTTGAATATTTAAGTTGGTCTAGTTTTACCTCAGTTCTTTTTCTTTAGCTAATCAATTGTAATCTACTATCTTTTCACATTACGATTGCGTTTGAAATTCGATGTCACTCAGAATGAATGACAGATTTTGACTAAACAGGGGCATGTTTAGTTAAAATCACTTGATTGTTTTCTTTAGTTATAAAAGCTTTCTGTAACATCATTAACGAGTATGTGGGGTGGGTCCCTATACACTCGCTAATGATCATACAGAAAAACCTCACCAGCATGCAACAAGGCGCTGGTGCAGGCTTCTTCTCAACATTAGGGGTCTAACGCAGTCACTAATAGGAACACCTTTTGACCTTCTGAAATGTCCGTTGAGTTTCTTGCCGGAGTCTTCTCAGGTCGGGGACACGTTACAAACCAGTGCCGATATAATGGTCTACACAGAATAAATTATTTTTAACTTTGACTTTGACCCCACTTGCGATTCGATTGAAAGAGTAAGTGGACACATCGAGATGAAATTCTTAGATGTACTACTTTACATCTAAATAACGCTGTTTAATACATTTTTGAATATTTGTTTTAAGCCTAATATAATTTACATTTAAATTAATTTCGTTGTCCATAGGTGAGTGGTGTGTAATTAACCCGGCACAGAAGGGATGATGACGTCAGGCTGGTCCTAATAGTATGCTGTATACACAAGGTAAGTAAATATTTGTTTAACGATGCGAAGTATTTGTGTAGAATGGAATTTTATGCAGAAAGTTTTCGACGTCATGTGCATTTTTAGGTATACTAAAGATAAAGTATATTTTGGTATTACTAGTGTAAAACTCGACGGGATATTTACCATAATTATTATTTTTGTTAAGCAACCGATATTTCGGCGCTTGTAACAAAGCGCCATGATCACGGTGTACTGACGACTGCCGAGCTAGTTGTTGGCGCTTGGAACAGCGCCGAAATATTGGTTGCTCTTCAAAAATAATAAACATCCTGGCGAGTTTTGCACTAGTAATGTGAATGACCAAATCAATCTCAAATCATACAGTACATTTTTGTACCCTGCTGTCTCTTTTTGTATGTATCATAATTTTTAGCACCAATCTCGGTTGCAATCAAAGCCCAGGATCCACTCTCCTATTTTTTTCGTAATTACGTTTACGAGAGCGACGGCCCTTTGACCTCCTCCCCTCAATCAGAGAAGAAAGTCTGCGTCAGAGATTAGGCTTGTTTATCAGCTTAGCTTAGGCTCTGGAGATTGTCTGTGGCTTTGTAAACCCTCAAATATGATAATGCTTGCAAAATTATTGAAGCATAATCAATCACTAGCAAATCTCACAATTAAAAGGTTGCAAATTCCACATAACTTTTTTTTTTCTATATACCATACCACTTAAGTGGCAGACAAGCATACGGCCCACCTGATGAAAAGTGGTTACCGTGACCTATGGACGTGTGCAAATACCAGAAGGTCACACTCACGCCGCCGATCCTGTAAGAATCTCCTAATGTCCTTAAAGAACCCCATATTGTAGTCGCTTGGGAAAACCACGGCATAACTTACCAAATTAACAGAAAAACTTAAATATAATAAAACTAGGTTCTAATACAATTTCTGCCAACGATTACGGCACTAAAATATGCATCGCTGAATTTGAGCTAATTCTCCCTGCGTTCATTATTAATAAGTATTTTGAAACTCGCACTGCGTACCTAGAAGTTTCGGGTACTGCAAAACAACCGCCTGACGAACGACGTTTGGCTGATTTCACACAATTCACTGCAATATGTTCTCACAATTACTGCGGATAGGGTGTCTTACTCACTGCTAGATAAGCTATACTATAAGAAGTTATTTTAAAATTAGAATTGTGAAACAATAAAATTTACGGGAATTAACGCGATCATGGTTTAGGTATGTACATACATACCTTTGATTTGCCTAACATTTCGACCAGGTTACACCGGCCGTGGTCACAGGACTCACAGGCTGACTGGCTCAGTGGAGCACGCCCGCCGTTTTCGAGTCCATGAGGTAGTAGCTTCTTCATCTACGCGCACATTCTCGATATTTTTAATATTTTCGTTTTGCCATGTACTGTCACATACCACACACATGTGTATGGTAATCCCCGTAAACATTATTGTGTATAATGGAACGCGACAGTTTAAATGTTAATTTAGAATTATGAACTTAGAAATTTGGAATTACTTGGTAAGTAGCCTCGCAAGATATTTAGATAAGTCGAGGCTAGCACGGAATAATTCTAATTCTAATTTTTGTGCGGCTGTCTCGCGATACGCTCAATGACTACGCGGTTTAAGACTATACATGATGATTCCCTGCAAAGAACACCTCAACTTTGTGGGTGTTGTACTAAATAGATAAGAAATAGGGATATACTCTATGCGTCAATAAACAATTAAAATACTTATAAGTCGGCCACTCTTATTGGAAACCTATTTCATGAAATTGTACCTGATTGAAGGTAAACACTCGTAACATTACCTTATGCTCATTACCCAAAGGATGGTCAGTGAAGAGATTTAGACTAGATAAAGGTTTAGAAGATAGGAAACTTTAATTCAATATATTTCGAAACTCAGACATCAACTAGAGAGGACTTAATTCCAAGATTGTCGATTTAACATAGGCATTATTCTCTGCTTTTAAAATTATTGAATCGAATATATTTCTTTTTTTATTGTAATAAATTAAATAATTAATATATTTATGTCTTTGCAATTCTATCTTAAAGCATATCTAAGCTTTAACTACTTTACTAGCCTAAGATCATGAATAGAATCTGCAAACTGAATAAGGGGTGTCTGCCCAGGTAAGGGTGGAGGGTGTAACGGTAGGCAGTCACGTCCTAAACAGCCTCTAAATGAAGGGTAAACGGACGGAAATAAGTCCTTTTATTTAGTGTACCTAGGACACGTACCAAGTGTGTATTGAACGTAAGACTTCGGAGTTTATTATAGGGACTTGTTAAATTCAAGATGGTTTAATTTTATATATTTTCACATCGTAAAAGTAAGTAAAGTAGTAGGTAGTGTAGTGTTTAAGCATAACATAAACTCACGCCTATATCCCCGAAGGGATAGGCAGAGGTGCTAGCACACACATTTCGTCAGTAAGTGTATAAGAGTACGATATATTAGAGATACGAGATATCCCGAGTTCGAATTCTGTCCATTACTCTACTGACATGAATCCACTCATAACAAGCAATTTAGCTGAACTAAAGAGGTTAGCGACAGTAGTAATAATTAAGGCTACGAGAAATCTCATAAAAAAATTGCGATATCTTGAGTTCTTAGGACCCTATTAAGGGTTGAATAACCCCAATCTTCCCCCCCCCCCCTCCCAAATGTGCAAGCTATAACTCCAGCTAATTAACGGATGAGGATTCGACGCAGGCTGTTTTGTCGGAATTAGGGGTCACAAATCAGTCGCTCCCATAATCGTCAAACCAAAATAATTACAAGCAGTAAACGAATCGCGGAATCCAAGGCATACCCCGGATTCTATGAGTTCTATCAGATTTTTTTATAAGAATCGAATATGGTCTCGAATAAAATTTATACTTTTCACTTCTTTTTTCCCCTAAAATTAGTTCCCATGATTGTGGGAATGGTTCAGAATTCCACAATAGTTACAGTTAAAACTATTAAAACCATAGATGAATTGAAAAGTAAACATGTTGCACCGACCGAATTATACCGATCATATGAGATAAGGGCTTGGAAATGCCTGATGAAGTTCAGATCGACTCGAGGAAAGCCAGATCAAGAGAGATGACCCTGTGTCGGCCAGGATGCGAGGCCTGACAACCTCACCCCGACGTCGGGTTTTAGTTTATTTTTTTATTTATATTATTTTGGGGCAAGAAATAAGTATAATTTATTTATATTTGAAATGTGCTAATTAAGCTCTTTCAGTTGATACCAAACACGACATATTTATCTCAAATTTATTTTTATCACAGTACTTTATGAACGCTAGAAGGCGCCACATTAGATTCAGTGACACGTTATATTGCCTATAACCAGCAAAGGACTAAGATGCCTCTAACGATACCTCATTTGTTTAGTTGTAATTAGTGGTTGAGGAACTATGAGGGAACAGATGAACCCACATACATACATAGCCTGTCAAAATCATAACTCTCATTTTTCTTCGCCGTAGTCTGGTAAAAAGGGCATGAAAATGATAATTGCTAACAATCTACCTTCGCAGAATCGAAGGTCTCCAAGTATTAATTAAGGCCGCTGTTAACTTCTAGTTCATGCCGTTTATTTCGTACAAAACTGTTTGGTACAAAAGTTTGCCGAATGTTTCTAAGAAATTCCAAAAGGCAAAGGTACTCGTAACTCTGTATTTAATTTGGAAAGCTAATTAATGAGTACCGCTGGTCTTTACTTCCTAATAACGTTATGTTTCTTTATGTTGGACGTCAATATGAATTCATCTTACCCCATGGTAAGCTGAAGGCAATGTCGCAGGATATAGGTTCACTTTTAGAGACATCAACAATGTTACAGCTTGATTAGATGCTTTTTCATGCCCCATTTGATGGATCCCGAACTGTACAAATTAGAAGTTGAACGTCCAACCACCACGTCGTACCAGATCGTCAAGATTTGCAATGTATTTTTTGAGGAGGTAGGACACGGCGGTATTTCCGCCCAATTGAGCAGTCCGACTGGGGAAGTACCTCCGCCCTACAGAATACCGCGGTTATAATAACTTCGTGTTTTGTTCCCGGCGGTGAGTAGGGTAGCCAGAGCTCACTGGAGAGTTTTTGTGCTGTCAGTGGGATGACCAAAGGCTTGTCCTGCTTTGTCCTATACACTGACGGCACAAAATCGTCGTTCTTACAGGGTCGGCAGCACGGATGCGACTCCACTGGTGTTACACACGTTCATAGGTCATGGTAACCACTTTATGCCACCTAAGTTGTATAAAAAAAATTTATTATGCCAAAAAAGCTTGAGTTGCATGAGTTGCCTTTATATAAATACAAGCATATTGTACCTACACAGAAACATCGAGATTAAATATACATACTCATGCATATTTGCACTTAGCGGGAATCGAATCCACGCCTCCAATGTAGCAGTCGATCATTCTACCGCTAGGCCACAGAGGCTACATTAGCTTATTCGTTTTTCCAGCCGTTTTTTGCGTTAGCAATGCTGTGTTTATACAGTATATAGCATATGGTACAGTTTATGTATAGTATAACAGTATATAATAACCTCGTGTTGAGCTCATTAGAAAGTATTATTGATGTCAGTGGGAAGACCAAAGGCTTGTCCTGTTTTATCTTCTGCACGAGTGTGACTCTCTCGTTGTTGCACACGTCCATAGGCCACAGTAACCACTTCTCATTAGGTAGACTATGTCTGCGACCTAAGTGGTATGAAAAAAAAAGTGAGAAAAATTTTAGTGTTTGAAGACCTAAGTAAAAAAATGGTGCGTGTTCTATCTTTCCTAACTCTACGAACAAGTAGTAGAGGAGCCCTTGTGTCTCGCGCCAGACCACTTCAGACAGCTGTAGTGTCGTTGAGTGGGTGCGAAAAGTACCTGAATAGGTTCAAGGTCGATATTTGTGCGTGTGTTTTTGCACTAAGACTGAGTAATTAGATGATTACGACTTCTTTAATAGTTAAGTATTGTATTGTATAAATCCGAATTTCGCCATGGTTCTTGTAGGTCATAGATAGGTAAAATTTATTTTTGCAAGTATTATACCATGTCTATAAAACTGTTTTCGAACCGGTGTGAGGCAGTGATGAATTTTGTATTAAAAATAAATTTGATTAATTCAATTCAATTTCATTTCAATTCAATTCAATTCCATTCAATTCAATTCAATTCAATTCATTTATTTCTCAACAAACATAATTCGTGTAGAAGTAGTTCGTTAATAAGTAAGTTAGGCAGTATAGTATGCCTTTTTGTGACGTCATCTCAAAAATTATTTCAGCCTTTCGCTTTTAGTTCCAGATATTTGTGAAAGTAGTTTTACGACAGGGCTAAATAAACCTCTGAGAAACAACTAAGATTCAAGTGATCAAGTGGACCATTAAAGTTGATTATTATATCCCTATTTGGGTTCGCATAGTGTGAAGTTGCACCCGTAGTTTAATTTTAATGTGCCTACTGTTTTGATTTGATGTACCTGCTAATTGTTGTATTGCCTACCTGTTTGTATTTGGTGGGGTGCCCACTGTGTGGGGCTTGAATAAAATATTTTTCTTTCTTTCTTTTCTTTCAAAATGTTTCACCGGCAGTCACTTGGCCAATAAATTTGTATTATTACTAGGATTCCTTGTCCTGACTACGCTCAAGAATAGATTTGTAAAAGAATCCTATTCGAGTTTTCTGTTCAAACGTTCATCGTCTATTTCACCGCTTACATCGTGAAATTACCAAAAATCTCTTCTTAATGAACGCTTGTACTATAAAAAGCCACCCTTGCCAAATTTTCAAGTTTCCAGCGGTTTAAGCACTGCATCGAAGAATCAGTCAATACACTTGTTCATAAAATGACTCTAATGTCACCCCAATTAGGCACATAATGACACCTGTAATCGAACTGTGCCTTTTTTAATGCCATAAGTTCTGCTTCTTTTCTTTTTGATGGCTTTTTTGCCAATGTCAAGTAAATGTCTTTAAAATTATTAATGGCGAGACGCCAATGTCAAGTTTTGCAAGTTGCTGTCCTTTAGAATGATTGTTGATAATGACGATGATGTTGAGTTGATAATGTAGATGACGTTCACTCAACTCATTTTCTTACTAAAACTATATGGATACAATTAATTTACACAACAACCTAAGAACAAATCTAATTCAACTACAACTCTTCATTAGGCTCTTGTTTAAACAACCACTGTATCAAAACGTTTTATTTCTGCACAATGCAAGCGGATCCGAGGTCGCGAGATTCAGTCTGTAAATACATTATTGACTGCCACTGAGTGACGAGACACTCCTTCCGGAGGTCTGTTGCAACTGACAAGTGTGCTTGAAAGAGTTACTTGTCTCGTGGATATGGACTATACCTTCAAAAGTGGTTATAATCGTTACCAATTCCATATTTCCTGGTAGGATACACCTCTAAGCCTTAGGAAAAAAATTGTTTCTCTGTACATGTTCTCCCGTCTGTGTAATCTTTGTATTTAGAAGAATTGTTTGTTATGATGCCTATGGCTATTTTACGGCAAGTAGTGCGAAGAAAGAAGAAGCGGTACCACAGTAACATAACTCCCGCCTTTCAATTATTGACAAAATATGCGTCCAATTGTTCACGATTAGAAAATATTTTATCAGAAATTCTTAAATAATAACAAACACGTTGTTTCTAATCTTTAACTAAGAATGACAAAGATTTTCGCATCAAATTTGAAATATGTAGCTAATAAATATTTTTATTAACTTTGACCATTGTAAAAACTTAATTTTCTAACTGAAATGTATGGGAAACGTTTTTGGCGATTTCTGTCTTTCCTAGTACTCAAAGCTAAAATGGTCCAATAGAGTATTTTGATCCCCACATGAAATAGTATCGGTTGGAACAAACAAAAATTTTTCTTGCTGACTGTACGATTTTGTCAAAATCTGTAATTGCAGTTCAAAATATCTCAAAAAGTTAGAAAAGTTCTTCTAAGAACATTTTGCTGTAACTACAATGTTTAAGGTACTTGCCCTTAATGCCCCGTTTAAAAAACATCCTGTATAACCTACAAAAACTAACTAATATTAATTTCTTATAAAATCCAAGATGTCTGGATTTAGTTTCTGACTTTTAACAACTAAATAATTGTCCTTTTAAGGTCAAACACTAAGTTAATGTCACTAGTGACGTGACATTAACTTAGATACGCTTAGATTGTAATGAAGCCTGAATTACGTCTCGAGAGGTAGTTGAGACATAATATTCACTAATTATCTAAAATTTAAGTATATTTATCTGAATTATTATTTAAAAGTGTAATTTGTATTTAATTGACTTCATTAAAATATTAAGTAGTAGTGTTATGTCGTAGTGTGTTTTGCATGTCAACCTCTATTTACAATAAGATACTTGCTAAGATCGGATTGGAAAATGTTACCGTATTTATGTGGAAACTAATAAAAACTTTAGCAGATAAAGCTTACTTATACCATTGACGAAAGCTTCAATGACAATTATTTCGCATGACATTGTAAAGTATTTTGTATTTATTTGATTGTTTATGTAAATTTAATTTGTATGTTTGTGGTAGGACATAGCACATGTCCTACCACAAACATACAAATTAAATTTACATAAACAATTGCTATGTCCTACCACAAACATACAAATTAAATTTACATAAACATGTGCTATGTCCTACCACAAACATACAAATTAAATTTACATAAACAATCAAATAAATACAAAATACTTTAATGTAACTTAGAATAAGAACAGTACACAAACATATGATCCACAAATAAATAAATCGAATTGAATTGAAAACTATAAAAAAAACATAAATGAATACCGAATTAAATAACATAATTTGATTAACAACTGATTTTTCAACATTACGGACCATAATTCAAATAATTAATTAATTGAACTCACATGAAGTCAAAGATCACCTTCAGCACAGTCCCGGGTCTTTTAAGTAGGGCGGGAAAAAACATCGTCAAGGTAGGTATCGCCATTATAGGGACAGCATCTGTAATGAGAGCGACTATTCTTTATGTCTAATGGTAAACGTACTATTCATCTATTTGAAGACCCAAATATTTAAAAAAATATGCTTTTTTAAATAGGATACGTCAATTAGGTTTCGCCTCGCCTGATGGTAAGCTGAAGGCAAAGTCTCCATTATATATATATATTTATTTATTTTTATTTATTTAAGCTTTTTGCACAAACAGACAGAATGTACAAAGGCGGACTTAATGCCACAGGCATTTTCTACCAGTCAACCTTAGGGTGATGCAGAGATATTAAAAGTAGGTGCTCGAAGTGTTGCAGTGACAGTTTCCTCAGTTAGGTACTAAATAATATTTTTATAATAAAAAAATAATTAAATAATTAAAAGTAAATAAATAATTATATATCCATATATGAATATATACAAACATCATAAACTACATACACATATAGACCAATATATACATAAATATATGCATAAAAATAAAAAGAACATATATATATATATATATATATATATATAAATATTGATACAAATACATTTCAAATACATACAGATGCGATGTGAAATGATTTGTTTGCCAACTATGGGTTGCTGTAGAGCTGGTGTACTCTGGTCTTAAATATGAAACGGTTTGTAGACATTCTGATTTCCAGGGGAAGCGCGTTCCATAAAAGAATAGCCTGGACTAAGAACGAAGAGTGGACAAGGCTTGTCGTGTGAGTGGGACAGTGTAGGAGTAAGTTGTTAGACGAGCGTAAATTTTTATTATGGTTAGAGCCGAGTAAGTGGAGCTGACACTTTAAATAAGCTGGGGCATTGGGAGAGTTTAGTAGGGTATATATCAAAGTGACAGCTCTCAGACTCCGTCGCCTTCGTATAGGCAACCAACCCAGCTCAGTACGACAAGCCGAAACGTGGTCATACTTCTTAAGATTGTAGACGAATCGAATGCAATTGTTGAGAAGTCGGTCAAGTTTATTGAGCAGATCTGCATTCAGGTCGAAATAGCATACATCACCATAGTCAAAGATAGGAAAGATTAAAGTCTGCATGAGCATTGTCTTGGTTTTAATAGGAAGAAAGTTTTTAAGGCGATAAAGAGCCCTTAGTGTCCCAGTCACTCTCTGGCAGACGTTAGTGACTTGAACCCGCCAACTGAAGGTTGAGTCAAGATTTAGGCCCAAGTTCTTAACACTAAGTGTGACAGGAATTATTTTGCCATCGAATATAATAGCTGGCATGATCACGTCCTTCAACCTTCGCATCATGTACACGCTGCCCACTATCATACTCTGGCATTTGTCAGGGTTAACGGCCAGTCCAAACCCGTCACACCAACGACGTATAAAGGATAAGTCTGCGTTTACTTTATCGATAGCCTCCGAAATGTTATCCACAGGGGCTTGGCTATACAACTGCAGGTCATCGGCATACAAGTGATACGCACACTGAAGATCGGAGGTTATGAAGTTAATAAATAAGGAGAAAAGAAGTGGAGAAAGTATACCGCCTTGAGGGACCCCAGAGTCAAGATTGCACCAACTCGATGACTCCTCATCAGCACAAACTGACTGCTGGCGGCCCTGAAGATAGGAAGAGAACCAATCCAGTTCATCAGATGAGATTTTAATGTGGGCAAGAATCGACAAAAGAATGTCATGGTTCACACAATTGAATGCGTTGGAAAAATCTACTAAGACCATCACAGTAACCATAGTCTTTTCCATACCATCCCTGATGTCACCCGTTACCTTTAGGAGAGCAGAGGTAGTGCTGTGTCCTGGCCTGAATCCTGATTGCAGTGGACTTAATATGTCATTACGATGTATAAAATTAGACAACTGTCTATGCACACATACCTCCAGCACTTTGGATAGAAACGGAAGGATCGAGATCGGACGAAAGTGTTTGGGAAGCGAGGGATTAGAAATTTTGGGAAGCGGACGGACATAGGCTTTGCGCCACAATATAGGAAATTGACCAGAATCTAGTGAAAAATGGATAATGTGGGAAATGGCTGGGAGAAGATGGTCCAGGATAGAGGTAATCATTCGACGACTAATATTGTCACAGCCCACTGCCCTAGATTTGATGGACAAGATGATTTTTTTGATCTCATCCAATGTAATTGGAGAAAACTGAAAAGGTGTATAACTGGGACTGGTCAGCCCGGCTATGAAGTCTACCGTTTGACGTTTGGTTGTCCCATCAATTGCAAGAGAGGTGGAGAAAAAACGATTAATGGCATCTAACTCAATCGTCTTGGGTAGCCCCAGTTGCCTTGACTTACCAATTCCCAAAGTCCCGAGAAACTTCCAGACCTCAGCTGGTGATGAGCAAGTTATGTTATCAAAGATGTGTCGGCGTTTAGCGTTCCGTATCACCTGGTTACACCGATTCCTGACCGCCTTGTAAGAGTCCCAATTGATGTCCGAACGACTTTTTTTAAACTTAACAAATGCCCGGTCTCTGCGTTTCATAGCAATTCGAACCTCATTTGTAAGCCACGGTGCCGGAGGGTGCTTCAACCTCACCCTCCTAACAGGGGCATGTATATCGTAGAGGGTATTTACTGTTTTGTTGAAGAACAGAACTTTGTCATCAACCGTGGTAGCCTCTGCTAAAGGCGCCCAATCGATCTCCGCAGCATCAGCACACAATTTGTTAGTGTCCATTCGACCAAAACAACGCCTCTGCAACACTTTAGGTTTGAGTTTAGGTGGTTTAAGAATATAGGAGACATAAAGTAAATCATGATGTGAGAAGGCCGGTGCTAAAAACTGACCATGAAAGTTAATAAGACTAGGAGAAGAAGTAAGAATCAAGTCGAGCCAGGTATCCTCCACGTCCTTATTGTGGTGTGTGGCCTTAAGTGGCAAAACGTGAAGACTGGCTGCCTCGACGATGTGAAGGAGTTTGTGAGCCCTTGGAGAGTCACCTGCGAGAAGATTAGTGTTAAAGTCACCCATGATGATGTGATGCTCGTAGTCAGACCCCAACGATTCTAATACCAATTCAAAGTCGGTGAAATAATCGACTGTGGGGGGACAGTACACAGCGCCAAGGATCACCCTGACACCCCTGACCCAGACCTCAAGAAAAAGGAACTCGGCGCTAGCTGAGTATTGTGAAGGAGATGAGGTAACCATTTTGAAAGGTAGATCACTACGGAGATATATGGCTACACCACCTCCCTCCTTACCCAACCTGTCGTTTCTAATCAAAACAAATCCAGGGAGTGGGTAATAAGAAGAAAGAAGATTAGGCTTCAAAAAGCTCTCGGAAATCAGAATTGCATGGATGTGAGAGTCAGCAAAGGTCGCTACAAGGTCACTGTAATGTCCGGGCACGCTCTGTGCATTTAAGTGACAAACATTAAATGACTGTCCCATGTTTTGTTCAAAACGTCTACAAAGTTTATCACCAAGTAAAACAGCATTATTTGGGGTTGAACAGAAATCCATATCATCGGCAGAAAAATAGGAATCACTATCAGACAAGTCATTATCACTCATAATAATTATAATAATAAAAATAAATAATATATTAAGTACTTAAATATAATAATATAATAATAGTAATATTTGTATAAAAAAAAAATGTACCAGTACAATAAATACGTTGAGTTGTTTTAGTTCAGTCTCTGCACCACCCGCCAGCAAACAGTCACAATTGCTGTAAAAATACAATTATATTTAAACACTGTATATAAAACAAACAAAAAAAAAAGTGATTAGACCATGAAAAAATTAGATATTTTTAAAAGCGTTTACGTAAGAGCAAAAGCCCCCTGTGCCAGACACAGCAGTTATGATGAGTAAACAGAATAGCGAATCAAAAGTGTCAAAGTGACATTGTTTTGTTGTTACAATGGTAACACTCAGCTTAACGGCCTCACCATATGCTTTTTCACGCCTCGCTGAGCTGGTAATGAATTCCAGGCCTAAAATCTTAAAACATTTAAATGTAAATATACCTTCATGTACTTGCTACTTGCCCGGTGTAAAGACAGCACAAAGGCAAGTATTTGACGCTCTATAAACTAGACGCTGTGCACCAAAGCCGAAATGCATTAGTAGGTTTGCATATTCAATATCAAATATCTTGAAGGTTTGAATTTGAACTAACTCGAATAACGGCTGTATCGTGGCAATTGGTTAGTTAACTGACTAGGCAAATCAGTTAATTTTTACTAAACGTCAAAACTAAAGGGAAAAACCTTATCTTTACAGGATCACTTCGTTGTTCGTATATCTGTCCGCTTGTCTGTAAATACAATTTTCTCGGGAATGCGTGGACGAATCAAATTTAAATTCATATCAAATCCTCAAGTCTACAACCTCTCAAAACTGTGTAAAAATTAAACTTCTAGGGCAACCTAATAAAAAGATTTTGCCGTTTATATAACGTCGTCCCTCAATTCAGTTGTGTACGGAATCCCCAGTGCGTGAATCTAACTCACACTTTACTTTTTTTATTGATATTTATTAAACGTCAAAACGATAAGTTCTAAAGAAACTTGTATGATATAATTTATTATAACGTCATAATATTTAAAATTAAAAATCATTTACTATCGAGATTCACTACTGAGCGTTGCTCTAGAACAAAAAGTCAGGCCTTTAGTATTGCTCAGCTCTTTTTTTTTTAATATTTTTTTTTATACCACTTAGTTGGCAGACAAGCACACGGCCCACCTGATGGGAAGCGGTTACCGTGGCCTATGGACGTATGTAACACCAGGGGTGTCACACTCGCGCTGCCGACAAAAGCTCTTAAACTAAGCCCGATTTAAATATACACCTATATGCTTTAGACTTCATATAACATTATTGGTTTATAGATGTATAATATCGTAGGTATTAGACGTCTAGTGATTCAATAATTAAATTGAAAACTCTGTTGAAGTACACTTTGGAGCTGTGCCAAAAGTTTTAAGTACCTAACTGTGGAGACTCACGTAGAAGGTACCTATTACATTCTATACATCGGTATATCGATTCGAATCTATGCAAATACTTGGCTGCGGACTGTAGCTCATTAATAAATACGCTTTTTGGAGAGATTTGGAATCCCATATTGTCTTTTTTACCTGACTCCTACTTTTGTTTCGTAAGGAGAATAAAGGAATGTCAGAACAAAGAAAAGTCTATTTTACTTTTCGGGATGAGGTTTTCCCAAGCGCCTACAATATGGGGTTCCTCTTGAAGAACCGTCAACTCAGTAGGTTTCTTCATAGAATTAGGGGAGTTTGAAGAGTACATAGTATACCACTCCAGTCAATCCCCGAAGGGGTAAATAGAGGTGTTTTAATACTCGCATTTCGCTAATTATGGCTTTGCCTATGCGCGAGTCTTTTGCCGTCAAGCAGGCACTTTGTCATGGGCTATAGTAATGTTTACTATCGGATGGAGAACAGTCCTATACCTTAGTCACCTTTTACGACACCCAAAATAAGAAATAGGGTGACCCAATCTTACATCACCAAGAACTAACACGATTCCAAAATTTGAGGAAGGTTTCTTCAGGGTCAGCAGCGCGAGTGTATCGCGCGGTGTTGCATACGTCCATAGGCCACAGTAATCATTTCTCATTAGGTGGGGCGTGTGCTTGTCTGTCACCTAAGTAGTATAAATAAATATGCCAATGAGCCATTATTTTCAAAATAATTATCCTAAATTAAACTTAACAAAAATCGTAATCGTAGAACATCCCCATGATTGCACCGAAACTTGATTCTTGATTTTATCAGCTTTATGTCTTTGGTCGTTATTTAAAATAGTAATAAACTTACTTTAATTAAAATTAAAACAAATAAATATAATATTTAAATAATTTTAATTAAAGTAATGTCTAATCAATCCACTTTTCTCTCGCTATACCTGGTATTCCAGAATCGTGGCAAGTGGAAAACAGTAGTCTTTTAGACTGGGAAAAATGCGTGACTTTATGTATGTATGTACCGTCAGTCTATGTATGTATGCACCAGGTGCAAATGTATCCCTCACACTGACGGCATTGCCCTACTGGATAATAATAGTCAAATTATGCCCCAAATATGAGCCAAAACGATGATTTCATGAATTGCTTAAACAGTAAACACATTTATGGAAAAGACGTAAAATAAATATGGCATTCAAGAACCAATAGTAACGTTAACTCTCTGTAAAACTCCCATTCATATTTGTTACGGAGCCAAGTCTGAAGCAACTGGCAAGAAGCCTATCAGATTGACGTAGAAACAGGTCCATTGTAAACCTTTGATGGCCTACTTTTAGCTGGAAAATTGCTTTTGTGTATGACATATATCTGGATTACGGCGAAATGTTTATTTTAGATGGCTTGGCTAAAGCACAGATAGGAATTTAGATATGTTTAGGGTTTCGTACCTCAAAAGGAAAAAAAATCGAACTTTATAGGATCATTTAATTGTCCGGATATCTGTCCGTCTGTCTGTATGTCTGTCAAGACCTTTTTCTCAAGAATGTGTGGACGGTTCAAATTGAAGTTTATATGAAATCCTCAAGTCTACAACCTCTTGTGTGTAAAAATCTAACTTCTAGGGGACACATATAATTTTTTTGCCGTTTATGTAACGTCGTCCCTCAATTCACTTTTGTACGGAACCCTCAGTGCGCGAGTTCAAATCACACTTAACTGTTTTATTGATATACAAACATTTTACATATGTCGTTTTACATACGTTGATGTAGTTTCATGGAAAGTGACAATTCTTTACCAGAATAGAATAGAATGTAATAATCAATATTTATTGGATTAAAATATGTTTTCGACTTTTATAAACGTCATAAACGTCAATCAATGTTTTCGAAGGAGGTAGGACACGGCGGTATTTCCGCCCGATTGAGCAGTCCGACTGGGGTAGTACCTCCGCCCTACAGAATACTGCGGCTATAATAACTTCGTGTTGTGTTCCCAGCGGTAAGTAGGGTAGCCAGAGCTCACTGGAGAATTTGTGCTGTCAGTGGGAAGACTAAAGGCTTGTCCTGCTTTGTCTTCTACTGACGGCACAGAAACTCTGTACTTACAGGGTTGGCAGCGCGACTGTGACTCCTCTGGTGTTACAGACGTCCATAGGTCACGGTAACCACTTTCCATCAGGTGGGCCGTGTGCTTGTCTGCCAACTAAGTGGTATAAAAAAAAAAAAAACAATACGTGGCAATCCCATTCTAATCAATTTTACTGACGATTGTGCCGCTTGTCTAGAGCCAGTGAAGTGTGCTTGTCTGGTACTTACCTAAGTAGGCGAAAAAAAGAAAAATAATAATACAATAGTTATATAAGGAGGTAGGACACGGCGGTATTTCCGGCCAATTAAGCAGTCCGACTGGGGAAGTACCTCCGCCCTACAGAATACCGCGGTTATAATAACTTCATGTTGTGTTCCCAGCGGCGAGTAGGGTAGCCAGAACTCATTGGAGAATTTGTACTATCAGTGGGATGACTAAAGGCTTGTCCTGCTTTGTCCTCTACACTGACGGCACAGAAACTCTGTGCTTACAAGGTCGGCAGCGCAAGTGTGGCTTCTCTGGTGTTATACACGTCCATAGGCCACGGTAACCACTTTCCATCAGGTGGGCCGTGCGCTTGTCTGCCACCTAAGTGATATAAAAAGAACAATACCTAGACTTATTAGCATTAAATTTATTTTGTCAATTTTTACAATTGCTATATCATATCTTTCTATTTTCAAATATTTATAGATATCAGAAATAAGAGTGGCATTTTGTACTTTCTTCATTGTTAACCATCGACTGATTTGAAATTCTTTATTTTACACCACTATATTTACAGTAGGACCATGATACAGTTTAAGGCACTAGATGGCCATGCAGCTTGAGTTAATGGGTTTTTATAATCGAACATTCTGGACATTGCATGATTTACCATTGTGGCCAGTTAGGCGTCGCATCCTTAGCGATGTAACATAACATAACATAAACTCACGCCTATATCCCCGAAGGGGTAGGCAAAGGTGCAAGCACCTAAATTTCGCCAGTTTATTTTTAGGTCCCAATGTAATAGGTGGCGAGCCTATTGCCATTAATCGGGCACTTATAAACCTGCGATAAATACACACATAACTTCGAAAAGTATCGAAAAGACATTGGTGTGTGCCACGGTAAAACCTGGGATCGAAACCGAGACCTTCGTCTCAGCAGTCCATTACCCATACCACTAGGCTACCGCGGTTATTGATGTAGAATATTATAAATATAATATTGCCCTATAGTAAATTCTCTCTTTTAAAAAGTATCTTCGTTCTTCATTCTAGCGTTAATCCCAGTCGCATCTGAAGCTTTCAGCTCGTAACCTAGGGTCCGCTTTTTCTAACAGCGAGTAGTGGTTACTGAGCTTCTAGTTAAAAAAATGTGCAAACTGGATCATGGCTATCGAATAAATGATGCAATAGTTAACTGTAACTACGATCATAGTCACGTCAACAGGGAACAATCGCCACACCGTGAATTTCAAGGAATGATGTTTAAGAAAGGCGAGACAATCAATTATTACTTCGCAAAATTTGCTGTCTGTAACAAAATCACACATGCATAACAGTTAAGTCTTATATTAAATGACATTGTTTGCAGTGTCTGTGGTATGACAATGGTTTTATTATGACAAAATTAGTATAATCGGGGCCCAAGTACACCGACTTGCTAGTGAGATTGTCTTAGACTTCAAGGATCAGATCCATCAGGTGGGCCGTGTGCTTGTCTGTCACTTAAGAGGTATATAAAAAAGACCCTCTGTCTCTCTCTAATTCTCGCTTACCTTCCCACACCCGATAGATCTATTTTCAAAGTCCTTGGGCAGGAAGGGTGGAAGGAATAATCCAGTGGCAATCTCACCTCTGGCTATAAATGACCCATAACAGCGTGGGGTTTTAGTCGGTTCGAGTCCGACATAGAATCCTACGACGGCTCCAGTGAATGGTGACCCTGCGGTTTTCAGCACCTTAAAAAATCTTATCTTGTTGCTTACCTTGTTGAATTATGAACTGTTGAGTAAGTAGCAGTTTTATGTTTTCTACTTCAATTGAAATTAACTCTGCTAATAACGCTGGGATGCATGGTATTGAGATATGTAGAAATAAGTTTACGAGTGGTACTGCTGGCGGCTGAAACAATCTTATTACCTATAAATTTTGAAGTGTATAAATTTATTTTAATCTCATTAAACATAAACATATCATATTTCATGATAATGGTAACATATAATAAATACGTAGATACCGCAAACATAGTGCCATCCATAAAGATATAGAGATTGAATAAAGCTTGTGGGAAGCTGCATATGACCGCTGTTAACATCTAAAACAAAAATATTTTTGTTTATTCCATTCATGACTTTTAATTTTATGATATTTATGTACAGAAAACCAACCAAGAACTTTATTATTAGATTGTTTTTATCAATTATATCTGAAATTTGTCTGTACTTCTTCATACAATTCCTTAACCGAGTCCTCTTCTTCAAAAAATTGCTACTTTGATTCAGTTTCAACAGATTTTTCGATAAACATGTCCTAAAAATTCTGACCCTGTGCCATAATTGTTCAAACAAAATAATAATGGTGAAACTCGACAAGTAAGACATAACAACGGTGTAAGTTATAGACCAAAATTTAAAAGCTGTTGATGAAATGCATATTTCAAATTCAAAAGTATAACTACAAACCATCACAATCATGCTGATATTAAGACTGATGACTATTAGAAAAACAATACGAGTAATAGGTATATCCGAATCAAAGGTATTCCCCATTGAATTGTCAATTTCGTGAAAATCCTCCAAAAGTTCTTGGAAGTATTCGGAACGAGTGAGTGACGTTAAGAAATATACACCATATATAGTGTATATCGTAAGAATAAAGATAGTATCTCTAAGAAAGATACTTTCGTATATACTGTAGGACCCCACTGCAAAAACATATAAACCAAACAGAATACAGTAAGCTTTCGAAATGACAGAAACGACTTTGCTTGAACTACTTTTGAAGTATAATCCTCCAGATAGACGAATATACATAATAGTTTTGATTGTAATCGCACGTTTGAGAAAAAGATTAATAACTTTAAAGTATTTGTTAATCATTTTAAAGGAAACTTGATGTTCCGTTAGACAACTCTGATGAGCAAAGCTAGACTTTGAAATGTTTCAGTCACAGTAATTTTTATATCGTTAACTATATTTGCTTTCAATCTAAGTGATGGGTTATTTTTTATCGTTTTGATTGCATGTTATGCTTGTCTATAATTTCATATAGATACTTATCAATTTTATTTTGAGTGACTTAGTAATGAATTCATTCAAAATTGAAAGATTTCAGATAGCATGATAAAAATATTGTTTCAACGTTTAATTTGGTTGTTTGATGTTCCATCACTAAAAGGAGTCTTGTCTTACCCAGAATTTCGTCCATAAGACAGCAATTACTACTAGAACATAAGTTATATTTGGGCCGCGAAGACTTTGGTGAGGCTTCGTGAACCCTACTGATACAGAAAACTCTTGCAATAGGATGAGTCGGTAGCTTAGTGGTTAAGGAGTTGGTATTACGATCGAAAGGTCTCGGTATGAATCCTGGCCATATTCTGGGAATATTAGTAATATCGGTTGTTTCTTTTCAAAAAAAAGAAAGAAAGAAAAATATATTTCTAGCTTTTATTCATTAAAAATAATGCGAAAAAGTAAGCAGAAGTAAATATACATAAAATATCAGTAAATTAATGTTTCTGAGTAGTTCAATTAGTTTTCATGATATTGGTACGTGTATTAACTGTCAATCTATGTTATTGGTAGTTTTTATTATAATAAATGTGATGGTGTATATCTATTCAATGTCCAGCAGCTAGTAATTAAGTCAATTTATAAAATATATTCTCCTAATATTAGCTCAATTCAGTATGTAATTACGTGTTATTACCGTTTCGTACGTAGTGTTTCAGTGGCATATTTTGTATTTGTAGATTTAGTATATTTACAAACACTGAATATTTTAAGAATATTAACTATTCAGACTAATTTATACTGTTGATTGATGGCACTTGGTGGAATTTGTTATTACACATATTAATAACACACGTGTACTTTTCCACGATATATTTTATTAGACCTGACCGGATTCGCCTTACAGTTTCCTTAAAAGTTCACAATAACAGTTAAGAAAATTCTTCTATAAGCTCCGAGAAGCCTTTAAGGATTCCATAGGGTGAAACTGGTCAAGTCTTATGAAAATAGTGTGGAAAAATACAAGTGTATTTTAAATATGTGTATTTTAAATGTGTATTTAAAATACAAGTGTATTTTAAATATGTGTATTTTAAATGTGTATTTAAAATACAAGTGTATTTTAAATATGTGTATTTTAAATGTGTATTTAAAATATTCGGTCAGTTGGTCTATCTTACAAGTAACTAGTAGAAATTGCTCTACTTGTTTCATTTTTGTTCATTCCTTTTTGAGAGTTGAATAATCATTATTTGTAGATTCACTCCTTCCCATGTTTGTACACGGTATTATCATATCATTATTATCATATTACTCTTTAGACTTATAATTTTAAACGCTGCTCTTATCACAGAGCAAAATAAATTTTCACACCATTTAGTTCCTGTCTTAACATTAAATGAAATTTTAAAGCATTTTGTATGCTAGCTATTCAAATCGATTAAGATATAGAAAAAAATTAATCGGTTCACGCAGGATTCGAACCCGCGATCTTTCCTTTACGGGGGGAATGCTCTGACCACTAAGCCACAGAACCTTTGCCCGAAATCATCCCAATTCTTCTACACTTATATCCGTCTTACGGCGACGATGGGAGCCTAAACCCCGCCTAAACCAATTCAATTTTTTCTGTATTTTAATCGATTCTGTCTTAACAGTTTTGAAAAAAGATTTTTCGAACTGTATTTTTGATTACTTATAGTAGCGCCAATAGTTTCAGTAATAAATATCTACTTGTAGTTGTGATTTAACTAAATAGTAAAATAAAATGGATAAAGGTCATACAATAAAGATTAACTCAGAATATAAAGAACGCCCACGACTTTTACTTAATACCATTCAATAATTCACGAAGTTCTGAAGCATCCTTAGTTTATTTCAGCACAGTTTGAACAAGATATATATAAATAAAGAGATACAATTTGACTTGTTCTATTGTTATAATTATTAATGTCTTAATTTTAGGGACAAAAGGGTTGTAATTATTAATAATAACATGCAGATTATTATGTTTGCATATTATATAGAAAACCGCGGTAGCCTAGTTTTATGGGTAATAAGCTGCTGAGATGAGGTCTCGGGTTCTCGAAGCTTTTCGAAGTTATGTGTGTATTTATCGCAGGTTTATAAGTGCCAGGTTAATGGCAATAGGATCGCCCACCTATTACATTAGGACCTAAACATAAACTGGCGAAATGTACATAGAAACATGTGTTAGAAGAAATCCCTTTCTAATATTTAATTTATAATAACAGAATTAAATTTAAAAAAAGAATTAGAACTATCAGATGCTAATAATGGTTATAATTCAAATGATAGTCTACTTATGAGCTTTACTTCAAACATTCAGCAAAACCATTGAATTAACCATAGGAACTTGCATTCAAATCTGCACCAACTTCGCTCATAACACCATATCTTGTTGATTCCTCCATAGTACTTACAATTCCACCGTTAGCTGGTACACTTATTGATTATGACTGGACCAGCCTCAGGCACCCTGATAAAAACTTACTCCACTGTAATTTGAAAGAGTATTTCACGATAAGCTGCCATTGGTTACTTGTCTCTTGGTTCGAGACTGTTCGAGATAAAACTTGTGCTATTATTCGTCGTATCTGCGTTGCCCTAGGCATCTGCAAAGAACGGTGCCCGGTAGCCGACCAAGGAGCCGATTATCGATACAGTTCATGTATGAATTATGTATTTAGTTGGAAAAATTTGTATTATGTGATATCTTGTGGAGATTTATCATGACAGTTTTGTTTGTGAGTTATACAAGATTAGTTTTATCCGTTTATGTTTGTTTATACAGACGTGTGATCTTTGTTTGTATTTTAATTCTTACTTACTACAATTTTCTTTTGTTATATCAAGATTTTACGGTTTACTTTTTACGTTACATTTTTACGTACAAATTGCCGTTAATGCCATCACCGACTGGACAAAAAACGGAAAATATGTCGATTTCACAAAACAAAGAGCTGAACATACATCAGTGTACATTAATAATCGTGTTATAATAAACTCATAAACTTACGCCTATATCCCCGCAGGGGTAGGTAGAGGTGTAAGCACCCACATTTCGCCAGTTTATGTTTAGGTCCCAATGTAATAGGTCGCGAGCCTATTGCCATTAACCGGGCACTTATAAACCTGCGATAAATACACACATAACTTCGAAAAGCATCGACAAGTCATTAGTGTGTGCCATGGTAAAACCTGGGATCGAACCCGAAACCTCGTCTCAGCAGTCCATTACCCATACCACTAGGCTACCGCGATTACGTGTGATCTTTGTTGATGTTTTAATTCTTACTTAATACAATTTTCTTTTGTTAAATCAAGATTTTACGGTTTACATTTTATGTACAAATTGCCATCAATGCCATCACCGACTGTACAATATTTTTTTTTATACAATTTAGGTGGCAGACAAGCACACGGCTCACCTGATGGAAAGTGGTTACCATGACCTATGAACGTGTATAACACCAGTGGAGTCACATCCGTGCTGCCGACCCTGTAAGAACAGAGATTTTGCGCCGTCAGTGTAGAGGACAAAGCAGGACAAGCCTTTGGTCGTCCCACTGACAGCACAAAAACTCTCCAGTGAGCTCTGGCTACCCTACTCACCGCCGGGAACACAACACGAAGTTGTTATAACTGCGGTATTCTGTAGGGCGGATGTACATACCGCCGTGTCCTACCTCTTGAAAAATATATAGATTTCACTAACCAAAGAGCTGAACATACATCAGTCTACATTAATAATTGTGTAATATCATACGAAAATACTTAAGCATGACGCTAGATGCAAAACTTCGTTGGAAGATCAAAAAGATACGATAGGCGTTAGACATACGTTATAAAAATATGTACTGGCTACTTGTCAGTGTATAATAAAGTACTATTGTACAACCTCTTGTCATGCATGTTTGGACGTACGGCATTCAACATTGGAGATGTACAAGGCAGACTAACGTTGAAATCATACAAAGATTCCAAAATAAGGTACTGCGAACTTAAGTAAATGCTCCCTGGTACGTCAGAAATGATGACATCCACCGAGACTTTGGAGTGGACCTTGTTACTGAGGTTATAAAAAAACACGCTGAAGCATACGAACAAAGGCTTCTTCATCATGTACACGTCGAGACTATCCTTCTTGATTCCACGGACATAGGGAGAAGACTAAAATGAACTAAACTTTTTGATTCAGTAAAGTCGGTGTAACAAATTACATTGAGTGCTACGCTAATAGAACACTAGAACAAAGTGTCTTTTAGTTTCAATATGAAAAGTGTCAATTAATACATTTTTTTTAAATTGAATTTGACTTTATTGAATTGAATTTAAATAACATGTAAACTAATGTAATAAGATATAAACTAATATTTACAAGAATATAAAATAGGATACAAAAGGATACAAAAGGATCAAATTAAGTATCGGAAAATTCCTCCCCAGTACATTCTTAACTTGTTAAATGTTAGAAAATTAAGTTAAATTTATATTATTTAATAGCTTGAAGGTGTTGGAATTGTATAACTAATCGTATAATTACGAGTACATCATAAAGAAAAAAAAAAACATTTTACCTAAGGAAATTCATTAGTCAGTTTTCTGTATGTTTACGGTCGTACGGAGCAAAACATACGATGGAAATATATAGCCCATGACTAAAAGCCCACTTGACGGCAATAGACTTGCCCCCTATTACACTGAAAATCATAGTTGGCAAAATGTGGGTGTTAATACACCTTCGTCTACCCCTTCGGGGATTTAGATGCGTGAGTTATGTATGTATGTTTTCTATCATGCATCTGACTGAGTCTGGGCTGTATTATCTGTACGACACCGCATGGGAAGAGATGGGGTGGTCCAAATTCTACTCTGCCAGGAACTACGTGGCGGCTAAATTGCACTAAATTATTCTGAAATAAATTTAATTATAATAGATTGCAAAATGTTGTATAAACTAAATTAGCATGGACACTTGACTACAGGCTAAAGTCCTTTGCCGAGTAATGACCAATAACTGACTCTTCGCCACTTCTTAGTACCGTCAGCAAAATAAATAATCATTATTTTTTATCTGAACACTATTTCCAGTCTCATCTAACGCTCGCAGTTTGGAATCCAGAGTTCAGTCTCCTGATCTTCTACTTAAAACTTGTTTTAGTTTTCATGGAAGTGATTTCAGTCTGAACCCCAAGACTGAGAGGGTAGCTAATACCAGAGTCTCATTCCTCAATAAGCAGGAAGGCTTGCATTTTAAGTTGACTTTGACCTCAAAGATTTCAAAAGATCCTTAATATACTATCAACATATAAAGCGGGACTCCCTTTACAGTCATACTTTGGTGTATAATATTTGCTAGACAAATGGCGAAAGGTTACGGTTTTAACAAGAACAGTCAAATATTTTTTTGGTTTTTATGGTTCCGTACCTAAATAGGAAACGATACTTCTTTTTCGGTCAGTTCGTTATTCGTCTGTTTGTCTGTCAAGACAGATCTCGGTACAGATCAAGTTGAAATTTATACCAATACTCAAATTTACAACCCCTTATAGTTGTGTAAAAACTTGTTAAACTTCCAGGTCAACGTAATAAAAATATATTGCGTTTATGCAGGTGATATCAGTTCCTCCCTCAATTCATGTTTGTACAGAACCTTCAGTACCTACTCCTACTCGCATTGACTAGTTTTTTTTATTATTTTAAATTCTAATCAACGCAAACTTACGACTCCATTATTACCCAACTACGGCAAAGCAAATGAGGGTTATAATTTTGACAGGCAGGATATGTATGTATGTAAGTTCTTCTGTTCCCTCATAGCTCCTCAACCACTTATTAGAACTGAAAAATCTCGATCTAAACAATATTAAACAAGAAAATATCAAGGATAGCTGTGGCCGTTAGCCACTTATATATATTATAGTCTAACAAAATAATACATTCTAGGGAAAAGTGGCACACGACTATGGCTATCCTTGATATTTTCTTGTTTAATACTCTTTTGATCGTGATTTTTCAGTAGTCGGGTTTTATTAAGTTTTAAACTTAATTTTTTAATTAATACTTAAAGTAGGACCATGTAAATTCCGCATACAGTATCACCCCCCGCATCTATTCTGCAAACCGTACGTTCCAACAATGTGACAGCCGCATGCCGGACGTCCGGAGCCGGCCGTCTCGGCGCCGGTCCAAACTTATTAATTGCCCGGAGCCGCGTTGCGCTCGCTTGCAACCACGCCACTCCTGAAACAGCCCTGAAACTGTTATGTTACAAGGATTAGTGGCCTACATGTGTGCTGTTAGATTTATTTAATGTTCTAAACACAATAATCCTAGTGAGGTTGCTTTTTAAACTCCGTTAGTCCTGTAATCTGCCTTCATTGCGCATTTAGCTGGTGATTAGAAATTGATAGCTTGGCATTTGGCATGCATAGTTTGCGCCCAATGGCATATCTATATGGGTAAGAGGTTTTCCGTGAGGAACTTTCCGGGAGCCCCTCATTTTAAGCGATTGAAGATGTTAGTTGCCTTTAGCAGTTCATCTATAAGTTTATAGGAGTGCCAATACGTCGTACAAAGTCGAGTTCAGACGAGAGAAGCATGCTTCTCAGTATGACTTCAGTTTTTGTTTGTAATTTCAACTTTCATCAAGGTTTTTTTTAAAGAATATTAGAACCAAACTTACTAATATTCTCTTTAACCCCTGCAGTTAAGCTGAATTGCTTGTGTTAGGAATGGGTTCACGCCGGAAGTGTAACCCGGAATCTCTCGATCATAAGGTCGACTCCTTAACCACTAAGCTACTGACGATTGGGACTCCTTTGTCCGCACTTAGCCTCCCTTTTGGGCCATTGTGCGTGCTGGCTATAGCAGCCAGGCTAGCTCCGCCCAGAAACACAGAAGCTTACTGGGGACTTCACAGGCTTCGCTGAGCGACCTCACTGTTTCGAGGATTTGTGTTCGTTGAGGGGCTACCGCTTCGCATTCCAGTATTATGTGGGCGGTCATTTCCTCAGAAACTAAGGGGGTTGTTCGTAACACAGATGGTATACAGGTGCTTGTTGAAGAGACAGTGGCCCGTTATTGACCCCACAATTGTTCTTAGACGTGTTCCGTTCAAGTTTAGGAGACGTTTAACTTTCATTTAAATCTCGGCCTACTAAGCTAAAAATGTATTATATATGCAGAACTTTGTGGCTATGTTTGTTGCTCCTTCACATATACATGGATTTTGCTGATATTTGAATAAGTCATAGTGTTACGTGAAAATTAAAGTAATAATGTACACGATTAAAATTAAAATGCTATTCTAATTTAGAACATTTTACACAAATTTCTTTAACCCAAAATTATTTCTTTAAATCAAAGTTTGACTAGTTTGTGATAACAGTACGTATTCGTGCATAAAAATATTTACTTACACAAACAGGGAGTCCGACTAGTGACCTCCAACGAAGCAGTCAAACGCTCTACTCTACCGCCCCCTGTAAAAACATCAAAATTCTAACATGCCCATATCCGACAGCTGCCATAAGTACTACGTCATATTATATTCATAATTCAAAAATGAATAAACAACACAAACACGAGCATCGTAATTAGTCGGTCTATTTCGGCGGCCGTCGGGCCCGATGCGCGGGAGCATATGTCAAAACTTCGTTTTGTTTTAGAAGGAAGATATATTTTACGGCGCACTCTTGCGCAGCCATGATTTTTAACGGCGCCCTCTTAATTAATGTTAATGTCAGGTCGAGATCGCGACAGTTGAACGGGAACGTTTGTTTTTTTTTAATCGTTCCCACATGTGCTTTAATTTTGGTTTCTATAGTAATTTTAAGATTGTTTTATTTAACTAATTTTAACTACGTTTCTTGAAAATGTTTTTCCTATTATTCGTTCAGAAGAAAATATGGCTATTAATTTTGGCAGTGTCTTATTAACCCCCATAAGCATGGCATTGTAAGGTTATATTCGATACCTGCTTCTTTAGACAAGTGGCAATGCGCTGGCCGACGTATTGTAGAATATAATTATGAATGTATGAGATTTGACGTTTATGACATGCGTTGACAAATATCAAATATGTCAAATTCCCATAAATTTTCATTCTATTCTTTAATACGCTGTTCAGTGAATTGCCACTTGTCTTGACGGGCTGGCTTGATTAAATCGTATCTTTTACAAACATGCCAACTTATTATATTCACTGTTCTCTGTTCACAAGCTAATCAAGCTATGCTTACTTTGGTTTGGCGTTGGGTATAATTAACAAGGATATTTATAGTAGTTGTAGTAGATAAATCAGAGACCTTTACCGAGTTGCCCGTATTATATTGTTGCCACATAATTTAATTATTTATTTATTCTTTATGCACGATGTACATTGGCGGACTTAATAATTGTATCCGAACCGCTTAAATATTCTTTTCCCTTGGCCACATGTTATACCATATCACAAAACGTAGTGTTCATTGTGAGGACCAGTGTTAAAAGAGATATATACATACATTCATACAATCACGCCTTTATCCCCGGCGGGATAGGCAGAGGAGAATTAACACCCATATTTCACCAAACATTAAATTCGGTCCCACGTTATAGGGCGTGAGCCTATGGACGTATTTCGGGCATTTTGTTGACTCGAGCCATGCATCTGAGGCTGATTCTGGGTCGCCTTGTAGGACCGAAGGATGGGGTAATCATGCGAAGGGATGGGGTGGTCCAAATTCTACTCTACCACGCGGCATTTTGTTAACATAATGTTAAAAGAGAACACCCTTTTAACACGGTTTCTCAAAAGGACCATCACTCCAGCTTCTCATACTTCTCGTACACTTTTATCCCCTTCTTAACTCACAGTAAACACTATTAATCAGGATAATAATTGTTCATGTTTCATCCACCCTACAATATAAGCCGTATTAATAAATAAAGTTACACAAATAGCGGCTGATATTTCAGTGTGACCCAATCCGCCGCACACGTGTCGCCCGAGGCGATAACGCCTAGGTGAATGCACCAGTACTCGACTCTTGTATTTAAAAGAGTCAATATTTTTTGCTGGTTGACTTGTCATGATTATACTGTGTCGAACTGATTATATTTTAAATTAAGGTATCTGATAGTCAATAATGTAAACTGGAATTAAAGCGATCATGGTATAGGTCCATACCTTTTTTTTTTACGTGCGCAATATCCCCCCGGATACCTCCCCAACGGAGCCGGTGGAAAAGGTTATGTCGGAATCGAACCGACTAAAACGCACGCCGCCTGTTGGTCGTTTTGGTTGCCGAAGGTGAGGTTGACAGGCATATCCCTCGCACCCCGGCCGACCCAGGGTCATCTCTCACAACCCAGGGCCATCTCTCACAACCCAGGGCCATCTCTCACGAGCCAGGGCCATCTCTCACAACCCAGGGCCATCTCTCACAACCCAGGGCCATCTCTCACAACCCAGGGCCATCTCTCACAACCCAGGGACATCTCTCACGAGCCAGGGCCATCTCTCACGAAGTATAGGTACATACCTTTGGTTTGCCTGACGTTTGGAAATATGTATTGGCATCTAAAAAGAACGAATTATCGGAATTTTTGCGGGTACTATGGCAATTTTGTTGGTCTTATATTATTCTTAACGGTGGTACTGACGTTTCAGTTCCTTTTCAGCAGCCATGATTGTGTGTATCTAACAAAAAATACTTATTTCAATGTGGAATATTCATGTAAGCTATCGAAAACATAAATTCACGTATTGGTTACACAAAATAAACAATAAATATTTGAGATATCTCAAATCGAACATATCAATACTGGTGTCCTATAAGAAATTAGGTAATTACTATTTTAATAGATAACTACGGTTATTGACAATTTAAAATATATTAATTATTTTCATAACGAACAACAAATACATATACATAAACATAAACTCACGCCTATATTCCCGACAGGGTAGGCAGAGGTGCAAGCACCCACATTTCTCCAGTTTATGTTTAGGTCCTAATGTAATAGGTGGCGAGCCTATTGCAATTAACCGGGAACTTATAAACCTGCGATAAATACACGCATAACTTCGAAAAGCATCGAAAAGTCATTGGTGTGTGCTATGGTAAAACCTGAGATCGAACCCGAGACCTCGTCTCAGCAGTCCATTACCCATACCACTAGGCTACCGCGGTCTTTAAATATATATAAAGGTAAATAATTATGTATAGTAAAAACTATTAGTAACTTCTAATTTCTTATCCAACTTCAAACATAAAGTGCTCGCCTAGTAACTAGGTCAGCCACCTCTTTTTGACTTATTAATGCTGCAAGCGTTGTCCATAACGATATCATAACGTATTTATAATGAACCGGTGCAATATTCGGTACCTATGTCCTTTATACCGGATGGATCATGATGGAAGGTAATCAATGGATCATGTGTTTATGTCCCTGAATGCTTAAATGCACCAAACATCCCAGGTTATTTGCCCCGATTGCCCCAATTTATTTGCCCTGAATGCCTCAGTGTATTTGCCCCGAACGTCCGAGTTTATTTGCCCTGAAAGTCTTAACTTCAAAAATTTAACTATAAAAAAATTTAATTAATACGAAAGCAGTTTTGTCTGTCTGTTTATTACACTTGCTTTGTATTCATAGGTAAGCGTAGATATCCTTTTTCAAGCAATTTATCCATCTTTTCTTGTGCTTATCTCACCTCGAATGAACCACTATACTTTTTTTACGAGTTAAAAATTCCCAAGGATGTCCCCACCGCCGAAGCCGGTGAGAGGTTATGTCGGACTCGAACCAACTAAAACGCACGTCGCCTGTGGGTCATTTTTGGTTGCCTAAGGTGAGGTTAACAGGCCTCGTACCCCGGCCGACGCATCTCTCGATCTGGTCCTCTCCTCGGGTGTGGGGACCACAGAGTCCCCAACTTATCCCAGAAAACGGGGATTGCCCAAGGCGCGCCGCCGAAACAGCCTGCTTCTGCCAGGGTGACAGGCGGCTCCACCTATCACCCCCAGGCCTGCATTTATGAGGCGCGAAGGTCATTCATCGACCTCCCTCGCTCCCGCTTCCGCTTTTGCCCCAATGTACCAATATACTTGAAAAACAGATTTGTAATTCTATAGTTTTAACGTGTAAGTAAGTCGATACTCGTACGCATGTTTTCCTTAAAACTCCTTATCTGATTGGCATATTGAACGCAGACGGTGACTCATCATGTCCATTTTAAGTGCTGCGTACGCGCCTGTCACTCACCAGCATCGACATGACTACCTCTCGCAAAAATTCTGCACCGATCGCATCAACTTTGACTCACTGTGAGGAAAACCGCAAAATAACATACACATTCCAAGGTGTACGTATTCGATCATAAAAAATAATGGACTGAGTGAAATACACGTGTACATTTATTAGGTACAAGGTCCTCTTTAAGTCTATTAAACTATTATTTAAAATCAGATAGAAGAAATTCAAGATTTTACTCCATCATCCATAATTGCCTGCTTTTTGAAAAACTGTACCAGAGCAAGTATACTGGCACACTGGCTAGGCTTGGCTTGGGTTATAAAGATCTCTGTAATTCTGCCACAATTCCACATAATTTTCTTTTATATCTAACAACAAGTCTAAGTTGGCTATTGGCAGATTAGTCAAATTAGTGACTTTTTTACTAAACGTCAAAACGATAAGTTATAAGGAAACTTGAATTACGTCATTTATTGTGACGTGATTACATTTAATAGTCAAATCATTTACTATTAATAATTGGGTGGATGATTAAAAATATAAAAAAAGACCCCGTCACATAAAACCATTCTTCAAAAAGTTAAAAATTAATTGTGTCAGTTAGCCCTTTAGCTTTGATATACCTAGTAATATTTTGATTCAAGTGTTGTCATGTCGGGGGTACCTTGGATCGTTGCGATAATATGACGGAGAACTTTTTGAAGAATCTTTTTTGTGTAAATCCAGTTCATGTGCTAAGTGAATAATTATATAGTCCACAACATTGTACACAACGCTATCTAGACCCATGGTAAGCATACTAGCTTGTGTTATGGGATCTAAAATGCAGATAAACATACTTAGATACTTTTTTTTTGTAAATACACACATTTTATACATAGAAACACCCAGACCAATGCAACTATACGTATTCATCCATACAAATATTTGCACTGAGTGGGAATCGAACCCGCGCCCCCTGCATAGCAGTCGAATGCTCTACCACTACGCCACGGATGTCGTCAATTGTTGTGTACCTACAGAATTTCTTGTAAACTCTTCCTAACAAATCCTTTAACAAATAACATAAAACCTTAAACTATAATAGAATCCGAAAATATCGTAGTTCAAGAACTACAAATGTAACCAAGCATAAGCATCGCTTCATTGAACAGCATTGAACCGGGCCGCTCCACAGCCTGTGCTAGAATACTAAAGCCCAGAAAATCTAAAAATCTACCAGGAGTTTAGAAATATCGAGAGGTTATTTATGTATTATAATGCAAAATCGTGTGAGCTTTGTATACACAAAGTGTTTGTCTTCTTTTTATCTAAGGAAAAAAAAAGTAAATGAAGTTCTTTGTTTGAATTTCGCGCGGATTTTTTTTTGTTAGGGAATTCTCTTTGGGAACGTGACTGGTATACTGTTATAGGTTCAAGCTTAGTTCATTTTCGTTTAAAAACCTTGGAGTACCTTCGAATGGGCACAATGAAGGTGTTATGTAGATATGAAAATGACTTCATCCATTTGCTAAACAACCGATGACGCTTTGGCGCAGATTCTCCTCTCAGGATTGGAATGTCAGATGCAGTAGCAACTCGAAATGTTAAGAAGTAAATCAATTACAACAAGTGGAATAAAAGTTCAAACTTTAGACTTAAATGGAAAATTGCTATACCTAGATGATGATGATGACAAAGACGATAAAACTGTCTGCCTGTCTTAAAAGTGTAAACTCACAGGAATACGTGTATATTTTATTATATGTATTATTTTTGTTGAGTTATCAATATTTCGACGCTATTACAAGCGCCATGATCACGGTGTACTGATGACCGTCGAGCCAGTTGTTATAGGGCAGACCATATCGGTCTACCCTCTTACGCTCTCACGGCAGGACACGACGGTATTCCCATCCCAATTGAGCAGTCCGACTGGGAAAGTACCTCCACCCTACAGAATACCACGGCTAATATAACCTCGTGTTGGACGTCACAGAAACTTTCTATTCTTACAGGGTCAGTAGCACGGCTGTAACTCCTCTAGTGTTGCACACGTTCATAGGTCACGGTATCCAATTTTCATCAGGTAGGCCGTGTGCTTGTTTGCCATCTGAGTTGTATAAAAAAACGCACTCGTTTCTTACAGGAATCGCCCCTTTTTTATACTCTCCAATGAGCTCTGGCTACCCTACTCACCGCTGGGAACACAACACAAGGTTTATTATGGCCGCGGTATTCTATAGAGTGGAGGTACTTCCCCAGTCGGACTGCTCAATTGGACGGAAATACCGTCGTGTCCTACCTCCTGGTACTATCCTGCCCATACTACTGATAAACATCCCGGTGAGTTTTATACAAGTTTTACAAGACCACGTCTGCTTCTCGTTGCATCTGATAGCGTCCTCTACTATTGCATTGAACTGAGTTTTGCAAAATAAAAGTAACCTTCGGAAAGGTTGATCTAAAAAAATCTGTGTTTCATAAACTTGCGTTGCTAGTATTAATTATTGTATTAGTGTTAGCATAGATACTAGTTCCTCAGAACCTTAGATGGCGCTTAGTACCAAACGCCATTAAGTGCACCTCGTTCACCATTAACCATAATTACTATATATCACATAGTATAATATATAAGTGAATAAACTATAACACCTTCAAAGAACATCGCTTAATTGCTGCATGTTTAGTGCCCAATACATTACGGAACACGATGTGTTCCGAGCTAATGCTTAAACTCTGTTCCGTATATGCATCGTATTTCAATCATTATTAATTACTGAGTCGGCCTTTAACGCATCTCGATAACTTACGGTCTAAGCATACACGATACTTACTTGAAGTACGGTCGGCAACGACAATATGTGCAAAATAAAATAATAATTTTAAAATTTGAAGTTGGGATTTGTAAATTCGTTATTATTAATTTGTTAATGTCATCACAATTTATTGTAGAGTCCATCCTGTACATCATGAGTACAGAATCAGTATTTATGAGGAGAGTGAGCTATGTGAAGAGTGAAAGCAAGCATGGTATTCCATCACAAAAGACTATCAGATTTCAGCCTGTGACTTCATCCAATTAGCTTGCATTAAGTGGTCCAACCTTAAGACGAATAAGCGCTCTGTTGCCCAAGTCGTTCCAGCTACATAAAACTTCTCTCATCATCAAATAATAGACCTGCAAGCCGATATAATGGCTGATTATTGGAAAAGCCTCTTATGCAGCTTTGGGTCTCAGAATTGGAAGGTCAGATGACTGTGGACTGGAGTCCAGAGTCGAGTGCAAGGTTTATTTGCAACTGGATTTCTACAAAATGAATATATAGTGTTGTGTAATTTTTTATTGTGCATTATGTTGTGCTAAATATTATAATATAAAACATTCTACGCAATGCTATCTACACCCATACTAAGTATAGTTTAACCAGCTTCTGTTATGGGATCTAGACTGCGGAAAAACATACTTAGATACTTTTTTTTATCTAGGACACGACAACTTGACTTCACCTCACCTGATGGTAAGCTAAAGGCAAAGTCTCAGGAAAGAGGGCCACAATTACATACACTAACTGATGTTACAATGGTGGCACTCAGCTTGGCGGCCTTATCAGATGCTTTTTCACGCCCCGCTTAGAGGACCCGGGACTGCAGGAAGAAGAAAACACGTGAGCTGGTAATGAATTCCAGGTCTTGGTGGTGTGGCAAAGAAAAGAGTCTCCGAACCGCTTGGTTCTTGCTCGTAAATTCTGCACCGTGTGAGGGTGACGTCTAAGCCCTGCACGCGTGGTCCTGTGTAGGAAAGGAGATAATAAATACATGTACATATTATATATTGTTACGTGCACGGGGTACAATTAAATGCCGTTTACTCAACGAAGAGATTTATTAGCTCACCACAAACTAGATAATTAAATCACTAGTACACACAGTACTCTTCAACAGTTCCAGTCGCTCAGTAGTTCACAGTAGTCCACAGTCGTTGCTCAGGACGCAGGTATAATCTTCTTTGGCCGTTTAAGCTCGCTGTGTTCGTTATCGATCTCAAAGACAGAATAAATCGTGTCGCTGTGTGAGCGTGTTTTTATACCTCTCAATTAGGAGGGTCGAATCATCTAGAAAATACGCGAGCGATAACTACCTACTCTCTTTTGAAGTATGCCGCCGTCGCTGACCATCGAGTTCATTCTCGATATTTACCTATTGTTTGTTTTTATTCAAAAGAGTACTGTAGGTACTCGTAGGTAGGTTGTGACTTTGTGTTGATGATTCTAGATTTTTCTATGCCAATCGGTAGAGTACCTCGTCACTAACAATGCGTTTTTGTTTCTTGAAGATTCGATTATTAGTTTTCAAGATATCGACGTCTGTCGTAACAATATTGAAACATTATTAAACGATATTTGTAATATTACAGTAAGTGTACGGGGTACCTAAGGCAATCTTCTGGTTTCAATGTTCAGTAAAATAGAGGTCCTAAAAGTTTAAAACAACAAAGTTTACGCTAGTAAATGGAGTTTAGTATCCAATTTAGCCTTTGTTTCTCAAAGCATGACCAAAACGGCTGCCAACGAATAACCAAAATTGATAGCTTACTAATATTCTGTCGGTACTAACCCTTCGTCGCTGAGGCCGTCTCTATCGAACCGGTATCGGGGTCTAAAACGCCAATGTTCCTACACCCTTGCCATACATTATTACTTATGTCTAACCGCTGGATAACTCAATATGGGGCCCCTTCTAAACGATTTAAGATCTCGATGGCTCTGTTAAGTTTTCGGAGCGTTTGAAGGGTTATTTTGATTAATTCTGAAAGCGCTTTCAACGTTTATTAGAGTTTAAGTATTGATTAAATGTTCCAGAAAACAATCTAGGACTTTAAATATGTGATCAGTATTTAATATCAGTTGAGAGTTATTCATTATACGTACCAGTATAGCGGGTATCATCCACAAAGACATATATCAAGTGATGGTTGCGAGTTCAAAGCCTGGCCGTTTGTTACACTCCAACATGAGCTGACTCCTATCAAGAGCAATATTATAAATAATAATTGAGCCAATAATTTATTTTCATTAATCAATGTGGCCAAGTAATCTAAAAACAATATTTAAGATTGATTGCAGTATCATACCTACGTTGTTTTTTTGCACTTTTGTTTGTCTTCTACACCGAAAGCACAGAAACTCTCTGTGACTCCCCTCGTGTTGCACACGTACACAGGCCACGGTAACCACTTTCCATCAGTTGGGCCGTGTGGTTTTCTGTCACCTAAATGATATAAAAGAAATTCGATAATAGGCCTCAGCATCGTCCCGAAAAAATAAATAAATTATAAAGTGCAGGACGTTAAAATCCCGTCATTGATGTTGACTTTATTCGATGACTTTGTTTTATACCACTTAGGTGGCAGACAGGCACATGGCCCACCTGATCGAAAGTAATTACCGTGGCCTCTGGACGTATGCAACACCAGGAGCGTTACACTCGCGCTACCAACTCTGAAGAAACTTTCTAATATCCCTCTTGAAAAACCTCATATTATTGTAGTTCATTCTACAGCTTGAGCGTGTTTTATTTCATACTGCACAGTGCGCAACGTCTCAGGTTGCAATGTGTGAGGACCAAACTGGCAGTACCTACATGCCAACAAGATGCTACAAGGCAGTATTAGTTTAAAAATAAAATAACACCAACTGCCTACAAAATCCCATATATTATCCCATATATTTTCAAATATCAACACGTGCTTATTTATATAGGCATGCACATAAGGGGCCCACTACAATTTCGTAAAACCAGACAATATGAAACTCATTCCTGTCCTCTCTTTATGACCACCAAAAGGTCAACCGCACCCCAATGAGGGCTGCAGTTTCATACCCCTAAAATCCAAGAGTGTCCAAGAAAGGATTTCAAAAATTGCTCTATGAATAAAAATGCGGCTATAACTCTTAATACCGTTCGAAATATGACCGGATGCGTTTCACCGTAGCGACGCATGCTATTAGTTAGGGAGAGTATCTACTATCCGGTGTTTTTACCGGACCTGGATGTGCCGGATTGCATTCAACAGAGATCTAACTGCTATTGAAAATTCTAAAGTTGGAATGAGTGTTTGTTCCTTAAACACATCAAAACAGCTAAATGGTTCTGGTGGATCTTGGACACAAAGCTAGTTTATATTCTGGTATTGGCAAAGAACAAAAAATTTTGTTTTTAACTTTGAATTCCATTCCTACGGACTATATATCTTATATCACCGAGTCATTTGACACATTTAAGATATCATATGTCATTCATTATTGTAATTCATCATCTGTCAATTGGGACTTGTGCGTGCATGACGTATGTCCGTTAACTCTATAGTATTTTATTTATAAACAGTGTAGAAGTTATCAGTGTGGAGTTTATAGTACCTTGTCATAGACATTACCTAACTTGGAACTGCGCTAAGTTATCGTAACAAACTTTTAAATGATAATAACAGTGTAATTTTCTATCTAAAAACAAAGTGATCGTCATTTATTTGTGAACTACCCTAAAAACTTTGTGATTTTGCGTATAAGTGAAGATCTATTGTCAAGCTGATCTTGTCTAGAAACCTGTTTCGAATAGATCGATACACACATAAGATAGTGATTACAAATTTCACCAATTTTATTAAAGGCAGCCGTGGCGTAGCCGTGTAAGCGTACGAGTTTGTTCGTGTGCTTCGTGTCGTACGTTCGATCCTCCTCCTCGTCAGATACTTTTTGGGATTAATTTGTTATTCTTAAGATGGTTTGTCTAGCCTGTAACCACAAAGTGGACGACGCTGCCAGTCTGCAATGCTATCAATGTTGCGCGAAATATCATTTCCAATGTTTAAACATGAGCGATAAACAATTTGCCTCTCTAAGTAAAGAATATCTTTCAAAATGGCAGTGCCCGTCATGTATTAATATTACTCGGCGCACTAGATCAAATATTAACACACCCGTTCGGAGTACGCAGATACCTTTGCCGGATGAGTCAGTAAATATGTCACTCGATAACATCATTTCACCCAGCACTGCGGACCAAGTTACTATGCATAATATTAGTAACTTATTAGATCAAAAACTTGACAATGCTTTGTCTGTCTGGATGAATAAGTTTCGCTCTATTATAAAGGAAGAAGTGAAAAATCAAGTGAAATCGGAAACGGAAGTTATAGTAAAAAAATTGCAGGATGAATTTACGGAAACAACGGACCATATATGCGCAGAGTTAACAGATCTCAAATCGACGATTAAAGCGGATTTGCATACCATTAAGATTTTAGAAACTGAGAATTTTCGCTTGGAGAAAGAGATAAGCAATCTAAATGGTCGTCTGTCATCTATCAAGCGAATGACTCGCAGCCAGAACTTGGAAATACAGGCTGTTCCTGAAAGTAAAACTGAAAATATAATGGTAATGTTTAAAAATCTGTGCAAAACTATTAACACCGTGATTAATGACGACAATATAATATCATGTCGCAGAGTTGCGAAGTTGGATGCCTCGAGAGACCGTCCGCGTAATATTCTTGTCACCTTGTCTAACTCACGACTAAGGGATCAAGTAATATCAGCCTGTCGCCGTCACAACAGGATCTCCAGAGATGATCAATTGAATTCCTCTCACATGGGCCTCACTTCGAACAAATGCAAAATATACGTCGGCGAACATATCTCCCCCGAATGTAAATCTCTCCACGCCGCAGCAAGAATGAAAGCGAAGGAACTTGGTTACAAGTATGTGTGGGTTAAATACGGCAGAGTGTACGTACGTAAGGACGACAGAGATGGTCACATTCATATTAAGAGTACAGACACATTAAACAAGTTGTAATCATACATATATAGTTAATTTTGTTTTAATTAAAGTTTTTAGGTTTATTAATTTTGCACAATCTTTACTATTTAATGTTAATTTTCTACCAAAATGTTAACAGAATTAGAACTAAGATAAAAGATATTTATATTAGCGCTCTGAATTGTAATTATGACATGATATGTTTAACTGAAACCAATTTGAATGACAGTGTATATGACGCGGAGCTATTTGACTCGCGATACATTGTATTTCGACGTGACAGAAGCAACTCAAATATAAATAAAACGGAGGGTGGTGGTGTACTCGTTGCTATTAAAAAAGAGTTTCAAGTTACTCGACAAATTAATTGGGATTGTGATGTTGAGGATCTCTGGCTGTCTATCTCTCCAAAAGGGGATAGAACCAACAATTATTTATTAAACGTTTGTGCTTGTTACCTTCCTCCTGATCTTCCAATGGAATCAATTTACAAGTTTCACAATAACTGCCAAAAAATTATGTTAGAACATCGTACCTCTGGTGAATTTCTGCTCATGGGCGACTTTAATACTCCATCAGTTGCTTGGACAAGATGTCCTTCTTCATACTCCCTGTTACCTGGTCCGTCCCTGGATAATAGAGCGAAGGTTCTCAAAGAGACCTTGTTTATTTGTGGCTTGAATCAATTCAATAGCATTCCTAATAGGAACAATCGTTACCTCGATCTCATCTTATCGACCATGACCACTGTTCAGGTGTATGGCGCCGATCCTTTAAGCAAGGTAGACAATCATCATCCTTCACTAGTAGTCGACTTGTGCCTGAAGAGTTTTATTTTGAAATCTATAAAATCTGAAAGACCCCGAAGGCTCAACTTTTATAAATGCGACTACCCTTCACTTAGAACCGAGCTAACTAAAGTCGATTGGCATGGTCTCCTTGCTGGTGATGATGTGGATGTATCACTGCACGGCTTCTACACGACGCTTGATCAAATCATAGCTCAATTTACGCCTGTTAAGGGAGGGCATTCCGATACATACCCCAAATGGTTTTCTGCTGCTTTGCGGCGCAGTATGGCAGAAAAACTTAACTATCATAGGCGATATCGCAAGTATGGTAATCCCCGTGACTACGACACATTCAGTTTGCTTCGTACCCGCTGTAAAAAACTTATGTCGGAGGACTATGACATATTCATTTCTTCAGTTGAGTCGTCCCTCAATGGTGGTATTAGAGGTTTTTGGCGTTTTGTGAATAGTAAGAGGGATTGTAATGCCATTCCTCAAACAATGAAATACGGTAACCTTATTTCCTCTGACCATCAAGGAATTTGTGAACTTTTCTCGAAACACTTTGGTTCCGTTTTTGAACAAGTCACAGGAGCAAATGAAGAAAATTCCACACCTTTCATTGGGGTCTCGGCCCTCTATTCTGTTCATGTGAGTAGTCAGGAAGTTCTAAATAAAATAAACAAATTAGATGCTTCTAAAGGCTCAGGACCCGACGGAATTCCTCCTTTTTTCATTAAAAAATGTGGTAAGGAATTGTGTGTGCCACTATCAATACTGTTTAATAAATCAATTCAGTCAGGGACCTTTCCCAGTAAATGGAAAGTGGCACACATAGTACCAATACACAAAGCAGGTGATAAAACCTGCTGCGGAAACTATAGACCTATCAGTATTTTATCCTGTATGGCTAAAATCTTCGAATCAGTAGTCTACGGCTCATTATACCGCCACATCAGTCCAATGCTTTCGACTAGACAACATGGCTTTATTAAAAATCGTTCAACCTTGTCCAACCTATTGGTGTATAAAAATTACTTATGCTCAGCATTTGGGAAAAGGTCGCAGGTTGACTCCATATACACAGATTTTTCAAAGGCTTTCGATAAAGTAAACCACAGCATTCTTTGTGCAAAATTATCTGGTTATGGAATACATGGGAATTTGCTTCGTTGGGTTCAATCATATCTGGATAGAAGAAGTCAACTTGTGACTATCAGGGGCGCTTTGTCTGCTCCCGCTCCCTGTACTTCAGGTGTTCCCCAGGGATCTCATTTGGGACCCCTTTTCTTTGTTGTTTTTATCAACGACCTTATAGATAGATTGGAGAGCTCTTGTTTGCTTTATGCTGACGATCTGAAAATCTACTCAATAGTCAACAATCTCCAAGACTGTTTAAAACTTCAGTCAGATCTGGAAAAGGTTCTTAGTTGGTGTCACAAAAACTGTATGTCCTTAAACGCTCAGAAATGCTGTATAATATCTTTCACTAGCAAACGACAAAAGATATTATATAATTATAACGTCGATGGACACTGCCTGGAAAGAAAAAGTGCCGTTAAGGACTTGGGAATTTTGTTTGACGATAAAATTACATTTCAGGCACACATTGACTATGTGGTGGGTAGGAGTACGCGGCTACTTGGTTTTATATCTAGACTAACTAGAGACTTCAAAAATCCTCACAGTCTAATATATCTTTATCAGATGTTAATTCGCAGTATCTTGGAATATAACTCCATCATTTGGTCACCTTTTTATGCGGTTCATATTAAGTATCTGGAGCGGATCCAGGAGAAGTGTCTTTATTTTGCTTGCTATAGAATGGGGTCACACATTCAGCTGAAGTCGTATGCGGAGAGACTCGACCATTTCAAGTTGCAATCGCTTGAAGAGCGCCGTAAATGTAGTGACCTTATATGCCTTCATAAGATTGTTCATTCCTTAATTGACTCTCCGGAATTATTAACCTTAATAGAATTTAATATTAAATTTAGACATCGTCAACCCCACCTCAAGAGCTTCGTATTAAATGTACACATTAACAACACATCTTTTTTCAACCCGATTGTTAGAATGCGTCGTCTATATAATGAACTCCTACATGAGCATAGCCATGAAATAGATATTTTCAGCCTTAGTTTCTCAACATACAAGAATGCTGTTAAAAAGGTTATAGCCAAGCTTTAAATTTGCTGTTGCTTTGTTACAGGGATTAATTACTGTCTAATTTTTTTTTTTATTTTTTTTAACCATGATATCTTGTAATTGTCCTATTGTTTTGTTTTGTTTGTTATTTTTGGTTTTTGATTGGTATTTTTATTGTTAAACTTAATGCACGCTTTTTAATTATACCATGCTGAGTACACATGTTTTGGAACTCAATCTGGAACCGAACCTTCAAATGATATTTTGTAAAATTTTGATTGTTTTCTGTTTTGTGTGCCAAATAAATAAATAAATAAAATAAATAAATTAATAGTAGGTAAAATTAATAGAATATTTTGCTGTAAATGTATACTTAGATGGGTAATTGTTATTAAAAGTGGTAAGTCTAAGTAAGTCTTTAAAATTTGAAAATAATTCTTATTCCTTCAAAATTTTGGCCGGTGTTACTGATTCAACAGAATTATATCAAGCTTTAATTTCACAATCCATTTTCTCACCGGCAAAATCAACCGATATGCAGTCTCCCTTAGTCTAAGCGTTTGCCGCGATGATCCCCTATGCATAATGCATGGGCTTGCATATTATGTAGTAACACAAATATATTCATGTGTAATGCGTCACACTTTATGATATTGACTGCACTTACAGTTAGTTGTGGAATAATTTTGGAAAATATTCTTGAATTAAGCGATTTTATTATTTCAGATTAAAAATTAACTTTACTTAATGATATTCAGCAAAATAAAGTAAATCAAATTCTTTCCTTAGTACAGCGAGAGACCATCTATTTATGTAGAACACGTCAATTAGACTTCGCCTCGCCTGATGGTAAACTGAAGGCAAAGTCTTAGAAAAGAAGTTCACCATTACGTACATACACTACCATATTACAATGGTGATACTTATAGTAGGTCGTTAAATACGAAATTGCCGTTTTTTCGAAGAAATTGGAGGAAACCCAATTTTCAGTACTTTTTTGCATATTTTTAGGAATGATAAATCCAAATTTTATATTTTTTTTGTGTATGACTGAGACAAAGTTAAGCTAAAAGTAATACGAAATTTATCATCAAATATATATATATAGCATTTAGGAAGCACTGTTTTTGAAGATCCAATTTAATCGAGCGGCCAATAAAAACAAAATTTGATACAGAGTTGTAAAATCTTGAAATCAACTATCAAACAAATTTTCGGCAATTTCATAGGTAAAGACCTAATATTATCAGATGACAATGAACACAAATATTACCGTACTTGGGAATAGTATCTAAACGCGTACCCATTGCCTGAATACATACCCTGACACAGGAGTACTGTAGACATAGAGAGCCACAAAGATCTAAGATCCGTACAGTCCGTACACCTATCATCCTGTTTTGACTGGTGCACTAAGAGTCAAGAATAAGAACGCCCAGCCCACAAAGATACTTTCCACCATTTGGCAGCATAATTTTTCTTAGTTACTATCTACTCATTTATCTTGCGATGAATGATCTAGCTTTCTTAACAATGTTTTCAATTTTTGTTACGGCAAATCTTTTTACATTAATCTTTATTATTTCTATTTTCATATTACGTTTTTTCTAATTCAAAGTTCACTGTCTTAAATGAACCTTATGACCAACTTAGTGGTATGGGCAATATCCTGGCTATTTTCTTATGACAAAACTCCATAGCCATTTTCCCTCTGCGATAGATAACAGACTACTATCTGCTTCTGTCTTTGCATGCTTCATGAGCTACTTCACCCTTCATTTAGGAAGCTCGCCGGTAAGGAGTGCTTCACAGCTACCATCTTTCCAATATGTTATGAATTTGATCTATTTAAATATCTTCTTTTTTCTCAAGCATTTATTTTAAGTTCTCTTCAATTTCATCACGTAATCCTCCCATCCAGTTCGATGAATACAATTTCTTAAGGACATTATGCAGTTCCAGTGTAAAAAAATAACCTACAATAATCACTTCCCATGTTATCCATGTCTGGAATGAATGAAGTAACAATAACATACTCTGGGCACGTAAGTCTGCTTTTAAGTCAATACCGCTACGCGATTGTCTAACAGCTGAGCCCATGATAACGGTTGAGTCAATACCATTGTCAATGTTCTTAGTAGTGTAACTGACCACGCGCTTATAGAATAAGATATTGCTGTTATTGTACTGCAAAGGATTCCTGACAAAGCAGAGGATAGAGCAGTTAAATGGCGTTTAAAATTGTATGTTTAGACCCTTGGGTCAGAGGGATAGCAGTCATGTGCTAATATTCACGTTCTATGATATATAATACAATGTTAACAGATATTAGGATGTATAAGTGAGGTCTAACAGAACATGATGTTTGATAGAAGGTCTAACAGCTGATGCTATAGTCAAAGTCAAAAATAATTTATTCTGTATAGACCATTATTTCGGCACTTACAAAACGTCAACAAAAAGGAACATGAATATCAGTTTAGTAAATGGACCACCACCGGTCCGAAACGAGGCCCCGACCTGAGAAGACTCCGGCAAGAAACTCAGCGGGCATTTCTTTTTTTTGGTCTATTTACAAACATGCACTTAGTCTATTATACACAGTCAGTCTATAGGTACAATTAATATTGGGAGGTTCAAACCAAACATACTTGTTCCAACATCCAAGGGTTTAAACGTATTGATGAGGTCCAGACTTTGAGGTCTCACAGCTGAATTAACACGATGGTAGGCATATTGAAGTATAGGAATACCTTTGAATTATTTGAAGTTTCGAGTTGCGGTTTTAAATGGATGAAGAACCTTGAATGTGGCTCACCTCACCTCTATAAATAGAGTGGTCCTTATATGCTAGTAATCCAACACGAAAAGCGATCTCTCGATACTAATTAATACTTTGTGCCTCTTTTAATCATATATTGTCTACTAATAAAATAAATTTAAAATCCACTGTATTCAGCATTAAAAACATAAATAGAGGAGAACTGAAGGTGCAATCACCTTTACAGAAAATATGATACCTAAACATAAAGGTTATTTTATAAGCAAGAATGATAGTATTTTTGACCTTCGAGGCTTCAGAATTCTGAACGAAAACAGTCTACGTAAGTAACATAAGTTTAAGTTGAACTTTCTTAAGTTAAAATTATAAAAAAGTATATTTTTAAAGTGCACATCTTTATAAAAATTGATTTTTTGAATTCTGAGGCAAAACAAAGTTTGTTATATTGATAAAATATTTTTTTATTAGTTTCAGCTACAATTTATTAAGCTTCTACGCAAAATGCAAAATGTAAAATAATTTTCGTTTTGGAAAATAAACTGTTTCTAAGAAAAGTATTTCATTTTGACAGTGACTATCGTGTGCGAATAAGGGTGACCCGTTATAATTCTACCTCTGCAATCTATGTGCAAAAACGTGGTTAAAAGTTAGTTTTTTCATTAGTGCTTTACATCAACGTACGTGGAATTCAAAACTGTATGTGATTGCATAAACAACTCAGATAAGTGGTGTGGTATACGGGAATAATCAACGAAAAACTTAAAATAAAAACCGTTAATATTCAAACTGTGTGTGAAATCGATTAGTGATAAACAAAAGACTTGTATATATAAGTATATCGACTGAAATCTATAGAATTGATTCTTGGTCGGGTACACCAATCTGAAACGCTAATTGGTATTTACGCCAACATCATTCGTTGGTCTGGTTGCGAAAGACGTTCTCTTTATATTTTTAACTATTTATAGTTTAAGGCTACCGAGTTCGAACCCCAATACCAAAAGTCAATAATAATACTTTTTGTATCTGGCAGCAATATATGGATAATTTTGGAAGATATTATAGAGTTTTTGACTTAAATATTGATTCATAAAATAATTAATTAATGAGCTCCGAATTTTCTAGTAAGCGCCTGCAAGAATAATAATATCAATCTACAGTAACACTTTATTTCTTGGTGCCGTTATATCAGGGGTCACTATGCTGCCTGAATGTTGCAAAAAGGAATTAGATAATGAGGAGCACCTGTTGTGTTCAAAATGCAGGCGAAAATTTCATTTGAAATGTATGGATATGAAGCTAGATAAAACGATATCTTCTGGAGATTGGGTATGTCAGTTATGTCGGGTCCCAAGGCGTAAAGGAGATACGATGCCAATAAATGCGAGCCCTACAACTACAGACTCGCATGGCAGTCAACCAACGAAAAAAAAACGGCCTGCCCCATCGTTGTCTCCAGACAGCCATCAGCAACGACAACTAACAAAAGATGATTTACGTGAAGTAATAAGAGAAATCTTGCGCGAGGAAATGTCATTGCATGTTAAGCAAATAAAGGCTTCCCTGACCATGGCTATTGGAGAGAAACTACAATCCATTCAAAGTGACCTTCAGGAAGTCAAGGATTCTATGTCCTTCATCAACGCTAAATATGAAGATATTATAAAAAGTCATAATGCTAGTTCGGAACGGCTAACCTTTCTTGAGGAACAAAACAAAAACCTACAATCATCTATTCACGAGCTGAAAAATCAACTCAACTTACTTGATCAACACTCCAGAGCGTGTAACATCGAGGTTCAGGGACTGAAAGAATCTAAAACAGAAAATCTTATCTCCATTGTTAAGAAACTCGGAGATGCTATTGGTTGCACTGTAGGCGCTGAGAACTTAAGACACTGCACCCGCATTGCAAAAATAAATAACTCAACATCAAGACCCAGAGGAGTTGTTGCACAGTTCAACTCCCAGAATTTCCGGGACAACTTTTTGGCATCAGTCATGACATTCAACCGCGCTAATCCGAACGAAAAGTTAAATCACGGTCACCTGGGCATCACTGGCAATAAGGATCCTATTTTTGTGGCGGAACACCTGTCACCCACAAATAAGGCCTTACATGCGGCTGCAAGACTCAAGGCAAAAGAACTTGGCTACAGATTCGTCTGGGTTCGAAATGGGCGTGTGTTTGTTCGTAAGGCTGAGGGATCTGATCAAGTATTAATTAGGAATAATGAAGCTTTAACTAAGCTGAAGTAGTGTATTTGTATTTTTTTATTATGTATATTAAAAAGGTAGACAATGCTAATGTGATTTATACTAATAAGATTCACTTCATTAACTGTATATTATCAAAATGTAAGAGGACTTAAAACTAAGACACAAAATTTCTATCAAAATTTATGTTGTAATAATTATGATGTTGTTGTCTTTACGGAATCATGGTTGCAGGATCATATATATGATGCAGAACTTTTTGACGATAGATATACTGTATTTAGGAGAGATAGGGATCTTAAGTCTTGGGACAAAAAGGAAGGTGGTGGGGTCTTGGTGGCTGTCCTTAAGGAACATAATCCTCAGCGTGTTCAACGGTGGGAAACTGAATGTGAAGACTTATGGGTTATAATTGAAAAAAGTGATGGTAGTAAGTCCATCACCCTGGCTTTCTGTTCAATATATCTGAGCCCACCTGTCAATAAAAGATTGGTGGAAGTATTTGTGAACAATTGTAATAGTGTTATTGAACAAGCTAATGTGTTACCTTGTATCGTGGGGGACTTTAATATGAGGGAAATTGATTGGACTACAATAAATGGGTCATCCGCACTTAGTTCAGGATCCCAAAAAATACAACATGTAATAGATTTCATACATGTCAATAACTTGCAACAATATAATAATGTCTTAAACAGTCAAAAAAAAATTTTAGATTTGGTTCTGTTGGATGAATCTATTGAATGTTCGCTTCATGCAGCTCATGCACTTACCAAGGTGGACCCACTTCACCCCCCTCTAGCTTTTAGTGTTTCCCTTGCGATATCTGAAAAGCTTAAACAGTGTCGAACTAATAAGAGATACAATTTTGCGAGGGCCAATTATGATCAAATAAATGAACACCTGAATTCAATTGATTGGAAAACAACATTGGACTCTCAATCTGATGTGGACACAATGGTAGCGAAGCTATACTCCATCTTGCAGACTACAATGGAACAGTTTGTGCCGAAAGTGACTATTGGAAGGCCTAAACACCCTCCATGGTTTAACAAAAAACTTACAACTGTATTAAAAGAAAAGAAAAAACTGTATCGAAAATTTAAAAGATATGGCAATGCGAGGGATTACCTCGACTTGCAGATCCTCAATGGGCAGTGTAAGAGGCTGGCTGTTGACTCATATAATGAATATATTGCATCAGCTGAGAATAATATTGCACAAAATTCAAAATGCTTCTGGTCATACGTGAAGAGTAGGCGAGGTAATATGGGTTCCTACCCAGGAACAATGACAAGTGGACCTCAAACCTCTACAGATGGCACAGAAATCTGTGATATGTTTGCGAATTATTTCGCATCGGTATATAGTGCAGATGCGCAGCCAATAACTTCCATTGAGTACTTGGAAATCATCCCTGACTCTTCTCAGGTGTTATCAGATTTCGACTTGCAACCGTCAGCGATATATCGGAAGCTACGTGAGCTGAATATCAATAAAGGAGCTGGCCCAGATGACATAGCGCCTATATTTATAAAAAAATGTGCAAAGGCTCTGACGGCTCCCCTATGGCTGATCTATGGCACGTCACTGCGGCGGGGACAATTTCCCACGGAATGGAAACAGGCTAAGGTGGTACCCGTACACAAGGGTAATGAAGACAATTCTGTGGATAACTACCGGCCAATATCTCTATTATCTACTATGGCCAAGATCTTCGAATCAATGGTGTGTCCGGTTATACTAAGACATTTTAGGTCTTTCCTTGCTGATTGCCAACACGGTTTTGTGAGTTCTCGCTCAACATGCACTAACCTGGCAACTTTTGTTGATGATGTAACCAGTGTTCTCGACCGTGGGGGGCAGATGGATGTTATTTACACAGATTTCAGTAAAGCCTTCGACAGAGTCCCCCATGAATCACTTCTGCAAAAGTTATCTAGGTACGGTTTCACTGGCCATCTCTTGTCGTGGCTGAAGTCGTATCTGAGTCTTCGGAGGTTTTATGTAGTGGTAAATGGTTATAGATCTAAATCGTTTGAGATAGCATCTGGTGTCCCGCAGGGGTCTCACTTGGGCCCTATTCTTTTCAACATCTACATAAATGATCTACCTGCGTGCTTGAACTACTCTGTGCCTTATATGTATGCCGATGATTTAAAAATTGCCAAAGAAATTACCACTCCTGTCCATGTAACCGAATTGCAGAGTGATTTAGATCAGGTGATAAGATGGTGCGCTGTGAATGGCATGCAGCTGAACCCCAAGAAATGCCGCTGTGTACGGTTTACTAGGAAGCTGTCTCCTATTGCATCGACCTATTGCATTCAGCAAAGTAATGTAGAGGAGGTCAAGACCGTGAGGGACCTGGGTGTGGTCCTTGACAGCAAACTGACTTTTGTGCCACATATAGAACAAACTATTAGGAGTGCTTCGAGAATGCTAGGTTTTGTGATTCGTAATGGAAGGGCATTTCGAAGGCCATCCACAAAGATTTTGTTGTACAACAATTTAGTACGCAGTATTTTAGAATATTGTAGTCAAATATGGAGGCCGCACTATGCTGTACACTCTTTGAGGCTGGAGAGGGTGCAAAAGCGGTTCTTATGGCATTTGTGCCATAGTGTTGAATTAAACCATGCTTTGGGCTCGTATAACGAGAGGCTAAAACACTTTGGTATACAATCTCTTGAGAAGAGGAGAGACTACTTGGACATAATGTTTCTGTACAAAATCTTCAGGGGACTAATGGACTGCCCACAGCTACTGGGTAGGTTCTCGCTGACTGTACCCTCAAGGTACCCAAGGAAAGCTGTTGCTCCTCTTACAGCCCCTTTCAGGAGAACAGAATTTGGTAAAAAATCAATTGTTCCACGAATGAGTCGATTACTTAATAGCTGCGGTGCGTCAATGGATATCCACCATGATTCTTTATATGCCTTTAAAAGAATTGCAAAACTAAAATTGACTTAGGAGAATTTAATTTTGATTTTAGTTCATGTTTTGATTTGATTTTAATTCATGATTTGTTTTTAATTTAATTTGAATTCGTGATTTAGTTTTAATTCCCAATTTTGGCTATTTCATAATTCAATTAATTTCACAATTTAATTTTAATTCATAATTTAATTTTAATTCATTATTTAATTTTAATTCATTTTTTAATTTTAATTCGAAATGTAAATTTAATTCATTATTTTATTTTAACTCATAATTTAATCTTAAGGCATAATTTAATTTGACTTCACAATTTTATTTTTATTTCGTTACAAAGCTTTTAATTTATTCACGAATTAATTTTAATTATTATTTAATCTGTGTTTCTAATTATAACTTATTGTTTGCTTTACCTAATCTGATTTTAATTTGATTTTGACTTGATTTATATAAAAAATAATGTTTTGTTTTTGTTTTTGTTTTTGTTTTGATGTATATATAATTTATTGACTTATTTTTAATTTACTGATATTTAATATATATAATATAATACTGATATTTATATAAAAATATAAGAGTAGACAATTAATTTGATGTGTCAGTGATGTAATAATATTGTGAATGCTGTGGCTGCCTTAAAAGGTTAAACATCATGTAGGGAATAATGTGTTGTATCGAGTGACAAAGTTTTTGTATGTATTAACCAATGGCTGTCCTACTAAATTAAATAAATAAATAAATAAATATTTACTTGTAACTAAAATACCTATAGTCCAACTAAAAGATACAGATATTAATTGCGCATTGTCATCTGAAATAATAAGAAAGTACATTGCTACCTCAATTGAACCTATTTATCAGTGTTTTTTATCGTGCGAAAGGTCCCCACTGATACCCCCTCTCCCTGCTGGAGCCGGTGGGGAAGGTTTTGTCGGACTGGTACCAACAAAAACGCACGCCGTCTGAGGGTCATAAATTGCTGGAAGTGAAGTAACCGACCCCGGCTGAGACCAGCTTCTCATCATAGAACACCTGTGTTGTATTTATCTTGACTTCATAATATTTAATTTACTCAGCCTCAGATGCATGGCACCGCATATTACGTGGAACCGAATAAAATATTTGGTGAAATATGGGTGTTAATTCTACAACATTCTACACAATGCTATCTAGAGCCATGGTAAGCATATCTTAACTAGCTTGTGTTATGGAATTTAGAATGCAGATCCATCCAATCCAATGCTTACGCGGCTGTACCGGCTGTCCTACTGCTCGGGTACAGTGCCTTTGGCTTGGAAAGAGGCGAATGTTCAGCCGATTCCCAAGAAGGCCAGCCCGCTATCGACCCATAGCCGTCATCTCAGTGCTGTGCAAGTGTTCGAGCACATAATTAACAAACAGCTCATGCGGCACCTAGAGGATCACTCCTTAATTAATGACCGGCAATATGGCTTCTGGCCGAAACGGTCATCGGGTGATCTTCTAGCATACGTTACCCATCTTTGAGGTGAGGCTATGGACAAGCACGGCGAGTCACTGGCAATTAGTCTTGACATCTCCAATGCTTTCGATAGAGTCTGGCACAAATCGCTTCTTTTCAAGGTACCAGCCTTTGGTCTGCCTCCTAGGCTGTACAACTGGGTTGCTAGCTTCCTGCAGGGGCGCCGTATTCGCGTCCTCTGTGACGGACGAGCTTCGGAGTTTCTGCAGTTAAATGCTGGCATGCCTCAGGGGTCCGTCTTATCACCAACTCTCTTTCTTCTGCATATCAATGACATGCTGTCCACCGGCAGTGTTTATTGCTATGCAGACGATAGCACCTTACATGGGTGTTATCATGAACATCCTGCGGCCAAGCAGTCAGATATAGCAGAGAAAAGGCAGCTTCTTGTCACTGAGCTTGACGGGATCCTGAATCACATTTCTCAATGGGGCTCTGAGAACCTGGTTGAGGTCAATGCCAAAAAGACGCAGGCATGTGCGTTTACAGCAAAAGTATCTTCTTTCCTTCCCCTCCCCACTCTTCAGAGCACGCCACTTCCACAGCAGGACAATCTCAATATCCTAGGTATGGATGTTCACTGCAACCTGAATAACAAAAATTACATCGAAAGTATCATCAAAACAGCCTCACGAAAACTCGGAGTCCTGAACAGAGTGAGACGTTTTTTCACGCCGGAGCAGAGTTGTCTTCTATACAAGACACAAATTCGCTCCTGTGTGGAATACTGCTTGCATCTCTGGGATGGTTCAGCAAAGTGCTTACTAGATGCTCTCGACAGGTTGCAGCGACGTGCGGTCCGCATCATTGGGAATCCACGTGAGGTCACGAACACCCTAGAATCTTTACAGATGCGTAGACATAGAAAGAAAGAAAGAAAGAAAACCATTTATCATACACACACACTTACACTACACATAAAAAAAATCCACTATCGGAACATAAAAAACAAATAAAACACAAATAGTAAGATACAAAAAAAAACAACATAATTTAAAAATAACAACAATTAACATGGTAGGTATGCCGTGCCCGCGCCAACCCGACCGCACCCCACCACAGCGAAACACCATCACACAGCGCACGCGTCTGACAGTCGCGTTCATGGCTGTATTTTACCGTCTTTACCATGCTGAGTGTTCTGATGAGCTCTTCCAATTACTCCCACCCTCCCCTTTCCTACACAGGACAACACGTGCAGGCCTTAGATGCCACCCGCACACGGTGAACATCCGATCAAGAACTAAGCGGTTCGGTGACTCTTTTCTTAGTGGCACCATTAAGGCCTGGAATTCATTACCAGCTCACGTGTTTCCTTCTTGCTACAGTCCCGGGTCCTTTAAACGGGGCGTGAAAAAGCATATGATGAGGCCATCAAGCTGAGTGTCACCATTGTGACATGGTATGTGTAAGTAATGGTGACCCTCTTTTCTGAGACTTTGCCTTCAGCTTACCATCAGGCAAGGCGAAGTCTTATTGACGTGTTCTATATAAAAAAGTATAAAAAAATAAACATGCTTAGAATTTTTTTTATAAATACATATATATACATAGAAACACCCAGACCAATGCAAATTACATATTCGTGCATACAATTATTTGCACTGAGCAGGAATCGAACCCACGTCTCCTGCGTAGCAGTCGAATGTTCTAGCGCTACGTCACAGAGCCAGATACCTCTCTCTAATTCTCCGGGGATAAAGGTGTGATTATGTGTATGTATATTTGATGAAATTGGCTGTATATACTCAATTAATTTTTTGCACATCTGAGAGAGAATACAACACACGATCTCCAACATAGCAGTCTACTTTATGACCATTTTTAAAACAATTATTTATAAGAATTTAAAAATAATAATAGCCGCACCATTATCTGTTATGTATTATTTAAGAATTGCGAACTTTGTTGATAAGTAATATTTTTTGTTCTATATGCGTAGTCTAATAATATGTCAATAGGTACTTCTTAGATTACAAGAGCTATAATATGAAACAAAAACGTTCGTTTTGTTTCATTTATAAGAATTTTCTCAATTCATTTATTTGAATTGAGAAAATGTTTCATTTCAAATAAATATTATAGATATATAAATCAAAATCTCTCAGAATATAAATAATATTCTGTCATTTACTATCACAAAATCCGTATCCGATTTTGTTTATTACTTAATGATTTCCATGTTAATTTAATTTAATGAGTGATATTTGATCAAACTTCCGACGGTATTATTTTATATTTTATATGAATCTGCAATTCAGTTATTTTTCACTTTTCAGTACCAATACTTGTTTGGTTTTTAAATTTGACATTAATATTCGAAACTTTTTTTTTTAAAGAATATTAGAACTGCAATTACTAATATTCCCTCTAACCCCTCCAGCTAAGCTAAATTGCTTGTGTTAGGAGTGGGTACACGTCGGTAGTGTAATGGCCAGGATTTGAACCCAGGACCCGATCCCGATCGTAATCGTTCCTTAACTACTAAACCACTGACGCTTTTTTTTTTTTCACTTTCACGGACGTAGACAAGCATTGTTAATTAAATGAAACTATTTACAGTGCAGCCCTATCGATCACCAAAGAAGTATTATCACATACTTCTCTGCTTCTTCTTCATCCTAACATTTATCCCAGGTGCATCCTTTCACCTCGGAATCTGGGGTCCGTTTATCCGGTCTAACAAAGAGTTTGGCTGATCTTCGATATATTCCGTGAAGCAACTGGTATCCGACCTCCAGAAGCCATTTCGAAGTATACATAAATAATATTTATTTATGTATAAATATACCCATGAGATCTATAATACATAGATATATAGATAACACATACATAAATACTTCTTTTGTAAATACATACATATTATACATAGAAAAATCCAATCAATGCAAATATATATATTTGTTTATACAAATATTTGCACTGAACGGGAATTGAACGTGCGCTCCCTGCGCAGCAGTCGAGCGCTCTACCGCTACGCCACAGAGGTCGTTAAAGTCAGGGTATTGCAGTTAGACCAGTTCTTGAACTTTTTAGGGCTCCAACTAAGTACCCGTAACGACGGCCGTACATGTTCTTCTGACCCGCGGCGGCGAGTTCGGGGACGAGCAGGGGAACTCTGTGGTCCCCACACTCGAGGATGGCTGGGTCAGCCGGGGTGCGAGAGATATACCCGTCAGCCTCACCTTCGGCAACCAACAACGACCCTCAGGCGCCGTGCGTTTTAGTCGGTTCGAGTCCGACATAACCTCTTTCATCGGCTCCGGCGGGACCGTGGGAAATTTCCGCACGTAGAAAAATGTTCTTAAGACAACCGGCAACGTCGGCTTAGCGTGCTCTTTGAGACACGAACAGACATGCATGTACTCGAAATTGAATCGAACCTGTGCCCCCGTAGTAGTTACGTTCACTATCGCCATGCCACAAAGGCTTCTGCTAATCCCATTTATATCACAAGCATTGTAATACAGTAGCAAATATGTAAATAGAACTACAATGTCCGAACTGACTGACTGAGGAATTAATTATGTGTCGAATGTGCCGCCATCTGCCGCATCAATATTCAATCCTATTGGGACCGATATCGGTAAACCATTTCATTTAGAACCTATTGACGTTATCGTATTAGGCACAAAACATTTTGCAGTGAAAGGGTTTGAGAGGTCAATCGATGCTGGTCAGTAGTTTGCAGTGGATTCAATAACGGTTTTGTGATTCAATGATAATATGGTGGATCAATTACATAGCTTTATATTGAGTTTTAGGTTATAGTGTGATGGATAGGCAACTAGAGAGGATTTGGAATTGAATACACAACCACGGTAGTACATATATACAACCGCGGTAGTACATATACACAACCACGGTAGTACATATATACAACCGCGGTAGTACATATACACAACCACGGTAGTACATATATACAACCGCGGTAGTACATATACACAACCACGGTAGTACATATATACAACCGCGGTAGCCTAGTGGTATGGGTAATGGACTGCTGAGACGAGCTCTCGGTGTGTGCCATGGTAAAACCTGGGATCGAACCCAGGTTTCACCATGGCACACACCAATGACTTTTCGATGCTTTTCGAAGTTATGTGTGTATTTATCGCATGTTTATATATGTATGTAATGGCAATAGGCTCGCCACCTATTACATTGGGACCTAAACATAAACTGGCGAAATATAGGTGCTAGCACCTCTGCCTACCCTTTCGGGGATATAGACCTGAGTTTACGTGACGTTAATCTATTTACCTTACTAGATTTACCTTATTGAACCTATCTTATCCTTCATTAATATGCGCCTATACCACGTACTAGCTCTATACCACCCAATGGTAGACTGGTAGAGAATGCCTACGGCATTGAGTCCGCCAATGTACATCGTGCATAAAGAATAAGTAAATAAATAAATTTAAAATAAAGAAAATACTATGTAAATTATATTTAGTTTTGATCATAAAATGATTTCACTTCTTCACAATTACCGGTAAGGTAACGATAAACTTTTGAATAACTCGTGATCATTAGGTGTACCACATTAATTTTATAAATACGCTGTAGTTTAATACTTATTTATGAGAAGCTATAGCCCGCGGTTAGGCTTTTTTTTACGTGCGCAAAGTCCCCACCGGAGCCGGTGGAAGAGGTTATGTCGGACTCGAGCCGACTAAAACGCATGCCGCCTGTGGGTCGTTTTGGTTGCCGAAGGTGAGGTTGACAGGCATATCCCTCGCACCCCGGCCGACCCAAGGCCATCTCTCACGATCTGGCCCTCTTCTCGGGTGTGGGGACTACAGAGTCCCCAACTCGTCCCCGGAAACGGGTAGGCGCGCCAGGCGTGCCACCGCCGCGAGCCCGCGGTTAGGCTTGAGTGGATATCGGTTATCACTATCAAAATAGCCTATCTTCTTACCGAAGGTCCAAGCTACCTCTGTAGGTACCAAATTTCGTCAATACTATTGATTTTTTTTTATATAGAGAACACGTCAATTAGACTTCGCCATGCCTGATGCTAAGCTTAAGGCAAAGTCACAGAAAAGAGGGTCACCATTACTTACACATACCATGTGACAATGGTGATACTCAGCTTGACGGCCTCATCATATGCTTTTTCACGCCCTGCTTAAAGGAACCGTGACTGTAGGAAGAAGGAAACACGTGAGCTGGTAATGAATTCCAGGCATGAATGGTGCGACAGAGGAAAGAGTTGAATGAAAATTTTAAAGCATTTACGAGTAGTATGCTTGGTTCCCGTGGTCCAGATCGATTATAATCAACAAAGTAACTCAAAATGATCTTAAAGCCTTATTTTAGCCCCTTCTTGTTGACAGATTGTTTTAATATGTGGTATACACCTTTGGTTCGGACAATAATACAGTTTAATTTAAGACAGAGTAGAATTTGGACCGACTGAGAGACAAGGCTGTTTAACATCGGATAGATATATACAGCCCGGCGTCGGCCTCGGATGCATGGTTTGAGTCACAGAACAGTTAAAGGAGGTTAGAAGGGCCTTGTGGGCGGGGAAGGCGCGCCGCGCATATGAGCAAATGCTCATATCCCACCGAAATTTACTTAGCGGCCAACACAGTCGCGCTCTTATTGTGACAACGTAAGAAGCTCCGCGAAAAAAAAGAATTATGCCGTCTTGCGCTATAATAACGTGTCGGAAAAGAAGCCAAGTGTGTAGTGTAGCCCAAGAAGGGATTTCTTTTCATCGGTAAGTCAAAAAACCTTAAAATACAAGTAATATTTGTAATTATTACAAAAGTATTATGTAATTTGTAGAGAAAAACGACATAATCGCAAACTGATACAAAATTATACATTGCTTGCAATACATGAGTGCCATCTTGTACTACGTGAGCGATCACGCAGTATATAGCGTTCTTTGCGAGAATCGCGTGTGCCGAACTAACGCTTGCAATGCCGCGATATCCATGCGTATCGATAGTGTTGGACAAAATGATCCGTTATAAACACTGTCGATATTAAGTACGTACACAAATTATTATTATCAGTAATATTGTAATCAAAATACATTTGTTTATTACCGTCAATAATAATTGTAAAATTTTGTTTTATGTCAGCCGTTTATATTGAAAATACATTTATAATTTAATTTTAGGTTTCCAACAAATCCAGATATTAAAAAAATGTGGATTGAGGCTACGGGTAGAACTGAATGGATAACTACTAAATGCAGCACAATTTGTTCGAAACATTTTGGAGACAATGATTATATAATAAAAAAATCTGGAAAAAGATACTTCAAAACCAGGTGCTACTCCGCACAAAAATATCTTTGTACCTTTTTCAGTAAGTAGTGCGTAATTTATTCATAGAACTATACATATGAATTAAATCGAAGTGTTTGCTTGTAATGTTAAAATAACAGTTTTGTATAAGAAATGCATATGAGTATAACCATTGATTCGGATATTCTCCGAAGTGGTGGAACCGAATTTAACATGATTTTGACAGAAGATAGTTGATGTTATAAAGCGTGCGTGCGTAAAAGTGCGCGCCGCAGCCGTAGCGAGCGGACGTACGTGCAGAGCTCGCGCGTTCTATGCTTATTGCTTTGAGCGCCGACGCAATATTTTATAAAACTACCCACAATTCACACTTATATGAGTGTGAATAATAAGGGAGGCGTATTAGGCCCTCCCGAAAACAGTGAAACTAGTGAAATGGACACAGACAGCGTAACTGTGAATAGTAAAAAGAACAGTAACTATAAATTAACTAGTGTAAGTGAACTTTCCCCGGACAATGAGGGTAAATATACAGTTGCTTGTTGTTATTGCGGCAAAACTAATTTAATTAAAAAATTCCATGAGTGGCAAGGACTCCAAACCAAGATTAAGCAGTTAAATTGCAGACTATGTAATAAGAAAAGTGCCGTGAAATGTTTTATAAAAACTTCCGTAAATATTTCAAATGGACACCTAGTGAACAGTGTAAACAATATTAATATATATTCGTGTAATATAAATTTTTGCAAAATAAATAAGATAGACTGCCGCAGGTGCAACAAACAGTTAAATATTAAGTATATGCCAATCATAGGAATTGAAAGTGAAGAAAACGTGACCTGTGAATGTGGTACAGTCAACAAAATATTATCGACATATAGAAAGGTGCCCAGAACTCCAAGTCCAAAGTTTGATCCATCAATGTCTGAATCGAGCACCGCCCGGGCACCACCTTACACCGTAGGTTGCACGATTAATGCGCTAGCGGAGCTCGACGGCGGCACGGCCGCTGGGGTTGCACAATCAAAAACAAACAAACCTACCGCTCGTATTGCGCGTGCCCGCAATATCGTCCCTACCGTGCGTAATTGCGATGATATGACCATGTCAACGCTTCTGCGCGCCGACTCCGGTACTCAGATCGGTCAGGCGACGGCGCAGACGAGTACAGCCGGTCCGACCCTTGCATCACAGCGACAGCCTGATATAACAATAAGCAACCGATTCTCAACTCTCACCACAGAAGAGGAGCAAATAGATAATTCGGAAAGCGAGAAAGACCGCGCCCACGTGTCATTTACCTCACCCAAACCCAAGAAGAGAAAGAGAGACACAGTCACCCCAAACTCGGCCGCAGCCCATAGACAACCGTCAGTGGTCCCATCATCTACTCACATGCCCGACATAATCATAACAGACGTTAAGAAAATCAACGACCCGGAATACCTTAGTAAAATTAGAAAAATAACCACAGAGAATGGAGCAAGATATGCCATGGCTAGTAACAAAAGAACCATCACGATCCGCGTATACACCGCAGACATGAGGAAAATAATTATAGAAGAATTGAGGAATCTTGACGACCGGCTCCGTTTTGTGGCACGCGTTCCTAAAGCTCAGCAGATCCATCAGACAAAGGTGGTGCTCATTACAAATATTTATAATGAGACTAACGAGGTATGCCTAGAGGAAATGGAGAGGTGCATTGGTGTGAGACCGATCAAAATGAGAACAATTAAAGGTAATCTACAATTGTTTATCTTTGACGGTGCCCACTCATTTAATGAAATTGCCACGCTTATGAAGACCACCAAGCATGCGTACTTTGGAGCCTTCAGTATGAAGCCTCAAGAATACAAAGATGATCCCAGGAGAGTAGTACAATGTAAGAAGTGTTTCCTCTTCACACATGCAACTTCGGCATGTCACGGTGAGAAGAAACAACCCACTTCCATTATTAAAAATGATGAAGGTATAGATATCGAAATATGCACAGCATGCAAAAAACCGGGTCATGGGGCAAACCAAGCCAAATGTGAGAAGTTCCAGAAGGCAGTGGACCGTCAAATGGCACAACATGAAGAAAAAGAAAGGAAGAAAAGAGATATAGCACAGAGGTACCACCGGGAAAACGTCTCGTATGCGAATATAACCTCTTCGTCAAAATTTCCATCGTTGCCTCAAATGGCATCACAATCACAAGAACAATCCCAGCCACTAATGCAACTAAATAAAAACACAACAAACAACGAAAACCTTACGAGTCCCTTCGAGCAAGAGTTACAAATAACCATGAAACAGATACTCCACCAGTTACAGCTTCAACAAGAAATCCTTATAAAAATTCTCAACAAATAATACAAGAATGCAATATCATAAGCTGCGTATACTGCATCTCAATGCACAAGGACTGAAAGGTAAATTCCTCGAATTAAACTCGCTAGTCGAGCAATATAAACCGCATATAATCGTAGTCAACGAGTGCCGGGTGAACTTTTCTCAAATACGTATGAATCTCCAGAACTACGACAAAATCACGCACACGATCGCATCGCATCTAACTACAGCCATGTATGTGATGCAAGGACTACGCTGGAATCAGACAGACGTAACTCCAGGTACTGAAGAAGGAGACCGTCTCATCGAAGGCGTCGCTATTAACCTCACCTATAATCACCTGACCGGAGATTCTCTAAAAATTAAGGGGATATACATACCGCACAGATCAAAATACATTGACGCCGCAACACTTAACGATGAGCTAGAAGATATCATAACTGAAGCTCCAAATATCACTATTGGGGATCTCAACCTTCAAATGACAGCGCTTAGTCAGATGAAAGACGAAGGTGCGGGAATACTCGTCCGTAACCTCTGTAACTCCGATGTTTGCACCATATACCACACGGGCCAACCTTCGCGACCTAACAGTGCAGGCTATGGTATCCTTGATGCAGCCATTTTCTCACTCGATGCGCAAACTTTCGACTCAATATCATGCCGACAAATAACATCGGTTGGCTCCGACCATATGCCCTGGATACTAGACCTAAGTATAAAGGTGGACAGAGAAAAATCCCTGGTAAGAAATACAAGCGCTATTGCAAACAATGAAGGAATTAGAAAACAATTCCAACAAACAATATGGGATAAAACCACACACCTACCAAATGAACTTACAACAGACGCAGAATGTGAAGAATATTTACTACAACTTGAAAAGGCCTTCACAGAAACCTTGGATGAGTATGCACCACTACATGAAAAAAACAGAAGGGATCAACTTCCAGAAGATATAAATATATTAATCAACAAAAGAAACCAAGCCAGATGTAAAGCGTGGCGATTACGTTTCAACCAAGACAGAATAACAGAGCAAAGAAGAAAGTACAATCGTCTTAAACGCCAGGTCCAACACGCACTCGTAGAGTATAAAAATAAAAAATGGACCCGGATTGTAAATGATCCACAGAATAACAGAACCCAGATGTGGAGAATTCAACGCAACCTGAAGGCTCCAGTACAGAAACTCCCCCATATTGAGGGATGCAACACCGAGAAAGAAACAATTGACACCTTGGTCGACGCAGCGATCGTTACCACAGCTCAGATAAATAACGAAGATAGAAACACTGAGAAGATGACACCGTTCCAGCCTCTTGACCCCACCTCCATAGAGGAAATTAAATTAGCACTGAGACGCTTTAAAAATAAGAAGGTAGGCACCAGACAAAATTAAAGCAGAAGCCCTCAAACTCGGAGGTGACCCTTTTCTTACCAGGTACAAGGTGATAGCTGACTACTTATTACTGACAGGTTATTATCCCAAGAGATGGAAAATTGGTGAGTGTATTTTCCTACATAAAGCAGGTAAGAATCATCGGGAAGCTAAATCTTACCGACCTATTACTCTCCTAAACATCATGGGTAAACTATACGAACGGCTCCTGTTGTCGCGCCTGCGACAAACGACCGACAGTCTCCAACCGTCCTTCCAACACGGTTTCACCAAGTACAGAGGAACAGGTACACAGATTCTTCGCACTGGCAAGTTCATTACGGATGCACTGGAAGCGAAGGAAAGTGTGGCCATGGTCTTAACGGATCTCTCGAAGGCCTTCGACTCAATAAACCACGAAGGTCTAGCGAAGAAGCTTCAAACAGCTGATGTGCCAAACAACATCATAAAAATGATAGAAAATTATTTGAGCGACCGTAAAACATACGGGCGCTTCAGAACCACCCATGGCGATGAAAAACCAGTGCCACACGGAGTCCCTCAGGGCTCTATCCTGGGTCCTGTCATTTTTAACCTTTACGTACATGACGTTTGGGATCAGCGAGACCGTATCCGCGGACTCAAGCTCTCCCAATATGCCGATGACCTATGCATCCTTAATCGGTCTCCGGATCCAAACAGCGCGACAGAACGCGCTGGCTGGACCGCCAACATTATCATCGACTACTACCATCGCTGGGGGCTGAAATGTAACGTAGATAAAACGGAATGTGCTATGTTTACTCACAAGAGGAACTACCGCAGAACCATTCGCATCAAAGACGAGATAATCCAATATAAAAGGAACATAAAATATCTAGGGGTACACTTAGACAAAACCATGACTATGGGCAAACAGACGGATTATGTCGTGCAGAAGGCGCGACGAGCACGAGGCGCGCTAGCACCCATCATAGGCTGGCACGCCAAGACGGATATAACTGTGAAACTTGCTGTAATTCAAGCTTGTCTACTTCCTATACTGGATTATGGTGTAGTACAATTACTGTCCCGCTACAGTAAGAGCAATCTGTTAAAAATTGAACGACAGTACCGAATGTCTCTCAAGACTAGTGGACAATTTCCAAGACGCCTGGAAACATCAATTTTGTGGGAAATGCTTGATTGGGATCCATGGCATCTTCGTGAACAAGACCTAAATGAAGACATGCTACGCCGACTCCGTGAAATGCACATTGAGGATTTAGGAACCCCTGGTGACGCCTATCTTGGATTTGGACAGCACAATCCCCTCCTTACTAATGTTAGACTAGGTGAAATCACATATGTACCAAAAAAAGACAGGAGTCGATCGCTCAGCAAACGAACGACAGCTCCACGTCCCCATAGATTATAATTATGTACGTGTAAATAGGATAGGGCAATAAAATAAAAAACAACATTATAAATTTATATAAATTCACACTGTACATATTAACAAGCATACAGCACACGCAACACGACACTTATACAGATCTCTTCCAGACAAACATAAGTAGACTGAAGTAGCTGACACAACCACAGGTCGAACACATCATCGACCTATGGACATACTGTAACATAATTTGAACCAGAGAAATAAAAATCTTTCTATTCTATTCTATTCTATTATAAAGCGTTACCAAGGCTACTTTAATTTTGGAAAAGTTTAGCGTTCTGCGCAAAAAAATAAGAACCTATATCTATTTGTGTCATTTATTTATTAACTACATTTCTATGCATGAATGATGTTAATCACGGGAATCCACAGCCCAGGTGCACATTTGACTCGTGACTGTGTTAAACTTCCATTTTACCTCGGAGTCCGCGCTCCGCTTTTTCTAGTCTCATCGATATTTTCAATGAAGCGACTGCCATCTGACCTTCACAACTTATTGGCGATATCGAAGCATGGCAGTCAGACCAGTTGTTGGACATTTTAGGGCTCCCAACTACCCGTAACAACTGCCATAGGTTTTCGTATGGCAATCAGGACCGATGGCATAGCGTGTTCGCCGAGGCACGACCAGATCAATGCAATTACCCATATTCATGCATACAAATATTTGTACTGACCTGGAATCGACCCGCGCCACCTGTGTATCGGTCGCGTTCACTTGGTAGTGAATTGGACCGATACACAGGTGGCGCGGGTCGACCACGACCGCGGCCACAGAGCCTGGTTGTGTTCCTCTGTTCCACATTTCCCTACTGATCTATCCCTACTGGTAGTTAATAAAGGATTTTTTCCACATTTAGTTACTAGAGGGGTATTGTGTATTTACATTTAGCCAGACGGCTACTACGGCTACTTTTCACCTACTTTGTCAAAATACAAGAATTATGATGAATTGTTGATGTTACTAATAACGCAGAATGAACTTACTCAATAAAGTTCACGACTTGTGTAAATTTCAGATAGTATCAAAATTACGGAAATTTTATCGATATCGAAAATCGACCTTTGGTCACCGTAACATGTATGAGAATTTTTTATTGCTTTTGTGCGTGTGTGAGTACACGTCAAATGCAGTATTTGCATTAGTGTGACAACCAACAGCAAACTCGTGATTTGAGTGTGCTTATTTATTTGTGTGCGTAAACCGCGTCGTATTGGTCTCTTTTTTATAGTGGAGTTAAAGAGTGGGAGACAAGCGGCGACACGCGTCCTAATACAAATTAGGAACTATTTCCTTTCTAACCTCCTTTAACTGTTCTGTGGTTTGAGTCAACAACAACGGGTTTCATGATTGGTGAAATGTGGGTATTAATTCACCTGTACCTAACCCTCCAGGGATAAAGGCGTGATTATATGTATGTATGTATGTATATATGCAGTATGCTAACTATTCAAATCGATCGATCGTGAAGGAAAATGGTCAAGTCCCGTCCTCATCAAAATTGGTTCTGTGTTTTTTTATACCACTTAGGCGACAGACAAGCACCAGCGTACCTGATGGAATGTGGTTACTGTGGTCTATGGATGTGTGCAACAATAGGGATGTCACATTCGTGCCGCCGCCGACTCTGTAAGAACCTAATGCCTTTAAGAACCCCATAATGTAGTTGCTTGGGAAAACCACTGCAGGGAGTTCATTCCACAGCTTAGGCTAGGCATGAAAACGTAACAGACAGACAGAGTTACTTCAGTGTTTAAATATTAGAACAGATTAGTACATATATGCTTTCAGGTTAAGACGCATGGCAACTTAGTTCTTATAGTACCGTGAAAATTATTATTTTTTCTCCTCACAAACCCATCACCTGTCTCCATCAATTACAACTCTTAGACGAAACAGCTTCTGCCATAGACGGACGAGCGTCCACGGGACTGGTCTGAACGATTGCGCCAATTACGAGCACTGGCGATAATTGCTAAACCAAGATTGATGTAGCACCAAAGATTAATATTATTTAACTGGATGGTGCAGAGCGCTAGATTCGAGGATTGAATGAAATAATAACGTACTTTGTTCGTTACTCAAGAGAACCTCATATGTAGGTCGGTACACTTATTTTGTATACCATTTAGGTAGTAAACATGCACGCTGCCTACCTGATGGAAAATGGTTACCGTGACCCATGATCGTGTGCAATACCGACCTTGTAGGAACCTTCTTGAAGAACCCCGCGTAGATAGACGGCCTAGGCTCGTTCACAAACTTTCCTCTCTATTTAGTGATAATTATAAATAAATATTCTACAACGTTCTACACAACGCTATCTAAACCCATGGTAAGTATAGCTTAACTAGCTTGTGTTATGGAATCTAGAATGCGAAAAAACATACTTAGATACTTTTTTGACCCAGACCAATGCAAGTATACATATTAGTGCATCCAAAGCACACATTTGTATACTGCAAAACATACATATGTTTTGCACTGAGCGGGAATCAAACCCGCACCTCCTGCATGGCAAACGCGTTCACTACCGCTACGCCGCAGAGACTGTCAAGTCACTATTAAAGGAACGGAATAGGAGAGCGGACCCCGGATTCCAAGATGTAAGCTTTTGATGCAACCACGATAGGCATTCGGTTAAATCAAAAATGTAACCGCACAAGAAAAGGCGATTCTTCCGCATTTCACGAAATTTTATAGATTTTCTAGAACACAATCAATTCAAAATACCACCCTATATATGATGTATGGTCCACAAATAAAACATGAAAACTAGTAACAATACACTCCGATACTCATTCCCGGTCAGTTGGTTTCGTTCGCTCAATTGGTGACGTCAATTAATTTCATTACAGACCGGGACAGTCCTCGTTCACATTCAATTTCGTTCAATTGCCGATTGTAACCGTTTGGTGTTTTGCTCGCACGCTGATTTTTTTGTTTTCACTTTCGTCATCATGCTGTGTTATTGGAAATTGTAATGGTTTTTAGAAATATGTACTTTTTGATAGGACTTGTCATAAACATTCGAATTCCCACGTTGTAGTGTACCTAGTCTGTTGGAAATTGAAAGGTCGTTTGAGCGATGGCGCTTACCTTGTTGTGAATCACGCTAACAAGATTTACCGCAAGAAATACTACTTAACATCTTAGTTTTAGTACACGCGTGTGCCCCTAGATGGCGCTCGGTACATATTATCATTATTCTGAATGGCGGTGTTAAGGTCGGCAGCAAGCTGTTTGTTATATTATGTTGGATAATAAAATTTTGAACTCTACTAGATATCTGCCTATTTTTAGTGAATGAATGAATGGATGTCTGTTGTTCAATCACACAAGAGCAGCAAAACAGATCTGGAAGAAAATTGGCACAGAGATAGGTTATAGTCTGGAATACTAAGTATTAATACTTTGTATCCAGACTATCCAGAATAGCTTTCTGTTTTCTACAAGATCTTACATGGGTGATGCTGTATCTAACAGCTAGTGAATCATTTACTACTATCAAAAACTAAACAGCTAAACGAAATTTGCTATATAGGTATATTATTATAGTCTAGAATAGTATTCTAGGAATTTGGATCCCTGTAGATCCCGGGGACGGGACTAGTAATCCAAGTAGGCAGAGCCGCGGGTAGTATGTAGAAAGCTATAGAAATCAACAAGTAAATATTTAGTACCAAATTCCCATAACAACTGATACAGCTGGGCAAATCTTTTAAAAATAGCATTCTATGGCCGTCGTAGGGGAGAAGAAAAATGGACAAAACCAACACCTAACTTTTGAACGAATCATACAAACTTAAGAAATACCGTTCGAAAAGGGACACAATATTCAAATTTCGACTTTAACTCAATACAGTAAGGTATCGATAACATTTTTTGTAAAGTGAATGATAAAATTGTAAAGTAAAAATCCGGAATCAATTCCGTAAAAACTTGTTCGATTCAGGCATCTAAAAGACATGTTACGTTTTGATATTGCGTTGGTGGAATTAGGGATATAAAACGAGTGAAAAGGGTTCGGAATAAGATCTATCTGTTGCGTAAATCTTTAGTGAATGAGCTTCTGTACGTGGGCCGGCTCGATAGCAATGTCCGCGATCGTTTCTACTTGCGCGATTTATTTAAATGCTAAACTTTTATTGTATAGAAAATAAACCTTTTTAAAGTACAATGAAGAACGGCTACAGTCAATTATGCGTATAGTTTTAAAAATGAATAAAACGCTACTTTACCCTATAATGAAGCCTTGGTAGCTTACTGGTTAAGGAGTCGGTCTTATAATCGGAAGGTCCTGGGTGTGAATTCAGGTTATTACGAAACCGGGAAGACTACGAAGTAAATTTGGTTCTAATATTCTATAAAAAATATCTACTATCTACGATCTTCTACTCTTACATTATTTGTTTTATTTAACTTTTACGGGACCGACTGCCATCGCCATCTGCCAGAAAAGACCTAGCTAGTACGCCCAATCATCAAAATTTTTTGCTTTGAGCCACTTAAATGGTATACAGGTACGCGGTCCACTTGATGGAAAGTGGTTACCGTGGCCTATGGACGTATATAACATCTGAGAGTAGTCTCACTAGCGCTGCCGACCCTGTTAGCATAGAGTTTCTGTGCCGTCAGTGTAAATGACAAAGCAGTATCAGTCTTTGGTCTGCCCATTGACAGCAGAAAACTCTCTAGTGAGCTCTGGCTACCCCACTCACCACCGGGAACACTCACGAGGTTATTATAGCCGCGGTATTTTGTAGGATGGAGGTACTTGCCCAGTCGGACTCAATTGGAAGGAAATACCGCCGTGTCCTGTTATACTAAGTTGGGGACGATGGGGTAAATTCAACATAGATGTGAAAAAAAGCTAATAGATCACAATATGAATCAATCAATTAGCCCACCGCAGTCCACTGCTGGGTATAGGCCCCTCCCAATGTATACCACTTTATCCAGTCCTTTCCCTTCCGCATTCAGTCCATCCCAACTACATTTTTCAGGTCGACTGTCCAACCAGATGATTCTACCCAGCTAGGGGATGTTTCTAACCTTCCGTTTGCATTCCAACGGCCATCGGTCCTTCTATAGAAGTGGCCAGCCCACTGCCACTTCAACTTGCTTATCCTGCGAGCTACGTCGGTAACTTTAGTTCCAATATAATCTCCCAAAATTAATAGTAACTTGCTAACCTAGGGAGGTTATTCAGCCCTATTTTGGTTTTATTATTCATTTTCGTAATCGTCAGTACCATCTCTAACTTAGGTCTTCATAAATTATTTGTAACAAATCTGTCTTGTCGTTTCAATACCCGTTTCCCAGACATTCAACTTCATTATCTATTTCAAGGACACTATCCTGTTTATTCCTGTATTCCGAGATAGCTTCAAAGAGAAAATTAAACTGTGATAAGCCTTCTAAATTAACGTCTAAAGATTTCTCTACCTTTGTATTGAAAGATTTGATGATATATCAATTTCTTCTAACTTACATTTGCAATGTAACTAAATATTCAAACGGCGCAAATATAGTAATATAAGTGGTACGTGATAAATGTCGTAAGTGAATATGATAGAATTTCAGTGCCTAATAGTTGAAAAACTCTTTAGAAACTCTTTTCTTTTTTATAAAGCAGCCTAGAAAAGAATATCAGCAGCAGCAATTACTAATATTCCCTCCAATCCATCCAACTAAGCTAAATTGCTTGTGCTAGAAGTGGGTTCACGTCCGTAGTGTAATGACCAGGATTTGAATCCGGGACCACTCGACCGTAAGGCCGACTCCTTACCCACTAAGCTATCGATGCTAAATTACTTCTGTTCTTTCTTTATTATATTAATGACTAGCTGTAACCCGCGACTCCGCACTCGTGGATGTTGGTTATCGCGATAAAAAATACCCTGTCTATTTTCAAGGCCTAATCTAATCCCTATTTTAAATATCAACATCGGTTCCGCTGTTTAGGCGTTAAAGTGTAAAATACAGACAGACATACAGACAGACAGAATTGATTTTTCTTCATGGAAGCTCTCCATTAACACTTATACTAGGTATATGGTATGCTATTAAAATGTTGACTTTTATGTATTATTACGAATCGAGTTGTTTTTAGACATTTTTAGGATTTTTTTCTTTCGGTAGGATCATCATCGTACTTCAAGGAATATATAAAAAAAAGTTCCGAGAAGAGGGCCAGATCGTGAGAGATGGCCCTGGGTCGGCCGGGGTGCGAGGGATAAGCCTGTCAACCTCACCTTCGACAACCAAAGCGACTCCCAGGCGGCGTGCGTTTTAGTCGGTTCGAGTCCCACGTGACCTGCTCCACCGGCTCCGGTGGGGAGGTATCCGTGGGGATTTTGCGCACGTAAAAAAAAAGGAATATAAAAAGAAACTACCATAAGCGGTTCAGCTACTCTTCAGATTTGCACTTAACAACACATTCAGCGATTCATTTTTATATTATAAATATTTACTTAACAGTAACTATGTGTATGTTACATATGGTTCGACCACTAATTCTGTAAGACTTACTCTTATTTCCACGATATATATCTTCAAAGGGAAAATTAAACTGTGAGAAGTTCTTCTAAATTAACGTCTAAAGACTTCTCTACCTCTATATTGAAAGATTTGGAGATAAACCTTAGATGAATTAAAATTTGCAGCCGCGGTAGCCTAGTGGTACGGGTATGGACTGCTGCGACGAGGTCTCGGGTTCGATCCCAGGTTTACCATGGCACACACACCAATGACTTTTCGATGCTTTTCGAAGTTATGTGTGTATTTATCTCAGGTTTATAAGTGTCCGGTTAATGGCAATAGGCTCGCCACCTATTACATTGGGACCTAAATATAAACAGGCGAAATATGGGTGCTAGCACCTCTGCCTACCCCTTCGGGGGTGTAGGCGTGAGTTTATGTTATGTTGTGTTATTAATTTTTTTTTTAAATTCATCTAAGAGATAAACCAATGTCGTGTAACTTGTATTTTCAATATAACTATATTTCAAACGGCGCAAGTGTAGTAATTTAAGTGGGAATTTCATTTTTGAGCCGTTTGGGTTGGAGACGCTGGGATCATGAGGTCCAAGTGTAGGTTCGAATTTCAATGAGTAATAGTTACTTCTGTTCTTTCTTTATTATAATATTCATACGTACTACACAAACTAAACATGTAATTTAAATATAGCCACGTCGTTCCCGCTAGAGTAGAATTTGGACCACCTCATCTCTTCCCATGCGGTGTCGTACAAGGGATTGAATAGTTTAACATTAGACATTAGATATATACAGTCCAGACTCTACCTCAAATGCATGGCTCGAGGCAATAATAGTGCCCGGAAAACGGCAATAGGCTCACCCCCTATTATGTGGGACCGAATACAATGATGATGAAATGAGGGTGTTAATTCAGAGGTGAATATACACACGCATTTCACCATAATTGTAATCTTAACCCTCCGGGGATAAAGGTGTGATTATATGTTGACAGCCTCTGTGGCGTGGCGGTAGTGACCGCGACTGCTACGCAGGAGGCGCGGGTTCGATCCCCGCTCAGTGCAAATATTTGTATGCATGAATATGGGTATTTGCATTGGTTTGGGCGTTTCTATGTATAATTTGTATGTATTTACAAAAAAGAAAGTATTTAAGTATGTTTATCCGTATTCCAGATTCCATAACACAAGCTAGTTAAACTATGCTTACCATGGGTCTAGATACCGTTATGTAGAATGTTGTAGAATATTTATTGTTATTATGTATGTATGTATGTACCAAAAAACCATACACGCAGTCCGAACACTAATTCCATTATTTCACAATATCACTATGGAACCCTAAAACGAATACTATCAAGTTTAATCTACACAATAAAGTCTATAATCTCTGCTTTACTGGTTTAGTTTATTAAATTGTATTTTGTAAATGAACAACTTTAGCAACATCAGATGGTTGAAAGGTTAAGAGGTCAAAGCGATTTATTAAATTTAGTACAAAGTATTTGTCTCAAACTTACAAATACATTATTGTATTATCTTATATTTAAGATTGTTTTTGTATTCAATACACCGTGATACAATACAATATTCAAAGGCAGTTTGAAATTTAATTTATTTGTTATTTTGCTAAGTACTCTGAATTTAATCTAAAAATCTCATTTTGTCTCTGACTAATAGAAAAACAAGATAGGGACGCTAAAATATCAGACAAAATGGCAGACAAGCGCACGGCCCACCTGATAGAAAGTGGTTACAGTAGGCTATAGACGTGTGAAAAACCAAGGGACTCACACTCGCGCTGCCAACCTTGTAAGCACAGAGAGCTTCTGTGCCGTCAGTGTAAAAGACGAAGCAGAACAAGCTTTTGGTCTTCTCACTGACAGCACTAAACTCTCCAGTGAGCTCTGGCTACCCTACTCACTGCCGGGAACACAGCATAAGGTTATTATGGTCGCAGTATTCTGTAGGTCGGAGGTACTTCCTCAGTCGGACTGTTCAATTGGACGGAAATACGGTCGTGTCCTACATCCCAATGTTAGTCTAAGGTAACAAATCCCCCTAGAACAGTGGCAATTTGTTGGCGGGCGTATTGTAGAATAGACATATTCACATATAGAAATATGATTCCATACATGACGTATTCACGAGATACAAACGTAGGACACAATAAAGAACAACGACCATTTGACAGTTACGCGTTGCAACTAAACGTTGGACGTTGTCGCGTTTGTCGCTCACGTAGGATACGTTATGACGTTTATGACAATTGTCAACATGTCAATCCTATAAGTATACATTACTTATTCTATTCTTATCTATTCTATTCTACAGCCTATTACCACAAGTCTAGAGGTTGGCTGGTCTTCACTACTACTTTAGTAAAATAGTAAAAAAAAAACATTAACAGTTATAAATCGATACAAAAAGAAAACAAAAGAAATATAGTCTATAAATTGGACCGCAGCGTAATTTACGTCTATTAGGGCCTTCACACCGTGCGCTGTAAATCTTAAGACCCCTACTACTGCTTTACAACTTTCACTAGAACATATACGAATAAAAATACTTATAGTAAGAGAGCCGGGTGCGAGATTACGTTAAATTTGTTAAGTTATTTTTATATTGGTTACGTCAATATTACTTTAAATCACTTGAGCGTTTTGAGTAAAGTCACAAATAACAACTATAATCATAAAATATGGAATACAGATAAAATATAGTACCACGGTTAAAATAACCCCGTTTTATGTTCCTTACGGTGGGTAGGTTAGCCAGAGCTCACTGGGGAGGTTTTGTGCTGTCAGAAGGAAGACTAAAGGCTTGTCCTGATTGTATCTTATACACTGATGACACAGAAACTCTCCGTCCCTATAGGGTCCGTAGCACGGGTGTGACTCTTCTGGTGTTACACACGTGAATAGGTCACGGTAACCGCTTGCCATCAGGTGGGCCATGTGCTTGTCTGCCACTTAAGTTGTATAAAAAAGGTACCGACACCTAATAGTAATTTTTATTAAGATGTATTGGATCAAATTATATGTTTCAGTGAAATAAAATGTACTCATAGTTTTAATTTAATTAATAAAAAAGAGTACCCCAATACTATTCATGATTGTACGGTAGCTTTTTAACAAGCATAGTCAAGTAAAAATAATGGTGGTTATTTCATAACTAGAAGTGTTATTTTATAGCATACCTAGTACCCAAACTGTTTATTACTTGTTGTTACTATTTACACAGAATGAACTCAAAGTGTCTTGAAATCTTCTTGCGTGCTTGTATGCTACATACAGGCTGATCTGTAACTATGGCCGGTATAACCTGGTCAAAAAGTCAGACAAATCAAAGATATTTATGTACCTATACTATGATTGCGTTAAGTCCTGTAAACATTAATGTATATCATGGAACGCGATAGTTCAAAAGTTAATATTAATAGACAACTCCACAAAACGTAATCCACTTTATTACTTTTTTCTATTAAGATATTATTTTTTTTATTAAAACCTTAACGTAGTAACCTTGCAACCGGATCCTAGGCTACTTGAAATTTCCTTTGCGGTGCATTTGATACATTTTTAAGGGGCACGGATAGGGCTCTTGGGTTTTCAAAATAGGGGTCCGCACGTCCACCTGATTCATATTAACTCCGAAGCTCTCCCCTATTTTGTTAAGAGAATAAAACCAAATTGTGCAGTCTCAAATCGCTGTATACAGTAGTATCACGTTTATAGCAACGCTGGCTTGTTTAATAAATCAGTGTTTTAAAAGCTGCGGTGCAGTAAATGGGATATTAGTTTTTAAAGTTTCGTGTTTTATCTATTAATAGATACAGTCTGCATCAGTTCAATCTTGACAACTAAGTCTCAAAATGATCTTAAAATCAAGGTATTAACATACATACATATAATCACGCCTTTATCCCCGGAGGGTTAGGCATATGGGAATTAACACCCACATTTGCACAGCATCCGACGAGTTCGCTGAGTGCCACTATTGTAACATTACTTAGTGTCTGTAATGGTGACCCTCCTTCCTGAGACTTTGCCTTTAGCTTACCATCAGGCGAGGTGAAGTCAAGTTGGCGTGTCCTAGTTAAAAAAAAATTGAATTCGGTCCCACGTAATAGGGGGTGAGACTATTATTGCCGTCTACCGGGCACTATATTTAAGGGCGTGAAAAAGCATTTGATGAGACCGTCAAGCTGAGAGTCACCATTGTCACACGGTTTGTTTAAGTAATGGTGACCCTCTTTACTGAGACTTTGACTTCAGCTTACCATCAGGCAAGGCGAAGTCTAATTGACGTGTTCTATATATATATAAAAAATGCATCTGAAGATGAATCTGGGCTGTATATTTATGTCTGATGTTAAACAGCCCTATCTCTCAATCGCCTTGTACGACACCGCATGAAAAGAGATGGGGATGGTCCAAATTCTACTTTGTCTTAATTTAAACTGTATTATTATCTGAACCAAAGGCATTAAGATCATTTTGAGTACTATGTTCATCAAAATCGATCTTATGCTGACTATACATACAATATATGTTAATCACGCACACTCAAGCTGTGGAATGACCTCCCTGCTGCGGTTTTCCCAAGCGCCTACAATATGGGGTTCTTCAAGAGGGGCATCAGAAGGTTTCTTCATGGTCGGCAGCGCGAGTGTGACACCCCTAGTGTTGCATACGTCCATAGGCCACGGTAACCGCTTCCCATCAGGTGGGCCGTGTGCTTGTCTGCCAACTAAGTGGTATAAAAAAAAAAAACTTGAATCAGTTCATGCTGGATTCGAACCCGCGATCTTTCCCTTACAGTGGGAATTCTCTGACCACTAAGCCACCGAACCACGCCTGAAATATTTCAAATATATAAATCCGTCTTACGGTTTCAAATTCCGCCTGAACTATATATTCAAATATTTTTAGAAGCACTCTGTTAACTGTTCCTTACAAATTTACATCGATAAAACTCGTATGTAGGTACGTAGGTTAATAATAATAAAAAAATTAAAGGTTAATAAAGTTGAAATATATTTAAATTTTATTAATCTTTAAGTCAACCGTCAAATGTAGATGGAAATGAAGGCAAAGAAACAATAGTTAAATAGTTGTACAATAGATTTAATTTCAAGGTGTTTCGGTTCGTTGGCCGAGCCGGGACTGGCCCGGGGCATCACTAGCTACAGATTTATGCATTCGACTTGCTCTGTTACTCCGCTGTTTCTCACCAAGTCAAGAAATATTAAATGAATGGATAGAGAACTTATGTAGAGGTTAGAAATTACTGATCCGATTTAAAGAATATTTTTGATATCAGAAGGTTGGGTTGTAAGAGACTGGATGGGTGGACATTGGTACCCAGAGTGAGCGGGAAGTGCTTGCTGTGGGACGCAAATTGTGTCAGCACTCTAGCTGCGAGGCACCTTAGTCGTACAATCTACTCCCCGTTGGTGGCCGCAGATGACGTCAGTTCAAGGAAGAGAGCACCAGGAGAGTCACACTCGTGCTGCCAACCTTATAAGAACAGAGAGTTTTTGTGCCGTCAATGCAGAAGACAAGCAGGCAAAGCTTTTTATGTTCCCACCTAATTGCACCTAATTGCCTAATTGCACCTAATTGCAGTAAACTTCACCTCCAATACGAAGTTATTCTGGCCGGAGGATCCGAGTAGGACTGCTCAGTGGAGACGGAAACCGTCGTGTCCTACCTCCTTTAAAATGTTGTATTGTCACTGAAAACCAAATATCATTTATTCATTTGCGACCAGGAACACTAATTTGTTTAGCAGTGTTGGCATTTGGGAAAAATGTACTCATCGAGCAATAGTATGTACACGATTGCATGCTTTTAGGTCTCTTTGGTGGTACGCGCGGGGTGCGACGGCGAAGGCGGCGCGCTTATCCACCAATTATAGATTATGTTAAACTAATGACGGACTTACATGGTTCGTTTCATTGGTTGATAAGCCCGTTTATTGTTTTATTTGGTTGTTAGTGAACATGGATGAACGTTTTGACGTTTTTTCACGAATCATTTCGTTTCTTTGTCGTGGTTTATTTCTTTGTTTATCAATAACTTATATATTAAAAGTTTACAAACGAAGCACATCCGTCGACTTCGAAGCTCCACAACTTCTCAGCTCATTCGTACTTCGTCAGATAGGAACACAGGATTATAATTTACAACGCATGCGCGACCCTTCGCCTCGGCTGATCCATCTAGGCTATTGTTGTTATTGTCTAACGGAGATTACCCGGACGATTTGTGCACGACGCTTAATGCGAGGATGCTGCAGAATGTTTTAGCCTTTTTCGTGCTTTTATGTCGATCTTTTTTTATTCTGCTGTCTTTTTTGTTAAGTGGTTAAAAGTTTGGTATGGAAAGTACCATCTAGGGTTTTGTTGCTTTTCCGTCTTGCATCAAAGACAATTAGATAAAAATCATGTCTGACATAATCTCTCCCACTGGCTCTGGTGGTAAATCCCTACAGACCCCCTGTAGGGATTTTCCGCACGTAAAAAATAAAAAAGGGATTATTGATTAAAAATTTCATGATAACATAGCAGTACCAATACATCACACTGCACATAGATCTATCTTCACAGAAAAAAAACATAACTGGTAATATTCCTTAAATAATACCTCTGCTAACTCCTTAAACTTACACTTTTATTCTCAATGTTAAAAACTATTAACCCGACAATACTATTTATACATAATATTAGATTTTTTTTTATACCACTTGTGTGGCAGACAAGCACACGGCCCACCTAATGGAAAGTGGTCACCGTGGCCAATGGACACATGCAAAACCAAGAGAGTCACACATGCGCTGTCAACCCTGCAAGCATTGAAAGTTTCTGTCACGTAATTTAGGCTACTTTTTAGAGTTCCGTTTAAATTATAACCTGTCCGAGTCTCATTTAGACCCGAATCCACGCGAAAGAAGTCACGAGCATTGCTAGTTCCATCTTCCAACACAATAAATCCCTCAACTGAACTTGTCACCCAAGTAAGCAGTAGTCTTGCATATCTTTACGAACTCGACATAACGTCTGCCATAAATTTATTTACTTATATCATTATGTCATCTTTCTTTCCTCGTATAGAAATTATGGCTATCATAATTTCAACGCGACTCAACACATACGGTTTATTACACGGCGAAATGTCTTTATTAAGTCCATAGCATTTGTCTCCGGTCATATCTTATCGCTTGCCCTCGCTTGCTCGTAAAGGTGAGTATATAGAAACATAGATCTAGAGATTTGATGTAGCGACTAAAAATTGAGTATTTTTCTGTGGTTTAAAATAATTAATTTTATTTATTTATTTATTTTACACTTAATTTAGAGTAAGATAATGTAAATTTTGTTTATGTATCAAGTATAGTTAACTTCTATATGTAGTAAGATATTCATAAATTAGACACAATAAAACTAAAATAACTATTATACATCTTGTAGCTAAATATAATTAAAAGGCCTAAAAGGTAGAGTTCCCAGAAGACTGGCAGCATTGCCACATTGTATGGCAATACTTATTCTCTGACCTAAAAAGAGGCCTCATGAGTATTATGACGTCACAATAATTTATTTCATACAAGTTTCTTATAACTCACCGTTTTGACGTTTAGTAAAAAGTAACTAATTTGACTAGTTAGACAAATACCCAATTGGTGAGCGTGTGGTCAGAAATTAACGATATAAGCCGTATCAACCTTCGAAGCCATCATTAATCAACTTCACATGTAAAAAAAAAAGTACACCTGATGAGTAACACATGAGCCTAGTGCAAGCTATCTTCCTTAGGTTGATATTGTAGCTTCTTGACAATCTAAATAAATCATCAATTAAGATAAAGAAAAAATTTAATAGGTTCAGACGGGATTCGAACCCGCGATCTTTCTCTTACAGGGCCAACTGACAACTAAGCCACAAAACCTTCGCCCGAAACCATCCAAAATACACATATATCCGTCTCACGGCGAGCTAGCATACTAACTGCTTTTTTATTTTTAAATTTCGTTCAAAATAAATCATATTGTCATGTAGAGGGGAGTGGGGGGGGGTTGCTTAATAGTACTTTGATAATCTTTACGTGAATAGTGATGAATCATCAATCTGAGAAACATTCAGACTAATATAAATGAACTTACTTTGTACTGAGCAGAATCGAACTGGTACCCTTTGACGTAGCAATCGAACGCTCTACCACCAAGTCTCAGGTTTTTAACAAGGATAATTTTTAATTCATGTTTTTTACAAAAAAAAATCTAGTACCTTCATCTCGCTGTCAGTATAACCAAAGCCTAATAACACATAATCTCATAAAACTCATCCTTTACGATCCCACCTATAACGTACACTTTTCATTACCAACTTTCTTATAAGACTTTTATGTTATCATTCCGTAGACCGGCAATGTATGATGTACAAATATTTTCGAAGGTTTTATGTCAACTTTATATACTGCGCAAGGTTAACGCGGTGTTATGATAGGAGTTCATGTAACTTTTCTTGTTGTAATAGGATTATATGTGGAGAATTACTTTTAATCTAAGGATATACTGAATTTATACGTACATAACATTTTCACGAGATGTGATGTAGCAAGATGGAGATGGACTAAGCTCTGAACAACTAAGGTTCAATCAATAAACCTATAGTAGTCCACTGCTGGACATAGGCCTATCCTAATATTTGGAAGGAGGTAGGACACGGCGGTATTTCCGCCCGATTGAGCAGTCCGACTGGGGTAGTACCTCAGCCCTACAGAATACCGCGGCTATAATAACTTCGTGTTGTGTTCCCAGCGGTGAGTAGGGTAGCCAGAGCTCACTGGAGAATTTGTGCTGTCAGTGGGAAGACTAAAGGCTTGTCCTGCTTTGTCTTCTACTGACGGCACAGAAACTCTGTACTTACAGGGTTGGCAGCGCGACTGTGACTCCTCTGGTGTTACAGACGTCCATAGGTCACGGTAACCACTTTCCATCAGGTGGGCCGTGTGCTTGTCTGCCAACTAAGTGGTATAAAAAAAAAAAAAAGGAGGCTTTGATCTACTGTTTCCACGCTGGCCAGATTGGTTGGTACAGCGTTTTATTACGAGTTTTCCTTCTCTCGCAGTGATATCGTCTACGTATTTTGCTGTTAGTCGCCTCTTACGACACCCTTCGAATGAGGCGGGGTAGTAATTCTTGTATTCTTTCTCCGTTATTACGTGAATCAACGGAAAATCTATGGTTATGTATTGTTTACAATTTATGCTTCTGTAGTTAGGTGGTTAAGGTATTGGGTCTTACAATTGAGAGGTCTTGAGTTGAATCCTGGTCATTACACTTGTCATATATATAGCCCTTGTCCCAATTATTTGGGCTCGGTACAACATTTCATCGCCCTCCAGTCACTTCTGGCTTTCGTCAGTAAGATTTCCTCAGTAACTCAATTCTTTGCCATTTCCTCTTTCACGCAATCTATTTATCTTTACTTAAGCTTACCTCTGCTCTTAAAACCCTTTACATTCAAACTTTGAACCTTTTTTCAACATTACTTTCAGCAGCTTCAACTCTTCTCATAGTATGTCCAAACCACGACAGTCACTCGCTTCTCAATTTTTCATTCACTTGTGCCACTTTCAACATACATACATACATATAATCACGCCTTTATCCCCGGAGGGTTAGGCAGAGGTGAATTAACACCCACATTTCACCAATCATTGAATTAAATCCCACGTAATAGGGAGTGAGCCTATTGCCCTCTTCCAGGCACTATTGTTGACTTGAGCAATGCATCTAAAGCTGAGTCTGGACTGTAAGTATCTGTCTGGTGTTAAACAGCCCTATCCCTTAGTCGCCTTGTACGACACCGCATGGGAAGTGATGGGGTGGCCCAAATTTTTGTTTTTTTTATATAGGACGCGTCCATTAGACTTCGCCTTGCCTGATGGTAAGCTAAAGGCAAAGTCCCAAAAAAGAGGGTCACCATTACTTACACATACCGTGTGACAATGGTGACACTCAGCTTGACGGCCTCATCATATGCTTTTTCACGCCCCGCTTAAAGGACCCGGGACTGTAGGAAGAAGGAAACACGTGAGCTGGTAATGAATTCCAGGCCTTAATGGTGCGACAGAGGAAAGAGTCTCCGAACTTCTACTTTGCCGGGAACCACGTGGCGTTTCAAATTTCCTCTAATATACTCATTTCTGACTCTGTCCATTCTCGTCACACCACACATTCATCCTGGTCATTCCACTAGAAACGTGAACGCATTCCTAACTCTAGCACTTTAATTCAGGTTAATAGGGATTTGTGATAGAAAATTTAGTAATAACATAGAAGTACCAATACATCTAGATCTAACTTCACAGAAAAAAACATAACTGGTAATATTTATACTTCTGCCAACTCCTTAAACTTACATTTCTATACTCGATCTCAAAAATTATTAACCATACAATACTTTTTATATCACTTTGAACTTACATCTGAAACATAGCTCGCACAAAAAGCATTCCTGAACCAATACTAAAATAAATCGAGACTTATTTGATCTCCGTTTCATAAAGCCGTAAATAGGAACGAGTGAACGGGTTGAATGGAATGTGAGTGAATGAAAGAGCTGAACAGCCATTAGTCAACTAGCTGGCCATTATCCTAATGGGATCTCTAACCGGCCGGTCGTTTGATGAGATAATACTAGCAGTGATACAGTCCTAGCGTTTAAAATTGTGTACAATCTGATTGTACTCGTAGCTAATGATAGAAATGGTGATAATTTGTTTTGCGGGTGGATTGATTGGTGGTTGGATTTGATTGGTGGATGTGATGGTTGGTAAGGAGTTAATTTGCGTGTTAGGATTTACGATTAGTAATTGTTTGAAGCAGCTGGTGATAGAGTTCGGGTGTGAGTGCCCCTGTTGTAGCATAATTGAAAGCTCGGGCTATAATTAGGTTTCTCAGTTCTTTAATTACAAAAAATAAGAATAAAACAGTACTAACTTTTTAAATTTTTGTATTCCATGACATATAAATTTTTATAGGAGGTAGGACACGACGGTATTTCCGTCCCAATTGAGCAGGCCGACTGGGGAAGTACCTCCACCCTAAAAAGTACCACGGCTATAATAATAACCTCGTGTTGTGTTCCCGGCGGTGAGTAGTGTAGCCAGAGCTCACTGGAGAGTTTTTGTGCTGTTAGTGAGAAGACCAAAGGCGTATCCTGATTTTGTGTTCTGCACTGAAGGCACAGAAAATCTCTGTTTTTACAGGGTTGGCAGCACAGGCGTAACTCCACTGGAGTTACACACGTTCATAGGTCACGGTAACCACTTTACATCAGGTGGGCCGTATGCTTATCTTCCACCTACATAGTATAAACAATCGATAATAGCAATAACGTTCCTTCACGTATTATTTGATATGAACCTTTGACTAAACGTTCGCCATTACACTATATATAGGTTAAGAAGTGCCCATGCTATGTATGGAAACGCATAAAAGCGACGTTGCGAGGTAGACCGACACGCGAGCTTGGCACGCGAGTGAAGTGCGGCCTCCGTAAGACGAATATTTCAGGGTTAAAAAATTGTTGCATAAAAAATAATAATTTTATTCGAAAAGTCTCACTTTCTTCGTAATCGTGTTAACACTGCTGTGTGTCATGGAACGTGAAAGTTTAAAACTTACTCAACGTATTTCTAAGAAAAAAGTCTTGACAGACGGACAACACAGTCTTCCTATAAGGGTTCCGTATTTTCTTTTGAGGTAAGGGACCCTAAAAAGAACAGCAAATGAACAGCACGACTCGTAAAGATAGTACATACAAAACGAACAGCAGAATATTGATTTTCATACATAGAAATAGGGTATAAAATTGTATATTGTTGGAGCATTGCTGGAGGATATTGTACATAATATTTTGTATGATAAAAGAAAGGAATATTGAAGGCATTACATAAATTATTTCTAAGAATAATTTGGTACACTGTGTTGTAAATAATAATGTTTTTACGAGAATCCCATTTAAATAATTGTGGAAAAACATGACTACGCGGAACGGAAGAATCCAATTTATTAGCCAGTTCATTTTATTGTCTTTGTTTTGATTTTTATCACATTTATTTTAACAGAAACAAAGTAGATAGATAGATACATCTTCATTGTAAACCAATAAATTACAGTATATTTACGGACAATATATGGAATGCTAACTTTTAAACTTAGGCGTTCCATGAAATACAATATTTTTTACGGGAATTAACACTATCATGGTATAGGTTACATACCTTTGATTTGACGTTGCCAGAGTGATACAAAACATGCAACCTCGCTTTTCTATGCAGTCGGATAAAAACTGGACAGTTTACTCTCAGAATAGGGACACTGTTAGTATGGTATATGACGGTACATGGCGAAACGAAAATATTACAAATATCGAGAATGTTTGAGTAGATGAAGAACCCATTATTTCACGGACTCGAAGACGGCGGGCGTGCACTGCTGAGCCAGTCAGCCTGTGACCACCGTCGATGTAACCTGATCTACATAGAGAATATTATTGCATTAAGAATATTTACATAATATACACGGAAGTTATCGAAATTAAAATTATATAAAAAAGAATATATATCTAGATAATCCTGCAGGTACAGGCGTCAAAGAATTCCTCGCCATCGATGTCAACCGGGAAGGTGGCCAGAAGGCTGGCGGCATTGCCACTTTGAATGGCAATACCAATCCTTTGCGCAAAGAATAAACCAGCCCTCTGGTCACGGGTAGCGTCAATTAAACGTTTAGAAATGTCTCTAAACAAAAGACGGGGACTTGGACCCCATGATCCCAGCGTCTCGACCCCGAACGGCTCAAATATGTAATTACCACTTATATTATTATACTTGCGCCGTTTGAGGGTCTCTGCCGACGCAGCAGCAGCGGTCTTGTATGTGTGTAGCTACACCATGATCGCGTTAATTCCCGTAAACATTATTGTATAACATAAGAAATATGTACAAATGGCGGCCTCATAGTTATAATCGATCTCTTATAGGCAACTTTACCAATAGAGAGTGCATTGAAACTCAATAGATTTCTTCTTACTGAAGCACAGAAATTAAAGACCGATGTACGTTGATAAACCACAGGACACATCAGTATCAGAATAAACGGGATATTTACCATGTTTCATTGTTTAGAGTTTCCGATATTTCGGCGCTCATCATTATCGGAAACTCAAAACAATGAAATATGGTAAATATCCCGTTTATTCTGATACTGATGTGAGTGACCATGACAGTTTAAATACCTACACAGGACACATGGTAACTTTAAACAGTAATCGTCAAAACCATATTTTTATTAAATTAAAACTCTCCAGTGAGCTCAGGCTACCCTAATCACCGCCGGGAAAACAACACGAGGTTATTATACCTTTTTTTATACCAATTAGTTGGCAGACAAGCACACGGCCCACCTGATGGGAAGCGGTTACCGTGGCCTATGGACGTATGCAACACCAGGGGTGTCACACTCGCGCTGTCGACCATGTGGTTTCTGTAGGGTGGAGGTATATCCCCAGTCGGACTGCTTAATTAGGCTAGAAATACCGTCGAGTCCTACCTCCTATGATACTACTCTGAATTAACAAGAACTAAGATCCTTTTTCAGTTTGATGATACTCGTTACAAACAAATCCAGATCGACCTTATGACACTCTGAATTAAATGATGTACGACCAGCTGTAATGAGATAGAAAATAGATCGAGAATGAATTTTGACCACATTTTTATTACGAAAATTGACTTTCAGAGTTTAAAACAGTTCGAACATGTCCTACTATACCTTTATTATACTCGCCGTAACGAAACCGCACTCCACATAACAGGCCTGCAGACATAATGAAAGCTCTGGCACATTATTTTCTATGCAATTATAACCTACTCGCGGGATGCCAAGATTTAACACTATAATACGTTTTAAATTAAAACATGGACTAAACGTGGTATAAATTAAGAATTTAGACGGGCGTTCTATATGAGTGGTTGCCACATTTGTTTATTTATTTTTTTATACCACTTAGGTGGCAGACAAGCGCACGGCCCACCTGATGGAAAGTGGTTACCGTGGCCTATGGACGTGTGTAACACCAGAGAAGCCACACTCGTGCTGCCGATCCTGTAAGCACAGAGTTTCTGTGCCGTCAGTGTAGAGGACAAAGCAGGACAAGCCTTTAGTCATCCCACTGACAGCACAAATTCTCCAGTGAGCTCTGGCTACCCTACTCACCGCTGGGAACACAACACAAAGTTATTATAACTGCGGTATTCTGTTTATTCTTATATTAGATGTTATAAGAAATTAGTTTTTACTTAAAAGCCTATTTACATCGATTTTGATTGTCGAAATTTGGTCCTCATCACGGAGAACAGAATATCTGTCGCATTGGTACAAACAGCGATCTAAAAGTATCGGTCCGTTCTTTCAAAGATCCGTTTGTTAGCTGAATCGATTATTGACACAATCAATTTGAGTCACTCCAACCCTAGACTACAACTGTCAAAGCGGGCCTTTTATTTTGTGATTACTATAGTTTCAGAATAAACGGGATATTTACCATGTTTCACTATTTTGAGCTTCCGATATTTCGGCGCTGTTTCAAGCACCATGATCACGGAGGAACTGGAGTAGTGGCGGTGAACTAAGAAAAAGTTTTTTCTTCTAGGAGTAATTATATCGATCTACCCTCTTTCGAGTTCTTTTACTACGCGTATCTGCACTACTATTGGTTTCACTCTCACTACAAACTCGAACCCGATCTCGATCACGTTCACGACATACGATGCTCACTGTATCCACTCGCGATTTTGTTTTAGCTTGTTCCCGGTTGTTTTTGCAAAGACGGACCACTGGATGCCAGACGTTCGGCAGTTGAAACCCATCCTCACGATTGAAATTTTTATACTTTTTTATTTCAATTGCTTCCCTAACCAGTCTTGGTATATAGTGGCGTTCTGTCGAAAGCATCTGAGGGTTATGTAGTTCGATCCAGTGGTTCGTACCGGACTCCAACCATGATAGTTTAAATACCTATATTACTATAGTTGTTACTGGACAGGCCATATCGGTCTACCCTCTTCCGCACTCGTTTATTACGTGCATCGCCCCTACCACACCTGTCTGCGTTTTCGCACTGTACTCAATCACATTCACGACACACAACACTCATTGGGTCGACTCGCTCAGGTTTTGAAAATTTGGTTTGCTCAGTTCTTGTAAACATACAGATCGCTGGATGCCACTTCAACTTAGGTGGCGGATAAGCACACGGCCCACCTGATAGATAGGAAAGTGTTTTTTTTATACCACTTAGTTGGCAGACAAGCACACGGCCCACCCGATGGAAAGTGGTTACCGTGGCCTATGGACGTTTGTTACACCAGAGGAATCACAGTCGCGCTGCCAACCCTGTAAGTACAGAGTTTCTATGCCGTCAGTAGAAGACAAAGCAGGACAAGCCTATAGTCTTCCACTGTGTAATAATTGAATAATATGTTGTTATTACAAAGTAAAAAAATATTGGTTCGCAAGCGTCAGATGTAATAATAAAAAAAATATGTGTCATATGACAATGAAAGAAAAGTAAGTGTGTAATCTCCTATTTAAAAGAAATAGAAATAAAATTGGTTTGTAAGTACATTACCATAAAAGTTCGGGCGCCTTGGAGATACACATGCCTAAGATAATCAGCGGATATTGGAAACTTTTAATCTTCCGGAGGTGAGCTAAATGAAACCAAACTGTGAGGTTTAAGGTTTTATTGTCCACTCCAGTGTGCATTCAGAAATAGATGTAAGGATACATTCCTAATGTATAACTAACCTTAAATTTAAAATTAGATTTTTATAAGCTATGTCAATATTATCCTACGTCAATATGATTCTATGTCACCAATGCACTTTTAGGTTATTTTGAAGTTTAGATTTAAAATATAATTAAAGTAAGCTCACGGCATCCCTCGGCGAGTATATGTAAACACAGCAGCGGGAAAGCTCGTAGCAGGCGAAGTTTTCAGTTTAAGCCCATGCGGTACATCCATGTTTGAGGTGAAAAGCCCAAACCCTCCATAAGGAAATGCAGTTGACCGAAGACAAAGAAACGCCGAAAAAGGTCCAAAGAAAAGAGAAAAGGCAAAGACAAAGGCGGTTCCAATTGGAAACCTGTAACAAAATTGCATGTCATTAGAACAAACTCCCATATGGGCACGAGGCCCTAATTTTTTATAGAGAATATTATTGCATTAAGAATATTTACATAATATACACGGAAGTTATCGAAATTAAAATTATATAAAAAAGAATATATATCTAGATAATCCTGCAGGTTCAGGCGTCAAAGAATTCCTAGCCATCGATGTCAACCGGGAAGGTGGCCAGAAGGCTGGCGGCATTGCCACTTTGAATGGCAATACCAATCCTTTGCACAAAGAAAAAACCAGCCCTCTGGTCACGGGTAGCGTCAATTAAACGTTTAGAAATGTCTCTAAACAAAAGACGGGGACTTGGACCCCATGATCCCAGCGTCTCGACCCCGAACGGCTCAAATATGTAATTACCACTTATATTATTATACTTGCGCCGTTTGAGGGTCTCTGCCGACGCAGCAGCAGCGGTCTTGTATTTATGTACCTACACCATGATCGTGTTAATTCCCGTAAACATTATTGTATAACATAAGAAATATGTACAAATGGCGGCCTCATAGTTATAATCGATCTCTTACAGACAACTTTACCAATAGAGAGTGCATTGAAACTCAAGAGATTTCTTCTTACTAAAGCACAAAAATTACAGACCGATGTACATTGATAAACCACAGGACACATCAGTATCAGAATAAACGGGATATTTACCATGTTTCATTGTTTAGAGTTGCCGATAATGATGAGCGCCGAAATATCGGAAACTCAAAACAATGAAATATGGTAAATATACCGTTTATTCTGATACTGATGTGAGTGACCATGATAGTTTAAATACCTACACAGGACACATGGTAACTTTAAACAGTAATCGTCAAAACCATATTTTTATTAAATTAAAACTCTCCAGTGAGCTCAGGCTACCCTACTCACCGCCGGGAAAACAACACGAGGTTATTATAGCTTTTTTTATACCAATTAGTTGGCAGACAAGCACACGGCCCACCTGATGGGAAGCGGTTACCGTGGCCTATGGACGTATGCAACACCAGGGGTGTCACACTCGCGCTGTCGACCATGTGGTTTCTGTAGGGTGGAGGTATATCCCCAGTCGGACTGCTTAATTACGATAGAAATACCGTCGAGTCCTACCTCCTATGATACTACTCTGAATTAACAAGAACTAAGATCCTTTTTCATTTTGATGATACTCGGTACAAACAAATCCAGATCGACCTTACGACACTCTGAATTAAATGATGTACGACCAGCTGTAATGAGACAGAAAATAGATCGAGAATGAATTTTGACCACATTTTTATTACGAAAATTGACTTTCAGAGTTTAAAACAGTTCGAACATGTCCTACTATACCTCTAATATATTCGCCGTAGCGAAACCGCACTCCACATAACAGGCCTGCAGACATAATGAAAGCTCTGGCACATTATTTTCTATGCAATTATAACCTACTCGCGGGATGCCAAGATTTAACACTATAATACGTTTTAAATTAAAACATGGACTTAACGTGGCATAAATTAAGAATTTAGACGGACGTTCTATATGAGTAGTTGCCACATTTGTTTATTTATTTTTGTATACCACTTAGGTGGCAGACAAGCGCACGGCTCACCTGATGGAAAGTGGTTACCGTGGCCTATGGACGTGTGTAACACCAGAGAAGCCACACTCGTGCTGCCGATCCTGTAAGCACAGAGTTTCTGTGCCGTCAGTGTAGAGGACAAAGCAGGACAAGCCTTTAGTCATCCCACTGACAGCACAAATTCTCCAGTGAGCTCTGGCTACCCTACTCACCGCTGGGAACACAACACAAAGTTATTATAACTGCGGTATTCTGTTTATTCTTATATTAGATGTTATAAGAAATTAGTTTTTATTTAAAAGCCTATTTACATTGATTTTGATTGTCGAAATTTGGTCCTCATCACGGAGAACAGAATATCTGTCGCATTGGTACAAACAGCAATCTAAAAGTGTCGATCTGTTCTTTCAAAGATCCGTTTGTAAGCTGAATCGATTATTGACACAATCAATTTGAGTCACTCCAACCCTAGACTACAACTGTCAAAGCGGGCCTTTTATTTTGTGATTACTATAGTTGTTACTGGACAGGCCATATCGGTCTACCCTCTTCCGCACTCGTTTATTACGTGCATCGCCCCTACCACACCTGTCCGCGTATTCACACTGTACTCAATCATATTCACGACACACAACACTCATTGAGTCGACTCGCTCAGGTTTTGAAAATTTGGTTTGCTCAGTTCTTATAAACATACAGATCGCTGGATGCCACTACAACTTAGGTGGTGGATAAGCACACGGCCCACCTGATAGATAGGAAAGTGTTTTTTTTTTTATACCACTTAGTTGGCGGACAAGCACACGGCCCACCCGATGGAAAGTGGTTACCGTGGCCTATGGACGTTTGTTACACCAGAAGAATCACAGTCGCGCTGCCAACCCTGTAAGTACAGAGTTTCTGTGCCGTCTGTAGAAAACAAAGCAAGACAAGCCTTATAGTCTTCCACTGACAGCACAAATTCTACAGTGAGCTCTGGCTACCCTACTCACCGCTGGGAACACAGCACGAAGTTATTATAGCCGTGGTATTCTGTAGGGCGGAGGTACTTCCCCAGTCGGACTGCTCAATTGGGCGGAAATACCGCCGTGTCCTACCTCCTAGGTTGGTTACCGTGGACTATGGGCGTGTGCAACATCAGGGGAGTCACGCTTGCACCCTGTAAGAACAGAGAGTATACTTTTTGTACTGTCAGTGCAAAACACAAATGAGATTAGTCTTTCCACTGACAGCACAAAACTCTTCTCTATAGCTTGTAAAGTAGAAATGGTAGATCGTTATATGTCAATGAACTGAACTATTGTCCGCGTACAATCACGTCTAGACTAGCCACTCTTTTGCACCATTTTGGACGCGAGATAACGCCGTCCCATGACATTGCACGTGGCACCGAACTCAGGACATTTGGGAATATAGTTTCTTGCTAAACGTACGTGCTATGCATTAAATTTTGGTTATAAGTAATAGTAGCGGAACAACCGCGGTAGCCTAGTGGTATGGGTAATGAACTGCTGAGCCGAGGTTTGATCCCAGGTTTTGCCATGGCACACACCGATGACTTTTCGATGCTTTTCGAAGTTATGTCTGTATTTATCGCAGGTTTATAAATGCCTGGTTAATTAATAGGAAAGTCAATATCAATAATCGGTAGCGCACGTGTATCGTCCTCATTGAGCAGTCCGACTGGGGAAGCACTGGAAGTAATTACAGAATACCACCTGTTGTGTTCCCAGCGGTGAGTAGGGTAGCCAGAGCTCACTGGAGAGTTTTTGTACTATCAGTGGGAAGACCAAAGGTTTGTCCTGATAGTGTCTTGTGCACTAACGGCACAGAAGCTCTCTGTTCTTACAGGTTCAGCCGAATAGGTGGGCCGTGTGCTTGTCTACCACCTATGTATTTTTTATACAAATAAAGTGGCAGACAAGCACACCTGATGGAAAGTGGTTACCGTGACCTATGAACTTGTGCAACACCAGGGGAGTCACACTTGCGCTGCCGACCCTGTAAGCATAGAGAGTTTTTGTTGCATCAGTGCAGAAGAAGTAGAATTAGTAGTAAACACATTTTAAATAGGTAATAATATCAAACAATATCAAAATCTTCTACCAGTTAACGAAGCGAACCAAAAATAAAATTAAATATTACACTTACTTAGTAAAGTATCATTCACGCAGGCGGCATTTTGTTAGATGCCCTAGGTTCATCCCCACAATTAGGTCCCGGAGAAGCATCTCGGCAAGCTTGTTCTTTCATCGACTGTTTAATTACTTACCAACAGGTGACATAGTGGTCAAACGTGAACACATAATTAACAAAAAATCTTAAAAAAATAATAAAGTCGAATCATTTATGTTCTTACAATAAGTCAATCACCTCTTATTCGCAAACTACATTATATTTATCGCTTCGTTTCGGTTGTAAATAGCAGTTTGTACACCGTAACGGCGTCTGCGCATCTGTCTCCAATATGGCGGATCGCGAGTGTAATGACAGGTAAGTAACGTCTTTAACATAAAAAGCATGTATTACAAGCTTGCTACTAAAAAATAAACTTGCACTGCAAGTTATTTAAACTGACTACAGTATGGTGGAAGCTTACAATTTGATTTTTATGTATGTACTAGCCCGAAAACCCGTCTACCCCTTTGTGCCCTTAATTTTGCAGTCTTCAAAACAAATATTTTTTGGGAATTTGCCGGATTTGTTGACATTTGTGATCGCTGCTCCACTCGCTTAAGTGGTAGCTTGATGATTTAGAGCCTAAAACCTCCGTCGATAAATGGACTCTTCAACACAAAATTATTTCTTCAATCCGAACAAGTAGTTCCTGAGATTATCGCGTTCAAACAAAGAAAAGAAGCAATTAGTATAGATTACTGTAATATAATATAATTTAATTTATATGATTAATTTGAGATTTATGATCTTATTTACGTGATTCATTTTTAGTTTGATTAATTATATTATTTACTGTTAGGTCCTATAAAATTTTGTGGTCCCCGGTAGAGTAGAATTTGGACAAGTCGTACAAGGCGACTAAGGGATCGGGCTGTTTAACATCAGATAGATATATACAGCTTAGGCTCAGACTCAGATGCACGGCTTGATTTAACAATAGTGCCCGGGAGACGGCAATAGGTTCATCACCTATTACGTAGTAATAAATTTAATGATTAGTGAAATGTGGATGTTAATTTATCTCTGCCTAACTCTCCAGGGATGAAGGCGCGATTATAGGTAGGTATACAAAAAAAATAATTAGTCTGGCACAGTAGTTTTCATGTTATGAATAATTTTATTTTTTGTTTTTAATTCTTTGCTGTCTGTATGCTCAAACTTTAAGCTCGAAATGGACACCAGACTTCAATAACTTTAATTAATAAAAAAATAATATTAAACGTTAATAATAATATTATTTGATTTTGTTAAACTTAATTCAATAACTTTCAATAAATTGCGCTAGTGAAATATCATAAATTTTAATTTAACAAATTCAGACAGTATATTAGTGTTTTAATGAGTTATAAAAAAGTAAAGATTCATTAAGCAGTACTAAATTAGACAGTGTTTATGGAATTCATTGAAAAATTGACTGTAATGAATATTATGAAACAGATGTATTAATGAAGGAGAAAATGAACATAATATATCTCAAACATGCCAACCAAATTCTTTAAAATCCATAAGTTGTAAGATTGCCTTTCAAAAATAGGTAGATAGATAGATAGATAATTCTTTATTGTACACCAACAGGTAAGACATTAAAATATAACAAACAATAAAATAATAACGAATTTACTACGGTATACGTACGAAAAATCGTATTTAAATCGACCCGGGCATCAAACATGCCATCTCGAACAAAAGTCTCAATCGGTATTGAGACAAGACTGTACAATTAAAAGCCTATCATTACAAACCTGTACACTTGTTCACGCTCAATACCCATAGCTGATGAGACTTCCTTCAAAACCATAATAACTAAATATTAAATACTGGAATCTCCTGCAATTGTCGTCACACATAAGTATTGTAAAGGTACTGAAAGACTTGAACATGCACTTGTAACAGAACATCGAGCATTCGCCGTCTTTTGTCGAACTATTTTTCTATACCACTTAGGTGGCAGACAAGCACACGGCCCACCTGATGGAAAGTGGTTACCGTGGCCTATGGACGTTTGTAACACCATAGGAGTCACAGTCGCGCTGCCAACCCTGTAAGCACAGAGTTTCTGTGCTGTCAGTGTAGAGGACAAAGCAGGACAAGCCTTCAGTCATCCCACTGACAGCACAAATTCTCCTGTGAGCTCTGGCCACCCTACTCACCGCTGGGAACACAACACAAAGTTATTATAGCCGCGGTATTATGTAGGGCGGAGGTACTTCCCCAGTCGGACTGCTCAATTGGGCGGAAATACCACCGTGTCCTACCTCCGATCCATACAACCATGGCTTCCATGATCTAGTGAAGCTTCAGTCTATAAAAGTTTACTATCCTTTTTTTGTTTATTTAAACTTTTTGCTCAAATACACAAAGATCGTAAAAAGGCGGACTTAATGCCACAGGCATTTTTTACCAGTCAACTTTAGGATGATGTATAGATATTTATATCAAAGACGGGTGAAAGGCAGATCCTTTCGCAAGAATGCTCGCAAAAACGCTCACCAGAACACTTGATAGAATGATCGATATAACCCTCTCGTTTATTTTTCTGTAATGTATCTAATTACAAATGAATGTCTATCAGCACCTTAAGTCAATTATGCGGTGTCCATCTCGTGTCTAAATTACCAAGCAAGACACATGTAAGATGTACAAGATATAATCTTACCGCAGTGTGCCGTTTGGACAAATTACACAGGCTTATTACAAATTCGCAAGTGGAACTCTTGATTCAGCTCAGGTATGTTTAATATTTTATTAATATAACTGTTTGAGAAGTAATCATTAGCTTCTTATTGCCAGTATGTACAGTAGTAACCACAATTTTTGACCACATTTATATATTTAAAAATAGAATGTCAAAAATTTTATATGAGCCTCTTCAACCGAGTGGCATTTTGATGTATCCATTGCTTGATCTTTGAAGTGCAGAGTCCCCACTCCTACGAGAAGTTGGAAAGGGGGCCCTGGGCTCTCTAGGACTATTTAATTATGTGGTTTATTTAAACGGGTGAATGTCGTTTGACCATTTAAACTCAAAGAGAAGCCTTATCTGTCAATATAGTTGAAATGGCTTGCAGGTGATGTTGAATCCAGGGCCTTGCACCCAGAAAAAGTGTGTCAAGAAATCATTGAAACCTACTGCATAGAATAAAAATGAAAGAAAAAATCAAGTCTAAAGAAGATTGTAACAGTTAGAATTCATTACTGAGCAGAATTGAGCTGGTCTAGATTTTTAATGAGTTCTGACTGTTATGAACAGAATTTCTTCCTTCGAGATTTTTTTTCTTAATTGGGTCAGCTTTGTTTTCCTGTAACTTGTCTCTAAAACTATACATTCATTTATACATAACATAATAATATTTAATCCTGTAGGCAGAAGTGTAAAATTACCCACATTTCGCTAATAAAGACTTTCGGTCTCACATAACAGGGGGTGAGTACGCACAACAGCCCAAAAAAGGAGGCTAAGTGCAGACAAAAGAGTCCAATAGAGGGTGAGCCTATTGCCGTCACGATGGCACTTTTTCATCAGTTTCATTGGATGAATGTTTACTTTCGAATGAAGAACACCCCTATCCCTAAGCCGCATTCTACGACTCCCACGGGAAGGACTGCCTACTCTAATTTATTCAACCGAAAATTTTATATTAATTGTAAAAGGTTCTGAAAAATTACAAATTATCTATATGATAATTCATAATTTATTTCAATATTAAGATTGAATGTTTTGCTAGTGATCAGAAACTTCTGAAGGTGACTGTACTTGGACGGACAGGGCCTTTATGAGACACATTCGTATTAACCAACACATTTAAGTTGATTTACTTTTACGCCAATATTATCTTTTATGCTAACCTATTGAAATTTATCGTCTACTCACGTTACGACAACGTTTGAAACTCATTGTCAAGTAGAATGATGCGACAGATTTGGTTTGTCAACATGAGTTTGACAAATATACGAGAAACCAGAGTAAGTCAGTTCATGTTTCATCATAGAAAACTTTTTGCAGTTTTGCAACAAGTAATGAATCACAAAACTAAAAGTAAGTTAGCTTTAAAAGTGACGTCAGTTTTATGAATAAGTTTTAATTATTTATCAGACATAGTTTTATTGAGTCAGTTGTCTGTCAGTCTGTCATGATGATAGATTGTTACATATTGCGGTTTACTTGTAAGCCCGTCAGATTTATAACATGTTAATCAGATTATTTTTGCGAATATCATCATTAATTTTTATTAAAAATGAAATATTGAAGCTAAATTCTTTGTTAATAAATTCATGGTTGACGTAAGATAGATTGTACAGTCAGCAAAGTAAATTGTTTTTTTAATGAACCTACAAAAAGGATACTAAATTCGGTTTTTAATTTCTTAGTATTGTTACTTTGGGATTTCGTTATCTAAGAAATCGATATGCCAAATTAGAACAGTAAATATAAAAAATGGCATGACTTAACAAAAGAAAATGAATAGAAATGTAGTGGTATGAATTAAGAATAAAAATAAATAAAAATCAGTATCAGTTAATTCATTTTTCAAATGGTATGAAGTATGAATAACCCTATTTCTCTGGTATTTAAATTTTATGCTGGTTTATTATGGATTAATGAAAAAAGTACTATTTAAAAGATAGTTCGGTTCCCACCAATCCCATCTTATAATCAAAAAGTTCTTGTGAATGAAGTGGATGCATATTAGTAGTGTAAAATTACTGGGAATCAAATTTGCGACCTCACAATCGCAGGCTAATACCGCTTAAAAATATTAAAGCAAAATGATATCTGACATATTTAATTATTTTATATTTACGCGCTCTTTATTCCAGCCTCGCCTTTTGATAATACTTTCTGCACATAATGTTTTACGACATATTAAAACTTTTCATTTGTATTAATTACAAAACTTGACGAAACCTGTAAATACCGCGCTAATGAAAACAATAATAAATTGTACCCGGAGTGATCAAACAAAATCTATTACTGCGCGTTATTATAAATATTTTATAACAAATAATTATGATTGATTCATTCCCGAGAACTCGACATAAGCAACTCGGGATATTAATTAAGAAACTAATGGTTACAAAAGAAAAAGTATGACTGCACGGACAATCGATGACCTCACAGGTACGGTCGGCAGCGTAAGTTTTGGTCAAATAAAATATAACAATAAAATTCTGCTATTAATATTATTTTATTTTATACATACATACAATCACGCCTTTATCCCTGGAGGGTTAGAAATAGGTAAACTAACACCCATATTTCACCAATAGTTGTATTCGGTCCCACGTAATATGGGGTGAGCCTATTGACGTATTCTTTCTTATATTTTTATTTTATTTATGTATCGATTTTATTTTATAATATTATACATGTGAAAGTTGGCGAAGATGATTGTGTATTTGTTATTCAATTTCAGCTGTAACGTCCGAACGGGTCTGACTAAAATTATGTGCAGAAATAGATTCTTTAGGGTACAGTACGAGGTCAAAATTAAGGTACTTGCCCAGTTGGACTGCTCAATTGGACGGAAATACCGTCCTGTCCTACCTCCTCTTGAGGTGTTATACGAATTACGTATAGAGTTTATTAAGTTATATCGCTTAAGGTGCAATTATTTTAATATTAAACAATATTCAAGCTTGCACGTTCAACATCGTGAGCAGTTTATAATAGACGTGTAAACATTTACTCTTTCAAACTCTAGACTACTTACATCCTTTTTGAATAAAGTGTTAAAAAAGAGTAAAAATATTTAATGTGTGTACATTGTGTGTCATTTATATAATGTATTAAGTGCCTTTAGCGCATAAATCAACATTTTGTTTGCGGAATTCGGTTTTTAGGTGTTAATTTTTTAGCTTAGCGACTTAATCTAAAACATTTGTTTTTTCCCATAAATTATTGCACTATAGTAATAATAAATAGAATTGATTCCAATTGCAAGTTGTATGTCCTTGTGTACCTATTAATAATAGGTTGATCCGAGACTAAATTAGGAGCATGAAAAGGGTCAAAAAGTTTATACTCTGCATCGTTAGGACTTTTGGGATTTAAGTTGGCCTGGTATTTATTACCAGCTTACGTGTTTCCTTCTTCCTATAGTCCCGGGTCCTTTAAGCGGGGCGTGAAAAAGCATATGGTTAGGCCGTCAAGCTGATCACTATTGTCTCATAGTATATGTAAGTAATGGTGACCCTCTTTATTGAGACTTTGCCTTTAGCTTACCATCAGGCATGGTGAAGTTTACCTGACGTGTCATTTATATAGACAATAAAATCAAAATATCTTTTTTTATACCACTTATGTGGTAGACATGCACATAACCAACATGATGGAAAGTAGTTGATTGTGTTGATCATGAGACGTTGTTACTAAGATTAGAATATTATGGTGTTTCAAGCGGCTCACTTAGATTACTTACGTCTTACCTCACGGACAGAATTCAAAAAGTTAACGTTAATGGCACTGACTCTTCTGGTGCCCCATTAGTTATGGGAGTACCCCAGGGCTCGATATTAGGACCCCTTCTATTCCTAATATATGTTAATGATCTTCCTTACTTCGCGACAAATCTTTGTGAAATTGTATTATTTGCTGATGACACATCATTAATTTTTAAGACAGATAGACATGAAGTAGTACTTGACGAAGTGAATAATACCCTTTCTGATATATTACATTGGTTTACAAGTAACAACTTGCTGCTCAATGCGAAGAAAACTAAATGTGTAAAGTTTACTATGCCAAATGTAAGACAGGCAGATATTAATATTAAAATGAATAACGAATCTGTCCAAATAGTCAATACCGCAGTTTTTCTTGGAATAACTCTAGATAGTAAACTGCAATGGGGTTCTCATATCTCAGCCTTGGCAGGAAGACTTAGCTCAGCTACCTATGCGGTTAGAAAGATAAGGTCACTGACTGATGAGGAAACTGCACGACTGGTTTATTTTAGCTACTTTCATAGCGTTATGTCATACGGTCTGCTGCTGTGGGGCTCAGCTGCCGATATTGAAACTATATTTGTACTACATAAACGAGCTATACGAGCGATCTATAGCCTCAGACCCCGTGACTCGCTGAAAGAACTTTTCAAAGAAATTAATATTTTAACAGTTGCTTCTCAATACATTTATGAAAATATCTTATATGTACGAAAAAACCTAAATATTTTCGAAAAACTATCTGATGTACACAATTTGATACGAAAACTTAGGCTTCACAAGGTTGGTGATGCATTTGTCGGCAGCTGCATAAAAATATTTAATAAAATTCCTCAGGACTTGATTAATATGCCAATAAATAAATTTAAAATAGAAGTGAAAAAGACTTTAATGAGTAAAGGTTACTATAAAATGGATGAGTACCTTAATGATGTTAATGCGTGGTCAACATAAGTATCTTGCATGCTCGCACTAAATAAATTGTAAACCAAAACAAATTTAAAAAAGAAAAATAATCTAGTTCTAATGTAGTTCGCTGAGTTTCTTGCTGGTATCTTCTCAGTAGAACTAATCTACCGAACCAGCGAAAGAATCATTTTCCAATGGTTTATTTTTACATTATTTAATATTTTTATATTATTTCTTGACATACATAACTGTAAAATTTTGACGTTCATATGTGCTCTTTATGTGCCTAGACTGAATAAATGAAATTGATTCTTTGATTCTTTGAGTTACTGTGATTTAAAAAATGCATATTTTTTTCTGAGTATAAAGAAAAAATAAATGCTAAATATAGATGTTGTTTTGCTATCGCTACCCTCATCTGTAAGGCATGGTGCACATCAGTTCGTTATGACTTGGGCGTTATCTTATAAAAGATCGGATCATTTAAAATAATATACCACCATTGTGAGCTGAGAGTATTTATGGTGATTTTAATGCGTTATTATTGTTTATGGTGCCTAGTGTTGTATGCGGTGTATGGAACACCATCAATATGTTCAGGGTCAAAGAAATCTTACCCTCAAGGTGGTACACTTGTTGATTGTCGGGGCTGTGTTTCTTTTAGGGGTTCCCGACCCTGACCCTCAAATATACTAAAGCAAAATCTTTGTCATTTTCACGGATACTGTTTAAAAAGTCATTTAATTTTAGATTTTATGGCAATGTGACTAAAGTCCAAAATAGAAATTATTGTAACGTGTATTTAAATTTCATTTTATTATAGACTTTAATTGTATGGAAATAAAGTCTATAATTGTACGTGGTATGACAGTGGTTTTGCTTTAGTAGAATCAAGGGCCTAGTCAGACGGCAGTCGTAGCCAAAAAGTCGTAATAGCTCAATTAAAACGAGGGGAAGCAGTAAGCTGATCTTTGGCTCCCATGTATGAAAAAAGAAACATTCTGGAATAATATTTACCTATTGCAGAGATCTGAATCTTGTGTATGGTGGTGGACCCACTATGGTCTAAGAGGCCCAAAGCCGACCTCACCTAGTTAGTTGGTGCACCTGCTAAAACGGATGAAGAATCTAGCTACTTTCTCAGGGTTTGGAGGTCAGACGGCAATCACACGCGGAAAAGTTGACATACCTAACAAACATAATAAGCGGACCAAACGCTACTAAGTGTAAACTTTGAAAATAACTAAGAAATTGCACAAACAATGATGATCTGAATTTAAACTGATCATATTTTCGCTGAGGGCTGTTCAACATCAGACAGATATATACAGCCCAGACTCAGCCTCAGATGCATGGCTTGAGTCAACAATAGTGCCCGGAAGACGGCAATAGGCTCATCCCCTATTACGTGGGACCGAATTCAATAATTGGTGAAATATGGGTGGTTAATTCACCTCTGAAGTGAGAGTAATATGTCAGGATCGTAGCAAATGGAGATCCGTGATCTCTGCCTACCCCTATGGGAGACAGGCGTGATTTTATGTATGTATGTATGTAATTCATCTCTGCCTAACCGCGGCGTGATTATATATATGTATGTATATTATTCAGAAACATCATCATTCTCTGAGCCTTTTCCCAACTCAGGGTCGGCTATTTCCTGTGAAGCGACTGCTACCTGACCTCCACAATCAACTGGTGATATTGACTACTATTTTTGCCGACGTTTCAGATGCGTTTTAGCACCCGTGGTGCAACTCACGACGACGAGAGATTTAATCGGGAATAATCCCAAACTGTTATATAATAACATACATACATACATATAATCACGCCTTTACCCCGGAAGGTTAGACAGAGGTGAATTAACATCCACATTTCACCAATAATTTTATTCGGTCCCACGTAATACGGGGTGAGCCTATTACTGTATTTCGGGCACTATTGTTGACGCGCGCCATAAATCTGAAGCTGAATCATGGGTGTAGGTATATATTTGTCTGATGTTAACAGCCCTATCCCTTAGTCGCATTGTACGACACCACATGGGAAGAGATGAGGTGATCCAAATTCTACTCTGCTGGGAACCACGCGGCTTTTGGAGTTGGTAGTATGACATTAGTTCAGTTATTGGCCTGTTTTAAGCGTTCATGGTACGGGCCCAGGTCGTTCTAACATCTTTTTCAACTGTCTCACTTACTCCTAACCTTTGACCACCTTGTAAATCAAAGGTCATGTACTCAATCACTAGTACCATAACTTGACAGCAATTCATGGTAGTTTACCGCCATTATCGGCAACAAAGAACCCGTGTAGATCGCTTTATCGGCTTATAAGCTGTACGATGGGACTGCAATTGTCCTTTAAGTGACTGTAGTGATGCATTCCGATAGGTCCTCATATTTTATGCCTGACTTCTGACAGTTATATATCTTACATGGTACGTATTTGAATACCTATAATTATAATACCTAAAGTTAAATAACCTAAGTTCAAAATACCTAAAATCTAAATACCTAATGGTGGGTTGACCTAAATTTAAAATACCGAAAGTTTATAATGGCTAAGTATTTGAATACCTAAAATTATAATACCGACACAAATAGCAAACGTACAATACAAAATATTTTTACTGATCTACCCACATATTGTTGTGTGTGGTGTGTGGTGCATTATTTTTAGGTATTTTGACCATTTGGTATATTAAATTTTGGTATATCAACCTTTGTTGTTTTAACTTTAGGCATTTTAAACATTAGGTAATTAGTCCAATAGGTATTTCAAATTTAGGTATTAAGTACTTAGGTATTAGTGGCTTAGGTATTTTAAACAACACTACTTTACTTAATTACTATTTTAAACAACCATTCATAATAAGTGTAATGGTGGGTAGGCGCTCAAAAAATGTTCCCCGCATACATCTCGACGCTCGAAGACTAGTCAAGTCGTGACCACGGGTGCTGCAACGCATCCGAAACGTCATCAGAAATAGTAAGTTCCAAAATATAATTCGCGGGAAGTCTCGATATGTATGATTATTAAACACACAATTTTATTTTAATACGAGAAATAAAAATAAACTATTTGTACCAAAACTTAGGCTTCACAAGGTTGGTGATTCATTTGTAGGCAGCTGCATAAAAATATTTAATAAAATTCCTCAGGACTTGATTAATATACCAATAAATAAATTTAAAATAGAAGTGAAAAAAACTTCAATGAGTAAAGGTTACTATAAAGTGGATGAGTACCTTAATGATGTGAATGCGTGGTCAACAAAGTCTCTTGCTTGCTCGCACAAAATAAATTGTAAACCAAAACAAATTTAAAAAAGAAAAATAATCTAGTTCTAATGTAGTTCGCTGAGTTTCTTGCTGGTATCTTCTCAGTAGAACTAATCTACCGAACCAGCGAAAGAATCATTTTCCAATGGTTTATTTTTACATTATTTAATATTTTTATATTATTGCTTGACATACATAATTGTAAAATTTTGACGTTCATATGTGCTCTTTATGTGCCTAAACTGAATAAATGAAATTGATTCTTTGATTGATTCTTTGATTCTTTGAAACCATTAGGTATTTAGATTTTAGGTATTCTGAACTTAAGGTTATTTAACTTTAGGTATTATAATTTTAGGTATTCAAATACGTACCTATTGCGGAGGTGAGTAAAAGATGGTTTACCAGTTGGAACAAGATTAATTTATTTACTATTTACACACTCTTATATACTAATTATTCTACATGATTTTACTGAGATTAAGAGTGGGGTTTTACTCATATGAGTTTAGTGCTGACATTATTGTTTATTGATACGTGCTGTTTATATAATATTATTTCCTAGTTATAGTGTACTTTGCCTATGACGCATAGCACGTCATAGTACTCCCCCCTTTATAAAAATTCTAGTTATTATTTGCTGTGGTGCGTCGACCTTGTCCGTGCACGCTGTTTGCTGAGTTGTACTTTTTTTGCAGTTGTTTACACTTGTTGCATTTCCTTGATTATTTTGTTTATCTTTTTGTCCATGACTTTGTTAGTTTTCCGTACGAGTCTGGTGATTGTTATTATTATTGCTGCTAGTATAATTATAGCGATGAGTACTCCGATCCAGATTTTTATTTTTTCAATTTCTGCTGCCATGTGTGTGTTCTTTTCTGCCTTTTCTGCCAGGTTATTGTTCTGCACCATGTTTATTTGCTCCTTTTCGTGGGTTTGACTGCTTCCCATCTTGTGTGTTGTTTCTTGTGGCTTGCTGTGGAGTGACTTTTATTTTCATTTTGCCCTTTTTATATCATTGTTTGAAACGGACCGTGGGTCGTGATATTCTTCCCGAACGTGTTCTTTTTATGTTTTGAATTGGCTCTGCCTTATCTTGCTCTTGATTTTGAGCTTCTATCTTGTCGTCGCTCGTCGTGAATGCTGGCTTTAGCCTGTCAATCGACACGTTCACTTCCCTGCCGTTTCGCTTGATCGTGAATATTTTGTTGTCACGTTTGACTACGAGAAACGGTCCGTCGTAAGGTGTTGTGAGCGTAGGACGTAGCTTATCGCATCGTAGAAACACGTGTGTACAGTCGGCTAAGCGTGGGTGTACGAATATGTTTTTGTTTGAGCTTTGTCGTTGTGGAATTGACGTCATGTGCGTTATGTTATCTTTAATTTTCTCCACAAACTCTGCATACGTTGTGTTTTTAGAACAGTCGCCAAAATATGCTGCTGGTAATTTTATTGTTGTTCCGTAGACCAATTCGGCTGCTGAGTATCCAGTGTCTTGTCGAATGCTGGTACGTATCCCGAATAATACCGATGGTAATTCTTTCGTCCAATTTTCGGTATTTCCTCTTGCCATCAAAGCTGCTTTCATGGTTCTGTGCAGTCTTTCTACTTTGGAGTTTGATTGAGGGTGATATGGTGTAGTACGGATTTTTTGTATACCCAGGAATTTGGTTAGGCTTCTGAATAGCTCAGACTCGAATTGTCGTCCTTGATCCGTTGTTATATAATTGGGGCATCCAAAACGTGTGATCCAGCCATCGTATAGGGTTTTGGCTACAGTTTCTGCTGTGATGTCCGAAATAGGATATGCTTCTGGCCATGACGTACAACGATCGATCATAGTGACGATGTATCTTTTGTTTTGTGATGTCGGTAGGGGGCCCACAATGTCTATGTGTATGTGGCTAAATCGTTCTGCTGGCATAAATTTGCCCAGGGGTGATACTGTGTGCCGCTGAACTTTTGATTGCTGGCATTGTAAACATGTTTTGCACATTTCATAAATGTCTTTGTGCATGCTAGTCCAGATGTATTTTGCGGTTATCAACTTTTTTGTTGTGTTTTTCCCTGGGTGGCTCATGTTGTGAAAACTATCAAAAATTGTTTTTCTGAACTTTTGTGGTAGGTATGACCTTGTTGTACCGGTGGATATATCACAATAAATTTTGGTATTATTGTTTTGTACTGGTACCTGTGTTATTTTTAGTGACTTATTTTGTTTTAGTTTTGTTAACTCCGGGTCACAGTCTTGGTATTTTTTTACCTCTTGCCAGTTGAGAATTTGGGGTAGTTCTATTGTTTCTATTACCCGTGATAGTGCGTCGGCTACCACGTTTTCGCTGCCCGTGACGTGCCTTATGTCTGTGCTGAATTGTGCAATATATTCTAGGTACCTTATTCTTCTAGGGGATTCATCCACTGATTGCTTCTTGTCGAATGCATGAATCAGTGGCTTATGATCAGTGTATATTGTAAATGTGCGACCTTCTATTAGTCGTCTAAAGTTTTTTATTGCCATGTAAATACCGAGTAGTTCTCGATCGTATGTGGAATATTTTGTTTGTGTCTCGCTTAACCCTTTTGAAAAAAATGATATGGGTTTCCATTTTCCTTGAACTTTTTGTTGAAGTACGGCGCCTACACATTTTAAACTAGCATCTGTCATAATGGCTAGTGGTGTGTCTGTTTCCGGAAATGCGAGTGTTGTGACATCTCTTATGTCCTGTTTGCAGTGTTCGAATGCTTGGTTAGCTTCCGTATTCCACTCGATTGGCGTATTGTCATTCTTTTTGCAGTTTATTAAGTATTTGTTGAGCGGAGCTTGGTGTCCGGCGGCGTGTGGGATGCTACTTCTGTAGAAATTCATCATTCCCAAAAATCGACGTAGCTCCTTTACCACCTTTGGCTTTGGGTATTCGTTTATTACTCGTACTTTCTCAGACGTGGGGGTGATTCCTTGGCTCGTTATATGATAACCTAAGAAATCTATCTCTGTCTTTTCGAATTCGCATTTGCTCGTATTGATTGAGATGCCGTTTTTACTTAGGCGAGTGAATACTTCCTCTAGTTGAACGTAATGTTGTTCGGTATTTTGACTTGCTATGAGTATGTCGTCCACGAAAACATATATATAGTCCAGGTCTCTAAACAGGGAGTCCATAAACCTCTGGAACGTTTGGGCTGAATTCCTGAGGCCAAATGGCATGTAATTCCAGTGAAATAAACCCATTTGCGTGATTATTGCGGTCTTTTCTGGTTCCGCAACAGGGATTTGGTGGAACGCCTTCTTTATATCAATTTTGCTGAATATTGTTTTTCCACTTGCGATGTATGTAAAGTCTAACAGTCTTGGCAAGGGATATCTGTCGGGAACTGTTATTTTATTTAACGCGCGGTAGTCTCCGCATGGCCTCCATTCCCCATTCTTTTTCTTTACCATGTGGAGAGGCGATGCCCAAGGACTACTGGAAGGTTCTAATATTCCTAAGTTTATTAGCTCTTGGAATTCCTTTTTTGCTGCCTTATATTTGTCGGGTGGTAGTGGGCGCGCGCGGGCATAAACTGGAGGACCTTTTGTTATGATGTGATGCTGTATTCCATGTTCTGTGGGTTTTTTAAGTGGTGTTGGTCTAGTGACGTTTACGTATTTCTCTAGCAGGTGCTTTATATGTTCGGGTAATTTCGCGTCGATGGATCTAATTGAAGGCATGTGTGTTGCTCTTGCAATTTTCGCATGCGTCGTTAATTTTGTTTCTTGGTCGACCAGCCTTTTGCCGTATAGATCCACTAATAATCTGTGGTGCTCTAGGAAATCAGCTCCTAAGATAGGCATTTTTACATCGGCGATTACAAACGTCCAAGTAAAAGGTCTGCGTAACCCCAGATTTAGCGTTAATGTGCTTTCGCCATAAGTTTCAATAGTTGACCCGTTTGCGGCATACAGTTTGTAGTTGCTTGGGTTTTTCTTACCCTGTGCGTTTTGTAATACAGAAATATTTGCTCCCGTGTCTATTAAAAACCTATAACCACTGTTTGAGTCGGTTATAGTTAGACGGTTGGCGGGGTGTATGGCACAGAGTCCCGTCTTATTCTGCGCTAGTTCTCGTTTCCCGAATTTTTATCGGTTTTATTTATCCATGAGCACGGCTGATCGCATTTATATGCTTTTGTTTTGAATCGTCTGTGATAATAACATAGCCGTGTACGTGACCGTGAGCGTGATTGCGACCTTGCTCGGAATTTGCTGCGTTGCATCGGTCGGCGATTACTCATACCGCGGAGCTCGTTTATTTCAACTCGCATAGCTGCAATTTGTGACGTCAGCATTGTTATTAAGTTAACGTCGGCGGATTCCTGTGACGAGCTGTTTGTTTTGGTTTTATAGCGCATATTTTCATAAATTCGGTCCGCCATTTCGCATAATTTTGTGAGGTCGAGGTCTTCGGAGACTGCCAATATGGAGGTGATTGATACCGGAAGCTGTCTGAACCATAATAATCTGATGGTATCTTCGGTCATTTTGTCGCAGCTGGCTTCTTTCATTTTTCTCAACAGCTGTGATGGTGTTGAGTCACCTAGGTCCATCTCCGAAAGCAATTTGTGGAAGCGTCGTTGCTCGCTTTCCTCATAGCACGCAATTAATCTTTCCTTGATTTTAAGGTACTTGTCTGCGTTTGGCGGTGACGTCAGGATGTCGCTGACTTGATGTATGACCTCTTTTGGTAATTTTGCGATGACGCTGTTATATTTATATTCGTCACCTTGTTTTTGGGAGGCTACGATGGCCTCGAATTGCGCGAACCATAAGCGCGGTGAATCTGTCCAAAACGCTGGTATTTTCTCCGTAATGCTAATTGCAGCCACCACCTGGCTGTCGCTGATTGATTCAGCCGATGTACCGGGGTTTTTTTGAGGTGTCCCTGGAATTATCGGTGCCATTTTTCTAGCCTCTTGATATTTCAGCTGGTTTGGACCCGCTTGTGGGAAGTCAACTGAAATGTGCTATTTCGCTATTTCGCTGATGGTGGTGGTCAGTAAGCTGGTGGGCTGTTGGGTAAATTTTTCCTTATATGGCTCCACCGTTTCTGTGATAGTTCCTAGGTTTGCTGCTGAAAACCTTTTCAGGGCTGCAGTTGGCCTGCAATTATATCAGCACTAGGAAATCACGTCGGGGTCACCAATATTGCGGAGGTGAGTAAAAGATGGTTTACCAGTTGGAACAAGATTAATTTATTTACTATTTACACACTCTTATATACTAATTATTCTACATGATTTTACTGAGATTAAGAGTGGGGTTTTACTCATATGAGTTTAGTGCTGACATTATTGTTTATTGATACGTGCTGTTTATATAATATTATTTCCTAGTTATAGTGTACTTTGCCTATGACGCATAGCACGTCATATACCCATCTTACATACATACTTATAATCACGCCTTTATTCTTGGAGGGTTAGGCAGAGGTGAATTGACACCCATATTTCACCAATAATTGTATTCAGTCCCACGAAATAGGGGGTAAGCTATTGCCACTATTGTTGACTCGACTCGCCATGTATCTGAGGCTGAGTCTGGGCTGTATATATCTGTCTGATGTTAAACAGCCCCATCCCTTAGTCGCCTTGTACGACACCGCATGGGAAGAGATGGGGTGCCCCTAATTCTACTCTGCCGGAAATCATGCGGCAAATACAATTATTAATTAAAACGTGACTAGGGGATTAAGCTGTTCTCCATCCGACATTAAACGTGGTTATAGTCCGTGACAAAGTGCCCACTTGACGGCAATTGGCTCGCCCCCTAATACCGAAAATCATCGTTGGCAAAATGTTAGTGTTGATAAACCTCTGCCTAGCCCTTTAGGGATTTATAAAAATACTAAATTCAAAATGGCTGTTCCAAAACGTTCCATGTAAGCAGATATTACGACATCAAAGTTACTACCGATCGCCTGAAGCAAATAGTCCCTAATAGCACTGATATTTTTACCGATTTTAACGGTAATTTACGGTCGAAACGGCTCCGGCCGTGACGCGACGTTTTGCCTCCATTCTACCACATTTTTTTCCATACAATTTTCAGCAAAGCCTCCGAGGATGAACGGTGGCGCAGGCTATAATTACACCTTTTTGTTGAAGTTTTATATTACGAGAGAATTATTTTTGGAGAAATGACACAGTACGCTAATAGCGGTTGTGGAGAAAATAAAAGAGTTTGAATGTAAACATTGTTATTGTGAATGTATATCAAATGTGTAGATTAAATAGGGATTATGTAAGATTATATATCTTCAAGAAGGGTAGTAGAAGGTTTCTACAAGGTTGGCAGCCCGAGTGTAACGCCCTTGGTATGACCTTGTGCCATGATAACCACTTTCCATCACATGATTTGTTTACTTGCCTGCCGCATATGTAACATAAAAAAAAAGATTTACGCTTTTTTATACCACTTGAGTGGCAGACAAGCACACGTCCCACTCGATAAAAAGTGGTCACCGTGACCTATGGACGTGTGCAAAACCAAGGGAGTCACACTCGCGCTACCAACCCTGCAAGCATTTAGAGTTTCTGTGCCGTTAGTGTAAAAGACAAAGCAGGACAAGATTTTGGTCTTTCCGCTGACAGCACAAAAACTCTCCAGTGAGCTCTGGCTACCCTACTCACCTCCGGGAACACAACACGAGGATAAGTTCATAAGTATTTAAGTAACACACTGTGAGAGGCAAAATAAAAAATTTCTTTCTTCTTTCTTTCTTCTTCTTCTTTCTATATTATTGTCACGGTATTCTGTAGGCTTACATGACACATAACGCTTACATGGAAGGGCGTTTGTTGTTTGGTAGTGATAGACGAGTGCAAGAAATGATAACTGAGTTAGTGTAGTGATAGCCGAACGCAAACAATGATAGACGAATAGAATCAACGGTAGTCGTGTGTAAGCCGTAGTTTAGGAAAACTCAATCACTGACAGTAAAGTGCAAGTAGTGATGGCAAAGTGCATATGGAATGTGCATATTATTTGCAGCGATAGCCGATTGCATGCAGTGATAGCATGGCTATGCTTATGCCTGGGGTCAGGATCAGTATTCCTCGCATGCAAAATCGTGGGCAAATTTATATTCTAGTACAATATCATAAACGTATAAAAGCAACATAAAATTACAAACATTGGGGTGAAAAGTTCGCGCAAGTTATTTAAATAGAATAATGTATTATGTAAAATTTGTGGAACGGTAACACTATGGTCGATTTAATATCAACATCATACTAAATGGTAAACAACGGCGGCAAAATTGAGTTCTATTTATATGTATTTGTTGATATACTCACGCTACCCGGACGGTTTATAGGTACAGAGATGAAATTCACATAACACAACTATCACGAGCTGTATTTTAAGACGCACTGTAGACCTCGTGTACAATTTCCATTGCATTATTGTTCCTAAAAAAGCCCACCGTTTTACACAGACAGAGTTACAGGAGTTGAGCCTGTTGCCGTCATCCGGGTACTATTTCAGAAGCTGTACTCAACGAACCACGACCCAACCCAAATGAAGCAGAACCCAATAATTTAGCTACTCTCCCGACAGAAGGAGACGACGTGGGCCTTGTAGTGTACTTAACCAGAAAGAACATGGAAGATATGCAAATCAATTAAGATATAGAAAAAAAAAATCAGTTCAGGCGATTTTGAATAGTTAGTTAAATACATATCTATACTCATAAGCTCACGCCTTTCTCCCCGAAGGGGTAGGCAGAGGTGCTAGCCCCCACATTTCGCCAGTTTATGTTTGGTCCCAATGGCAAACCTATTGTCACTAACCGGGTACTTACAAACCTGCGATAAATACACACATAATTTCGAAAAACATCCAAAAGTCATTGATGTGTGCCATGGTAAAACTTGGGATCGAACCCGAGACCTCGTCTCAGCAGTCCATTACCCATACCACTAGGCTACCGCGGTACCTTAAATAACGGCATATAATAACCATAATAACCAGCATATTAAATGCTTTAAAATTTAATTCAACATGGAAGATGAATAGGAGAACCTGGGTTTTTGAACCGAGGATACACTCTCCTGTTGGATTTAGCTTCAGTGGAGATGAAAACCTGAATTAGACATGACATCGTCAGTCAATCAGCAGATACACAGGTTTGTAAATGTGGTTGCCCTGCCTTAGAGATCTTGCTGGGACTCCTTATACACCCGAGATTTTAGATAGATAATTTTAGTTGTATAATTATTTTATAGCTGACGGCTATAATTCTGCTCAACCGACAGATGAATTTCCTGTAGCGTTGTTGTCAACCTATAAATCTGTGAAAATCCAACCAATCACGGGAATAAATTGGAAATACATCAATGTTCTTCATTTAGGAGCGCGGTTCAGCACCGTCAATGATACATGTTTGGCATATTGTGTTATTTATATTAAAATTTTCTTTCTTTGTCGCACAATAGAATGCTTTCATAGTTCTTCTTTTACCGATGCAAGTGAGGCGAGGAAGGTGCAAGTGACGATATCATTATTGAGTTTGATGACCTCATCAGATGATTTTACCACCATTTTATAAATGGGTAGTCAAATTAGATACTTCTTACGAAACGTCAAAACTTTAAGTTATAAGGTAACTTATTTGAATAATTTATTGTGACGTCATAATATTTCATAGTCAAATCATTTACTATTATAGGTTGGGTGGGTGATTTGAAATAAATAAAAAATATAAAATAAAAACCGACGCCACTTGTAAGGCTCTTTTACCAATAATGAGAATCAGTCAAGCAATTGGTACCTAAAAATATTGAACTAGTATCTTCAAAATGTTCATATTGACTTAATTACACACACGCACATACATACACATACACATACACACACACACACACACCCACACCCACACCCACACCCACACCCACACCCACACCCACACCCACACCCACACCCACACCCACACCCACACCCACACCCACACCCACACCCACACTTATTTTCACAAATCCTTATTTATAAATTATATTGGATTCTGGCCAGGGGTGGAGGGTTGGTAGCCTAAGACACAGGATTCTCCTAGTTCAGGTACCAGCCCGCCATAATTCTGATTGATCCTTGTACTAATTTATTAATTACGTTCTACTGTATTTTATTTGAGATTTGTTATGTAAACATTTTGGTGAGAAATAAACATTATTATTATTATTATTATTAATCCAACTATCGCCATTGGAGAAAAATATATACAAAAACATATTTACAGTTAGAAAGAAAAGAAAGGAAATTGCGTTTAGTTTTTCATTACAGCAGAACATAAAAATTTATAACACAAAAAATCACCACCAACACACACATCGAAAATAAGTTGTGTTAGTTAGCCCTATAACTTTGATATACCTGGTAATACATATTATGATTCAAGCGTTGTCATTGTCGAGGTTTAGTAGTTCTAGAAGAAGTAGTTTTTCAAGAGGGGCATTAGAAGGTTTCTTCAGGGCTGGCAGTGCGAGTATAACGCGCCTGGTGCCGCACACGCCCATAGGCTACAGTAACCAATTCCCATCAGATGGGTCGAATTCTTGTCTGCCTCCTCCAAGTGGTATAAAAAATCCAAGTGAGGCAGTAGTTAGTTCAAATCGACCCAAATTATGTATCTATAGTATAGTTTAAGGACCACTATTCAAGTAAATGTTGCCACTTTAATCCGCTTAACTGCGCTCAAAGACGAACAATAGTTCTAAACGACAACAATATTTTATCAGAACAAAAAATGTTTTGAATTTCCGATACAATCCCGAAAGTCTTGGGACATTTCCATTGAAGAGTAGTAGAGTATGAAATGTAAACAAATAATTGAATAATAATGTTAAATAAGTACTTCAAACTTGGGATGCTACCGTGCGAATAATTTTAAACTTTAGGGTTGACACGAAGCATGAATACTGTTGTCTTTTTATTTGTTTCTACATTTTTTTCGTAATTACTGAAGGGCCGAAGAACATGACAGGGAGAATGGCGAAAAATAGGAAGTTCCTTATTCAAAAAAATGGGTGATTATAGAAGTCACGTGCAATTTTTGCCAGAACTCCATCTTTTTCGCAAACGAATGTTTTTACACTCCAAACACTGTCTCCTTTTTATATATCCTGAGATTTTATTTTAATAGAATATTAATAACTGAAGTTAATAACATTACTTTATACCTCTAAAGTATATATATTTATCTTTTGAAAAACGACAACTAGGTACCACTATTTAAAATTGTATGTTTATTTTTTCTACTATTTTTGGCAACCCTGATTTAAGTTACCAAAAAGTTCTTTCAACCATTTTTGCACTGAACAATACCCTCTCGTTTTTATTACCAGTAATACTCAATTAATCCGGTATATCTAGACATGTGTAGGAATAAGAAACACGATTAAGCGTGTACGTGATATCTTTTTATGAAAGATTAGTTTTTGGTACAGTTTGGTACAGTTGTACACAGTTATAAAAATATTTTCCTACCAGAAACCTGTTTCTAAGAATAAATTTTTGGGATGCCATAAAATAATAATAAAAACTGTATATTTCAGCCATATTTTTAATCATGTTACGCAGAGATGAATTATAATAACACCCACATTTCATCAATCTTTATATTCAGTGCCACATAATCGTTTTATTAGTATGATAAAAATATATCCATAGTTATTTTGTTCTATGAATTACCTAATAATATTTATACCACAAACAATTGATCACTGTGATAATAAACAACAAACAAAACACAAATTGTACTCATTCAGCCCCAAGGAGCACCCCAAGGATGACTACTGCGAATTAAAAACCCAATCTAAGTTATCCCAGCCAATTACCAGCCACTTACCACACCCCCGCCGTTAAGGGCAAGCCCTGTAAGCTTGGCTCTTGCTCGAAGTAGCGAACTGTCGCGCGAATTTAAAATATGGCTGACTAGCTGTTGCCAGCAGTTTCGCCCTAGTGATAATTCTGATAGAGATGAAAACTAGCCTAGGTTTTATTCTATAATCTATTCCTTTTTATATGTGCGGAACATCCCTACGGATACCCCCACTACCGGAGTCGGTGGAAGAGGTTATGTCGGACTCGAAACTACTAAAATGCACGACGCTTGTGGGTCGTTTTTAGTTGCCCGAAGGCGAGGTTAACAGGTATATCCCTCGCATCCCGGCCGACCCAGGGCCATCTCTCTCGATCTGGCCCTCCCCTCGGGTGTGGGGACCACAGAGTCTCCAAAGCCTAGGTGTTATTCTATGAGATTATTCTATAATCCAAATTACAATATTCATGATACAGAAATTAAGAAGATAAAAGCAGTACAAAGAACGTATCTTTCTTCATACAGTCCCGGGTAATTTAAGCGTCGCGTGAAAAAGCATCTGAAGAGGCCACCAAGCTGAGTGCCACCACTGTAACATTACTTAGTGTTTGTAATGGTGAGAATTTGCCTTCAGCTTACAATCTGGCGAGGTGATGTCAAATTGGCGTGTCCTAGATAAAAAAATGTTTTGAATAACATCGAGTTTCAAACGCAGTCGTGACATGTGAGAAGTGAAGTTCAATTGGTTAACATAGAAGATAGAAAGGGCGTCAAACTAATGGGCCAGTGTCGATGGTGTTCCATGATATCATTTATTTGTTCCACACAGCTTAATATATAAGTAACATGCATAGAAGTTATTGGTCCCGTATCTTCATACAGCCCAAAAAAAAGGTTATTCTTTGACGATTCATTCTTAATCATATTGATACCGAAAATACATTTCAAGTTTTGCTCTTCATTCGAAGCAGTCCCGCCTTAATCACTTACCACTTTATCAAGTTTGTACGTACTCGATAACAACCCTCCTTTTCCTCCGCAGTGGAGTAATAAAATGCAAGGTGCAGACGTCACGTAATGCAAGTGAGGATCTGGTGGGGGATTCCCCCGAGGATTAAAATAACTGCGAAGGTAGGGGAGCTAGACACTCAATTTCCTTTTGCAAAGTTCTTGTATCAAGTGGTCTTTTTTTCGTAATGTGTTCATATTTTTTCCGATAGTGGTTTAGCGTCTAGCCTAGAAATGGAAAATTTTTGAATTTCTTTTTGTTGCGATTTACAGTTAAGGCTCACCGTACTTCGATTCAACGACCTGTATTATCTACACTAATAGGAGGAGAATTGATTGCTTGTTATTTTATGCTGCTTTCGTGACAGACAAGTACACGGCATACCTATTGGAAAGTGGTTACCGTGGCCTGTGGACGTGTGCATACAACATATCTAAATATACCGACGACAGAGCTACTTATATGAAATATTATTTTGCCAATAGAAAGCTACATTAACTTTTTTTATATACCACTTAGGTGGCAGATAAACACACGGTCCACTTGAAGGAAAGTGCTTACCGTGGACTATGGACGTGTGCAAAACCAAGGGAGTCACACTCGCGCTGCCGACCCTGTAAGCATAGAGAGTTTCTGTGCCGTCAGTGTAAAAGACAAAGCAGAATAAGCATTTGGTCGTCCCTCTGACAGCACAAAACTCCCCAGTGAGTTCTGGCAACCCTACTTGTGAGTTACATCGGTTATACACGCTAATATCCTATGGAGCGAAGCAGTAATTATGACTTGATCAGACTTAAGGTCCTGTGGTCCCTAAATAGGGCAGAGGGTGTCCACAGTGCGTCGCCATCCCTGTGGGTCTTGAGCTTCACACTTCATTTCGCTCCAAGTCATTCCGAGGCTCGCCACTTCTGCACCAATAGTCCGCCTCCAGGTCTGTTTGGGACGGCCACTTTTACGCTTTGCTTACGGGTTCTAGTATTGCGCTTGCTTCAGTATATGCTTATTGTCCCTACGAAACGTGTGGCCAATCCAGTACCATTTTCGACGTTTGACCTGTTGGTGCATAGGGGACTCATTGCAGCGATCCCATAGATTTGCGTTGGTAAATTTCGCGGGTCAGTACATACCAAGGATTTGGAGGAGGCAGCAACTTGTTTTTTTTTTCTTTTTGTACCACTTAGCAGACAAGCACACGGCCCACCTGATGGGAAGCGGTTACCGTGGCCTATGGACGTATGCAACACCAGGGGTGTCACACTCGCGCTGCCAACCATGAAGAAACCTTCTGATGCCCCTCTTGAAGGACCCCATATTGTTTGCTATAGTTCAAATCTATTAAATTATAGTAATATTTTATAGGTATAGAGACGAATTCACAAGTTATGTAACTTTTTTTTTAAATAGAACATCTCAATTACACTTCGCCTTGCCTGATGGTAAGCTAAAGGCAAAGTCTTAGAAAAGGGGGTCACCATTACATACATATACCATGTTATAATAGTGACACTCAGTTTAACGGCCTCATTTATAGGCATTTTCACGCCTCGTTTAAAGGACCCGAGACTGTGAGATGAAGGAACTGCATAATATTATTTTTACATGACTACATTACTCAACATTTTTTTATACCGCTTAGGTGGCAGACAAATACATGGTTCACCTGATGGAAAGTGGTAACCGTGGTCTATAGATGTGTGCAAGACCAGGGCGTCACACTCGTGCTGCCGACCCTGCAAGTACAAAAACTTTCTGTGCCGTCAGTGTAGAAGACATAGTCACGAGTTAGTTATCCCAATAGACATGAGATCTGTAGTCAAGAGTATCTGAAGTGATCATTTACTAATAAAATATATGTTTTTATTACAGGTAATCCTCAAAAAAGGTATACAAGCAATAATTTCAACAATATGGCGGTAAATTTTCAAAAATGAACTAAGAAATTCGAAAAGGGGAAACACTGTAAGTCTCCCAAACAAATTAAGCTCTGTAAATATTAGTGGGACCATCTTTCAAATTGTCAACGGATTCAAACCTGGGTCTATGCGACGACGAGTCGACAAATAGGTCGGAAGTCTAATACTCTAAAGCTCCAATTCATTATTGTTAATTGGTAGTCGTTAATTTTTTCCCCTTCACCGGGTCTTTTGGCTTCGTGCTGTGGTTTCTGGGTCACCGAATGTTGGTTGGAATAATAATCTTTATGGTATATTGTGTTGGTAATTATGGTATTTCAACACTTGGGGATTGATGTTACAGCTATATGTGTAGCTAATTGAAATTGTAGATGAAACATAAGTTTTCATTTTATAAACGTATCAAAATATTGTGTTATATCACTAATATTTAAACTATTTATACTGTCGATTCTAATGGCACTTGGTGGAAATTGTGGTTACACGTATTAAGAAAACACTTGTACTTTTCCACAGTATTTTTTATTAGAACTGACCGGTCTTACGGCATCTTCAAAGGTGACAATAACAGTTAATAAGTTAATAAGGAGGTAGGACACGGCGGTATTTCCGCCCGATTGAGCCGGACTATAGTAGTACCTCCGGCCTGCAGAATACCGCGGCTATAATAACTTCGTGTTGTGTTCCCAGCGGTGAGTAGGGTAGCCAGAGCTCACTGGAGAATTTGTGCTGTCAGTGGGAAGACTAAAGGCTTGTCTTCTACACTAACGGCACAGAAACTCTGTACTTACAGGGTTGGCAGCGCGACTGTGACTCTTCTGGTGTTACAAACGTCCATAGGCCACGGTAACCACTTTCAATCAGGTGGGCCGTGTGCTTGTCTGCCACCTAAGTGGTATAAAAAAAAAAACAACAAATATAAAGAATTACAGTGAATCTATTAACGATATTTTAGTTTCAATCGCGAGTAATAATATCTAAGAAGAAACATAAATATCTATACTCTATTCGTTTAGGTACTTAACTAAAAGTAAACAATCTTGTAGCTACTTTTGATAAAAACAAATATTAATCAAATAAACTAGTCTAACTGACTAACTAGTGGTACGATTTCAATTTTCTTTAGTACCGGGTCCTTTAACCGGGGCGTGAAACAGCATGATGAGGCCGTCAAGCTGAGTGTTACCACTGTAACATGGTATATGTAAGTAATGGTGACCTTCTTTTCTGAGATTTTGCCTTCAGCTTACCATCAGGCGAGGCGAAGTGTAATTGACGAGTCCTATATCTCATAAGATATTTTAAAAAGGCACATCAAGATTAAATAATAAATAAATATTCAACAACATTCTACAGAATGGTATCTAGATCCATGGTAAGCACAGCTTAACTAGCTTGTGTTATGGAATCTAGAATGCGGATAAACATACTTAGATACTTTTTTTTTTGTAAATACATACATATTATACATAGAAACACCCAGACCAATGCAAATATAAATATTCGTGCACACTAAAGCAGGAATCGAACCCGCACCTCCTGCGCAGCATTCGAACGTTCTACCGCTACGCCACAGAGGCCGTTCAATTCCGCGGCAGTGGCGCGTCTGGCGCGCCTCCCCGTTTTCCGGGGACGAGTTGGGGACTCTGTAGTCCCCACACCCCCGAGGAGAGGGTCAGATTGGTAGAGATGGCCCTGGGTCGGCCGAGGTGCGAGGGATATGCCTGTCAACCTCACCTTCGGCAACCAAAACGACCCACAGGCGGCGTGCGTTTTAGTCGGTTCGAGTCCGACATAACCTCCTCCACCGGCTCCAGTGGGGATTTTGCGCACGTAAAAAAAAAAGAGGCCGTTCAATTAATTGTTTACGTTTAGTTAAGTACTGAACCAAATGTAGTATATATATATATTATAATTCATCATTATTTTTTTCTTTCATACCTACAGACCGTCTTTGCTCCTTTCCTTCCATAAGTAAAATCACATTACCTATCTGTAAAAGTGCACTACGTAAGTACAATATACTACTAGGGCACTTTGGACCTATAGCAATCTAACCTACCGACATTATGAAGTAAGCTCTCGGTAATGGAGGTGGGCCTTAGGACCATTTACCCTCGCACAACTCATAGTAATGTTAATTGGAAAAATTCAGGTTAAGACATGTGTAATAGCTGTAACATTAGGCTCTGAACTAATATTTCTTGAGTGATGGAGCGGGATATTCACTAAAGTGGAAATGAATGGAACGGAGTAATTTACTTATAATACATACTTACGAGTACATAAACATACATAGCGGTGAGTAGGGTAGCCAGAGCTCACTGGAGAATTTGTGCTGTCAGTGGGAAGACTAAAGGCTTGTCCTGCTTTTTCTTCTACACTGACGGCACATAATCTCTGCACTTACAGGGTTGGCAGCGCGACTGTGACTCCTCTGGTGTTACAAACGTCCATAGGCCACGGTAACCACTTTCCATCAGGTGGGCCGTGTGCTTGTCAGTCAACCAAGTGGTATAAAAAAAATACATATATCCAAGCCTGGAAATTTTTGAAACGGTAGGCAGATCTGTATTAACACCCGCATTTCACATAATTACATATAATCACGCTTTTATCCGCGGAGGGTTACGCAGAGGTGAATTAACACCCAAATTTCACGAATCATTAAATTCGATCGGTGGTGAGCCTATTTTCGGCTTCCGGGCACTATTGTTGACTCAAGTCGTGCACCTGGGGCTGAGTCTGGGCTGTATGTATCTGTCTGATGTTAAACAGCTCTATCCCTTAGTCGCCTTGTACGACACCGCATGGGAGGAGATGGGGTGGTCCAAATTCTACTCTGCTGGGAACCATGTGGCATTTCACCAACCATGATTTCGTTCCTATCATAGGCAATAAGGGACGAGTCTATTTAATTGCTGTCAAGTGGTAATTTTATCATTCTACTATAGTTATTTTCTTGCAGTAAAAGAAATAAAATCCTGTATTTTTGAGTGCGACAGCAATGTTAGTGTTTGATTCCTTTTTAGTGCAAATGTTTCTACCTGGGCAAAAATCTAATTACATTAGTCTGCGTGTTTCTATGTTTTAAAGTATAGGTATAACTCCTTCCGACTCGATTTTTAATAGAATAATACCTGCGTGGAAGTAAAATGTACTGTATCTGTGGGATGGTGCGTGGTGTCAGCGCTGCCGAGTGGCCCCCTCTGAAAACCAGCGCTGTGCATACCCAACGAAAGGTGTGCGCAGCATTCAATGCTGAGATGGGGCCCTGTTTGGGTTTGCATAGTGTGGAGTGTTGCACCCGTAGTTTAATATTAATGTGCCTACTGTTTTTGATTTGATGTACCTGCTAATTGTTGTATTGCCTATCTGTTTGTATTTGGTGGGGTGCCCGCTGTGTGGGGCTTGAACAAAATATTTTTCTTTCTTTCTTTCTAATAAAATATAACTGTCAGTACTGGCTACTGACCTAAGTGCCTTTTTTTCTTTTTTTTTTTACGTGCGTAAAATCCCCACGGATACCTCCCCACCGGAGCCGGTGGAGGAGGTTATGTCGGACTCGAATCGACTAAAACGCATGCCGCCTGTGGGTCGCTTCTGTTGCCGAAGGTGAGGTTGACAGGCATATCCCTCGCACCCCGGCCGACACAGGGCCATCTCTGACGATCTGGCCCTCTTCTCGGGTGTGGGGTCCCCAACTTATCCCCGGAAATGGAGGCGCGCCAGGCGCGCCACCGCCGCGGCCTGCTTCTGCCAGGGTGACAGGCAGCTCCACCTGTCACCCCCAGGCCGTGCCCCACTCTCGTGCTGCTGACTCTGTTGGAACTTTTTACTGCTCTTCTTGAAGAATCTCATATTTTAGTTACTTGTAAATATACTCTAAAAGTAGTACTGTCGTTTCTTCTCATTACTTTATATCTTAAGTAATAAAAAGTAGTTTGAATTCCCCAGAGTTCTTTTAATATAATTTCCTAAAAGCTTTAAAAGGAATATTTCTGTAGCTATCAGCCAATTAGTGATAGATACTCGTAGAATTTCAATATAAAGGAGGACCTTCATTGTGGTTTCTCGAATGAAGTTCCAGAAAGAAATGTTTTTATTTTCTTTGTAATATTTCTCTATAGTGCTGTCATTGATTTATTTACTGTTGGTGCACTTTTTAATATAGTATTGTTTACAGAAATTAAAGGAGACGGATTCGCTTTCATACATTCTTACGTAAATGTAAAAAGTTGAGAGTGGCCTCAAGTGAGAGCTTATATATTATTAAACCATCCCTGAAAAATATGCAGATTTTGAACATCAGAGAGCAGAGTTATAAGAAATTTAGCATCCATGCAGAATTAGAAGCCGACAACTCTCGAAGTCAGGCTGTTGCTGACCACCCTACACACTTCTGTAATGAAGCCTTCATTACCTCTTAGATGCTTACCGTAGTGTGAACATGCCTGCGTTATCTGATATGTCCCTAAATATATTAGAATTTATTCACTTTCTGTAAGCTGGGGAAAATCATTTAGGTTATCATTGTGAACCGTGATTGTAATAACTGATTGACTGAAAGTCAGGAAGCTGTCAGTCGTCACAGCACAGGTTAATACGACTTACACAGTTGATAAACACGAGAATTATGTAATCGATTAACGAAAATCAATTCTGAATTTATTATAATTACACTGTTAATATATTTTTTAAATGTGTATTATTGTTATTAATATGTTTTGTCTGAAATAATACTACAATGTAAGTATTTTAATTGTCAATATTGTTTGAATCGATCACAGTAATCGATGTTAAATCATCGTGGAATAAACTTAATTTTTAGCTTACCATCAGGCGAGGTGAGGTCAAGTTGGCGTGTCCTATATAAACAAAAAACCCTATTTAGTTTTACTTAATCATGGTTTCTAGCATGTTCAAAGTTTTGATCGAGTTCAAAACTCTTTTCTTTTCAATTGTCTACTTCAATCGTTAAACCTGATAATCAGCTTTTCTATGGTTGTTAGAAGTGTTGTTTTGACACGGTTTGTAATCTTAGTAAGAACAAACTTCGTTATATAAATGAACGGCATTAGGGAGACGCTGCGGACGACGCCGGAATATATAATTACGTGAACATGACGTCACTTGTTACCAGGGAATATAGCATCAAGGTGAAGTGCCTATTAGCTATCGATTTGGTGATACAATATGTCCACGTGCCGCGTGCTTCCCGGTAGAGTAGAACTTGGACAACCCCATCTCTTACCATGCGGTGTCGTTCAAATCGACTAAGGGATAGGACTGTTTAACATTTGACTGATACCCATATACACCATTTTAATCAACAATAATGCTCGGAAGACGGTAATAGGCTCACCCCATATTACTTGGGACAGAGTTTATTTTTTTAAATAGGACACGTCAATTAGACTTCGCTTCGCCTGATGGTAAGCTGAAGGCAAAGATTAAGATAAGAGGGTCACCATTACTTACATTTACCATGTTACAATAGTGACACTCAGCTTGACGGCCTCGTCATATCCTTTTTCACGCCTCGCTTAAAGGACCCGGGAATGTAGGAAGAAGGAAACACGTGAGCTGGTAATTAATTGCAGGCCTTAATGGTGCGAGAAAGGAAAGAGTCCGAACCGCTTGGTTCTTAAACGGATATTCTGCACTGTATGCGGGTGACATCTAAGACCTGCACGTGTTGTCCTGGTTAGGAAAGGGGAGTGTGGGTTTAATTGAAAGAGCTCATCAGAACATTTACAATGGTACAGACGGTAAAATACTGCCAAGGACGCAACATTTTGTTTTATCTAGATTTTAAAGGAGACGGGGATTTCTGGGCCAATTTGTAATGAGTTGAGATACGAGTATGACTTAAAAAAGCGGTATTTTAGGAGGATCTAAAGGCAAGGTCTCAGGAAAGAAGATCACCATAACAGACACTAAGTGTTACAATGGTGGCACTCAGCTTGGCGGCCTCATCAGATGCTTTTTCACGCCCCGCTTAAAGACCCCGGAACTGTAGGAAGAAAAGGAAACACGTATGCTGGTAATGAATTCCAGGTCTTGGTGGTGCGGCAAAGAAAAGACTTATCACATTTTGGGCATAAACGATACCATAACATGAATGAAATAAAAAAATACAGGGTGTTTTTTAAATAGGACACATCTTTATGACCTAGCCTTGCCTGATGGTAAACTGAGAAAGAAGATCACCCTTAGAAACGCGAATAATTAACTGTCGTCGTCGTCATAATGGATAAAAATGGAATATTATATTTTATGATTGTGTGTATCTATGCTTGAATATGTGTAAGTATGTATTATGTAGGTATGTATATATACTATGAGTATATAATAGTGGATGTAAATGTGTATGTATAATATATAAATCATTATTGTGTACAAATTTAGAGTAGGTATTATACGTATGGTTAATAGTTCATTATTCTACCTGCACCTACCTCAATGCATCTCTGCATCACCCTAAGGTAGACTGTCAGATAATGATTTGGCATTAAGTCCGTCTTTGTACAATAGACTGTGCATAAAGTTTAAATAAATAAATACATAAATAAATGTTACAATGTTACAATAATTCTTTTTTATTTTTTTTATACCACATAGTTGGCAGACAAGCACACGGCCCACCTGATGGGAAGCGGTTACCGTGGCCTATGGACGTATGCAACACCAGGGGTGTCACACTCGCGCTGCCGACCATGAAGAAACCTTCTGATGCCCCTCTTGAAGAACCCCATATTGTAGGCGCTTGGGAAAACCGCAGCAGGGAGGTCATTCCACAGCTTGAGTGTGCGTGGGATGAAGTTTCTTTCATACCGCACAGTGCGCACCGTCTCAGGTCGCAATGTGTGGGGATGAGTTCCCTGCCTATGGCGAGAGGTGCGATGATAGAATGAAGCTTGACGGCCTCATAAGATTATTTTTGGCAAGAAGAGAATGAGCTGGGACTGTAGGAAGGACGAAGAATTCCATAAACTAAAAAACTTATTTTAGTATAACTTGATCGCAATTGTTTTCAATTACGAAATCTGACTTCAATGTGTAGACATTATAAGTTCGTTTTTGAAACGTTACTAAATACTCGTTACACTGGTAACTTTACGTTCTCATTAATTTGGTGTATTAGTAACTATCGTTATCGTTATTTTTTGTTATCTGAACATAAATTTTTAGAACATGAGTTTTTGGAAGCCGAGATATGCTTTCATGTTCCTTCCTCCTTTCCATGTTTTATTTTTAATTAACTACAGCAGTGTCTTATGCCTCAGAGCGTAGGTTAAGCCGTTGGTCCCGGTTGTCACACAAACATCTGTGGATCTATTTATTTATTATATTCTTTATTGTACGCCAATACAATATTCATGTTACAGAAATTGAGACGACAAGAGCAGTGCAAAGGGCGGCCTTATCGCTTTACACGATTTCTATGGCAGTCGTTACGGGTAGCTGGAGTCCTAAAAACTCCAACAACTGGTCTAATTGGTTCATTTCTTCAATAATGCAAATGGATTATGGAGGTCAGATGGCTGTCACTTCAAGGAAAATATCGAAGTTTAGCCAAACAAAGTTAGTCAGGAAAAACGGACCTCGAAATTAACGCAAGGTTTAGTTTATTTCGTCTGACCTCCTAGCTCCTAGAACCGATAGCATCAAACGACTTGGGTTCATGTTTAGCAATTTTTTTTCGTAATTAACTAATAAAGCAAGATAAGTACGAAAATACGATTCAGGTAGAAAATTTAACGCCCGAAGGGACCTTTTTATCCTGTTCCAAATAAATACTCATGTAAGTGACCCTCTTTAAAGAAATTTTATTCATTATTCAGATACCTAGTACTGCAAAAAAGATAAAGGTCTGTCACACAACCGCGTTTAACACGTGCGTAGATATAACATATAGATGTGGAATTTGTAATGCGTAGATTAAGTATGTGCGTGTAGCTTCAACTTCAACTTTAAAATTTTACATAGGTATATTTTTTGTGTGGTACCTATAATGTATTCTCTCTTAATTTGTCTTTTATTTGCACTTCTATTTCAAGTGAAGTAATAACTTTTATCTATACCTCTTGGTTGACAGACAAGCACACGACTCACCTGATGGAAAGTGGTTACCATGGCCTATGGACGTGTACAACACACCAAGGGAGTCGCACTCGCGCTGCCAACCCTGTAAGCACTGAGTTTCTGTGCCATCAGTAAGACAAAGCAGGACAAGCTTTTGGTCTTCCCACTGACAGCATAGTTAAATACACACCCACCAAATGCAGTGCCCGTTAAAACTATAGCTATCTATATAATATTTGTATAAATATCAACTAATTATTATTATGATACATACATACATACATACATATATTCACACTGTTATTCCCGGAGCGTTAGGCAGAGGTGAATTAACACCCACATTTCACCTATCATTAAATTCGGTCCCATAGAGCGCCCTTTATTTCCAACTGTCATATTCCGAGTACTATTGTTTACTCGAGCCATGCATCTAAGGCTGAATCTAGGCTGTATATATCTGTCTGATGTTAAACTTAGACGCCTTGTACGACACCATAAGGGAAGAGATGGGGTACCAAATTCTACTCTGCCAGAAACCACGCGGTCTCATTTCAAATTACTTATAGAATTGGATAAGCTTTAAGCTAAGCTTTAGCTTAGAAGATTTTGCTGTCAATGATAGTTGCTAGCATCTTTCAGATAGTAGTTAGCAATTTATGCCTTGTATGCCAATAAATGACTATACTTTTTTGAATCGCGAACACATTTTATGGCAAATCATTTCACGCTCAAACCACACTTTTGCGAATTTCAGTACGCTCAGAAAATCGCTGTGTAATCGTTCGTGTGGTGCGATCTTAACAGGGAAGATTTTTTCACTTTATATAAAAATAAACTGGCAAATAGGTAGAGCTTTAATGAATCTGTCATAAAAAGCTACGAACCGAGTCTAATGAGGGTACGCTGCTAGCCATAATCAATTTGATGTCAGCAAATGAGATTTTAGTTGATTAATTTTTTAATTTTATACTTTTTATAAATATTCATTTCATGTTTATGCTATTTTTATAGGTGCGGACAACACTATGAGACTAATTTACAGTGGGTTTTTAGGTCACGTTATTGGCCGCGTGATTCTCGGTAGAGTAGAATTTGGACCACTACCATGCGGTGTCGTACGAGGCAACTAAAGGATAGGGATGTTTAACATCAGACAGATATATACAGCCAAGACTAAGCTTCAGATGCAAAGAGAATCTCAGATGCATGGCTTGAGTCAACAATAGTGGCTGGAAGACGGCAATAGGCTCACCCCCTATTACGTGGGACCGAATTCAATGATTGGTGAAATGTGGTTGTTAATTCACTTCTGCCGAACCCTTCAGGGAAAAAGGCGTGATTAAATGTATGTATGTACGTTATTGGCGAGTAAGGACTTCATTTTGGTCGCTGGAAGTGATATAGATAAATAGCAGACGAACATCTGGTGAGTTTCGTGCTGTCAGTGGGAAGACCAAAAGCTTGTTCTGATTTTGTGTTCTGCATTGAAGGCAGATAAAATGTCTGTTCTTACAGGATCAGCAGCACGGATGTGACTCCACTTATGTTACACACGTTCATAAATCACGGTAACCACTTTCCATCAGGTGGGCCGTGTGCTTGTCTGCCACCTAAGTTGTATAAAAGAAATATAATTAGAAATACCCAGATCAATGCAATTATACATTGCGACCTGAGACGGTGCGCACTGTGCGGTATGAAAGAAACTTCATCCCACGCACACATAAGCTGTGGAATGAGCTCCCTGCTGCGGTTTTCCCAAGCGCCTACAATATGGGGTCCTTCAAGAAGGGCATCAGAAGTTTCTTCATGGTTGGCAGCGCGAGTGTAACACCCCTGGTGTGGGCCGTGTGCTTGTCTGCTAACTAAGTGGTAACAAAAATACATATACATGCATAATTCAACGAAACAGGAATCGAACTCGCGCCTTCTGCGTATTAGTCAAACGTTCTACCGCTATGCCAAGAAGAGATTATATATTTAAATTTCTCACGTGAAATTTTCTCTTATATTAAAATGTACTGTAAAAAAAGTACTGACATACCTATATATTTAAAACTATAATATAATAGGCATAAATATTATGATACAATAGGAAGTACGATAGGATATTACATTAAGAGTAAAATATGTAAATAGTATATAAATAGTAGGATGTATCAAAGTTTACATCCACAACATAGCGTAAACTCACGCCTATATCCCCGAAGGGGTAGGCAGAGGTGCTAGCACGCACATTTCGCCAGATTATGTTTAGGTCCCAATGTAATTGGTGGAGAGTCTATTGCCATTAACCGGGCACTTATAAACCTGCGATAAATACACACATAACTTCGAAAAGCCATTGGTTTGGCCATGGTAAAACCTGGGATCGAGCCCGAGACCTTGTCTCAGCAGTCTGTTACCCATACCACTAGGCTACTGCGGTTTTTTCTTTTTACATCCAATGCTTTTAAAAGACAAGTCCAAAGTAACAGCCAAAAAAAAAAAACATCAAAACTGACAAGATCATAAACTCAACATTCTATTTTCAAATAAAATTCTTGTGCATCAATTAGTTTTATAGTGCACCATAAACAACTTCATCTTATTCGATGCGGTTGTTCACTGCAGCCATTGCCACGATTGTGTTAAATACGTTGTAAATCTTGAGAATGTTGATGCCTTCACTGTTTTAAGGCTTTTTTATTTGAGTCTGCCTACCCCACCTGATGACAACATGCTGTGAGTGAAGTCCAAAAATGAAGGGAACCTAATCCCACCTCTCATACTTGCCCGTTAACCTACTCATAAACGGACGAGATTCAGGCGCAAGTTTTTTTTTATACTACTAAGGTGGCGGCAGACATGAACATGCGGTTTTCCCAAGCGCCTACAATATGGGGTTCTTCAAGAGGGGCATCAGAAGGTTTCTTCATGGTCGGCAGCGCGAGTGTGACACCCCTGGTGTTGCATACGTCCATAGGCTACGGTAACCGCTTCCCATCAGGTGGGCCGTGTGCTTGTCTGCCAACTAAGTGGTATAAAAAAAAAACATACCTGATGGGAAGTGAATGTTGGTGACAACCCTGAAGAAACCTTCTAAAGGGCATTAGGAGTTTTTGTACACGATCGGCAGCACGAGTGTGACGCCCCGGGTGTTGCATGCGTCTGTAGATCACGGCATCCGCTTTCCATCAGATGGGTCGTTTGCTGGTCTGCCACCCAATTGATATAAAAAAGACGTAAGAGTAAGCAAACCCCCTATGCAAGCTGAAAATATTTACAATGTTAACATCTTTGACCAGCGCCATCTAGCGGAATCAATATATACTTTTGCGAAACCACCCATTCTGCATCGCGCAATCAAAGTTTACTCACCGGGTAGTATAAATTTCATCCTTTAAAGTATGAATGTGTGGAGGAACGCGATGAGATAGTTCTTGCTCCTGACACAGAAGGGTAATCCCCTTAAAGGGCAGGGTCGAGGAATATCACATCACGATCTTCCACAAGTTTTTTTTTATACTGTATATCATGAAATACATATATCGAGCTCATTATCACTGATAAATGAACTATTTTTGTATCTGGAAGAATTCGATGATTTTCTGTTGATTGATGGCGCTTTATGGCTACCTGCCACATATATTGAATAAGTTTGTACTTTTCCACTATATTTTATTTTTCATCTGACCGGTTTCGCCTAACGTCATTCTCAAAGGTTTGTTTGTATTGACGATTGTAAATTTATATTTGTAAATGCTAAAATATTTGATGATATTTTATATGTGGGTAGTTTTAAATTTATGCATGCAATTTTTCCCACTATATTGGGAAAAAATATTTATTTCCCTTTTTATTTTTGTTTCTAAAACAATTAATTCATACATGGTTAATTGATTTTATTGAAATATTCACATTGTGGTATTGTTTTTTTTTCAATATTCCAGTTATGTCAATTGGCCTATTTGGACCCTCCCGATCCTCCACCTTATGTTTCCTTTCGGTTATACCTACCTGGAAAAATTATGAACACTTTGATATGTGTTTCATCATAGGTACTTTGTCAAAATCTGAAGTGAAACAAATTTTCAAAGAAAATGCAAAACTTCTTTGAAGCAGCTATAGTTTTTTATTTACATACACCTCGCCTGATGGTATTTATTGGATTTATCTCAACATTTACTTTTAGAGACTTGTTTTTTTTACTAAGTTCGTACATAATTGTACCCCTCTGCCCTTTTTCACTCGCCCCATTATATGTATACCTACTATAACGAAATTATTAACAATACACAACAAACACACACCAACAAACAAACAACAAACCTTTATATTAACAATGGATGCAAAAATCAGGTGGGCCGTGTGCCTGTCTGCCACCTAAGTGGTATAAAAAAAAAATGACTTAACAGATTTCGATGCCCTTTAGTGGGTTTAAGGCCTTGAAATTGCAGTATGTGTGATTGCAATTGGTCAAGTAGAACTGTAGATATGACCAAAAACTACAATTAAGGCCTGGAATTCATTACCAGTTTCTTTCTTCCTACAGTCTCGGGTGCCTTGAGCGGGGCGAGAAAAAACATATGATGAGGCCGTCAAGCTGAGTGTCACCATTGTTACATGGTTTACATGATAACAAGCACCTTGTCACTCATTATAACACAAATACCATAAATAATGACCGATCACTGCTACCTATGGAACAGGTTCATCCTGGTGTAGGTAGGCAGGGTTCACCATATTATATATAATAGGCTATTTGACTATTTTTTATAATCGAAAAATTACCACTCTATGATAATATAATGAACTGCTAAAGTGAAATATTCTTACGACAAATAGTTTTAAAGCTATATGATTTTGAAAATTTGAAAATTAAAATCGAACTTGCGAGTGACGTCACACGCCAGTCGCGAGTAGTGCAAATGTATGGATTGCAAAAGAACTTCGCATTTATCTCGGTCTACGTTGCGTTAACATATAAAGTAATTTATAATTTAATGAGAAATCTAAAAAGTTTTTATTTTGAACTGAATTTGATTCTTTATATTTTGACTTACTTTTGGAATAAAAAGTAACAAAAAGTCAGAGTTGCAGTTTCAATGCAACTCTGACTGAATAGGCAAATCTTATTTTGCAAAGCATATTGTATGATAATAAACCAACATAATAAGCAGTATTGGCAAGAATCAGACTACCTTGTCAAATAGGCTATTGTGAATATGATGTGTGTGTGAAGTTGAATCCCTATACAGCAATTATGTAAAAGCTTTGTTTTGCTTGTAAAATAAATAAAAAAATATAAAATAGTGATCCTCTTTTCGAAGACTGTCTTCAGCTTACAATTCAGGCGAGGTGAAGTCTAATTGACGAGTCCTATATAAAAAATAACCCACATCCACTTGGGCGAAGCTGCGCGCTTCAGCTAGTCCATAAATAAGTTTTACATCTACCAATGTTCAATCTCAAACATCCAATATCAAATTAAGTACAGTTCTAAGGAGATTTATCGGTCGCTTGTAACAAATTAATCAATTTAATCTTAATTCGTGTTCGCGCGAGACAAATTAATTCTCGACTTTATAGTGCCACTACGTCTGTATTTTAGAGAAGATATCACTCTTGGACGTATTTACTGCTTTAGTAAAGTATTTTTATCGTTTTTCAACTATTAGTTTTATAGTTTCGTGTTCTCTTAAATTGAATTCTATGCTTTTAATTTTTTATTTTGGTTATCACGTTTGTTATGTAAATTGTAAAGATGTTGAAACTTTTAGCATTATTAATCTGTGATTTTAGCTTCATTCCGTTCGTGTCTAATCAATGAAGAGTTAGTAACTTAGTAGTGAAGGAATCAGCCTTACGAACGAGAGGTAATTGGTTCGAATTTTAGTCTTTATACTACGACTGAGGTCTCCGGGTTCAATTAATTATTTTTAATTATTGACTTTTCGGTTTTATTGGAAGCAACTGCCGTTTAACCTGCCAGCCTGAGATATGGTTAATGACCAACTACTAATGGTCTAAACCTAACATCTATTGACTACATATTTTGACATTCTGTGGCGTAGCGGTAGTAGTGAACGCGATTGCTATGCGGGGTTCGATTCCCGCTCAGTGCAAATATTTGTATGTAAGAATATGTATATTGGCATTGGTCTGGGTGTTTCTATGTATAATACGTATGTATTTACAAAAAAAAAATGTATCTAAGTATGTTTATGTGCATTCTAGATTCCATAACACAAGCTAGTTAAGCTATGCTTACCATGGGTAGATAGCGTTGTGTAGAATATTGTGATTTTATTATTATTTATTATTATTTTCTTCTGCCTTCCGAAGCATGGAAGCGCTGGTAAAGCCGACCGCAGGCTCCGAGGTAAGAACTTCCGATGCGACTGGAATTAACGCTAGAATGAATAAGTAAATTAAAATTAATTTAAGTACACTCACGCCCAAGATAAACCTATGATAAAATAACTATGGTATGGTTATGGTGGTAAGCTAAAGGTTGCCTGGAAGAAATTGTGCAAAGCGATAAATCCGCCCTTTGTACTGCGCTTAACATAACATAACATCATAAACTCACGCCTGTATACCAGAAGTGGTAGGCAGAGGTGCTAACACTCACATTTTGCCAGTTTATGTTTAGATTCCAGTGTAATAGGTGGCGAGCCTATTGCCATTAAAACCGGGCACTTATAAACTTGCGATAAATACACGAATAACTTCGTAAAGCATCTAAAGTAATTGGTGTGTGCCATGGTAAAATCTGGGATCGAACCCGAGAAATCGTCTCAGCAGTCCATTACCCATATTACTAGGCTACCGCGGTGTCGCACCTCTTGTTTTCTCAATATCTGTAACATGAATATAGTTAATGGTGTACAGTAAAGAATATAATAAATAAATAAACTAAAAACCCTACCACCAAACCGCACAGGTCAGCCACCCACGATAGCTATCAATACCCGCCATCATAGATGTATGACGTCACAAGTTCACCCACAGAGCCCGCCGCCGCCGTCCCGCCCCAGTGGGTCACGTTTCGTCCTATTTCTCGAACCTCTGAAGACTGATGGGAGTCATATAGGCCTAATGGGCCGCCGTTTAGAACACTGTTATTTCGTCTACTTCATTCGCTTACAGAATTCCGCTAGTTTTTTTTTCCTTGGGTAATTTTTCATTTTAGGACGTTTTATTGTTGATGAAAAGATTTTTAATAGACTCGGCAAAATGAGCGAGGTTCTCAATTCGATTGGTATATTTTTTTAAGAGAACTCCTCGAAATCGAATAGAAAATGGGAAATGATTGCTTTTTAGCTAGTTTTATGACGAACCTGTGAGACAGTAGGCGACAGGCCTAAGTAAGGCAGTTTTTTTAAACATAACATAACTTTAAATATATTTTTTTAATGCCACTTAGGTGAGAGACAAGCACACGTCCCACCTGATGGAAAGTGGACACCACCAGGGGAGCCACACTTGCGCTGCCAACCCTGAGAGCATAGAGAGTTTCAGTGCCGTCAGTGTAAAAGAAAAAGCAGGACAAGCTTTTGGTCGGACGCACAAAAACTCTTCAGTAAACTCTGGCTATCCTACTCACCGCCGGGAACACAACACGAGGCTATTATGGCCAGCCGTGTATTCTGTAGGGTACTTCCCCAGTTGGACGGTAATACCGTCGTGTCCTACCTCCTCAGAACAGAGTGGTGTATAAGGCTGGTCATGGATTCAACTCTGTCCTGATGTTGACTAAAATTATACGCGGATACCCCCCCAAAGTCAGTGCCAGCGAAGGTGATTATGTTGGACTAGAACCTACCAATACTGCACGGCCGTCTAGGGCTATCACTTGTCGAGAGTAAAGTAGCCTCGGGCATATTCCCAGCACCCCGGCAGACCCAAGACCATCTAAGGCCCCTTTTGGAATGAAGACACTCTCGGTGAACAGGGGCTTGATTTAGTATAATAACTTTAAAACACGTGTTACAAGCCCTCCGCTTTAAAGTGCTTCTGTCATACCCTTTTTTCAATACGACATTAATTGCGTAATTTTACAGATAGCAATACAAATGAAAATGAACCGTTTATAACAAAAGTGTTAAAACATTAATTATTATAATTTAAAATCCCATTAGCTCGTCTGTTGGTCTGTTAATTGAATATCAAATGACATCGTTGGTTTGTTTGCGCAATTTCGTTGCGAATTCATCAGTTTTATCTTTTGAAGCTTGTTTTGCAGTGTTCCGGATTGAATAGTTTTAATGGGAATTTATTTGATCAATGACAATGATGTATGTTTTAAAAGATCTATATGTGTACTTAATAAAATAGTTATAATAAAAATAACTGCATGTATTTTCATAGTTTCACACTTGGAGTATAAAATGTTGCATAGACATAGCTTGTAAATTGTAACAAAACATAGGATACCTAGTCTATAAATCATTTATTATTATATTTCTGTAATCAATGGTCACTTCGATGACATTATCAGCTGCTAAAGTTTCTAAATCTATATAAAATTTAAAATATATTGTAACAAAAGCAATTGTTACAATTTTTTTTTATTTTGTTTTTTAAATTTGCTGTAACTACTCCATCGATTATTATCCTTCAATTTAGCGTACGCTAAAAGGATTACAGGACAAGACATATTTATTGAAAAATAAAAACCCAACTGCTGTCTAAAAGAACGGAACAAGTTTTATAGTAGGTGGTACACATTAATCTTCTTTCGGTTTATGATTGGCAAATGGGTACCGCCGGCTGTCAAACTAGTTCCGATCATTTAGACAGCAGACGGGTTTTTACATATCTTAACATAAACTCACGCCTATATCCCCGAAGGGGTAGGCAGAGGTACTATCACCCACATTTCGCCAGTTTAGGTTTAGGTAAGCCTGGGATCGAACCCAAGACCAGCAACCGCATAGTTTTTGTTGACATTTTATGTACCCTATGACACTCGGGCGCTACCTTTCATTTGAGACCCTATTCATTGAAATCCGTTCAGCCATTACGAGTGAAAAACTTAACCCTCGCTGGTGCAGTTGGGTAATGCCAAATCTTACACTTTCCATGGAAACAGTTCAACACATAAGAAGAATACTTTATCTCATTTAGTTATTTTCGAACGGTTCAATTAACAGATGAAGCGGACCATTCTTTACTCAAAAGAAGTGTGATTTAAAAAAAAGGAAACCATTAATTTTGAAATAGCTTCCTTTTTGTCTATTACAAGGTTTAGATAGAGAAAGCTATATCATTTTGGATATTTAGGTGCCACCTAATTAGAGTCAGGAGTTTTAAAGAGAGCTAATCGCCGGGCAAGAATAGGTAGTGTATAAATTTCGGTTATTTTAAGCGTGTAACGGAGAAAGAATACAAGTATCACCACCCCGTCTCATCTGAAGGGTGTCGTAAGAGGCGACTAACGGAAAAATACGCAGACGATATCACTGCGAGAGAAGGAAACCTTGAAATAAAATCCTGTACTAATCCATCTGGCCAGGGTGGAAACAGTGGGCCAAAGCCTCCCAACATTGGGAGAGGCCTAGTTCAGCGGTGGACTGCGATGGGCTAGTTAATAGCGACTATTATTACAATGTAATTGAAAATTAAAACTAAAACTATTATTAGATAGCTACTAAAATACACTAAAATAAAATAAACATAAAAATTACATACATAATGCGTCATGAAATTCCTCCGCATTATCACCGACCGGTAACGTACCCAGAAAGCTGGCAGCATTGCCACGTTGAATGGCAATGCTTATCCTCTGTGCAAGATAATAACCAGCCTTCTGGTCACGCGTAGCGTCGATCAGCTGCTTTGCCAAGTCTTTATATAGAGACCGAGCACTTGGACCCCTAGTTGATTGATTTAAATTTCGACAAAATAAGTGATGATCAGTTACTCAATTTCGAAATAGCGTCTAAATCAGCTCAGCCGTTTGAGATAATATCAAGTCTAAACTACCAAAAAGTCGGATTGACTAAAGTTTGTAAAATAGTTTTATCTTACAAGTATCCCTAAATACATACATATTTATAGCCCCAAAACCTGTTACTTTAATATTACAAACAGACACATCAATTATATTTATCTGTATAGATAATAAATAGGTTAAATAAACTAGCTTCCATTTAAATAAAGATCACTTCACACACTACAAACACTTGAGGATACGCCTCGTTTGTCGCGACCATGGGCTTTATATTTTTTTCCCAAAACGCTTTAATTGAGCCCACATGTTCCCGCTATCTGAATCAATCTGAGATCGTCAGATTGTTTTAGTTGCGCGCGCGCAGACATTGTCCGAGGGACGCTTTATTAAGAAAAAGATAAAACCAATAAAATAATTGGAAGGGATACGTGTTGTATTGCTTCTTGGGTTACGAAACGGTGACACTTTCTTTTTTATATTGTTATACTAGTAGCAAAAAAGTTCTTTATGCTACCTGCATAGGAGATTTAAAATAAAATTATTTTGTCAGATCGGTCAAAATGTCACAACAAGGCACGGAGACAGTTTAATTAACATTATTATATAGGTACCTATACTCCATCCGGTTAGGTATTTAACTAAAAGTAAACAATCTTATAGCAATTTTTTATAAAAACACATAATTAAACAAATAAATTAGGTTAACGGATTTACTGGCTAGTATTTCAATTTTGGTTTTTAGTCTATAAAATAAATTTCTAAATATAAAAATATATTAATATATATATATATATATATATATATGTAACCGAATGAAGTTGTAGTGCCTGGACGCAACTGGATGAAGTTGTGGTACAAAAGGTAAATTGCGAGAAAAAGATCCAGGCAATAAAACTGAATCCAATTTTTTCTAATCGCCAAATTGCATTATAAAATTTAAATTTTGTCTGATTTGAACGGACTTAAATCGAATTGACTAAGGTTAACATAGAAAATAAGCCGCGTGGTTCCCGGCAGAGTAGAATTTGGACCACCCCCCGCGGTGTCGTACAAGGCGACTTAGGGATAGGGCTGTTTGACATCTGACAAATATATTCAGCCAAGACTCAGTCAGATGCATGACTTGAGTCAACAATAGTGCCCGGAAGACGGCAATAGGTTCACCCCTATTACGTGGGACTGAATGCAATAATTGGTGAAATGTGGGTGTTAATTCATCTCTGCCTAACCCTCCGGGAATAAAGGCGTGATTATTTGTATGTGTATGTGTATCATACAAATGGGTTTTGGTTCCTGTTTGTCACGAGCGAGTTTAATAAACATATTATAAACAAAAACTAATAAATATATATATATCTTTTATTAATGAACATAGCACTATCCAAACACTATATCAACTATCACAATTATTTATCATGCATCTAATTAAATAATTTCATCACCAAAACATTCCTTCACCAATTAACACGACATAAACAAAAATTCAAAAATGTGATGAAAACATTCATATTCCACGGTTGTTTTATCAATTTTATCACAATTACATTAATTTGGGAATATAACCCTGTAATAAAACATGTCAGAACGACACGCGCTCGATAATTATCCAACGAACAACTAAAATAATGATTCGAAGTAAGATTTTATCAACTGACAGCAACGGTGAACTGTCATCTGTCAAACACCTGCTATATAACATTGAACTTTATTCAATTGTAATAAGAGTTATCGAAACAAAGTAGCAGGTATAATGGATAACCAATACACCAATTTACAGAAATCACCGAGTCACAGGTAATTAAATGATAAAAAGTATTAAAAGAATAAAAGTGTCTTGATTTATGTAGGGTTAAAATTGATGACATTTTCACTTTTTAACCGACTTAAAATGGAAAGGATCATATTTTATGCTGCTATATTATGTACCTAGGTACTTTTTTTATTCTGAAACATTGAGAAAACTTTTTCTTAAAAGATATTGTTTATGTATCCAAAGCATAATAAATGACTTATTTTACATTTTTTTTTGATGAATGGAGAAGCCTGTCACCCTGGCTGAAGTAGGCCGCGGCGGCAGCGCGCGTTGCGCATCTCCCCGTTTCCGGGGAGCAGTTTGGGACTCCCAAACCCGAGGAGAGAGAGATGGCCCTGGGTCCGCCGAGGTGCGAGGGCTATGCCTGCCAACCTCACCTCCGGCAACAAACAATGACTCACAGACGTCGTGCCACCTCTTAACTTCTCCTACCAGCTCTGGCGGGGAGGGGTATCCGTGGGGATTTTTAAAACGTATTTTTTTTTTTAAATAGCAAAAAATAAAAAATTGTGAAAAATCTTATTTTTAATTATACAACGATTCGGGACTTTTCGCGATTAAAACATGGAATTTACTATTTTTGCCGAGGTGTTGGATGGATTGCTGCACCCGTGGTCACGACTTGACTGCCTTGCGAGCGTCAAGCTCAATAGATATGCGGGGAACATTTTTTGTGCGCCTACCCACCATTACTTTTATAATGAATGGTTAGGCTGGCGAAAAGTCCCAAACCATTGTAAAATTATAAATTCACACCACGATAGTTTAAAAATAACATCTTAATGTCATAATTAACTAAAATTAAAATTTTATTTCATAATTTATATATTATTTTATTCAATAATTTTCTTTATTTAAAACCACCTTGGCAGGTATATGGTTAAGTAATAATTTCTCCGTAACTAGTTATGTTATCTACAATTTACATGGTATAACTAACATATATATATAAAACACTTCAATACCAGCAACAAATCACAACTAGACGAACAAGTTGAACAGCGGAAAGTTGACCAGTCACAGCAGCAGGTGAGCTCAAGTTTGTGGCTGTATCGTTGATCCGGACCCGCATTGCAGCCTCCAAATACTTCTGAACACAGCGGATGTGCGCCACCCAGCGCATAATTTGCGGACTTGCATCCACTTGCGCTGGCAGTTCTGTCAATGTTGTTAGTTAGAGAGGGTTAAATATTGCTAGATATGTAATGCTGTTTAGGTTTCATTAATTTATGTCTCTTCAGTGCATAGTAGCACATGGTGAAAATATTGATAGATAAAAACATAACATAAACACACGCCTATATCCCCGAAGGGGTAGGCAGAGTAGCTAGCATCCACATTTCGCCAGTCTATGTTTAGGTCCCAATGTAATTGCCATTAACCAGGCACTTATAAACCTGCGATAAATACACACCATAACTTCGAAAAGCATCGAAAAGTCATTGGTATGTGCCATGGTAAAACCTGGGATCGAACCCGAGACCTCATCTTAGCAGTCCATTACCCATACCACTAGGCTACCGCGTTAGCAGTGTGAGTATAACAAGGTTGAATTTCATCATTCATCATCAACCTTGCGTTAGTCTCGTCCGCATCCGAGGCATCACCACGGAGTCTAGGATATGCTTAAATGTGGTTGAGTAAAATGTGAGAACTGTGAGCAACTATATTATGTTCTGCTAACACGTATCAAAGAACAGATTTATTAGTCATCAGCTCCTGAATAATTCACACACACATATAATATTCCAGAAGAATTTATTACCATCAGAAATTTAGGTAGGTACATAAAATATTCTATTATAATATACAATTACTTACAAATTAATATAAAACTATGCTAACTATACAATATATACAAAAATGGAATAAAGAAAAAGAGGGAGACTGTAATTTTAGGCATCGAAAAATTCCTCCCCATCGATCTCTACTGGTACCGTGCCCAAGAGGCTGGCGGCATTACCACGCTGAATGGCGATGCCAATTCTTTGAGCGAGGTAAAGGCCAGCCTTAATATTCCAGTAAGTTGGACACAATGGTATTCACGTCCCAATTGAGTTCCCAGTCGGACTGACTGGGGAAGGACCGTTTTACAGAATACCACGGCTAGGACACGGCGGTATATCCGCCCAATTGAGCAGTCCGACTGGGGAAGTACCTCCGCCCTACTGAATACCGCGGCTATAATAACTTCGTGTTGTGTTCCCAGAGGTGAGTAGGGTAGCCAGAGCTCACTGGAGAATTTGTGCTGTCATTGGGAAAACCAAAGGCTTTTCCTGCTTTGTCTTCTGAACTGACGGCACAGAGACTCTACTTACAGGGTTGGCAGCGCGACTGTGACTCCTCTGGTGTTACAAACGTCCATAGGCCACGGTAACCGCTTTCCATCAGGTGGGCCGTGTGCTTGTCTACCAACTAAGTGGTATAAAAAAAAAACAATAACCTCGTGTTGTGATAATTTACATAGTTGATGGCATGTACTTTTTCCACAGTATTTTTTTTATTAGACCTGACCGGTTTCACTTTAAAACATCCTCAAAGTTTCATAATAACAGTTAAGAACATTAAATATATAATACATTATTCGACTAAGACAGAAAAAAATTAAACGGTCCGAGCGGGATTCAAACCCGCGTTCTTTCCCTTATTCGTATGATTGCAACATCATCATGCATTGATTCAGATAGTTCGTACAAATATCAGTAGACGTCTCCCACCGTCGCCGTAAGACGTACAACAGGTACATAATAAAAAATGTTGTAGAAAACGTACAAATGTGTTCTTAATATGTGCAACCTCGTTTGCGTTCCCAGCGGTGAGTAGGGTAGCCAGAGCTCACTGGAGAGTTTTATGCTGTCAGTGGGATCGGCCGAGTCAAGAATGAGGGGAGAGGAAAAATGTGGTGGTTTTTTTATGAGGAGTCACACCCGTGCTACCGACCCTGTAAGAACAGAGAGTGTCTGTGCCGTTAGTGCAGAAGACACAATCAGGACAAGTCTTCGCTGCACTAACGGCACAGACACTCTCTGTTCTCACAGGGTCTGCAGCACGGGTGTGACTCCTCATAAAAAAAACATAACAATGAGCTCAGATTGTTCCCTGTATCTCATCACCACATTTTTACTCTCCCCTCATTCTTGACTCGGCTGATCGCATCAAAGTACCATCAATTCATAGACGGAGTACGGAGTAATATAAAATTTTACTCGATACATAAATTCAGAGTGGTTTTATGGTCGAAGAATGGTCGGCCATATTTACAGCTTCGTGTCCACTGTAAGCTAACGATTCAAAACTATACAACGGGTTTTTTCGCGATTAAATCATGGAACTTAATATTTCTGCTGACGTTTCGGATGCGTTGCAGCACCCATGGTCACTATGTATATGACTATATAATTATGAATTCACACCGCGATAGTTTGAAAATAACAAAGCTAACGATTGTCTTACATGGTTCCGTACGATCTTGTAATTAAAATGGTACGCCCTACTTAAATTCGTTACCATTAATTATGCAAGAAGTTTGACCAAAAGACGAACATCAGTAGTTCTACGATACTTACATACAATGCAAAATATCATCCATTTATGTTGCTTTGCATATTTAATGCAAATATAATTTTGTAGTTTTTATTTATTTTGTATTCTACAATCGATATCATGTGATTTTAGAAAAAAAAAACACATTTTTAAAGTTACAGAAAAAATAAACATATTTTTAGTACAGTTATAATTACGAATATTTGTTTTATTTTAGTAATAGTAACATCGCGAATGAGTTCTTTGAAACAAAAAATACCCTCCAGTTTAGTACCTACACGTTTATTAATAAAAAAAGCAAACACTGCTTTACGCTTTCTTTCTTTTCAAAATTTTCATATATAATAATAAATGAATTATTTCAATCACGTCATATAACGCTTTCTTTAATGTAAAATTTTCGTATTTTAATACATAAAAAATTTGAATCACGTGATATAAACTCATTTCATTTCATTTATGGTGATACAAAAACTGTCGAATCAGCTTTAGCTCATAGTGGACGGTTATCCTTACACTCTCGGCATCGGCCGCTAATTTTGAAATGTGGTGAAATGAGAGGCGGCAACGTTCAGCCAATATCTTATTTACGGCTCCGCAGCCCAACTCAAGTTGTGCTGTCTATATAAATATTTTATTGAATGAGATTTCCATATTTACGCGTCATTTCGGGGAAGCTCTTAAAACTTGATTGGGACCCTAGATGGTAAAGGTTATAGGTTAATAATTTTAAACAGCCGTAAATAAAAGTCTGCTTATTAAAAGCCTGAAACCTGTAGGTATTCTAGAATGGTTCTATGTTCTGAATCTTGATTTTTATACATACGTACAACCTTTATCACCGGAGGGTAAGGCAGAGGTGAATAAAATTAACACCTACATTTCACCAATCATTGAATTCGATCCCACGTTATAGGGGGTGAGTCTATTGCCGTCCCCAGGCACTATTGTTGATTCAAGCCATTTATCTGAGGTTGAGGCTGAGTCTGGGCTGTATATATCTGTCTAATGTTAAACAGCCCTATCCCGTAGTCGCCTTTTACGAAACCGTATGGGAAGAATCGATTCTTTTACGACACCGTATGGGAATAGATAGGGTGGGCCAATTTCTTCTTTGCCGCGTAGTTCCCGGCAGAGCAGAATTTGAACCACCCCATCTCTTGATTTTTATCTGATGACATATAATATTCACATAAGCCAATATGTCAGTATGAATAAACAATCTGTCCTCAGATATATCGAGATTCGATTTGAGTGTCGTTCTAGAATACGCTTATCGAACAGATTAAGATATAGAAAAAATTTAATCGTCTCAAGCGGGATTCAAACCCGATCTTTCTTTAAGAATATAGAAGCTTATAGAAGAATTTCGATGGTTTCAGGCAAAGGTTCTGGGCTTAGTGGTCAGAGCGTTCCCCCTGTAAGGGAAAGATCGTGGGTTCAAATCCCGCCTGAACCGATTCAACTTTTTCTAAACCTTAATCGATTTGAATAGTAAACATGCTAAATGCTTTAAAATTTCATTCAATACGCTTATGGAAGTTTGGTATTTTTGTATTGAAGCGAATAAGCATTCGTTAAACCGGTAGCCAGTTTTTCGTGTTTGCCACTGATGTATCATCCCACCTTAGTGATGATTCAGTGGCATCCATGGCTATCAAATCAATTCAAATCAAATTGATTTCATAATCGTTGTACAGTATTTTACATGGGTTTTTAATCTATCGTGCGTTATTACATTATGCATGGGTAGTAAGTAATCTTAGGTATATATAATATATATTTGTGCAGTTAATTATCTTACAGTGGTCTTTACTTAGGGATATATATCTAAGCTGTGCCTGAACTGGGTAGTCCTGTGCTATAGGCGTCAAGAGCAGATTAATAATATTTCTTAAATTCTCTATGTGCTCTGGAACCGTTGATTCATTTTACGTTTGACTAATAATTGTGACTTTTACTGAATTGCTGACGTCTCACAAACCCGAAATTAAAAAGTAACGTGTCTCGTGATAATTTTTTACGATAACCATTTTTTTTTATCGTGCGAAAAATCCCCTGGATACCCCTACTAGATACGCCAGAGCCGGTGGGAGAGGTTGTGTAGAACTCGAACCGACTAAAACGCACACCGTCTGAGAGTCGTAAGTTGCCGGAGGTGAGGTTGCCCCCCACCAACCAACATCCACCAACGAAAACCAACTTTCGGTTTATTGATAAACATGAATTTCAACATCATTGCTGTGAAAAAAAAACTTATAAACAATGTCGAAAGCCATTTTATCAAACAACAGACCGCGTCGCTCGCGAGCCGGTGATGCATGTCGGTCCATTTTTTATTTGAAAATAATACAATTATATTGAAATCGAATCCTACAGCGTTGAGCGTTCCGTGGACATTATACATTGCTGACTTTTTGTGTTATATTTAATTTTATTGTTTATGAATTTTGAGCGTGTAGGTGAAGTTTGATGCCTGTTCAGTACAAATGTAAATATATTTATCGTAATTAATATCAGAATATTTACTTTCATAGCGTGTACTTCTTACTGGACAATTATTTTAAGACTAAAAGATTTTTATCCCTTCTGGATAAAAGTCCGTCATAAGCGCAGGTCTTATAATTCGAACGTATAGCATATTTATGCAGTCAAGAAACGGCACTACAATAAAACGATATTGGCCCATTTTCAGATGGCTACTAGACCATCCAACCAACTATTTATAACTGACAGTTGTTGCCCTCAACATAAAAGCTAAGCTGAATTGTCAAACTCGGATCAATAATAATGTACTTTGAACTGCCCTGAGGTATTACGGTACAGATAATAAAATGTGGGTAGCTTAGTGGAGATTGAGAGGTCCGGTTCGAAACCAAAAAAATGCCCGCTGAATTTCTTGCCGCGGTCTTCTCAATTCAGGACGCGTGTTCAGGTGCGGTGGTCCATATACTAAACTGGTATTTCATATTTCTTTTTATATTGACATTTTGTAAGTTCCAATTTAATGGTCTATGCAGAGTAAATGATTTTTGACTTTGACTTTGACGAATCCTGGCCATTAGATACACTAGCACTATCCTAAACCTGTACCAAACCAAAGCATTTTTAGGAGGTAGGACACGACGGTATTTCCGCCCAATTGAGCAGTCCGACTGGGGAAGTACCTCCGCCTTACAGAATACCGCGGTTATAATAACTTCGTGTTGTGTTCCCAGCGGTGAGTAGGGTAGCCAGAGCTCACAGGAGAATTTGTGCTGTCAGTGGGATGACTGAAGGCTCGTCCTGCTTTGTCCTTTACTTCACTCGCGCTGCCGACCCTGTGGTTGGCAGCGCGAGTGTGGCTTTTCTGGTGTTACACACGTCCATAGGCCACGGTAACCACTTTCCATCAGGTGGGGCGTGCGCTTGTCTGCCACCTAAGTGGTATAAAAAAAAGCATATTTTTAAATAGGACACGTCAATTAGACTTTGCATCGCCTGAAAGGTTCAGAAAGAGGGTCCCCATTACATATATATACCATATTACAATGATGACACTCAGCTTGACGGCCTCGTCATATGCTTTTTCACGCCCTCTTAAAGGACCCGGGATTGTAGGAAGAAGGAAACACGTGAGATTGTAATGAATTTCAGGCGTTAATGGTGCGACAAAAAAAGAGTCTCCGAACCGCTTGGTTCTTGATCGGATATTTTGCACCGTACGCGGGTGACATCTAAGTCCTGCACGTGTTGTCCTGTGTAGGAAAGGAGAAGGTGAGACTAACTAGAAGAGCTCGTCAGATCATGTATCTCTGCATCACCCTAAGGTTGACTGTTAGAATAAATAAATAAAAAATAAATAAATAACTAAAAACAGTAAAATACTGCCAAGGACGTAACATATCTCGTTTAGCGTAGCTAAATCAGTATACAGGAAAATTTTCTAAAAATAATAGATCAAAACCCAGCAATGTACACCAACCAACGAATTTATGCGGCCCAACAAACAAAAAGTCTCATATTACATACAGGAAGACAGTTATAGAACAACATATCTGGGTCTCGCTCTAGCAACTACGATTTGACAAGTATCATTTACACGTTGCTGGTGTGGAATCGTAACGAGTGAGAGGACAGAAGTTTTTTAATATTTTTTTCTTTTGGGAATAGCGCCTTCGAGTTCAGAGATATGACGTAGGTAAGTGATTTTCGTCACTGAATCTTTGAAATACAGATTTGAGATGATACTAGACGGGTTGGCAAGTTATAAAAGGAATTATATCAAATAAGCTGCCTCAGTTTCGCCTGTGGCATACTTTGAAACTTCATATTACCCCTTTCCCTTTGAGTCAGTATTTTTAGTCTTCAAATGTATTGAAAATTGTCGGATTTGTTGACATTTATGATCACTGCTCCTGTTCTCTTAAGTAGTATGTAGCGTGATGACATATAGCCTAAAACCTTTGTCGATAAATAGTCTATTCAACAAATAATGTTTTAAGAACTGACATATAAATTATAAGATCTATGTACACTTGGTAAGCAAGAAATGATTTGATTTTATTTGATTTAAATATTTTTCATTTTGCACCGTTCCTGAGATTTGAGCGTTCAAACAAACAAACAAAAACTCTTCATCTTATAATATTTGTATAGATATGTATGCTGAGCTTACATTGCAATTCATATTATCAAATTTCAAAAAAGATATATTAATATTTTTCATTAAAGGACATATTTTAAAAAGTTGTAAATATTGAAAGTTATAATAGAAGTTATTCTGTATGATTATATCATTTAGTCAAGTCGCTTTTTGATTTTAATAACGTTTTCTACTTATTCAATTAAAAATACCATTATAACAACAAATTTCTTGTCAACAATAACAAATATCTAAAGAAGACCGTCAAACTTTACTAGACAATGGGTTACCTCATATAAATTCTCAGTATAAACTACAAAAAAAAACATATTTACTATCGATAAAAAGGCAGTTTAATTTCAATGACAACGAAAAGTTTTCACTTTCAATTCCAACAAAATTAATGTTTTCATGAAGAATATAATAATTTAGTACAAGATTCAAAGGTTTCAAGTCTTTGACAACATACAACAACAACTAATAATCACGCCTTTGTCCCCGGAGAGTTAGTCAGAGGTGATTTAACACCCACATTTCACCAATCATTGAATTCGGTTCGACCTAATAGCGGATGAGCCTATAGCCGTCTTCCAGGCCCTATTGTTGACTCTAGCCATGCATCTGTGGCTGAGTCTAGGGTGTATATATTTCTCTGATGTTAAACAGTTCTGTCCCTATCCGTTCCCTGCAGAGTAGAATTTGGACCAGCACATCTCTTCCCATGCGGTGTCGTACAGGTTGATTAAGGAAGGCTGTTTAACATCAGATGGATTTATACAGCCCAGACTCAATAGTCATTAATAGTGCCCGGAAGACGGCAATAGACTCACTCCCTATTACATGGGACCAACTTCAATGATTGGTGAAATGTGGCTGTTATTTCACCTCTGCCTAACCCGCCGGGGATAAAGGCGTGATTATTTGTATGTATGTATGTTATTACGCACGCAGTTCCTAACGTCACTTGCTGTGTTTTGTTACCATAATTTAGTGCTTTACTAAATTGAAGCACGTGATTCATAATCTCGACTTTATTACCCCTAACTTGGTCACTAAACCTCTAATTAAATATAGATCCGATGTTCTACCTAATTCCACAACGCGTGTGTTAATCATGGCTCCGATCTGCTTATCGTCAATCGCAGTTACGACCTTGGCCTATGTGAGTCAGTGAGGAAAATAGTTATAGTGTAGGAGCTAATGAAGATATTTAAAAAAAAAAATACATACTTTTTATGTGTAGTGTAAGTGTGTGTGTATAATAATGGTTTTTCTTTCTTTCCTTCTTTTCTTGTCTATACTAATATTATAAAGCTGCAGAGTTTGTTTGTTTGTTTGAACGCGCTAATCTCTGGAACTAATGGTCCGATTTGAATGATTCTTTCACTGTTGGGTAGTCCATTTATCGAGGAAGGTTTTAGGCTATATATCATCACGCTACTACTTAAGGGAGCAGAGCATTGATAATAAATGTTAACAAATCCAGCAATTTTTCATACATATTTTGAAGATTAAAACATACGGGCTCAAAGGGATATGATGCTTCAAAATATACCCCGGTCAGCTATATATACATATAATCGGTCGATATAGCCGGTAGCTTAGTGGTTAAGGAGTCAGCCTTACGATCAAGAGGTCCTGGGTTACAATCTTGGCCTTTACGCTACCGACGTGAACCCACTCCTAGCACAAGCAATTTAGCTTGGTTGAAGGGGTTAGAGGAAATGTTTGTAATTGCGGTTGCTAATATTTAAAAAAAATCACGTCTTTATCCCGGTTAGGCAGAGGTGGTCCTACGTAATAGTAGGTGAGCCTATTGCCGTATTCCGGGTACTATTGTTGAGTCGAGTCATGCATCTTATTCTGAATCTGGGCTGTATTTATCTGTCTGATGTTAAACAGCCCTTTCCTTTAGTCGCCTTGTACGTACACCGTATGGGAAGAGATGGGGTGGCCCTAATTTTACTCTGCCGAGATCCATGCAGCTAGCAAGCATTTATGTTAAAGTATTGAATATTTAGGAACTTATTTTATACTAGTGCGTCATTGGGATAAACCGTTTATTGAGTTTAATATTATAATGTTGTATTGTTCACCTAACCTTCAATTGTTTAGCTGAGAGGTTAACGAAAATATTGATAATAGTAGTTATTATTTTATATTTTATTTACTTACAAATTCTAGACATTAGTGCCTTAGTGGTTAGGTTAGCTCTCTACTACATAATATTAATCAAAGAAATTATGATAAAGTATACGAAACATATTATCATTTCTTAGTAATCATTGTACAAGATACCTAACAAACCTAAACTAATACCTGCCATAAAAAAAACTAGTTATAGTCAGCATCAGATCGATATTGACAAACAAACTACTCAAAATTATCATAATACCTTGAGTTTCCTTCTCTTAACTGATTATTTTTGTATTTGGTACACACCTTTAGTTCTGACAATAATACAATTTGTTTTCTTTATTTGGTTCACAAACATTTATTTATTCAACAGGAGCTTGTACAGAAAAAAACATCAGACAAGACAAGATATGAAAATTACTTAAAGTTAAATCCACATGCCATTATCTTATAGAAATACTTATGCAGTGAAGTTTATGCTAAAATTACAAGCAAAACAGCCCCACTATAAGAAACAAAAAGAACATAACATAACATAAACTCACGCCTATATCTCCGAAGGGGTAGGCAGAGGTGCTAGCACCCACATTTCGCTAGTTTATGTTTAGGTCCCAATGTAATAGGTTGCGAGCCTATTGCCATTAACCGGGCACTTATAAACCTGCGATAAAAATACACACATAACTTAGAAAAGCATCGAAAAGCAAAGAAAAATAAATTTAATTCAAAATTATTGGTTGTATTGTTTTAAAATAACTTTGAGAATTTATAATCAAGATCAATTTGATGCCGACTGTACCACACAAACCAACAACTAAGCTTCAGTTGTCACCAAAATAAACGTACCACCGTCTAGCTCCTAAACTACACAACATGTGGCTACTAGACCGTTCTTAAGTAAACAAACGGAGATCCAGAGCACTTCGCATTGACCAAGTTCTAGCCACTACGACCACTACTAAAATATTGGGAAGAACTTGATTTATAACAACGAGTAGTTAATGTACGAGAAAAGAGAGAAAAGACATAGGAGTTAATTATTACAACGTTTGAATATTTATCTCGCATTGCAATTCCTCTCTGCACTCCCGGGTTTGTTGGAAGAAAACTCAACTTTGAGTTAAGCTCGCCTTTGTACATTACATCTGATCTTTTTATATAAACGTAATTTATGTGTACAATAAAGTATAAATAAATAACTAAATAAAATACTAATTAGTTATTACTTAATAACTAAATTAATTCTAAGGACGTAGGACACGACGATATTTCCGCCCAATTGAGCAGTCCGACTGGGGAAGTACCTCCGCCCTACAGAATACCGCGGCTATAATAACTTCGTGTTGTGTTCCCAGCGGTGAGTAGGGTAGCCAGAGCTCACTGGAGAATTTGTGCTGTCAGTGGGATGACTAAAGGCTTGTCCGGCTTTGTCCTCTACACTGACGGCACAGAAACTGTAAATATATGGTTAGCAGAGCCACTGTGACTCCTCTGGTGTTACAAACGTCCTCTACACTGACGGCACAGAAACTCTGTGCTTACAGGGTCGGCAGCGCGAGTGTGGCTTCTCTGATGATACACGCGTCCATAGGCCACGGTAACCACTTTCCATCAGGTGGGCCATGTGCTTGTCTGCCACCTAAGTGGTATAAAAAAAACTAAATAAATTATTTGTGAAGCCTTGAATCGATTAAGATATAGAAAAAATTGAATCGGCTCAGGTGGGATTCGAAGCCGTGATCTTTCCCTTACAGGGGGAACGCACAGAAACTCTCAATGCTTGCAGGGTTGGCAGCGCGAGACTCTCTTGGTTTTGCACGCGTCCATTGGCCACGGTAACCACTTTCCATCAGCTGGGCCGTGTGCTTGTCTGACACCTAAGTGGTATAAAAAAACGCTCTGACCACTAAGCCATAGAACCTTCGCCCGAAACCATTCAAATTCTAACATAACATAACATAACATAAACTCACGCCTATATCCCCGAAGGGGTAGGCAGAGGTGCTAGCACCCACATTTCGCCAGTTTATGTTTAGGTCCCAATGTAATAGGTGGCGAGCCTATTGCCATTAACCGGGCACTTATAAACCTAAAAATACACACATAACTTCGAAAAGTATCGAAAAGTCATTGGTGTGTGCCATGGTAAAACCTGGGATCGAACCCGAGACCTCGTCTCAGCAGTCCATTACCCATACCACTAGGCTACCGCGGTTAGTGTTATTAAAATAAGATCACGGGTTCGAATCCTGCCTGAAACAGTTCATTATTTTCTATATTTTAATCGATTTGAATAGTTAGTTATACTAAATACTTTAAAATTTCATTCAAGAAACCATGGAAGCTAAGAGACCGAAGTAAGTAGATAATACTATTTTTTATAGATTCTATAGCTATTTTTTTATACCACTTAGGTGGCAGACAAGCACACGGCGCACCTGATGGGAAGTGGTTACCGTGGCCTATGGACGTATGCAACACCAGGGGTGTTACACTCGCGCTGCCGACAGCGAAGAAACCTTCTGATGCCCCTCTTGAAGAACCCCATGTTGTAGGTGCTTGGGAAAATCGCAGCAGGGAGGTCATTCCACAACTTGAGTGTGTGTGGGATGTATTTATAGATACTGTGTTTTTTATCTTCTTTTAGGATTCCGTACGTAAACGGAAGCCTTCTAGTATTATTAAGTTGTCTGTTTGTCTGTCTATCTTTCTGTCGAAACCTTTTTACTCAAGTCTATAACATTTTAAAACTGTGTGAAAATCAAACGTCTAAGTCAACGCTTTAAAATTATTTTACAGTTTAATTTTAGTGTATAAAGTAAATATTGACCACTTGAGACAATAAAATCTCGAAACAGTTTATTTATTCTGAGATACAAAGCATCTTCTGTCCCCTCGCGGTTTACGACCTCGTTCGAAGTGAAACAGATGTCGAACAAAACAGTATTAAGTAGATACAAAATACATCGTTATAAGAATGTTAATAATAATAAAAAATAAATCCTACTTATGTATAACAAAAAAAACGACTTAAAAAATGAAACGAATTCTGAAAAGGAAACGAATATAGATTGAAAAAAGAACACGCTTAAGACTTTTGTGTTGAAGTCGGTGCCCAACCTACTGTATCTATATACTAAAGCTTTCGTCTGTATGTGTGCGCGATTTATAGATAGATATGTTTATTTTTCATCACACTGAAACAGCTAGACTCATTAATTGCTGTACGGGTCTCAGTAAAATTTGGTTTAATTTAATTCGGGATTAAGACTTGTGTGTTGACTTGTTGTAATCAAATAGATAGAAACCTGATGGGAAGTGGTTACCGTGGCCTATGGACGTATGCAACACCAGGGGTGTTACACTCGCGCTGCCGACAGCGAAGAAACCTTCTGATGCCCCTCTTGAAGAACCCCATGTTGTAGGTGCTTGGGAAAATCGCAGCAGGGAGGTCATTCCACAACTTGAGTGTGTGTGGGATGTATTTATAGATACTGTGTTTTTTATCTTCTTTTAGGATTCCGTACGTAAACGGAAGCCTTCTAGTATTATTAAGTTGTCTGTTTGTCTGTCTATCTTTCTGTCGAAACCTTTTTACTCAAGTCTATAACATTTTAAAACTGTGTGAAAATCAAACGTCTAAGTCAACGCTTTAAAATTATTTTACAGTTTAATTTTAGTGTATAAAGTAAATATTGACCACTTGAGACAATAAAATCTCGAAACAGTTTATTTATTCTGAGATACAAAGCATCTTCTGTCCCCTCGCGGTTTACGACCTCGTTCGAAGTGAAACAGATGTCGAACAAAACAGTATTAAGTAGATACAAAATACATCGTTATAAGAATGTTAATAATAATAAAAAATAAATCCTACTTATGTATAACAAAAAAAACGACTTAAAAAATGAAACGAATTCTGAAAAGGAAACGAATATAGATTGAAAAAAGAACACGCTTAAGACTTTTGTGTTGAAGTCGGTGCCCAACCTACTGTATCTATATACTAAAGCTTTCGTCTGTATGTGTGCGCGATTTATAGATAGATATGTTTATTTTTCATCACACTGAAACAGCTAGACTCATTAATTGCTGTACGGGTCTCAGTAAAATTTGGTTTAATTTAATTCGGGATTAAGACTTGTGTGTTGACTTGTTGTAATCAAATAGATAGAAATGTATATAAATACTAGCTGACCCGGCAATCGTTGTATTGCCATAGGAATTATTTCTTGATCAGCTATCGAACGGGGTTGAAAAATATAAAATGCTATTAAAACATAGGGGTCGGTGGAAGGAGGGTAAAAATTTAGGACTAAATGTATTTTTCAATTCCACACCATAAAAAAATAACAAAAAAAAATTTGTGCAAAAAATAATAAAAATATTTTTTGGGGTGAACCACCCTTAACACTTAGAGGTGTAAAAAAATAATTATAAACCTATTCTCATACCTTCTGAATATACATATAAAATTTCATCAAAATCGGTCTAGCCATTTCGGAGGAGTATAAACACTAAAACTGTGACACAAGAATTTTATATATTAGATTAAGATGTAAATAAAATGTTTATATCTACTTCTTTCACATAAACAAAAATTATCATAATAAACAGAATAAATAATATTGTGAACAAGTCGTGGGGACATGTGCGCAAACGCCCGCTGTCAGGCTTTTGTCGCGCATGCACACAACGACTTTTATCCGCCATATTGTAATTGCAGATACAATAAACTGTCTGAACTTTCATGCTTGTAATTAAAACCAAGCTATAATTAATATTAAGTTTAATGTGTTTACCGTGGTGTATTCTTATAACTTGTATATTATGTTAAATTATAATGTAAATACAAATAATTGAGGCAAGAGTAGTCTGTTAATAATATACAATAGTAGTGCAAATATAACAAAGAACTCGCTCGCCAGCAATAGGCTCGTCCTCAATAACGTGGAACCGAAAATCATAGTTGGCGATATATGAGTGTTTATACGTCTGCCTACCCTAAAGGAATTTGCAAGCGTGAATATGTGTGAATAAAAAAATTGGCTATTTTTTATAAGAGCTTTATTGTGATCTTTTTGTGTATTTTTCCCCATGATGTGATGAAAGAAACGGTCTGTATACATATTAAAATGACACAAAATAAATAAAGATAAACTCCGTCAAAAAAGTTTTGGTGCAATGTGCAATTATTCACGTAATTTTCGGACAAAATACTCACAAAAGTTTAGATTAGAAATAATCACAATAATCTTATTTATAAAATTATCGTATCGCGGTGTTTGTGTTTAAACTCCTCCGAAACGGCTTGACCGATTCTCATGAAATTTTGTGAGCATATTGGGTAGGTCTGAGAATCGGACAACATCTATTTTTCATCCCCCTAAATGTTAAGGGTTGTACACCCTTAACATTATATGGCAAAACGACGTTTGCCGGGACAGCTAGTACAATTATAAATTATATTGCACACAACTGCAACTAGCAAAATGAACGTCGGTAGCTTAGTGGATGAGGAGTCGACCTTACGATGAAGAGGACCCGGGTTCGAATCCTGGCCATTACATTACCGACGTGAACCCACTCCTAGCACAAGCAATTTAGCTTAGCTGGAGGGATTAGAGGGAATATTAGTAATTACGGTTGCCTATATTCTTTTATCTATGCGGTGTCATACAAGGCGACTAAGAGATTGGGCTTAGTATCAGACAGATATATACAGCACAGACTCAGCCTTTTTTTTTTTTACGTGCGCAAAATCTCCACGGATACCTCCCCACTGGCGCCTGTGGAGGAGGTTATGTCGGACTCGAACCGACTAAAACGCGCGCCGCCTGTGAGTCGTTTTGGTTGCCGAAGGTGAGGTTGACATGCATATCCCTAGCACCCCGGCCGACCCAGGGCCATCTCTCACGATCTGGCCCTCTTGCACAGACTCAGCCTCAGATGTATAGCTTGAGTCAATAATAGTGCCCGAAACGCGGTAATAGGCTCACCCCCTATTACGTCGGACTGAATTCAATGATTGGTCAAATGTGGGCGTTAATTCACTTCTTCTTAACCATCCGGGGATAAAGGCGTGATTATATGTATGCATGTATTTTCTTCTAAAAAAACTATACTATTTATTAATATAAGTAAATATCATATTCCTTATTTACACATAAAAGCAACTAAACATAATACTTTATTAAGCAAGCACATTATTATAGTGGCACTAAATGCAGTACTGCAAGAATGCTGAACTAAGTGCCATAAAGGTTTTATTGCCTGAATATTGTAATAAAAAACGTTTTATAAGTAAATATATGACTCCTTTATGAGTGGTATAATCCGTATTATACTTCACGATTATTTTTTATTGTTAAACTTAATAGAGTAGTTTGCTAACAAGGGAAATAGATTTTTTTTGAGTATAAATTACAAGTTCTGCTTACAACAAATAGTTATAAGTACCGGCAAATATCTTGACTCTAAGTGAGTATAGTGATTGGTATCCTCAAAAGACCCATAAAAATCGCGTGCAACGCACAATGAGTAGGTGCCAAGATAATATTATACTTATCGATAACTTCAGCTACTATAAGCATTATGTATGGATAACATACACACAGACATACATATATACATTCATACATTCATTCATACATACATACATACATACATACATACATACATACATTTATACACGCCTTTATCCCCGGAGGGTTAGGCAGAGATAAATGAACACCCACATTTCACCAATCATTGTATTCGGTCCCACGTAATATTGTTGACTCAAGCCATGCATCTGAGGCTGAGTCTGGGCTGTATTTATCTGTCTGATGTTAAACAACCCTATCCCTAAGTCGCCTTGTACGACACCGCATGGGAAGAGATGGGATGGTCCAAATTCTACTATGCCGGGAACCACGAATACCCCGTACTTATAGACGAAAATGAATAAAATATATAACATAATACACAGTGTACATACATATTCACGTTTGTGAATCCTCAAAGGGGTAGGCAGAGGTGTATTAACCGACACATTTCACAAACTATGATATTCGGTTTCACGTAACATGGGGCCTATGGAGCCAGCCCTGTCCCTAAGTCGCCTTCTATGACCACGGCGGTTTTGAGTTTCAATTTAATATTATTTCCATTTTATATCTTGCACTGGATCCCAATAAAATGTGAATAAGAGTGTCTGACCACACGGGCGGTGAGTGGGTGGGACACTTATTTATTTGCGGATTTCTTAAACGCACCTATATCCATACTCATGTATGCCTTGCGACAAATATCTCAGACAGTTTTGAGAACTTTGTACAAGTTCCTTTGCTGTCTTTTGAGGATGAGGATTGCACGAGCTGTTTCAGTGGTGAGCTCCAATTGAAATAATCTTACATGATTATGGCGTAGCGGTAGAGCATTTGACTGCTATGCAGGGGGCGCGGGTTCGATTCCCACTCAGTGCAAATATTTTGTATGCATGAATATGTGTACTAATTACAAAAAAAAAGTATCTAAGTATGTTTATCCGCATTCTAGATCCCATAACACAAGTTAGTTAAGCTGTGCTTACCGTGGGTCTAGATAGCGTTGTGTACAATGTCGTGGAATATTTAAATCTATTATAATTATGGCTGCTGTCTAAAATACAGATTTTAACTTATCTAGTTCAGACACAGATGTCATCTTAAATATTGTATAAGATTGTAATTATATTTATTTATATGTGTAAAATTGGTGTATGCTTGAAATAAATAAATTTAAATTCACCAAGCATATATTATTAAAAATCAATCTAAGGGGTCTTAGTAGGCGACTAGGAATAGGTATTTGAACTACCATGGCCACTCACATCAGTATCAAAAGTAAAATAGTCCGTCTTTGCAAAAACAACCGTGGACAAGCCAAAACAAAATCACAAGTGGATACAGTAAGCATCGTGTGTCGAGAACGTGATCGAGAGCGGGTTCGAGTTTGTAGTGATAGTGAAACCAGTGGTAGGGCAGATAAGATAGTAAAAGAACTCGAAAGAGGGTAGATCGATATAATTACTCCTAGAATAAACTTTTTCTCTGTTCACCGCCACTACTCCAGTTCCTCCGTGATCATGGTGCTTGCAACAGCGCCGAAATATCGGAAACTCAAAACATTGAAACTTGGTAAATATCCCGTTTATTTTGATACTGACTAGGAATTGGGTTGTTTCCACCCGATAGTAAACATACCGCCCGTGACTAAGTGCCTGCTTGACGGCCCTCTAGTACATGTGACTGAAAATTATATTTGACGAAATGTAGGTGTTACTACACCTCTGCCTACCCCTTCGGGGCTTCACAGGCATTGTAATCCGTGCGCGTAAGGACCTCAGTCGTCTAGCGATATAGGTCCAAGATATATGTTCCGAGGAATACGACAATTAGCTCTCTTCTGAGGTCACATGAGTCATGACTGCCTTATTTATGAGACATGTTTCAGATTAAGTTGCTTTAAAGCGAGCAATGTATAGTAAAGTTAGGTTTGTGATGTAAATAACAGATGTTTGGAGAGATGATAGTGTTAATGAAAGGGGCAGACTTGTTTACGACGTTTTGATTTCTTTTCTTTATACAATCTAGGTGGTATACCTACAAGCACACGGCCAACCTGATAGAAAGTGGTTACCGCGACCTATAAACGCGTGCAATACCAGGGGAGTCACACCCGTGCTGCCACTCCTGTAAGAAAAGAGAGTTTCTGTGCCGTAAGTACAGGAAACACAATCAGAACAAGCCTTTGGTCTTCCCACTGACAGCACAAAACCTCTTCAGTGAGCCATGCCGTGATGATATATGGCTTACAACTTAGTCGATAAACGGGCTATTCAAATTATTTTTCAATTCGGGCGATTCGTTGTTGAGATCAGAGCGGTCAAACAAGCAAACAAACTCTTCAGCTTTAAAATACATATTAGTCTATATACAGATGTGAAAGATCTTTTGGACGCTCCAACCACGCACAAACGGTTCGTATGGGCAATTACGACTGTAGTAGGTGGTGGTAACTTTTTATTTACCTACCTGTGAAAAATCCCCACGGACCCCCCCCCCCCCCCCTCCGCTAACTAAAACGCACGGCACGTGGGTGTTTGTTGGTTGCTCAAAGTGAGATTGACAGGCACATCCCTCGCACCCGGGCCTGCACAGGGCCATCTCACGATCCTGCCTTCCTCGGGTGTGGGGGCCGCAGAGTCTCCAACTCGTCCCCGGAAACGTATAGGCGCACAAGGCACCCGCCGTGGTGGTGGCTTACGATCTTCATTCGCTCCCGCTGCCGCTTCCTCTCTCGTAGGTAATTAAATATTATATATTTCACTTTTTATAGCTGGAATATGTTCCCATGAGTTGCGGGACAAATAACAGTTATTTTATTTTAAAAAATAGTCCATGGATCTACATTATGTTGGACAAGAACCGACTGAAACTGCTCACTTTTTCCGCTCTTCGGAGTGTTAAGCAAAATTACTCAAAGGTCACCACCTTTGAGTAATTTTGCTTGCACCCCGGCTGATCCAACCTCGAATAAAATCCTACTATATATAACCTTGATCAAAGTTCAAATCAATAACAGCTGCACTAAATCAAAAACCAGTAAGTGCTTTTTAACAAATTTTACAGGAGAGCTTAAAAACATAAAACATGCCAGCTTCACATAAATATTCGTGTACCTAAAAGTATAAAAGTGATATTTATTGAAGAGACTTCTAACCACTGATTATGTAATGAGTAAAATACTTTGATAATAATGTATATTGCATGTTTTATACCCCTTACTAACTTTGTCTTGTCACGTCTCCATCATAGAGGACTGGCCAGACAGGCTACACGGCGGCCTCTCGTATTTGACGCAGATAATCTCCGGAAACAGGTGTCTCGGAGGTTACAGTATCAGATCCAGAAGGAGTTGGGTTTAGATTTAGGGCAGTCAATACCTTCACGAAGTTAAATCGCATCGGACGAACAGAGTGCACAAAAAAATTACGGTTTTTTTTCATACACTAAAAACTCTAAAAGGTCCCAGCGATCATATTTTCCCATGAAAATACTACTAAACCTACTACAAAAACACATCATATTTTTATACTCTGTAAACACAAGCACTTATTTGAAAAACAAAACCGTCTCGAGACGTTTTCCGCCAGCATGTTTTTCTAACAAACATTTGGGTTATGCACTTATCATATGCGGACGCACGGTATGCAATATGCCAAGATAAGGCGGACAGCTTTATGTGGCGACATGTACTAGATTAGTAAGGTAACAGACTGTACAACTCTCAGAGGGGTTGAAAATATTAAAGATGTTATAAAAAGTGAGCATATGTTTTATGAACTTGATGTCAATATGATTCAGCTCGCTTTATTCATATTAGTTAAGGTTGATTCTTAAGAATGAGGAATATCTTCATAGATATCAATAAGGTTCCCTTTTTCTCCACATCGATAGATGCTTTTTCACGTCTTGAGATCAAGGACTCAAGATTATAGGAAGAAAAAAAATTGAGTGCTGCTTGGTAAAGGATTCCAAGTCTTTATGGTGCAGCAAAAAAAATAGGTACCGAACAATTTTGTCCTGGATTCATTTCTATTAGATTTTATGGTAAAGTCTGCTGTATAACTGCGCAACCTCGAAAAGAAAGAAAGCCTCGTCTGCCAATTAGCAGGTGTATTCTTTAATACCACTTAGGCCACACTAACCACTTTCCATCAGCTGGGCCGTGTGTTTGTCTGCCACCTAAATTGTATAAAAATACACTGCAACTGCGTGGTTATTTGTCTACTGTTGTAGTCTAGTGTTGTATAATAAGATTATCTTAAAATATTAGGTATAATACCTTCGAATGGTAATGTCATATCTACGCTTCTACTCTTTGTTACATTAGAGTGAGAGATCTTTTTATTTAGTACCAACCGCGGGAGCGTAGAGTGGAGGCTGTATACTTTAGGCTGTATATCCTGCTACCCTGTAGCGTATGTTACCTACTTATAAGAAGGTAGTAAATATTTTTGCAAAATTACGACTCAAACTTTATAAAAATACCTTTATTCACCTAACATTCTTTGACTTTTGTTTGAGTGACTGCTGATAGATCTCACAATCCAGGTAAATAAACCTGGGCTTGTGTCTCGCCAGTGTATCAGCAAGTGAAAAGGCCAATAGATCCTTCGAAATACAACTTAAATCACTATGTATAATCAAGCGCCTAAGTAGGTAAGTAAGTAAGTGGACCTCAGATATAAAATATTGTAAGTGGTTGCGCCGAAGTAGAAACTGTATTTTTGACACGGAAACACACTCCTTTTATACCCGTCTCCCCTTCCGCACTAACCATAGATGTGGCTTCCGTCCGCCATTTGTGAAATATAGACACTCAGTCTCGCTTTGAACTAGCCAGCGTAATGACGGACCGCGCTCGCGTCTCTCAAAAATGATTAATATTTGTTACATTTTTACCGCTTCATAGACCTTTACCGATCGGATTGTGCCTCTCGTGTGTTCCTCAAGTGATCTAGTGATGCTGACGGCAGCTCCTGAGCAAGGAAGAGAAGATCCGTGTACCGGCTGCGATGAAAACACGTGTGTCGTGAAGGTTAGTGCATCCTCTCCTAATTTCTCGGGTTGCATTCATTGCTTGGATCACTCCCGCGGCAACCCGACCACCTGTCTTTTGTGTGTAAAGCGTCAATGGAACAGTTAGCTACTTCCCGCAATACAGTCCATTACCGCACGCTGCCAAGCGCCACCATTTTGGTCCGGATCGAGCCGGATTCTTGGCCGTAGTTCGTATTTTGTTATTATTCTAATGGGAATAAGCTCGCCGCACCTAAGTGCCTGGTTATTTTAGTAGAAAACCCCGCATCCAGACACTTAGGATTAGATTTGTTGTCCGTTCGCCGCTGGCTCGCATAGTACCTACCTGGTACATACATAGGTTAGGTATCATATCAACACTTAATCGTAGTTCGCAATTTTCGCATCGCACCTAAGTGCCTGGTTATTTTAGTAGAAAACCCCGCATCCAGACATTTAGGCTTAGATCTTAGGTATACTAGACACCCTAGTGCATAGGCACAGTGTAATACCTAACGCATTTGGCTTTGTTTTGTTTTTTTCAATTACGTTGTTCTCGGCTCGCGTCGTATTTGCCTAGTACCTGCGTGGGTAGACACGTGGCTGTACCTACCTCGCTCGCATCTCATCCCAATTCATACGAAAGTATTTTAATTTGAATAGATATTACGCAATACTTAATCTCTGAAATAATAGTTGAACCTAGACAGCGACCATCGCGTAGGTACGATCTTGTTGCTATGCGCGTTAGTTCAAGCTTGCACTGGCAGTTATAAGTACCTACCTACCTACGGTTATCGCTCGCGCCGCCTCGCTGCTCTGTACCGCTAAGATTAAGTCATTTCATATTTGTTATTTACCGCACTTTAGTTTGAGATTTAATTGTAAACATGTCCCCAAAGGTTGATAAGACCGGTAAGGTTCAATTGAAACTTTTATACGCTAAAAAAGAAATGATTTACTCTCGCGTACAATCGATCTATGATAATGCACTTAAAACCTCTGATTTGGTCATCAGAGATTCGTTCTTGTGTTCTATAGAAAACTTAGATAGTCTACGCGCGGATTTCGAAACCTTAGTACATGACATCAATGTTTTAGAGTTGAATTTGGATCCCGATTACTCAGTGAGTTATCAAGCCTTGTCGTCGTTTGACGATTTGTATTGTCGTATCAAACGCGTCGCTAGGAGTTTGGAGAAACCGGCTGACCTACCCAACCCCACTCGCGACCGACCTAAGTTGCCACCAATTCAAATACCCGAATTTGATGGTAACATTCGCAATTGGTGTCTATTTATAGATAGTTTTGAGAATACGATAGATAAGAACGATTCGTTGACAGATCACGAAAAATTGCATTATCTCGTTGAAAAATTGACTGGTAAAGCTATAACCGCTTGCGCTGGAATTACGTTTAGTGCCGGGAATTATAATTTAATTTTAAATACTTTGAAAGCTAAGTATGAGGATAAAAGATCGGTAGCTAACGCCTATTTAGATCAGATGTCTGATTTGAAATCTATTACGGCATGTAACGATCAAAACTTAGAGAAATTTCTAGATACTTTCGCGTCAGCTGTTCGCGCCGTAAAGAACTTGAAGATCGATGACCTCTGCGACTTCGTATTTTTGTATATGGGTTTAAAGAAATTAGATTCCGAAACCATTCGTTTGTTTGAGTCGGATCATCGCGGCAGTAAAATTCCTAAGTTCGAAGACTTAGAAAGTTTTGTTCGCGAGCATATAAAGGTATTGCAACGCTCTTCATCGAAACATGAAGGCGCGAAGAAGGTTGTTACTTCTGAACGCAAAATAGATGCCTCATCGAGGTCACCGAGGTCAACCCATACTTATGTTAATACCGCACCAGCACGTGTACAATCATCTGTTTGCTCTTTGTGTAGTACTCATCATTCGCAACTGTACAAGTGTCCTGGTTTCCTAAAATTGTCGCCTAGTGATCGTTATAAATTTGTTCGCGCTAATAATTTTTGTTTTAATTGTCTCGGTACTAAACACCGCGTTGTTTTATGTAATAGTGGAAATGGTTGTCGCAAATGTCAAGCGAGACACCACACTTTGCTTCATTTTGAGAATAGTAATGCCGCATCCAATGTGAGTACAGTTGGCCCGTCGAGCGGTGACACACGGCAGCCTGCGCCGCAGCCGCACCCCGCGCCCGCGCGCGCTCCGGCCCGCCCGGTGACCGCTGCGGATGACGTCACCTTGTGTTCGTTCTCCGCTAGTGCTGCACTCACCACTGTGTGTCTCGCGACCGCTCGCGTTGTTATTGTTGATACATTAGGTAAACCGCACCTTGTTCGAGCGCTGTTAGATGGCGCTTCGCAAAGTAATTTTATTACTCAAGATTGTTGTCGGCGTCTTGGTTTCAATGTTGATAAGCGTTCAACCCGCTCAGTGGTGAAGGGTTTTGGAAGCTTACAGTCAGCTGTTCGTGGCACCGTTAAAACAAGGTTTAGATCTCGTTTTAATAATAATATTTGGTTTGACATGGATTCGCTCGTTATAGATAGAATAGCTGAACAGTTGCCTACCGTCCCGGTTGACACGTCTTTATTAACGAAATTTAAAGACTTGCCTTTAGCAGATGAGACTTACGCTGTTCCTGGAGTCGTCGATATATTGATCGGCGCTTCGATTCTCCCGCACCTCCAGTTATCACGTAAGGTTCAAGGGGGACCGACGTACCCCGCTCCGCACGCACTGGAAACAGTTCTTGGTTTTGTTATAATTGGTTCCGCACCCGCTTCTATAGATAGTTTTAGTCACTCGACTGCTTCGTTCTGTTGCACCGTCGAGCCGCCACTGGAGTCTACCATCCGCAAGTTTTCACTCGGTGGCTCCCGTGTATCCGCTGAAAAACGCTTTCTTTGTTTGGAACGAAAGATGCAGGCGTCCCCAAAGTCGAAGCGGGCCTATGATGAGGTTGTTAATGAATATTTAGATAAAGGTTACATCTCACCTGCGCCTGCGGACACTGGCGGGACCCAGCCTTCGTACATTATCCCGCACCGCGGAGTTATTAGAGAAGATAAGCTTACTACTAAAACTCCGCGTAGTTTTGGATGGCAGTGCTAAGACTAGCACTTCCGTGTCGCTTAATGACATTTTGTATTGTGGTCGGAATCTTTAAGGTAATTTATTTGACATAATTGTAAATTTTCGCATTAATATTAGTAGAATTTTAGCTTTTAGGACTCAACAGTCGCTTTGTGTTGGGCCCACTCTTCGCCCCATCGTTGGGACACATTCGTCGCTAATAGAGTGGCAAAATTCAATCTGAATTGGCGCCACATAATCTCTTTCACGTTGCTGGCACCGACAACCCAGCCGATTGTCTCTCTCGTGGATTGCTTCCTTCGCAAATTTTGGATCACCCGTTGTGGTTTGGTGGACCGTCCTGGATTCATGCCGCGTTAGATGGGTGGCCAGTTAGTCAATTCAATCCCACTACGGTTTCCGAACCACCCGAGGAGAAGAAGCACTCGCTTGTTGTATCGGTCCCACGTGAAGAGACCCTTATTTTGTTGTTGGCTAATCGCGTCTCGTCTTGGTCGAGACTGTTGCGTTGTGTTGTTTGTTCGCCTCTGCCCGCTGCCTAGCCAGCAGTAGGCACGAGCTCCAATCTAGGTTTATATTTTAGTTGTTATTTCCCAAACCTAGATTTAGATTAGACTTTAGATTTGTTTCGCATTTGTCGTTTCGAAGGTAACCCTTCAAGCCGGGGGGAATGGTTGCGCCGAAGTAGAAACTGTATTTTTGACACGGAAACACACTCCTTTTATACCCGTCTCCCCTTCCGCACTAACCATAGATGTGGCTTCCGTCCGCCATTTGTGAAATATAGACACTCAGTCTCGCTTTGAACTAGCCAGCGTAATGACGGACCGCGCTCGCGTCTCTCAAAAATGATTAATATTTGTTACATTTTTACCGCTTCATAGACCTTTACCGATCGGATTGTGCCTCTCGTGTGTTCCTCAAGTGATCTAGTGATGCTGACGGCAGCTCCTGAGCAAGGAAGAGAAGATCCGTGTACCGGCTGCGATGAAAACACGTGTGTCGTGAAGGTTAGTGCATCCTCTCCTAATTTCTCGGGTTGCATTCATTGCTTGGATCACTCCCGCGGCAACCCGACCACCTGTCTTTTGTGTGTAAAGCGTCAATGGAACAGTTAGCTACTTCCCGCAATACAGTCCATTACCGCACGCTGCCAAGCGCCACCAGTAAGTATTGCTTGTAGAATCATGTAGCCCTAAGATTATATGATTCTACAAGCTATACAGAGATCAGATTACTAATAATCTGATGTCTGTTTCTGTGTCTATTGTATGAAATAAAAAAATACTAAGAAATAATATCAAACGACTAGAAAACTTAGAAAAAGAAATATTTTGGTTATGCTAGACAGTGTGATATACGCGTAATCTTCAGAAAATATAATGCGAGAGTGGCTGTTACACCATTTTTAGAAGTAACGTAAGCGCCTTATCTTTCAGAATTGACATTGAAAGTGACCTGTATACACTAAACTCGCTCAGAGAATTTATTACAAAGACGCCCTCTAGGCTTTAATGTTATTTATCGCATACTTAAAATACGTACTTACAGAAAGTTGTACGCGTTTTGTTGTTTATTACTCTCATGGATTTACGTCATACACACAATTACGCTACACTCAAAACCGTTAACTAAATATTTTAACAATATTTTGAAGAGTTTTTTTTATAATGTACAGTTCCCCCTTCATTTCTATATGCTTCTCTGGTACTCAAAGGTTTGCTGGGAGAGAACTCATTTTGAGTTAAGCTCGTCTTTGTACATTTACTTTGGAATGTTTTTATTAATGATCTCTGTACTGTATGTGTGCAATGAAGAATAAAATAAAATAAATAAATAAACATACCGCGCCGTGTTGATTCCTGGTGAAGTAGAATAGAAGCACTCCATCTGTTCGTGTGGATTTCACAAAAGGTGACTTAGAGATTAGGGATAGAGCTGTTCTCCTTCTGACAAGCAATCAGCCTATGTCTAAATGCCCGCTTTATGGCAATAGGCTCGTCCCCTATTACATGGAACCACAATCATTGTTGGTGAAATGTGGGTGTTAATCTGTCTTCCTCTTCGGGGATTTACAGACGTCTGTATGTATGTATGTATTTTAATCATAATTGGTGAGATTATTATATTTTCCGGGCTCAAGTACAGCTGGTGATGGATAAAAGAGGCTCTACCGCAGACTTTCCTATCTGGATTAGGAAGTCAAACGGCGTCACCTCCAAAATGGATAGATTAACTAAAGGGAAAGTCAAAGTGGGAGTACTTTTGCTCTGTACCATGCTAGTAGCCATGGTGCGAAGTGAGATAAGCGAAGAAGGTGATGAAGCGGGCCCGGGGCCCGTGTATCCCAGGAGATTTGGATGGGGGAGTAGGAGAATGGACTCTTGCCGAGTTTTCGTTGCAAATATTGAGTTCAATCAGGATTGATGATTAGATTGGATAAAGCCTCAATGATACAATTCAATTTTTGATTTGAAACATAAACTATTTATTTTGGAAAACATTGAATCCAAAAAAATCTTTGTAGTGTCAGAAAGCTCCTAAAATAAACTAGCCATGGCAACTAAATCATAAATAACCAGAACGAAAGTTTTTGGTATATTAAACCACAGATAAACAAACCTGTCTAGTGACAGCTGTTCTATTTTTTGGGTTCCGTACCTGAAGAGGAATAACCGAAATACTTATGAGATCACATCGTTGTTTGTCTGTCTGTCAAGATATTTTTTGATCGTTTAGAGATATCAAAATTGAACTTCTAAGGGTCAACTCTGACCCGAGGAGGGCCAGATCGAGAGAGGTGGCCCTGAGTCAGCCGGGGTGCGAAGGTTATGCCTGTTAACTTCACCTTCGGCAACCAAAAACGAACCACAGGCGCCGTGAATTTTAGTCGGTTCGAGTCCGATGTACCTCTCCCACTGGCTCCGGTGATGGGTATCCGTGGGGATTTTTCGCACGTAAAAAAATCAAGTGTCAATTCAGATCACAATAGTATATTGTTTCAGGGCAAGCAACGGCTATAACTTATACATATTTGTAATGTACTAATTAAGACCTTTCAGATAATACCAAACACGGTATATTTATCTCAAGTTTATTTTTCAACACAGTTTTCTATGACTACTAGAGGGCGCTACATTAGGTTTAGAGATTCGTCATTTGTGCTGTCAGTAGGAAGACTAAAGGCTTGTCTTGCTTTGTCTTCTACATTGACGGCACAGAAACTCTGTACTTTTTTTTTTTTCACGTGTGCAAAATCCCCACGGATACCTCCCCACCGGAGCCGGTGGAGGAGGTTATGTCGGACTCGAACCGACTAAAACGCACGCCGCCTGTGGGTCGTTTTGGTTGCCGAAGGTGAGGTTGACAGGCATATCCCTCGCACCCCGGCCGACCCAGGGCCATCTCTCACGATATGGCCCTCTTCTCGGGTGTGGGGACTGCAGAGTCCCCAACTCGTCCCCGGAAACGGGGACGCGCGCCACGCGCGCCACCGCCGTGGCCTGCTTCTGTCAGGGTGACAGGCGGCTTCACCTGTCACCCCCAGGCCGGCGCTCATGGGGGGCGGAGGTCGTTCATCGACCTAGAAACTCTGTACTTACAGGGTTGGCAGCGCGACTGTGACTCCTCTGGTATAACAAACGTCCATAGGCCACGGTAACCACTTTCCATCAGGTGGGCCGTGTGCTTGTCTGCCACCTAAGTGGTATAAAAAAATAGCCTATAAACAGCGGGCGACCAAGACGCTTTTAACGATACCTCATTTTTTCATTTTTAATAAGTAATTCAGGAGCTATGAGGAACAAATAAAGCTACATACATACATAGTCTGCATACATAGCCTGTCGAAATCATGAACCTCCTTTGGCTTCGCCGTAGTTGGGTAAAATAGTATAAAATAATGTCCTTCAGTTTTTTCATATCACTGTATACTATTTTCGGCTTTCTTTGAAATTACTCTAACTAGTGCAATCATCGTGTATGCAGCCATATGTTCGTCCCCTGAATCCATATTATATTTGTACGGAACCCTTAGTGCGTGAACCCCACTAGCACATAACCGATTTTTAAACCGTAATGACCAATATGTTCCTGTCACTAACCTGCTAACGTAATTAACCCATTGCACCTGTAATTGATTATTGCCTGGTCGCGTGTTCCAGTTTATTAAATCATAGATTATTAATATGGTAGCGACAGTAAAGCACCTGGCCAGGTCTGAGGTCAATCGTTTTATTTGTTTATAATATATGGTTTTATTATTATTTATTAACTTACAATGTTAGGCATACAGTCGCGTGATTTCCGGCGTAGTAGAATTTCGACCAACCCATCTCTTCCTATGCGGTGTTGTACAAGGCGACTAAGGGATAGGGCTGTTTAACATCAGACAGATATATACAGCCCAGATTCAGTTTCAGATGTATGACTTGAGTCAACAATAGTTCCCGGGATACGGCAATAGGCTCACCCACTGTTACGTGGGACCGAATAAATTTATTGGTGAAATGTGGGTGTTAATTCACCTCTGCCTAACCTTCCGGAAATAAAGCCATGATTGTATATCTATGTAGTTCTGATTAACCATCAATATAGCTTTTTTTTTACGTGCCCAAAATCCCCCACAGATACCTCCCCACCGGAGCCGGTGGGAGAGGTTATGTCGGACTCGAACCTGACTAAAACGCACGCCGCCTGTGGTTCGTTTTGGTTCCTGAAGGTGAGGTTGACAGGCATATCCCTCGCACCTCGGCCGACCCAGGGCCATCTCTCATGATCTGACCCTCTTCTCGGGTGTGTGGGGACTACAGAGTCCCCAAGTCGTTCCCGGAAAACGGGGAGGCGCGCCAGGCGCGCCGCCGCAGCGGCACCATCAATATAGCTTGGGGAGAACTGGCTAAAGCTGAATAGGTAGACTCATTAGTTAGTGTTATCACCTAAGAGTCTTGCATGTGTTATGTCAGGTGATGAGAGGGCAAGGAACAAATGTGAGACAAGGGAGACGGCATGAAGCATTTACAGGCTAACTTTGTTGCAATTTCTCAGAACATGAAGAGATATGAAGAGAAAAAAACATGCGATCGAAGCAATATCAGCGTGTCTGCCAGAGCGAAAGCTAACAATCAGGAGAGATGGAGAGAGGAAGAACAACCTCATCAAAAACTTAAACCAGTAGCTTAGTTTTTCTTTTAAAGTCGATGAACGTGAGATAGAAGAGAAGGTATTACACGGTATTTACAGACTAATTTTGTTATAATTCCTCAAAATATGAAGAAAAATGAAGAGAAAAAAACACGCGATCGAAGCAATATCAGCCTGTCTATCAGAACGAACAGCTAACAATCAGAAGTAGTGGCGAGAGAAGAGGTTAACCACAAAAAAAAAACATAAATTTGTACCTTACTTTTGGTTTTAAAGTTGATGAACAAATCAATTTAAAAGAGATATTTCAAAAGAACACAAATATAAATGTTTTTAGAACTCCCGCTTTCATGTCTATAAAAATCTGAAGACAGGAACGGCCATGTCTGTGAAATTTACGACATTCTGTCGTGGCGTGAACAAAAGACGCAGTGTGCCGCCCGCCTGCTCCGCCTGCCGGCTCCCCTCATTTCACGGCTATTAGTTAAACTTGTTACCTACACGTGAATCTCCATTAAAATGCAAATTTAACGCCCCCGAAAATGTTTATATAATATATTTTTCATTTATTTTTATATTTATATCTGTGGAAGCGAGTTTATTTGTTAGTTTTTTGTTTTTGTTGGTTGGTTTTTGAAATTTTGAATAGTGGTTGATGGATTGTTCTTGATATTATGTGAAGTGAGTTAATGGCAATACAAGGCTCAAACGGATGAAAGAATTAAGAATAGTAGATTTGAATTGGACATAATTACGCTTGTAAATTCCAGAAGAATAACCGCGGTAGCCTAGCGGTATGGGTAATGGACTGCTGAGACGAGGTCGATCCCAGGTTTTACCATGGCATACACCAACGACTATTTGATGCTTTTCGAAGTTATGTGTGCATTTATCGCAGGTTTATAAGTGTCCGGTTAATGGCAATAGGCTCACCACCTATTACATTAGGACCTAAACATAAACTGGCGAAATGTGGGTGCTAGCAGCACCTCTGCCTACCCCTTCGGGGATATAGGTGTGAGTTTATGTTATGTTATGTTAAATTCCAGAAGAGGTAAAAAGAGGAGTATTTGTACCCACATTTTGCGGTACTATGTAAAAGACAGTTTTCTGCGTGGTTCCCGCCAGAGTAGAATTTGGCTCACCCCATCTTTTCTGTATCGTAAAAAGGCTACTAAAGCCTAGGGCTGTTTAATATAAGACAGATACTCGTATTTACAGCCCAGACTCAGCCTTAGATGCATGACGCGAGCCAACAATAGTGCCCAGTATACGATAATAGGCTCACCTCCGTCCCATTACATGGGACCGAATACAATTATTGGTTAAATGTGGGTGTTAATTCACCTTGGCCTAACTCTCTGGAGATAAAAGGATGGTTATATGTATGTATGAAATAGACGGTGATCTGTTGCCATCATCATCATCATCTGTATGATGTGGTATCTGATTTCGGGGTCTGCTTATTTCTCCTCCTCCTTTTGTTTCGGCATATTTATACTTTTGTGGAAGCAACTGTAGTCTAGACGAGAAGAATACCAACACAAGATTCGTCCATTCGTCAGCAAGTGCACAGACTGTTAGGATTAGGCTCCGATAATTTTGTTGGAACCTATTTTACCATTTTTAATGAAAGATTCGCTGATAGTAAGACTATTCGTACGCATCTAATTTTTTTTTATACCACTTGCTTGACAGACAAGCACACGGCCCGCTTGATGGAAAGTGGTTACCGTAGCCTATAGAAGTGTGCAACACCAAGGGAGTAGCACTCGCGCTGCCCACACTGTTATCACAGAGTTTCTTCTCATCTTTACGACGCGGGTTAATCTAAAAGTGATGAATAGACTCTTCATTTTTAGACTAAACCCTCCTACTAGTAATTAATTTAACTCATAATTAAATCTCTATCGGGATTGTAAGATCGCGTTACCAGTGGGGTGATCATCCATCCATCTATCATTTAATAGTTATAGGTTTAGCAATTTAATTGTCGCTCGATAATTTTGGACAGAATTTAGAGACATGGAGCGTACCTTTATATATCACAACTTAGCTTGGCATAAAACTAGATTTACTGTACTGAGGTTTAGTTACCGGCGTATAGCTTGACCTCAACATACAAAACCCGTCTGGCCTCGTCTGTAAAAATATATCTTATTAATAAAATGTTTAACAACGGAACTAGTATAATGGGTGGCCTTTGAATTGAACCTTTGGATGGTGATTAAGGTTGTAGGAATGAATGGTAGTTGTTTGGCATACTTTTACATACATACATACATATATTCACGCCTTTATCCTCAAAGGGTTAGGCAGAGGTGAATTAACAACCACATTTCACTGATAATTGTATTCGGTCCCACGTAATAGGGGTGAGCCTATGGCCGTATTCCGGGCACTATTATTGACTCGAGCCATGCATCTGAGGCTGAGTCTGGGCTGTATATATCTGTCGGATGTTAAACAGCCCTATCCCTTAGTCGCCTTGTACGACACCGCATGGTAAGAGATGGGTGGCCCAAATTCTACTCTGCCGGGAACCACGCGGCATTTACTTTATAAATAGATACTAGAGACTACGCAAACCTTACATTGGAGTCCGAAGTCCGCTTTATCCAACCGGTAAGGCAACGGTCTGAACTTTAACATTTTATACATACGAATATATTAGTTGATACTGATAGCCTTATACGTATATACAGAATACCACGACTATAATAACCTCGTGTTGTTTAAACGAGCTAGGACACAGCGGTATTTTCGCCCAATTGAGCATTCCGACTGGCGAAGTACCTCCACCCTATAGATTACTACGGTAATAATAACTTCGTGTTGTGCTCCCAGTGGTGAGTAGGGTAGCCAGAGCTCACTGGACAATTTGTGCTGTCGGTGGGATGACTAAAGGCTTGTCCTGCTTTGTCCTCTACACTGACGGCACAGAAACTCTGTGCTTACAGGGTCGGCAGCGCGAGTGTGGCTTCTCTGGTGTTACACACGTCCATATGCCACGGTAACCAATTTGCATCAGGCCACCTAAGTGGAATAAAAAAAACTATCATGGTCACTTAAATTAATATTAAAGTTATTGGGATATTTACCTCCTCCTTGTATCCTCCGTGATCATGGTGCTTGCAACAGAGCTGCAATATCGGATACTCAGATAAATACAACATGGTAAATATCCCGACAATTTTAATACTTACCTCGTGTTGTGTTCCCGGCGGAGAGTAGGGTAGCCAAAACTCACTGGAGAGTTTTTATGCTGTCAGCGGGAAGACTAAAGGTTTGTCCTGATTGTGTCTTCTGCATTGACGGCATAGAAGCTCTCGATCTTACAGGGTCGGCAGCATGGGTGGGTGTGACTCACCTGGTTTTGCATACGTACATAGGTTGTGGTTACACTTTCCATTAGGTGGGCCGTGTGCTAGTCTGCCACCTAAGTTGTATGAAAATAATAAACATGTGGGTAATACACGAGGGGTGTCCATAAACATAATGGTAGAACTAAATACAGGAAACACAAACTACAGACAGACTCGACGATGTGTCGAATACGAACCTATAGATCTTCACCTCAACCGCTGGGCCATCCGTGCAGTCATTATAACATCCGGTACCGGGATTTCCCATTTCCAAAGGGCGTGTCACTTCCTGGCAGGCTGAATAAAAGGGAGAAGGGCTCGAATATTCTTGTGATATGTTTTTACAGTAGCAAGCACTTGGGATTCCTTTGAAAATTTGGTGATACGAATGTATTTTTTATATACCACTTAGATGGCAGACAAGCACACGACCCACTTGGTGGGAAGTGGTTACTGGGGTACTGTGCAACACCAGGGGCGTCACACTCGCGCTGCCGACCCTGAAGAAACCTAATGCCCCTATTGAAGAATGTATTATTTCGTAAGTGTAAACAGGTGTCAAAGTCAAAATCAAAAATCATTTATTCTACATACATATTTAAATTGGCACTTACAAAACGTCAATAAAAAGGAAACATGAAAACCAGTTTAGCAAATGGACCACCGATTCGAAACGCGGCCCTGACCTGAGAAGACTCCGGCAAGAAACTCAGCGGGCATTTTTTTTTGGTTTATTTACAAACATACACTTAGTCAACTTAATCTAAATACAAAAATGTACATGAATAGCATAGTTGAGCGAACAGCTCATTTCCACACTTGTTTATCATCCAAGTATTCTTGGATTTTATAATAGCCTTTCTGGCAAAATTTACTTTTAACTACATTTATAAATTTTTCCACAGGTAAATCCCTAATCTCATTACTCCCTTGTTAAAAAAGCGTATACAATTGCCCTGAAATGAACGACTATTTTTTTCAAGTCGACTACCACAGACTATAAGATTGTTTTTGTGTCTGATATTTATGTTATGCGAGTCACAAGCTCTTAAGAATTTCACCTTCGGCAACCAAAGCGACCCACAGGCGGCGTGCGTTTTAGTCGGTTCGAGTCTGACATAACCTCCTCCACCGGCTCCGGTGGGGAGGTATCCGTGGGCATTTTGCGCAAGTAAAAAAGAAAAAGCTCTTAAGAATTTTAAAACATTTTTCCTTACATACATAAGGTTCTTGAAAATATATGGTGACACTACGGTTGGGCCTCTGTAAAGCCTCTGGTATAGTACAGTGGTGATGGTATAGTGAACGCGACGTTATAGGTACCTACTTGTTATGGTGACACTTAACATGGCGATTTGTGTTTGCTATTGGATGTTTGTTGTATTTGTCAAAACATTTGACGTAAACGCAAATGTTATAAGACAAATAAAATTTACTTCATAAAAAAGTCTGCACTTAAAATTAATTTCGGTCTACTGCTAAGAATATACTGGCCGTAATGAATTTTGAAAAAAAAACTATATAAATTGTGAATTGTATGTACGTATTTGGTATTGGCAATATTTGTCAAATAGGCAATAAGGCCAATGCTTTGTCAAATACACTGTCCATATCTCATGGTAATTGTTTGTCAAATATGTCAAATACGTAAATATGACATGTAAAGTACCATCATTACACGAATATCTATGGTTGTCTTGAGTTGGAACCCTCAAATGTCCACCACAAACCCACCAAACCACAAATGAAAGCTGAGTCTTACCGAGTCGGAAAAAAGGTTCAGAGAATGATAATTATGAATGCAAAGTAACTCAGTCTGCCTGTCTGTTTTCTAACCGTTTGTGAGTTACGTTTTCACGTCTAAACAATTGAATCGATTTCAATAAAATTTAGTGCAGAGATTGATTTCACCTTGGCAAAGGACCGCCACTGCTACTGCCGACTACGTCTACCAATCCTGACTCCAGCTACCGCGCGCCACCTCCCATGTGCTGCACCCGAGAGCTTTGCACCGCAGAAAAGATTTTGATCGCTATTTTTGGTCGCGATAACCTGCTAAAAATAAGGGCTGTTTAACATCAGACAAATATCAGAGAGATATATACAGCTTAGACTCAGGCACAGATACAAGGCTCGAGTCAACAATAGTGCCCGGAAGACGGCAATATGCTCACCACTTATTATGTGGGTGTTAATTCACTTCTGCAATCCTTTAGGGATAAAGACGTGATTATATGTATGTATGTAACCGACATTCAAGCCGATAGAACCGGCAACAGCTACAATAGATATAAAACCTGGCCCAATTTCTATTACCTCACACGCAGAAGTCAAAGATGTGATAATCTACACTACACGCAATATAAACTTCTCATTCGATCTATAAATAACCAATTTAACCAAAAGCTATAAAAATATACTAAAGAAGACGTAGATTTCTCAATTCTGGAATCCACTGCATTGTTATTTTTAAACATGACTTATTTGAAACACAAATCCCAACAACTATGTGTTCTTTGGCAATCAAATAAAACTGCTTCGTTCGGACTAAAAATACTCCAGCGACAATCTATGTGTAGGCGCCGTTGGTACCTCACCACAATCGAATTTTAACTTTATTTTCACAGTTTTAGAGTTAACTATTCTCTGTATGTGTAGCATCGGATTAAGTTACTTGTACAATATATAGTCTTGTCACTTATAATGCGACCAAATATGGAGAAATGTGAATTAAATTGGTAAGTTCTGTTGTACCAGGTTTGTTTTTGCAAGTTGTTTCAGAGAATGGTTGCTTTTATCAACACCTTTTATGTAATAGATAAAAGCTTATTATTTGTTGTGTTATCTTCAGTAACTATGCTGTAAGGGATTGGTACTTTCTTAAATCATAGCAAATGCGTTCGTCCACCGCAAACATCGGTGTGATGACGGAGAAAGAATACAAATATCACAATCTCATCCGAAGTGTGTCGTAAGAGGCGACCAACCGAAAAATACGCAGACGATATCACTGGGAGAGAAACTTTAAAAAAAATACCTTGAATCAACCAGTCTGGTCAGCGTGGAAACAGTAGGCCAAGCTATTGGGAGAGGCCTAGTCCAGCAGTGGACTGCGACACGCTAGTTGTTTGTTGTTTTTTTGATCGCAGACAAATAGATAAGAATTTCAAACAAATAAAATTGTGTTCAGAATCATAACATTAATATAACCCAAATATTTTAATAATAGATTTATTTATTTATTTATACTTTATTGTACACACATATAATACATTAATATAAAAAGATGAGATGTAATGTACAAAGGCGAGCTTAACTCAAAGTTGAGTTCTCTTCCAGCAAACCAGGAAGTGCACAGAGGAATTGAAATACGAGAGGCTAAGTCTAGTGCACAAGTGTAAAATTAATATAAGAAGGTATAAAATGTGTATACCCCCGACAATAGGCACAAATATACACATACACATATACATACTCACGTACATACATATATACATACATACATACAAATACATATTAAGTATGTCTGCTATAGTTGAGAGAGAAAGTAATCTCTTATACGTATTTTAAAAATATGCAGAGAAGGACTATCGCGTATGGAGTGAGGAAGAGAATTCCACAGTCGTACTGCGGAAACTTTATATATATGACTAATGTATGTACAATGGTCCGCTTTACCAGTCTAACTGCGATTTTTCTGAACTTTGATATTTTCTGTGAAGCGACTGCCATCTATTCACAACCCAATGGCGATATCATAGCATTGTAGTTAGACCAATTGTAGAACTTTTTAGGGCTTCAACTACTCGTAATGATTGCTATAGATATTCATATTATGGTAACCAGGACCAAAGGCTTGACGTGACCAGACCAATTCACAACCGCCAAGCAACAGAGGCTGCATATATAGATATGTCTCATTCATAAATGCTTTTCAATAGTTTTTAGTGTTAAATTTAAATACACTAAAACCGTAATTATATTTTATTAAATTATAATTTGACATAACAGTTCAAAATAATGATTGCAACATTTGACGACCTCCGTGGCGTAGCGGTAGAGAATTCGACTGCTATGCAGGGGGCGCGGGTTCGATTCCCGCTCAGTGCAAATATTTGTATGCATGAATATGTATATTTGCATTGGTCTGGGTGTTTCTATGTATAATATATATGTATTTACAAAAAAAAAGTATCTAAGTATGTTTATCCGCATTCTAGATTCCATAACACAAGTTAGTTAAGCTATGCTTACCATGGGTCTAGATAGAATGTTGTGGAATATTTATTTTATTTATTTATTTATTAGTTTAATGTACATAAAATATTCTATTATAATATACAATTACTTACAAATTTATATAAAACTATGCTATTTATACAATATATACAAAAATGGAATAGAGAAAAACCTTAACTAGTTTTAACAACTATTGCTTCGTATAATATAGTTATTTCAGCCTGTCGAAGTCGGGCCACAATTCTGTTTTGACAGCTTTAACACCAGAGACGTGTTTCAGTTTCCATTATTCAGATGACAAATCTAATAATAAGTAAGGTTCAAAGCTAAAACAAATGCAAAGTTTTGTGGATATTTAGGATTGAACCAAATAAGCCTAAATTTTGTAAGTGAGTCACCTCATTTGTTGCCATCAATCGCCTGTAGCCGTCAATCAGACACTTTACTTATTTGTCTTCATTTCCTCTTCAACCCATCCTTCCTCTATAGACATTGATATCTCTGGTCTTCCAAGTATTTGTAAGCCAAGGTAATCTTAGGCTCACTATGAACTTGCTATTTTAGTAATAATTACTAGACCGAAAAATCTATTAAGTTGCAGTTAAGACATGACCGGGGAAGTACCTCCACCGTACAGATTACCACCGCTTAAATGAACTTGTGATGTGTTCCCGGCGGTGAGTAGGGTAGCCAGAGCCCACTGTAGAGGGCTGCTTTTATGCTGTCGGTGGGAAAATCAAAAGCTTGTCCTGCTTTTTCTTTTACGCTGACGGCACAGAAACTCACTGTGCTTACAAGGCTTGTAGCGCGAGTGTGACTTCCTCGGTGTTGCACGCGTCCATTGGGCTGTGTGCTTATCTGCCACCTAAGTGGTATAAAAAACATGAATATATGATGATATACCTCGGGAAACATATTTTGAACTTAACGAAGTCCAACGAAGCTCTATCGTAAACAATCCGCGTTTTATGAATTTGAGCTCGTCCACTTTTTTAGCACATTTTAGGTCCAAAATGTATGTCTCGAGGGGTCCAAGATATAATATGCAATTGCATGCTTGACATAAAAAAATAGTAATCCTTTTTTATAGTCTGAATACATTTACAAAATGTAGTCAACAAAATTCAAATTTCGAATTAACCGTTACCATAGTTACCCTGTGGTAAAAGTCTACACGAATTACTTTCGAAAACGCGTCGGGAAGGTTCCGTAATCGAATTGCGAGCGAGTCGAGCATCGTCGTCTGTTTAATTGATCAGACGCCATGTCGCAAGTCTAGATACGATGGGTGATTAGTCAGGCAATTAGTAGTGGTCACAGATCGTTCGAACCAAACCAATTTTCTTTTTTTTTCGAATGAGATTCCAATTTTGAAACGGTTTTTTCGGTCTAGACGGTCTAGTTAAATAAAAATGGCGATTGCTTTGCGTATACATAGATTCTAAACTTCACGTCATACGGCTTCAGTTTCATTATCTTATTTCAATTTAATAGTAGTTCTGTGAACAGTAGTACTCTTAATAAAATGTATAAAAAAATCGATATCAAAGTATTGTAGCTAGGCTAGTTGTTGAACTTTTTAGGGCTCCACCTCCCATAAGGATTGCCTTAGATGTTGCTATGGCAACCGGGACCAACGGCTTAACGTACTCTCCGAGGCATAACATAACATACATATCATAAACTCACGCCTATATACCCAAAGGGGTAGGCAGAGGTGCTAGCACCCACATTACGCCAGTTTATTTTTAGGTCCCAATGTAATAGGTGGCGAGCCTATTGCCATTAGCCGGGCACTTATAAACCTGCTATAAATACACACATAACTTCGAAAAGCATCGAAAAGGACGAAAAGTCATTGATGTGTGCCATGGTAAAACCTGGGATCGAACCCGAGATATCGTCTCCGTAGTCCATTACCCATACCACTAGGCTACCACTCCGAGGCACGACCAAACAAATGCAAATAAATATCTATTTCGGGATCGAACCCGCACTTCCTGCATAGCGGCCGCGTTCACTACCGTCACGCCACAGAGGCTGTCCGCAGCATTTTTTTTTATACCACTTGATTAGCAGACAAGCACACGGCCCACATCATGGAAAGTGGTTACCGTGGCCTATGGACTTGTGCAACACCAAGGGTGACACACTCGCGCTGCCTACCCTGTAAGCACAAGAATTTCTGTGTCGTCACTGTAAAAGACAAAGCAGGACAAGCTTTTCGTCTTTCCACTAATAGTACAAAAACTCTCCAGTATGCTCTGGCTACCCTACTCGCCGCTGGGAACACAACACGAAGTTATTATGGGCGCGGTATTCTGTAGGGCGGAGGTACTTCCCCAGTCGGACTGCTTAATTGAACAGAAATACCGTCGTGTCCTACCTCCGTTTAGTATACCTATAGTCCATTTTAAAATTAGTTTTATTTCAATAAAATTTACCAAATTACTACATACATACATATATATTTAGAGTCTGGACTGTATACATCTGTCTGATGTTAAACAGCCTTATCCCTTAGTCACCTTGTACGACACCGCATGGGAAGAGATGGGGTGGCCCTAATTCTACCTTGCCGGAAACCACAATAGTGTTAGTAATTATTTGATATTGGTAGTAAATAAAATGGACGCTTACTACCTACATTAGTAATACAAAAGGTAACTAATAGGCACTAATTTCTAATTATTTCACCCCTTCCATGACTTGCAATGACCGCAGGAAGTGAGAATTATCGCGTTTAAGCCAGTCATGCTCGTACGGAGATGTAGGGGCACCATAATTTCGGATTTTTATAACTTTTTATATTATATCAATTTTGAATTTTGATGTATTCGCTTTTATTATGTTAATATATGGTTTAGGTGACAAGTGCCCGCTTGATGACAATAGGCTCACCCCCTATTGCATGGGACCGTAAATTTGTGTGACAAAATGTGGTGGTTATTATACTTTTGATTACCTCTTCCTTTTCGTAGGATTGTAAATTAAACATATACTAATAATAATAATAATTTATTCATAAATCACAACATAGGGTTGTTCTTCTACAATAGGTTGGTTGAGTTACTGCTCTCCTAAATAGACTATAAGTAGCCTGTGTTAAGGAGATATAAAATTCAATGTTTAAAAAAATATTGTATAATTAAATGTATAAAAAATGTGCCCGGTTAATGGCAATAGACTCGCCACCTATTACATTGGGACCTAAACATAAACTGGCGACATGTGGGTGCTAGCACCACAACCTACCCCTTCGGGGATATAGGCGTGAGTTTATGTTATGAAAAAATAAAGTAACGTAGATTTACTTTTCGTATAAAAATTCGGATAAAGTCAACACCTAGATTACTACTACATCGCCCTAAACCGTATGTAGATAAGAACATTAGCTGTCCAAGACAGGTACAGGTATCTCATTTTGTTGATTATCTAGAGGTTAAAGCCCTGTATTGTTTTTTAGATTAAAATTTTATTTCGTTGTACCAATCAAATTTTCCATTAAAATTTATAAATACAGTCTGAGTGACATTAAATTCGTTTGATATTAAAAGCCATAAAACTACAAACAGCATTTTAGAAAGTCGTAAAAAGCAATCGTTTTAAAATAGTTTGAATTTTAAGAAAGTTATTTTTGTTTAGTGCTTCAGAAAATAAGATTGCATATCTCTACGAAAGCAATCACTTTTGAGACAGACATCTTAAATGAACTGTAAATACAGTTGAAACAACTATGACGTCCTAAAATTTGTGATTCTCTTGAGAGCAGAATGACTATTGATTTTATAGAACATTTTAGACAAGATATTTTGAGCCTGTTTGGCTATTGCAGTCCATTGAAAAAGCTCTTATGAATAAACGTTACTATAAAGTATATCAATATCTTGATGATGTAAATGCGTGGTCAACATAAGTCTCTTGCTTGCTTGCACAAAATTAATTGTAAACTAAAGCACACTTAAACAAGAAAGATAATTTAGTTCTAATATAGTTCTCTGAGTTTCTTGCTGGTATCTTCTCAGTAGAACTAACCTACCGCACCAGCCAAAGAATCATTTTCCAATTATTTAATATTTTTATATTATTTTTTGACATAATTGTAAAATTTTGACGTCCATATATGCTCTTTATGTGGCCAAAACTAAAGAAATGAAATTGATTCTTTGATTTTTGATTGATAACCTTTATATAACTCATTTCACTTGTCAAGTACTATGTATATTATCGACAATGTTTTTAAAATATAAGTAGGTTACATACTTTGTATATATATAGGTACATATATAAGTTGTTAATTACTCTTTGCTCTCACCAGTACGTTATTCTATGTTATAGAATGTCTAGTTTGTATTGCAATCAACCAGGTACTTTTTCAGACATTTTACTTACTTATACAATGGTTTTATCTACAAATTTAACTCCTAACTTCCCTTTTTTAGGAAACAAATAGTTTTTTATCCCATTTGATTCCTAAATCATGGTGACCATAGCCGTCTCTTAGGGAGGATGTAACCACATTTACTAATGTTAACAATAGAGACAATACATCGATACGAATGATGAAGTATCATTTACGTTTAATTCGAAACACACTATTTCATTACTATTATTTTGATACATCATGGTAGTACTATACTTTGTTTACTCACTGTAGATGGCGTTAGTGGAGCTTTAGAGACGTTTGAAATAACATAAAAGATAGTAGGAGGTTCGTAGGAGGTAGGACACGGCGGTATTTCCACCCAATTGAGCAGTCCGACTGGGGAGGTACCTCCGCTCTACAGAATACCGCGGTTATAATAACTTCGTGTTGTGTTCCCAGCGGTGAGTAGGGTAGCCAGAGCTCACTGGAGACTTTGTGCTGTCAGTGTGAAGACTACAGGCTTGTCCTGCTTTGTCCTCAACACTGACGCTCAGAAACTCTGTGCTTACAGGGTCGGCAGCGCGAGTGTGGCTTCTCTGGTGTTACACACGTCCATAGGCCACGGTTACCACTTTCCATCAGGCGGGCCATGCGCCTGTCTGCCACCTAAGTGGTATAAAAAAAATGTTCTATGTATTTAAAAAAGTAAGAGATTCGATCCAATAACAGCACTAGTTATAAAGTACCGAGGAGGTGGGACACGACGGTATTTCCGACCAATTGAGCAGTCCGACTGGGGAAGTACCTCTGTTCTACAGAATACCGCGGCCATAATAACCTCGAGTTGTGTTCCCAGCGGTGAGTAGTATAGCCAGAGCTCACTGGAGAGTTTTTGTGCTGTCAGTGGGAAGACCAAAAGCTTGTCCTGTTCTGGCTCTTACACTGACGGCACAGAAACTCTCTGTGCTTACAGGGTTGAGAGCGCGAATGTGACTCCCTTGGTGTTGCTTCTTAGTGATAAGGCGAATAAGAATTGAATTTTAAATGCTCCTTGTAACCAGTATTGGTTTACAGTAATGATTTTTTATCTATCGCTATATATTCTTGGTTGCATTCAAAGATAAGATAAAAGAATTCAAAGCTTGCCCACGGAACACCAGTATGCATTTTCTACTCTTTCCCTTGGCTTATCTTGGCTGTTACGGAAGCGACTGCTGTTCTGACTCCCCAACCACGAGAGGAAAGCCGCAGAGCCTTGTTCGTAAACCAGCAGATGGACCTGCCTGGTAAGGTTAATTTTGGTATTTGCAGTTCCCATAGGCTCTTTGCAGTACCAACCAAACAAACCATACCGCTACTTAACTCTGATATCAGAAAGATACAAGATGTCTTCCAACATAAATTGCGCTGCCCGTAAAGCGCTGACAAGTTTAGAATAGCCAACCGATAACCATAAGCGGCAACTGGTAATATTCGGTACTGGTAGCAAAAACAATTGTAAATAAACAAGCAAATGCACTCCCGGGTTTGCTGCAAGAGAGCTCAACTTTGAGTTAAACTCGCCTTTTGTATAAATATCTTTTTGTATAAATATCATTTATGTGTACAATAAAGCATAAGAAGGTGGTAGGACACGACGGTATTTCGTCCAATTGAGCAGTCCGACTGGGGAAGTACCTCCGCCCTACAGAATACCGCGGCCATAATAACCTCGTGTTGTGTTCCTGGCAGTGAGTAGAGTAGCCAGAGCTCACTGGAGAGTTTTATGCTGTAAGTGGGAAGACCAAAAGCATGGTCTACTTTGTCTTTTACACTGACGGCACAGAAACTCTGTGCTTACAGGGTTGGCAGCGTGAGTGTGACTCCCTTGATGTTGCACACGTCCATAGGCCACGGTAACCACTTTCCATCAGTGGGCCGTGTTCTTGTCTGTCAACCAAGTGATATAAAAAAAATAAGCATTACCAATTTTATTTCGGTATGAAAACTTTACAAAAAATCCACTTAAAAATATTTCTCTGCTTTTTGCAATTACTATACGCACCAGCAGTCGATGTAAAACAGACTCCGGCTGAAGACATATAATTTTTTTTATTTAGTGCGTCTTGTTCTGCGCTAGACAAAGACCTCTCCTAAATATTTCCGCCTACCTCTTCTTTTCTATATTCCATCGATCTGTAATAAAGGAGTCAATATCGTCTCGTCATCATGACCATGCCCGTCCAAGCCTCCACCATCTTTTAGCTTCTAGACTATAACCAAACGAACTCACTTATCAGCTAGCAGTCTACGGACATGGATAGCCCAATCATATTACAGCTTATTCGAGTAGTGACGGAGAAAGAATCCCCATCCCATCTCAAGGGTGTAGTAAGAGGCGACTAACGGAAAAATACGCAGACGATATCATTGCGAGAGAAGGAAAACTTAAAATAAAACCCTGTACCAACCCATCTGACCAGCGTGGAAACAGTAGGCCAAAGTCTCCTGACATAGGCACAGGCCTAGTCCAGCAGTGAACTGTGATGAGCTAGTTGAAACAAAAATCCGCTTAATAGCTTTTTGTCCTATATTTGTAATAGCGGTTAATGAGTTTAGTATAGAGTTAGGAACTTCAAAAGGACTCATTTTGAAGGCTAGAATTATATGCTCCATTGTTCCATGGCAGAAACATAGCATGACTGCATATTGAAAAAAATTAGTACACCTACTGAATGCCTCAAAAAAAAATCACTATACATGAAAGTTGGTAATATTTTTTCTATACCACTTAGGTGGCAGACAAGCACACGGCCCACCTGATAGAAAGTGGTTACTGTGGCTTATGGACGTTTGTACCACCAGAGGAGTCATAGTCGCGCTGCCAACCCAGGAAGTACAGGGTTTCTGTGCCGTCAGTGTAGAAGACAAAGCAGGACAAGCCTTTAGTCTTGCCACTTGTCTTGACAGCACAAATTCTCCAGTGAGCTCTGGCTACCCTACTCACCACTGGAAACACAGCACGAAGTTATTATAACCGCGGTATTCTGTAGGGCGGAGGTACTTCCTAGATTAGTTAAAGCACATATTTGGCTACAAATAAAAGCCATAAAAGCGCGCGATAAGTATTATCACTCGCAATAAAACCATGTGACAGTACACATACTATTATTGTTTGTTTTGCTAACCGTAGCGACGTACGAATAAGGCGGGCCACACATCGTAATAACCGGTGACTTACGCTAGCGAAACTGCACCCAGAGGTGCTCGCGAATTTATTGGAATTTCTTCTTGTCTCGGTAGTTATATTTATTATGATCACGGACTAATATTATGAAGAAGTAAGTCTTATATGTACTGGCTTTCAAACTAGCCGGATAGTAATACAAAAGCTAGATGTTGAGTCTTAGTGTGAGCTGGAGTCACTGATAACCAATGGAGATATACCGAGATACGCCGCCAAATATATTTTTTTAAAGAATTTTAGCTTTGGCAAATGTAGAAGAGAAGAACTAATTTTTATGTTCATAACTGCTACTTCTTTAAGGTTGCCTGGAAGAAATCGCTTCCAGCGATAAGGCCGCCCGTTATACATTAAACTGTATGCATGCTACCTACAAATTCTACTGTAATCTATTAGTGTACAATAAAGAATTATTTATCTATCAATCTACTTTGTGTCCTAATTGGACTTAACAATAATACTCGATTTTCATTTTAAAACGTAGGTATGCCCTTGTTAATTAACATGTAAATATATACTCACGGTTGTTAGCTCCTGCATAGGTAGACAGGTGTGACACTATTAATTTGTCAGTTATTATGGGTGCGACTATTATTTTCATTTAGATACCTTTTCCAGACTCGACTTGAGATAATCACATATTTAGAAGTTCAATGCATTTCATTATTCACCCTTCATCAGCATTTTATTGATTGTTACCAATTACTAACAACATAAAGCGAGATAATCTTCATTAATTTAAGACTTTACCGACGCCAAACTGAACATAAATATAACATAACATAAGCTCACGCCTATATTCCCGAAGGGGTAGGCAGAGGTGCTAGCACCAACATTTAGCCAGTTTATGTTAAAATATCATTATAGAAAAAATCTCCATAACACACTTTGCCCAACCCAGGTATCAAAATCAGTTAGCTCAAACAAAGTAGCCGCAATAAAGCCGCTGCTACTGCTGCTACTGTGCCATTGGATTGTATGTATATTAGAAAATATATATTAGCAATCGTAAAATTGGAAACACATTGAGAATAACAACATTGGAACTTAAATGAACTGTACAATAAGTATTTCTCGAGCTTCCGATATTAATATATTACATTCCTAGTATTGTACTTAGCTAGAAGCACTAAAGGCAGCATATGAGACTAGCTTCTCTGAATATACATTTTTATCATCACTTATATTATGCTGCGTAGATCCCTGCAGAGTAGTGGGTGTTAATTAATCTCTGCCTAATCCTTCTTGGATAAAGGCGTGATTATATGTGTGTATGTGGCATTTCACCAATAATTGAATTCGGTCCTACGTATGACCCTATTGGCGTATTCCGGGAACTATTGTTGACCCGAGCCATGTCTCCTATTACGTGATACCGAAAAGCATAGTTAACAAAATGTGGGTGTTAATACACTTCTGCCTACTCCTTCGGGGTTTTATAGGCATGAATATATTCATTTAAACGCTATTAATCGAAGTCAAATTGGTATTAACATTTAACTTTACTTAACTAGATTAATAACAAAATTCTAAACAATATTAATTCGAAACGGAACAAAACTATAGTTCTAAATCATGCATAAACTACTAAACATGTATTTTGAACTCTAAATCATGCATTTTAACTTTAAATATAACATCATTAAACGTAATAGTGTTTGTTTTGACGGTTTAGTCCTATTGAACACACAAACACCGGCTATTTACGTTGAAACCATATCATTACATCATTGGTAGTCATGATTACTTAACATTCATAATATATAAATATTAAAATTCAAGGAGATAGGACACGACCGTATTTCACACCAATTGAGCAGTCAGACTAGGGAAGTACCTTCGCCCTACAGAATACTGCGGCTACAATAACTTCGTGTTGTGTTCCCGGCGGTGACTAGGGTAGCCAGAGCTCACTAGACAGTGTTTGTGCTGTCAGTGGGAATACCAAAAGCTTGTCCTGCTTTGTCTTTTACACTTACGGCACAGAAACTCTGTGTTTATAGGGTTGTTGTTTTATATCACTTAGGTGGCAGATGAGCTCATTGTCCACCTGATGGATAGTGATTACCGTACTCGCACTGCCGGCCCTGTAAGCATAGAGAGTTTCTGTCCCCTCAGTATCCAAGATAAAGCAGGACAAGAGTTTAGTCTTCCCACTGACAGCACAAACTGTTCAGTGAGCTCTGACTACCATATTCACCGACGCAACGACGGGAACACAACAAGAGGTTATTCTAGCCGTGGTATTCTGTAGGGTGGAGGTATTTCCCCAGTCGGACTGTTCAATTGGGTCGTGTCCTACCTCCTACAAAGGGGGATGTCCAATTATGGCCATACTAAATTACCGAGTGCCCATAAATATGCTATATAGCAAAAAAACCGCCGTTATTTTTAATTACGTATCAAGATATTCGTATATCAGTATAACTTAGGAGCAATGTTCTAAAATAGTAAAGTATCCTCATGATTTCCTGTTTACCTTTTGCAAAGCATAATGGCATGAACGTAATGTTACCCGATTCTAAAATCGGTAATAAACTACATATCGATTATTATTATAATATATTTGTTATTTAGCATTATTGATTATAAATCGATAAACAAAATAGGAAAATGAAAATAATTTTAGTATTGAGTACCATTTTTAATCATTTGATTAACTGGGAAAAGTAGATGACATCGATTATTTTATTTTATCAGTTGCAATATCCCGTGAGGCAGTAAAAAGTTAGAAAAGAACATTGGGTGTGAACAATTCATTTTTTGCATAATGATTTGGATTTTGCACTATCAATTAAAAAATCAATAAATAAAATATGAAATAAAAAAAAAATATATAACTGCAAAAAGTTGTACACAATAAAAATGCAAAATATTTTTAATAAATCGATTAATTATGTGTGTGATATCGATTTGCCAAATGTTTTATTTCATTTATGTTGCAACATCGACATGTAAGTTAGAAAATAAACTGTCAGAAGATTTTCAAACTTCGTATTTATAATATTATTCTCTTTCCTTTGAATTGAATACGCTAAGCGTTTCGCTTTTGGAAATCTTTTATTAACGAATAAGCATCATAAATGGACCACGACGATACGGCTTTAATTAACGGCTAATTTGGAGTATTTCGGCACGACATAATCTGCTTTGAACGTGAACTCGCATCTGCATACTCTAATAATAACCCAGGCTCCAGTTCTTCACAATCTTCTAGAGCTACAGTGCCAAGAGGGCATTTACGGTGCATTAATTGTGGTTTAAACATTAACCGGCTTCGTAGACATGTTTTGGAAATAGCAGAAGTTCGACATCTCTTACAGCGACAGCGGCAACAGGTAGGCGTTTATGTTCATGTTTTATTGTATTGGAGCCTCAGTCTAAAAGAAATGTGATCTCAATTGGTAAGTAACTAATGACATATTTCTTTTTTATTTCAGAAACAGGTATCAAGCGACAGCCAGTTGACCGCCGCATGGAATCATATACGTCATCCAATCAGTCATGATATACCTATAATTGGTCATGGGCATGTATGCATCAGCTGTGACAGATCAGCACTCTCTCCAGTCTGAGACTCCACACGTTAACCGGATAAGAGATGCTGTAACCGATCAAATCTGTCCACTTGAGGTAACACTATATTACAATTTCTATGGTGGTTTTTCACCTCCTTTTGGTTTAAATTAAATGGTTTTTATGTCTGCAAATGCCCTCCAATATCCCAACCTTAAGATGAAAGCCCACACCAGAGTCTCAACCATCAATACTACTGGCTTAGACTGGCTGGCCTCATACACTCACACACTTCATACTGATGTTACAACTATATTCTAATTTGCCAAAAGCATATTAAACCACAACTTAACCTTTGCTTATTGTTATAGCTCCCACCAACGGCTCACCTTAGTCTCGATTGCTGGGGAAGGACTGACCAAGCAACATCAGATTATACTGAGCGATCTCAGTAAGTGTGCCGGTGCAATCAGAATATTCCCATATTCCTCTACAAGAAAGACCTGCAGATAGTGTTACCACTAATGGTATTTTGCTACCTAATTATTCAAGAGCAGCAATAATACAAAATCAATGTTTTGTACCCAGTTGTCATGAACCTAATCGGCTCTCTGTTCCAACTGCGTTGTGAGTAGATTTGTTTTGCAACTGTAATTATTACATACCACCAAATTGTAGGATTTGCCAGTCATATACGTACCAACAACTGGAACTTAATCTTGGAGCAAGGTACTCCAATAAGAATATTCAGCGCTGAACAAATTGAAGATGCATTATGGAAGGTTTAAGCTTTGGTCCAAACTGCTTATTAATTAGAGCAAGAATTGCATGTAAGCAGTAAAATATATTTTGTTTACATATTAGTAAGTGGTAATGAGACTGGTCATACTGCTATCCAACAGTATTATTGCAACTGCGTTGTTGGTCGTCGAATAGTGGGAAGCTGTGCATGACTGTTATATGGTATTTAGGGTGGGCACAGCATGAAGTTAATATATCTCCCCTGCAGGATGTTTAGATGATATTTTAATTATCTATGAATAATTAATATAGCATAGAAAATGAGAATATAAAAATAGTCATAACGAGAACTTAAAAATCATATTTGGTACCATCAATACAACAATATGTAGTTGAGTATGTAGTTTGAGTTTTAAAATCATGTTTAGCAGCTGTTAAAATCGATTGTATACATGTTTTTCTGTGAAATAAAAACTTGATTTATTTTCTAAACTCGAAGTTTTATTTAAAATATTACAATTGTATTTTAATGGTGGTATGGTATACTACCATTTGCATACACTTTTTGCTGTGGGCACCACATGGCCAAAGTGTCTATGGAAAGTGGTCATCCCCCTTTTTCCAGACTTTGCTTGGATTATAACTTATTTAGAAGTTTATTGTATTTCATAATACACTCATTATCTCGCTCAAATAATTTGAATTACCATTCAGCGTGGTAATGTTGCCAGCCTTTTGGGCACGGTAGCAGTAGATATCGATGGGGAGGATTTTTTCGATGCCTAAAGTTGCAGTCTCTGTAAGAGAATAAAATAATAAGCACCTTCTTCGAAGTGCTATCAAGCCATGTCACACATACTGATCTGTCAAAACGAAGTTTCGTATGCAAATATTTTATTAGGTAAAGTTTGTAACTTTGATATAACATGTATCAAAGTTACAAACTTTACCTAATAAAATATTCTTCGACTCCGCTTGATCCAAAAGCGTAGTCGATTCCAAGCGTAGGCGTTAAGACGCTGTGTGCGGTCTGTACCGGTCAACCACCAAACTCAAAAATTTGCTACACAATTATTACTCTTATCTCATTAAGCTTAAGAATTAAATTCTAATAGCATATTAGGTTTAGTAATTTTCAAACCATTTGTTATCGAGTTATAGGGATTCAAACTTTGCTGACTACGTTTTAAAGTTACATTTCGCTTGTAACAATAGTTTTAGACTATTAAAATAATGAGGACGCCAGGGGTATACCTCGGGTTTGTCGTGTGTTTGCTTACTTTATTTATTGTTGCGAATAAAACCACGGTTTATCTTGGTGACTGAGAAATTTGTCATTTGCTAGTTTAGTTTTAGTTTTGCTCCCAACAGAACTATGGAGTTTGCTGTGAATTACAAGATTGAATTTGTTTTGTTTTGAAGAGAAAACGTCTGATGTCCTATATGCCTGACTTCCGGATGCATTCCAGGTTTGATTCCTGAGTTAGGCAAAAGTAAAATATATACCGCTGTAGCCTAGTGGTATGGGTAATGGCCTGCTGAGACGAGGTCTCGGGTTCGATCCCAGGTTTTACCATGGCACACACCAATGACTTTTCGATGCTTTTCGATGATATATGTGTATTTATCGCAGGTTTTATAAGTGCCCGGTTAATGGCAATAGGCTCGCCACCTATTACATTAGGATTTAAACATAAACTGGCGAAATGTGGGTGCACTAGCACTTCTGCCTACCCCTTCAGGGATATAGGCGTGAGTTTATGTAATATGTTAAATAATTGCAGAAGGACGAAGTTTTGAGAGGAAGTTGAAGTGGTGTTGACAGTAATAGGCTTGTCTCCTATTGGACCAAAAACATACCTGGTAAAATTTATTCAAACTAATCTCATAAGGGAAGGCTCAGTAGCTGAAAGCTAGCTGATTGACAGATTGAAGGTTTAGATGGAAGTTGATCTCGTAAAAGTCAACCAAGTTATAGAAAGGAGGAGTAATAGAGCAGTTCTCAGGCTCCAAAGAACAAGTTTTATATGCAACCGGGATTAGAAACCAGATGGAAAAAATATATGTATTAAATTATTCTTTTGTCTGTTACAGGTATGTACCGGTAGACCTATTGCTGGAATGGATGGTAATTATAAACCTGTTACATAATATTAAAGAAAACATATTATTTATTAAGAACCGGTTCATGGCAATAGGCTCGCCACCTATTACATTGGGACCTAAACATAAACTGGCGAAATGTGGGTGCTAGCGCCTCTGCCTACCCCTTCGGGGAATATAGGCGTGAGTTTATGTATATATATGTATGAACCCACAGATTAAACACAAATATTATTCAAATAAAAAAATTAAAGAATGTTATGAATGATGCAAAATACCTTTTTCGACGGTCCGTGGCTTACGCCCCCAGTGGTCGACGCCTCGTGGCCCGCTCGGCCAAGGCATCTGCCCCCAAATCTAAATTCGTACTATTTCTACTTTTGCACAATCCTGTTAGGTCGTTGGATGGGTCAGGTTTAAGATGGGTGACCGTTCTTTATATTATGAGGTTAAGCAATAGTGGCTGGCTATTTATACTGTAGATTGATGGCACTTGGTGGAATTTGTTGTTACACATATTGATAACTCACTTCCACTTTCCATATTAGGTACTTTTTTATTTACTAGCTGGCCCACCCCAGCTTCGCCCGGGGTATATTTTGAAGCTTCATATCCCTTTGAGCCCGTATGTTTTAGTCTTCAAAATATGTATGAAAAATTGCCGAATTTGTTAACATTTATTATCAATGCTTCGCTCCCTTAAGTAGTAGCGTGATGAAATATAGCCTAAAACCTTCCTCGATAAATGGACTACCCAACACTGAAAGAATCATTCAAATCGGACCAGTAGTTCCAGAGATTAGCGCGTTCAAACAAACAAACAAACAAACTCTGCAGCTTTTTAATATTAGTATGGATTAGTATAGATTACACCTGACCGGTTTCACCTTACGGCATCCTCAAAGGTTTACAATGACAATGTGGAAAAGTACAAGTGAGTTATCAATATGTGTAATAGTGGCTGGGTCAGATTTGGGATGGGTGACCATTACTAGGTTAAGCAATAGTGGCTGGGACAGGTTTAGGATAGGTGACCGTTCTGGATGGTAATTATAAACCGGTTACATAATATGAACTGTTAAGAAAACATATTATTTATTAAAAATCCACAGATTAAACACAAATATTATTCAAAAAAAATAAAAATGTTATGAATTTTGCAAAATGTCATTTTCTCCACCTCAGCATGAATGCTGTCATTAAATTCTCAGATGCTGTTTCATACAAAATCGTTTATCCCGCTAAATTTCAGCCAGAAACATTAAATCGTGATTATTCACGAAGAGAATAAGTTTGTTCGTTGTTTACTTATGTAACCAATAAACAAATTTACTATATTAAGAATAGCTATGAACTTGTTCTTCGAATCACTTTCAAAAAGCAATTGAATTGCGATTAAATAGAAATAAAAGCCGGTCAACTGCGAGTGCGGACTCGTGCACCTAAGATTCCGTACAAAATTGAATTGAGGGACGAACTTATTCTATATAAATAACAATATTGACTTAAATTTTTTCAGTTTCATGACGTAACAGACCTGTGTATGGAGTGTGAATTTTAACTTCTTACCTCTACGCATTTAGACAGACAGACAGACAGACAGAGGGACAACAAAATGATTGGATAAGAATTTTTTCCTTTTGAGGTATGGGATCTATGATTTTTTTTCTTTAAGAGGATTTTTGTCCTCCAAAGATAAAAGCGCTCCCGTTTGCATACGCCAAAGCAACAAACATTACCGGTATAAACCAGTTACATACAGACAGACAACGCGTATAGCATGCAAAGGCTTTCCGCCGAGTCATCGAGATTCACTAACAGGTGACTCAATTCGTGACTCGTTTGAGATGGGCCACTCGCGCCAGTTGAGTGGCAAGTAAAGTGGTGTTACTTTTTGTGGGTTAAAGGTGAAACGTATCAAAGTTTATAATCTTTGAGGTAAGTTTTACTCGATTAAATTTTAATTCGAGTTATTTGAAATCTTGGCGTGAGGTGCTAGTAGGCGCGCTTCAAAGAAGAAACTATAATTTATTCGTGAGTTGAGTGTTAAAGGTGTTGCTATCATATATCAATCACACATCATTTAAGCACTCATGAGTGTGAAGTAACGAGTAAAACTGACAAGTGTAGCATTAGGGATACTAGAACGGACTGACTGTCATAATATTGGGTTCTTCAAGAGGGGCATCAGAAGGTTTCTTCATGGTCGGCAGCGCGAGTGTGACACCCCTGGTGCTGCATACATCAGGTGGGCCGTGTGCTTGTCTGCCAAGTAAGTGGTATAAAAAAGGTATTTTCGGTCATTTTGAAATCCATGATATTTAGTGGATATCATCATCGTAGGGTAATTCAGCTTCGGTGGTCAATGAATGACCTCCGCCCCCCATGAGCACAGGCCTGGGGTTGACAGGTGGCACCGCCTGCCACCCTGGCAGAAGCAAACTCCTCCCCGTTTCTGGGAACGAATCCCCACACCCGAGGAGGACCGGATTGAGAGAGATGGCCCTGGGTCGGCTGGGGCGCGAGGCCCTATCAACCTTACCTTTGGCAACCAAAAACGAGCGACAGGCGCCATGCGTTTTAGTCTGTTCGAGTCCGCCATAACCTCTCCCACTGGCTCCGGCGGTGGGTATTTTACGCACGTAAAAAAAGGGGATATAAGACTATCACCTTAAAAAAGACATTTCACCCAAGAAAACCTCGAGGCGCGTTTCGCTATTCTATCCTATTTTTACGTATTTTGTTTATGAAAGGGTAAGTATTTTGTTTATATTTTTTCAACTACAAATCAATGTTGCTTATCAAACTATATTTTTATTGGAACTGGAGCCTAGGGTTATAGAATAATATTTTTTGGCAGTTTACCAACATACCATTTGTTGATACAGATTACAAAAAGATTCCTCAAAAAACACATCACTATTCTGTGAGTATTTTTCCCAACTCAGATGGGATTGGCTTTCCAGCCTAATTGTGATGCAGCTGAACATCGATATTTTCTCTGAAGAGACTGCCATCTGATCACGAGAAATCGAATTAATCAAAGAATCAATTTCATTTATTAATTTAAGCCACATAAAGAGCACAAAACGTCAAAACTTTACAATTATGTCAAGAAATATTATTAATAAACCATTGGAAAATGATTCTTTCGCTAGTTCAGTAGGTTAGTTTTACGGAGAAGATACTAGCAAGGAATTATTTTTTTATAACGTGAAAATGTAGGTATTATTGCAAATTTATACTAGCTTTTCATTATACGCTGGTTTGTTGATTTATTTTTCCTTTTAATATAATAAACAATAATATTCATTCATCAATCATTTAGGTGCTGGTACTTGTCGGTGTAGCAATTTCCATTTCATTACATTTGGAAGGCTGGAATAAATAGAGTGATGGTTTTCCCTTCCCGTGAATACATATTTATTGTATTTAAAAGTGGTTTTAACCGGTTAGCATAATGTGATTAATGTAAAAATGGTATAACCACCATCTACTGTAGAAAAGATTGTAGTAATAATAACTTTTATATATAAACTAATAATAATAATATAAACTAATGGTAACGGGTATTTAAACTATCATGGTCACTGACATCAGTATCAGAATAAACGGGATATTTACCATGTTTCATTATTTTGAGTTTCCGATATTTCGGCGCTGTTGCAAGCACCATGATCACGGAGGAACTGGAGTAGTGGCGGTGAACAAAGAAAAAGTTTTTTCTTCTAGGAGTAATTAAATCGATCTACCCTCTTTCGAGTTCTTTTACTACGCGTATCTGCACTACTATTGGTTTCACTCTCACTACAAACTCGAACCCGATCTCGATCACGTTCACGACATATGATGCTCACTGTATCCACTCGCGATTTTGTTTTAGCTTGTTCCCGGTTGTTTTTGCAATCGGAAACTCAAAATAATGAAACATGGTAAATATCCCGTTTATTCTGATACTAATGGTAACGGGAATTAACGCGATCATGGTATATATACATACATACATACCTTTGGTTTGCCTGACGCTTCGACCAGGTTACATCGGCCGTGGACACAGGCTGACTGGCTCACTGGTACACGCCCGCTGTCTTCGAGCTCGTGACGTAGAAGGTTCTTCCTCTACTCGCACATTGTCGATATTTTTTGAATTATTATTATTTGCGTTAATTCCTGTTAACACTATTGTATAAGGTTGCAATAAGTTATTATTGTTAAGACAATTAAAACATTTCCACCCAAAGGTTACCTGGAAGAGATCGCTTGTAGCGATAAGTCCGCCATTTGTACATTTTTAATATTATTGTTCCGTACATGTACTGTAATTTATGAGTGTATAGTAAAGATTTATCTTATCTTATATTAAAAGGAACTGTCTATATATAATCTATATGAAAGATGATATATAATCTATTATATTTCTATTATATAATTATATTTAATTTTTCATTCTTCTTTTAAAAATAATTATATGTTATCCTATCATTTCTTTTAATTCTTTCCATCCCAAGGTTGCCAGGATGAAATCGCTTTTAGCGATAAGCATTATAATTATTGTTAAATTGTTATCTTATACGGTGTACAATCTTATCACATCTTAAAACGAACTGTCAAACAGAATTTCGAAGTCGCGTTGTACGGATTTTGTTAACTAGAATTTGAGATACTAGTAAAAAGTAAATTATTTAGGAAAATTACCCTATTAGCACTATACCTATATACTACAACTAAGAAAAGTTTCTTACATGGGTTCTAGAATCTGGCCTAAACATATATTATTTATAAATATTATTATCGAAAAATTTATAAATATTTATAAAGTTTTCGAGAACGTAACCTGTACAAACTCCAATTTTAGACCTCGTTTATAAATGATTCTAAAATGAGGTCTTTGCGACTTTTTACTTACATATAGAACTTAGAGGCTCATTTAAAAAAAAAACACATTTTATCTTTATTTTTTTTGCATTTCATGAAACCCACGACCTTTGGACTGCTATATGCTCAACGCTCTACAACCATACCACAAAATTGAATGAATAAGCATATTCCAACTTGCCTAATCCGATTAAATCTCTCAATCTAAACGCTCCACAGACAGTGGGGTGCAACACACGATTATTGACAGTCTGCCCTGTTGTTCGGACGGTCAGCAAACATGATTTGTAGAATGACAACCATCACCAGCCCCCGATACCCGCTATTGCATAGTGGGGCCCGCCTGATCACTTCATTTACATATTAAATACTCGTTTAATATTTTGTATTAAGTCCGTGAGGGAATACTCGTATATTTTCTGCAGTTATTTATGTGATGTAATAAACTTATGCTATTACTTATCGTGGTGGTATGATACTATAGAACTTATTAAAGCAGCAAATATATGCTCTGACAACAGTTAGCCGCAACAAGCCGCGTTAGCCTAGTGGTATGGGTAATAGACTGCTGAGACGAGATCTTAGGTTCGATCCCAGATTTTACCATGGCAGACACCAATAACTATACGATGCTTTTTGAAGTTATGTGTGTATTTATCGTAGGTTTATAAGTGCCCGGTTAATGGCAATAGCCTCGCCACCTATTACATTGGGACCTAAACATAAACTGGCGAAATGTGGGCGCTAGCACCTCTGCCCACCCCTTCGGGGTATAGGCGTGGGTTTATGTTATGTTATGTTACAACAGTAATTCGAGCACCTACCTTGATAAATCTCTGCATCACCCTAAGGTTGAGAGTGGCAGAAAAAGCCCATGGCATTGTATCCTCCTTTGTACCTATCTATTTTTTATTTGTGCATTAAGTTTAAATAAATAAATTTATGTCTTTACCGTAACACTAGAACACTAGACTCCGTAATGAAGTCACATTCATATAATTAAAACGAAACTGAATAATTTTGCCACTTGAAAAATGTTTTGTATTCACACGAATATTTGAAGAATAATTTCTATTTTTTTTCTTTTTCTTTCTTCTACAATGTCTTTATTATATTTTTGAGTAATTTCTTTAATATTTAATTTAATTTTTTTTATGGGGGCGGAAAGGCTTCTTTTACCTTGAAGAGAAAACCAAAGGAGAATTAAAAAATATGTTCGTCTTTGAAATTTGAGTGGATTTAAATATTTGACACCCCTCACGCTCACGTATAAAATTAAACACAATTTTCTCCAATCACTCGTAATACAACACCTTGTAATAAGTGCAAGAGATTAAACTTAATACGTAACATGAAGTGTAGGTTTCACTTTTGTGTATGGCAACCCAATTTCACGGTCAGATTTTTTAATTAGAGTAATTGATATTTGATTAGCAGTGCACGTGGCCCCCAGAGGGCCCTCAATCAATCTTCATGTCATGTTTGGCGAAATTTAGTACTGCTGATGATGAACTAGATTGATTATTATACAAGTGTGTATTAGGTATATAGGAAGGGATATTGCTGATGTATTGGTTTGTCCTACTGACATAGACATAGGTCCATAGGTCAGTTGAAATTTGGCTCTAATTGAATGTAAATTTATTTATATAAACTTTATGCATAAGTACCTACATAGGCAGACTTAATGGCACAGGTATTCTTTTTTTTCTATACCACTTAGGTGGCAGACAAGCGCACGGCCCACCTGATGGAAACCGACCCTGTAAGCACAGAGTTCCTGTGCCGTCAGTGTAGAGGACAAAGCAGGACAAGCCTTTAGTCATCCCACTGAGAGCACAAATTCTCCAGTGAGCTCTGGCTACCCTACTCACCGCTGGAAACACAACACGAAGTTATAATAACCGCGGTATTCTGTAGGGCGGAGGTACTTCCTCAGTCGGATTCTCTACCATTCGACCAAAGGTGACGCAATATTAAGGATGAGCCGCTTGGTTTCCGGCAGAGTAGAATTTGGACCACCCCCTCTCTTTCCATGCGGTGTCGTACGAGGCGACTAAGGGATAGGGCTGTTTAACATCATACAGATTTATACAGCTCAGATGCATTTCTCGAGTCAAAAATAGTGCCCGAAATACGGCAATAGGCACACCCGCTACAACGTGGGATCGAATACAATGATTGGTGAATTGTGGATGTTAATTCACCTCTGCCTAACCTTCCGGGGATAAAGGCGTGATTATATGTACGCCCATTGTACATTAAACTGTTTGCATGCTACTTACAAGTTCTACTGTAATGTACAATAAATAGTTATCTATCTATCTATGTATATTTTATTGAGTCTAACATTATATAGAGAATATACCTTTTACAGTTACAAACATTTTGATTCTCATTAGTACTTAAATGATGTGTGATTGACGTTACACCTTTAACACTCAACTCACGAATAAATTATAATTTCTTCTTTGAAGCATATCCACTTGCACCTCACGCTAAGATTTCATATAATTTGAATTAAAATTCATTCAAGTAATATTTGAAGTCTGTGGAAGTTTGTTTTAATGATGTAGCACTCTTCTCATGTGCACAATCTATTTATAGGTATTTCCTATTACGTAACACAAGTGATTCCATTTTGAACTCTGGAATTCAATTCGGAAATCTCTTCACCTCTATTTATTAATCAACTATCTTTTTTTTATTGTTTAGTTCTAATTGTTTGTTGTAATCAAAAAAATATATTATACAAACAGTTTACCTCAATCAGAACATGTATTTAGTGGTGATTATGATTAATTTTCAATCAAAACTATAAAGTATTCTTAAGAAGATTATGTAACATAACTTATCATAAACTCACGCCTATATCCCCGAAGGGGTAGGTAGAGGTGCTAGCACCCACATTTCGCAGTTTATGTTTAGGTCCCAATATAATAGGTGGTGAGCCTGGGATCGAACCCGAGACCTCGTCTCAGCAGTCCATTACCCATACCACTAGGCTACCCCGGTTTCTTTTCTTTGTTGTTTTAATTCTTTGCTGTTATCAATGATAAATATTATACAAACAGTTTTTCCCCAATCATGACATAAATATTTAGTGATGATTATGATCAAATTTCAATCAAACTATGAAATATTGTTAAGAAGATCCCGTAAAAAAATAAATATAAAAATATCATAATTTAGCCTACCACAATAACTAATATACATTTGACGACCTCCGTGGCGTAGCGGTAGAGCATTCGACTGCTATGCAGGGGGCGCGGGTTCGATTCCCGCTCAGTGCAAATATTTGTATGCATGAATATGTATATTTGCATTGGTCTGGGTGTTTCTATGTATAATATGTATGTATTTACAAAAAAAAAGTATCTAAGTATGTTTATCCGCATTCTAGATCCCATAACACAAGCTAGTTAAGCTATGCTTACCATGGGTCTAGATAGCGTTGTGTAGAATGTCGTGGAATATTTATTATTATTATCATACTGCCAAAAGGTGACTCTGAATAGAAACCAGTCAGCCAGGTATTCTAGACACTATGGAGCCTTACCAATGGGCAGCCAATATTATGCTGGTACAAAAAAACTGCAAACTCCTACAACAAAATAGAAGTAAAAATCCTGTATTACAGAATCAGTTCACCCTCGGTGCAAACTTTAAACATACCTTACTATTTACGGAAAAGTTTACCATCCTCTTTTTTCCCTACCTGCATAGGGGAGGGAAGTTTGTACTGGCAACAAATACGGTTAATTCAACCGGAAATGTCTCCTTTTGGGGTTACTATTCACGTAATACGTAGGTAAACACTGAAATACGCTATTTTGATTTTTGTACGGCTTAAAAAGATTATGGGGGTAGGTAGAGATCAAATATTTTAACTTGTTATACTCCTGATAAATGTACATTTTTTAGTTCTTCTATAATCATATTTGTAGAAAATCAATACATATCTTATGAAGTAAAGATCCGATGAAGTAACCACTCGCTTTTGATTGCATAGATCCTACATAAGACAACACGTGGACGCGTGTGTTACGCTAAAAGTTTCGATGCTTTTCGAAGTTATGTGTGTATTTATCGCAGGTTTATAAGTGCCCGGTTAATGGCAATAGGCTCGCCACCTATTACATTGGGACCTAAACATAAACTGGCGAAATGTGGGAGCTAGCATGTGACAAGGCCTTAGATGTCACCCTCACACTGTACAGAATATACGAGCAAGAACCAAGCGATTCGGAGACTCTTTTCTTTGCCGCACCACCATGACCTGGAATTCTTTACCAGCACACGTGTTTCCTTCTTCCTACAGTCCCGGGGCCTTTAAGCGGGGCGTGAAAAAGCATCTGATGAGGCTGCCAAGCTGAGTGCCACCTTTGTAACACTTAGTGTCTGTAATGGTGACCCTCTTTCCTGAGACTTTGCCTTTAACTTACCATCAGGCGAGGTGAAGTCAAGTTGGCGTATCCTATATAAAAAAAATAAAATATAATAGTTATATTTTTTTTATAGTTACAATTTATATAAAATCATAAAACCAGAAAATATCAAAAGAAACACACCTTTTCAAAATAAATAAATAAAATTAAAATCATTTCATTCATTTATTCCCCATAGAAAGTTAGTAACAAAAGAAGTTAAGAACTATATTGTTAATAAAACTGTTAATTTAAAAACAGGAACCCTAATTACACATATGGATATAATTATTGTGTGTGTATTTGGGAAGCTTTTAAAAGCTTTATTTGAAAAACCATAACTTACACCTTTTTAGAGAGAAAATTTGCCATCCTCCATTTGATCCCTCGTTCATTCATCTAGTCATTCGTTCATAGACAATAATGTTAATGGCTGCCAGGATATTGAGCACACATAATTTATATAGAGAACATCGCGATAAAATAATATATTGACTGTCTACAAGTGCATCACAGTTCAAAACTGGGTATAGGCCTCTCTCAATATGCGCCACAGGACCCAAACCTCCGCTTTACGCCATCAGTCCTTCTCAGCTACCTTATTTCTGTCGTCAGTCAGCGTCATTATAATACATAGATGAAATAATATTAAATCTCCATTCATTTCGAAAACCATAAATAAATTATCCTATTAAATTAATGACTAATTAATAAAACATAAAAACATAATTCCAATTACGCGGCACAAAGAAGAAAGCACACAAGTCTAAAACCGACAATCCTCATACTTATTCCGCAGTCGTTCGGAGATGTTAATCTCGCCCCAACTAACTCCGGAACTGAGTTTGGCGCAATAAAAACTGTCACTATACTTATTTACGATGCAATAAAAGAGATTGAGATAGAAATAATAGGAGGCGCCGGCGCACTGGACCGATAAAATTGCGCTTTAGGTCTTAGTATTGGTTTTGAATCAATCAATTAGCAGGTGGAATAGTGAATGAAAAATGTTGATAAGGTTGAAATTCAACCGTATTATTTAAAATTTCAACGATTTCAATAGATATTTATTACCATCCGTGCTTTAGGTCTGGTCGTATCCAAGGCTTCCACCTTGGAGTTCGGAGTCAAATATGATGTAGCTTAGCTTTTCGACTATATTGGAAACGACTGCCGTCTGACCTTGGATGGTCGGCAGTCATAGCTTGAGTTGTATTTAGTGTTCAACTACTGACATAGTTATTCGGAAAACCATTTCTTGTAATAAAAATCTATTACGAATCCAGTTTCAATGTGTCAAAATCAAATTAAATGTCAAAAACGGTTTTTACGGTAAGAGAAATATCAAAAACTGTTTCAACGGTAAGGGATAAACCTATAATCCTTGTAGGATAAATACCAACAAATTCCTATTTGGTCACCTGACTGATATTATTGAGGTGACCAAAGTTGAATAAACCTAAGCTATAACTTGAGCGCTATTTTAGGCACCCTCGTGCATTATGTAAAGATACTTCAAGTGATGTGTTGTGCTCGATATAAATTATTGAGTTACGATTAAGGCACAACGTTGCTGCGGGGCTAAGGTCAAGAACATCACTACCTGTATCGATTTTATCACCTCCCTCGTAGATAAAGATTGGTTGTGAAGATGAACAAGTTATTTGTGATTCTATTAACGTTGGACATAATTGATTATATTATCGGTGTTGGGACATGGGGCACCACTAAGATGGACAGTATGCTACTGATAGACGGATGAGGTTCTGGATGAATAAGAAAGGAGGAGTAGGAATCCGGATACGGGTTTCAAGGCAGCCTTTGAATTCAACCGGAATTGGCAATTCTTTTTCTGTTAAATCAGCGGCACTTTTGTTTTCCTAGTGTGTTGCTGCCTAGATTGTGTTCTGAGACGCTGATACTTTTCTTCGATGTAAAAGTATACGGCATGTTCCACGTGTCAGCAGGTCTGTGGAACTACTACGCACTCACACCGCAGGTCCGCATCATCCGGGAACACTATCTAGACCGATTCTTCCTGCATAGGTCGACATAATTCCTACTGGATGCTCTCGACAGGTTGCAGCGACACGCGGTCCGAATTATTGGGTATCCTGAGGTCACGAACACCCTCGAGCCTTTACAGGTGCGTAGAGATATTGCTTCCTTGGCTGTATTTTACCGTTTACCATGGTGATTGTTCTGATGAGCTTTTCCAACTAATCCCATCCTCTCCATTCCTACATAAGACAACAAGTGCAGGGCTTAGATGTCACCCTCACACTGTGCAGAATATACGAGTAAGAACCAAGCGCTTCGAAGACTCTTTTCTATGCCGCACCACCAAGACCTGGAATTCATTACCAGCACACGTGTTTCCTTCTTCCTACAGTCCCGGTCCTTTAAGCGGGGCGTGAAAAAGCATCTGATGAGGCCGCCAAGCTGAGTGACACCATTGTAATATTGCTTAGTGTCTGTGTAATGGTGACCCTCTTTCCTGAGACTTTGCATTTAGCTTACCATCAGTCGAGGTGAAGTCAAGTTGCCGTGTCTTAGATAAAAAAAAAGTATTCTAAGTCTGCTTAGAATCTTCTACCTGATCCAAGGAATTGGCACTGGAATATTTTGAAAATTGTGTCGAATATATAAGGAAATCATTAACTTGCGGCATTGCCCATATCTTAAATGGAATTCTAAAACCTAATATTTCTTAAAAATATCCTTTATGTCACCTATTGGATTCAATACATTAAAAACTATAAAATAACACTGCAAGTCTCCAACTATCATAAGTATTAATAACAAAAAAATTCGGTGATGTGATATTTACCATCGGAAACTATAAAACCATAGGAAGTAGGTTGCTGTGACGCGCCTGGCGCAGAGCCAGGGACCTGTCGATATGCACAACTGCTTTATATGATGTGTTACGATAAAAGTTTCGATGCTTTTCGAAGTTATGTGTGTATTTATCGCAGGTTTATAAGTGCCCGGTTAATGACAATAGGCTTGCCACCTATTACATTGGGACCTAAACATCAACTGGCGATATGTGGGTGCTAGCACCTCTGCCTAACCCCTTCGGGGATATAGGCATGTGTTTATGTTATGTTATGTTACGACAAAAGTACTTTTAGTACTTTACTACTTCCAGTTAAACTTTCGCAAGTTTAAAAGTTAGTTTCCATTGTCTTTTTTTCCATTTTCATTTTCATTCTAAAGGTTGTATTGGTTGGAATCTTGTAGTTAGGAGACCGGGGTTCGACTTTTAGTTAGTTATTGATTTTAGATGCATTATGCCGTCAGCTTTTTTCCTTTATATAGAACACGTCAATTAGACTTCACCTTGCCTGATGGTAAGCTGAAGGCAAAGTCTCACCAAAAAGAGTGTCACCATTACTTACACATACCATGTGACAATGGTGACACTCAACTTGACGTCCTCATCGTATGCTTTTTCATTGCTTTAATTCGTACGTGATTACATGTTGCAATCATTTTGTAGTTAGCCTATTGCCATCAGCCGAATACTTCTAACACTAAACTGTATCTGACTAGTTATTTCTGGTACTAACTATGAATTATATTTTATGTCCATTATACACATAAAGTTCCTCCATTATTGAAGTCAGTCAATAATTCAATAATAATTGCCTGTTTCGGAAATCGAATCCGGAATTAATATCTGTGTATGAGTGTGTATGAGTTTCTACTCATACACCACTTTCACACTATAAAAATATCTAGATCTACCGTTTTGAATCAATCAATTAGGTACCAACATTCACAAAATAAAAACATTGTTGACAAGAAAGATATTTCTCATGTATATTACGCATTACGTATCCGAACAAGGATATACAGTCGTAAACATAACTGATTTCTAATCACGGATCATATTACTCATCAATACAAGTGTGATAACAAGAGTTGATCCAACAAAAATCCTATATCCCATATTAGCACAAATTCTAAAGGGCCATTAATCCCCTATCTAAATACAGTGATCTACTTATATTAGAATTAATCTTGTGATGACGGTGCCGAATAAAAATCGGGCCATCAATGGGACGAGAGGCATTTCTTAATATTTCCTTCGGCTATTGAGAGGACTAAACAAATTCTCCGAAAGGAATTCCTTCTTCGAATCCGTCAATCAACTTTTGTGGGATTGTACTAAAAAGATAAGGAGTGAAAACACACGGGGTTTTAGTGGGGACGGGTTTGACAGATCATTTTTATACTGTTTGAGTGGCAAACAAGGGTACGATGAAATTGAAGATAACATAAAAACCAAGTTTATGATACTGTTGTAAGTATACACAAACATCACTCAATGATACTCCGCAAGCAGAAAAGTAACCGAAAGTTCGGGCTACATATAAATACTATCAAAAAAACACAATAGAATCTGTTAAAAAGTAAGTTCCCATCTCATGTGAACAGTGTGCTTGTTTTTTTTATTTTTACAAGTAGTGTAATTTTAAATTTAGACTCTTTCATAGGTGCACTCGTTCATAGGTTACGGTAACCACTTTCCATTAGATGCGGCGTGTGCTTGTCTGCTGCTACCTAAGTTGCATACATAAACTTTCAGAAACCTTATGAAATTCTGTTAGTGTCGATATTAATTTATTATTATTTTCGTCAAAGACGCCAGATGTCGACGTTTCGGATGCTTCTCAGCATGATTTTCACAGAGAGACCTCTGTGAAAATGGCTGATGAAAAGCAAATGTAATCTCGGGATCAGTGTAAATACGTTTATCATTCAATCACGCTATAACGGCTGAACATATGACTGGAATTTGGTACAGAGTTAAATTATAGTATAACCAACTTACTACCTACAACGAGTACTGGGCAATATTTAATTGCAATTAAAAAATATTAAACTATAAAAATTCCGACATTGTATCTAAAAGATCGAAAAAGTGAACCCGACTGCTGTCTAAAAGACCAAAAAAAAATTGAAAGAAACCGAAAGAAAATTTTATAGGTACCGCTTGTAGTCAAACCTGTTTCGTTCTTTCTTGACAGCCGTTGGGTTAATTGAAATTTGACCAACACTGTCTACAACTACTGCTAAAAGTAAAAGGCTAAAGTACTTATTATTCTGGGAATAACAAATTACCATGCTGACAAAGCCACGGGCAAAAGCTAGTGATACATACCAATTATCTTGTTACCTACTCTAGACAAAATTATTTGAGTTGGGAGTTTCGCAGGAGGTATACTGACTGAGGTTGGGCTTCGAACCCGCAGCTCCTTAATTGCATAGCCAATGCCTTTGACAAACTAGTTGAAACATTGTTCAATCCAAAATTAATAGCCTCTGAAGTACTCTGAAAACAGCCTGTATAACAAGCAGTAAATAAATAAATATTCTAGAACATATCAAATAGTTTGATGTATGATAGCTCTGTTTATTTTTTATTTTTTTTATCTGCCGACCCTGTCAGAACAGAGGTTTTATGTGCCCTCAGTGCAGAACACAAAATCAGGACAAGCCTTTGGTCTTCCCACTGACAGCACAAAAAGTCTCCAGTAAGCTCTGGCTACCTTACTCACCACCGGGAACACAACACGAGGTTATTTTAGCTGTGATATTCTGTAGGGTGGAGGTACTGCCCCAGTCGGACTGCTCAATTCGAACGGGAATACCGTTGTGTCCTACCTCCTAGCTTATCACGTGGGTTCTAGAACGCTTAGAATTTGTAATTAAGGCCTGGAATTCGTTACCAGCTCATATGTTTCCTTCTTACTACAGTCCCGGGTATCACTGTAAGCGATTTCTGCCAGGCAGCCTTTGGATGGTGATTAAAGTTGTAGGAATGAATGGTAGTTGTGTGCCATATTTTTACGATATAAATATAATAAATAACTACATACCTAATAGCTAATACACACATAAATATATTTATATATGTACTGAAAAACATATAATACAATAATCCTATCTAATACTTACATATAAATATAATACATAGATATATATGAGATATGTATGAACTCCTTGCTGCGGTTCTCCCTTGCGCCAACAATATGGGGTTCTTCAAATGGGGCATTAGGAGGTTTCTTCAGGTTCGGTAGCGCGAGTGTGACGCCCCTAGTTTTGACGTCCATATGCCACGGTAACCACTTACCATCAGGCGGGCTGTGTGTTTGTCTGCCACCTAAATGGTATAAAAAATATATTAAAAAACATAAAAATAAAATTGGCGTGTCTGCTTATAATATTTAAATAACCGCTTTTTGCTACATGCATATGAATATATATTTACACCAAAATATTTTATTTACAATTTTGGTCTGTCTTTCTGTCTGTTTGTTACGGTTAATCTCTGGAACGTCTAGACCGATTTTAACGGAACTTTCACAGTCGGGTAGCTGATGTAACAAGGTATAAGATAGGCTATTCCAGGAATTTATTCCCGCGGGCATTGGGAACCATAAAACATTTTCACGGGGGCGAAGCCACGGGCGTCCGCAAGTACAAGTAAAATATAATTATATCAGGTAATAAATTGATTATAGATTGATTATATAAGAATATTTTCACAGTGACATTGACAGGATGACCTTCATTCCCGCTAAACGCTCTCAATAACAACCCGTATTTTTCCCAAAGAAGTTTCTATAGAAAAAAAATATATTTTGATCTATTTAGACGGCGCGGGTATGTCGTAAACGCGAATGGGAGGGTTAAATCTCATTACTTTATAGCAGATGTAAAACGATTTATAGAGGTAAACCCATCCGGTCATATTTTGTTATGTTCCAATAATTCTTTACATTTTAGATTTTACTTCACCAAACCAACGATTCTTATGAAACTCAAAGTACACGTGCCCGGGCTGCGAATAGGTAATTTTAGGAGAAATTTTCTTTCTACCAAATTGGGTCGTGAGTTTTATGTTTTCGCGTAAACTGTAATAGGGCAGGCCCTTTTTAAATTAACGGGAACTACCGCATTAAAGCCGAGCGGCCTCTCCGTTCAAGATTTTTCCTCAAAAATTTCTTGTAGGACGCTAAAAAGGTGATAGAATTTTGTCAGGTAAACGTTGTCACAGGTACATGTCGATATAGTAGATGTTAGCAACCTTGCTACTCCATTCATTCAACATGCCAAATATAATCAAAATGATATTGGGTAGTTATGAATGTTAGAATAATATATTGTGTACCTATATCAGAACAGGCGTGTGGAGTATACTCCCTGCTGTGGCTCTTAAAGATGGGTATTATAAGGTTTCTTCGAAGTCGGCAACACGAGTGTAATGTCCCTGGTGTTGCATACATCCATAGGTCACGGAAAAACATTCCCATCAGGTGGGCCATGAGCATTATATGTAATACATATGTATCACACATAATCACGCCTTTATCCCCGTAGCGTTAGGCAGAGCTGAATTAACACCCACATTTCACCAATCATTGAATTCGGTCCCACGTAATAGCAGGTCAGCCTTGTGCCGTTTTCCAAGCACTATTGTTGACTCAAGCCATGCATCTGAAGCTGAGTCTGGGCTGTATATATCTGTCTGATGTTAAACAGCCCTATCCCTTAGTCGTCTTGTACGACACTGCATGGGAAGAAATGGGGTGGCACAAATTTTACTCTGTCAGGAACCACACGGCTTTTATTTAAGGCTATTATTATTATTGACAAATTATATCCACCATACTATTTATACTTACTGTCGATTGATGGCACTAGGTGACATTTGTTGTTACGCATATTGATAAACTCACTTGTACTTTTCCACATTATTTTTAATATTAGAACTTACTGGTTTCGCCTTACGGCATCCTCAAGAGGCCGTAAGGCAAAACCAGTCAGGTCTAATAAATATTAAAAATAATGTGGAAAAGAACAAGTGATTTTCTCAATATGTATATTCAATATCCTCATCATTATTGTATAATTGTATCCTGACTGCAACTTGGTTTTTCTCTTTGCTGAGGTCTGCTTTCTAACTTTTTCGTCGACTTCTCATCGTTTTAAAATAATAGTGAGATAATTGACATTATAGCAAATAAAAAAATCCACATTAAACAGTCACGTGTTCTTTAGAAAGTAAAGACAATAATAATAATGGAGTTTACTAAGGGGGGTGAGTGTCGTCATGTTGCTTTTATGCAAAAGTGCGCGGGCAATAGTTGATGTGCATCAGTATCGTGGCAACACATGGCCATAGCGAGCTGAGCAGACGAGCGGCTGAGACGCTGCGTTTAAAAAACTTCCATCCTTATTACTATTGTAAGGATCTGCAGAGGCTCTTAAGCGGCTCAAATATTCCAATCTCATTGGTGATTATGAATTTGTGCCGCTTGGAGTCGAAACGTTTCGGCCCTGGAGTCCGAGCGCCCGCAATCTCTTCAGGGAGATTGTGAAGCGTATGGTCGTCGCTTCTTGTGACTAGAGGGCGGGCCTTTTTTTAGATCAGATAATAAGCATTGCCATACAACGTGGCAATGCTGCCAGTCTTCTGGAAACGCTACCACAAGAGGCATGCGATGCGGAGGAATTACAGGCCGCATTTTAACTTTTGGTTTTTTTTTTTATTATTTTTTATTAATGTATAACAGATTCAATTAAGCACCAGATATCTAAAATAGTTAGTTACATAGTATAGAATTTTATATATTAGATATATACATAATATGTGCGTTTAAATTATTTATGTAAATAATTATTAGTGAACTTTACAAATAAAGATCTTGAATAGAAAAGAACGTCAAAACGGTTCAACTGATCTGAATGAAATTTTGCAAAGATCGGGTGTTTCCGCTTAACCCACGAATATATTTCCGATCTGAATCCAGAGGTCTTCCGGTCTTTTTTATAATTCTTTTAACCCGTGGGCATAATTTCGTGGGTTGGGAACGAAAATTGTCCAATGATCGAGAGAGCAGTGTTCTATAAAAAAAATAACTGCAGACAGCAAATATTTTGATATGAATATTAAAATTTAAAAAATAATAATGGCTCACTATAAGTAAATATAACTGATGCACATATTTTCTGTGCAGTCAGCCATGAATAGCCAATGGATTCACAATAAATAAATAAATAAATAAATAAATAAATTATTTTATTTATTATTTATTTATACATAGCCTGTTAAAATCATAATTTTCTTTTTGCTACGCCGTGGTCGGATAAAAAGTAAATGTCCATATTCCTAAAATTTGCCAACATATTATCATCTGATATGTCCACAAGCCCGCTGGTCTGTATCCACATAATCTGTTTACAGTCGCACTGCTTCCCCAAAGTTGTCTTTAATTAAATTTAAAACTTCGCTGACGTCACGCCGTGCTTGGCTGTGCGTACCTCTCTTCCGGTTTGGAGTAGTCGTAACTTGTTCTGGAACCTTCCAAATAAACTCTAGTACATTCAAAATAAAGCTTAAAAATACGAAGCATAACTTTTATGAACTACATACCAACTTATAGACTACAGTTCTTTACTTGCTACGATCCTGATAATGTCATAACAGAAGGAATTTAGGAGGTATATATACACGACGGTATTTCTGTCCAACTGAGCAGTCTGACTGGGGAAGTACCTCCACCCTATACAATACCGCGGCCATAATAACCTCGTGTTGTGTTCCCAGTGGTGAGTCGGGTAGCCAGAGCTTACTAGAGAGTTTTAGTGCTGTCAGTGGGAAGACCAAAAGCTTGTCCAGCTTTGTCTTTTACACTGACGGCACAAACACTCTCTGTGCTTACTATATACTGTGCGTATTCTGTAGGGCGGAGGCTTCTCCAGTTGGACTGCTCAATTGTAAGGAAATACCATCATGTCTAAGATCGATCGTGTAAGATCGATGTAATGCTGACTGTACTATAGTGGTTTCTACTTAAGATTTCATTCAATCCGTTACTTTTTTTTTTTATACCACTAAGTTGGCAGACAAGCACACGGCCCACCTGATGGGAAGCGGTTACCGTGGCCAGGGGTGTCACACTCGTGCTGCCGACCACCATAGGAGGAAAAAGAAAGGAATGAAAAAAAAAAATAGAAGGCCAGGCAAAGCTTCCGGTCTACTCACGAACCGTACGCTATTCTGTGGACTATTCTGCAACTGGAAATCTGGACGTCAATGAAACGAATTGAATTGAAAGGGCGGTGCGTCTCCGGTCAATCCGGTCTTTTCATATTCAACAAGCATACCTCTGCATTCACCTACCCGGCATTTATTCTTTTGAAAAACCAATATTGACGACACAATTTGTTCGTTGATCCCTTTCTAAATGCAACCTTCTTCATCATCGTTTATGATAAACTGTGTACCTAGTATTATTGAGAACATCATATTCTGTATAATTGATACTGAAGTTCTATTGTGTCAACCTGTATTTCTTTTACTACATCTTCGGTTATACATACGTTGCAGAGAATGAGTGTAATGCCGTTAACTGGTTAGATAATAGGGCCGATAAATATAGTTGTGATAATAAGGACGTTATTGTGTTATTGGCTACCTATTCGGGTAAAAGATTTAAAGGAATCTCATATAATATTTGAATTACTGTACTATATGCTAGTGCCTGTTACATAGCCTCCAGATATGTTTAGTCTTTTATAAAACCAGCCTAAAAATACTAATACAAAAGTAAAGCAATCGCCTCCAAAACACCTTTGAGTAAAATCTCCCATACTTAAAAAAAAAGTGCCTATTTAGTCCGCCTTTTAACGTATCGTAATGCATTAAAGCTTCAAAAATCTCCGTGGGCTTACGGCAAAATTAAACTAATTAAAAAACTTTTGTAATTATCGTCTTAACAGACACTTGGAGTAAATCGCCTTTAGGGCAAACAACACCTCAAGAATTTTACCTCCCGTGTTCTTGAAGACCGTTAAGTTCAAAGTATAGGATTTAGCGATTATTATGATGTTGTTTTTATTGAAGATCAATTTTCGTTAAATATCTAATATTTAACGAAATTAATAGAAATCAATAAAATTTTAATATAAAATACCTATTAATTTAAAGTTCAATACTCACAATTTTGTTTAACCGTATTCGTGACAAACTGTTACTACGGAAATTCCTCAGAAAAAAAAAACAATAATCGTATTTGACCAAACCGGGAATCGAAGTCTAGCACAACAGTTGTACTCGCTACTGCTACACCTCCCTAGATAATTTGTTTGTCCCTTGTCATAATAAACAGTCAAATACTATTAATAGCTTCTGTTTGATTTTTCTCTTCTTTAGATTTATATTATTCTTTTTTTTTTTTTTAATCTTTATTTATTTTGGGGTTTTGATCCAGTAAGGATATGCCAACCCCATCGTATCTTAATTCCTAGTGGACAGTCTTACATTATTTGTTACAGTCTAGGTAGTACACTTATTATAGGGAATCATTGCTGAACTATTGTAATCAGGTGACATAGTTTTTGGGCGGCTTCGGAGCTTGGATAACTCATAATACTTTGTATTAGACCCACATCCAGAGTATTTACTTTTAATTCGTGGAGCAGAGCCACACGCTCTCTTTTATTCCGGTCACAATCCATCAGCAAATGTTGCACATCTTCAATTTTATGGCATACAGGGCAGTTAGGCGAATCAGCTTTTCTCATAAGATATGCAAACTTTGCTGATGGATAGTGACCAGATCTAATTCTAAAGGCTAACTTAATATAATGTCTGCTCAAGCGAGCATCATCAAACCAAGGCACCTGAGGAGGTACTGCCTGAATAGACTTATACCAGATACCTTTGCCTATGGATGTATTTATTATGGATGTATATTTTATTCTTTATATATTCTTCAGATTTTGATCTTCTTATAAATAGTCAGTACAATTTTCAATACATCATAAATTACTTATAAATTATACTCCCTTTAAATTAAATGTTCAGGACATTTCTTTCATCACTTACACCAATCGTCGTAAAGCTCCTTAGAATTAACAATTGCAGGTTTATATTGAATAAAATCGCATTACTAGCCCCAATGCCTCCCTATTCTGCTCTGACGACTCGAATAACAATAAATGTTAACTTACATTGTTCCAAAAACCTATTACCTTCACTCGTACATAATTCTATGGCCTAAGTTTCCGCTTCCTCTGCCTGCTTTATTGCAACAATTTGTAAATTTTATATCGTCTTTTGTGATTCAAATGCCAAATTCTTTGGAATCATATTCAAAACTCCCTCCCTTTTGTTTTCTAATGGATTTATGGAGACATCTTCGTAGATAAAGTGGATCATTAGATACAACAGTTGCATTCCTTGTTCGATCATCTATTTTTCTAATGCATTGTTTTTATAGCTTGTGTTTCTGATTTCATTGGTTTCACATTGTGACTGCCTCAGACGCATGGCTTGAGTCAACAATATTGCCCGGACCGAATTCAATGATTGGTGAAATGTGGGTCACCTCTTGCTGACCCTCTGATGTGACACATGTAATTGATTTGTTTAATTTTTTTATATCATTTATATTAAAAATGATATTTCGAAATTAAAAAGAAGGTATTGACAAGATTTGATGATCAATCCAACCGTCGTTTGACATTTTCTTTTCCTTCACCTACATCCTTGGGAATTACTGGTACATTTTTTTTGCTTTGGGTCATTGTTGGTTGCCGAAGGTGAGGTTGACAGGCATTTTCCTCGCACCTCGGCTGACCCAGGGGCATCTCTCTCGCTCTGGTCTTTCTCAGGAATAACTTGTACCTTTTACTTTCGGAAACTAAATCCATTGACTAAACTGCATAAATAGTGATCACAGTTAAGGATGAATAATTATGTTATATTTTAATTAAATAATTGATCTTGATTCGCATAAGTCACTTTTCTTTCTATTCGTAAATTTTTGTTGACATGACTTCTTTATTCTTTGTATTATTTCATTGAATGATAATTTTGTAAACATAGAATCAAATTAACTTTAAAAAAGAATATTATTATTTCAAGTTCTCACAAATCATCTATACCACGTTAATAAATTCTGCCTTTGATCTATTTGAACAACATTGAAATTAATACTCAAGTCAAGCATGCTTATTCCAATAGCATAATTTAGCCAACCATATCTTGCAACTTCTTTATAGAGTACAAGCCTCATTTGATATTCATCGAAAACGTAGCGAAGCAAATATTCAAAAAAACTTCCAACTAAGATGGTCGTTAAGTAAATTAATACGAGTATAAAACATGATTAAAAAAATTACGTCGACAGCCGATGTGGGGTGGCTGAGTAAGGGCGCATCCCTCCTGTATGAATGGATGCTTTCTTCTAACAAATACAAAGTTAAACTTGCATTTGAAGACAATAAAGTCAAAGGTAATATAAACACTAATGTCATAGAATTAGATGCCACTATTGTTTTCCACGAACTGAAAACATAAGTTTGTAATTGTATTGCAAGTTTACGTTCAAGTGTTATAAGTCCTAATGTCCCTCAACGGTTTAATATAAGTTGCTAGGGGCGAAACAATGAAAATGTTAATGTTCAAACATTCTGTATTTTTACCTTTTGCATTTGTTGAATTGTGTACAGAAGTTCCGCTAGATAAATAGTTACAGCACGTTATTTTCTTGAGATCTCTATTCCAGTTTACGGTCTTGAGATGTTAAGTATATACAGTTTTAGAAACATTGTTTGTTTACATAACACTGTTATAACAAAAACACGATCCATTTGATCCAGTGGACTGAAAAGTTATCATTCAGACACGTCATTTTCATATTAAGGAAACCGTTGGCACTATTCTTTTTTGAAATTATTGTGGTCATCATAATCTTAGCGTTAGGTTCTAGAAGCGACTTAGTTATTTAGTTGAAGGAGCTTTAACCATTAATATAAGTCTACAACTTATATTAACTTATATTAACCATTAATATAAGTCTACAACTTATATTAATGGTTGAATACCACATATATGACTTTGGAATTTTCGTTTAATGCTTGACTATCTTTGTTTCTAGTTACGAGTAGACACTTATATGTTATATTTTATTTTCACATTGTGTCTCTAACCGATAATAAAATTTCGAAGATTTTTGTCGATCATCATCACTATAGACGAGAGCTTTTGAACGGTAAAATTAAGGAATTTGCAAGATGAAATCGAAGTCTGACTATGTTATATATGATCTTTCCTTTGAATGGTTTGAGTCTAGAAAGCAGTTTGAATATTTTGCCTGATATTTTTGACAAATTATTATAAATAGAAATTTATTCGTCAAATTAATACAAAATATCATAACTGTACAACAAGCAATGCTTTGTTTATGTACCAATCTAAAAACCCGCCCCTGATCGCTCCCAGTGCAAAAATGCTCATAACATTTGCTGCGGTGCCACGCTGGAGGACGATGGCCAGCCTTTGCACCAGGATCGACCCGGAACGAGTGTCACCGGTCGCCTTGATAAGCCTCAGTCCGATTAAGTAAGTGAGTTACTATGTGAAATGTAATACTTATAGAAAACCATAGAATATTAGAGATTTTTTTACTTAAACTCTCTGTCGATTTCTTTCTGAGTAACTTTCTGTGTTATTTTTTCCCAGTATAAGTCGTTTTATTAAATACTTGCTTTTCAAAAGAAATAATATCATTGCTTGCTTTTCAAAAGAAATAGCATCTCAAAAGGAGGCTGTACGTTTACAACCATGTTATATTGCCTTCCATTATGTTTATAGGAGGCTATTGATAAATAGTTAAAAAGTCGAAAAGATTTCTAGGAATCTATAATATGGAACAGAAAGGCTCCGAAATATAATACCTACCTTATCTAAAACAGAAGTGATTACTTTTATAATATCAAAATCGAAGAATAATTTGTATTCTTTAGGATGTTGCCAATAATAAAAATAGGTGTACCTCAGAACACGTATCCCTTAAATCGCGAGACCAAGGAGCCCCTGACGCATCTGGATTGTTTTGTAATACTCAATACTTGATAAAGTTGAGTTCATCCACTGCAATAGCACCCTGTGCAATCCTCAAAAAATACCCAAGAAACATATGCTGCGTGTACAGGGCACCTTTTAAGCATTTTTTAGGTCCAAGATATAATGTCCGGAGCAATACCGTAAACTGGGATCTCGTAGAAAACTTTCCAACAGTTCAATTTTTTTTTTTAAAGCAACACGCAATCTTAAGAAACAGAACAAATGAATGGCAGAAATAGCATTACCAGTAAAGTGACAATAAATTATTAACGTTTTATATAATTCATTGAAATACAACAATTAGTGTGCTAACTATTTAAACCGATTAAGTTTGGAAAAAAACTTGACCAGTTCCTTATAGAGAGAAATCGAGGAAAATAGGCAAACTTGAGTTGGGTCAGGCGGGATTCGAACCCGCGATCTATCCCTTACATGAGAAGTGCTCTGAATATTGAGCCAGCGAACCACGCCGATTAATTGATTTGAAAAGTCAAACTTATTATTTGTTTTAAGGTTACCCAGATGTGACCAAACAATCCAAGTTTTCAGTACGTATCGATCAAACATTCTAATTCAGTCTCCTACATTGGTGGTATATATCTACGAATTTCTTAATGCTTACAAAATAAGGAAATGTAAAAATTTATACGCAAAATACACGTTCACCAACGACTTTATTAGGACGGGTGTGAAATTGCGAAACGGTCCTAAAATATGTGTAAAAATTCTTGTGAGCGTAAAATTTCAATCAGTCTTATATATATGCAAAGCGTATTCCCTTCAACTGTGTTGAGGTAACGTTCCAGTGAGTGCTACATGCGAGCGTGTGGGATTTGTACAAACTTTGTTTGTATTGATCAAATAAAACTTAAGAAAACCCATTGACGACGCGCCACCCGCCATAGCTGTTAAATTAATTCGTTTACTTCTCGCATTGTATGTTTTATGATTACATTATGTTGCATATGTTTGCGAATGTGAATCTACACATATTGAGAACTCACTTGTACTTTTCCACAGTATTTTTTATTTGTTATTAGACCTGACCGGTTTCGCCTTACGGCATCCTCAAAGGTTCAACTACAACAAATTTCACCAAGTGCCATCAATCTACAGTATAAATAGTGTATGTATCTATTCTACTTTTATGGTTGAAGTTACTATTTTTATATTCTTTATTGCACGCCAATTACAATATTCATGGTATTAGTTATATAGTTACTTAGCATTTTTAGTTAGTTATTTCAAGATTTCATCTAGATGAAAATGACTAAAATTTGTAGGAGCACTGATTGCCTGGGTACGAGGGATATGCCTGTTAACCTCACCTCCGGTAACCAACAACGACTCACAGATGGCGTGTGTTTTAGATGGTTCGAGTCCGACATCACCTCCTCCACCGGTTTTCGAGGGGGTAACTGTGGGGATTTGCGCACATATAAAAGGAGCACTGCTATTTGTAAGGTTCTTGCAAACATCTAAGTAAAGAAATTGTGTATGAGGCCATAAAAGATTTTTAAGGGTTTAGAGGCTGCTTTAATCATCTCAGAATTGGGGATCCGATAGCTCTTGCTCTCGTAAAAGCCAGGTAAATCGAAATAGGGGTGACCAGAAGAGTGGCTCAGAACTCCAAATAATCAATTTTCCTTGGTCCCACTTTTATTCTTAAAATCCTCCATATTCATATTTGTATTTATACCTAATACCAAGTTTCTTTATAAGCAATTTTCACAGAAATTCGTACAAGAAACATCGCGGCTGTGTTATTCAGGCCAAAAGCAATTACTTAATATGAAAGAAATGGTGCGAACGTAGGTATGTTTGTTGACGTAATCGGACGTTATTACATATTTCTGTTTTTCAACTTTGATTAAATCGTCTTGAGATTTTGTCGCGAAGTAGAAAGCTACGATTTGTATTTTATTTTATGCTTACTGTATGCAAAAAAATACTATAAGTTATATTTTCAACAAAAATAGAATTCTATGTTTGTTTTCAGGTTATAAGTTCTGTTATCTGTATTTGGAATCAAAAACTAAATATTATTTTGAATCTCACACATACATACATGCATATAATCACGCATTTATCCCTGGAGGGTTAGGCAGAGGTGAATTAACACCCACATTTCATTAATAATTGCATTCGGTCCCACGTAATAGGGGGTGAGCCTATTCCCGTATTACGGGCACAATTGTTGACTTGAGCCATGCATCTGAGGCTGAGTCTGAGTTGTATATATCTGTTTGATGTTAAACAGTCCTATCCCTTAGTCGCCTTGAATCTCATAACGGCACAAATTACAAATCTATATAAAAGGTATTCCGATGAATTGATAAGCACTTCCTTATTTCGAAGTCAGTTAAAAAGAAGTTGAGATGCAAGAACTTCGCTCGTACGTATGCATAATTTAATGATATTCACACACTAGACTACGGCGGTTCCAGTAGTTCGCCGGTACGCTTGGCACGCTCCATATTGCATTCGTATGTAATGCATTAATATCTGATCCATGAAATTACTACACTGAGTAGTTTTTTATTCTACCTCTCGATATCTTTGTACGCTTTTTAATGTGGGGCACGTAAATATGACTTGGTCTCTCCTGATGGTGAATTAAGGAGAAATCTAGGTATGATGGTATACCTGCGTCGACGGACAAGGCTTTAGTGTAGGTAAATTCCCCCCCTCCCATCCCGAAGGAGCTTACGTATGACTAAAACGCATGCCGTCTATGGGTCGTTGTTGGTTTCCGGAGTTGAGGTTTTCAGGCATATCCCTCTCAGAGGCCGACTTTCTGTAAAAGCTACTCAAACTTCGTCATGGATCCCGCGAACTCCAAAGCGCAAGCATTGGATGCAACCAGGACTTGCGCTTGGACGAAATAGACCTGCTAGTTAAAAGCGTTATTATATTGCATTCAAGTTCTTTTTTTCACAGATGTAATGTCCAGATCTATGGTTTAAAAAGTAAGTTTAAAAATAAAACCCGACTACTGAAAAATCACACTCTAAAAAGTATTAAACAAAAAAATACTAAGAGATATATTGATTTGTTAGAGTAAGTTACTCATTTTGCTTCGCCGTTGTCGAGTAAAAACACACTATAAACACACATACTTTTACACATATTGATAACTCACTTGTACTTTTCCACATTACTTTGTTGCTTATTACACCTGACCGGTTTCGCCTTACGGCATCCTCAAAGGTTTATAATGACATTTACCCTTACTTTTATACATTACATACACAGATAGGCTGGACGCCTCGACTGACGAGCATGTGCATGTGCTGAGCTCCGAATCGCAACTGGCAGTGACATCAACTAGTCATTAGAATATATTGTCCTACCCGCACAAACAATATAGTAGGATAAAAACTGAAAAAAAGGGTTTGAAAGGGATCTACAGTACTGGCTAGCCCATAGATGCCAGACTTTTGTAAAAAACACCTTATCAAAATGTTTTAGCCGGCCATGAAATGTAAGTAACAGTTTTCCCCCACTTTGAAGCCGGTTTTCCTTGTAAAAACATTAGGTTTAATAAAATAAATTCATTAGACGCCTACCTCTCAGAAGATTAAGAGGATGACACAATCCAAATAAGATTTTGTGTAAAAAAATACAGTTTCCTGTGATAAATCTCGTCGTGCATTCATTTTTGCGCGACCCACTTTTGGGAAATATTTTTTGGTAGGGCAGAAGTGAAAAATTCAGATAGACCAGATGGTTGGCGAGAGTGCCAGATACTCCGAGCACTCCACTAACCTACATAGGAGGGATTTATTTTACGACTGTATGCCCAATCTGTCAGATATCCATTTTTTTGTTATCGTTTTGTAACATCGTAGTAATTTGGATGTATGTGTATTACTTTTTCGTTTGATTCCGATTTTAGATTTGAAATCAGGATAACTCTTTCTACTCGGTTTTTCCTTGTTTTCTTTTATATTTTATATCACTTGGTTGGCAGACAAGCACACGGCTCACCTGATGGAAAGTGGTTACCGTGACCTATGGACGTTTACAACACCAAGGGAGTCACACTCGCGCTGCCAACCCTTTAAGCACAAGAGTTTCTGTGTCGTCATTGTAAAAGACAAAGCAAGACTTTTGGTCTGCCCACTGACAGTACAAAAACTCTCCAGTGAGCTCTGGCTACCCTACTTACCGCCGAGAACACAACGCGAGGTTATTATGGCCGCGGTATTCTTTATTTATTGTTTATAATATGTATAATAAGTTTTATTTTTTATATAGAACACGTCAATTAAACATCGCCTTGCCTGATGGTAAGCTGAAGGCAAAGTGTCAGAAAAGAGGGTCACCATTACTTACACATACCGTGTGACAATGGTGACACTCAGCTTGACGGCCTCATCATATGTTTTTTCACGCCCCGCTTAAAGGACATAAACATTTTTTTCTAAAAGTAGGCTACTGGCTCCACCTCTTTCCACGGTAATATGGAGACACCATGGTTCACACATCCAGGGCTACCATCTCAAAACCGAACATTGGCCAGGGTCAGTCATAGTTCGAGAAAAATGCCTTATTAGGAAGAGAAAGGTCTCTCGCTTCTCTGTAAGGTCACTTTGCACCCTAGTATTCGGTTGCGGATTCGGTTTTAGTCGGTTCGAGTTCCTGGTCAGCGGGGGTTCTGGTCTTAGAGACTTGAAATTTGGAAGGTGTATTTTATTTTGATACGTGGAGCGGTAACTTTTTTCATCTCAACTTATATTTCTCTTAAATTGGTTCCAATTTCGACCTACGGAATTTGGTCACATATGAGTGGGTATTAATTTTTCCTAAAAAAGGAACATAATATGTATTTCATGATACCCATAAAAGCTTTAAACTACTTTCTTACAACTCCTGAAACCCCCTTAACTAGAACAAAACACAAAAGATATTATCCATAGCGGAAATACCCAATTTCCGTTCAAAAACCTATCTGTTGTCCAGCTGATCACCCCCAATTGTGACTAACAGAGGTCAGTGCACCCGGTAGCCCTTTGCCACCCCTGCCTATAACCTACCCCTACCGTGATTTTGCCCTGCCACTTTATTTTTCATTTAACACGTGATTACTCGTTTCACTCATATTAAATGGTCGTTTGTGGGTATAAAAAGTAATTATGTTATTAAAGTTACACTGTAGTGCGTGTATATATCTGAACGGTCCCGTGATTAGAGATTTTTTTTCCTATCTGTACTTATATACAGAATCTTATAAACCCTTTGACTATCACTCCTATTAACCATTTGTTCATAAATAAAAAAAATTAAGTCTAAAACTAAAATTAGAGTACTAAAAAATCACGCCCTAAAAAGTATTAAACAAGAAAATATCAAGGATAGCCGTGGTCTTATGTCACTTAGTCTAACAAAACAATACAATCTAGGGAAAAATTACAGTATATCCCACTTCAAGGAACATGTTGTCAGTGTATAAAAAAGATCTAAGTAGCACTCTTAACATATTTGTAACACATAACATAACTTAAACTCACGCCTATATCCCCGAAGGGGTAGGCAGAGATGCTAGCACCCACATTTCGCCAGTTTATGTTTAGGTCCCAATTTAATAGGTGGCGAGCCTATTGCCATTAACGGGCACTTATAAACCTGCGATAAATACACACATAACTTCGAAAAGCATCGAAAAGTCATTGGTGTGTGCCATGGTAAAACCTGGGATCGAACCCTAGACCTCGTCTCAGCAGTTCATTGCCCATATCACTAGGCTACCGCGGCATATTTTAAAATATATGAGATATTTAAAAAATTTGCCGCGTGGTTCCCGGCAGAGTAAATTTGGACCACCCCATCTCTTCCCATGTGGTGTCGTACAAGGCGCCTAAGGGATAGGGCTGTTTAACATCAGACTGATAAATACAGCCCAAACTCAGCCTCAGATGCATGGCTGGTCAACAATAGTGTCCGAAATAGTCCTATTACGTGGGACCGAATACAATTATTGGTGAAATGTGGGTGATAATTCACCTCTGCCTAACCCTCCGGGGATAAAGGCGTGATTATATGTATTTAAAAAAATTATATACATAACGATCAGAGTGTCCATTCGCATACTCAACCCATACTAGTATTATAAGATAAGCTTATTTGGGCTCTAAATTGCACTACGTATGCTCCTAGCATATTTATTATTATCATTATTGGCATATTTCTTATTATTTACAATGAATTGTTTAAAAAATTACATTTGCAAAATATAATGATTCCGAAACCGCTAATTCCTGACACAATAATTCGAGTACAGAACCCATGGGAGCTTGACCCTATCTATTAAATCCCCTTCTTTGATTATAATGTCAAACTGTAAATGGCGTGCCATTAAAACATTTGTAAAGGTGACAATTTTATTGTTTAGCTCGAAATGTTTCATTAGGGTCCGTACAAAAGGTGCACTGACTGAAAACCTGTTTGTTATCTTAATTGATATTTCTAAAGTTTAAAATCTGTTATCTGTTTGTTTATTCATGACTAATTGTTGTTTTCCATAGTTTTCCTTAAATTATTTATTACTCGTAATAGGCTCAGGTTTAATCACTATCTTACCTATTGGTAATGAGTGGACCGATAGTAATATATACGTTAATATCATAATAACATGCTATTACTTCACTTATAGCTGATAATAAGTGTTCCTAGAAGTCGTTAGGTATATATATCTCACTTCAAGGAACGTGGTATTATTGTATTAATATGATCTTAGTAGCACTCTTAAAACATTCATAATGTATCATTAATGCATGTTTAGCTAATGATAGAGCTATGTTCCTAGAAGTCACTATATTTCACTTCAACTACCATTGTATATTAAGTGCATAAATAAGCTAAGTAGAAATCTTTAAACATGTTTATTTAGCATTTAGCTAATGCTAGCTTTGTTCCTAGAAGTCAAATAAATTAAGTAGCATTATTACATTTTGTAATATTTATTTCATTCATTTAGCTAACAACTGCTATGTTCCTAGAAGTCACTATGTTCCACTTCAAGGAACATGGTATATTTAGTGTACAAACACAAGCTAAGTAGAACTCTTGAAACAACTTACGACGTCCCTTCCCCGACAATAGAGCATCGAACGTTTTCTTATATAATCAAGAGCCGCTTCTCAGATGTTGAAGTTAGGATGTGGATACATTCTATAAGAAAAGGCGATTTAGGGTATGGACTTGCGCAATGCGAGTCTTTTCATGATGCGATTATGGCAGCAAACAACTAACACGACTGATGATGAGTGTTTGCAATACTGGTGGTATTACTCTCACATGGTAAGGAATCGAGGTCCCTGAGACTCAAAAATACATTAGAAATGCACTTAACAATGATATTGATAGACGATAAGATTTGAAAGATTTAATATTTTTATAAAATAGTCGTACTAATGCTAACGGCTGAATATAATTTTATGAATTATATTCAGCCTTTATGGAATTAAACTGATAATACATTTATCTGACGTGTTGCGTGATATTCTCTGTTTTTATCCTCTGCTCGCTTGTGATACGATATGTCTTGTTGTGTGCAGCACAACTTTATCGCAGAACATGCGAACACAAAACGCGTATAAAAAACCGATACCTTTCTGGTGTGTCACTACAACAATGAATTAGCGATGAAAGAAACTAAATTTAGAGTAGCAATGCTGAAGTAAAAAGTACTTTTCACATCACAACTAGTAGTGTGGCCTGGTAGTGCGGCGGATCACTGCTTTAACAATGACCGAAAACCTGACGAAGCCAGTAGTGCAGAAGGGGAAATATGGGGACCACATCCTAGGAGAGGGACAGATCAAGAGAGATGGCCCTAGGTCGGCCGTGGTGAGAGGGATATGCCAGTCAACCTCGAAGTCCGCGAGGCCGACATAATCTCTCCCACCGGCTCTGATGGTGGGGGTTAACCATGGGCATTTTTCGCACGTAAATAAAGGAGAAGATATTTCAGACGGTACTATCAGTTATAGTGAAGTCTGATAGTGCGGTGGGGCAGACATATAAATATTTATGACCACATATACGAACTACACAACTATTTTACATTTTTGCTTATAATAAGGCAGGGGTGGGCCGTCATGGTGATTAATTCAACTTGACATAATGGTCCTACTAATTTAATGGGTATAAAATTTGTGGTATATATGTTTTTGTTAAATTTACAGAATGCTTAATACTACTTTTTTTTCTTTTTTACGTGCGCAAAATCCCCACGGATACCTCCCCACCGGAGCCGATGGGAGAGGTTATGTCGGACTCGAACTGACTAAAACGCACGCCGCCTGCGGGTCTCTTTGTTGCCGAAGGCGAGGTTGACAGGCATATCCCTCGCACCCCGGCCGACCCAGGGCCATCTCTCATGATCTGGCCCTCTTCTCTCGGGTGTGTGGGGACTACAGAGTCCCCAACTCGTTCCCGGTAAACGGGGAGGCGCGCCAGGCGCGCCGCCGCCGCGGCCTGCTTCTGCTAGGGTGACAGGCGGCTCCACCTGTCACCCCCAGGCCGGTGCTCATGGGGGGCGGAGGTCGTTCATCGACCTCCGACGCCCGAGTTGCCTTCGTACGCGGGCAGCTTGGCTTGCGATCCGTCGTCGCTCCCGCTGCCGTTCCCGCCCCGCCTCCTCCTTCACGAGCATTACTTGCTCGCAGAAGGAGGTGCCGGCCGCCCACGCATCCGCGCAGCGGACCATCGCCGCGAGCAAGGTGGAGAGCGTGAGAACCCTCACTCCCAGGGCCGCCACAAGCTCCCGCCTCGGCGTCTCCCACGCCGGACACTCGGTGAGCGTGTGCGGACCCGAGTCCTCGCTCGCGTCGCAGTGATGGCACTCGGACGTTGGCTCTTTCTCCATCCGACGCAGATACTTTCCGAAGCATCCGTGCTCAGTGATCATCTGCGTCAGACGGTACGAGAGGCTGCCGTGTGGCCTCTCTAGCCACTCCCCCATGATGGGTCTTACCGCCGCTACTACGGCGCGTCCTGCGCCTGGTCGCCCAAGTCGATGCTTAATACTACTAACTTATATGAGTGGATAAATGTGAGCGTATGGACAGTTTTTTTTTTCAGGATCTGTTGAATAACTTTGATGTTTCATAAAAGGTCCTATAAGGTCCTCAAGTCAACATCAGCTCCTCATCAGCGCACCTGTTAAAGAACGGATGACGCGACGATCTGGCGCAGGTTCTTCCAGGGCAGGAAATACAGATGGCACTCTAGAGCGACTCTAGTAAAATTCAACAAAACGATCAAAAATCCTACACAGGACAACACGTGCAGGTCTTAGATGTCATCTGCACACGGTGCAAAACATCCGATCAAGAACCAAGCGGTTCGGAGACTCTTTCCTCTGTCGCACCATTAAGGCCTGGAATTCATTACCAGCACACGTGTTTGCTTCTTCCTATAGTCCCGGGTACTTTAAGCGGGGCGTGAAAAAGCATATAATGAGGCCGTCAAGCTGAGTGTCACCATTGTCACACGGTATGTGTAAGTAATGGTGACCCTCTTTTTTGGGACTTTGCCTCCAGCTTACCATCAGGCAAGGCGAAGTCTAATTGACGTGTCCTATATAAAAAAAAAAAAATAATCAGCAAAATCCTACAAACGTTGAACGTCAGTAGCATAGTGGTTAAGGAGTCGGCTTTACGATCGAGAGGTCCCAGGTTCGTATCCGCTTCATTACACTACCGACATGAACGCACTCTTAACACAAGTAATTTAGCTTAATTGGAATATTAGTAATTTCGGTTCCAATATACCTAAAAAAAAACAAAGTGCAATTTTTTTTTTTATACCACTTAGTTGGCAGACAAGCATACGGCCCACCTGATGGGAAGCGGTTACCGTGGCCTATGGACGTATGCAACACCAGGGGTGTCACACTCGCGCTGCCGTCCATGAAGAAACCAACCGGACAATCGCCGGAAGAATTATTTTGTTTGTTAGACTTCTAACTTTAACTTTAGATGCATTCAATAGATGGCACTGATAATTGGCTGAACAATTCTTGAATACCGAGTTCACTTGAGTAATAAAAAACTAACCCAACAAGGAAGTGTCTAAGGTTTTCTAATATTGTACTAATAGCGTGATGTAATAAAGGGTTTGTTCCTTAAGTTAAGCGTGAGTGAAGCTCGTTTAGCATCGTAGTGAATAAATAAAATTTAGTTAATAGCTTTAGCGATATTATATAAAGTTGAATGATAAATTGTCGCCGTTGTACATAAGTTGCGACAAATTGTATGAATAAATTTAAACTGTTGAGTTGACCTTTTAAAATTTAATTTATTACAAAAATTAAGCATAGAAATGATAGTTTAAGTTTAAATATTTTGATGTATGAGTTGACCTGGTTCATCAACAATATAGTTTATTGTGTACACTAGTTTTTGTTTAACTCTTTCATAGTGACTATAAATTCAGGTACATTAAATTCAAAGTAAATGCTTTCTTTGTTAGTATGAGTACATAGTTATATTAAGATGTTTGTTTTAATAAAGCAACAAATTAGTTACAGATAAACTAAAAAAGAGATGGGGTGGCCCAAATTCTACTACCGGGAATTTTAAAAAAGGAAATTCAAGGCGAAAATATTTTTTATTATACCTCAGGACACGTATCTTGGACCTAAATCATGAGACAAACGAAACCCTGACACGCACGGATTGTTTTGTTATAATCTTTGTTTGGTGAATTTGTGCAGTCCACCGCCGTGACACGCCGTGATATCTTTAAAAGACCGCCTAATTGAGCAGTCCGACTGGGGAAGTACCTCCGCCCTACAGAATACCGCGGTTATAATAACTTCGTGTTGTGTTTTCAGCGGCGAGTAGGGTAGCCAGAGCTCACTGGAGAATTTGTGTTCTCAGTGAAAAGAGTAAAGACTTGTACTGCTTTGTCTTCTACAATGACAGCACAGAAACTCTGTGCTTACAGGGTCGGCAGCGCGAGTGTGGCTTCTCTGGTATTACACACGTCCATAGGCCAAGGTAACCACTTTCCATCAGGTGGGCTGTGCGCTTGTCTGCCACCTAAGTGGTATAAAAAAAAAGACGCTGAAGATACATATACTGTACGTGCAGAGAACATTTTGAGCACATTTTAGGTCTAAGATATATGTCCCGAGCCTTAAAAGGTCTTTGAACAGTGCATCATACCTGTTATGACCTACGGTGCCGAACCGTGGACACTTACAGTGGGGCTGGGCCATAACTTAAAAGTCGCGCAGGGGACTATGGAGCGAGCTATGCTTGGAGTTTCTCTGAAGGATAGAATTCGGAACGAGGTTATCCGACAGAGAACTAAAGTTACCGACATAGGTCACAGAATAAGCAAGTTGAAGTGGCAGTGGGCTGGCCACGTTTGTTGAAGGACCGATGGCCGTTGGAGCTAACGAGTCCTACAGTGGAGACCTAGCCAGATGGACGGACGACCTGGAAATGGTGGCTGGGACAGACTGGATGCGGAAGGCATAGGATCAGAAAAAAATTATGCACATTGGGAGAGGCCCTTGTCCAGCAGTGGACTGATGTGAGCTAACTGATTTGTAGATGTTCTTGGGGTCCATGTCCCGAGCAATTCATACTTTCTTTTATTGATCAAAATACTTTACCTTAAATAATATACCTATTATATCTAGTAAAAATAATCAATAAATTTTAATAAGGTCAGGTAACTCTGTTGGACAGAAGACTATCCTGGGCCTGGGTTCAAGTCCTAAATAAACTCCTGAACAAATATTACCTTAATCAATTGTTAGGTGCAGTTACCTCCCAATACGTACCACCGACACCGTGTTGTTTAAATCGGTTCTAAAGTTAGCCCCAATTGAGGGGGTATACACGTGTAAAAAAAGTGCCACCCTTAGCCGCTCCCGCTTACTCTTACCAACGTACTCCCCCCGCGTTGTTTCAAGAAGGGAGAGGGGGTGAAGGTTGTATAAATATTGGCGCCTCGCTTTGAGGCCAAGTGCCGTCTTTGTCTCGACAATAAAAGAATAACACTCATTTATACGAACAATGAAACCTCCCACCACTAGGAATAAATTCCCAAAGCTACCCACAGTAACGTTAAATCTTCGGTATATTGTACTGGGAATATTGTCGCGTGTGGGAAATATTGCAACGCTGAATAATTCGAAACTGAACGGTGCGGGACAGTCATTCTCCAGTGGTATGAGAATTGTAAAAAATTATAGATTTTCCAATCAAAGGTACATCGCTGGTGCTTCAGTAGCGAGTGTGATAGAGGCCCTAAATTTTTAAAATGTCGAATATGCACTTTATGTACTGTTCCACAATATTGCGGAAATATTGTAGAAAGTACAAGTGTACATTCACATAATATACACGGACGTTATCTAAATTAAAATATATAAAAATATATAATCCTGCAGGTTCAGGTGTCAACGAATTCCTCCCCATCGATGTCAACCGGGAAGGTGGCCAGAAGGCTGGCGGCATTGCCACGTTGAATGGCAATACCAATCCTTTGCGCAAGGAATAAACCAGCCCTCTGGTCACGGGTAGCGTCAATTAAACGTTTAGAAATGTCTCTAAACAAAAGACGGGCACTTGGACCCCATGATCCCAGCGTCTCGACCCCAAACGGCTCATATATGTAATTACCACTTATATTACTAGTGTATTCAATATGTATAACATGTTCCTCCAAGTACCATCGATCAACAGTATATATAGCCCTTAATTTGATTACCAGCTATTTGTGATGGAACTAAACTCTCATACATGCACATCATCATCATCATCATCATGTCAGCCACATATAGTCCACTGCTGAACATAGACCTCTCCCACAGACTTTCAGAATGACCGATCCAAAGCAGCCCGCATCCAGCGCTTCCCGGCAACCTTGATGAGGTCGTCCTTCCACCTGGCCGTTAAGCGTCTTACGCTACGTTTGCCCGTACGCGGTCGCCATTCCAGAACTTTTTTGCTCCATCGACCATCTGTTCTGCGCGCTCTGTGTCCTGCCCATTGCCACTTCAACGAGCTAATCCGCTGGGCTACGTTGGTTCTCCTACGGATATCATCATTTCTGACGCGATCATGTAAGGAAATACCGAGCATAGCCCTCTCCATAGCTCGTTGAGCGACTTTGAGCTTTTTTAGGAGACCTATAGTGAGGGACCACGCTGAAATGTGGTCCCTCACACATGCACATTACCATAAAATTCTAGTATATAACTTTTAAGAGTAAAGACTCTCAAACAAACCGAGTAATGACAATAGGTAGACTCAAGAAAAGTTAAACTGTCTTAAAAAAAATAGAGGAGGTTTTTTTTTTTTTTTTACGTGCGCAAAATCCCCACGGATACCTCCCCACCGGAGCCGGTGGAGGAGGTTATGTCGGACTCGAACCGACCAAAACGCACGCCGCCCGTGGGTCGTTTTGGTTGCCGAAGGTGAGGTTGACAGGCATATCCCTCGCACCCCGGCCGACCCAGGGCCATCTCTCACGATCTGGCCCTCTTCTCGGGTGTGGGAACTACAGAGTCCCCAACTCGTCCCCGGAAACGGGGAGGCACGCCACGCGCGCCGCCGCCGCGGCCTGCTTCTGCCAGGGTGACAGGCGGCTTCACCTGTCACCCCCAGGCCGGCGCTCATGGGGGGCGGAGGTCGTTCATCGACCTCCGACGCCCGAGTTGCCTTCGTACGCGGGCAGCTTGTCTTGCGATCCTTCGTCGCTCTCGCTGCCGCTCCCGCCCCGCCTCCTAAAATAGAGGAGGTAGCCGTTTTTCAACAGCTATACCTATACATACGTTTATACATGTTTTAACTAGATTATTTTGAAGACACATATGTATCTTATGATTGTATGTATGTACATAAAACCACGCCTCTATCCCCAGAGGGTTAGGCAGAGGTGAGTTAACAACCACATTTCACCAATTATTGCATTCGGTCCCACGTAATAGGGGTGTGCCTATTGCCGTCTTCTGGGCACTATTGTTGACTCAATCCATGCATCTGAGGCTGAGTTTGGATTGTATATATCTGTCTGATGTAAAACAGCCCTATCCCTTAGTCGCCTCGTACGACACAAGAGATAGGGTGGTCCAAATTCTACTCTGTCGTGGTGTTGAATATAGTTCTGAGTATATCAAGCATTTTTTACAAAAAGTAAATGCCTAGGTCTTTGCTTAAAACATACTGCTGAATTTTTTAAAAGGTATCAAACATAAATTGTCACTTAAAAGGTTCCTAATGTTTTAAGAGGCTTAGTATTTTCCATTAACCTTATTTATTTATAAATATATTACATATTTTTGCGTCTCAAACATTTTATATTTTACCATTTACTATTCACTACTTCTGAAGTAATCAAACTTTTAAGACAAGCCTAAATGACTTAGAAAAGACAAATTTGAAACGAGACTCTCGCGTTAGGTACACAGACGTTTGTTTTGAAACTAATGATGACAAAGCTCTTAAAGAAGTGTCAAGTCTGTCTGATCACATTCGCATAATAGACCTGTGAATGACCCTTTAAATTTGAGAAATTATTCGTAGGAATTTAATCCTTGACTAATGGAAGCTAATCTAAGAGACTCGCAGAACGGTCCAATCCTTATTGAAATCAAAACCACATATTGGTCAAAAATGATCCCACTTAAAATTTATTTTATAAGCTTTTGTAGATGATCATTATAAACGAGAGTTTAATAATGATATTATACAAAACGGTAGGTATTATACAAAAATTAATCACACAAGCGCGCGAAAATCGACACCAACAATTTATACTACGCTAACTCGATTTTTAGGTAAATTCGTTTTTTTATGCCAAAGTTCTTAAAATGTGCTATTTTATATGTAAAAAAAAAATCATGCAGAAATACACAAAAATAACGAAGTTACAAATTTTATAAAACGCTAAGTATAGGTATTTTTCGAAATCGCCCGATTTATAGTCCGCTAACTATTATTATCGGTGTGTACGCGGGAAGGGGACGCGCCGCTTGTTTGTTTACATTAGTCTAACGCTACTTGGCGCTTTATTAAATGGAAGTGCGCGGTTTTAAATACTTTATTAGTGTAATGACAAATAATAGAGTTATATTTACAAGTTCATTGAAATATTAATAGTGTTAGGGTGTTATTATAAACATGTCATGAAAACGAGCTAAATATTTAGTGGAATTAACCAAAAAGGAGGAATATTCATTGAGGAGTGTTCATGAAAATGATGAGATTCCACTTTATACTGGCGAAAGAGGTAAGTTTAATGTGATATCAAAGATGATAATGTATAATAATGTATATAAATATGGTTATTAATAATTTACTACATGTTTTTGAAAGTTTGAACCATTTTGCTCAAAGTCCGTATAACACTACGCTAACATTTACTTGGCGTAGTATAGCGCGTTCGAGTTTACGTTTTCTATTGGTCAAGCACAAGTTAGCGACTCTTATGTGTTAATCAAAGCGCATATAAAACTATATTATATACTTTATTTACAGTTGCTTGACATTTTATACGTAATTCTAAGTACCTTCGTGCTTTATTATAATAATAATGAATTGCATTATAACTATTGTTATAGAATCGTCACCATTACCTGCCGAAGTTGATAAACCTGAATTCATGGCTTTGTATAATTACATCATGGTTGATGAGTCTGTTCAAGAGCAAAATTATTCCATATCCAGTTCTGCAAGCCGAGATATAATCTCTTCCGAAAATGATGTAGTATTAAAAGTTATAAATTTACACGATTTGATGGCGCCTAATACTCCACTTAACATTTGTTCACCAAAGGTATTGACTTCTATTCGTAACCCTTCTCCGATGATTTTAACTCCACCTAGTATCGAACCTTTGTTTTCAGTCGTCACTAATGATCTTTCTGACAGCATAGATAATACCCCCGTACCATCACCCTATTGTGACTTTTGGGAAACTTCACAAAGCTTAAGCGATACTTTGATGCCGACTTCTTGTCAAAATACCGAAGATACAACTCTCACACCTGAAGTCGGTATATCTGCTCAAGAAGATTTTTCAGATGCCCAAATGGATAACGGCCTCATCAATAACACGGATTCAGTATCGGCAATATCTATTCCCTGTAACTCTATTTTCTCACCTACAACGTGCAATGATAGTGACTATTCTGCCGTATCGACTCCAAGAAATAATAAACGTAGATCTAAAAAGAGAACTGATGTGGGTCTAAAACGTCTAAAGCTTGAAGGTGAGTGGATAGTTAGAAAGAGAAAACATCTGTGTAACAGAGGATTGGAGTATATAACGTCAAAAGGGAAAACCAAAGTTGCAAGAAACATGAAAGCCAGCTGCGTCAATTGTCGTCTGCAATGCTGTAATAAAATAAGTCAAGAAGTTCGTATTGACTTGTTTGATAAGTTCTGGGGTACTGGTAATTATGCGAAACAATGGCAAATCATCGCCAAGTATGTCATACAAAAAATAAAAAGACTGCCACTAATGTTGAAAATGAATCAAGTCGTCGATCACACACTTTACATTACCATCTTCCCATAAATTCCGACTATAGCATCATATTACAAAAAGTTTGCAAAACAATGTTTTTAAACACCTTCAATATTAGTAAAGATTTTGTTTACACTGCAATACGAAAAAACATAATGAACAATGATTTTACTAATGTTACTGATGACAGAGGCCGCCATAAAAATCATAAATATATCATTTCAAATGAAATGAAACTAAATGTCATAGATCACGTTAATTCTTTCATCCCTGTTAAGTCTCACTATGTTAGAAAACGTTCGAATAAAAATATTTAGATCCTTCTTTATCTTTTTCAAAAATGTTCAAGCTGCATGTTGATTGGTGTACCGATAATAATTATAATGTTAGAGTCCAAACTGTAAGACAGTATAGGGATATTGTCAATAGTAATTTGAAGATAGGCTTTCATTTACCAAAAAAAGACCAATGTGACCTCTTTTTTAATAAATTAACTTCTAAGGGAATTCACGAAGTCAACCTATGGTTGGACAACTGTGGGGGACAAAATCGTAACCGTATTGTTTACTATATATATTTATTGGCTACTAAAATGTTTGAAATGAAGATTAGCCACCATTGCATGGAAAAGGGCCATACAAAAAATTAGGGCGATTCAGTCCATGCTTTGATAGAAAAGACTGCAAGAGGTAGAGATATATATTCGCCAGATGAATGGTATTCACTAATACGATGGGCTAAGGTCAATGGGAATCCTTATAATGTTGTTGAGGTCAATCAAAACATGATATTTGATTTTAAAAGCAATATTAACAAAAAAAAATTGGACTAAAAATTTAAATAACGAAAAAATTATGTGGAACAAAATTAAAAGAATTGAAGTGTCTCCTGATAATTATGGGTTTTTGGATTATAAGTGTAGTTTAGCTGATAACGAAAGCAATCAATTGACATGTTTTAAAAAGACTTCTACTAGACTCTCCCACTTGGAACCTTTGCCCGAAAAAGCATACAAAAGCTTACTCAAAATTAAAGTAGCAAAATATAGAGACTTAATATATTATTGTGATAACAATATTATTCCCGAAAAGTACCACACATTCTATAGGAATATACTTACGACTGAAAATGATGAGGAGAATATAAGTGATGATGAGGGTTGAATTTTCTTATTGTTATCTACTTATTTAAACCGATAATAATTATTTAATAAGAAGTTATTAAAAGTAAAAAAAGTAAGAATAACTAATTATGTGCAATTTGTGATTTAAATATAGTTAATATTACCTACTTATCGAGCTGTGATTGACCTGATCTCATATTATTGTTAATTAATAAGTAAATAAAAAGAATAAACATTTAAGTATTAATAAGTGATTATTGTGCCATTTTTGTTCATAATATATTTTTGATAGAAATTTTAATAAACACTGAAGTTGATTATTATGCTATTCTTGTTTTTATTATTATATTTACCTACATAATAATAAATACATAATAGTGCTATCTACTCAATTTCACCTATAGTTTATAAATTGCAGCTTTATAATACCATGTTGAAATTTATACATTATTAAATTAAATCTAAATTTATGAACTTCTTCATATTTTTTTCTAGAAGTAAAATTATAATACGCTAACTTGCGGTCAGGTGAATGTATAGTACGCTATATATAAATTAGCGGTTTTTAATACCATGTACGCAAGTATAGCGTTTCCCGTTTAAATAAAGCTAACTTAAATAACTTGGTATTTAGCAAATAAATTTGATATGATATACTTGATTAATAAACGTACAAACCTAAAATTACAATTAATGCATAACATATTATAGAGTAACAATTATAATGCAATAAAAATTACACTTGTTAGTATTGTGCTCGCCCGCAGTACACTACGCTAACGCTAGTTAGACGCGTATAGTGCGTAAAATATTATTCAGTAATTACAGATATATACAGCTAACTTGCGCTAAATAAAAAACTATGAATAATTAAGAAAAAATAAATATAAGGAATTACTATAAATAAATCAAATATGAATAGTGCCAAATTACAAACCAATATCTTTATTAATATAAAAGTTATCACGATTTTCCCTTCATAAGCGTCTCCTGTAAAGTACACTTTTACGAGTTAGCTTAGTATAAATTGCTGGTGTCGAAATGATTGCGAACAAACTAAGCCAAATGACATATCATTTACAACTGGCTACTGGTAGTTAATTCCATGTATAATCATACGCTCCGTATTACCTTTCTATAGAAAACTTTAAATTAATGCATAATTTCATGCAACCCAAACATAACCAACATAACAATGTTTGATTTGCCTGACGTTTCGACCAGGTCACACCGGCCGTGGCCAGGTTACATACAAGTTTCATAGAACAGACAGTGTTAGCCCTAGTAGACAATACTTAACTGTAACAGTGTTAATCCTGAAGGTCAATACAGACCAGGCGGGAAATTGTTCAAGCAGTTCTTAAGTGTAGACAAAGCTTAAAATAGTAAGAACGTGACAAGATTTAGAGCTACATACCATTATAAACATTGCTTAAACGGAAATGGAATAAGATTGATATTTAATTTCACTTACCACACATCACTTAATAGTTTAATACTACGCGGTAAAATACACAGGCCACAGACAAAAACAATAATGATGAAAAAAAAAAAATGGATTTAAATTTGGAACCTAGATATTTTATTTTTTATGACGGCGCGGGTCATAGAATTATTCTACTAAAACCATCTTATCTTCACACTCAGACATTCTCAGAAACACAATATCATCGTCAAACAATTCGCCAATATGCGGATATTTTTTCCTTCAGCCATTTATACGATGGCGGTTAAAACTAAATGTCGAATAAAGTTAATATGTTTATGAGACGGGTGGCTGTAAAACCGTTTATTTTGGTCTTTAGTTAGGCGTTTGGAGGGAATTCACAGTGATGCTATGATTGTATGGGGGTTTTAAATTATTGTTATGACACTGCTAAGCCTTTGTCGGGCAAAGGTAACTTAGTTGCCATTAAATTTGATAGCAAAAATATGTAGTGTTTTGGTATGAGGATGTGGTGAGATAACTGTGAGTCATTGTGGGTTGGTTTTTTGTTTTTCTTCTGGACTTTTACGGTTTTTATTAGTTTAATTTATGTTTTTTATTTGTTTTTTTTTTTAGTATAAAGAGATACTTATTATGCACTTGTACATTTTGCCCAATGACTTCTGAGTATAACAAACGGGCCATATTGAACAAAATATTGGTATAAATTTAAGGCTACTAAACTTGAGTAGCATCAATACGCTGCTTTTGATAGCTATTACGAAAAATTCCCCTAACATCCAGCTACACGTCCTGATTGACCACCTGAATCTCGTAGGTTAGACACACGGAAACAAATGTACTGGCGTGGGTAACGTGGCTCTGGTAGAATTTCTTGAAAAACTTGACATAGCGTCTCGACATTAATAATTTTATAAAAATTTACTGAGTTGTTGGCGGAATCGTTGAAATCACAATGGAACAAAAAAAAAGCGCGCTTTGCGCTAATTTCTTTGTCTCATTCCAAATTCAAAATTAATTTTTGCCTCGCCCAGACATAAAGAAAGAAGAAAGAAAGAAAAATGCATTTAATTTTGCATAACTGCAGCAAATAAAAACGATTCATTACATTCAATAATAAAAAAAGTAATAAAATATTAAAATTTTAACGGCAATACTGTCCAACTTGCCCTTCTCTATCCGTAGCCATTACAATTACAACTCTATGAACAAAGTAGACCTATTATTCGATTTTGATATCGTGCATGTTTCTGTTTTCAATCACCTTTTTCAACCTACGAATTTTTTTTTTCTATTTCAACCCAGACGTTCTACCGTATTTTACGAACAGTTATAGATATGATACTTTTTACTGTCACAATTGTCTATAATCTGCAATATGCATAAAAACAAAAGAAAACAATTTCTCCAATTAATACATAAATAACAGATAGTACGCTCAATTAAGTAATAACCCTACATTCTAGTACCCTCGTATCGAAAGGGGTCTAAGGACAGGGGTGAAATAAGGGGGCAGTTAAAACAATAGCGACCCTAACGTATGAGAATAATTATCAGTTCTTTGTTTATTTACGGAGAAAATGAAAACTGTCTTTTTATAGCTTTTGACTTTGTTCGAAGGGGTGGAAGTGAATGATAAAGGTATTTTTATGTGAATAGGGGATAATTATATAGCTATTGTGAATATTGACAAGTATTAGGGATTCAATAATACTGAAAGGGGTGCTTATTGTATTTGTTGATAGACTAATACAATACAAGTGAAGTTCAAATCAATTAGTCTGCTGTTGGATGTATCATAATTCTCTGAGACTTTTCCCAAATCAATTGGGGTCGGCTTTCTAGTCTAAGATGAAGCGACTACCACCTCTACAACCAATTGATGATTTTGAAGTTCTGTTGTAAGACTAGTCGGTCTTTTGACGGCATGATGATCGTATGACAACCGCGTCCGATGGCTTAACGTGCTCTGCGAGGCACGACGAGACCAATGCATATACCCATATTCATGCATACAAATATTTGCACTAAGCAAGGATCAAATCCTCGCCTCCTCCTTTCACTACTGGCCTGCCACATAGGATGTATTATGACCTTAAAATAGCTTTAGTTCCAAGCTAACATCATCAGCCTGTAGTTCTGCTGATTAACGATTGAGGTTCTTCAGACTCTCCACTGGACCGGGAGTTCGAATTTTTCTAAGGGTAGCCTATTATTTATTACCCTTATATGGGTAATGGACTACTGAAACGAGGTCTCGGGTCCGATCCCAGGTTGAACCAATGACTTTTCGATGCTTTTCGAAATTATGGGTGTTTTTATCGCAGGTTTCTAAGTGCCCGGTTAATGGCAATAGGCTAGCCACCATTAAATCGGGACCAAACATAAACTGGCGAAATGTGGGTGCTAGCACCCACATTTCACCAGTTTATGTCTGCCTGCCTTCGGAGATATAGGCGTGAGTTTATGTTATGTTAAGTTATCTCATTATTTTATTTAAACAATTTCGTAGCAAACAAATACATGGTTCACCTGAATATTGTTACCATGGCCTATGAACGTATGCAATACCAGGAGCATCACACACGTGCTGCCGACCCTGTAAGAACAGAGTTTCTGTTTCGACCGTTCAGAAGACAAAACAGCACAAGCCTTTGATCTTCCCACCGACAGCACAAAAACTCTGCAGTGTGCTCTGGCTACCCTACTCACCGCCGGGAACAAGACACAAGATTATGATGGCCGCAGTATTCTGTAGGATGGAAATACTGTCGTGTCTACAATATGGGGTCCTTCTAGAAATAAATAAATAAATAAATATTCCACAACATTCTACACAACGCTATCTAGACCCATGGTAAGCATAGCTCAACTAGCTTGTGTTATGGGATCTAGAATGCGGATAAACATACTTAGATACTTTTTTTTTTGTAAATACATACATATTATACATAGAAACACCCAGACCAAAGCAAATATACATATTTATGCATACAAATATTTGCACTGAGCGGGAATCGAACCCGCGCCCCCTGCATAGCAGTCGAATGCTCTACCGCTACGTTTCTTCAGGGTCCGCAACGCGAGTATAACGCCTCTAGTGTTGCACACGTTCATAGGCCACAGTAGCCACTTACCATCAGGTGGGCCACGTGCATGTCTGCCACCTAAGTGGTCTATAAAAAAGGATTGAATCAATCTGCGGGCGTCAGGTCCTCGTTCCTCTCGCTTAGAGGCTATATGTCGAGTACTATACCAAAAATTGAAATTGACAAAATGTGGGTGTTAATACATATCTCTCACCTTTTGTGGGTATTTATGAACATGAAAATATTAAATTCCATGAATCTATTGAAAAATATTTTTAATATTTTATTCAACTTTGGTGACAGTTGTTATTATGGCCGCGGTTGTAATTCTGTAGAGCGGAGGCACTTCCCCAGTTGTGTGGTGTGGGGAGGACCTAATGGACAGTGGTTACCGTGGCCTATACTCGTAGAATATATTGTAATTAACAATACAATTTATCAATATTGTATTTCGAAAACGATTGATTAAGTTACGCTACAATGAAACCTAGTTAGCTAAAGGTCTGCCTACACGTCCGACCGAGCAGGCCAAGTGCTCGCAGTACACAGATACCATCACAAAGGGCGCATTCGTTATCTGTGAGCTATGACACTAACAGTCGGGCGGCACACTTCGTAAAGATCATTTACAGCATACGATACGATTATTTGTTTACTCAAGTTTATATCGTGACACCTGTATATCTTAAAAGATACATAACATAAACTCATAATCTCACGCCTATATCCCCGAAAGGATAGGCAGAGGTGCTAGCACCCACATTTTGCCAGTTTATGTTTAGGTTTGTCATTAATCGGGCACTGATAAACCTGCGATAAATACACACATAACTTCGAAAAGCATCAAAAATCATTGGTGTGTGCCATGGTAAAACCTGGGATCGAACCCGAGACCTTGTCTCAGCTGTCCTTTGCCTATACCACTAGGCTACCGCGGTTATTCTTGAGAGATGTATAGCCTTAATTCAGTGAGTAACATATTTTCTTGATCTGACTTATCGTACAATATATTATATGTATAGGTGTATATATGAACTACAAGGTTGTAACCTGCTAAATGACGGATGATGCTCTAGTACAGATATTCTAAGTAATAGATGGCAGATGCTTTCGTCAATGCCGAAATAATTTAAGAGAAAATGTATTAGAGCCGACCCAGGGCTTCCCATTACAAGCTTTAGATGATATCGCGCTTATTATATAAGTTCTAATCTTTTCAGATTTTCATTGTGTATTTTGTATCACAGACAGACTTGCACGCGAATAAATGGTTATGCAATCATTATTGAATTGCATATCTTATCATAAAAATGTTTTTTGTTTGTGTTGAATTATGCCATGCCATTCTAGACTGTAATCTGTCTCGTTCATATCTATTAAGTCGTTTTGGTATTACTCGTAGTAATAGTCACCAATCCACACATACATCCACCTACTCAAATTATATCAATCCACACTTCCTGCTGATGTTTTAAAAGTATTAGTAAAAGGCAAGATAGGAAGTAAAAAATAGAAGCCATATCTTTTGTTTTAAAAACATTACTGTCCATCTCAAGGTTGCCTGGAAGCAATCGCTTCAGCAGGCCGCCCATTGTACATACATTGAACTATATACATGCTACCCACTTGTCGTACTGTAAATCTGTTGGTCTGGGTGTATCTATGTATAATATGTATGTATTTACAAAAAAAAAGTATTTTAGTATGTTTATCCGTATTCTAGATTCCATAACACAAGCTAGTTAAACTATGCTTACCATGGGTCTAGATAGCGTTGTGTAGAATGTTGTAGAATATTTAACAATTAACAATAAAGAATTATCTACCTATCTATCTATCTAAAAAATAGAAGAAGAGTCGTCGATTCTAAATGGTTTTTAACAAAATCAGGTCACAATAACACAATGCACTCGGTTTGTGCGACGCCAGGTACGATGTACGATACATCATGTATAACATAATGAATAAAGTAAGTATGGACCGTCCGAGTACACGTGAATTAATAATTAGTTCGCGCTCACTCTCCCTCGAGGCGAAGTCTCTAGGTATATTGTACTGGGTTATTTTTAGATTAATATCGGGAGGGTCCTTTCCATCCGTTTTAATATGGATCTGTCATATTCTGTCCGGGAATATAAGATGCAGGTGGTGTTATATTTAAAAGTTGTAATTTTTAACGAAACAAATTAATTCAGTGTGAGATGAATAAAAAATAAAAAAATAATATTGTGCTGTCAGTGGGAAGATCAAAGGCTTTTCCTGATTTTGTGTTCTGCACTGAGGGCACATAAAATCTCTGTTCTTACAGGGTCGGCAGCACGGATGTGACTTCACTGTTGTTACACACGTTCTTAGGTCACGGTAACCACTTTCCATCAGGTGAGCCGTGTGCATGTCTGCCACCTAAGTTGTATAAAAAAAATTCAATAACATTACACTGAGCTACATTTTAATGTTCTTTTAAAAGTTCCGCAACCTAAAAAATAAAAACTCTTTGTTATCGAGACCTTTCTGACAGAAAAATCTAACACTATTTTTGCAAGTTCCAAGGATCTTATGAACACGCATTCACTTCTTCACAAACACTGCGCCATTAAACAAGATTCCTTAATCAACATTTTAACTTCCTAAAATTTCATTTTAATGAAGATCCCAAAAGGTTCTTAATTGATTCAAGAATAAATTGGTAATGCCATCTATATTAGGTATATAAAACCGCTTTCCTTTCTGTTTTCAACTAATTTTCTTTTCTTTTTCTTATTAATTAGTTTTGCTAGTGTTAAAATAGTGTAAAAGAAGGTGACTAAAAACTCACCTATACTGATATTTTGGATGTTAATTTGTTACCGGTGTTACAACTGGTAAAATTGGTGGTCACCACGGCGGGCAACAAAACGGATGACCCCAAAGATACTTTTTGCAATGGTATGAATAGCTTTTCGTATATCGGTGATTCATACCGAGTTATGAAATGTAGGACTTATTTGAAACTGGACTATCTTGTATCATTATTAAAAAAAAAACAAACTTTAATTCAAGTCACAGTCAAGTCGTGAGTTCGTGACCACGGGTGCTGCAACGCATCCGAAACATCGGCAGAAATAGTAAGTTTTTTTTTTATACCACTTAGTTGGCAGACAAGCACACGGCCCACCTGATGGGAAGCGGTTACCGTGGCCTATGGACGTATGCAACACCAGGGGTGTCACACTCGCGCTGCCGACCATGAAAAAACCTTCTGATCCCCTCTTGAAGAACCCCATATTGTAGGCGCTTGGGAAAACCGCAGCAGGGAGGTCATTCCACAGCTTGAGTGTGCGTGTGATGAAGTTTCTTTCATACCACACAGTGCGCACCGTCTCAGGTCGCAATGTGTGAGGATGAAGTCCCTGCCTATGGCGAGAGGTGCGATGATAGATACCTAGTATAATTATAAACTTTAATTATTATTATAATCTGCTTGAAACTAATGAACTACTCACTCAGCGGTCAGAGCGTTCCTCCTTACAGGTGAAAGATCGTGGGTTCAAATCCCTCCTGAACATATTATTTTTTTCCATCTTAATCGATTTGAATAGTTAGAATACAAAATGCTTAAAAATTCTTTCAAATAAATTTAAATATAATTATAAGTATTAAAGCTCTTCCTAACAAAAGAACAAAACCATATAAAACATTATGTGATTCTAAATTTTTAATGAAAAATTCAGGTGTTTTTCGTCCTTATCGCTCCGAAATTTTTAAGGGACCCACGCAGGGGCCCCAAAACGGCAATACAGATTGTACGTGATATGCTTTGCTCGTAATCATATAAGTTATGGCTGAATTTTAAACCACACCACCCACCACCCTTATTGACCGCGATAGGATAAGCTGAGAGCCCTTATAAGAAATGTACGTTCATGTTTAGGAATTGGTTTTTAGAAGATTGAATTAGGCTGTAATTTACGAATAAAAATCTGTTCAATAACACTAGGCACCAAAATTTTGTACTTAGGTGTCACCCTCACGCTGTGCAGAATATACGAGCAAGAACCGCAAGCGGTTCGGAGACTCTTTTCTTTGCCGCATCACCAAGACCTGGAATTCATTACCAGCACACGTGTTTTCTTCTTCCTACAGTCCCGTGGTCTTTAAGCGGGGCGTGAAAAAGCATCTGATGAGGCCGCCAAGCTGAGTGCCACCATTGTAACACTTAGTGTCTGTAATGGTGACCCTCTTTCCTGAGACTTTGCCTTTAGCTTACCATCAGGCGAGGTGAAGTCAAGTTGGCGTGTCAAAAAAAAAGAGGAGTTTTTAATTAATAATGAAATCATCATCAGCAGAGCGCCAGTGATTGTAATAGGAGGTCCCAATTGAGCAGTCCGACTAGGAAAGTACCTTCGCCCTACAGAACACCGCGGCTATGATAACCTCGTGTTGTATTCCCGGCGGTGAATACGGTAGCCAGAGCTCACGGATTGTTCTGATTGTATCTTCTGCACTGATGGCACAGAAACTTTCCGTTCTTACAGGGTTAGTAGCATAGGTATGACTCCTCTGGTCTTGCATGCGTTCATGAGTCTCGGTAACCACTTTCCATTAGGTGGGCCGTGTGCTTGTCTACCACCCAAGTTGTATTAAAAAATAGGTTTCCCAAGTTTGCACGTAGTTCAAGGTAGGTCTTGGCTTTTACGGGACCAAAAGCAGGAGGTAGGACACGACGGTATTCCCGTCCGAATTGAGCAGTCCGACTGGGGAAGTACCTCCACCCTACAGAATACCACGGCTATAATAACCTCGTGTTGTGTTCCCGGTGGTGAATAGGGTAGCCAGAGCTCACTGGAGAGTTTTTGTGCTATCAGTGGGAAGACCAAAGGCTTGTCCTGATTTTGTGTTCTGCAGTGAAGGCACTTAAAATCTCTGTTCTTACAGGGTCGGCAGCACGGATGTGACTCCATTGGTGTTATATACGTTCATAGACCACGGTAACTACTTTCCATCAGGTGGGCCGTGTGCTTGTCTGCCACCTAAGTTGTATAAAAAAATATATAAAAAATACCAATTGCATCACTTAGAAGGTGATATTTATAGCCCCAATCCAAAGATTTAGATGGAGTTCAAAAAGCTTATCGCATTCGAAACTTTGAATGTAATTAGTATTTACTGACAGCCTCCGTAGCGTGGCGGTAGTGGACGCGGTCGCTGTGCAAGAGACGCGGGTTCGATCCCCGATCAGTGCAAATATTTGCATACATGAATATAGGTATTTGCATTGGTGTGATCGTGCCTTGGAGGGCACGTCAAGCTATCGGTCCCGTTTGGTCATCTACGGAAGTCATTACGGTTAGTTGGATCCTTAAAAAGTCTAACAACTGATCTAGCTGCAATGCTTTGATGTCGCCTTTGGGCTGTGGAGTCAGATGGCAGTCGCTTCACGCAAAATATTGATATTGAAAAATCCGCAGTTAGACTGGTACCTAAAGCTGACCCCAGACTACGAGGTGAACACTTCGTATGCGACTAGGATTAACGAATGAAGAAGTATTTACTACACAATAGGTGGGCAGTCCGATGCTGGGGCACTGGGTACGATTGCACGCAATGTAGACAGTGTCCTAGTATTGTGGAGGTCTCAAACTATGAAAAATATGTGATACCTATTAATAATATTATATTGTTACTAACACTAGTATTAAGATTATTGTTACTAACACGCAATGGACCCTGGTAAGAAATAAATGATTTAATTTATTTAGGATATTTGACTATTTTTTTATTATTGAAAAATTTACCATTGTATAATAATATAATAAACTGCTAAAATGAAAAATTCTTAAGACAAATAGTTTCAAAGTTGTGTGATTTTAAAAAATCGATTTCTCGCGCCGCTTGAAAACGCCCCATACAACGTACTTGTGAGTGACGTCATTAGCCCGTCGCACTTAGTGCAAATGTATGGAGTGCAAGAGTATATCGCATTTTTCTCGCTCGACGTCGTTGCGTTCACATGTATAAGTATAGTTCATAATGAAAGTAATTAAAAATTTAATGAGAAATCTTAATGTTAAAAATTGGAAGAGTATTTGATTGTTTATATTTTGTCTCACTGCGGGAATTAGAAATATTTAAAAGTCATAGTTTCACTTTGGTTAGGCAATATCCTATTTTGCAAGGCATATTTTTTCATAAAAAACTGACATATTATGCAGTATTGGTATGAATTCACCTTGGCTGATGGTAAGCTAAAGGCAAAGTCTCAGGAAAGAGGGTCACCATTACAGACACTAAATAATGTTACAATGGTGGCTTGGTGACCTCATCAGATGCTTTTTAAGGACCCGGGACTGTAGGAAGAAGGAAACACGTGAGCTCGTAAAGAATTTCAGGTCTTGGTGGTGCGGCAAAGAAAAGAGGCTCCGAACCGCTTGGTTCTTGCTCATATATTTTGCACAGAATGAGGGTGATATCTAAGCCCTGCACGTGTTGTCCTGTGTAGGAATGGATAGGGCCACAGTTAATTTCTACAAAAACATATTCCATACATAGTTACTATAATAATATATGCTATTCGAAATGCTAGGATACTATCAAATTTACACCCTAACGTGTGGCGGTAATCGAATTCCGCTCATTCATAGATTCAATTAAGACTTATTGACATTCGCTGGCGAGCCCCGAGTCCCGGGATCAACATCTAACATTAGCATAGTTGATTAAAAGGCCTCCGCAGAAATGTTAACTCGTAAATGTCACACATACAATATAATAAATCATCTTAAGATTATGCCTCACTTGCTAAAATTTGTTTAAATTTCACGAAAATGTTACAAACGTTGTCACCAAATTTGAATAAACGACTCTATAGCGTGGTGTTAAAATTGAGTTTGCCACAAAATTTGCTGGGGATTTAAGACGTTTTGTTTGTATGGATAAATTTGCAAGTGAAGGAAAGCCAGCTAGTACTGAATCAGCACCTAGGTGGTTTCCATATAATGAAGTTGAGCGGGAGCAGTGATTTATGGACCAATTATGACTTGAACGATTATTTCTTGTAATACTAAATAATGGCATATTAGTTTTTCTTGGATATTTTTGTTTTTAGGGTACCGTACCTCAAAAGGAAAAAAAACGGTACACTTATAGGATCACTTCGTTGTCCGTCTGTCCAACTGTCTGTAAAGGAATCAAAGGCAGCAACTCCTTCTTTATAAAGCACAGGTCCGGCCTCACATGGAGTACTGCTGTCACCTTTTTGCTGGAGCGCCTGCATACCAGCTTGACCCCTTCGACTCGTTGCAAAGACGGGCATTGAGGCTGGTTGACAATCCCATACTCACAGGTAGAATGGAACCTCTTAGCCTTAGGAGGGATTTTGCCTCACTGTGTGTGTTCTACCGCCTATACAATGGTTTGTGCTCAGATGAATTGTTTGACATGATGCCCGTAGCTACATTCTATCATCGCACCTCTCGCCATAGGCAGGGAATTCATCCCCACACATTGCGACCTGAGACGGTACGCACTGTGCGGTATGAAAGAAACTTCATCCCACGCACACTCAAGCTGTGGAATGACCTCCCTGCTGCGGTTTTCCCAAGCGCCTACAATATGGGGTTCTTCAAGAGGGGCATCAGAAGGTTTCTTCATGGTCGGCAGCGCGAGTGTGACACCCCTGGTGTTGCATACGTCCATAGGCCACGGTAACCGCTTCCCATCAGGTGGGCCGTGTGCTTGTCTGCCAACTAAGTGGTATAAAAAAAAAAAAAAAAAAAAAAATGAAATTAATACTTCTAAGTCCACGTATTCAAAATATATTACGGTTTATGAAGTCTAAGTTACGGAACCATCGGTGCGCGAGTCCGACTCGCACTTGACCGGATTTTTTATTTTTATATATTTGTTGTAGAACCATATTTAAAGTGGTGAAGTTAGAAAAAAATAATGGTCAAACCTACGTGAATATTACTCAAACAGATCTAATTTACACTGTTATTAAACTATTTTTATTCCCGAAGTTTCAGTTATTATTCAGCAGTTTTGTCAGCAATAATGAATATACAAAAAGTTTTTGGTGAATTTGGGCACCCGTCGAAATCTTTGACGCCTAAAACAGCCTCGTTAAGTCTCTATCTATCTAAGTACGAACTCGATGAGAGGACCCTGGGCTCTAAGTACGAGTTTCAATGCTATCAAGACATATGCAGTACAAAAAAATCTGAACGTATTCTCTCTTTGTTAATTTTCAGACTTCGCTTCACGAATAGTTTCGAATTCTAGATGAATTCGAAACTAACATATAACTAATAACTAATATATAACATCATAACAGAAACTCACACCTATATCCTTGAAACGGTAGGCAGAGGTGCTAGCACCCACATTTCGCCAGTTTATGTTTAGGTCCCAATGTAATAGGTGGCGAGCCTATTGCCATTAACCGGGCACTTATAAACCTGCGATAAACATACACATAACTTCGAAAAGTCATTGGTGTGTGCCATGGTAAAACCTGGGATCGAACCCGAGACCTCGTCTCAGTAGTCCATTATACCCATACCACTAGGCTACCGCGGTATGATCTAATATAAGTTTTGTTTTATTCAATCGACAAACAACAGTCTCACCACTATTCACTTTCAAAGATACATTTCTTACACCCAATACATTTCAACAACAATTCGTTTGACAAACACCAAAATACCCACTATCCATAATTAACCTTTACCCAATCTCCAATGTACAGATGGCAGATCCAGATGTCCTGACAGGGTCACGCTTTCAATGGGGCATACTAATAGGAGTCCCACCCTATTAATTATGGTTGACGAGAAAATTTCAAGGCAAGAAATCCTTGCCATCAGGCTTAATGCCAAATGAAATGGGTCCGCACTGGACCCTCGTATTGCTGTATAGAGGGGCGTAATTTATAAGTTACAGGCGATCATATAAAAATTATTTTATTATTTGATAGGTTTAATATACCTACATACTTGCATACATACCTACATATGTACCAGTGTTGAGCGAATTTTCATTGCAAATAAAAAAAATTAACAATTAAAAATCCTGACTTACTATCTAAAAGAAGTAAACCCAACTGCTGTCTAAAAGATCAAAACGAATTTGACAGTAGGCTGGGTTGAAGCCTTCTTGAGGCCTTACGGTAGTAATACGGTAGAAATCAATAGTTTAATTGCCTTAACAATACTACATAAATAAAATAGTAGACATATAAATAGCGTATAAACCAAAAGGAATGTGCTACTGACTTAGAATACATACAGCCAAAGACTTCAACCTGAACTATTGTTGAGCTTTGATGAAGAGTAATGAAACAAAACCGTACATTCACTGTTTAGAATAGAACCTGTTTGTGCTCTTGTCAATTGTGTGCAGTCGGTACATTAACTAGGAATAATGGAAGTGGAAAATGTTGTTCAGAATGTGATTTTATGTAATGATTAGAATGTGCAAAACAAATATGTAAAACATGGTTGCAAGGACTTTTTATAAATGGGAAGTCTTCGCCTCACCCGTGGGTAAACTGAAGGCAGTTACAGGCAAGAGGATCGCCATTACAGACATCAACACAGTGCTACAATGGTAGCCCTCAGCTTGACGGTCTCACCAGATGCTTGTTCATGTCTTCTTAAAGGTTCCGGATCTGGGGACAGTTTTTGCACGCTTAACGAATTTGAAATTCAAGAACAAAAAGAAAGAAAGAACAATTACAGGAGAAAGGCAAAATAGTTATAATCAAAATTTAAATGAAACAAAGCTGTAAATTTACATTTCATTCAATTATTGGCATTATTGGCTGGTATTAGTCATTTTTGGAGATATCAAATCCACATATTACTTATAAGTATGATATGTACTCTAAAGAGCCTCGACAATTATAGAAACTAGACCTGGAACAACGGTTACATATCAACATACCAAAGTTCATAATACCGATATGTTCGAAAGACCGAAATACAAATCTCAGAATATCGATTTTCGGGTGGTTTTTTGGATGGTTATAACCCGTCGTTTGCTTGTCTGCCATTAAAGTACTATAAAAAATACAACGAAGGCCAAAGCTGAAACTCCACTCCCGCCTTAACCTTCTAACCTAATCTATCCAAATCAGATTGCAGAAATTCTCTCGAACCTCGACTTGGAGGTTGTACATATATGCAGTGCTGCACTGCATGTTATATATTATAAATTGCCTACTCGGATGCATTAACGTACTACGAATGAGTTAATGTAAACTAAAAGTAACGAACAAGTATTGTATAACTACCTCTGTTGTTTAATTATATAAATAAATAAATTGTCCCCGCTCACCCTCGTACCTTGCACCTCAGTCGGACATCAAATGGACCCGTGGCCGTCATAACTCCAACCTGTCCCGGATTGAGCGGACGCAGGCGTATCGTTTGTATTTTGTACCTCGGCTACAAAATGTCTACCTTATTTAGCCCTTGTTACTAGGATTATAGTTACAAACTATTACGATCTAGAACTAGGAACTACAATTATGTTTTAATTCGAATTACTGTTTCAAAGTTTTGGGATTAATATGTTAATTGTAGTGTTTGGGATATTGCTGGCTATGATAGGCTTCATAAATTGTTCAGAGCTCGTTAAACTAAAGAATTAGATATGACTATATTTATTCATCTCCTAATTTTTTACCTACTTTATCTACGGATGGTTCCCGGCAGAGTAAAATTTGGACCACCCTATGTCTTCCCATACGGTGTCGTACAAGGCGACTAAAGGATAGTGCTTTTCAACATTAACCTCAGATGCATGGCTCGAGTAAACAATAGTGCCCAGAATACGGCAATAGACTCACCCCCTATTACGTGGGATCGAATACAATGATTGGTGAATTTTGGGTAATAATTCACCTCTACCTAACCCTCCGGGAAAAAAGGCGTAATTATATGTATGTAGGTATGTATCTATGCATGCTAGACAGCGAAGAGTCCATACAATACGATTAGCCATATTGGAATTATGTCAAGGAAATCAACACAATTTTTTACCTCAGAAATATCACAGTAAGAAATGTTTTTTCCGTGAAACTCAATGACCAAAGCGCCCCAACATGTCGTGGTTCCCATTGCTGTCAACACCGTCTTTTTGAAGAAAGAGAAGACCTGAATAAAAAACACTTGATAACTATCATTGATACGTAATTATTCTTAAGTTATAGATTTAACAGACATATTATAGTCGTTTACTAGGTAAAATTGTATCTCCATAAGTGACAGATAGTAAAATACTCTATTTTAAATATATTCTCTTAAACATTCATTACTTAAGCCTAATAGAAAATATATGCGCATGATACCATCTCATTACACCATACAGTTACTGCTAGCCATATAAATATACCATGGTTTAGATGCGATGATAGATAAGATAAAAAGAAACATATATATAGTGATTCGCATCGTCCACGAAATTGTATGAAACAACTTAATACAACGGGGACCACAAAAGAAAATTGAAACAGGAAAAAACTCAAATACAAAGGACATGACAGTAAATAGGTAGGGACACAATCAGATGACCTACTTGAGGACAATTGGATGGTACGAAAAGATTTATCACTGGACGAGCGTATGTATGAGACAGTTATGTTTCAATAGAGAAATGTGATTTAAACTGATGTCCGTTTCGCTGTTTATGTTTTTGGCCATTTAAAAGATTTATTTTTGTCTTTTTCTTATTTTGTATGGCTTTAATAACTTTTTTATTCACCAGAATAACAACATAACTTTTCTTACGTTTTCTTGAATTTAGTCAGAAGAACTTGTTAATCAAGAATAAGTTAGTTTTAGCATAATATGCCTACTCAAGTGTAATTTACACTTCAGCATTCAATCCTGCATCTTTTGAATACAGTCTATCATCCTCTTTGCGAAAATAAATAATGTACAATACATATAACATACATATAATCACGCCTTTATCCGCGGAGGGTTAGGCAGAGGTGAATTAACACCCACATTTCACCATCATTGTATTCGGTCCCACATAATAGGGGTTTAGCCTATTGCCGTTTTCCGGTCTATATTGTTGCCTCGAGCCATGCATCTGAGGCTGAGTCTGGGCTGTATATATCTGTCTGATGTTAAACAGCCCTATCCTTTAGTTAATGTACAATATGTCCATATTAACTTATATTTGTTGTAATGGACTAACTACTAAACAAGATAGTTTCTTCACGAATAACGCGTTTCCTTTTTTTTTTTTTTTTTTTTTATTTTTTTTTTTTTACGTGCGCAAAATCCCCACGGATACCTCCCCACCGGAGCCGGTGGAGGAGGTTATGTCGGACACGAACCGGCTAAAACGCACGCCGCCTGTGGGTCGTTTTGGTTGCCGAAGGTGAGGTTGACAGGCATATCCCTCGCATGCAATTCGGTATTTGCAATTAACCAATTTAATAATTCCATGTATTCGGTCTTCTAATGCTTTATCGGCTAGGTCTGATCTTAGCATATAATAAAAGTCATGCCAAAATATTACTTTTGTTTTGACCACAGTGTGTACCCAATATTTTCAAAACTAACTAAAAGGTCTTCAAATGTTTAAAGTTAACGTCAAAAATAGCACTAACCTTTTTTGTAAGTCAAAGTAACCACAGAAGAAAGAAAAAAAAACTCAAAGTAAAGCGTGCAATTTGTTAATCATTCACACAATTTGACCTAATGTTTTAAAAAGGAATATACAAAAACATCTGCACAGATAAAAAAACACACATGCACTTTTACTTCCCGGGAATATATTTCACAAAACATGTAATAATACAACTATTGAAAAACACGTGTTACACCACAGAAACAGACCACCCCTGGTGACTCAAGACTGACATTTTTTACTAATTTCTCCTTCTGACATGTGTTTGCAGATAAGCTTGTGTATTTAGCAGTCACGGGACGGGAACGATACGAGAATAACAAAAACATCTGTAGTGTAGTCAAATACTGATGACCAAAAAAAATTATAATAAAGGTTTCTTCATTTTCTACTTAGGTAGCACACTGGCACCCAGTTTATTAGGCTGCAAGACATTATGAATGCATATCGCCGAGTTAAAGGTCCTACCTTATAGACTCGATAAAAGTAATACTAAGGGCTCACCACAGAATTTTGTATAATTATGAAAAAAGAAAACCATTTTTTTTCTATTTATTTAGATACACAACAAATTACAAAAACTCAGAACATTAACGATACATTAGCAACCAGCAAACATTTTGAACTGGATTGTAACTCAGAACAGTGTATACAAAAAAAACAGAAAGGGTTACCGAAACGAGTTAAAAATTACCACGTGCAACATTTAATGGTACTAAATTGATAGTGGTACAAGAAACATTGGGATGGTATACCACGACACAGCGTGTCTTCTATGTCCTAATCAACCTGTTCAGGTTGGAGGAAGCCCTTTTTGACCCTCATATTGGGTGCTTCCACTTCAACACAAAGTGGAATTTTACAAAAATGTAACCGTACTAAATTTATTCTGGTGAGGCAAATTATACCCATATACTAATATTCTTATTGAACTCTTCATTTCAGCTAAGACCAAGGTTAAAACAAGCAACCTGTCTCATAAGTCTGTCACTTCAGCTTCAACCACTTCATACACAAGTTCACACAATACAAACTAACAACAACTCGCCAATCACCAAACCAACTTCGCTAAAACTTAACCCAAAAATATCGTAAGCTCTAAAGACCCCAGCCGTCGACAAAATCGAGTTTTAAGCAGCCCTGATTTATGGGCACCAAGTTACGGTGTCGTGAGACAAGTGGGCCCTCCAAAGATTCCGTACGTGACATCTGAATGCCCTTAGCAACATTTTTGAGGATTTCTCAAGTGTTTAAAATATCGCAAAATGTGAAACCGAGGAACGAGGCGGTCTTCTTGTTTTGTAAGGATAGATTTTTAATTTCACTTTATGTTATTTTGATTGTTTGTGTACGATTAAGAATTATCTATCTATCTATCTATTTATATATCTAAAAGCTGTCCAAAATCCAAACTCAATTTAATCTCAAAGTCCCAAACATCAAAAATAATCATGATGTCAATGTCTTTTCTTGAAAACGGTATATCATATTAACCGAATTTTGAATAGATTATTATTATTTACTTCTTTTACGTAATTCTTATTGCACTATTCTGTAATGCAGAATGCAGCTACCCCATCTCTCATACTAGAACACAATATAGCAACTAGATAAAAATAGTGGGTATAGCGTATCACATTAGGAGGTAGGACACGACAGTATTTCCGTCCAATTGAGCAGTCCGACTGGAGAAGTACCTCCGCCCTACAGAATACTGCAGCCAGGTGGTGAGTAGGGTAGCCAAAGCTCACTGGAGAGTTTATGTGCTGTCAGTGGGAAGACCAAAAGCTTGTCCTGCTTTGTCTTTTACATTGACGGCACAGAAACTCTCTGTGCTAACAGGGTTGTCAGCGCAAGTGTGACTCTCTTGATTTTGCTCACGTCCATAGACCACGGTAACCACTTTCCATCAGGTGGGCCGTGTGTTTATCTGCCACATAAGTGGTAAAAAAAACTGTTTTGTTCACATTCTTATACAAATATGGTAATAAACAACTGCAAAATACTTTTAATATAACATAATCTGGTAATAATACAACTATTTATAAGAAAAGTTGCAAATAAATTCAATAATAAACAAACAAGTACCCAAAAGACCTAAACAGCAATAACGGAAGCATACAATGACCATCATTCACTTAAATTACACACATACAATCATACACACATATTACGCAATTCACTGCCGGTCTAATATAGTTTGTGACGAAATAGGAAAGGACTTTTGTATGACTCCGGATTGTCACAGTAGCTATAACATAAAAGTGAATGTAAGAATAAATAGCTCATATAGTAAATAGGACAGTAAAGGATTTTGTTGGTAAGACAATTTGGAATATTGCTGTTCGAAAATCCGAATGAAGTTATATTTCTTTTAGAATTGTAAATAATAAATTATACATACGAAATGACAATCAATAAACATGAAGTAAAATAAACTAATATAAACAAATTAACTCATATTAAAAAAACAAAACAAAAAAAATGTGTAATGGACTGCTAAGACGAGGTGTCGGGTTGGATCCCAGGTTTTACCATGGCACACACCAATGACTTTTCGATGCTTTTCGAAGTTATGTGTGTATTTATCCTAGGTTTATAAGTGCCCGGTTAGTGGCAATAGGCTCGCTCGCCACATATTACATTGTGACCTTAACATAAACTGACGAAATGTGGGTGCTAGCACCTCTGCGGGGATATAGGCGTGAGTTTATGTTATGTAATGTTATGTTATGTTATTAACAAATACTTCTCGAATGGATTAATTTATATTCGGATTGCATCTTACCTTTATACACTGCTTAGATAGACAAGCACAAGGCCTACCTAATGGGAAGTGGTAACTGTGGCCTAAGATCGTGTGCAACACCAGAGACGTCAGTCCGGTGCTGTTTTTTTTACCATCTTTCCTTACCATTATCAGGAGTGCAGACAATTTATGGAACACATTTATTTTTTCTTTCTAATTTATTAATTGCATAACATTAACATACATAACATAAACTCACGCCTATATCCCCGATAGGGTAGGCAGAGGTGCTAGCACCAACATTTCGCCAGTTTATGTTTAGGTCCATCCGGGCGCTTATAAACCTACCATATGTACACACATAACTTCCAATGTGTGCCATTGTTTTAATAATTATTTGCTTGTTTTATATATAATGATAAAAGAAGTCAAATTACATTTAATTTTTATTTAATACAATCTCATATAATACAGATGGACAGCATCCCACCCGATAATAGAATGCAGTAAAGCCCTCCCCAATGTGTAAAATCGGACGAACTCAGCCATTTCTAATTTCAGACGGAGAAATGCAATCGTTTTACAAAGTAATAATGTTTACCCCTTGGCTTTTTGAACGGCATAACTACCCCCAATTGAACTTAATTGGCAGTATGCTATATACCTACATATAGCGTAATAGTTTATTGCTAAGACCCTCGCAAATTAGCAGTGGTCACTTTCCGCGTCTTAATGGTGCCAAATTTTCAATAATACATCACCTATGCACACAATCAGAAAAATAAACCTTAGCCCGTTTATTTAAAGTTTAATTTCATTGATACGTAATTACTGTTTACCATCAATCGACATACAACTTTATGTGTTAAGCAATAAAGTTTAATTTAGATTGAAAGTTGTGTGCTGGGTGAACAGAAAATTGTTTTTGTTGTCGTAATCGTCTCTGGGTTGGACAGAAGTGACAGGATCGGTTTAACTAAGTGATTTTATAAGGGAAACGGCCAGACGGCCGAACGGCCAGCTTTAACCCATTGTTGGTTGACAATAATTGCGCAGTAGGCGCCGGTAGTAAACATTGCGGCTGTTTTAAATGTGACCGTTTATGGCTGTTTATAAATATATTAGGTATAACTGTGAAATTAAGTACACTAAATTAGTTTTTCTACTAAACTTATATAATTATTTTCTGTTTCTAATACATTAGCCACGTGGTTCCCGGCAGAATAGAATTTGGTCCACCCCATACCTTCCCATGCGGTGTCGTACAAGGCGACATAGGACTGTTTACCATCAGACAGATATATACAGCCCAGACTCAGCTTCAGATGGCTTGAGTCAACAATAGTGCTCGGAAGACTGCAAAAGGCTCACCCCCTATTACGAGGAACCGAATTTAAGGATTGGTGAAACCTTTGTTAATTCACCTTTGCCTTACCCTCCGGTGACAACGGTGTGATTATATGTAAAAAAAAATACTGTTTTTTTTTACGCTTTATATAATTCTTTTTATACCACTTGGTTGGCAAACAAACACACGGCCCACCTGATGGAAAGTGTTTACCGTGGCCTATGGACGTGTGCAACGCCAAAGGAGTCACACTCGCGCTATCAACCCTGTAATCACAAGAGTTTCTGTGCCCTTAGTGTAAAAGACAAAGCAGGACAAGCTTTTGGTCTTCCCTTCTACAAAATCTCTCTAGTGAGCTCTAACTACCCAAATAACATATGCTATACTCATTAAAAAAACCGTCAAAATTGGTCCAACCACTTCGGAGGTTCCTCGAAAAAATGGTAAACTTATAATGATATGAATATTACTGACATCTGACCAAGAGGAAATTCTGCAGTGGGGTTTCCTCCCTCAATTAGTAGCTGTAATGACTTGTAGGTAGTCGATCTAGCCAACTTCAATCAAAAAATCAAAGACTCCATTTATTTTTTTTGATTCGAGCATATTTGAATGTCAAAATTTTACTATGTTTTTAGTGTGAAGAATATTGGAACAGAAATTACTAATATTCCCTCTAACCCCTCTAAGTTAATTTGTTTGTGCTAGGGGTGGGTTCACGTCAGTAGTGTAATGGCCAGGATCCGAACACGAGACATCTCGATCGTTAGGCCGACTCTTTAACCACTAAGCTGCCGACGCTCCATTATGTCATGACATATTATAAAAATGTTAAATAAGGTAGATAATCCATTGAAAAATCATTTTTTTCCTGATTTGGTAGGTTAAGTAGATAATCATATGGGGAATGGGGAATGTCTGTAGGCAGTTAGAAAAGAACAAAAATTTTTTAACGTTGCCCACTAAGCATTGACCTCGCATCCTGGTTGACTAAGGTTCATCTTCGGTTTCAAAATGACTTCCTTGAATGTGGGAACCACTGTGTCACCAGCGAAAGGTTTTAGGCCTGATCGTAAGTGTTTCATCTCCGTGAACACAAGTTTTCTTCTAGTACAAGGATGTAAAAAAAGTTGTCCCACAACTTAATCCTTGCGCTCGCCATTGCGTACAAACTTTGTCCTTAAGCTCGCCTGTATAATTTCTTTGTTCTTATCTTACTTAGTACGAGGAAAAGGAAAGGCACTAACTTTACAACGTTCTACTGCTGTTTTACGGACTTCATTCTACTTCTAGACATATTTTTTAGTCTTATTGGATAACATAAACGTTCAGTCCAGTACAGACAAGGGCACTTTGTGTGTGCGTGTGAGTGTGTGTGTGAGTGTGTGTGTGTGTGTGAGTGTGTGTGTGTGTGTGTGTGTGTGTGTGTGTGTGTGTGTGTGTGTGTTAATAAGTATTTTTGTTTGAAAATTATCCCTATTTCCGCAAGTCGGTTAAAATGCCTTCTGAATAATAAGGCTCTGTAGCAGGCTTCACATTCAGGGTTGGGGGACAGACGGTAGTCGCTACCGTAGGGCTAAGAAGTCACCGGCACAAAATTAAAAAAAATAGTCGGAGAGGAGATTCCGAACCACAAAGTTATTGCTATATGTCTCTACCAGTGCCAGGTACTCCTGTCTGGCATACGCTGAATCAGGCGCTATTCAGTATACCTACCAGATATATCATGATTACTGATGATTCGAGCTAGTACTTAAGTTTATAGTTTATTATATTTTTTTATTTTTATTTTCTTATTATTCTGTTATGTGAATCTCGTAGTTTATGTATAAATAAATAATTAATTTTACTATTTCTTGTTTAAACAATCCCTAGAGAAAAATCGGGTTATTCCTTCTTCATACCACGAAAACTTATACCGTTTCAAAACTTTATTAACTAACACTGATTTTATTTATTTTTATTCTTAATTCATACCACTGCATTTTTAGTCAGTTTATTTTATTAAGTCATGCCATTTTTAATATTTAAGTATTCTTAATTCATACCAAATTTTATTTTTCCTACAAAAATATGTTTTATAACTAAAGTACGGTTTAAAGATAAAACTATTCAAATAACTGACAAGCCTCGCAGGCTTAATAAAGGAATGAATTTCTTGAATTGATATTATAATTTAATGTGAAGATAATTATTCTATGTTTATGTTTATATCTATAATACGTATGTATTTACCAAACAAAGTTTAGTGTTAATTTTTTGTAGGAGGTAGGACACGGCGGTATATCCGCCCGATTGAGCAGTCCGACTGGGGAAGTATCTCCGCCCTACAGAATACCGCGGTTATAATAACTTCGTGTTGTGTTCCCAGCGGTGAGTAGGGCAGCCAGAGCTCACTGGAGAATTTGTGCCGTCAGTGGGAAGACTAAAGGCTTGTCCTGATTTGTCTTCTACTGACGGCACAGAAACTCTGTACTTACAGGGTTGGCAGCGCGACTGTGACTCCTCTGGCGTTACAGACGTCCATAGGCCACAGTAACTACTTTCCATCCGTGGGCCGTGTGCTTGTCTGCCAACTAAGTGGTATAAAAAAAAAAAGTATCTAGTATGTTTATCCGTATTATAAATTCCATAACGCAAGCTAGTTAAGCTACGCTTGCCATGGGTCTATATAGCGTTATGTAGAATGCTTTAACATGATTTATTTTTATGTAGTATGGCGCAGGTTTTCCTTATAATATTATTGTGTGTAAGTAATACTATCGTGTTATCACAAATAACGATGCAACTTATATAAGATGTTCGAGCACACTGATGTAGTATTTAAAACGAACGTATTATCAGTACTTTTTTTGTCGGTATGGCTTAAGAATGGATATTGGTATGAATTAAGAATGGTATGAGTTCTCATGGTATCAAGGCGGTATAACCCGAAAAATCTACGCCACAGTCTCGTCAAACAGCACCTATGCCATCTATAGGTCTCATAATCACAGTAGAAATAACCGCATTACTATATGTTCATTAGCAAGCTAAATAATCCCGACATTTAGCCACAACAAACACTATTTGCCTTACTTTAAAACTACCATTAATTATCCTCAAACTTGTTCGCAACTTGTTGGCAACACGCGAATGGTTGAACAAGTTTGCCCAAGAATTATCACGCTATATTGATGTTCACACTCGAGTACGTTTGACAGCTTATCAATAAATTGTACCCGCATCATCGTTGAATATTGCTGTGAATTTGTAAATCGGCAGATGTGATGCTAGGTGGTATATAGATCTGTATGTATTCAGCTATTATGGTACTGTGGAATTAGGGCAATAGATTGGAGTTATTTAGCATTTTTTTCGAGTTACGGCTGTAGTTAAACTAGCATCTTAGTCCAAATTAGGGTAGACTAAGATGATTATCGTTTCATGTTTATTAACGTCAATCCTAACTTGGGAGAGAGGCGCTGATGGCTCTGGCAACTGTAACTGCCACGGTTAAGAAATAAACAAAACACAAATTGTCACATAAACAAAATGTACCATTAGATTGCTTCCTGGATCCCACACTAGGATCTTCTGTGAAGAACAAACACGTTCACTTTTTCTTCAAGAAAAGTGAAAATAAGAACATAAGAATGCATGGATGTGTGTGTGTATGTGTGTGTATGTGTACATGCATAATATATAAACAAATCAGTTTTTTTTTTTCAATATTACCTTAACTGATTTGGGATGAACTGGCGGTTAAAAGTTTATTTAAGAAAGCTTCAATTTTGAAGAAATAAGCATAAAAATGAAATATATTGAGGAAAACATGATATTATATAGGTACATGTATTAATATATTTATTTCATCAAAACATTTACATAGTTAGGTTATAAATACTTACGCTTACGCATATTTCTCTCTGGGGTAGGCAAAATGATTTATATTTACTGTTATTGTTGAACTTATCAGATTCGGGGTTGCACATTTTTTATGACGAAATTCTCTTGTCTATAGAATTATTTACAAGAACACAGACAGTATCAACGGCATCTCCCTTTAATGAAGACACAATAAACATACATACGAACCCATTTAGTGAGCATCAGAGCACGCGGCTACCCAAGCGTGTTACTCGGAAGGGGTGAGCAGAAATTAAGCAGAGTAATAAATTCACAATGGCTACTGAATACAATTTCCTACTGGCTTTAGTAGCTTCATATAAGTAGTGGAGCCAACACAAGGGTGATAGATATTGCTGTTCTTTATGTGATGAATAAATATTTTGTATTTATTTCTATGTTACTGCGTTCCATCACGAGAATATTACGTTTTGTGGACCCTGAAAGAGGTAGATTACAAACTATATCAATACTTTTGCCAATGTGACTTTATCTACTTGAAGATAATCTGTACTAAAATAAGTTTAATTAAAAGTTAAGGAAGGGATCTAAGGTGGTATGAATACTTTCGTACAGTCGCGTGGTTCCCGGCAGAGTAGAATTTGGACCACCCCATCTCTTCCCGTGCGGTGTCGTACAAGGCGACTAAGGGATAGGGCTCTTTAACATCAGACATATACAGCCCAGACTCAGCCTCAGATGTATGGCTTGAGTCAACAATACTGCCAAGAAGACAACAATAAGCTCACCCCCCATTACGTGGGATGGAATTCAATGATTTGTGATACGTGGCTGTTAATTCGCCTCTACCTAGCCCTCCGAGGATAACAACGTGATTATATGTATGTATGTATGTACATTATAAAAAATACGTCATACCTTAGTTACTACAAAATTGATATGGTACTCTTTCCCCAATCAAGCCTATCCAATTCATGAAAAACATTGCTATTCTACCTACCTACTCGTATTCTCTAAAATATCAGAAGATTTTATCAGGAAATATAATATCAATTCAATGTTCATACCAAATATGGGCCAGATGAAAACAATAGGTATGTATCATGTCACATGGCGGTACCCAACCCAAACTCATTACTAATATTCAACAAATGAGATAGCCCAAATTCATGTGCCCAACAGTCTGGTTATTCGGGTGGACAAAAGCTGAGTTTAGCCGCTATAAAACTACCAAATACAATATCACACGACGAGATAGAGATCGGCCTAAGCTTCCACCACTCAAACTTGTTCGGGTAAACTCGGGTCTCAATACAATTTTCCGGGAGAATGCATTTTGAATTTATAAGTAGCAAATTGGTCGAACCAATTTATACGTTGAATATCTTGAAATTAATTGGTCGGTGACCGTGACAAGCTCTCTAGACCTTAATAACGTACTAACTGCGTAGTTTATAGATTAATAAAACAAGTGTCTGTAGACGTATTTCGTCTTACATTTGTTACGGAGGTGGTTAACGAATTAATGGCGGTATTATTACATTTATACCTGTGTACATCCTCAAACGTATATTAAACACTTACATTTTAGCTAAAGGGTAAGTCTATTAATGTTTTAGGACACCTTGTCAGATTCCATGGTACGATTACGCTGGGTTTCCATGGTGTGAACTTTTACACACGTGTGCGCGAAATAGGACACTTTTTTTTTATACCACTTAGTTGGCAGACAAGCACACGGCCCACCTGATGGGAAGCGGTTACCGTGGCCTATGGACGTATGCAACACCAGGGGTGTCACACTCGCGCTGCCGACCATGAAGAAACCTTCTGATGCCCCTCTTGAAGAACCCCATATTGTAGGCGCACTTGGTATTCCAGTCCGAATTGAGCAGTCCAACTGGAGAAGTTCCTCCTACCTACATAATACCATGGCTATAATAACCTCGTGTTGTGTTCCCGACGGTGAGTAAGATAGCCAGGGCTCACTGGAAAGTTATTGTGCTGTCAGTGAAAATACCAAAGGCTAAACCTGATTGTGTCTTCTGCACTGTCGGCACAGAAACTCTATGTTCTTACAAGCTCGAAAGCACGGGTGTAACTCTCCTGGTGTTACACATGTTCATAGGTCACGATAACCACTTTCTATCAGAAAAACTTTCTTTCTGTCTGCCACCTAAGTTGAAAAACAAAAAATCGCGGTCCACACATCGTGAAAAGAGGAACGTCGTTTGTCATAGTACATATGTGCGTGTTTGCTTCTGTGTCTGTGAAATCTCACATCTTGGAAACTCAACATATAAACTTACTGCTAGTGGTATTAAGATAGAGGGACTTCTTTAGACTTCTCGTTGAATACTGAAACTTGAGAGACCAAGGTGTTTTATCAAAAAATTACATAGCTTCTAAGGAGGGAAAGCTTTTTTTTTACGTGCGCAAAATCCCCTCGGATACCTCCCCACCGGAGCCGGTGGAGGAGGTTATGTCGGACTCGAAAACGCACGCCGCCTGTGGGTCGTTTTGGTTGCCGAAGGTGAGGTTGACAGGCATATCCCTCGCACCCCGGCCGACCCAAGGCCATCTCTCACGATCTGGCCCTCTTCTCGGGTGTGGGGACAAGGAGGGAAAGCTGACTTACACGTGAATCGTAAAAACTAAGCGATACCTACATACATACCCTAAAATCTGAATTTCTAATAACATCTCTGGAGCGAAATGAACATGCAAATATAGCGAACACATTAAGTTTTAAAGATGTAGTTAAGACTGGATGGGCCACAGCGCGTGAGTATTATAACTCTGAGGTGGTAGCAAGTTGCAGTCGGAATGAGGTTAATAGTCATACCAATTAAATTTAAAAGTATTTTTTATTGTATATTCAGTTAGAATGGCACTTACAAAATGTCAAAGATAAAAAGAAATCAGGATAACGTGAAGAAAATAGATTAACAACGGTTCGAAATGCGGCTTCGACCTGACAAAAGTCTGGCAAGAAACTCAGTAAGCTTTTTTGTCTATTTATAAACATGTCTACTTAATGTACAAGTTTACTCCCTATTATGTGTGACCGAAAATCTTACTTGTTGTAATATGGGCGTTAATACACCTCTGCCTACACCTTTGGGGATTCACGGGCGTGAGTATATGTATGTATATATATGTTTACTTAATCTAATAGCAATAATATTTTGTTAAAGTAGCATGAAATTATATAATTATGCTACTGATTCAAACAAGCTCCATATAATATTTTAGGTATCATTGTCATCTTTATGTCAATTCCGATAACATCCAAAGCTTGAAGTATATTTACACTTGATTTGCTAATGTTGGTTAGGATTAAAAAAACATATCTATCATACGCAATCAAACATACGGTTAAACCACTCATTTCTTAGATTTATTTACTCAATTTATATAATTTAATTACAAATAAATGTCAAATTATTAAGGTTAAATGTCAAATATAATGTCAAGGAGCGAACAAAGCCTTTGTTAGCTAAATAACCCGACCCGGGTTGTATCTGGTGCAAAGGAGCCCAGAACACTGGCCTCATTTCCATACAAGATCGCAATATTTACACCAGGTACGAGCCAGCGCGAGAGTCACCAATTTTCTTCATAGTTCTCCGGCATAAATATCTGCCACATTTTTTTTATTCTAGTGTCGCATCCAGTAAACCTTATCAACACACGGTATTAAGACCGTAGCACACGTAACCCGTTAGAGCCCCAAAATGTTTAATTTCGTCCCCATCTACCCTCTGAGGGTACACTCCCCACCCTCCCTGTGAAGTCACCCGACCACTTACTTCGTAATATATGGTATGTATAGCATAGTGCACCTTAATCACCAATATAATTGCAACATTTGTTTTGTTGATTAAAATACTTGTTTTTATTAGCAGTTCATAAGATTGGGTGCTAAAGTACCTAGTTAAATGTTAGTTTTTAATCGTTAAAAATGTAAGTTGTGTGAAATACAGAAGTATGACGTCACATTTCATTATTGTAATTTTTTAATATATAAAACGCAATTTATATTGTTCTTTTTGAGGATGCTTTTGGGGCCCAAACTGGGGCACTTGTTGATGTCGCTGATGACATGGTTCTGTTGGCTTTGGTCTTTCTGTCAGATAGTAGTCACTCCCATAAAAGCTTCGATATGATGGTGATGGTGATAAAATGGGAACGGATATTATTTTTACAGTTCTTTCTTATAGCTCAGCTAACCAAAAATACCCGATAACTTATTACTTTTTAAAAAAATGTCATATATATTGTAGGTACAAACGTTTTTTAAAGACCTATTAACATCACAAACACCCTTTAATTTTTCTTAAACTACGAAGATGGCAGACAAGCGCGCGTCCCACATGATGGAAAGTGGTTGCTATGGACGTGTGCAAAGCCAGGGGAGTGTTTTTGTGCCGTCAGAAGACGAAGCAGATCAAGCCTTTGGTCTTTCAACTGACAGCACAAAAACTCTCTAGTGAGCTCTGGTTACCCTACTCACCGACCGGAACACAACACGAGGTTATGATAACCTCGGTGTTCTGTATGATGGAGGAACTCGTGTCCCACCTCCTTCTATAATTATTGTTTATTTATACAAGATGTTTTCTTCTGGTCTGTGTAAGTTAAACTTTATTGCCGTTTTTTTTTAAATTGTAACCTGTCGCGTGTGAAGCGTGAGTGAAATCATTTAAGTGGTTTGCTTTTGGTTTAATAATATGTTTAAAGTTTGTATTATGCTCTAGTTGTATATAATTAAAGTAATTAACTTTGAGTTGCTCACTGCAACTTAATTTATTTTACGACTGTCCGAACAATTTTTTTTAAAGTTACAAAATGATTTTTACAGGGCAATTCCTGCAACATTGTAGACAGTTTATTATTATTATAGTGCCCACTTGTAATTAAGGGAGGTAAGCAGAGATATATTGACACCCACATTTCGCCAACTACGATGTTCGGTACCACGTATTAGTAATCCAAAAATTTGAGTCAAATAACTCTCTCTCTCTCTCTCTCTCTGATGACTTGGCTTAGGCTTAGGTATTATGACTTTTGCGGGAGCAACTACCACCTAACAAAAGAAATGCCTCCGCTCCGCTAATTAGCAGATGTAACGTCTAGGAGAGTTTGGTTTTGACCCCAACGATTTAAATGGAGAGCCTGCTCATATACCCATATATAGGCATGCCATGATACCGTTATGGTGGAATTAACAAAAGCCTCATGCTATGAACCTTGAAAGCAGTACACTCATGTTTTAAACTAGTGCAGTAAAAACTAAAACGCAATATGACTGTAATAATGTTGAAACTATCAAACTTAGCTACGTATCAGCTACTTTTCTGCTACCATTACAAACTATGGAAGAATGTACGGTTAGCAACGTCGAGCGTCGACAATTTAAACGCTCTCACTCTCCACGAGACTCAAAGTTTATCGTGAATTGTAACTGGGAACCCAATGTAGGTATAACACGCCAATATAACTTGAACTTCCACCCCTCTCTGAAAATTCAAAAATCATGACCTCGTCGCGGAAGACGGTCTAACTTCAGAGGTTCAAGTAAACTGGTGGTGTGGAGTAAGGAATTTCAGATATTAAGTACTTGTGCATTCATTCGCATGTTCTTGTTAGTACTGGTTGTTAATAGACGCTCTGAATGAAATTTTGAGCTCGCCTAATGTTCAGGCATTTTGTTTGTAATGGGCAATGTGAGGTATGTAATTGATGCTAAAGGTCTTATCATTTGATAACGGTATACTTGGTTTGACGGCGTACTTTCGTAGTTTCTCGCATCGTCATTATATAAGACACACGCCACAGACAGCTTCTGTGGCGTGGCGGTAGTAAACGCGACCGCTATGCAGGAGACGCAAGTTCGATCCCCGTTCTTTGCAAATATTTGTATGCATAAATAGGTACTCGTATTTCCAGTGATCTGGTCGTATCTCGGAGAGCACCTTAAGGCGTCGGTCCTGGTTACCATTCAAACATGTCCAACAACTGGTCTAAGTGCAATGCTTCGATATCCACTCTGGGTTATGGAGGTCTGCCACAGTCGCTTCATGGAAAATATCGATGTTCAGCCAAATCTGCTGTTAGACTGATAAAGCGGACCCCAAACTCCGAGGTAAAAGCAGAGGATATGACAGGGTTTAACGCTAGGATGAAGAAGAACAAGTTAGTGCCTATGCTATCCTCACGAAGAAAGCGTTGTAACTTGCAAATGTTGAGGCTGTCACAGGCGTTCCTCTCAAAGGTGGGAGTACAGACAGCAGTCGTTCTTAATAAAGCTCAGATATTACAAATTATGAAAAGGCGTACCAGAGTCGGTTTGTTAGGCTCATACGGCTTTTAGTGATCATCTATCATCTGACCCCCTTCCCCGATCGAACTTAGATCTAAAAGTCCTATTGGGGCCTCTTATGCCCAATCTCTCGATCGATTTAATAAAATTCCTCAAGATTTGATTAACATGCCACTAAATAAATTTAAAAATAGATGTAAAAAAAAAACTTTAATGAATAAAGGTTACTATAAAGTAGATGAGTATTCTGATGATATAAATGCGTGGTCAACATAAGTCTCTTGCTTTGTACGGGTGTCCCGTGTGGGCGGTTACCCTGAGTGATCGGCACATGCCGCAGCAGAAGTTGGCGTGCCGCATCATAAGGGGGTACCGCACGATATCTTTCAACGCGGCGAGTCTCCTCGCCGGATCGCCACCATGGATCCTGGAAGCGAGATCCCTTTCGGCGCTATACCGGTTCCGAAAGGCGGCGCGGGAGCGGGGTCACGATCCCGAGCCCGAAGAAATTCGGGCCGTGAGATCCCGGCTCCACAGGGAAATGGTGGCGGAATGGGAGTTACGACTTGGGCGACCAGGCGCAGGGCGCGCCGTAGTAGCGGCGCCGGCGGTAAGACCCATCATGGGGGAGTGGCTAGAGAGGCCACACGGCAGCCTCTCGTACCGTCTGACGCAGATGATCACCGAGCACGGATGCTTCGGAAAGTATCTGCGTCGGATGGAGAAAGAGCCAACGTCCGAGTGCCATCATTGCGACGCGAGCGAGAACTCAGGTCCGCACACGCTCACCGAGTGTCCGGTGTGGGAGACGCCGAGACGGGAGCTTGTGGCGGCCCTGGTAGTGAGGGTTCTCACGCTCTCCACCTTGCTCGCGGCGATAGTCCGCTGCGCGGATGCGTGGGCGGCCGGCGCCTCTTTCTGCGAGCAAGTAATGCTCGTGAAGGAGGAGGCGGGGCGGGAGCGGCAGCAGGAGTGACGAAGGATCGCAAGCCAAGCTGCCCGCGCACGAAGGCAACTCGGGCGTCGGAGGTCGATGAACGACCTCCGCCCCCCATGAGCGCCGGCCTGGGGATGACAGGTGGAGCCGCCTGTCACCCTGGCCGAAGCAGGCCGCGGCTGTGGCGCGTTTGGCGCGCCTCCCCGTTTCCGGGGACGAGTTGGGGACTCTGTAGTCCCCACACCCGAGGAGAGGGCCAGATCGTGAGAGATGGCCCTGGGTCGGCCGGGGTGCGAGGGATATGCCTGTCAACCTCACCTTCGGCAACCAAAGCGACCCACAGGCGGCGTGCGTTTTAGTCGGTTCGAGTCCGACATAACCTCCTCCACCGGCTCCGGTGGGGAGGTATCCGTGGGGATTTTGCGCACGTAAAAAATCAAAAAAAGTCTCTTGCTTGCTCGCACAAACAAATTGTAAACTAAAGCAAATTTAAAAAGGAAAGATAATCTAGTTCTAATATAGTTCTTTGAGTTTCTTGCTGGTATCTTCTCGGTAGAACTAACCTACCGAACCGGCGAAAGAATCATTTTACAATGTTTTATTTTTACTTAATTAATTAGTGTAAAATTTTGACGTTTATGTGTGCTCTTTATGTGCCTAAACTGTTTTTTTTTATACCATTTAGGTAGCAAACAAGCACACGGCTCACCCGATGGAAAGTGGTTACCGTAGCCTATGGACGTATGCAAAACCAAGAGAAATAAATGAAATAGAATCTTTGATTCTCTAATAATTATTGATTTTTTTTTTATTGTTTTTTTTTGATAGTTCATATTACACACTAGCGGTTGCCCGTGGCTTCACACATGAAGATGTCAGTATCGTTCTTAACATAGCCTATATGACACTCTTTTTCAAGGTCTTGTCTATTTCTGTACAAAATTTCGTTAAAATCGGTTCAATGTAAGCGTGAAAGCATTAGACAAAAGTTATTTTCACATTCAAAATACGTATTAGCATAAATAATATAACATTGACAATACACTACTTCAATTCTAAAAATATACATCTTAACCAAAAAAAGAAGCTAAAATGACGAACTAATATAACGGTTACTTGTGAATCATAAAACATATGTAAATATTTCATTACAAACGAAACGTAATGGAGTTTAACAGAACCTTTTTATACTAGGAGCTTTCAAATGTAAATAATGTGTGTCAAACCTTTTTGTAGGCAAGGAGAATTATTAGAGACACATAAATATTCATGACGTAGTGAATAGATGAAACAGTCAATCTGAAAGGACTACGTTCATTGCGTACAGATGGTGATGTCATGGTTTAAGAGAGAAAAAAAAATACGTTCGGAAATTTAGTAGGAGGTAGTATTTAATTTTGTTACACCTATCTGTCTAATCATTGTTTTTTATACCACTTACCCCTTGTTTACACCACGAAACAAATAGTAAACAAGTTGTAAACTTGTCGAAGACTAATCAAAACATACATATAGATAACATAAACTCATGCCTATATCCCCGAAGGGGTAGGCAGAGGTGCTAGCACCCACATTTCGCCAGTTTATGTTTAGGTCCCAATGTAATAGCTGGTGAGCCTATTGCCATTAACCGGGCACTTATAAACCTGCGATAAATACACATATAACTTCGAAAAGCATCGAAAATTCATTGGTGTGTGCCATGGTAAAACCTGGGATTAAACCCGAGACCTGGCCTTAGCAGTCCATTACCCATACCACTAGGCTACCGCAGTAAAATATTTTCGGAAATTTAGTACGAAGTAGTATTTGTTTAACTTTGATATTTTATTATTTTTTGTATGTATTTCATTTTATACTTTAATTTGTAATCGCAATTTGACATTTATTTACTTGACATTTTTTATTCCCAGAAATATTTTGAATTGTTAAATAGTATTGCATGTTTGGTATTATTGTTTTATACTACAACAATAGTGTAACAGTTGTGATATTATGACACTATGATAATTGGCCAAGTATTGCTTGCACTAAATCTAATTTGTATGCCCAAGTGGCAAAACATAGTGAGCCTAATACCTCTTAAGATCTCTGTGTACCTATGTTTCACAAATAAAGACATTTCATTTCATTTCATTTCATTACATCTATCTGTCTAATCATTGTTTTTTATACCACTTACCCCTCGTTTACACCACGAAACAAATAGCAAACAAGTTGTAAACTCGTTGAAGACTTGTAGAAGGCTAATCAAAACACAATACTTGTTTTATACATGTATCTCAGATACTTTTTCGTTCACATAGGATGTATAGCCAACAATTTGTAAACAAGTATAATTTAAATAAATAAAATAAATAATAATAATAAAAGTAAAAAATATAATGTCGTAAAAAACGCAACGCGCTACGCAAATGACTTTTGTACTGTATAAAAGACATTTTGCGTTTTTTGCGATATATTGCAACTTGTCAAATACTTGTTTTATACTTAGGTGTAAACGAGGGGTTAAGTTGGTTAAGTTAAGCTCAAAGCCAAGGGAAGTGATTACCGTAGCGGCCTACACATTCAACAGCGTGGCCTATGTGCAATACTAGTGGCGTCACACTCGTGCTGCCAACCCTCTAATGCCCTTTTAAAAGGACCCTATACTGTAGTCACTTTGAAAAACCATCATTCACCCACCATCAAGACGTTTTGATCTACCCAATCTCACCTATAAACCTTTACAACTGCTAATTGAAGGACGAGCGTCTGGCATAGGTATCCCTCTCAGAGAAGTCTAGAAAGAAGATGTTCCCATAAAAACGATAATCATGATTAAATTCAAGCTTCGGATGTAATTGGGAACAGCACTAAGATGAAAATGATGACCTAAATATAGAGGTCAAGGTCACAGTATCACATTTAAACAGACAATGAAAGTAAACATTTCCCTAAAATCCCATCATAAGATGGTTCTCTATTTTTATTCCTACGATTTTATGTCATAATTTAACATTGCATATTGTTACTTGTCCAAGTATTATTTACGCAAAATACTCATTTGCCATAACTTTTTAATCATAATTTTTTTAATCCCATTTACTATAAGTCCTTTTTTTTTTTTTTTTTTACGTGCGCAAAATCCCCACGGATACCTCCCCACCGGAGCCGGTGGAGGAGGTTATGTCGGACTCGAACCGACTAAAACGCACGCCGCCTGTGGGTCGTTTTGGTTGCCGAAGGTGAGGTTGACTTACTATAAGTCCTGAGAGGTTGCCACGCCAAGTGATGCTGAGCCAGATTGCGGACGCCAAGAGACCTGTAGGGCGTCCGATGCTAAGATTTAAGGATGTCTGCAAACATGATATGCACTGTTTCGATATGGAGATAGAGGATTGGGAGGAGCGCGCTGGTATGAAACAGGAGTGGCGCCAAAACATAAAGGCTGGCATGACTCGACATGACGAAGATTTGTGCGAGTCGTTGAAACAGAGGAGACTCCGCTGCCATATTCCGCCTCCTACAGACTCGCATTACATCTGCCATAGATGAGGCAAGAAATGCCGCGCTCAAATAGGACTCTACAGTCATCTCTGACAATGCGGGCGACCGTGATTGTGCAGGCGCTACAACTACAATCATCTTTTAAGATGTTGTGGCCAATGATTGAATACTTTATACGCATACTATCCCAAAGCATGAGTTCATTTAAGCATAACGCATACTAGTATGCGCATACTAGCATATGTACGAGAATTTCAGGACAGCTGGTTTTCTGATATGTTGTCCTTCTTACTCTTTCGGTTAGAGTCTGGGCTATCTGTTTGCCGGTAGCAGTTGCGTTGACTACTGCGCATCCTACCTGTACAGGTAATAATCCTGAATTTTTAAACAATTTTTAAAAACTTAATTTTCATATTTTGGCCTTTAAATAGGTCTACCAGACATAATTTTTTTATTGCCAGAGATTTTTATCATTGTTAATCATGTGCCAAACGCCATTTTTTTTTTTATAAAAAATTAAAACTATTTTTTAATGTCTGTAATTTTTATATTATGTTCCTTAAAGATAAAAAAGTCTTAAATTAATTTGCATAACCATAACTATTATAAGTATACAAATTATATTCCGAAAAATGAACTACAAAATACCTATATGTGAATTATAGATACGTTGACGGAGCCCCGCTTGGCGGGGCTTCTATTTTTTCTTGCGTTAACACAAGAAACCTAACGCGTAGGGTGAATGGGGGAGGTCTCTGTGAGATCTCCGCCATAACCCTTCTAACCCATATCTATCCGTGTTGGGGCGCGCGGTGTCCGCGAGCTCGCTTCAATAGAATATTCGTAAAGTACGTTTCCTTTATGCTATCTGATCATTATCCCAAATAACTATTAGACAAATAAATAATATGCTTTAAAACTTTATGCATATCAATGGTAAGAAAAAAAAACAATAGGATATACAATATTTAGATAGATAGATAGATAGATAGATAATTCTTTATTGTACACCAATAGATTACAGTAAAATTTGTAGTGAGCATGCATACAGTTTAATGTACAATGGGCGGCCTTATCGCTGGAAGCGATTTCTTCCAGGCAACCTTAAATAACACAATAAATAAAAAACACAATACTTAAATAACACAGTAAGTATGCTAAAAACCAATTATGGCACACTATTATTATGACAAAGAAAATTATGCCTGACTTATTATGACAATTTAAATTAGGACAAAAACCATTATGAGAAGAAATGCGATCCCTCATAAGATACACCTTTATTTCCTTCAAAATCTACTCAAAAAACAACACATTTACTTTCATATCAGATGACACATTACAAACTGAAGAATTCACGCGTCCCTCTACTCATAAATCAATGTCACACAAGGTCCTTTCAATTAATTCTCGCTTGCGGCCGAGATATGCCGTATTTGCATCAGAATATGTAATCGGCCCGGGCCATTGTCGGCTGTACTTAGTAAAAGGGTCAAGAATGGCTCGCCCACGGCCCTATTGTGTCCTACAATACACAATGTGCTCATGTTTGTCTTACTCATTTCGTGGGCCGTTTATATTTGATTTCGGTCCATTTTCTGCTCTGTTGAGTATACACTAAGTTTTCCGGCGAAGATTTTCCTTTGATTTTATAACATTGTTTTGTTGTTTGTTTATTTGTTTGTGAACGGAATTATGGGGTTAGTATTAAGATATTATTAACATGTGTGTTTTTTGTTTCAGGTAAGGATTAGAACATTTAAACAGAACATAATAATATGTAGTCTCTTTCATGTAAGTACTTGTACTCATTCAGTTGTAAAATCAATATTAAAATAGGTATATGAAAAATTAAAATAAGAGTTGCAAAGTCTAGTACCGAAATTACGGTTTCGAACCTGTACGACATCAAAGTGTGAACCTCATCTAATGATATTTAGATAGGTATTCAAAATTCAACGGTAGTCTGAAAGTAATCGCTTCAAGCGATAGGCCACCCTATTGTACTGCTTATCAGCTTACCACAATCTCTAAATGTTAACAAAGAAGTATTATAATAAATAAATATTGGATCTACATCAGAAATTCAAATGCTTTCCAGATTCTGTGATATCGATGGGAGCCAAACTAACAATTTGGCCATTTCTTCTTTTTTCCTCGTATACTCATGTACTCAAATATATAAAACGCTGTAATATAAATAAGGAAAATAATAATTGTCTTAGCAAACAAACTAAATTTCGTAAACTTCGGATTTATTGATATGTTAAAAAATCCAAAAATGAAAGGACCATTAGGATAAACTCATACCCAAGCTTGCAGCACCACAGATATTATTCATCATGCAAAAAAGATGTATCAGGTCCATGTGGGGTTTGAGAATGACGGATAGCTGTGCACCTTACTTCAAAAACCACAAATTGCTTACTCTAACGGGACTGTATATATTGGAAACAGCAACATTTGTTAAAACCAATCCCAGACATTTTCAACTAGTATCGGAGGTTAGAAGGGGCCCACTACGCCGACAATATGTCGAAAAACTGTGCAATGTAAATTGTAAAACAGCCCTTATGGACAAAAGTATATTTGGTATGGCCCCAAAAATTTTTAATAAAATTCCTAAGGAAATAAAATCATTGCCTGTACTTAAGTTTAAAATCATGCTACAATCATTATTAATTGACAAATGCTACTATACACTAGATGAATTCCTAAATGACAATTCAATATAAACGATATTTTATTAATTATTGTTATTCTTTAATTTGTAATCATAATTTGACATTCTTTGACTATGTTAACTTTGATATTTTATTATTTTTTGTATGTATTTCATTTTATACTTTAATTTGTAATCGCAATTTGACATTTATTTACTTGACATTTTTTATTCCCAGAAATATTTTGAATTGTTAAATAGTATTGCATGTTTGGTATTATTGTTTTATACTACAACAATAGTGTAACAGTTGTGATATTATGACACTATGATAATTGGCCAAGTATTGCTTGCACTAAATCTAATTTGTATGCCCAAGTGGCAAAACATAGTGAGCCTAATACCTCTTAAGATCTCTGTGTACCTATGTTTCACAAATAAAGACATTTCATTTCATTTCATTTCATTTCATCATACGGTACCTGCCCTCCTTTTATTATTATATATATAATTACTAGCTTATACCTAGGGGGCCACCCACGAAGATGTCGTTCAACGCTTTTGCTCATATCTTCGGCTCTACGTGGTAATAATTCGGTTCTAAATAAACGTATAATTTCAAATTCGATTAAGACCATTCCAATCAAAATCAATCGATCAAGGCTATCCCAGTCCACTGCTGAACATAGGCCTCTCCCAATGTTGATAAGCTTTGGCCTACTATTTCCACGCTGGCCAGACGGGTTGTTACAAGGTTTCGTTTCGAGTTTTCCTTCTCCCGCAGTGATATCGTCTGCGTATTTTTTCGTTAGTCGCCTCTTACGACACTCTTCGGATAAGATGGAATGGTGATACTTGTATTCTTTCTCCGCCACCTGACGGAACTGCACTAAACTGCATCAAAATTTGTTAAGTAATTTTTGCGTCGTCAAAAAAAAAATTGCAGCCATATACCCGATATGCTGTAAATCAAACGCTTATAATAATAGATATTAATAACTTCAAAAGCATTAATACACTTAGCAAAATAAGTTATTAAATTTTCAATATTCAATAACGTTATTCTCTAAAATCATTTTAAACTATTTAACTAAAATAACTTAGTTAGGTTATAGTTTTGATATGAACGCTTATTCGCGTAAATATATAATAGAATGTTGTTTTGTCTGACCGTTGACCGTCCTCTATAATTGAATCGTCCGAGTTTGTTCGCAACACACAATAAAACAACATTTACATGGACATTTTTATTCTTGTTTGTGTTGAACAAAACAAAGTCGTTTTCCGTTCTCTGTCCTTATGTGCGAAGATTTTCTAAATTATACAATAGATTTTAATGAGACTTTTACTATCATTTAGATATTTCTTTCTACGAAAAGTGTGTACGTGTATCATCATTATTTTCTGAGCCTTTTCCCCAACTTGAGGATGACTTTCTAGTCTAAGTTAAGGCTGAACTTTGATATTTCCCGTGAAATGACTGCTATCTGCCATCAACCAATTGGCGATTTTGAAGTTAGTCAAACTTCTGAGTACTTAACTACACGTAATGACTGCTAGAGATGTTGGTATGGCAACCGGGACCAACGGCTCTCCGAGGCACAACCAGACCAACACAAAAACCTATATTTATGCATATAAATGTACAGTCGGAGTGTTCCTATGTGTGATATGTAAGTATCTAAGTGTGTTTTTCCGCATTCTAGATTTTTTTATACAACTCTGGTGGCAGACAAGCATGCAGCACACGTGATGGAAATGAGAGAGAGAGAGCAGTCCGACTGGGGAAGTACCTCCGCCCTATAGAATACCGCGGTTATAATAACTTCGTGTTGTGTTCCCGGCGGTGAGTAGGGTAGCCAGAGCTCACTGAAAAGTTTTTGTGTTGTCAGTGGGATGACCAAAGGCTTGTCCTGCTTTGTCCTCTACACTGACGGCACAAAATCGGTTACCGTGACCTATGAACGTGTGCAACACCAGGGGAGTTTCACCCGTGTTATCGACACTGTAAGAACAGAGTTTCTGTGCCGTCAATACAGAAGAAATAATCAGGGTAAGCCTTTAGTATTCCTACTGACAGCACAAAAACTCTCCAGTTAGCTCTGGCTACCCTATTCACCACCGGGAACACAACATGAGGTTATTATAGCCGTGGTATTCTGCTGGGTAAAGAATCAAATTCCATAACTCAAACTATGCTTACCATGGGTCTAGATAATATTGTGTAGAATATAGTGGAATATTGATATATTTTATTTATTTACACATAATTATTTAAAAAATGTTGATAATAATAGTAATTAATATTCAGAAATGTATTTGTATAAATGTTATCTTTGTTATACGAGTATTCTCATATAACACACACCATATTCAGGTTAGCGTTCCTCATTGTCTATCTAAGCAGCCAGTTTCCCCATGAGAAATATGCAGCCAGAAATGGCCACTGTGTTTCAGTATAGACTTAGATAATTGAGAATTTAATTCTTGTTAATATTGTGGAAACATTCTGGTCTGCTACTGTCTGGATATATTGATATATTAGCTTTGAAAGGGCTTTAGATTTTGTTCCAGTATATTGTTTTTTTTATATACCACTTAGGTGGCAGATAAGCACCACAGTCCATCTGATGGGAAATGATTACCGTGGCCTGTGGCCGTGTGCAACACCAGGGTTGTCACTCGCACTGTCGATTCTGAAGAAAGCTTCTAATGCCCCTTTTGAAGAACCTCGCAGCTGTTGAAGCTCGAATGGTGTAATACTGGAAGGAGAAAAACATGGCTCTAATAAATTATAGAAGTCAAATAAAACCTAGTATTATATATATATATCTACATTTATAAAAGAAAGTCGTGTTAGTTACACTATTTATAACTCAAGAACGGCTGTACCTATTTAGCTGAAAATTGGTGGGGATGTAGATTAGAATTAGGAGATGGATATAGGATACTTTTTATCCCGTCCGGAACGGGATCAGAAATCTTTGCGGGCAGAGCCGCGGGCAACAGCTAGTATATATATATAATACTAGGTTTTATATTCTTATAAATAAAAAGTAATGTGCAATCCGGCCATCGTATTCCACTGCTGGACATAGGCCTCTCCCAATATTGGAAGTTCCCAAGCTGACCAGACGGGTTGGTACAGGGTTTTATTTCGAGTTTTCCTTCTCTCGCAGTGACATCGTCTGCGTATTTTTCCGTTAATTAATGTTATAAATATAAATTAAATATATGAATTATTATTAAAAATATGTATTCACGTTGCTAACCGCGAAACTCAAGAACGTCTCGACCAATTCAGCTAAGGCAAACGAAAGGTTTTTATAAAAACTTTTGGGTCCAGGACCATGGGTCGCAGGAACGAAAACAGAATTTCACGTGAGCAAAGCCGTAGGCACCAGCTAGTCTATAATAATTATCACTACATAATACTAACAGTACAAATGACTTGTGCTATTTGTAGCATAACCATACATCCTGTTAAGGCGGGACAGTCCGGGTTACATACTGTGTGTTGCTGTTCCCAAATGTGGTGCATAAAATATTCTGTTTGAGAAAACCAACCTACGTATTTTCATTTTTCTACAATGACCAGTACTTTTTAAAACTGCGAAAAAGTATCTCATTACATTTGTATTTACAAATTGATCGTATTTAATGCGTTTTCACGCCTCGCTTATGAAAATCCTTGAAATCAAATCAAATAATTTTATTGCTGAACTTGTAACATTATAATTATACATCTAAGGTGTAATAATGATGTTCTACCAAATTGGGCATGCAATAGTAGGACAATTTAAAAATATTGAAATTGAACAAAAATCTTAACCATAGTATCACAAAATTACCATAATAATTATAGAATATAAAAAATAAAATAGTACATAATTCAATGTCAAATAATATCCTTACATACCTTACATAATAAAAATGGCTCAATAAAATAAAAAAGGTCCATATTTAAATTTGCCATTAAATTTTGACCATAAAGTATCAGTATTACATCACTTATAAAGTTTTATCTTTAAGATTCTCCTTTATTGTATAGCTAAAATTGTTAATCAACATTTTCTTGACTTCTCTTTTGAGACATTTTCCTTCCTAAGACACATCTACCAAAATATAGTAGATACAAAAAACAGTGGTTTTAATCAATTAAAACTGGGTATTCGGAGCTTGAACTGATCAAAGCCACTTTTTGGCATCAGCCATATTATTGGTTCATTAACTTCATAACACATAGAAGTAAGTGAAACAAACGAATGCTGTTATAAGACTGTCCTTTATTCTAAGAACATCGTGTATATAAATACAGTATGACTCCTCCACTACAGAGGTAGCACACGTAAAAAAATAACAGTCCCGATCTGATTTTAAAAATAATGGTCATACTAGCTATTCGGTATGTGAAAACCGTGAGTAGCAAACAGGTGTTAAATGATAGGCCCGTGTACTTCGATGGAACTTCGTAAAATTGGCACAATTACAATACCTACGTACCTTTAAAACGAGTGCCGTTTATAAATTGTAAATGATACTAAGCTTTCTGGACTAGATTGTCTAGCCTTAGGTGTACTAAGGGAGTTTATTATACTGGTGCAATAACTTCTTTGTATATTCAAGCTCTTAAGAACACGAGGAGGTATTTCCGTCCAATTGAGCAGTCCGACTGGAGAAGTACCACCACCGATTTTTTTTTACGTGCGCTATATCCCCACGTATGAGGTATCGGAGCCGGTGGAAGAGGTTATGTCGGACTCGAACCGACTTATACGCACGCCGCCTGTGGGTCGTTTTGGTTGCCGAAGGTGAGGTTGACAGGCATATCCCTCGAACCCTGGCCGACCCAGGGCCATCTCTCACGATCTGGCCATCTCCTCGGGTGTGTGGGGACTACAGAGTCCCCCAACTCGAATACCGCGGCCATAATAACCTCGTGTTGTGTTCCCGGCGGTGAGTAGGGTAGCCAGAGCTCACTGGAGAGTTTTTGTGCTGTCAGTGGAAAGAGCAAAAGCTTGTCCTGCTTTGTCTTTTACACTGACGACACAGAAATTATTGTGCTTACAGAGTTGGCAGCGCGATTGTGACTCCCTTGGTGTTGCACACGTCGATAAGCCACGGTAACTACTGTCCATCAGGTGGGCCGTGTGCTTGTCTGCCAACCGAGTGGTATAAAAAACAAAGACTGCGAAAAACGGGATCCTTGATTATAATATTTTGAAAAGGTTCAAAAGGGGCTAAAATAAAGTCGAATGGATGTTTTCCTGATTGGGTACAAACTAGAATGTCGTAAGGGTTATAGCCCTAAATGTGCCACAGTTTCTTGATTAACATCTTAATCATACATATAATCACGCCTTTATCCCCAGAGGGTTAGGCAGAGGTGAATTATCACCCATATTTCACCAATAATTGTATTCGGTCCCACGTAATAGGGGATGAGCATTCAATTTAATATAATAATTTTATTTTTGGAATGCTTATGATGAAAATTAATTTTAATTTGTTTTGATGACATTTGTGTACTGTATCTTATGTGTATTGTATTATAATAATGATAATAGATGAAATATGAACTTCAATATGTAATGAGTCTCTGATACTTGAAATAAATGAACTTTGATTTGATTTGATTTGATTTGATTTGATTTGATTTGATTTGATTTGATTTGATTTGATTTGATTGCTGTATTTCGTATTATTGACTCGAGCCATGCATCTGAGGCTAAGTCTGGGCTGTATATATCTGTCCGATGTTAAACAGCCCTATCCCTTAGTCGCCTTGTACGACACCACATAGGAAGAGATGGGGTGGTCCAAATTCCACTCTGCCAGGAACCACGCGGCTTGATTAAAAAGGAATATATTTAATATATTGAATGTAGAATGGTACGCAGAAACTAAATGTATTAATTAATATATTTTAATGCCTATCTGTATTGACATAGCATACTTTTTTTTAAATTCATCTTTATGATAGCAACCAAAAATAGACGCGTGGTTCCCGGCGGAGCAGACTTTGAACTACTCCATACCTTCCCATGCGGTGTCGTACAAGGCGACTAAGGAATAGGGCTGTTTAGCATCAGACAGATATATACAGCCGAGACTCAGCCTCTGATGCATGGTTCGAGTCAACAATAGTGCTCGGAAGACGACAACACCTCCTTTTACGTGGGACCGAATACTATGATTGTTGAAATGTGGATGTTAATTTTTTTTTTTTTAAATATTAGAACCGAAATTACTAACATTCCCTCTAACCCCTCCAGCTAAGCTAAACTGCTTGTGCTAGGAGTGGGTTCACGTCGGTAATGTAATGGCCAGGTTTCGAACCCTGGACCTCTTGATCGTAGGGCCGACTCATTAACAACTAAGCTACCGACGCCCTAATTTAAAAGATATAATTAATTTTAAAAATCGTCTGCCTAACCCTCCGGGGATAAAGGCATTTGGTTGCTATCATACATACATACATATACGTGGGGCGCACTATAAGTTTCCGGAATGAATATGAAAAAATACTATTAAAGGTACAAAATTAATTTATTATTTTTCAAAATAATCTCCCTTGGCGTCTATGCACTTTTTCATTCGATCAAACCAGTTTTGAAAACTTTTGTGCCACTCCTCTGTGGTGACCTCTGAAACGTGTTTTTCATACTCCTCGACAGCCTCTTCTGGTGATGAAAATCGTTGGCCGCGTAATTGGTTCTTAATTTTTGGGAACAGATAAAAGTCACAAGGTGCCAGGTCGGGACTGTATGCAGGATGACTCATGAGTTCTACATTTTTCGCCTTCAAAAAGTCGTTTGTCTGTCTGGCCGTGTGAGAACTAGCATTGTCGTGGTGCAGGATGATACGGCGTTTACGGTTATTTTTACGGAGTTCGTCAATAACTTCCGGCAAACAAATGGTCGTGTACCAGTCACTATTCACAGTACGACGATTTTCTAAAGCAACAGTAGCCACTTGTCCAGTTTTATTAAAAAAAGAAGCAATCATCCGCTTAGATGCACTTTTACGCGCGCCACTTTGGTTGGTTTCGGCTCATCTTGAAAGACCCATACGCTCGATTGCTGCTTTGTTTTGGGATCGTAGCAATAAATCCATGTTTCGTCACCTGTTACTATGTCCCACACCAAATTTGACACACCTTCGTTGAATCTGGTAAGCATGGCACTGCACCAAGTGACGCGGTCTGTTTTTTGATCCTCGGTCAAGTTATGTGGGATCCACCGCGAGCACAACTTTCTCACACCCAAATGTTTGTGTAGGATTGATTGTATTTGACTCATGCCTATTTCTAAGGATGCGCGAATTTCATGGTAGGTCACATGCCTGTCTGTTTCAATCATACGGCACACAGCATCGATGTTTTTGTTGGTCACAGCGGTGGACGGCCGACCATCGCGAGATTCGTCACTGAGATTGATACGACCACGCTTGAATTCTGCAAACCAGCTATAAATATTCGTCTTGCATGGAGCTTCATCGCCAAAAGCTGTTTCAAGCCGAGCGATGCTCTGTTGAGCCGTCAAATTACACTTAAAATCGTAGAAAATCATACTACGAAAATTTTCCCGAGTTAAATCCATGTTGATGCAGACACACAATTTTTTAAATGGCGCCACAAGGTAAAAACAAAAGACAGTCAGATGAAACAAACTGTATTCTACAGCCAAAGAGTTCTATTTTCAAATGTTGTAATAAATTTTTAAATATTGTTTATGTAAGTGGCCAGTTCCGGAAACTTTTAGTGTAACCTATGTACATAATATGTATGTATGTATGATAGCAATCAAAAGAGACATATTATTGCTGGTATTAGTTTTTGTTTGGGTCCTAACCGCGGTAGCCTAGTGGTATGGGTAATGGAATGCTGAGTCGAGGTCTCAGGTTCGATCCCAGGTCTTACCATGGCACACACCAATGGCTTTTCGATGCTTTTCGAAGTTATGTGTGTATTTATCGCAGGTTTATAAGTGCCCGGTTAATGGCAATAGGCTCGCCACCTATTACATTGGGACCTAAACATAAACAGGCGAAATGTGGGTACTAGCACCTCTGCCTACCCCTTCGGGGAATACAGGCGTGAGTTTATGTTATGTACTACCAGTTTAACAGTCACAAAAACACACGCTATGCCAAACGTTTAGTATCTTTTCGTACTTTAATATAATTACTAATGAATAACAGATAAAGTACACTTTAAAAACGTCGAACGAGAACTATGTGACTTACTCTCCCTAACAAGTATAAAGCACTTAAATTTTAAACGTATGCCATTCGAAAATGTACCTTAAATTGGACTTAAAACAGGAGCAAGTATCCTAAATCCAATAAATCAGGCGATAAGAGTAAGTGGTTTTATTTTTAATGGCTCATAAAAGTTTGGTCGGTGTACCAATAAATAATATGTTTATCCTCCAAACTCTCGTAATGATGGCCAATGCATTATTATAATGGTCGTGTTGATTTGTAAGTACTTATAAAGTAGAATGAGCCAGACTTTAAGCACGGGAGCGAGTAAAACCTTTACAACGCATTCGGGAGTATGTATGATATAAATGCCTTAAGTTAAAGATTTGGGCTCCAATTTACATATAGAAAGTTGGAAGGTTTTTTTTTTATACCACTAAGTTGGCAGACAAGCACACGGCCCACCTGATGGGAAGCGGTTACCGTGGCCTATGGACGTATTGAACACCAGGGGTGTCACACTCGTGCTGCCGACCATGAAGAAACCTTCTGATGCCCCTCTTGAAGAACCCCATATTGTAGGCGCTTGGGAAAACCGCAGCAGGGTGTTTAATGTACTAGCTAGGACGACATTTTATGCTTTTTTTTATATAGAACACGTTAATTACACTTCGCCTTGCCTGGTGATAAGCTGAAGGCAGTCTCAGAAAAGAGGGTCACCATTACTTACACATACCGTGTGACAATGGTGACACTCAGCTTGAGTTGCTTGTGGTTTAGCCGCGTGGTTCCCGGCAGAGTAGAATTTGGACCACCCCATCTCTTCCCATGCGGTGTCGTACAAGGCGACTAAGGGATAAGGGCTGTTTAACATCTGAGAGATATACAGGGTGTATTTTTGAAACGGGGCAGTAAGGGCAAGTACCTTAACCGTTGCAGTTACAGCAAAACGTTCTTAGAAGACCTTCCCTAACTTTTTGACATATTTTGAACTGCATTCACAGATTTTGTAAAAAACTTACAGTTGGCAAAAAAAATGCAAAAAGTCCAAAAATTTTTTTTTATGCCAATCGATTCTATTTCATGTAGGGATCAAAAAACTCTATGAGACCATTTTAGCTTTCAGTACTAGGAAAGACGGAAATCGCCAAAAACGTTTCCCATACATTTCGGCAACAGAAACAAATTTCTACGATGGTCTAACTTTTTGTTATGGCCAGGAAGTGGGTAGAATTGACTGTAAAGTAAATAAAAAGAATTTTTACCCTCAAATTTTGAATTTGATTCGAAAATCTGTGTGTTATACTTAGTTTCAGCTGAGAAACTTCGTATGAGTTATTAATTAAGGATTTTCGCTAAAATGTCTTCTAATCGTGAAAAAATTGACTTATTAGAAGCGTATTTTGTCAATAATCGAAATGCGGGAGCTGCATTAGTGTGGTACCGCAATAAGTATCCGTTGCGGCATGTGCCAACAAGAAAAGTTATTACAAATCTTTTGAAAAACCTGGAATTGCAGGGTTCTTTCAAAAGAAAGCGGCAGCCTCGTGTGGACATGGACACGGAGATTGCGGTTCTGACTTATGTCGAAGCATATCCAGAGGTATCGTCCAGGCAAGTCGCCCTTGAAGTAGGTGTATCCCACTCCCTTGTGATAAAGATATGGAAGAAATACGGCTACAAGTGCTATCGATATGGGCTATGCGCCATTCAAGTGTTACATCCGGGTGATGATGTTCGAAGACTTACTTTTTGCAGATGGCTAAGAGGAAAAATAAGCAGAGATCATGAATTTTTAAATTACATACTGTGGTCAGACGAAACGAATTTTTCCAATAACGGTATGTACAACAGAAAAAATCACCACTATTGGTCCAAAGAAAATCCACTAAGAGTTACGGCAAGTCATAATCAGGTTCGCTTCTCATTCAACTGTTGGTGTGGTATAATGTCCAATCGAGTCATAATGGTGGAATTTTATGAAGGGAAACTGAATTCTGCCATTCATTGAAGTCATTTTACACCATCTTGAAAACGAGATGGACGAATAGCCCCTGTCGGAATTGCGAAAAGTTCATTTTCAACAAGATTGTGCTCCGCCACATAACAGTCACCTTTCACGTTCCAATTTGAACCGCCTATTCGGTACACAGTGGATAGGTACACATGGTCCAACACAGTGGTCACCTCGTAGCCCCGATCTAACACCACTTGATTTTTTTTTATGGGGCTTTGTGAAAAACGAGGTGTATAAGACGACGTACGCCAGTGTTCAAGAGCTCAAGGATGCATTAATGACCATTTTACGTAATATTCATCCCAGAACATTATTAGCCGCCATTCGTTCAGTGCAAAAAAGGATAGACTTGTGTGTGATGTATTCGTGAAAATGGAAATCATTTTGAGCAATTTATTTCATAAACCAATTTCTTAAATGTTTAAATGATTTTTTTTATTTAAAAAAGTTCAAAATTTTACCTGACCTATGAGTTTCGAGTTGATTTATCATATTTCCGTACGAAATGTATGGGAAACGTTTTTGGCGATTTCTGTCTTTTCTAGTACTGTAAGCTAAAATGGTCGCATAGAGATTTTTGATCCCCACATGAAATAGAATCGATTGGCATAAAAAAAAATTTTTGAACATTTTGCATTTTTTTTGCTAACTGTAAGTTGTTTACAAAATCTGTGAATGCAGTTCAAAATGTCCCAAAAAGTTAGGGAAGGTCTTTTAAGAACGTTTTGCTGTAACTGCAACGGTTAAGGTACTTGCCCTTACTGCCCCGTTTCAAAAATACACCCTGTATACAACTCAGACTCAGGCACAGATACAAGGCTCGGGTAAACAAAAGTGCCCGGAAGACGGCAATGTGCTCACCCCTATTATGTGGGGCCGTCAACAACGATTAGTGAAATGTGGGTGTTAATTCACTTCTGCCTAACCTTCCGGGGATAAAGGCGTGATTATGTATATGTGCGTGGTTTTGCCAAGCGACTACAATATGGAGTTCTTCAAAAAGGGCGTAAAAAGGTTTTTTCAAGGTCTACAGCACGAGTGTTGCTTCTGGTCACACGTTCACACGTCTATTAGCTTCCCATCAGGTAGGTCGTGTGCTTGTCTGCCACCTACATGGTGTAAAAAATAATATAGATCATATAACAAAAAAGCGCGAGAAGTCAATGCACACAATATTTAAATTTTAAATGAAATCGTAACATTAAATTTTACACTTACCAAGTAGCAGTAACAGAACGGGACTGTCGGTCAATTCATTACTTATAACAACCAATTCCAATCATTTAATTGATCAATTAAAAGAACTCGAACCGCAGTACAATAAAGTCTTTCAACCATTCACAAACACACATTCAATCATTCATTCATTCATTTTATCTCATCAAATTAAATCCCCCTGCCTACCCTTTTTCTTGTTTGCTCGATTAGCAAAGTGCCTTTACATTCCGAGATTGCAAGTTCCCGTTGCGTCAGCAATTCTGTCATTATTGTACACATTTTCATTCATGATTTGCAATAATTTACAGTAATAGTACCTAATACAATTCTATATATTTGCAATAAATGTTTATTTTCTCAACTCTGATATTATTGCTAAAATGATAAATAACAGTTGTAGAGAAAATAGTTAATGAAATATTTGTTGAATAAATGTATGTATGTTTATACATATAATCACGTTTTCATGCCCAAAGGTAAATTAACACCCACATTTCATCAATTACTGAACATGGTCCCACGAAATAGGGAGTGAGCCTATTGCCGTCTCCCAGCCATTCATCTGAGGCTGAATCTGGGCTGTATATATCTGTCTGATGTTAAACAATCCTATTCCTTAGTATCCGTGTACGACACCGCATGGGAAGAGGTGGGTTGGCCGTGTTAGTAATAATAAAGAAAATAAACATCAAAATACATGACAGCCGTAATTTATTTCCTATTTACATAATGTACATGGAAGTTATCTAAATTAAAATATAAAACCAATACAGAATAAACCTAAATAATCCAGCAGGTTCAGGCATCAAAGAATTCCTCCCCATCGAGGTCAGAAGGCTGGCGGCATCCTTTCCGCAAGGAATAAACCAGCCCTCTGTTCACAGGTAGTGTCAATTAAGTGTTCAGAATTGTCTCTAAACAAAAGACGGGCACTTGGACCCCATTATCCCAAACAAATATGTAACAAGAGCATTAGTTAAAATATAATAAGAAACTTCATCCCACGCACGCCCAAGCTGTGGAATGAACTCCCTGCTGCGGTTTTCCCAAGCACCTACAATATGGGGTTCTTTAAGATCATCAGATGGTTTCTTAATGGTCGGGAGCGCGAGTGTAACGCCCCTGGTGTTGCACACGTCCATAGACCACGGTAACCGCTTCCCATCAATTGGACCTTGTGCTTGTCTGCCACTTAAGTGGTATAATGAAAGTTACAACTGTGAAGTAAAAGTCACATATAGGTTCTCATACTTAACCGTATTTTTACTTAACTATACTTAATTACGGTCCAGGTATCAATGTATAAGTTATCTGTAGTTTTAAATTAGGAAAACAAACGACCTTGTTAACGAAAGAACGTTAAAATTAGTTTCAAATATAGAACAAGATACAGTAAGTACCCTGTATAGGAGTCTCTCGCTTTAGAACCGATAATAGGGATGTGTTCATAGCCAACAGCTTCTAACAATACTGCTTAATATTTTAGTTTTATCTCTAAATTCAAAATGTGACTTTTCATTATTTTTAATTTCCAATATTGGTCAAAATATAAACTTTTTTTTTCTAGCACACGCCAATTTGACCTCACTCCACCTGATGGTAGGCTAAAGGCAAAGTTTCAGGAAAGAGGGACACCTTTACAGACACTAAGTAATGTTACAATGATGGCACTCAGGTCGGCGGCCTCATCAGATCTATTTCCACTCCCTGCTTAAAGGCCCCGGGACTGTAGGAAGAAGGAAACACGTGAGCTGGTAATGAATTCCAGGTCTTGGCGGTGCGGCAAAGAAAAGAGTCTCCGAACCGCTTGGTTCTTGTTGTAAACAATTGAAATAAGTTAAAATGTAAGCTTTTATAATAACCTCGCGTTGTGTTCGCGGCGGTGAGGCGCTACTAGAGAGTTTTTGTGCTGTCAGTGGGAAGAGTAAAGGTTTGTCCTGATTGTATCTTCTGCACTGACTTCACAGAAACTCTTTGTCCTTACAGGGTCGGCAGCATGGGTGTGAAACCCCTGGTGTTGCACACGTTCATAGGTCACGGTAACCACTTTACGTCAAATGGGCCGTGTGTTTGTCTGCCACCTAAGTTGTATAAAAATAAAATACGATATTCTCTTGCAAATCTTGCACTCCGTACATTTGCACTACGCGCTACTTACGTATGACGTCACTTTTGTGTACGATTTTGTATGAAGCGTTTCCAAGTGATTCAAGAAATTCCATTTTCAAAATCAAATCATTTTTTTTTTAATTATTTGTTTTAAGAATATTTCAATGTAGCAGTTCATTATATTATTTATATAAATAAAACTCAAGTGAATAATAGGACACAACCTTATTCAGAGTCATAACTCATTGCTTGACCTATAATTCCAATCCTATCAGAACTGTGAATACCGCTAAGCTGAAAAAGACCACGTCCTATCTTACCAATACGTGAGACAAAAAGACACAAATAATCCGACTTGATTTACTTCAGTTTGTATTCCCCATACACGGAGAGGTTTATCCAAATTTATTGCGCTTATAACCAGTACGGTAAGGGCGTTTCCATGCTGTGGACAAGTATTAGCCAATTATTTTAGTTACGGCGAAGGTGGGTTTCGACCTCAATAACGGCTGCATACGACCTCAAAGTTGGAATTCTTCTATACACGAATAATAAATAAATTTTAAAACTTTGAGATCGCCCAAAATGACCTCAAATTTTGGACCTCACGTAGCCAAAACACGTGATACAAAAAATATACAATGTCAATAGTATCAGCATAGTACAAACAGGCAGTAAAAAATGTAGTGCGACATAATTCAACCGATAGTTTGTTGATTAAGGAGTCGATACGATGGAGAGTTCCCGGGTACGAATTTGAATTCACGCTCCGCTTAAAGAACCCAGGATTATGTATGAGAAGTAATACCTAGAAGGCATCTTCTGACATGCAAAGATCAAATTTTTTATATAGCACACGTCAATTAGACTTCGGCTCGCCTGGTGGTAAGCTGAAAATAACGTCTCTAAAAAGAGTGTCACCATTACTTACATATACCATGTTACAATGGTGACATTCAATTTGAAGGCCTCATCATATGCTTTTTCATGCCCCGCTTAAAGGACCCGGGACTGTAGGAAGAAGGAAACACGTGAGCTGGTAATGAATTCTAGACCTTAATGGTCCAACAAAGGAAAGAATCTCTGATCCGCTTTATACAAAAAAATATATTTAAAAAATTAACCCTTTATACATTCCATTTGCATTTACTATAACTCCACAGTAAGCAACGAACAAATTAATATACATGTTTATTGGATTGTAAAACGCAACATAAACCGAGTTCAATAAAACGCGCCCCAACGTTAACCAAGTTACCGAGTATTTAATCTCGGATATGTAGCGTTAAACCTATATAATGGTGCCATTCCGATTTCAAGTCCCACATTAAAAGTTATGACAAATACTGTGTGGGATTATATTAATTATGTAAAATGTAACTATCGGTTACTTGGCGTTTGACACATACATACATACATATAATCACGCCTCTATCCTCGGAGGGTTAGGCAGAGATGAATAAACACCCACATTTCACAAATCATTAAATTCGGTCCCACGTAATAGGAGGTGAGCCTATTGCCGTGTTCCTGGCACTATTGTTAACTCAAGCCACGCATCTGAGGTTGAGTCTGGGCTGTATAAGGATCGCAAGACAAGCTGCCCGCGTACGAAGGCAACTCGGGCGTCAGAGGTCGATGAACGACCTCCGCCCCCCATGAGCGCCGGCCTGGGGGTGACAAGTGAAGCCGCCTGTCACCCTGGCAGAAGCAGGCCGCGGCGGTGGCGCGCGTGGCGCGCCTCCCCGTTTCCGGGGACGAGTTGGGGACTCTGTAGTCCCCACACCCGAGAAGAGGGCCAGATCGTGAGAGATGGCCCTGGGTCGGCCGGGGTGCGAGGGATATGCCTGTCAACCTCACCTTCGGCAACCAAAACGACCCACAGGCGGCGTGCGTTTTAGTCGGTTCGTGTCCGACATAACCTCCTCCACCGGCTACGGTGGGGAGGTATCCGTGGGGATTTTGCGCACGTAAAAAAAAAAAAAAAGTCTGGGCTGTATAAATCTGTCTGATGTTAGACAGCCCTATCCCTATGGGAAGAGATGGGCTGATCTAAATTCTACTCTGCCAGGAACCATTTTTTTTTATACCACTTAGTTGGCAGACAAGCACACGGCCCACCTTATGGGAAGCGGTTACCGTGGCCTATGGACGTATGCAACACCAGGGGTGTCACACTCGCGCTGCCGACCATGAAGAAACCTTCTGATGCCCCTCTTGAAGAACCCCATATTTTATTTGGTTTTTAAATGCTACTAGTTTGGGAGTTCGATTCCCGTTCAGTACCGCTAGAACGAAAAACTGTCGTATTGTAAACGTATCGAGAGAACAGAGCATTGCGATTGGCCGGCTTCACATGCAAACAGGTTCACATTAGACAGACGGCTAATCGCATTGCTCCGTTCTCTCGTAGCGTTTACGATACGATTAACATAGTTTTTCGTGGTAGGATCAATCAATCAATCAATCAGACCCCCGCAGTCCACTGCTGGACATAGGCCTCTCCCAATGTGCGCCATTTTCTCCGAGCCTGCCGCATCCAGTCTGTCCCAGCCACCTTTTTCAGGTCGTCCGTCCATCTGGCTAGGGGGCGTCCTACCTTTCGTTTACCTTCTCGCGGTCTCCACTCTAGAGCTCGTTTGCTCTAACGGCCATCGGTCCTTCGACAAACGTGGCCAGCCCACTGCCATTTTAACTTACTTATTCTGTGACCTATGTCGGTAACTTTAGTTCTCTGTCGGATAACCTCGTCCCGAATTCTATCCTTCAGAGAAACTCAAAGCATAGCTCGCTCCATAGCCCGCTGCGCGAATTTTAAGCTATGAACCAGCCCCACTGTAAATGTCCACGTTTCAGCACCGTAAGTCATAACAGGTAGGACGCACTGTTCAAAGACCTTTGTTTTAAGGCATTGCGGTAGGGGGGCCAGCATTGTAGAAAAGGCCCGTGGTAGGAGTACAATAAAAATATTTATATGCAGGCACATCATTATCTTCATAATAGAGACAAATTGTACAGATTACACCCGAGGCCAAGGTCCTCCTTTCTGTTCTTTCTCTACCACTACACACGATCTTAAGCGTCTAATGGTAGTGAGTCCATTAGCACAAATGCTATTCTTCACGACATCAAACCATTTCTTCTTGGACCTACCCCTCTTATCGGGACCACCGGTTGTCATTAACAGGTATTTGCTACACACGTGTCTGCAGGAATATGGTCTGAGTTACATCTTGTAGGTATGCGCTTAGGTATTGCCTTTTACCAGTAAAGCAGTGTCTATAAGCTACAACTCCTGTCGTATTTGCTACCTTAGTAGTCTAAAAGCCACAGAACGCTACTAACACGGAAGGTAATAACACCAACCATACTTTACTTTCTTAGAAAAGTTTATTTACTGTATATTTCTAAAACTAATGTGAACAGACGACGCGGGTATAACTCACTGGGAGCTGAGAGTATGATTCTATGACTCACATCTTACAAAACATCTTAGGTCACACGAATACTGCACCGAAAACTGTACTCTATCATTAGAGAGTTAAGTTCAAAATTGATCCAATTTCGAAATGTTAAAATTACGTTTTGTTGTAAGTGGTAAACCAGCGACACTGCGACACATTTTTCTCATTTCAGATGCATATTTTATGGAACGCGAAGGTATAATGAAAGGAATCTTGTTGTGACAAACAAATTACAATATTCTGCCGGTGTAGTGCGTGCCCCCATAGAATTCTGAATAATAGTGCGATTCAATTCCACTCGTAAAACTTGTTCATCCTTTAGATAAACATGGACTGCTTGTTATGCTAATGTCGAATCTTCTACCTTCGTTACTATACAGGAAAAAGATTGTTCGAGAATGCAAGAAAAATGTCAAAAGCAAAACTGATCCCATAACCCTGTTTTTGACAGTTATTGAATATTATGCATCGTCAATCTTACAATAGCATCTAAGAATGGAAGTGTTTTGGTTACCTACCCATGGTCAGTATTTACAATTTTTTTTGGCAAATTTAGTACCGTATTTATTCTAAATTTGTATTTTAGAAGATGAGATGGAACTCATTAAAGATATTAGCTTCGTTAAAAAATACAAATTGGAATATTACAAAATAAATGTTTACATCAATCAGTGTTAATTAGAAACTGTAAAGAAAGTTCTCTGTAAATAGAATGCACTTTATTTTTTATGTGTACTGACGGGTACCTACTAACTCGCTAAGGCTACAATAAAGTCACAGTCAAATTAATTAACACTTCACGATAACATATTAATTAGTTTACTTACGCAAATAACAAATTGCCGAAAAAAAAATTATACCTTGAAAGCAAAATATCCCTAAACAGAGATAGCTTAAACGGTTATCATTGCTGACAGCACTCTTTGCGGACCCCAGACTCCAAGGTGAAGCCCTCAGATACGACCGGAATTGATGCAAAGGTGTTTATGTTCATTGCTGACAGCCATCTCTTTTTTTTGTCTTCGCTTCTTTGAGTAGACGAAATTCTCTACTTTTGGTAACGGTAACTTTAACCGGTTTCGCAGGCCTTCAGGATGGTTTTCACGCCATATCGTCACAACCCGTTACAGTTATTCCTCTCCGTCGTCGTGGGTTGACCGTGGTTGTCTTTGGCCGACGTCGTGCCCTGAAGAGGGAAGTAGATTTTCTCCAAAAGATTAAGGTCTCCAGCAATAGTGCAAATTGTACTCTTGTCAATTTTATCGACATATCTCACTACTATTAGAACTATCGGGATATTTACCATGTTATAATGTTTCGAATTTCTGATATTTTACATATCCTATAACCTACAACTTCTCTTACTTAAACCATAGTCTAACGGCTCATTCCTCATAAGATTACTCCTTATACTGTGCGCAATAGCCATTGAGTTGTCAGAAATGACCATAATCATGATAGATTTTAAAAATCCACAAAAGAAATCTTGAATCTGGACGTATTCGAACGACTTCGAAGAATAAAGTTGATTTTCATATTGGATAGTCATGTGAATATTTCTGTTAGTAGGTCGCATACGAATGGTGGCCTGACGACCCGCAGACATGCAATTCAAATTATGTATTGTTTGAGCTCCTCAAGTTAGTTCTCATCTTTAATAATAGGAAATTAAAGTGATGCATTGTGTGTTGAACTGGTCAGTGCAATATACATTATGACTTCATCAGTATTATCGTATGCTGGCTCTGCTCCCAGTTTAATAGGGTCACTGGTATGTGTTTCTTTTGTCATTCATTTCGGTTTGACCACGATGAAATATTTGTACAGGTTTTTGAGGAGCCCAGTTCCCTAGCAAAATTTTGTAACAATTAATATTAGATACTTTTCTACTCTTTTTGGTTTGTACAGGAGTATATTGTTTTTTTTTAACATAGGTAACTATAAGTAAAATTCAAAAACGTATAAAAATACAGTACAGATTTTTATATTAATTTTTTTTTAATAAGTGGTATAATTTACAAATGCAAAAGTGTACCATAACCACATGACAGAACGTAATCAAAACTCAATTTTGACTAAATAATGAGCAGCACCAGTGAAACGTCCGGCAGTTCAATGGTACATCATACCTTTACGATGCTCGTGATAACTTCCATGAACATAATTATTTAACGTAGATAACGTTTGAAGGTATCTCTAAAGTAAAAAATGTTTATCGATACGTAGAGAAAAAGCTAGCCCAAGCACAATACAAGCGAACCTACTCGTATGTATCGCGCGTGGGACGACCAGCTTCGCTCCGGGGCCTTATCTCAACCATAATCACTTTGAACAACCGAGTGGCCCGCGATTACAATCTTAAATCCCCCGTAAATTTTCTATTCCAAAGGGCTATTATAATGGAACAACGTCGGCGGGTTTGAGGGAAAAAATATACACGAATAATTTCATCATAGCACTCCCCCTGTTGATTGCAAAATTTCAATCAAGCTCGTAAATGGTGTACAGTTTCGCATCGACACTCGAAACGGATATTTTTTGGGGTTGCATCAGTAAAAAGATGACCATTCCAATATCAATGCTAAAACAATGTTGTCAAGATACGTTTTTGATTGCAATCGTGCCAGAGCATGCTGCATACACATTTTAACGACGAATGCAGTACATGACGCAGATTTATTTGTAGTATTGAAATGGTAATTGTAGCAAGGATTTATTTGATACAAAGTGAATTTAGTAATCATTATAAAGGAATGGAGCAGATGAGCAGATTAATTAGACTTAAGCCATCTGGTTGGGAATGTTCTAAACTATCGTAAATTGTAAGCATTGAACTTGGATTCTGAAATCTAGATTTCAGCACGTGCATTCTACAGCGGCGATTTGAAATGTAACAAGCTTCAAGCTACCCTCCTTGAATAAATATGAATAAAATTGTGAATAACACGTCCAAGCTCCTGCTGTGAACAGAAGGGCTTAGAAAATAATAACGGAACTTAAATTACCGTTCGAATAGTTCACCCCCTTTATTTTACATATTAAAATTATCATCTCGCCGAGGGGTCAAAGAACACATTTAGTAAAATTTAACATCAACCTTTCGTCGCGTTTGTAGCATTACTTAATAGTGATCAAAACTTGAGCCTTACTCGTTATAAATTATATTTTGCTGGGCTAATGTGTACCTTCTACCTTTACTTTAGCATCGAAATTAGTTCCAACTTTATCGGAAACATCTTCAAATTATATTTGATTAATATTGTTATCCAAATCTGGATCTTAAACCTGTGCCATTTAGGTGAAATTTTCAACGTAGCCAGTTTGTGTTCTACGCTCTTTTTGGAAGTGTTTGATTGGGGCACAAGTAAGCACGTGCCGTTTACTCCCCGCTGGTACGCACTCCTTGTTACGGCGGGAACTGTACCGCTCTGTAATTACACACAAATTAGACAAGATTTATAGGGGGGTGGAACACCTTGGTAACTATTGAAGGTACTAATACCGGCTGGCCAAGTTCGATATTGCGATTAATTGTGAACCTTTTACCGAAATAAATTACGAGTTCTATACTAGGCTTGCGACTTGTATATATACATTTATGTATATACTAGCGGACCCGACAGACGTTGTCCTGTACACACGTCTTTAATTTCATACTTTTTTTAATGACTCCTTATAAATAAGAAATTAATTGAAAAAACATTTTCCAGTAGACCAAATTGTAAATCTAAACCATTCTCGAATCTCCACGAACACACACAAAAAATTTCATCAAAATCGGTCCAGTCGTTTAGGAGGAGTTCAGTCACATACACACGCACACAAGAAATATATATATTAAGAGATACGCGGTAGATATTTGTACTTTGTATTTGTGTACTAACAAGAACGAATGAACGGAACGTAAAATCAATCAATTGTGTTTCATACACTTCACTGTCATTTGTAAAGGGTTTATAGTTTATAGTGTATAAGGGGTCAATCCAACCTCACTTGCATCCTAGTGATTGACGGACGAGGTTCTGGGAGAAGTTGCTCCCATAAAAAGATATAATAAGATATGATTGAAATCACATAACATTAAATTAATGCAAAAGAATGTGGGTACTGGTTTTTGCGTTTCATTTTTTCTTTTAATTTCAAAAAAATATTTTGGATTTGAATGAAAAAAAGACGCAAAACTTCTCATCGGTGCGCAACGCGAGTGAATAAAAATTATGATTATTATTTAACTCACTAATAATAATTAAACCACTCGAAAACTAAACCAATTTTGAGTTTAGAGTAAGCTAAGTTACTAAAATTTTTATGTTTTTCTATTTATTTTTAATTTTATCACTTCGCACCTCCTTTCATTTCCCATTACACTCTAAATCTGTTTTTGTTCTACACACCTTATCAAGTATTTTTTAATCTTATGTATAAAATTCTCGTGTCACAATGTTAGTTACCTTACTACTCCGAAACGGCTTTAAGTATTGATTTTTACCAAATTTTATATGCACATTCAATAGGTCTGAGAATCGGCTACTATCTATTTTTCATACCCCAAGTGATAAGGGTTGTTCACTGCAATTTTTTTTTTAAGTTTTGAACAAAAATTGTTTGTTGTTATTTTTTTTATGTTATACCTTTAGAAAATACATACAAACCTGAATTTTCAACCCTCTACGATCAACCCCTTTTTTTGTTACAGCAATTTTTTTTTAAATTTTTAATAAACTCCTTTAACTATATTTTTTTCTCAAATTGTTTTTTTTTTAATAGTCCGTTTAACGACAAAGGTTTTAGGCTATATATATCTAATCACGCTACTACTTAAGAGAGCGGAGCAGTGACCATAAATGTTAATAAATCCAGCAGATTCCCATACATTATTTGCAAAATTAAAGAAATACGGGTGCAAATAGGTGCGACACTGGGACGGGTCAGCTAATAATTCTATAAAAAGTTATAAATCTTATAAAATACAATTAACATGTTACATTTCAGAAACGTAAACATATTCCATGGTGCAATACAATCGATATTGATGGTACCATAAAAGAGTTACTACGGTTCAGTTACCCTTTGACACGGATGTATGTTTCCGTATGACAGGTTCATTTAATAGAAAGGTGGACATTTAACAAACAATAACGCCGTTTTTAGTGCGGTCTTTTCATATTTTATGACACTTTATGGGGTGTTTATTGGTCATTGCAGGAAGTCCGCCGTACGAAGTCGGAGCCCTAAATATGATTCATCTTTCAGGTACGAATTATCTCGCATTCTTACGACTTAATAAGCGAGAGGAATGTCCTTATAATAATAAAATGATAATAAAATAAAACGTTGTTATTATCTATTATATGGTTCGTTTGTTTTGTGACCAATTTGTGGTTTTTGTGGTCTAAAGGTTTTGTGCGTGGTTTTTGGATTACTGTTAAGAATATAGAAAACGGCAAGAAGATTACACGATTATTAGGCTATATAATAGGGGTACGTTAATGAACTGCTTAGATAGGTATAAAATTAGGCTAGAGACGAAGGGTGAAAATTTTGAAAACGGAAGAGAATGGAGTTTCTGTGCCGTCAGTGTAGAAGACAAAGCAGGGCAAACCTTTAGTCTTCACACTGACAGCACAAACTCTCCAGTGAGCTCTGGCTACCCTACTCACCGCTAGGAACACAACACAAAGTTATTATAGCCGCGGTATTCTGTAGGGCGGAGGTACTTCTGGGGAAGTACCTCCGCCCTACAGAATCGGACTGCTCAATTGGGCGGAAATTGGTATTTCCGCCCAATTGAGCAGTCCGATTCTCCGTGTCCTACTTCCAAAACTCGAAAATGTCTAGTTGCTTTGATATTTCCATATTAACGCTTTTTCTCTGTGTTGTAGGCTTTGCAACCTGCTTCTAAACTTACATACTTCACGAGCTTTATCTATTGTCTTTAAACTTTTCAAATATACTCGCCGCGGGTGTTGAGTCCTTTGACTTGCCCTATTCAAATAAGAAAATACATATCTCTACAACTATATTTAATTACATAATTCTCACTTTCACATCTGTAACGAACTCATATCATCTGAATCATCATTCCAATTTTTTACCGAATAACCCGACGAAATTCGATAGTAACAATAATTGGAATGTCCATTCTCACAAACTGGGTTTCAGAATTTATCCGGTTTATAGTTTGGATTGTTACCTGCGTCCCGTGTCCTATCCCGGAGGAAATAAAACGTTATCAACAAACTTTGTTCCCGGTTATCTACGGAACGAGTAAACACTTCTTTATGACCTCCCACAGTTATAGTGCCGGGAATGAGCAGCTGTATTACGCCGGGATTCAAATAATGTATTTTTTTTTTTTTTTTTACGTGCGCAAAATCCCCACGGATACCTCCCCACCGGAGCCGGTGGAGGAGGTTATGTCGGACTCGAACCGACTAAAACGCACGCCGCCTGTGGGTCGTTTTGGTTGCCGAAGGTGAGGTTGACAGGCATATCCCTCGCACCCCGGCCGACCCAGGGCCATCTCTCACGATCTGGCCCTCGTCTCGGGTGTGGGGACTACAGAGTCCCCAACTCGACCCCGGAAACGGGGAGGCGCGCTAGGCGCGCCACCGCCGCGGCCTGCTTCTGCCAGGGTAACAGGCGGCTCCACCTGTCACCCCCAGGCCGGCGCTCATGGGGGGCGGAGGTCGTTCATCGACCTCTGACGCCCGAGTTACCTTCGTACGCGGGCAGCTTGGCTTGCGATCCTTCGTCGCTCCCGCTGCCGCGCAGAAGGCAAATAATGTATTGGACGATTGAACAATAGCTTGTAATATGAGTTCTAGAATGTGAATAAATATTATTATATACTTTTTTTTGTAAATACGTACTATATTATATTTAAATACGCAATACCAATGGAAATATAAATATTATTAGTGCATACAAATATTTGCATCTAACGGGAATCAAATCCAAACCTTTGAGTCAGTATAAGTGACGATGAACTTATTTTGTGCATTTGAATTCGTTTGAGACCGCCAAGCCGAGTGCCACCATTGTAACATTACTTCATGCCTGTAATGGTGGCCCTCTTTCCTGAGACATTGCCTTTAGCTTACCATCAGGCGAGGCGAAGTTAAGTTGACGTGTCCTAGATAAAAAAAACATAACCACCCCTGCTTATCAGTGTCACCCTAGTAAAAGGTTACCCTAATAAAAAGTATGAAAATAGGACCTTAACAAATATAGAATTCACAGAAATAAAAAGCAAAAAAATCGAACAGTTGTCAAAAAGACTGTTACGTTATGAAAGAAAAAGTTAAAAGTCAAAGTACATTTTTCCAATAAAAATACAGCAAAAAGATCTTTATAAGGAGACAATAATTGATTCAAATACTCCGAGATTCATGTCAAGTTACAAAACATTCAAGGTAAAACGTAAACTTTATCAATTTTATTTACATTTAATAGCTTTTCATAGAATTAGTTTGTTATTTGGCGACTTCAGAATGCGAATACCAATGAATTTATGTTTAAACTTATTAGGGATCAGTACGTAAAGGGTAAAAATAAAACCCTATCTATTACATAACATAAACTCTCGCCTATATCCCAGAAGGCGTAGGCAGAGGTGCTAGCACCCACATTTCGCCAGTTGAACTCTCGCAATGACAGTAGAAATGTCATCTAGAATACAAAATCGAGATTTGGGATTTTTTTATTTTTTTTTTACGTGCGCAAAATCCCCACGGATTCCTCCCCACCGGAGCCGGTGGAGGAGGTTATGTCGGACACGAACCGACTAAAACGCACGCCGCCTGTGGGTCGTTTTAGTTGCCGAAGGTGAGGTTGACAGGCATATCCCTCGCACCCCGGCCGACCCAGGACCATCTCTCACGATCTGGCCCTCTTCTCGGGTGTGGGGACTACAGAGTCCCCAACTCGACCCCGGAAACAGGGAGGCGCGCCAGGCGCGCCACCGCCGCGGCCTGCTTCTGCCAGGGTGACAGGCGGCTTCACCTGTCACCCCCAGGCCGGCGCTCATGGGGGGCGAAGGTCGTTCATCGACCTCCGACGCCCGAGTTGCCTTCGTACGCGGGCAGCTTGGCTTGCGAACCTTCGTCGCTCCCGCTGCCGCTCCCGCCCCGCCTCCTCCTTCACGAGCATTACTTGCTCGCAGAAGGAGGCGCCGGCCGCCCACGCATCCGCGCAGCAGACCATCGCCGCGAGCAAGGTGGAGAGCGTGAGAACTCTCACTCCCAGGGTCGCCACAAGCTCCCGCCTCGGCGTCTCCTACGCCGGACACTCGGTGAGCGTGTGCGGACCTGAGTCCTCGCTCGCGTCGCAGTGATGGCACTCGGACGTTGGCTCTTTCTCCATCCGACGCATATACTTTCCGAAGCACCCGTGCTCGGTGATCATCTGCGTCAGACGGTACGAGAGGCTGCCGTGTGGCCTCTCTAGCCACTCCCCCATGATGGGTCTTACCGCCGCTACAACGGCGCGCCATGCCCCTGGTCGCCCAAGTCGCAGCTCCCATTCCGCCACCATTTCCCTGTGGAGTCGGGATCTCACGGCCCGAATTTCTTCGGGCTCGGGATCGTGACCCCGCTCCCGCGCCGCCTTTCGGAACCGGAATAGCGCCGAAAGAGATCTCGCTTCCAGGATCCATGGTGGCGATCCGGCGAGGAGACTCGCCGCGTTGAAGGATATCGTGCGGTACCCCCTTATGATGCGGCACGCCAACTTCTGCTGCGGACGCTGCAGCAGAGGCATGTGCCGATCACTCAGGGTGTCCGCCCACACGGGACACCCGTACAGGGCCATGGACCGCACGACACCCGCATAGAGTCTCCCGAGATTTTGGATTGAGTGTTCTGCGTGATTCCCGGCAGAGTAGAATTTGGACCAGCCCATCACTTCCCATGCGATGTCGTACTAGGCGACTATGGGATAGGGCTGTTTAACATCACACAGATATATTATACAGCCCAGAATCAGCCTCAGATGCATGGCTTGAGCCAACAATAGTGCCCAGAAGACGTATTATGTGGGACCGAATTTAATGATTAGTGAAATGCGGGTGTTAATTCACCTTTGCGTAACCCTGCGGGGATAAAGGCGTGATTATATGTATGTATGTTCTGGAATACGGTTTGTCTGTCTGTCTGTGTCTGTCTGTGTCTGTCTGTGTCTGTCTGTGTCTGTCTGTGTCTGTCTGTGTCTGTCTGTGTCTGTCTGTGTCTGTCTGTGTCTGTCTGTGTCTGTCTGTGTCTGTCTGTGTCTGTCTGTGTCTGTCTGTGTCTGTCTGTGTCTGTCTGTGTCTGTCTGTGTCTGTCTGTGTCTGTCTGTGTCTGTCTGTGTCTGTCTGTGTCTGTCTGTGTCTGTCTGTGTCTGTCTGTGTCTGTCTGTGTCTGTCTGTGTCTGTCTGTGTCTGTCTGTGTCTGTCTGTGTCTGTCTGTGTCTGTCTGTGTCTGTCTGTGTCTGTCTGTGTCTGTCTGTGTCTGTCTGTGTCTGTCTGTGTCTGTCTGTGTCTGTCTGTGTCTGTCTGTGTCTGTCTGTGTCTGTCTGTGTCTGTCTGTGTCTGTCTGTGTCTGTCTGTGTCTGTCTGTGTCTGTCTGTATCCCATGAACCGTGATAGCTAGGCAGTTGAAATTTTCACAGATGATAATGCATATTACTGTTGGCACTATAACAACAAAAATTAGTATTTGTAATATATAAACATAATGTTATTTTTAAACTTTCGCGGTGTGAATTCATAATTATACTAGGTATCGGGACTTCTCGCGAATTATATCTTGGAACTTATTATTTCTGCCGACGTTTCGGATGCGTTGCAGCACCCGTGGTCACGACTTGACTGGACTGAGTCACTTACTATTTCTGCCGACGTTTCGGATGCGTTGCGTCGGCAGAAATAGTAAGTTCCAAGATATAATTCGCGAGAAATCCCGATACCTAGTATAATTATATAAATATAATGGTACGGAACCTGGCTCGCGCGAGTTCCGCTCATACTTGGCCGTTTTCTAAAATTTTAATAAAGAGAGAGAGAGAGAGACAGATAAACAGACAGATAAACAGCGATGTTTTAATAATACTACTTAAAAATACAAAAACTTTTTTCATTGGATAATAAAATCTGAATCTATGTACTTTTAGTCAAAAATACTTACAGTTTCACACACTGTTTACTTTTTTCGTACAAGGCTCGCCTTTTTGTAGATTGACATGACACTTATAAATCTCCCGTTATCTTACAAGTGATACGGCCGGAGGATTTATTTTTTAGCGTAGGGAAGGACAATGCATTTGCCGTGTTTCGTCCTAAAAGACCAGCTTTACGAATATAAAGATGATAAGGGCCCATTACAGATAGGAAAGGGGGTAAAATCTGTACGGTATAAGGGCTTTTTACTGTTATACTGCGGAGGTAAGGGTTGGGCTGCTTGAATGATGTCTAGCATGCAACGGGTTCCGCTGATATGGATTGATAAAATCGCTTCAATAACGGAGACTATTGAATGGATCGTTTAATAGAATGTCTTTTACAGTGTGTAGGTAGCAAACAAATGTATGAGGGTAAAGTAACTAGTGTATGGGATGATTAACAGCAAGCTGATTAACAGACAAGACAAGATCTGGCGCAGGATTTCCTCGCAGGTTTCCTCCTTATGAGGGATCAAAAGTTAATTAATCCATTTTATAGAGAAAATTATATGCCGTGCTTGGAGCACGGCATTTAATTTTCTCTTCAATGTTAGCTTTATATGAAATGAAATTCATTCAAAAAAAATTTCATTCTGTCAATGTTAGCTTTAGATGTAATGAAATAAAAAAGAAAGAAGTAGAAAGAGATAAAAAGGGAGAGAAAGAGATAGAGAAAAAGAAAAAAATTGAATGAGAGACTTTGTACTTTGCCACTATATTTTATTTTTCTCCTGAAGGGACCTGACTCACGACATTCTCAAAGGCTTGTATTGGTGGTAAATAAATTATTTTATTCATACATAATGGTGCAACCGCCATTGGTTACTCTGTTGTATATGATAGGTTTTTTATATAGGATTTCACCTGACGTCACCTCACCTGATGGTAAGCTAAAAGCAAAGTCTCAGGCAAATGGGTCACCATTACAGACACGTAGCATGTTACAACTCAGTGTGACGGCCTCATTATATGTTTTTTCACGCCCCGCTCTAAGGCCCCGGGACTGTAGGAAGAAGGAACCACGTGAGCTGGTAAGGAATTCCAGTTACAAGTGTATCTAAAAAAGTGTACGAAAAGCACTCGAAACCGCCTAGTTTGTATGATAGATATTATGACAGTAGATGAAGCTCATGAAATGTGTATTAGCAGAAGCATAATGGTGACTGGTGAAGCTATTGTCTCTGCCTGTCCTGAAAGGAAAAAGCCATGAGTATACATACTCGTATACACTTTATACATACTATTAATACTGTTGATTGACAGAACTTGGTGGAACCTGCTACACATTTTAAAAAATACACTTTGTACTTTTCTACTGTATTTTATTTTTCACCTGACTAGTTTCGCCTCACGGCATTTTCAAAAGTTTGTACAGGCGAAACCAGTCAGGTGAAAAATAAAATACAGTAGAAAAGTATAAAATGCCTTATTCAATTTCTTTATATATACACCTGTATGAACGTATTTATTATTGTAAAGCAGCTTAACAACAAAATATTTTGCCGCGTGGTTTCCGGCAGAGTAGAATTAGGGCCACCCCATCTCTTACCATGCGGTGTCTTACAAGGCGACTGCTATTAACATCAGACAGACATATACAGCCCAGACTCAGCCTCAGATGCATGGCTTGAGTTAACAATTTAGTGCCCGGAATACGGCAATAGGCTCACCCCCTATTACGTGCGACTGAATTTAATGATTGATGAAATGTGGGTGTTAATTCACCTCTACCTAACCCTCCGGGGATAACGGCGTGATTATATATGTATGTACGCATCTATATATAATTAATATAACTTGTTACAAAATCATCAAACAGCTCTGTTTTCTCTAAAGCCACGATTTAATCAATTTACCATTGACGGAGCCAGCAAATCAATTCATGAGCGAAACCACTGGATTAACATTAACTGACAATCGATGCAGGGGAACATCTAAGTGTTCATTTAGTTTAAGATTGAACTGGAGATTATGTGAAGGATGTTCTTGCACCCCATGTGGTGTATTTATTAAGTTTGAAGCGATTATCATCAGACCGGTTAAGATTGAAAAAATTGAAACGGTCCAGGCGGGATTCGGACCCGCAATCTTTCCCTTAGAGGGGAACGCTCTGACCACTGAGCTATCGAACCTTCGCCTGAAATGTATTGAAGTAAGCGTTTGTATGTATGTAAGATATTAAAAGCCAATCCTCATATTCCCAGTTTCATTCGAAGCTTGCACGTTGGATTCCGGAACCCACTTATGGTTTTTGATTGGTATGACTGCCGTGTGACTTCTCGACTCTGACAGAAAAGTCTGCACCAGAGATTCGATTTGGCTCTGAGAGCTTTTTACAGGCCGCATACACCTGAAAGACCAACCAAAATTAGTGACCGAAGGATGACAGGAATATTTGTAAGAACTTTCATCCATGTGAGATTGTACCCGCCATGTCGTTTATCCTTGCACCATCAACAAAGCAGAGGGGCATTACACCTCCTTATCGACACTCGTTAGTCGCCCCTAACAAAATACGCCCTCTATCTCAAGGGCTGCAACTCCCAAATTTAATAAGGGCAACTTTAAAAACAAAACAATAGTGGCCTTTCATTATCTTGATTTTGATCTATAATAACCAGTCTTCTGCCAGTCACGAACTATTTTAACTCTTTTTTAAGTCCACGGTCCTTCACGTGAGGCGTGAAAAAACATCTGATGAGGCCATCCAGCTGAGTATCACCATTATAGCTTATATGTGTTTGTAATGATGACCCTCTACCCTGAGACTTTTCACCTTACTTACCATCAAGTCAAATTGACGTGTCCGACATTAAAAAAGTTCTTAGAAGCGGGTTTTGGGTTGTAAAAAAGCTATTAATGTTTCTAGTAGGTTCTAGGTAACTCACGAGTGGCCACTTGTAGGAGATAGGAAGAGCTATGTTGAAAAGTACAAATGGATCATCTTACGTGTACTAGCAGTTCCTGGTATTCATAGCTGTAGACAGTATGTGATACTGTTCATATGGGATCAAAAATAATAGTTTGTACTAGGGTTGTGTCATATTTTTTTTATTATCCTAAACTGCACATTTTACAATAGTATTGTGAAGTATGTCTTCCTCTTCCTATCTAAGTTTCATTAAGGCTGATCGGCCGAAGCCAGTAAAACCACTTGGAAGTTAGGTTAGGATAATTTACTGATATGAACTTATGACTCTAGTGCACGTGTCCTACCCACTGCCCGTATCGTACGCTACTCCCCGTCGCAGCGGTTCCACACGATCGAGTGCCTACAAAATGCTTGTCAGCATTCTGTCTCCACAGTATAATGAACTGTAAAAGTGAAAAGTTAAAAAATGACAAATAGTTTTAACAACTCAAATTCTCGAACCGCCCCAAAACGATCCACACAAAATCGTGGCACGTGGTGACGTTACAGCGCGCTGGCGCGTTGTAAAAATGTATGGAGTGCAAAAGAATATCGCATTTATCTCAGTCTACGTTGCGTTCACAAGTTTACAGTACATAAAAAGATTGATTTGAAATTTAATAAGGAATATAAAAAGTTGTAAATTTTGCTTTATTTCGATTGTTTTTATTTTGTCCTATTTTGAGAGTTAAAAATGATGAATAGTCATAGTTTCAGTTTATTTAGGCAATATCTTAGTATACTATGCATATTTTTAATTAAAATACTAAGACGTTAAGTAGTATTGCACTAAACGCATTTTCTATTGGTAAGAATTCGATGAGTCAGGACACTACCCTACTTGCCAGGAATTCTGATTCCATTCATTTCGCCAATGGGTACGTATCCTGTCATGAAAAATTCACAGTAAGACCCTACGTACTTCGGTAGAGAAAGCTTTAAACCAGGGAGTCGGCTTGTTGACATATTCGCGGGATATTGTGTATGGCCTATATTCAAATAATATAATGTGCAGTTCCCCATCCTAAACCTGACCCAGCCAATGTTGCTGAATCTCGTAATGTACCAACCAATGACCTACGGGGTTGTGCAAAACAGTACAAATTTGGGGACCTCAGCCGTGGAGGCGTTGATAACCGGGGATCTAAGCTACAGACGCTTTATTTCATGTAAGTGTAACCTGAACAAATTCAGTATATTTATCAAACTGTTCACCATCTAAATTCCTCGACCATACATACCTATAATTAAATTTTAATCTAGCTATATACATAGCTGTGAGTGTTAGATTTTCTGTCGCACTCACACATGTACGCACACAACTTAAGCTTGCTGAATCACCATCATAATTGAGGGTGGATACAGATGTTTAAATTGTACAACAGTATTTGTTTTAAACAATATTTTAAACAACATTCATACTAATAAACTGTCGAAAACAGTAGAGCTAAGTGACATAGAAAAGGAAACTTTTTTTATACCATTTAGGTGGCAGACAAGCACACGGCCCACCTGATTGGAAGTGGTTATTGTGGCCTATGGACGTATGCAACACCAGGGGTATTACACTCGCGCAGCCGACCATGAAGGCACCTTCTGATGCCCCTCTTGAAGACTAAACTTTATTCACTAATACCATGTTAGTTTAGCTCGAAATGGTAATCTCAGGTACCGAAACCGAAAGTTCTGTCCTAATATGCACTATTAGGACAGAACTTTTCTGATGATGATGATAATGGCATTGTGTTTATTATAATTTCGAGAATTAAATATCTTTAAATAACTTTCTGTTGCTCGCGGCTCCACCCGCGTGAATTTCGGCTATCGGCACCAAACATATTGCTTTTCCAAGCTTTAGTTTATTTCTGTAATAACTTTCGTTATTGAAATCTATTTAGGTTATGTACGAGTACAAAAGTGATAGAAAGAGCCTGGAAGCGTGACTGTGGTATGACCAGCCATTACCTATTTCATCATTTCAATTTGTTTTCAATAAACAAATACTTATAAATTTATTGTTAATTCAAATTCATATTTCTAGTTGTCGTAGCGAGCGGTCTGTGTGTCCCTATCAAATCACAAACTGGATCACGCTAATGGTAGATTCTAAAACATTAGTTCCACAGTGCCCTCGCTGGCGAATCTAATGAACGTTGAATTCATTTGAAAGTCATCCACTATCGCTCCACAATTGTCATTTTTGACAATGATCGAGTGTTTATTACTATCCCTATTAGTTTCTCGTTCGAAGTGGTCATTTATGATAAAGGTTTTATTCCAAATTGAAGATAGCCCTTATGGGATCAACATTCACTGGAATATAGGGTTCTTTAAGAAGGTCATTTGCACGGGTTTTACAGGGTTGGTAGCACAAGTGTAACTCCTCTGGTATTGCACACGTTTATAGGTCACGGTAACCAGTTTCCATTAGATAGGCCGTGTGCTAGTCTGCCACTTATGAGATATAAAAAATCATTTATTTGATTGGCATCATTACATAATTAATTTGATTGAGGTTGGATTGGGTCCTAAAATTCCACGTCCTCATCCTCACGTAGAAGTTTGGGACGCAAGGCAATTTTAATTTCAATTTCTGGTATTGTTTTCTAAATACCGCAATGCAATTACATCTCACAATGTCATGGCTCGCGAAACATCTCCTAAACTTAGACAGAACAAGTCTAAGAACAATTACGGACCACTGTTTCCTCAACAAGCACCTGCACACCATCAGTGTTACAGATAGTCCCCTGCTCCCTTTGCAGGGGGTGTTTCACCGCCGAGGAAACGGCCGCCTACGTAATACTGGAATGCGATCGATCACAAATCCTCGGAACAGTGAGGTCCCTTCACGTAGCCTGTGAAGTACCCTGTAAGCTTCTGCGTTTCTGGGTGGAGCCAGGCAGCCAGTAACTTTGCACGCACAATGGCCCAAAAAAGGAGGCTAAGTGCGGACAAAGGAGTTTTTTTTTCCACTTAGGTGACAGACAAGCGTACGGCCCACCTGATGGAAAGTGGTTAACGTGGCCTATAGACATTTGTAACACCAGAGGAGTTACAGTCGCACTGCCAACCCTGTAAGTACAGAGTTTCTGTGCCGTCAGTAGAAGACAAAGCAGGACAAGCCTTTAGTCTTCCCACTGACAGCACAAATTCTCCAGAGAGCTCTGGCTACCCTATTCACCGCTGGGGACACATCACGAAGTTATTATAGTCATATATATTTCCATCCCAATTGAGCAGTCCGACTGGGGAGGTACCTCCACCCTACAGAATACCGCGGCTATAATAGCCTCGTGTTGTGTTCCCGGCGGTGAGTAGGGTAGGGTAGGTAGTAGGGTAGTCTCACTGGAGAGCTTTTGTGCTGTCAGTGGGAGGACTAAAGGCTTGTACTGATTTTGTGTTCTGCACTGAAGGCACAGAAAGTCTCTGTTCTTGCAGGGTCGGCAGCACAGGTGTGACTCCCCTAGTGTTACACACGTTCAGAGGTCACGGTAACTTCTTATCATCAAATAGGCCGTATGCTTGTTTGCCACCTAAGTTGTATAAAATAATATTTTTGAGTAACACAGGACTTTTTTTTATATCATTCCTGTGAACATATATCAGACAAGCATATATGACGAGAAGTGGTTATCAAGGCCTATGGACTTGTACAATACCAGGAGAGTTAAACTCATACTGGCGATCTTGTAAGAACAGAGTTTCTTTGCAGTTTTTTTTTTTATTTAGGACACGTCAATTGGACTTCGCCTTGCCTGATGGTAAGCTGAAGGCAAAGTCCCAGAAAAGAGGGTCACCATTACTTACACACACAGTCAGACTAGAAGACTAAGCGGAGGATATGACCTATCTAAAAAATTATAATGTAAAGTTTTGTACGCGTTAAAGTTTGAAATGTGAAAAGCTGTATACTTATTTGTGTTAAACTTTAAATTGATCGTTCATTTAAGAATTTTCTAATTCAAAAAGTAATTGAAATACCTTTTTGTTTGAGTTCCAATTTACTCAAGTTTCTCTCTTAAAAGTCTCTGCATAAGACGTTCAATCTTCTAATTTATAAAGCTACGAACTAATAAGTTAATAGTATTTAAAGTTAATTTAAACTAAAGATGCAAGTCTTTTGCACTATATTTGACACGTCAATTTGACTTCACCTCGCCTGATGGAAAACTTAATGCAGTCTCTGAAAGAGGGTCACCATTGTAGAAACCAACAATTTTAAAGTCGTGGCCCTCGGTATGACGGCCTCATCAGAAGCTTTTTACAGGAATCAAACTCATTTAAAAAAACTCAAAAAAAAATTTTGTTTCGATAAATCAAAAATTAAGAATCGAATCCACTTTAAAATATAACAATATTTGTACCGACCGGGAATCGAACCCACCTTAAAATAAGTACAAATATCAGACAGATATATACAAACGAGACTCAGCCTCAGATGCATAGCATTTGTTAACAATAGTGCCAGAAAGACGGCAATAGGCTCACCTCCTAATACGTAGGACCGAATTCAATGATTGGTGAAATGCGGGTGTTAATTCACCTCCAGGAATAAAAGCGTGATTATATGTATGAGTGTATGCTTACCATGGGTCTAGATAGCGTTGTGTAGAATGTTAAAAAAAAAAAAAAAAAAAAAAAATTTACAATGACCGGGAATCAAACCCACTAAAAAATACAAATATTTAAACTTATCGGTAATTGAACTCGCAACCTCTGACGAAGCAAACCAAGACCACAACATCACACAGATCATCACATATCTAATAACTGCTAACACAGTTACGATAAAACCATATTCCGAAGTAATACATCAATACGAAGTAACTAGTTTGCCCTAAATGTGAAGTTGCAGAACCTTGCAACTGTTCAAGTCGATCCGAGGGCTTCAATACAGTGAAACTAAATCGTACCGGTCCTTAGCGGTCGCTTAGAAAGTCATGTATAATTTAATGTCATTAATATTCGAAATAATCGCAAGTATTTGTCCGTGTTTTGGTATTGAGTATTGAGAATATCGGTATTAGAATGCTTATAGTCTGCCCATATTGAATTGGAGTACTGCATCCTACGTTAGTCTGGTGCTATCAAAAAAAATTTTTTTTTTTTTTTTTTATATAGGCCACGTCAATTGGACTTCGCATTGCCTGATGGTAAGCTGAAGGCAAAGTCCCAGAAAAGAGGGTCACCATTACTTACACATACCGTGTGACAATGGTGACACTCAGTTTGACGGCCTCATCATATGCTTTTTCACGCCCCGCTTAAAGGACCCGGGACTGTAGGAAGAAGGAAACACGTGAGCTGGTAATGAATTCCAGGCCTTAATGGTGCGACAGAGGAAAGAGTCTCCGAACCGCTTGGTTCTTGATCGGATGTTTTGCACTGTGTGCGGATGACATCTAAGACCTGCACGTGTTGTCCTGTGTAGGAAAGGGGAGGGTGGGACTAATTGGAAGAGCTCATCAGAAAACTCCCCATGGTACAGACGGTAAAATACAGCCATGGACGCAACATCTCTACGCAGCTGTAAAGGTTCTAGGGTGTTCGTGATCTCGGGATTCCCAATGATGCGGACCGCACGTCGCTGCAACCTGTCGAGAGCATCTAGTAAGTACTTTGCAGAACCATCCCAGAGATGCGAGCAGTATTCCACACAGGAGCGAATTTGTGTCTTGTATAGAAGACACCGCTGCTCCGGCGTGAAAAATCGTCTCACTCTGTTCAGGACTCCGAGTTTTCGTGAGGCTGTTTTGATGATACTTTCGATGTAATTTTTGTTATTCAGGTTGCAGCGAACATCCATACCTAGGATATTGAGATTGTCCTGCAGTGGCAGTGGCGTGCTCTGTAGAGTGGGGAGGGGAAGGAAAGAAGATACTTTTGCTGTAAACGCACATGCCTGCGTCTTCTTGGCATTGAACTCAACCAGGTTCTCAGAGCCCCATTGAGAAATGTGATTCAGGATCCCGTCAAGCTCAATGACAAGAAGCTGCCTTTTCTCTGCGATATCTGCCTGCTTGGCCGCAGGATGTCCATGATAACTCCCATGTAAAGTGCTATCGTCTGCATAACAATGAACATTGCCGGTAGACAGCATGTCGTTGATATGCAGAAGAAAGAGAGTGGGTGATAAGACGGACCCCTGGGGCACGCCAGCATTTACCTGCAGAAACTCCGAAGCTCGTCCGTCACAAAGGACGCGAATACGGCGCCCCTGCAGGAAGCTAGCAACCCAGTTGCACAGCCTAGAAGGCAGACCAAAGGCAGGTAGCTTGGAAAGAAGCGATTTGTGCCAGACTCTATCGAAAGCTTTGGCGATGTCAAGACTAATTGCCAGTGACTCGCCTTGCTTGTCCATAGCCTCACCCCAAAGATGGGTAACGTATGCTAGAAGATCACCCGTTGACCGTTTCGGTCTGAAGCCATATTGCCGGTCATTAATTAAGGAGTGATCCTCTAGGTGCCGCATACATAAAATTATATCCTGTATATAATAAAATAAAATTATCTTATTATATACATATATATATATTAATATATCAATAAAATTAATTCAATTTAATCATAATTACCTCTTTAATATTTGCCTGTAAGTTGTTTGCCAGCTTTGAACTTGCCATTTTTTTTTCATACAACCTATAATGGAGATAAGCACACGGCCCACCTAATGGAAAGTGATAACCGCGACCTACGAACGTTTGCAACACCAATGGAATCACACATTTTTTTAAATTCCTAAAATCAGTACAGTCACAATAAAAATATAATATACAAAAAAAAATTACACTTGTACAAAAACCCAGTAAGAAAAGAGAGTTTCTGTCTCGTCAGTGCAGGAGACACGATCAGGACAAGCCTTTGGTCTTCCCATTGACAGCACAAAACTCTCCAGTGAGCTCTGGCTACCCTACTCGCCGCCGGGAATTCAGAACGAGGTTATTATAGCCGTGGTATGAGGTTAGCCTATTCTATTTTATGAGGTGAACATTTGTTCTTGGTATCAATATAATTACTGATCATGTCTAACAGAAAAATAAACGGTGGTATTTCCGTCCAATTGAGCAATCCGACTGGGGAAGTACCTACTTCCGCCTTAAAGAATACAGCGGCTATAATAACCTTGTGTTGTATTCTCAACGGTGAGTAGGGTAGCCAGAGCTTACTGGAGAGGACTTGTGCAGTCAGTGCTAAGACCAAGGACTTGTTCTACTTTCTTCTGCACTGATGGCACAAAAACTCTCTGTGCTTACAGAGTCGGCAGCACGAGTGTGACTTCTATGATGTAGCACACGTCTATTGACCACGGTAACCACTTTCCAGCAGGTGGGCCATGTGCTTGTCTGTCAGCTTAGTGGTACAAAAAGAAACGAGGATAAATTTCAAATTCAAAATAGTGCAACGTAATTACATCTTTTTGACGTCAAATTCTGCTTAAATCTAAATTTACCACTGCTTCCTAAACGCTTGTGGAGAAGAAACGGCGCAACAACTCCACTGAAGTATTTTTGAGAGATACGTGGGGCGCACTATAAGTTTCCGGAATGAATATGAAAAAATACTATTAAAGGTACAAAATTAATTTATTGTTTTTCAAAATAATCTCCCTTGGCGTCTATGCACTTTTTTATTCGATCAAACCAGTTTTGAAAACTTATGTGCCACTCCTCTGTGGTGACCTCTGAAACGTGTTTTTCATACTCCTCGACAGCCTCTTCTGGTGATGAAAATCGTTGGCCGCGTAATTGGTTCTTAATTTTTGGGAACAGATAAAAGTCACAAGGTGCCAGGTCGGGACTGTATGCAGGATGACTCATGAGTTCTACATTTTTCGCCTTCAAAAAGTCGTTTGTCTGTCTGGCCGTGTGAGAACTAGCATTGTCGTGGTGCAGGATGATACGGCGTTTACGGTTATTTTTACGGAGTTCGTCAATAACTTCCGGCAAACAAATGGTCGTGTACCAGTCACTATTCACAGTACGACGATTTTCTAAAGCAACAGTAGCCACTTGTCCAGTTTTATTAAAAAAAGAAGCAATCATCCGCTTAGATGCACTTTTCACGCGCGCCACTTTGGTTGGTTTCGGCTCATCTTGAAAGACCCATACGCTCGATTGCTGCTTTGTTTTGGGATCGTAGCAATAAATCCATGTTTCGTCACCTGTTACTATGTCCCACACCAAATTTGACGCACCTTCGTTGAATCTGGTAAGCATGGCACTGCACCAAGTGAGGCGGTCCGTTTTTTGATCCTCGGTCAAGTTATGTAGGATCCACCGCGAGCACAGCTTTTTCACACCCAAATGTTTGTGTAGGATTGATTGTATTTGACTCATGCCTATTTCTAAGGATGCGCGAATTTCATGGTAGGTCACATGCCTGTCTGTTTCAATCATACGGCGCACAGCATCGATGTTTTTGTTGGTCACAGCGGTGGACGGCCGACCATCGCGAGATTCGTCACTGAGATTGATACGACCACGCTTGAATTCTGCAAACCAGCTATAAACAGTCGTCTTGCATGGAGCTTCATCGCCAAAAGCTGTTTCAAGCTGAGCGATGCTCTGTTGAGCCGTCAAATTACACTTAAAATCGTAGAAAATCATACTACGAAAATTTTCCCGAGTTAAATCCATGTTGATGCAGACGCACAAATTTTTAAATGGTGCCACAAGGTAAAAACAAAAGACAGTCAGATGAAACAAACTGTATTCTACAGCCAAAGAGTTCTATTTTCAAATGTTGTAATAAATTTTTAAATATTGTTTATGTAAGTGGCCAGTTCCGGAAACTTTTAGTGTAACCTATGTAGTAGTAGTAATCATAACATAACATAAACTAACGCCTATATCTCCGAAGGAATAGGCAGAGGTGCTAGCACCCACATTTCGCCAGTTTATTATGTTATGTGTTATGTATTATGTTATGTTATGCTATGTTATGTGGGTGGGTGCTAGTAGTAATCATCTGAATTCTTAAATAATAAAAAAATAAATGGTTACCGGTGATAATAATAGGTCTATTCATAAAACTATTAAAAAAGTGACTATTTGTCAACAATGAACTCACTTTCTTACATTGACAAAATGTGGGTATTAAAACCCTTTGCATTGATATAAACGTGCATATTTGTCCAGCCTAAGTGTAATGATTGAAAAGCTACCCTATTCGTCTTACGACACCGTTCAGCGTATTTATATGTCACACCGCACCTCACTGACAGAAAGTAAATAAGTACAGAAGGTCAACTTTAAACGACATCAGAAATCACAAGAATTCAACTCAACAAAAAACGATTACTCACAGTTGTATATTGATGCACGGAGCTATAGCACAGGCTTCTGTTGCACCATTAGGAGGTGTAGGAGCAGACTACAGTAATTCCTAAAAAAAGTCATACAAGCCAAGTCAAAAGGGAGAAACGATGTAAGCAGACCCCCGATTTTCAAGATTTTTAATTTCATAATAATGTCTTTTGATCTTTTAGCCAATAAAGAACGTTAGTAACATATCTTTTGCAGAAATACCCATGGCCATACCCATAACCCAAGCCCGTGGAGCAGCTATTTCAGACTTGAAAAGATTAAAACTGAATACCATCTCGGGTCTCAAATGAGTCAATTAAATCCCTCACTCGCTGGCGTACTCGTATACAATCAAAGTGCGTATCTTGTAAGCATAATGTATCAACGTATACGAGCGTTCTTGGCTATGTACAGTCAACGACAAAAGTAACTTAACAAATTCTAATGTACTGTGGGCCCTCAACCACTTTAATGATCAAATCTTTAACACACGTTAACTTAGCTCTCGGGGCATGATAAAACTAACTTAAATCTGACTGATAAAAAGATTAGTAAATATTTTAGTGTTAATCAACTTATATCGTTGATGGTACCCATACGACCTCAGAGCTTGGACTTCATCTGTAAATCGGTCTTAACACGAGGTCGTACAGTAGTTTTTATGATAGGGTCCAAACTATGAGGTCTAAAGCATGCGTAGTCGCGCTATAACTAATTGTTAACCTTCTGAATATATCTATCTTGTGTCCCTGTTACGTTTTGCCCTGTCTAATCATAATTCTAAACAAGTTGTTACGTAATTTGTGTCCTGAACAGACAACGCAGAATCAAAGTGGCTGAGATCAAAGAGCCTCTCGTGGCAGTGCTGGTACAGACGTGTTTGATTAATGATAATACACGTTATATCAAAAACTGACATCTTATCGATGAACTATGTGAACGTAAACATGTTGGTTTATACAGATAGATGCTTTATTGGGTTGGAAAATACATACATACATAATATATAATCACGCCTTTATCCCCGGAGTAACCCCCCTACAGAGGTGAAACCCACATTTCACTAATCATTGAATTCGGTTCCACGTAATAGGGGGTGAGCCTATTGCCTTCTTCTGGGCAGTATAGTTGACTCAAGCCATGCATCTGAGACTGAGTCTGGACTGTATATATCAGACTGATGTTAAACAGCCCTATCCTAGCCCTTAGTCACCGTGTACAACACCGCATGGGAAGAGATGGGGTGGTTCAAATTCTAATCTGCCGGGTGGAAAATACGGACCCCGTACTCCGAGGTGAATGCTTCGGTTTCGACCTTGATTAACGCAAGCATAATGCTGATGATGATGTTTTATTGATTTAATTACGATGTTCAGAGACACTGAATCACCTTCTGGGCCCAAATTCATTTCATATACTAGTCGTTGTACTTGCTAAATAACAGTTGAGGCTCTGGCGCAGGGTGTCCTGTCAGAGTAGGGAGGTCAGACTGCAGTTGCTCTCGTAAAAGCCAATATAAATAATAATAATTGTTTCCTTGGCTCTGAGTTTAAACTTTCAATGCATCGGGGAAATTACTATGTCAATTGTGATGAGATAGATATTATTTTTACCCTCCCTTTTCGTACCGCACACGGTGCAGAGTATCCGATCAAGAACCAAGCCGTTCGGTGACTCTTTCCCAGCTCACGTCGAATTCATTACCAGCTTACGTGTTTCCTTCTTCCTACAGTCCCGAGTCCTTTAAGCGGGGTGTAAAAAAGCTTATGATGAGGCCAACAAACTGAGTGTCACCATTGTTACATGGTATATGTATGTAATGGTGACCCTCTTTTTTGAGACTTTGCTTTCAGCTTACCATCAGGTGAGGCAAAGACTAATTGACGTGTCCTATATATCAAAAATAAAGATTAGATAATCTGAAGTTATAAAGCATAATTCTGGAAAAGATCCATTAGACAGCAATAAGCTAGTCATCTAATGTGCCTCCAAACACATAATAACTGACAATATATTATGAACTAGCTAGCTCGCCCGGTTTCGCCCGTGGCATATTGTGTAACACCGTATCAGTCCTTTGAGTCCGTATTTTTTTAGTCATCACCTAATATATGGAAATCTACTGGATTTGTTGACATTTATGATCACTGCCCCGCTCCTTTAAATAAAGTAGCGCGATGATATTTAACCTATAGCCTACGTCGATAAACGGACTATTCAACACAAAAATATTTTTTCAATTTGAACCAGTAGTTTTTGAGATTAGGGCGTTCAAACAAACAAGCAAACTCTTCAGCATTATAATATTAGTATAGATGTAAAACGCTGTATTTTCGGTGACATGAGGCGTGAGGAAACAAAAAAATGACAATTCCGGGACAACTTAGCCACTATAAGTTGAGCCTTAGTGAGTACTTAATTTCTTCAAGAGCGAGGTGTTACAGTACTGGCTGATAACATATTCTAGAACAAAGTTGAATTGTTTAGCGTTTTGTACCACAAATTGTAATAAAACATTGTTCGACATGAGGACTAGTACGAGTGAACATGTACCATAATATTACCATTCTACTACCTTTATGTCTCGCTGAGAAAATAGAATTTCGAAAAAAGATTTCGAAGAGAAGATTTAGAAATTCCCGTATCTCAAGGCGGTGGAGCATTCGATGGTACGAAAGAAGTGTTCGATTGTCACTCAGTGCAAATATTTGTTTGCAATGATCTAAGTGATTCAGTCTATAATTTGCATATACATTAAAAAGTATATAAGTATTACAAACGTAATACTCGCCGGGATATTTACCATGTTTATTATTTTTGTTGAGCAACCGATATTTCGGCGCTGTTACAAGCGCCATGAACACGGTGTACTGACGACTGCCGAGCTAGTTATTATTGGGCAGACCATATCGGTTTACCGTCTTCCGCACTGGTTTGTTATGAGCATCGCCCCTACCACTGCACGCGTTTTCGCACTGTACTCGATAACGTTCACGACACACAACACTCACTGAGTCAACACGCACAAGTTTTGAAAATTCGATTCACTCTGGAAACATACGGATCACTTGATGCCAGACAATCGACAGTTGAAACCATCTTGTTGAGACTTTGCCTTTAGCTTACCATCAGGCGAGGTGAAGTCAAGTTAGCGTGTCCTAGATAAAAAAAAACCCCGTTGAAGTTCTTGATTTTTTTCATTTCAAAAGCTTCTTTCAATCAAAAAAAAGTATACAAGTAATTTAGAACCCATATATTTCTATGTTTCTTTGTTCTAAACACTTAATTTAATTTAACACGCTAAGTGCCAGTGTATCATTTTTGCACACGCATGCTAGTGCAGTGTGTATCAAAAATGATACACATTACAGTTTGTGTTCAAAGCATTGTGTATCAACAATGCGCACGTTTCCATACATTTGCTTCAAGGGAATTAAAGCTCTGGCCTGTGACAATCTAACTGTGTATTTGGGCCTGGGATATAATGTATACTTGACAAAATATGGAACTTGAAATCTGACGGTGACTTCTAAAAAAAAACACTAAATGCTTTTTGCATATTTATTATAGAAAATTACAAAAATAAAAAGGTAATGTTTCAATGAGTATCATGGAAACAGTTACGACACATGAAAGTTCCACAAACTGAGCATATAGTATAAATTTGAGGTGCCATTTTCATTTTACCATCAATTCCAACTCCTTTTCTGCCAAATTTTTTATAACATTCGACACAACGTCCCCGAACCTTTTTATTATTTACTACTTTTTGAATTAGAAGATGTTTGTCTGGTGGTCGTGGTCTCGAAGATCTAAGGCTACCCTGGTTGCCTACTGAAGAATTCCTTTCCAATAAAGCCAAAATTACGTGTTCACGAAATTCAGTGATGGTCATTTTCTTTTTAGTTGAGTACTCATTGTACAGAAAATGAGCGTTTACTAAACTTGTTTCCCATATTATTTCAAATGGAAGTTTGCGGTACCATTTGGTACAACGGCGAAGTGCGGACCCATAGGTTGCCATTTGGTCACTGAGGTCTATGGAAGACTTACCATTATTGTAGTCATCTATACATTTTGGTTTCATTGTCAATGCAGTAGCTCTTCTATTATTGATAGGAACAAACTCAAGTGCTGATGTTTTTGTAGTAAGCATCTTCACGTCTCTCTTATCACGCCAATTCAGTACTACTATTCCTTCTCCAGATTGCTTTGCTGCCATTTCTCCCCTCTTCAGTTTCGCATTCATCACTTCCTTAGGTAAATGCTTTCTGTTGGACCTCAATGTACCAACCAAATGCGTTTTCCTTTTTCTCAAATGCAAAGCGAGAGGAACACTTGTATAATAATTAGCAGTGTATAAAGTTCTGCCTTCATCTTAAAGATCTTCTGCCAGGGACATGACAGTCTTCTCTGAAACTGAAGTCTTCTTCAAAACTTTTTCATTGTTTACCGCCAATACTCCAGTTCCTCCGTGATCATGGTGCTTGCAACAGCGCCGAAATATCGAAAACTCCAAATAATACAACATGGTAAATATCCCGATAAACTTTAATATACCCAAATGTAACTAAATTTAAAGATATTATTTGAAAATAAAGAAAATATATTTTTTCAGAGCGTGTATCATAAATGTTACACGTGGCTTGGGAGATCTGAAAGATCGCAAAAGTATTTGGTAGGCCAGTGTATCATTTATGATACACGCTCTGAAAAACCGTAAAAAGACCTGAAAACGAGAGGGAGTGTATTTTATTATGTTAATATACCGTAAATATAGTGAAATATACATTAAAAAAAAACATGTCAAAATGTGTGGCAAGGCCATATATGCTTGGCGCTTAGCGTGTTAAGCTACACATACTTTAAGTTATTTATTTATCCAAATTTATACCAAAAACCATTCTAAAGCTCTTAAAATATGATTTAATAAAACATGAAAGATGATCACATTAATTCCTACTCGTCAGGCCAATTAATTGTCTATAAGTATTTGGTTCCCTATTGCCCGCCCTCCCCTGCGACTGATACAAAACACAACGATGTACCACTCGTTAATTTGGTGATCAATTCTCGTTCACCGACGTAAACCGTGAGAAGAATGGACTTTTTTTCCTTTATGTATGACGCCTACGTGTATAAGCGATAAGTTTTTTATTTCTTTATTAAAATGCGGCGTTTATCCGATTATGGTTTAAACTTATAAAACACTTTACGAAGCGGAGAATTTCTGAGTTATTATTTAGGTTTTAAATTTTATGGATCGATTGTTTTTAGTTGACTCTGTGGTGGGGCGGTAATTCTACAGAGTTTCGATATCCCCTCTTGTGAGCCTCTTTCCTGAGACTTCGCCTTTAGCTTACAATCTGGCGAGGTGAAGTCAAATTTGCGTGTACTGTATAAAAAAAAATCGCAAAATATTAGTGAAGGCCACATGGTAGTCGCTTCATGGAAAATATCGAAGACCTCGACATAATGATGATGACAACTCGGTAACACTGATGTATGTGAAATCACTAGAAAGTAAAGAAACACGACATCCCCGCCCCCTTAAATCCCACCTATGAATGACCGGACCGTTTGGGGATTTATAGGTGGGATTTAAGGTGTATTAACCCGTATTTCACCAAATCTGATTTTTGATCCCACATTATAGGGGGCACAACGCGAGATAATATATGATTTTTACAAAATCATTTATCTCGCAATATTAATTATTTAAAACGACATACTTTTAACAGCAATCGGAAAAAACGAACACATTCCAAGTTGCCCCAATTTACTCTATTTATAGATTAACATAGCCGACTGTACAGGCGATTAGCCAATATACCCGTCGATAGGGCCTGACAAAATGGCAGCAGCCTAGATTGATTGATCGCCGGGGTTAAAGATCTGCTATTTTCAGCACCCTGTATTTTAGGTTACCGGGGATTTTGGCCTTCTGTTTTACCGTTACCTAGATACAAGCCTTCATTAAATACCTACAGACAGATTTAGACTGTTTTTATTGAGTTAAAAATCATTCAATTAATAGGGTTGTGTCTTATTTATAATATTCGTTAACTGTCAATTTTACAAGTATTATATTAAAATGAACTGTAACATTGAAATTATCTTGGCAATAAGTTATAAAAATATTATTTGATTTCGAAAATTCGATTTTTAGAGACGTCTGAAAATGCTGTATACAAAAACCCTCAAAATTCCCGTTATACCCTACCCATCGAAGACCGTGGGAGAGGTTATGTCGGACTCGAACCGACAACAACGCAAGTCGATTGATGTGTGTTTTTCGTTCTCGAAGGACAAATTCGTGATTTTTTTATACCACTTGGTTGGCAGATAAGCACACGGCCTACCTGATAAAAAGTGGTTACTATACTCTATACACGTGTGTAACACCAGAGGTATCACACACGTTCCGCAGACTCAGTCGGAACCTACAACATTGCCGTCGCTTGGCTTAAACCTAATACATACTTTCAATTATTTCAATTATTCAATTCTTATGTACAGTATAGTCTGCAAGGAAATGAAAAGAGATGTAAATAAAAATTGATATCCTGAGCCAACTGTATATACTTCTTCTGTAAATACTTCTTTTTTAACATTATTATACTTTGTCCCCTCGAGTTCCCCTGTCAAACCTTAAACTTACAGACAACGGATCACTCGTAAAAGAGATTCTCGGGTTTATTGCTTTTCTTGGACTTGGTTCTCGATTACACAGATCTTATTTCGTGATCAACTTAATAGCTTACAAATTGTGTACTTACTGATACAGACAGACAGACTTATTGAGCATAAAACGTCCGAGTGGTGATGGACAAAGAATCAAGTATCACCTCCCCATCTCATCTGGAGAGTGTCATAAGAGGAAACTAATGGAAAAATACCGCGCCCTGCAGAATACCGCGGCCATAATAACCTCGTATTGTGTTTCCGGCGGTGAGTAGGGTAGCCAGAGCTAACTGGAGAGATTTTGTACTGTCAGTGGGAAGACCAAAAGCATGTCCTGCTTTGTCTTTTACAGTGACGGTACAGAAATTCTTGTTTACAGTGCAACTCCCTTGGCGTAGCACACGTCCATAGGCCACGGTAACCGATAACCTTACCATCAGGTGGGCCGGTGTCTGCCAACCAAGTGATATAAAAAAAATACGCAGGCGATATCACTGCGAGAGAGGGAAAACTTGTAATAACACCCTGTACCAAACAATCTGGTCAGAGTGGAAACAGTAGACCAAAGCCTCCCAATATTGGGAGAGGCCAATTTCCAGCAGTGAACTGCAATAGGCTTGATTGATTGATATAAAACAAAAGGTAGGAGGTTAGGTTCCGGTATAGAACGAGACACCATATGAGTATTATTTATATAAATTAGAAGTTAGTGTTGACGGATTTTGTGGCGTAGTGGTAAAACGTTCGACTGCTATGCAAGGAACGCAAGTTCAATTCCCGCTGAGTGCAAATATGGATATACATACTTTGGTTTGAGTATTATTATTTATAATCCATGTATGTATTTACAAAAAAAAAAACTAAATTCATATCGATTCATCCGTTCAGGAGCTAGGATGCCACACACACATACACACACACAGACACGTCAAACTTATATCGAGGGTTAAAAACAAAAGTATTTAATTATGTTTATCCGCATTCTAGATTCCGTAACATAAGTTAGTTAAGCTATGCTTACAATGACTCTAAATAGCGTTGTGTAGAATGTTGTAGAAAATTTATTTATTATTATTATTGTGTGAGTGAACAAAAAGTTACCCTGTAGGGGCAATATTTCCCCATATTGACATGAAACTTCCCAATTTGCAGCGTTTACCGAACTAAATAGTGTCGTGAATTTTTCACTCGTATTTATATGGAATAAATCTTAAGTGACAACTCTAGTATTACTCTTGTTGATTGCTTTCAACCATTTTAATTTCACCTCTGCTGGCACCTCTGCCTATCCCTTCAGGGATATAGGCGTGTTTATAATATGTTATTTTAATTTCAGTCTGTTTTAAGTTAAGCTCTTATTTTACTCAGTTCACATATTGTGCCCTCCGACATGTAAAAAAAAAGAAATACTCAACCAAGAATACCATTATCCGATCGTGTCCGACCCACGTAAACGCGTGTTATCGCGGGCACATTGTAAGACATCTCTCTAACACCTTACAACTTCATAGTTCATTTCAACTCAAACATAACGTAACTAACATTTCGTTCTTTCATTCTTTCCTTCATCTAAGCTTCTGCTATTCAAATTTCAACCTTATTGTTATACTTACAAAGTTTAAATACATAATTCTATAAAGATATATTTTTCTGACCGTTTCTAATAAGATCATTCATTACAATTGTAATGGATGTTATTGCGTTTTGTTTTATTTGTTTATTGATGTATGTGCATCTCTGTAGAATGTTGTTAGTTGATATAACTAGCGAGATAATTCCGTTTTTAAAATAAAGTATGTAAGTATTGTTATGCGTTTATTGATGCGCCTTCAATCAATCAATCGGAAGAGTCTACCAATACTTCTCAATATTTTAAAAGATTACCAAGTGCTTTGATATTTTTTAGTTACCAGTTTCTCTTAATTTTTTTTATTATATATTAAATTTAATAAATCACGACTTCCACGGAACTCCACGACATAAAATTTTCTTACCTATAAGTTTTATAAGTAATAGTTATTTTAGTTTTATTGTATTTAATATTTATATATTTTTTCTTGACATGATTGTAAAATTAATAAGATTTATAATTTTAATTTGATTTAAATTTATTATTTAGATTTTTTTTTTTACTTTTTATTACTTATAAATATTCAGCGGGGCAACGCGGCCAGCATCATGGGCACCTTTGCGCCGGGAACGATGCGGAGTGGGTTGTTTGACGCGACATGATCGCGAGTTTGTGTCGTGTATTTATGTTTTAATTATTTTGTATGCGATAAATAAATAGGAAATTATTTTGATTCTAATTTATAATCTGTTAGTTTGATTGTAATCTGATATTTTTTCAAATTTAAATAATTAAAATATTATACACTTTATATTAATAAAAAATGTACGACACACTAACATAGACTTAAATCAAAATTGTTACTAACCAAAATGAGTCTCAGTTATTCTAATAAATGTATTAATTAATAATAATCCACCACCGGAGTCATCCCTAAACAACTTTACCATAGTATGAAACTGACAGATCGTGAGGATAACATCTACATAGTACATACCCATTCAAAAAGCTGCTATAGTGAACACATGCAGCGATGCAGGGAGCCATAAACAAAATAAGAAGAATAACACATCATGCAGAATTGTGAGAAAGTTCTTGCAAATAGAAGACACTGATAACACACACCCACTAACACACGATATACACAATTACACACACACACCACATTTACTTGTTTTCGACCCGTAAATGTGGTTAATACTAATTCATTGAGTTAAGAATAAAAAAACTACACTAAAATAATAATAGTAATTCATACGACTTTTGAAAATACTCTAGTATCTACCTTATAATTATTATAAATTGTTATTTCGATCTCTGTGTGTGCCTGCGTTTTCTTTCTTTTCTTTCTTTCTTTCTAAAACACTATTTCTCTGTATGTCTCTTATGCAACTCAGAAAAAACTTAAGTTGAAAAGAACAATAGTTAGTAAAATAAGTAGAATCTAAATGTCAAATATGACAAACCTATTGCAATTTTTTTGGTCTGACTGACCATCATTACTAAGTTTGTCTTAATATTTTGATCACACAAAATGTACGAGAAAAAAGCCTGTCGATTTTAAACTTGAAGTATGTATTCCTTGTAATATCTTCATCAAGATATCATGTCATATCTGTTTAGCATTGAATAGGGCGACAATCTGGATTTTGTTGCAAACCTTCCGAGAACAGACCTGACAGTTATGACAAGTAGCCAAACTACATACAAACATGGTGTATACTGGTTTGAAGATGATCGGAACGGCTCATACATATCGACAGTTAAAAGACAAAGGCATACAAGTTCAAGTTTTCAAAGGAAAATGGCCCTTAATAACATCAGACCACTTTACAGTATGATGATTTTCCTGTTAGCAGTACAACTGCCGTCGTTTGTGATCCTTTGTTTAATGATAATATAACTTGATGTGCATTTGTTCCTTACATCAAAGTACATTAAAGTGCAATGACTTAAGCGATCACTGCGGTAACTGTCACTGTATAATTGATTCGAGTCCATTTTAATCATTTTTTTTATATTATTGCACATGAACAAGACTGCACTCCGATTACTAGAAAGCTGTAAATTAAGATTAAAGAAGCTAGGCAGTCGTCAGCACTAATCAGTTTCATATATGCTTTACGAAAATCTGTGGCATTTGCTTTAAGTAGCTGAACTCCTAAGAAGTCTGATAACAGAGTCTATCTTAAGTACCTACTGTGATCGTCAGTAGAATGTGGAGTTTATATGGCAGTTACTTGAGAGAAAATATCTAAGATCAGCTAAACGTTTACGCAAGTATGATCACGTGTCAGATTTCCGTAAACAACTCAAGTGGCTCCCAATTCGGCTTCGCAGGAATGCTCATATTCTAACATTATTATATAATGTATTATTTAATCCCATCACTCCCTCTTATCTCAAAGAACGATTCCAGTTCCTCCATGACACACATACGAGATGCTTGACATCATCCGAGAATTTGAGGCTGAGAATGCCAATGCATTCAACTGATTTTCTTGGTAAGTCATTCTCTGTCAAGGCTGTGCGCTTATGGATCGCACTGCCATTGAGTATCAGACAAGCAAAATCCTTAAACATATTTAAAAGAATGGTAAAGGACTACTATCTATCATTGTGAACACTGTGACAGCTCACGATTAATATGCTCACTATTTTCCCTTCTTATTACTATGTACTATTTACTTTGTATATCTATTTATGTTTATCTAAAGTTGTATATTTATTTAACTTAATTTGAACTTCTCTCATATCTATCTTTCTTTTTGTATCTTTTAATATATTATAACCTTGTTTCTAGTTTATTTGCTAACTACACCAAATTTTTTGCTTTTTTACACTACTGTCCATCCCAAGGTTGCCTGGAAGAAATCGCTTCCAGCGATAAGGCCGCCCATTGTACATTAAACTGTATGTATGCTCACTACAAATTTTACTGTAATCTATTGGTGTACAATAAAGAATTATCTATCTATCTATCTATCTAAACCCAAAGTTAGAATGAAAAAGCGGGCCCCAGACTTCGAAGTGAAAACTTCGCATACGACTGAAATTAATGCTAAGATAAAGAAGACTCGAGCTGACTGAAACTGAATTTGGTAAAGACCCTGCAGCATTTGAGGTTTTCTCCTCGTAACTCAAGGACTGTAGTCTCTATTTATATAGTTAGACTTTCTAAAAGTGGAGGTTGATGAACGACCTCCACCCCCCATGAGCGCAATCCTGGGGGTGAATGGTCGAGCCGCCTGTCACCCTGGCAGAAGAGGGCCGCGGCGGCGGCACGCCAGGCGCGCCTCGCCGTTTTCCGGGGATGAATTGGGAACTCTGTAGTCCCCACACACCCGAGGAGAGGGCCAGATCGGTAGAGATGGCCCTGGGTCAACCGGGGTGCGAGGGATATGCCTGTCAACCTCACCTTTGGGAACCAAAATGACCCACTGGCGGCGTGCGTTTTAGTCGGTCCGAGTCCGACATAACCTCCTCCTTCGGCTCCGGTGGAAAAAACGTAAAAAAAAAGACTTTCTAAAAGTAACTTTACCATCAGTATGAATCAGAAGCTAAGCCTAAAACCCTACCTACCTAAGAAACAATGACACATACAAATACCAGTAATACACCATGTCAGTTCATAAACTCTTTAATAGTTCCATTGTTGTCCAAATCTGTCGTTCAAAAACGTTTATATCAAACATTATTATTATCTTGCACACGTATCTGTGGTTTAAATTATAATTACATTCCTTAAAACCATTTTTATAGTGCTAAGACACCAAAGGAGTATACTATAACCTACATGAAATATTTGTGTCCATTTATTTTATCACAAAATGACATCGAAGCCGGCGGGCATGCTAGGTTAACAGACAGTATAGAAAGCTAGCGTGAAGTATGTAAGTATAGAACCAGATGGCGGGCTGTAGTCTCTGCATACCCCGTAGAGAAATAGTCGTGAACATATGTATGTACAAAGTAAATCTATTGAACGCCTTAAACGTAATTCGATAGAATAAAAATCTGGTAATAAAAGTGTACAGTTCCTTCATGTTTTCATTTTCTTTATTTCAAACACTAATTTCCGAATTTTTCATCGCGCAGTCTGGGATTCGATAGTCCAATATTACTGTGGGTTCAGCTGATCTTCGTTTATTTTTCTGTGAATGTAGTGCCACTCCACAACTCATTAGCAAAATAGATCAAAATTGTTAGACTTTGAAAATCTCGAACTACCTGTAATATTCGTATGACAAATAGATATCAATCAATCAATTAGCCTATTGGAGTCCACTGCTGGACACATGCCTCTCTCAATGACAAATAAATATACTATTTTTTAAAGCCCTGTGTCTTTTCACTTACTACTTCTTTCGATAATCTTGGTTGGGTTCCTCATACAACCATCTTACAAACATTCTTAAGATGTTACTTCTTCACTTGCGATCCTGTTATTAAAAACCCTATCCCCCTCTGTTAAAAGAAGCCATCCCTTTGTTTTATCGTTGCATCTTCATTAAAGTTCTCTACCCTCCGCCCTTAACTTTAAGAGGTGTGAATATAAATGTTTAATAAAAGGGTTGTATATGCAAAGTTTAAGAAAGTCTTGCTTGAGTAAACATTACTTTAAGGGCAGTTTCTTAGGCACCCCTTCGTCTGTATATTAATTGGTTTGGATGAGATATTTGGGGTTGATGAGTGGTTCGAGGTAAGGGTTAAGGGAGGATCTCTTGTATCTAGTTTCGACATTTAAATGTATTTATTGGCTATTAAATTTCAACCTCTGATTTGTCAATACTGATGGTATGTTGGTGAAATGATCTGAAGGTATGGTATAAGGGAAATATAAATAATTAACAAGGATATATTATTAACTAATAATCATTCTGTATGATAATAGCCTAGTGGTATGGGTAATGGACTGCTGAGACGAGGTCTCGGGTTCGATCCCAGGTTTTACCATGGCACACACCAATGACTTTTCGATGCTTTTCGAAGTCATGTGTGTATTTATCGCAGGTTTATAAGTGCCCGGTTAATGGCAATAGGCTCGCCACCTATTATATTGGGACCTAAACATAAACTGGCGAAATGTGGGTGCTACCACCTCTGCCTACTAGGGATATAGGCGTGAGTTTATGTTATGTTATGAACGTAATAATCGATATGATTCACATTTTAGTCGTAAAACAATAGTAGTTAATAATATATGATTTGAGATTTACATGGTAATTCATATTTTTTTTTTTTTTACGTGCGCAACATCCCCACGGATACCTACCCACCGGAGCCGGTGGAGGAGGTTATGTCGGACTCTAACCGACTAAAACGCACGCCGCCTGTGGGTCGTTTTGGTTGCCGAAGGTGAGGTTGACAGGCATATCCCTCGCACCCCTGCCGACCCAGGGCCATCTCTCACGATATGGCCCTCTTCTCGGGTGTGGGGACTACAGAGTCCCCAACTCGTCCCCGGAAACGGGGAGGCGCGTCACGCGCGCCACCGCAGGTAATTCATATTAATAGTGTAACACTCACCGGGATATTTACCATTTTTGTTGAGTAATTATAATATCGGTTGCTCAACAAAAATTATAAAACTATAGAGTGAAGTAAGGGTCCCGGTAAGTTTTATACTGTTTGTTCGGATGATTAGATACGTATCTATAGATTCATATAACTATGCATGTCATTCAGATCGTTGGTTTACTTAAGTAGTGTAAATAAATCCATTGAAGCTAACACACGTCTCTTTTACTGCATTTTCTGTAGCAAAGTAAAATCGACCTTATTGCACTCATCATATGGTCCAAACGAACCGGATTAGTAAATTGTTGCAAAAAATACGTCGGCCGCTCGAAGACAAAAGAACTGCATTCCTGCGCGATAAGAACCGGGCGTATAATAGCCGAGATTGAAAAGTTTTATAAAATCACAACTTAACGACTACGATATTATCAGATGAACTTCGTGATTTTTGGGTCAAAATATATAGTTTAAAGGTTACTTTTTACGAAAATGAGTACCACAAGTACCCAGTTACTGGATGTTTTGGAAGAAATTGCTGGGAAAATGCAAAAAGCGCAAGTAAACTTGAAAAAATGTCCTAAAGCAAGATTAACAAAGGGATACATTGAAACTAGGTTGCAATGCATTGAAGAATACTGGCAGTCCTTTAAAAGTACGCATCAAGAACTTGTGAAGTGTACACCGAAAGAACAACGTAAGTACGAACATTCCATATTTTGTAAACGAAGATTACTACGTGATTGAAGATTTGTACATTTGTTTACACGGTGATTTAAAGGATATGCTATCTGCATTGGCATTAAGAACTAAAGATACCGTGAGTACTATCCCGACTGAAGTTATACTACCTAAAATTCATCTTCCCGTGTTTAATGGTAAATACGAAGATTGGCCTACTTATCATGATTTGTTTATATCACTAGTCCGTACGAATAAGTCGTTGAGTATGGTACAGAAATTACAATATTTGAAATCAAGTATTACGGGTGAAGCTGAAACTTTGTTAAAAAACGTGAAAATTACTGAAAGCAATTACGAGCAAGCATGGGACATATTGAAGCACCGCTTTGGGAATAAGCGAGTTATTGTAAAAACCCTTTTCAAACGACTTACCGAACAGAAAGTTATTAAGACACCGACAGCAAGCCAGATAAAATCCTTACTAGACACTACCACAGAAGGTTTACATAGTCTACGAAATCTGGACATATCTACCGAGACTTGGGACCCCATCATTATATTTTTGGTAGTTCAAAAATTAGATACTGAGACCCATAAGGATTGGGAGGAGCATTCATACACTCAGGAGTCTGATAAACTGCCTACCTGGAATGAATTCGTTATATTTTTGGAGTGCAAGTTTCGTACGTTGGAGTCGACTACACCTACTAGTTCTACAGCCGTCACAAGGGAAAAGGCTACCAAGGAGAAGCTCTGTCATGTTTCTGCGACCGCACCTGTGAAGACGTGTATGATGTGCAAAGAAGATCACAAGCTTTGCCATTGTAAAGATTTTATAAAGCTTCAACCTATAGAAAGAAGTGAGTTTGTACGAAATAATCGCCTGTGCTACAATTGTCTGATACCCGGGCACACCACCTGGAAGTGTCGAGTACCTGTTCATTGCCGCGTATGTAAACGACGTCACCACTCGCTGCTACACGAGTCTAGAAGTACCAAGCAATCAGACAATTCACAAACTCAAGACAGCCATGTCGAAGGTAAAGAGAAGGAGAAGAAAGATGAGGTCTCAGACGTCGCAATATCCTCACACTTTGCAGCAAAGAAGTCTACAGCCTTGCTGGCAACGGCATTGGTTTATGTAAGAGATAGTAATGGATTGACTACAGTATTGCGCGCCTTAATTGATCAAGGATCTCATGAAAGTTTCATTAGTGAAAGAGCAGCACAGAAGTTAAAGGTGAAACGAAAGTCAAGCAAGGGTACAGTTACAGCAGTTGGAGGGATACAAACACAGATAAATCACGTTATTGAGTTTGATCTTTTTTCAAGATGTGATGAAGATTTCAACATATTCATGAAGGCATATGTAATACCCACCAAGATAACCTCCAACTTGCCTCCAAGACATTTCACCTACAATATCGAAGCCTGGCCACATTTGCAAGGACTCACCCTGGCCGATCCAAGTTACAATACACCAGGGCGAGTAGATCTTTTGTTAGGTGTCAAGGTATATGACACAATATTAAGAGATGGTCTGGTTAAAGGTCCCCTAGGCTCCCCAACTGCTCAAAACACAAGCCTAGGTTGGATTCTTTTTGGAAAGGTGGAAGAAAGCACTTCCTCAGAAGACATTACTGTTATGCATCATCATATGAATATAGAAGATATGTTGAAATCCTTTTGGGAAGTAGAAGAAGACAGTAAGAATAAACTAACACAAGATGAAGAATTATGTGAGAAAATATATAAAGAAACATATACAAGAAATTCTGAAGGAAGATACGTGGTAAAATTACCATTTAAGGCTGAAAATCCTAAATCACCTGAAGGGTATACAAGGGATATAGCACTAAGAAGATACATGCAACTTGAACGACGTTTAGAAAATGACCAAAACTTAAGGACAGAATACACGAGAGTAATGAAGGAGTATATTGATTTGAATCACATGGAAGAAGTTCCACCACATGAAATAGAAAACCCTGCAGTATACTTACCTCATCATCCAGTCCTTAAGGAGAGTAGTGAAACCACGAAGGTGAGAGTGGTGTTCAACGCATCGTCTAAGGGTTGTAATAATATATCTCTGAATGAAGAATTACTTATAGGACCCCAATTGCAGGAAGATATGAGATATTTAGTAATGAGATGGAGAATGAAGCCTATTTGTTTCGGAGCAGACATCGAAAAGATGTATCGGATGATATTAGTAACAAGGGTGGATACAGATTATCAGCGTATACTCTGGCGACATGATGTCAATGAACCAATTAAAGACTACCGCCTATTAAGAGTCACCTTTGGTACTGCTCCAGCACCGTACCTAGCCGTTAAGACTCTCCACCAGTTAGCAGAAGACGAAGGCTCAGATTACCCATCTGCAGCTGCAATAATCAAAGAAGACTTTTTCATGGATGATATGCTTTCTGGTGAAGATACGGTGGAGAAAGCTATAGAGTTGGCAAAAAATGTCAGCGATATTTTACAAAAGGGAGGCTTCACGCTGCAGAAGTGGTCGTCAAACAGCGTAGAATTTCTGAAACAATTCGATTCATCACATCGTAGTAAGCAAGTTGCAATAGATATGAAGTTGCACGGTACAGTTCGAACACTTGGTTTATTCTGGAACATGGGAAAGGATACAATACATTACCATTTAGATTATACACTGAAAATGGAAGCGATCACTAAGAGGAAGATATTGGCTGACATACATCGCCTATTTGACCCACTGGGATGGCTGGCTCCTGCTATTGTACCTGCAAAGATGTTGATTCAGAAGTTGTGGTTAAATCATAGTGCTTGGGATGATGAAATAGGTCCTGAAACAGAAAAGGAGTGGATTAGTATACGACAAAGCTTTACACATTTGAAGGATATAGAAATACAAAGATGGCTGCAATGTTCAAGCAAAGACATTAAAAGCGTTACTATTCATGGATACTGTGACGCTTCTAACAAAGCATATGGAGCAGTTGCTTACCTGAGAGTACTGGGAGATGATCTTCAATACAAAACGTCCATAATTGCTGCAAAATCAAGAGTAGCACCTGTAAAACCGATGTCACTACCACGACTTGAACTGTGTGGTGCTGTACTTCTTGCAAAATTATTGAAACAGATAAGCGAAGCAATGCGAATTCCTACCAGTCAAATATACTCGTGGACAGATTCCACAATAGTTCTATCCTGGTTGCAAGGAGACCCTACTAGATGGCAGACCTTTGTGAGGAACAGAGTCATTACAATTATCGATAATATCGGCAGTAATTGGTTTCACGTGGATTCAAAGAATAACCCTGCTGACGTTGTATCACGAGGTATGCTGCTACCAGAGTTAAAGAAGTGTCAATTATGGTGGGAAGGGCCAGAATGGCTGAAACAAGAAGAAATAGCATTTAAAAATATAAATACAACAACAGATTTGGAAATAAAACGGAATATAAGAGTGAACGTCGTAACAAATCAGATTATGGAAGAGAAACCGTGGTCTACCCGCTTTGAGGTCTGTGACACGCTGATTGAGTTGATGGGAGCTGTGACATACTGCAGACAATACTTAAACCTGAAAAAAGAAAGAACACAAATTAATTTGACAACAGAAGAGCTACAACTTTCATTACATAAATGTATACAGATAGCACAAAGAGAGTGTTTTGAAGAGGACTTAGAAGACTTAAGAAATAAAGGAAGGGTTAAGAACATAAGTCGACTGAAGTCTCTCAACCCATATTTAGATCGAAATTATATACTCAGGGTGGGCGGAAGAATTCAACATTCCTGTTTAAGCGATGATAGAAAACACCCTATAATTCTAAGTGATAAAGGATACTTGACGAAATTAATTGTTGCTGATGCACATATCGCAACATTACATGGAGGCGTACAATTAATGATTAATTACATTCGATCTAAATATTGGATATTAAAATGTAAGCTATTAGTAAAAACTGAAATACACAAATGTCTAATCTGTGCTAAACAGCGTGCAAGTGTCAGAACCCAGTTAATGGGAGACTTACCTAAGGAAAGAGTAACACCTGCTCGTCCTTTTTTACATTGTGGTGTCGATTTCGCTGGCCCGTACAACATTCTCATGTTCAGAGGAAGAGGTGCTAAAACTATTAAAGGTTATATCGCCTTATTTATATGTATGTCAACAAAGGCCGTACATCTGGAGCTGGTTGGAGACTTGACATCAGAAGCCTTTATTGGAGCCTTTCGGCGGTTCGTTGCACGTCGAGGAAGATGCGCTCACATGTGGAGTGACCAAGGTCGGAATTTCATTGGCGCCAATAAAGATCTTCAAGAAGCCTGGAGGGCAGCCAGATTAGAATTCGAAGGTGACATCATAGAAACTCTGGCTAAGGACGGCACACAGTGGCATTTTATACCAGCATATAGTCCGAATTTTGGAGGCCTTTGGGAGGCCGGCATAAAATCCACAAAGTATCATCTGAAACGAGTTTTAAACGGACACATGACCTTTGAAGAATTCAGTACACTTTTATGCCAGATTGAAGCGTGTCTGAATTCACGTCCTTTATGTCCGATAGATAGTTCAGATACGGAGAACCTGAATGTACTAACTCCGGGTCACTTTTTAATCGGAGAAGCGCCTATTACTCTACCTTCACCCAGTTTGCAAAACGTTCCAGTAAGCAATTTAACAAGATGGCGTCATACTCAAAAGATATTGAACGATTTTTGGAGGCGCTGGCAGGATGAGTACTTATCTAGACTTCAACAACGACCGAAGTGGTTAAAAAAAACTGAAGAATATGAGATTGGACAGATAGTGCTCATAAAGAGTGATAATGCTCCACCAGGCAAATGGCCTCTTGGCCGCATCGTAGATAAACACCCTGGCCCTGATGCAGTTACCAGAGTCTACAGTGTGAAGAGCGGTAGTAGTATAGTTAAGCGATCTGTTAGTAAATTATGTCTTTTGCCTGTAGATATCAAAGTTTAAGTAAAATAGGTAGTAGTCTGAGTTCCAAGTATCAAATGCATGTATAATGCTTAATAATCATTAACTATCTATTCGATTGATTTACAATTTGTTATAGTTTTGACTATTATACAATTTTGTATCTAGTTTAGCGAGTAATTTGTATAGTTGAATGTTATTTTGTGAATTTGCATGATGTTTTTAAAGAACTAGCCGTTCTTTGGTGGGCGGTATGTTCGGATGATTAGATACGTATCTATAGATTCATATAACTATGCATGTCATTCAGATCGTTGGTTTACTTAAGTAGTGTAAATAAATCCATTGAAGCTAACACACGTCTCTTTTACTGCATTTTCTGTAGCAAAGTAAAATCAACCTTATTGCACTCATCACTGTTATATTTCATAATGTTTCCGATATAGGTACTATTCACCGCTAGATATCTTGACTAGAACGAATTCTTAGTTGCACTTTTAGAATCTATAACATATATGATACTAGTTTTTGCAAATAATTTTTAGATACCTATATTATCAATGTATAACGAAATTTTCATGGACATAAATATTTGTACTGAACGATAACTGAACCAGTGACCCTACAAGTAAAGCGATTTTCTTAGATAATCAATACCATGTGCTATTTTCACATATACGAATATATCCGATAAAATCGGACCGATACGTCAAGCATAGGTCAATTTGCTTGAAAGCACAGGGTCAAAAAAATTAAAGCAAACCCTCAACCGAGTTTTGGCGCTGGCACGTAAAAGGTCGCATCGCGGCACTACTTTATTTTCCGAAATTGATGTGAATTCGAGTTTTAATATATATAAATGGTGAATTTTTAGACAAAACGTCTCTGACAATTCACACACGTGTAAGAAAGTCGCAAATTGCAGTGAATTGTGACTTTTCATGTTGGTTTCAAATCTCCCTAGAAACCTGTATAAAGCCTCCACAACTTTACTGAGGCAGGCAATCATCATTCATCGTCATCATCATTATCACCATCATCATCAACAGCATAGACTCATCATCATCAACAATCATCCCAACTAAGAAATTAATAAACTGATGACATGGCTGCATGGTCATAGGACCTTAGCCGGCTCCAAAAGAAACAAATTAAAAAAAAAACTATAAGCTCAACCACGGACTCCTTAGAAATATCTACCTTTGAATGACATTTGCTTTTTTTTTTTTATTTTACTGTTGTGGTGATGCATTGAGATTGACGCCGATATCTGATATCGAGTCAGCGGTGTCAGCTCCGATATCCGATATTAGGTTGGACAATGTGAAAGACAGATACATATTTCATACATTTTACTTCCTGCCAACATCGGAGCCAACACCAATACCGGGTCGGATAATGGGAAAAGACGGATATATGTAGGTATAGAAGAATTTAGATGGTTTCAGGCGAAGGTACGGTGGCTTAGTGGTCAGAGCGTTCCCCCTGTAAGGGAAAGATCGTGGGTTCCAATCCAGCCTGGAGCGTTTCAAATCTATCTCAATCGATTTTAAATGGGAAAATGCTCTAAGAAACATTTATTAATAAAGTGCTTATTTGGGTGTATTTCGGACAAGTTCAACATGCTGTTCATAAGTAATAACTAAATCGCTTTCGAATTGTCCCAAGTGGGGTATCGAACCTACAACACTGGATGCAGTGACAGTTGACTGACTTAACTGCGCCATCCGTGCAGTTAGTTGCCAGGAAACATGTCACTCTGTCACAGATGCTGTAGACAGGCGGGAACGAGACGACGATGCGACGTGTGCTCTCCGGGAGACGGGAGCTACTTTATTACATTTAATATAAAATACGAACAGGTTTCAAAATCAGGTTCAAAATATTCATGCGTTTTTAATCGAAGTCATGTTTGCTTGAAACAATTATTAAGATTGGTTTTTCAAAATGGCCGCGGTATCAACAGTTTATTCAATCTAGAGTCTTACGGTTCAGCTTTTCTCTTAACTCTGTTCTTCTCTAAGCGTCTGTTTAAATTGTTTCCAAAAACTTGGATTCAATTTCAACAGACTTGACTCCGATTTCCTACAAGCCTGGATTCCTTAAATAGTGCGTGAAAAAGCATCTATTGAGGCCGTCAAACCAGTAAAATATTATTTTTACCGTATTCTTTTTTGTCGAGTCAATGGCCAGGTTACAATAATCCCAGTTCATGTCACAATTGCTCTGCTGCTCACTGTGCTTCGTCAGCTACTCCGACCGATCTATTACGCTACAGACGTCTGTAGAGTAGTATAGAGCGCTGTTGCTGTGGCCAAGAGTTTGCCCATATATGTGGCTTTTTTTTTTTACGTGCGCAAAATTCCCACGGATACCTCCCCACCGGAGCCGGTGGAGGAGGTTATGTCGGACTCGAACAGACTAAAACGCACGCCGCCTGTGGGTCGCTTTGGTTGCCGAAGGTGAGGTTGACAGGCATATCCCTCGCACCCCGGCCGACCCAGGGCCATTTCTCACGATCTAGCCCTCTTCTCGGGTGTGGGGACTACAGAGTCCCCAACTCAACCCCAGAAACGGGGAGGCGCGCCACCGCAGCGGCCTGCTTCTGCCAGGGTGACAGGCGGCTCCACTTGTCACCCCCAGGCCGGCGCTCATGGGGGGCGAAGGTCGTTCATCGACCTCCGACGCCCGAGTTGCCTTCGTGCGCGGGCAGCTTGTCTTGCGATCCTTCGTCGCTCCCGCTGCCGCTCCCGCCCCGCCTCCTCCTTCACGTGCATTACTTGCTCGCAGAAGGAGGCCCCATATATGTGGCCTATGGACGTATAACCCAGTGAGTCCTGGCTCTGGCTATCCTACTCACCACCTGAACACAACACGAGGTTATTTCGACACGGTACTTTGTATGGTGGAGGTTCTTCTGCAGTTGAACTGCTCAATTGGGATGGTCATACCGTCGTGTCCTACCTCCTTGAATTTCAACTGTATCATCAGATAGACTCTTGTCATAGTAACATGATTTTTTAACCGAAGCCCTATCTCGGATAGAATGAAATTATTTCTACCAGAACTGGTATCCTTTCGTAGTTTTTTCGTAGTTTCTTTCTTGCTGGTATCTTCTCAGTAGAACTAACCTACCGAACCAGCGAAAGAATCATTTTCCAATGGTTTATTTGTACATTATTTAATATTTTAATATTATTTCTTGACATACTCATTATTGTATAATTTTGACGTTCATATGTGCTCTTTGTGTGCCTAAACTGAATAAATGAAATTGATTCTTTGATTCTTTGATTCTTTGATTCTTTGATTCTTTGAGTCTCGTCGGAACTTTACAAGTTATAAAAAGAATTGTACATGTGACAAAGAGGATGTATAAAATTTGCATCGGTTTGTAAAAATACATGCTAAACGAATTAGTATATACAAAAGCCTCGATGACGTATAATTCGCGCAACTAGCAGCATACGAATAGCATAATATAAATGTATTAACGTCGTTTTAATAGAATGACAGCTTACTGCCGTGGAGGGAATATATTAAGAATATATTCTCGGTGAATAATCCGGAATTAGAATTTCGATTATGTATGCTGCTCGATTAAAATAGAAGTACTGTTGGTGACACATAGGATCGGATTTTAGGGACCAAATCTAATCCCATTTGCAAGCTGGTATACCTACTATTTAATGGAGGAGATCTGGCGTAGTATTTCCTCTTGGGAATGGAAGGTTAGAGAGCAGTCGCTCCCATAAAAACCAAGATAAGTCTTCCTTACTTTTTCTTTTGGCTACATTTTTTTAAGTTAATAGATAATAATATGTGCAGAATTCAAAAGATAATCCATACTAATATTATAAATACGAAGGTAATTCTGTTGGTCTGTGTGCTTTCACGCTTAAACCACTAAACCAATTTTGTTCGGTATAGGGGTTTGACTAGAACTTGAGAAAGGACATAGGCTATGTTTAATCGTGTTAACAGACATCCACGCGGGCAGAGCTGCGAGCAGCAGCTAGTATGTAGATACATTAACAAAATGCAATTCTACAAAGACGTAAGTCTTCTCTTGTAGTACGTACGAAAGATACGAAACGAACTTCATCCCACGCACACTCAAGCTGTGGAATGAACTTCCTGCTACGGTTTTCCCAAGTGCCTACAATATGGGGTTCTTCAAAAGGGTCATTAGAAGGTTTCTGAGTCGCCAGCGCGAGTGTAACGCCCCTGGTGTTGCACACATCCATAGGTCACGGTAACCACTTCCCATCATCCTTAAGTGGTAATACATACGTCAATCAGATCGATGTTACTTTAAAGAAGGAATAGGTATGTCAAGCATTCGTGTAGTTGCGGAGAAAGAATACAAGTATCACCATCCCATATCATCCGCGGGTGTTGTAAGAGGTGACTAACGGAAAAATACGCAGACGATATCACTGCGAGAGAAGGAAAACTCGAAATACCAACCCGTCTGGCCAACGTGGAAACAGTAGACCAAAGCCTCCTTACATTAGGAGAGGCCTAAGTAGCGTAGTTGATTGATTGATATATCAAGAGTACTTAAAACAGGCGACCAAGTGCGAAAACAATTATGAAAGTACAAGAAGTGAAAAGTGTACGCCAGGTTCCCACCGTTCCCCTCTGCTGGGGAAAGATGGGATGCCGTAGTCCCACACCCGAGAGGGCCTTCTATGGCCCCGGGTTACTCAGGGTGCGCCAGAGATATGCCAAAGGCTACCTCACCCCGGCAATATATGCCTAAGGTGGCCGTACGTAAGTCGGTCCGAGTCCGACATAACCACCAGAGCGGAATTCCGCACGTTGAAAAAAAGGTTCGTACAGACATGTGGTCTCTGCCTACCCCTACTGGGAAAGATGTCTGACTATATGTATGGTTTTAGACATTCTCCGGTTCAATAGCTCACCCTTATCTCGCTAATATCGTATGAAAACTTGTCTTAACTTCCATCATAAACAAAATACTTAGATGCTTTACCCGCGAATCCGTCGTACCCTAGTTTTACGATTGGTCGATCCCCTTGTTAACTCAACTTTAAATTAAACTAACATCAACGAAATTTGATAACCGTAACATCTAAAATTTGATAACTTAAGTCTTTATGGTTCGCCTTCGCCCTTATCTATTATATATCCTGAACAAAATGATGAACTTCATTATAAACTAGCTTATACCCACGATTCTATTCGCGTGGATATAGATTTTTTTCCACTGAGGTGGCCAATCTGATGGAAAGTGATTACCGTGGCCTATGGACGTGTGTGACACCAGAGGTGTTGCCTGTAGGAATCTTCCAAAGAGTTCGTTCAACCGTCCAAATAGTATCTCAAGTTTTGGTCATGTATTATCTCCAGAACTACTCGACCGATTGTGATCATGCTTTCGTAAGATATGTAGATGCACAGATATATGCCAAATTTCATTAACACTAATCTCTTCATCCCTATCGGAATACCTGAAAACAAAGGTCTTTGACCAGTGCGTTCTACCTATTATGATTTACGGTGTCGAAACGTGGACACATACGGTGGGGCTGGTTCATAACTTAAAAGTCACGCAGCGGCCTATGGAGCGAGTAATGCTTGGAGTTTCTATGAAGGATAGAATTCGGAACTAGGTCGTCCAACAGAGAACTAAAGTTATCAATATAGGTCGCAGAAAAAGCAAGCTGAAATGGCAGTGGGCTGGCCACGTTTGTCGAAGGACCGATGGCCATTGGAGCAAACGAGTCCTAGAGTGGAGACCACGAGATGGCAAACGGAAGGTAGGACCACCCCTGGCTAGACGAATGGACGACCTGAAGAGGTGAGTGGGACAGACTGGATGCCGAAGGCGCACATTGGGAGAGGCCTATATCCAGCAGTGGACTGTGGATTCATCAACACCGTTATTACTATTTTATTCATCTCTCCATCTATAATTTAACATCGGGTGTATAGAAATCAAATTGTACCCTACTTAAAAAGTGGCGTTGTTCATTGCACTTGCACGTAACCACCTGCAGAGAAAAAGGAATATGTTATAGTTTGGTTTTAGATTCATGACAACAGACATATTTTATTCTACACCTGTAATTAAATTAACTGTTTTATATTTTACATACAATAAAACTGAACGATCACACGTAACACTCACGCATTCTGTAGGATTTTACATAGAATCGAAAGAAACCCGCTGCGAGGCGATCGATATAAATCGAATACTATCGTTATATCGAATAATCGGATGGTATCGGGTGATGACGCCCACAGACGAATATGTTTTCTCGATAAATTGATTATCAAGTTACAGAAACAAAGACGGTACGTACAATCGTTTAAATTTTACAGATATTTGAATTTGGAATACTGGATGTGTCATCAATCAATATTAGCATGATTGCAGTCCATATCCGTGTGGTGACGGAGAAAGAATACAAGTATCACTGCCCCATCTCATCCGAAGAGTGTCGTAAGAGGCGACCAATGGAAAAATACACAGACGATATCACTGCGAGAGAAGGAAAACTTGAAATAAAACCCTGTACCAAACCGTCTGGACAGCGTGGAAACAATAGGCCAAAGCCTCCAGCTTTGGGAGAGGCCTTGTCCAGCAGTGGATAGTGGTGGGCATGTTGTTTGTTTGTTGGATATAAGCTACTCTCAATGCTTGCTATAGCTCCCGATCCTCTAACTTCTGCATCTAGTCTATCCTGCACGCTCAATGGTTCAAAAAAGGAGGCTAAGTGCGGACAAAAGAGTCCAGAGTTTCATCTTTTCCATTCTAGTGAAATGTCTGGCTATTTGTTTCTTGTCAAGTTCGGCCTATAAGAGAAGGAGAGAGCCATCTCGGGCTCCGAGGTGAAAATCTGGAACGCAACCGGGAACAACACTAAGATGATGATCCTGAACGTCTGAATCTTTAAAATTAAGGATGAAAGGGGATTTCCCGTTCTTATTTAGTATTATCACCAAAAAGTAAGTAAACATCGTCACCCTACAGAAAACTGCAGTGCTCGTGTTAATGTCATTTATATGGCGTTCGTTAATTTGTTTATTTTATAGCTTACTGAGGAGGGTAGTTGAGTTATATTTCCGACTTCTTTAATTTGCCGATAGTCATGCTCGGTGTTTGTGTGGGTCAATGCTTGGATCCTGGCACCTGCACTATTCTGCTGCACGAATTATTTCATTATTTTTATCATTTGCAACTGTTAGCAGTGGTAATAAGAGCAATGGGTATCATTTTTAAATAAATATAGCATTCTTTTATATCAAGAACAGAAAGTCAGTTGCTCCTGTAAAAGTCTACTGTACCCAAATCACAAGGATAAACTGTAAGAGAGTGCACTTCAATCTTCAAGCCGTAAGATTATATATGTATCAATCGAATAACTACTAGAATGATGATGATTGTAAAATCGGCCATTACACCTTTAATAGAACTCCTTTTGGCCAAAGTAGTCAGCTGGTTAGTCGGGTAAAAAAAATCATACCTTAATATGAGCTCATGGCTCATCTAGTAGCCAAGCATTGTTGCCCCACCACACAGAATTAGTATGCACCGCGGTATTCATTTGATGATGCACGATGCCCGGCCGGCGGGCGACGACGCGCGGCGTAACGAGCGGCCAGTTATTGAACTCGATGCACAGACAGACATTTATATTGTTTGCATCACCTTGTATAGTGTTTTTAATGTCGTGTAGAAGTCGCTATGAAAGATTTCCTGTCTATAAATATTGTAATATACTGTTTATGAAGTGAGTTCTTGGAACCCTTATGAAGTATGAGGTTCTTAGTGATTTTTTAATACCACTTAGGTGGCAGGCAAGCACACGGTCCACCTGATATAAAGTGGTTACCGTGGTATATGGACGCATGCAAAACTAAGAGAGTCACACTTGCAATGCCAACCCTGTAAGCATTGAGAGTTTCTGTGCCGTCAGTGTAAAAGACAAAGCAGGACAAGCTTTTGGTCTTTCCACTGACAGCACAAAAACTCTCCAGTGAGCTCTGACTACCCTACTCACCGCCCGGAACACAACACGAGGTTATTATGGCTGCGGTATTCTGTTCCTAGTTGACGGCACAATTGGACGGAAATACCGTTGAGTCCTATCTCCTCGTAACTAAGCACTCATATCAAGCCATTAGAGCTGTGAGAAATCAAGTATCACAATCAAAACAAAAAACCTTTTATATCGCAGGTTTTGACACTCGCTAAGAAATTCAATCTTTGATGCTTTTGAGGTCCAATCGAAAACGATGTTTGCTAAAAAGTCTAACGAACGGTCAAGTATAGGCAAAGCCTTGCACGTATTTCGAAAGGTTCATATTTATAGACGAGGGCCAAAGTTTGAGGTCATACAGGTCTGCGGACATAAAATGAGACAGGAATTTGGATCACATCAACAATTAAACTAAATACACGCAACAAAATCGAAAAAAATAGTTGTTTGGGCTCCACAGAAAGATTCACAGATTATACTAATAACACCCCTTCTTTTGCGTCAAGAGTTCACTGAACTTAAAAAAGGTGTTGCAACGAATATCAAAACCGGGAATCAAAATAGTATAAAATATAAACCAACTTGTAAGAAATATAGTACAGGATGTTGTAATGTGTGCATCTACTTATAACACCGCCCGCGACTTCGTCCTCGTGATATCAGATCTGGAATTTCGAAAATATAAGTAGTTTAAGTTGCGCTTTACAACAATTGCTATTTACAGTGAATATCCTGTTCAAATCGGCATATCCACTTTTGAGACTCGTTACAAACAGACAGATGGACCAAAAAAATTAAAATTGCTTTTTCTATGAGTATCGCATTTACAAATAAAACATTTGTATGCATTAATTATAACCTGTTATTTTAACATTACTGACAGACGCTTCAATTTTATTTATTTATATAGTTTTAAACTACAGGATGTTGTACAGTATGCATCTACTTATAAAACAATAAAAATAAAATAAGTTAAAAAATGATCTGTTTTATGTCTTAGCAGTTACAATCCCAGCTTGTTATTACGTCCTGGGGTTATCCCTGATCCATTTTTTATGTCAGTCCCAGTGATTTGTTTCGTTCATTTGTTAATTATGAACAATGTTTTTAGTTTTTACTGAATTCTTTGTTTTATAACTGTATTTTAATGTCGTAATGAGTTCCAATTTCTTCTGATTTATGTAATTACTAACGATTTACATATTATTATTGTGATAGTTGAAATAAATAACTGTAAATGTTATTTATTTGACGTTCAATAGTGATTCAATGGTTATTGTAGTATTTTATTGTATAAACATTATGCTCACAACTTTCACCCACAGGGAACAAAGCTTTGTGAGTTGCCTCTACTGTCATTAAAAACATTTTATAGGTATAAACCTGTAGTTTTTTAAAACCTTTTTTATTTAATCAGTGTATGCTATGGAAGTTCTAGAGATATACAATTGAAAAGAAAATGCAATAAATTATATTGACAACACTTTAAATTACATAGCCTTAGTGTCACAACAGTCGTTGTGAGGTCCCAGATACAATTTTGGAGTCGAGCAATAATATTATTAAGGTTTTTGGTTACAAAATCAGTTCTTTTTTAAATAATTAAAAATGTTGATTGATGGCACTTAGTGGATTTTATTGTTACACATATTGAGAACATTTAGTATGATATCTGTTCTAATCAATTGGGATAGAAAAGATTGAATTGGTTCAAGCGAGATTCGATCCGGTGATCTTTCCCTTACAGAGAAGATTAGAACCCGCGATCTTTCCCTTACAGGGGAAAAGGTCGCGGGTTTAAATCCCGCCTGAACCGATTCTTTTTTTTTATCTTAATCACATTTGTACTGTTCTATAGTATTATTAGACCTGACCGATTTCGCCTTACGGCGTCCTCAAAGGTTTACATTTAGGGTGCCGTAAGGCGAAATTGAATGGAAAATTAGTACTATGCCTGGAAATTAGTCAAAAACAGTCTCTGGGAACCTTAAAAATATAGTTCAGAAACTGTTGGCTGCAGCTCCTCTCGCGTGGATATCGGTTATCGCTATCGAATATAGCCTAGGTATGCCGCAGGTCTAATCGATTAATTTATGAAATTTCATCAAAATCGCTTCAAAGTTTTAGTGTAAAAGCATATCAGACAAACAGACGAATAACTTCACATTGCGTAATATATGGGTATGGATAAATGGAGGTCTTAAAATCCTCTACCTACCTCTTTAAGAATATATAGGCGTATTAATATAGACAAGCCAAATGGCTACCTGAACTTAGGAACTGACCTATACTTAAGCTCAGAATTCACACTCGCTCTCGCTCCGCCATCAATCTTCCATTTCCACACACCATTAATATTTTCAGTTGCCAAAAAAATTTCAAAAACTTCGAGTATCAAAATGAAACTTTGAAAGTTGAATTATTCGCCTGTACGCTTTATCTAAAAACTATAAATTCAACTGTAACAGTTTAAACGCCCAACCCTCAAATGCCGTGCATATTTCCACCGAGACCCCGTGGTCTAGCAGACCCGCCCACCGCAGCTAACGTTAAGATACAGAAAACAAAGAGTAACTTTATAGTATGTCATTGTTTTAGTATTCTCCATAATTGTTTTTCCATGTTCACTCGTAATCAGGGTTGGCTTAATCTAGCGTCGGCTTAATCGAATCTTCATAAGTCCAGGGGCCCTTTAGACCGATAATGTACTTCAGGGGTTGAACAATGCTAGTCTGTTATTCGTCGTAGAGAGATATATGGATGTAATTACAGGGTTAGAAGTCTGCTGTGGAGTTTTATGTTAATTTTATTAGTGGATACAGTTTCCAGGAAATATCTTAAGTGAATTTATATGCATTAATGGGTGTCGTACTTTGTTTTTGTTAATGAATATTTTAGTTTATAACTGTGGCCTTTGTTCACATCCGGATAAACATAATGATATATTTTCATACATTTAAACAACGAGAATATAACAGACGCTTAGCGACATTTGATTTGGTTGATATTGATTTATTTCAATTAATTGACAATAACATTGCTGTCTACCAGGTATAGTTCAAAAATCTTTCAGAATTCAAAATATAGCAATCCAATAAATCTTGGGTCCGGTAAACTCTGTGTCTTGTGATGGACACAAACAAAATTCCATAACATTTATTTTCATACTGTTGATTGATGGTAATTGGTGGAATTTGTTATTATAAATATTGAAAACACACTTGCACTTTTACCATAACATAACATAAACTCACACCTATATCCCTGAAGGGGTAGGCAGAGGTGCTAGCATTTCGCCAGTTTATGTTTAGGTCCCAATGTAATAGGTGGCGAGTGTGAGGTACTTTTACTACAGTATTTTTTATTAGACCTGACCAGTTTTGCCTTACGGCATCCTCAAAAGATTACAATTACAGTTCACTGTGTGTGTTTGTACTATTCTGTAATGTATTGTTACTGTAATTATAAACTCAGGTCTAATAAAAATAATTGTAGAAAAAGTACAAGTGTATTTTCAATATGTCCATAAGAAACACATGTCAAAAAATAAAACAAAAACATCATTCATCAACCTTTCAAAATGATTTACAAAACATAAACCACAACAAATTTTATAATTCGACAAAAATGTTCGTCGCTAAAATCTTCCGTGCCGCTTGATTTATTCTGCTTGCTTGCTAATGCAATTATTGCAATTTATTATGAAATTAAATAAGGTCGACGCGACTCCCCTGCTTCAAAGAAATTTATACCCCTTTGTAGAAAACTATGAGTCTGCAGTGCTGAAAAGACCGATGCGGCGATGCGCGGGTTAATTTTTGATTTTCACCCCTTGGCAAAAGGTTCGGTTTTGTTACGACTCACTCGAGTGAAGCGTTACGTCTTTTTAAGTGGGTAGTTTGCTTATTTTTCTCTTGGCTTATGTTGTCCGAGGTTTGAAGGCGATAAATTATTTGTACCCTAACACCTTGTCGGGGAGACCGGCGGTGATAGCGTCATTTTTATAAAAGTGTAATGCGGTTTTCTTGTTGTGATTGCAGTGGGGTCCTTGCAATTTTTGCTATTGTTTGCTTTATTGTAGCATCCGTTTTTGAGTTATTCGTTAGAATTTGTTTGTTTCTGTGGTGCTAATCCAGTAAGGACCTGCTAATGTCCTTTTTTATACAACTCAGGCGGTAGACAAGCACACAGCCTACCTGATGGATAGTGGTTACCGTGACCTTTAAACGTGTACAACACCAGAGGAGTCACACTCGTGCTACCGACCCTGTAAGAATTGAGAGTTTCTGTGCCGTCAATACAGATGACACAATTAGGACAAGCCTTTAGTCTTCCCACTGATAGCACAAAAACTCTCCAGTGAGCTCTGCCGGGAACACAACACGAAATTATTATAGCCTGGGTGTTCTGTAGGGTGAAGGTACTTCCCCAGTCGGACTGCTCAATTGGGATGGGAATACCGCCGTGTCATTATAACTTGAAAGTCTTCTTGAAAAACCCCATTTTGTAGTCGCTGTTAAATATATTTGTATATACAGTCAACAAAGGAGATACGTTTGCACTTTTTGATATAAAGTTTTTATTAATATTATGTTTTATATAATAATAATAGTTATTATTATATGTATTTTTATATATATTACACAAATAGGTAAATAACTAGTTTCTTCTATTATTTTTTTCACTATCATTGATCGGAACCCCTTCCTGGGTAAAGGCCTCCTCCAGTTTTTCCAAACCTCTATGTTTTATATAGAACATGTCAATTAGACTTCTCCTCGCCTGATGTTAAGCTGAAGGTAATCTCTGTAAAGAGGGTCACTATTACATACATATACCATGTTACAATGGTGAAACTCAGCTATAAAAAAAAAAATTAAAAAAAATGTTTTATTGTGTCAAGAAACATGGTTTACAGAGATGGTATTTGACGGCCTAATTGGATCTAGGACTGTAGGAAGATGGAAACACGTGAACTGATAATGAATTGCAGGCCTTAATGGTGTGACAAATGAAAGAGTATCCGAACAGTTTCATTTTTGAACGGGTATTCTGCACCGTATGTGGGTGACATCTAAGCCCTCCACTGTCCTGCTCTGTGTAGGAAAGGGGAGGGTGGGGATCACTTTTATCCACTGTACTTTCAATCTGTGTATGAATTGCCTTCAAGTCAATAATCACTGGAATATACTGAACACCTGATGTGCTAAAAAAGTTAACTAATACAAGTTATCGTGGATATTTCAATGATATTAAGTCAAGCTAAGTATTTCGAATGTAGGTCATCGCTAAAGCGAGCTGTGATTAACTACATCATTATGTATGAAGTAAGAGACAGCGCTGTCAAAGCGCTTTATATTGCAGTGACATAAATATATTCCCTGTATATATACCTATAATAACCTATCTGCCGCGGTATTCTGTAGGGTGGAGGTATTTCCCCAGTCGGACTGCTCAATTGGGATGAGAATACCGTCGTGTCTACCTCCTTACTCTTTAGACATGTGAAAATCGTTGGCAGACGTATTGCCGAATACAATGGTGAATACAATGGTGGATTTGACGAGTATGACAGTCGTCAACGCATGTCCTAAATGTGAAATCCCATACATTCGCCATTCAATTGCCACTATATAATTAATTTTTTTGTCAAAGCTAGTTTAGTAGCCAAACCTACAATTCTTGAACTGAATGATGTGGCCACAGTCTCTTCTATATTATCCAATCGTGATTAATTTTATTTGAACTGCAATTAAACTTTTGTTATGGAACCAGAATGACGATCCGCATAAACCATCTCTATTTGTAGTGCAATATCTAATTATGACGTGTTTTTACTGCCTTTTGGGCGTAGCGGTAGAACGTTCGACTGCTACACAGGGAGCGCGGGTTCGATTCTCGCTTAGTGTTAGTGATTGCATTCATGAATTTGCATTGATCTGGGTGTTTCAATGTATCATGTGTATGTATTTACAGAAAAACATGTATCTAAGTATGGATATCCGCATTCTAGAACCATGAACACAAACTAGTTAAGCTATACTTACTTTGGGTCTAGATAGCGTTGTGTAGAATGTCTTACAATATTTATATATTTACTTATAAAAAAAATCGAAAACTCTTTTACAGTACAGTAAATAAACAAATAACAAAATAAGCAAATAACTTACTAGCCCCCCCCCCCCCCCCCAACTACTGACTGATTTTTTTCTGACTAAAACAATAAAACAGTTTTTAGTAGATATTAAGATCATTTTGAGTACTTTGCTTGTCAAAATTGCTGTAATGCTAACCGAACCATCTACTTGTACTGCAATACCATTTTATAGCATGAAATAATCATATAGTTCATCTTCTTCTTGGATTTATCTGAACTTCGATATCTGACCTGCACAACCGAAAGGCGAAAAAACATTAAACACACACAAAGATCATCAATAAAATTTTCTTTTACTGTACAGCATACCGCTAGAAACCGGCAAAGATATAAATTTACATATTTTTATCAAAAGTCTTTCGAAGTTTAATAAGGAAAATAATAAAGTCTATTACTAGCCTCATTTCCCACTTTAGCAACCCTTCCTCTGAGGAATTAAACTTTTTTATTGTTAGGATAACATCGTTCGCTCGAGACTTTTATTTAACTCAAAGCGTATTGAGACAAAAATAGACTTTCTCGAAAAATAATTATAATTATTAATTACAAGTCTTTTTGTTAAATGACTTGGAAGCTTTTCAATTTATTCTTTTTCTGTATTCAATATATTATTTAAGGTTTTTTGACTGAAATGGCACACACAGGAGTGGCGAAGTACCTCCGCCCTACAGAATACAGCGGTCATGATAACCTCGTGTTGTGTTTCCGACGGTGAGTAGTGTAGTAGTACCCTTTAGTGTAGTAGTACCCTTTAGTGTAGTAGTACCCTTTAGTGTAGTAGTACCCTTTAGTGTAGTAGTACCCTTTAGTGTAGTAGTACCCTTTAGTGTAGTAGTACCCTTTAGTGTAGTAGTACCCTTTAGTGTAGTAGTACCCTTTAGTGTAGTAGTACCCTTTAGTGTAGTAGTAACCTTCAACTACACTAAAGGGTGTAACTGTGCTTACAGGGTCGGCAGCATGAGTGTATCTCCTCTGGTGTTGCACACGTCCATAGGCCACGGTAACTAGTTTCATCTACATTTTTGAACCTCGTCTGAACCGATTCAATATATTTCCTATCTTTTTTTTCAATCATAAATCTTCATCAATAATCTTAAGTTTTTTTAAAAATTCCACGTCTCCTCATAAGCTAAGTTCGTTGCTGTTTTTAGTACTCATGGTGCGCAGAAGACAATTGTGTGACTTGAATATGCGACTTCTTAATTGTTTTGTTGGCGTAGTAAGCACATTATCAAATGAGTCGTCGGGCCATAAATGTCAAAGATTTATGTCCCAATGACTCAGCTGATAACGTGTTTACTATAGACTGATCGAATACAATTATTGGTAAAATGTGGGTGTTAATTTCACCTCTGCCTAACCCTCATGGGATAAAGGCGTGATTATATGTATGTATGATTTAAAGTGTAGGATAGATTTTTAACATTACACTATTTTATAATATCAAACATGCTGGACACTACTGGTCGGTAGACATATCAATCTGTGTTGTAATTAACTCGGTTAGTTGGAGCGCTTCGCTGCGCAACCGATAATGCTGGTGCAGATCACGGTGGATATGGACAAGGCATTTGACTTCTCATAGACCCCAGTGAGACCATAGATCTTAGGGCATGTGCTTCGTAGACATCCGCTCTAAAGACGTTTAGCAACTAATATGGAGTTCTTCAAGAAGGACATTACAAGGTTATTAGAAGATTATCAGCACGAGTATGACAGCCCTGGTGTTGCACACGTCCATAGGCCACGGTGACCATATCCCATCAGGTGGTGTGCGTAAAAAACGTATATAATATGTCAACATAGCGACTTCACTTTTTTTTTATCTAGGACACGCCAACTTGACTTCACTTCACGGGTCACCATTACTGACAGTGAGTAATGTTACAATCGTGGCACACAGCTTGGCGGCCTCATCAGACGCTTTTTCACGCCCCGCTTAAAGGACCCGGAACTGTAGGAAGAAGAAAACACGTGAGAAGGTAATGAATTCCAGGTTGCATCAAATCAAATATGCACTTTGAAGCCCAAGTTCTGCTTATTTTTTTTTTTTCTTATATGGCAACTTCTTTATATCGCTTAGGGTGGCAGAAAAACATACGGCCCACCTGATAGAAAGTGGTTACCGTGGCCTATGGACGTGTGCCTGGGGCGTCATACCACTTCACAAACACACACAACAGTACTCTCTAGAACTACCAGTGCGATATAAAAACGTGCATTGATTACCCAATTTTAGGGGAATATTGATAAACTTGCGCCCGACAGTTTCATCCACCGTGCTCAGTTGGATTCCATGGCGTCATTTATTCATATTTCATATTAATTTGAACATATTGTGAATACCTCATCTATACAGAATCGAACAGCAAATGAACGGTCCGCGCACATTAGCGAGCTCGTAATATTGCCAACCTCTAATAATTAGGACCAAATTAAATGATGTGTGTCCATCCAAAATGGCCGCTACTTTGCGCATAAATTATACATGTCTTTGGTAATGAACTGTAATGACTCATAATATGATGTGCAGCTACCATACAGCAAGCTAGTAGATCTAGGCTAGGCAGAATACTAGGTAAGTTTTTCTTCAGTTTATTTTTAAGACTCGAGTCAATAGTTTACTTCTAGGACCTAGTCGTAGCTTTCACTTAGCAGCAAGTGAGATCCTAATAATTTAAAAAGTTGTGGCACTCCGGGAAGTTCCATGATTTCAGTTCACTCAAAAAATGTCTATGATAACAAAACAAAAACAACTGGGAACAAGTCAAAATAAAATCGCGTGTGGATACAATATGCGTCGTGCGTCGAGAACGTGATAACGTGAAACCAAAGGTAGTGCCAATATGCGTAATAAAAAAGCTCGAAAAGGGGTAGATCGAGATATTTATTATACTTCAAAAACTTTTTTCACTGTTTACAACCAATACTCCAATTCCTCCATGATCATGGTGCTTGCATCATCGCCGAAATATCGTACACTTGAAACAATACAACATGGTAAAATAGCCCGATAATTCTAATACTCTATGAAAACTGCCTAATGCACCTAAAAAAAATCACTTCAATAACACAATATCAATCTCCATAAGTTCCATTAAGTCAATTGTTGAACTTCGACGACAGATTAAAATATATCAATCCTAAAACATGAACATCAATCTGCTAATAACGATGTAGATTAATATCAAAATAGTCAGACAATTACCGCAGGCATGACACAAAAGCTGCATGTCATAACTAGTAAAATGTCCCTTTAAATATTTACACCCGGTAATTGCATTACTGTGATACCACTTCCAATTATTAATAAAACAAATTTTGTAACATGTGATACATGATTTGTTAACTAACACCCGATATATGATTACATTGTTGAACATAACAATTCAGTGTTCAACAATGTTATCATTAAATTTCACTCTTAAATTGTAACTTTGATAAGGGTGATTTGTATAATATTGTGAAAAAATTTGTATTGAGTGATAAAGAAATGTTGAGATATTTATTATTAGATAGATTATTCAAGCATAGAGAGGATGTCGGATCTACTAACCTTGAAAGAAAGCCTGGGTCAAAGCCTTATCCGGAACATCGTCTTGCTTGAGAGATTAACTTCTTTTTTTTATTTATTTAACTATCGGAATACATATTTAACAAAAAAATAGACTTAATGTGCCTCTAAAGCTACTGGAGCTTGTGTGCGACACATGCGATTCTCTCTTCAGTATAAAACATTACAATCTTATAAATAAAAAAGGAGAAACCATAATCGTCGTAAACAAAACACCTAAACAGTTTACAACTAAGCAGTCAAAGTCGTACCTACAATTCCGCTAAAAGATAAGACTTGAGCTTATATTTAATGTTCCTCACATTAATTTTCTCTCGCATGAGGGTAGGCAAAGAATTGAATCCCCATACCTACACAATACATGTCATTATCATGAAAATAATTGCCCAGTTGCATCGAAATTTAGAGCTTTAGAGTCGAGGTCCGCTTATTTGTTTTGATTACGATGTCGACTTTCAATTAAATTTATGCACTCTGAATTAAGAAAAAGCATCTGATGAGGCCGCCAAGCTGAGTGCCACCGTTGTAAAATTACTTAGTGTCTGTAATGGTGACCTTCTTTCCTGAGACTTTGTCTTTAGCTTACCATCAGGCGAGATGAAGTCAAGTTAGCGTAACCTAAATAAAAAAAAAGTTTTTACGCAAGCACTGAGATATGGAGCGGCCTATTCTATTATATATATTAATAGGCCGCTCTTTAGACATGCCTATGTTAATAGTTATTATTGTTTTAAAATAGATAGGACACACGAGGAGGTAGGACATGACGGTATTTCCGTCCAATTGAACAGTCGAACTGGGGAAGTACCTCCGTCCTATAGAATACCGCGGCCATAATAACCTTGTGTTGTGTTCCTAGTGGTGAGTAGCCAACACTCACTAGAGAGTTTTCGTGCTGTCAGTGGTAAGACCAAAAGCTTGTCCCGCTTTGTCTTTTACACTGACGGCACAGAAACTCTCTGAGCTTACAGAGTTGGGAGCGCAAGTGTTATTCCCTTGGTTTTGCACACGTCCATAGGCCATGGTAACCACTTACCATTAGGTGGGCCGTGTGCTTGAGTGCCACCTAAGTGGTATAAAAAAAGACAAGGTTATTAATTTGTACTCATTGAACAAGTGTCAATGTAAATGTAAACTTTATGAATACCTTCATAAACTGACATATGAGGAAACTGAAAATCTGTTGAATATACCAAACTACCTACCCTACTCACCCTCTCACATACTTTACACACAGACAGGTTTATCTTTCATGTCTATGTCCAGCAGTTGACTACCATAGACTTATTGATTGATTAATATTTAATACGCAATGTAACATTTGCTATGGTATCAAAAACATCAATAATTAGTCAATATTCGAACTAATTAGCAAAATAATAACAGACTATTATTTAATAATACTATTCCCGTAACTGATACGAGTCGCAATTATGAAATTAGTATGATTCCCAGTTGTAATAATCAAGCTTAATTTGTATTCGTGTTTGTTGATGGTGTTAAAGCAGCCATTTTGTATCATTTTGTATTGTTATTGTTCTATTTTCCGGATAACCACGGTAGCCTAGTATTTGGGTAATGGACTGCTGAGACGAGGTCTCGGGTTCGATCCCAGGTTTTACCACACCAATGATTTTTCGATGCTTTTTTGAAGTTATGCGTGTATTTATCGCAGGTTTATAAGTGCCCGTTTAATGGCAATAGGCTCGCCACCTATTTTTACACATAAACTGGCGAAATGTCGGTGCTAGCACCTCTGTGTACCCCTTCGGGGATATAGAGGTGAGTTTATGTTATGTTATGTTATATTCTATTTTATTTTATAACATACACATAATCAAGTTTTTATCCCCGGATAGTTAGGCAGAGGTGAATTGTCACCCACATCTCACTAATCATTGAATGCCGTCCCACGTAATAGGAGGTGAGCTTATAACCGTCTTCCGGGCACTATTGTTGGCTCAAGCCATGCATCTCAGGATGAGTCTGCGCTGTATAAATCTGCCTGATGTTAAACAGCCCTATCCCTAAATAGCCTTATACGACACCGCATGGGAAGAGATGGGATGTTTCAAATTCTACTCTGTCGAGAACCGCCATTTTATAAATAACAGACAATTTTTATTTATTTTTATAGATATGTATATGACAGTTTGGTTTTGGTTTACGTGATAACTTACAATTTGAAGGTACAAGCAACACAAATCATGAAATATAAACAAGCAATGCGTGAATCGTGCGTGCATTCCAACCACTACGGGGTATTCCCCGTGTCGAAGGTACCTATCTGTTTATTACACTGATACTGAATGGTTTGCGAACTGTAATGATGAACTGCAATACAGCTTTTTACCACAGAATAAATAGGTGTGACTAAAATACAGAAGAAGCTGTAAAAAATCTAGGGAGACCAAACACCAAGGAGGTCGAGAGAGGTGGCTCTGGGTCGGCCGGGTTGCGAGGGATATGCTTGTTAACCTCACCTTCGGCAATCAAGCGACACACAGGCGTCGTGCGCTTTAGTCGGTTCGAGTCCGACCTAACCTCTTCCACCGGCTCCGGTGATGGAAGTATACGTGGGGATTTTCGGCACGTAAAAAAAAACAAAAAGAAAAAAAGGGAGACCAAACAATAAAAAGCGGCCAAGTACGAGTCAGACTCGTGCACGAAGTGTTTAACTTCTTTTTTTTTCTATTTTTAGTGAAATATTTGCTGTGGGACAGAAAATCTCTGTTCTTACAGGGTAGGCAGCGGTCACGGTAACCACTTTCCATCAGGTGGGCCGTGTGCTTGTCTGCCACCTGAGTTGTATAGAGTGTTTCCGTTTCCTACCCACGAAACTGTACCCACGAATATTTTTTCGGAAATGAACCCAAAGGTCTTTCCGGAGTCTACCCACGAAAATAAATTTAATTCTTTTTTCCGTAGTCTACCTATAAAAAAATCTTTAAAAAAACAATATGATTCATAAACTTAACTTTCTACAAATGAGTTCACAGTCTAACATTGGTATAACTGTGTATTCGAAGCTTACTCACAATTTCTGCGAAGATAAGGTCATATTCCACATGTCTATCACACGTCACTAAGTAACTAATTAGAGAGCACTGGTTCTTAGAACTGTCCGAATGATAAGTTATGTTAAGAGGATATTACTTAGATAAGAATAAACTCAACAATACAAATATTATGACTATACTTGCATCTATTCACATTCTATAAATCCATGAAAGGATCGGCGATGGTCCGCTTCGCGAATGCGTGGGCGGCCGACGCCTCCTTCTGCGAGTAAGTAATGCTCGTGAAGAAGGAGGCGGGGCGGGAGCGGCAGCGGGAGCGACGAAATATTGCAAGCCAAGCTGCCCGCGTACAAAGGCAACTTGGGCGTCGAAGGTCGATGAACGACCTCCGATCCCCATGAGCGCAGGCTTGGGGGTGACGGGTGGAGCCGCGTGGCCCTGGCAGAAGCAGGCCGCGGCGGCGGCACGCTTCCTCATTTCCAGAGACGAGTTGGGGACTCTTTGGTCCCCACACCCGAGGAGAGGGCCAGATCGAGAGAGATGGCCCTGGGTCGGCCGGGGTGCGAGGGATATGTCTGTCAACCTCACCTTCGGCAACAAAAAACGACCCACAAGTGGCGTGCATTTTGGTCGGTTCGAGTCCGACATAACTTCTCTCACCGGTGGAGAGGGGAGGCGGGTATCCGTGGGGATTTTGCGCACGTAAAAAAAACCACGAAAGGATAGACAGAGGTGTATTAATACCCGCATTTCGCCAACTGTGATTGCCAGTTCCATAGTGGGTGAGCCGTTAAGCAGACACTATGTCATGAACAGTGCTTGTGTTTAGTGTTTGATGAAGAACAGGCCTATCCTAGATAGTCCCTTAGTCTCCTTCTACGACAGCCACGGAATAAGATGAGTGGCCTTATGCTACTCTACTGTGAACCAATACAGCAAAATATTATATTAATTCAATGATTTAATTGACTCATCATCATCTCAGCGTTTTATTCGGTTTCACCTGAGGTTTTCATCTTGGAGCCGAGGTTCTTTTGGTTTGACTTTATGGGGACATTTGCTGTCTGACCTACCAACCCCGAGAGGAAAGTCTGCTCTAGATATTTTTTTATACCAATTAAGTGGCAGACAAGCACACGGAAAGTGGTTACCGTAGCCTATGGATGTTTGTAACACCAGAGGAGTTACATTCGCGCTGCCAACCTTGTAAGTACAGAGTTTCTGTGCATAGAAGACAAAGCAGGACAAGCCTTTAGTTTTCCCACTGACAGCACAAATTCTCCAATGAGCTCTGGCTACCGTACTCGCCGCTGGGAACACAACACACAAGTTATTATAGCCGCAGTATTCTGTAGGGTGGTGGTACTTCCCCAGTCGGACTTCTCAATTGGGCGGAAATACCGCCTAAATTCGAGAGTGCTGGGCATTTTTTTTTTTCATGGTTTGATATTTTTGGTAATGATTTGATATACCCCCTTCGCCATGTTCCCTACTACTACTGTCAGATATATAAACCATATTTAAATGGAATAATATCGAATACTCTAAACATAAAATCATTATCAAAATCTTAATTTAAATTAGAAATAATGGCATGTAGTATATGTTTAGATGTTGGAGAGGTGAAGTATAAAGGTTAGACTAGCAGCTCCTGCTGCGAATTTACTGGAAAATGTATCGGGTTACGGTGCAGAGGCCAAGACGAGAGGGTGCTTGCATTATCGATTTTAGTGGAACAGTTTACAGCTTCTCTACGAAATATAACATTAATCTGTTACACTGAGCATATTTTCTATGCAACTAGTTGTGGCCCACGGCTCCGCTTGCAAGGAATTTTGATCTTGTAAACTTCTTTTTCGTGCGCAAATTATCTTGGATACTTGGCCGTTGGGAGTGGTTATGTCGCACTCAGACCCACTAAAACCGCACGTCGTCTGCTGATGGGTATAAAATTGCCTAAAGCTTATTTCTCGCTCCCAGCTGGGAGAGCCATCTATAGGTGTAAGATGGCCCCCTCAGGTATGAGAAACCAGTGTCTCCATCGAACCCCGGATACGTTCCTTCTCAGGCGAACATCGTACCACTGCACCGGCGGGAGTAAAGTGTTGACGGGCGCTCACACCTGTAGCTCCCCACGCCCGCGTTCGAAGACCAGCCGGCATTTCCCTGATCTCCACTGTGTCCTCTGGTAGACAAGGAGACATGTGTGGAAGCCTTTGAGCAGCTCTCTACAGACCCGCTCACGTCGCAGCCGGTATTTGCCGTAGGTAGCAGCGCGTCCCCTGGGAGAGAAATGCACCCGTGTTTGTTGCCCAAGGTACACCATATGGAGGTTTTGGACAACGCACCCCGATCCCGTTCCCGCTGCACCTTCTGTTCAGCTGTGTCGAGCACATAAACATACATCAATATTAACTAGTGCTCGATAAAGCCAACCTCACCTACTAGCAGGTAAACAGCAAAGAGGCCCTGGCAAAGGCTTTTTGTTCGGGATTAGAAATGGCTGCCAGAAACGCCGATATTCTATTTTCTAGTATTTTTTTTAGCCAATATTTAGTATAAGGCATATAGTTAGCTTTATACTGCCTTCTCGTTGAAGCTAAGGATTTTTTGTAATTAAATTACCTGAGGTCAGCAATATAATATGTTTCCCATCGTCTGCACATCCCAATTGGCCTCCATTATATCCGTAAAATTACACACAAATCCATCCTTACCTTTTCTCAGAACTTCTTCAACCCTCGAAGTACCTTATATATGAATTATTTTAAAGCATTTTTAGGATAAGATAAATTTAATACTGGGATATTTTGGGTTCAATTTTTTTTTTTAAATCTTTATTTACGGAGCTTAGCCACTACATGACTATATCGCTCCATCATAGCCATTTTGTATACAGTACCGGTAAATTTATATATATTAATACATTATACAGCTGTCTCATATTCATGATATAACAGATACATGTGTGAGCTTGGGTGAAAAATTTTGCATGTTCAATTATGAACCCTATTGGGTTCAACATTGTTTGATGCAAATTTATTTTCGTTTGCAAATCAATTTAAATTATTCATATAAAAACTACTATTAGTTATCAAAACAAAAATTACGTCAATAGGCTTGCCCGCTAATACATGGGTCAGAAAATCATAGGAAGTGAAATATAAGTGTTAATATCAATCAATAAGCTTATCGCAGCCCACTGCTGGACATAGGCCTCTCCTATTATTGGGAGGCTTTGGCCTACTGTTCCCAGGCTGGACGGATTGGTACAGGGTTTTATTTTGAGTTTATCTTCTCTTGCAGTAATATCGTCTGCATATTTTGCCGTTAATCACCTCTAACGACGCCCTTCAGATGAGACGTAGTAGTGATTCATGTATTCTTACTCCGTCTCCACACTGATCCTTCTTTACATAAGTGTTAATACATCTCTCCCTACACCTTCGTAGATTTACAGGCGTGAATATATAAATGTATATGATTACAAACCATATTTTTTTAAAGCAGTGTTTAACATTTTATGCAAATGCCGTCAGCAAAATACTAAATGATTTTAGCTTTCAGAATCTCTCGCTCATTACAGGCCATGTAAAACTTTTCTTATTCCATTCTTGAAGAACTATTGTGCTTTAGTTGCTAAACTTGTATTAATTCTATAGTTTGAACGATAGGTATTTGAAAATTAGTTCCAAGAAGGTTTCAAACAAGGCCCACCACAGACAGGGAGTTTATCGCCCCTCTCCTACAGAGAGAAAGTCGTGGAACCAAACTAACGAAATCATTTTCGCTCTAACTTACTTAAAGATTACACTATATATTATCATTTTTATTTACTATCAATCAATTAGACTATTGCAATTTACTGCTGGACAAAGGCTCCCAATGTCAATGTGGTTATTTACTAACCACACTTAAATACCAAATATTTAGGATACCTCAATTTAATCACTCTCTATACTCTATAGCCGCGTGGTTTCCGGCAGTCTATCTCTTCCCATGCGGTGTCGTACAAGGCGACTAAGGGATAGGGTGTTTAACATCAGACAGATATAAGCTCAGACTCAGGCACAGATACAAGGCTCAAGTCAACAATAGTGCCCGGTAGACGGCAGTAGACTCACCCCATATTGCGTGTCACCGAAAACAATGATTAGGTAAATTAACCTAATCTAACTCTTCGGGGATAAAAGCGTGATTATATGTATGTATATACTTAGTTAAACATTACACGGGCGAACAAAGTCTGGGTTTATTTCAGGAGCACCTTGAATACAATATATATCAGAATCCGTAACGATAACCCTTCTCTCGGGTCAGTCCTCGTTCATTCGTCTCCTTCGCATACAAATTCGTTGACCTAACACTTTTCCAATTTTTGGACAAACTACAAAACGTTATTCAAACCCAAACTAAGCATAGATCTAAACAGGGTTCTAGAATGAGGATATACAAACTTAGATACTTTTTTTACTTTTTTTAGAATACATGAACGAAAAGAAATCAAGTCAAAGCCTCTGACGTAACCGTCTAAAGCAGTACCGCCTCACTACTGGGGCCGTCATAGAGTTATATTATGCCTCCACATACAGTTACTTAAGACAAGGCACTGACAGCATCTAGAATATTGGTTACTGGACATCATACTACTTTCTAACCATGCCAGGATATCTACAAAAAGTTTACAGACTTGATATTAATAAGTATGAACCTATACATATTGAAATGAGATGATGATAATGATGATAATCATACCATGGTGACAGTAGGTGTGCAGTGTGTAATCAGAATTATAAGTGAATCATTTAAAAAAAAAGGTTTTACAAGTCTAATTTTCTTTTTTAATATAATTCAGACACAAATTGTTAATTATTGTCTCTTTATATGAACACTGAGTAGTATTGATTTGGCCTTGGTCAGGTGTGATAATTCAAAATACCATGGAAAAAGTACAAATGTATTTCAATATGTGTAACAACAAATTTCAACAAGTTCCATCAATCTACAGTATAAATAATATGAACCTACACTTTTTGGAAACAATACAACTTTGGGAATAAGCCATATTAAAAATACTTTTCAAAATCAAACATTCCCATCCAGCAGCTTTAGTCCAAAAATCTGACGTGTCAAAGTTCAACACTAGTTCAACATTTTAAAATATTTTTTTAAAACTACTGTAGCTTTACAGCTGGACAGACATGCTAATTACAAGGCCACCCCACTCCACACCGGACAGGGCTGTAATAGGTGCAATTACATCACAATTTACACGTCCCGTGTTCACGGACAGTCTCGCCTAATTTGATTTGATTGTCACCCTATTTGGCGTTTATTTAAAATGTCAGTTGTGTCATGCAATGCAATTAGATGTTAACATGTTAAATATCGTTTAGTGTTTAAACGTTATTTTATATTAGTAACAACGACGTTATTAGTTAATTTGTTACTGTTGATATCCACTTCCTAATTTATGGTAGTCTATTTTTTGATATAGGTACCTATATTAATATTATATTACTACACCTGCATATTCTATAAGGGTAATCAGAGGGATACTGCTTTCAGTATATATATGTAACTTTTCACATCTCGCTTTGTTTATGTTTTTAGCTATGAGAAGTACCAAAAACCACTATAAAACTTTGCTGTTCTGGAAATCGAACTTTAGAACTGATGTACAATTGTTCTTGCAACCACTGCACCATTTAGTTAGACCATACAACAATTCAGTGGGCGAATAATATTTTTCAATTAGGTACCTAAGAAATTTTACTACATAAGGTATTACAAATATTTTCTTTATTCGCTCGTGTCATGCAATATAAACCCTCAATACAAGAGTAAGAGAGAGAGTAAATCTCGGATACTCCACAGTAGGCGCCGCCGGGAGAGGTTATGTCGGACTCGAACCGACTAAAACACTCGGTAACTGTGGGTCGTTTTTTGATTGCCGAAGGTGAGGTTGACAGGCATATTCCTCGCACCCCAGCTGACCCAGGGTCATCTCTCGCGATCTGGTCTTCCTCGGGTGTGGGGACCACAGAGTCCCCAACTCGTCCCCGGAAACGGGGAAGCGCACAAGGCGCCGCGTCCTGCTTCTGCTAGGGTTCCACCCGTCACCCCCAGACCTGCGCTCATGGGGGGCGGAGGTCATTCATCGACCTAAAATTAAGACAGTTATCTGTTTTTAATCAAAGTACTGTCAATCTATAGTTTAAAAGCAACTGTTGATAGCCACAATGCAATCGATAGATTCTGAAGCTGTCAAATTAAGACAATTCGCCAACTATAACTAGCAGCGTAATCTAAATTGGACCTTATTACGTTGTGGTTAACATCGCTTTTTACTTCAATGAAGTGAACAGCTTATTTTATAAAGTGCAACAAATTTTTTTATTCTATACTAGCTTTTAACCGCGGCTTCGCCCGCGTGGATGTCGGTTCCCGGTTATTATTCGAATTTTTCTCACCTTTTAAACCTTTCTTAGACCTCCACAAACATTTCAAGACCAAGATAAGATAAATCCGTTCAGCCGTTCTCGAGTTTAGCGAGACTAACGAACAGCAATTGATTTTTATATATTACTAGCTGACCCACCCCAGTTTCGCCCGGGGTATATTTTGAAGCTTCATATCCCTTTGAGCCCGTATGTTTTACTCTTCAAAATATGTATGAAAACTTGCCGGATTTGTTAACATTTATTATCAATGCTCCGCTCCCTTAAGTAGTAGCGTGATAATATATAGCTTAAAACCTTCCTCGATAAATGGACTACCCAATACTGAAAAAATCATTCAAATCGGACCAGTAGTTCCAGAGATTAGCGCGTTCAAACAAACAAACAAACTCTGCAGCTTTATAATATTAGTATAGATATAGATGATGTTTTTATAATTCGGTCTCACCCAAAGTAGATCAAGTCCTATCTATATCCCATATTAAATTTAAAAATATATCTAGAAATCCGTTCGGAAAGTGACTCATATTATTATCCACTACATTGAACCCATGAGTGATATTATAGCACCAATCAATCGAGTTAAACGAAATTGAACTATAGCCAGCACTCACAAGGTTGCTTTTTGAACAGCTATGCATGACAAGGCAAGTATTAAATCGTTCTTTGCGAAATACGGTAGGTTTATTTCAACAAAAATAATTTTATACTCTGCGTTAATTTTGTTCGGTATTTACAGACAGTATTTGCGTTCGGTTGTGCGGGATTCGGTACCCAAAGTACCGCACATTGTGGACTGTTTGATTAAAAAAAATAAAATTATAATTCACGGATATATAGTTATTAATTTGAATTCAAAAGGTTATTAGTTCGACAGGTAGGTGATTTTGTTAAAACTGATATGGAAGTTAGTGAAGATAATATTTGATTTGAATAGATAGATATAGATAGATAAAAAAGCCTTTATCCCCGGATGGTTAGGCAGAGGTGAATTAACACCCACATTTCACTAATAATTGTACTCGGTCCCACGTAATAGGGGGTGAGTCTATTGCCGTATTCCGGGCACTATTGTTGACTCGAGCAGTGCATCTGAGGCTGAGTCTAGGCTGTATGTATCTTTCTAATGTTAAACAGCCCTATCCCTTAGTCGCCTTGTACGATACCGCATGGGAAAAGATGGGGTGGGCCAAATTCTGCTCTGCCGGGAACCACGCGGCTTTTTGTTGTGTTTTGATTGTTTATTAGTTTATTAGTACAAAGATAGTTATAGTCTGGAATAATATCTACTACTTTAAAATGAGGGTGATGATGAAAAGGTCCCTGGAGTAGTTTCGCAGAGTTTGCGGGCACGAAATTAGAAAACCAATTCTCTGAAGACAGATATATTTTTAGACGTGACTTCAGTTTTGATCTACTCTTAATATCCCAAAACTCAAAAAAGATAACGATTACAATGAAGAGTGGAATCGGCATACCTTTCATTTTGGCTACTTTCTTTGAAATTCGGTATTTTCCTAAAGTTAAAATAAATTATTTAATTGAACTTATTAAATTAAAAATGGCAAAGAGCGACAAAAGTTGTCTGATATACCGTTTCAGAACTCCGACACATTTAACATGGTCTAGTTTTATGCTAGTCCTCTTTTCTATGCTAACCAATTGTAATTCACCGTCTTCTCACATCATGAATGAGTTTGACATCACTGAGAATAAGCCCGTATTACGTAATAAAATAACGGGTTGAGAAACATACACTGACATATACCTTTTTAATCCACTTCGTCCACTGCTGAACATACTTAGGCCTCTCCCACAGACTTCCAGAATGACGCGTATATACCTCGGTGATATAATATCTTGGACCTAAAATGTGCTCGGATGCGCGCAGTACACGTTTTTTGTTTAGTGTTTTTTGAGGACAGCATGTTTTGCTACGGCGGTGGACGACTATTGCAGGAAGTAGAACACAGCGGTATTTCCGCCCAATTGAGTAGTCCGACTGTAGAAGTACCACCGCCCTACAGAATACCGTGGCCATAATAACTTCGTGTTGTGCTCCCAGCGGTGAGTACGGTAGCCAGAGCTCACTGGAGAATTTGAGCTGTCAGTGGAGAGACTATAAGCATGTACTGCTTTGTCTTCTACACTGACGGCACAGAAACTCTGTGCTTAAAGGGTCGGCAGCGCGAGTGTGGCTCCTTTTTTTTTATACCACTTAGTTGGCAGACAAGCACACGGCCCACCAGATGGAAAGTAGTTACCGTGACCTATGGACGTCTGTAACACCAGAGGAGTCACAGTCGCGCTGCCAACCTTGTAAGTACAGAGTTTCTGTGCCGTCAGTAGAAGACAAAGCAGGACAAGTCTTTAGTCTTCCCACGGTCCTCTGGTGTTACACACGTCCATAGGCCACGGTAAACACTTTCCATCAGGTAAACATTTTCGTGTGCTTGTCTGCCACCTTAGTGGTATAAAAAAAACGAGTCACTCAAATTAACTAAGCATAGATTATTTCAAACCAATATACGCGCGACAGGGGCTCGTTTGTCTCGCGACTCAGACCCGTTATATGTGCCCCGACTTATACACGATATAGGTATATGTACTTTAATCCACACAACCGTCCGTATTCTAATAACCTCAAGTTAACAGCTTCTCGCCCCAATATATTCAATTACTTAGTTGATGGTGTATCATAAATCGTTAGATGGCTTATCTGATATCGCTCTCAGATCCAATCGGCCTTATAAACTGCTCAATAACAAGTGTATTTGAATTTCATGGTCATTTGTATAAAGACTTGGTAGACGAGATAATGATCTTCTAATGATTGGGAAGATGTACTAGCGAAGATTTGTTATGAAATCTTATATAAATGACTTCAAAAGACCTGTCGCGTGAACATTCCTGGGTTTTAGGGTTCCTCAAAAGGAGAAATTAAATCTTGAAGTAAATTTGTTTTCTTTCTGTTTATCTGTTTCGAGGAAATTAATTTTGCAATGACTAGGTTTTATTGTTATTAATGGGAAAGAACCTTGAGGGAAAGCCTGCGCCAAAGACGCATTAATCCAATCAACATGTGTATCGACTTATATTTGAGACGGCTGGTTGGAGGAAGGACATGACGGTATCTCCCGTCCAAAATTGAGCAGTCCGTCTGGGTAAGTACCTCCGCCCTACAGAATACCCCGGTTATAATAACCTTGTGTTGTGTTCCCGGCGGTGAGTAGGGTAGCCAGAGCTCACTGGAGAGGTTCTGTGCTGTCAGTAGGAAGACCAAAGGCTTAAATTGACCCCACTGACTGGTGGGGGCGTGAAATGTTGGCGTGGTGGTCAGGGAGACCCGGTGAAACGGTTATCCGCTGGCCGCCCGCAGGCTGTACGGTTCCCGAACCTGGGGATTACTTAATCTCCGCCCCAGGAGGCTGAACCAGCAGCCTGTGTAAAGTTCCCGGTGCTGTAGCCATGCCGGAGGAGGAGACCGGAGTGGACCTGGCTTCAGTATCTGGGAGGGGACCGGGGGCCCTTCCGCCCATCGCGCCAGCCAGTCACACAACCCCAACTTGTCTGTGGGGTAGGACGCCTTGCTTTGTCTTCTACACTGGAGGCACAGAATCTCTTTTTACCTTCTCCCCCCCCTCCCCCCATCTCAAACATGAAAACCAGAAAAGGCAAGAGAACCGTTACCACAGCGGCACCATCATCCACAGTGAATGTGGATTTCTGCAACATCAGGGGCCTACACTCCAACCTTAACGCGGTCCATCTCCACTTGGAGACCGCGCAGCCTACCTTGCTTTTTCTGACGGAGACGCAAATATCATGCCCGGCCGATACAGCCTACCTAATGTACCCCGGGTACAAACTCGAGCATAGCTTTATGAGTCGCGCCGGGGTATGCTTGTACGTCCGGGATGATATTTGCTGCCGCCGTCTCCATGGTCTTGAGGATAGGGACCTGTCAACTTTATGGGTACGCATAGATCACGGTGGCCACACCCGTATCTATGCGTGCCTTTACAGGTCCCATAGCGGTGACCTGGGCACGGCTCAATTGTTTCAGCATCTGCAGCGGTCGGCGGACAGCGTAATTGAGCAGTACCCCACTGCGGAATTAGTATTCTTGGGGGACTTCAACGCCCACCACGTGGAGTGGCTGGGGTCTCCTAGGACTGATTTTGCGGGAAGGGCTGCACACGACTTCGCTCTAACTTATGGGCTCTCTCAACTGGTGCATTCTATCACTAGAACACCAGAAATTGAGACCCACAGAAGCTCTATACTGGACCTTCTGCTGACTACGCGCCCGGATGAATACTCCATAAGGGTGGAAGCACCTCTCGGTAATTCGGACCACAGCCTCGTCCGGGCGCAAGTGACACTCGCGCGGCCTGAACCACCGCGGCCACCTCAGTGGCGGCATGTGTGGCACTACAAGTCGGCAGACTGGGATGGACTGCGAGAATTCTTCGCGTCGTACCCGTGGAGGCAGCTTTGCTTCTCTTCTGATGATCCAAGCTCCTGTGCAACAGCAGTCGCTGACGCGATTCTAGTGGGTATGGAATGTTACATCCCCAACCGCTGGGTCGCGACAGGAGCGAGCAAACGCCCGTGGTTTAATAGGCCCTGCAGGGAAGCTAGAGACCGCAAGCAATCTGCATACAGGGCTTGGACCACGGCTCTTGCCAATAAGGATCCGAACATCGCTGAAGTGAAGCGGAAGTTGAATGCTGCCTCAAGGTCCAGTAAAAAGGCAACGTCTAGTGCGAAGTTTGAGTTCATCGGCAGAATTGGCGAGCGGCTTGCGCGCTACCCATCTGGCAGTCGTGCATTTTGGTCGCTTGCTAAAGCTGCTGAGGGAAACTTCTGCCAGTCTTGCCTTCCGCCGCTGCAAAAATCCGACGGTAGTCTGGCCCATGGCGCTAAGGAGAAGGCCAATCTTTTGGGTAATCTCTTTGCGTCAAACTCGACTATGAACGACGGGAACGCCGAACCACCCATCATCCCCAGCTGTGGTGCTTCGATGACCGAAATTAAAATCACACAACGGGTGGTCCGGCGCGAGCTTAAGTCCCTAGATGTTCGGAAGTCGAGTGGGCCGGACGGTATACCGGCGATGGTGCTTAAGCACTGTGCCCCCGAGCTGTGCCCTGTACTTACACGCCTTTTCGCACTCTCATACTCCGCGAGGCAGGTCCCGGCCTCGTGGAAGACTGCGTTCGTGCACCCTGTACCTAAGAAAGGTGACAGGACAGATCCGACCAATTACAGGCCTATCGCTATAACCTCCCTTCTCTCGAAGGTTATGGAGCGTGTTATTAATACACAGCTCCTGAGGTACCTTGAAGGAAACGATCTACTGAGCGACCGACAGTACGGTTTTCGCCACCGTCGCTCTACCGGTGACCTTCTTGTGTATCTCACAAACCGGTGGGCGCAAGCCATCGAGAGTCGCGGTGAGGCACTAGCGGTCAGCCTCGATGTAGCGAAGGCCTTCGATCGGGTCTGGCACAAAGGTCTTCTTACGAAGTTGCCATATTATGGACTCCCCGAGGGATTGTGCGAATGGATCTCCAGCTTTTTGTCCAACAGAAGCATCCAAGCCGTCGTCGACGGCAGCTGCTCGGACCGCATGAACATAAACGCTGGTGTCCCACAAGGCTCCGTGCTGTCTCCGACGCTGTTTCTGCTGCATATCAATGACATGCTGTCTGATGGCTCCATTCATTGTTATGCGGACGACAGTACCGGGGACACGTGTTACACGGGCCGTGCAAACATCCCTCAGTCCGAGGTGGAGAAGAGTCGCGAACAACTTGTGTCTGAAATCGAGACTACTCTCTCTGGAGTGTCCGATTGGGGTCGACTAAACCTGGTCCAATTCAACCCCACTAAGACACAAGTATGTGTATTCACCGCTAAGAAAACCCCATTCATTGTAGCGCCGCAATTCCTGGGCACACCGCTTACCATCTCCCCGAGTATCGGGATCCTTGGTGTCGATATCTCCAGTGACGTCCAATACCGAAGTCATTTGCAGGACAAGGTTAAGTTGGCATCAAGAAAGCTCGGAGTGCTCAACAGGGCAAAGCGGTATTTCACTGCGGGGCAGCAACTCCTTCTTTATAAAGCACAGGTCCGGCCTCACATGGAGTACTGCTGTCACCTTTTTGCTGGAGCGCCTGCATACCAGCTTGACCCCTTCGACTCGTTGCAAAGACGGGCATTGAGGCTGGTTGACAATCCCATACTCACAGGTAGAGTGGAACCTCTTAGCCTTAGGAGGGATTTTGCCTCACTGTGTGTGTTCTACCGCCCATACAATGGTTTGTGCTCAGATGAATTGTTTGACATGATGCCCGTAGCTACATTCTATCATCGCACCTCTCGCCATAGGCAGGGAATTCATCCCCACACATTGCGACCTGAGACGGTACGCACTGTGCGGTATGAAAGAAACTTCATCCCACGCACACTCAAGCTGTGGAATGACCTCCCTGCTGCGGTTTTCCCAAGCGCCTACAATATGGGGTTCTTCAAGAGGGGCATCAGAAGGTTTCTTCATGGTCGGCAGCGCGAGTGTGACACCCCTGGTGTTGCATACGTCCATAGGCCACGGTAACCGCTTCCCATCAGGTGGGCCGTGTGCTTGTCTGCCAACTAAGTGGTATAAAAAAAAAAAAAAAAAAAAAAAAACGGCCATACGCTTCCAAGGTCTTGATGAAGTTCTGTACTCCCCGAGCAGAAATTAGTATCAAGCAATTTGCCTGAGATCTTTGGAGTTGTAAAAAAATCAAACTTATTTTTTTAATATAGGACACGCCAATTGGACTTCACCTCGCCTGATGGTAAGCTAAAGGCAAAGTCTCAGGAAAAAGGTCACCATTACATACACACATGCATGTTACAATGGTGGCATTAAGTTTGACGGCCTCATCAGATGCTTTTTCACGCCCCGTTACCCGGGACTGTGGGAAGAAGGAAACACGTGAGCTGGCAAGGAGTGCCTGCTCTGAATGGTGCAGCAAAGGAAACCGATCTTTTCTGCACCACTGGTTACCATGAGGTAGGTAACAGGTGAATAATTTATAGCTAATTGTAAACAAAATCATTTCAATTGCAACGCTCCTATCGGAACAATTTGGCATTTTTATGTTAACTGCTAATCGACAAGGTTGAACGTGGACTAAAATAGGAGCATGGAATTTCCGGACAGCGTTCGTATGAGTCTGGCAACACTTGTAGTATCCAGACTATTCTATATCAAAGTTTATTTTTATGAGTAACCAGGAATGGGTTCAATCAAATGTAACAAACAAAATAAAATACCTAAAGGAGTTTAAGTTGATTTAATTTAATTTAATTCAGTTTGATTTAATTTTCTTTAGTTTGATTTAATTATATTTAGTTTGATTTAATTTAATTTAGTTTAATTTAATTATAAACATAAAACATAAACCTATATCCCCGAAGGGGTAGGCAGAGGTGCAAGCACCCACCAATTTATTTATGTTTAGTTTGATTAAATTTTATTGTTTTATTTGATTTGGTTTGATTGAATTTAATTTGATGTTATTTAATTTAATTTGTTATGCTAACCATAGATGTGATTTTATTGATGCCAACGGGGCCCCCGTCAAACGTCGAACAAAATCATGGGCATTAATAAAATGTATACAATGTATCATATTTACTTATTTATTAACAGTACACCAGTCTTATTTACATCATCAGGACCAAGGATCGGGACTCATGCTCATATAGACTATGTCGGGATTGGACAGATTAATACCACATGGTGTTACGTTCATGTGAGTCTTAGCAAGGACCAAGTCGGTATTCCCCGGATACCATTCCACCTAGAAAGTAGGTACTATGTGTAAACTTACAGTCTCACCATAAAACTTGTGAGCAACCCTCCTCTGTTGAGAAAATCTCACATGGGATATGGTATGCCAACATCTAGTATTTCTGCTCAGCACATCTGAGTTTTAAGTATTTTCTAATACAACATGCTTATCATACTTCATCAGGGCAGATCAAAGATGGGATGATAGCATCATACTTAAATTACTATCCGGTTCGTGATGGGTTCGAATCACCTCTGCTAGTAGTGGGCACAAGTTATAGATACAGTGTAAGTCAGATACAGTACGCTACTAAAAATTCCGGACTATAGATACGATCAAGCTGTGAACCGTATAACCTTACGTCAAGTGAAGAAGACCTCAATTACACCGAACAGTAATATAGGAACTTTTTTACGTGCTGTAATTTCCTCAAATACCTCCCCACTGCTCTACGGGGGTTTACCATCCCCGTCGGACTCGAACCGACTAAGATCCCATGACGTCTTTGGTTGTCAAATGCCGGTGTGTAAGATTTCCTAAGAAATATTCGTCACACTCACCGGAGTGTGAGGGACATTTCTTAAGAAATTTAGACATCTACCTACATTACTACCGACTAATGTAGGTAGATGTCTAAATTAGATATCGAATTGAAGACTCCTAACCCCGCAACACAAAGAAATCGAAAGTAATGCGTGTACGCTATACCTATTGTAATTTGGTAAAAAATATTGCAATTTTACTTATTGTGCGTAAAATTTCGTACTACTCGTATACAGGGCCCGATACTTCAAACAATAAAATTAAATGTCAGACTTCACTGTTATAGTGTTAGTAAAAGTTAAATGGTATCCTGTAGACTGAATTAAAGAATGTAATGAACTCTTTTGCATTTTACTTTTGACTTTAAGCCTATATCAATAGAGTTTAGAATTTAATTTTTGGCCTTGTCAGTGTTGTAACTGTGGTTTTGCTATGACACAAAGTAAGCAGAATATAGGATCGCAAGACAAGCTGCCCGCGTACGAAGGCAACTCGGGCGTAGGAGGTCGATGAACGACCTCCGTCCCCCATGAGCGCCGGCCTGGGGGTGACAGGTAGAGCCGCCTGTCACCCTGGCAGAAGCAGGCCACGGCAGTGGCGCGCCTGGCGCGCCTCCCCGTTTCCGGGGACGAGTTGGGGACTCTGTAGTCCCCACACCCGAGAAGAGGGCCAGATCGTTAGAGATGGCCCTGGGTTGACCGGGGTGCGAGGGATATGCCTGTCAACCTCACCTTTGGCAACCAAAACGACCCACAGGCGGCGTGCGTTTTAGTCGGTTCGAGTCCGACATAACCTCCTCCACCGGCTCCGGTGGGGAGGTATCCGGGGGGATTTTGAGCACTTAAAAAAAAAAGCAGAAAAGTAAGTAGAATATGGAGCACTGGCTCCCTACCTGGATATGTTAGTACATATTATAGTGTAATCCCCACAGCGACCTCATCTATAAGTCAGTACACTTATACTCATTGACGTATGATTCTCTGGTGCAGGTTCCTCTCAGGGTTAAGAAGACAGACGGCAGTTACTCCTATTAAAACCATATAAGAGAAGGAGTTAATGAAACTTATTCGAATGTAATGGCAATCACGCTAAGAAGAAATCATCCCCAAATAGTTTAATTGGTCCAAGCAGCTCAATAGAACTTTGATTAGGATCGCTGTAATGCGAAATCAGTTCAAATTCCGTGCAGAATGTTAATTTCTCTAATTTATTGTATACATGCATACATATAATCACGCCTTTATCCCCGGAGCGTTACGCAGAGGTGAATTAACACCCACATTTCACCAACAATTGTATTTGGTCCCACGTAATAGGAAGTGAGCCTATTGCCTTATTCCGGGCACTATTGTTGACTCGAGCCATGCTTCTGAGGCTGAGTCTGGGCTGTATGCGGCATGCTTATACGACACCGCATGGAAAGAGTTGGGGTGGTCCAAATTCTACTCTGCCGGAAATTTTATAACAAATAGTTAACACAGCAAGAGCTTCATTAGAGTTCATTCATTAACAACTTAATTATACTATAATCTTTCCAATTAATTTTATACCTTTTTAATGAAATTTTAAAACTATTAGCATGCTTGAATTGAGCATTTACTTTCTCTAATCCAAATCTATTATATGATGCCATAATGTTAACGGGAATTAACGATTATGGTATAGGTACATACATATACCTTTGGTTTTTAGCGATAAGAAACATGCAACCTTGCTTTTCTGCGCAGTCGGATAGACACCGGACTGTTTGCTTACAGAATAGGGACTCTGTGAGTGTGGTAAGTTGAATCTAAAAAATATTGAGAATGTGCGGGTTATTTTTTTTTTATATAGGACACGTCAATTGGACTTCGCCTTGCCTGATGGTAAGCTGAAGGCAAAGTCCCAGAAAAGAGGGTCACCATTACTTACACATACCGTGTGACAATGGTGGCACTCAGCTTGACGGCCTCATCATATGCTTTTAGGTAGAGGAAGAACCTTCTAGATCATGAACTCGAAGACGGCGGGCGTGCACTACTAAGCCAGCCAGTCTGTGACCACAGCTGGTGTTGCTTGGTCGAAACGTCAGACAAATCAAAGGTCGGTCATCTACCTATACCATGATGGCGTTAATTCCCGTTAACAATATTGTCTACCATGAAACATCATAGTTTTAAAGTTATTACAGATTACCTTTACCTTTACGACCTCCGTGGCGTAGCGGTAGAGCATTCGACCGCTATGCAGGGGGCGCGGGTTCGATTCCCACTCAGTGCAAATATTTGTATGCATGAATATGTATATTTGCATTGGTCTAGATGTTTCTATGTATAATATATTCATGTGTATGTATTTACAAAAAAAAAGTATCTAAGTATGTTTATCCGCAATCTAGATCCCATAACACAAGCTAGTTAAGCTATGCTTATCATGGGTATAGATAGTGTCGTGTAGAATGTCGTGGAATATTTGTTTATTTAAAGTGATACGCTACGACATTGATTATCATTAGTATTAGAAGTATCGGAATATTTACCATGTTGTATTGTTCCGACCGCTTTGTCCAATTGATCGGATGACGCGGTCTCTTTTTACCCGAGTACAGCTAAAGGAGGGTTATGATTTTGACAGGCTATGTATGTATGTATGTATGTAGGTTCACCTGTTCCCTCGTAGCTCCTGAACTACTTATTAGAACTGGACAAATGAGGTATCATTAGAAGTGTCTTGATTGTACGCTGGTTATAGGCTATAATCTAATGTGCCCTCTAACGGTTATACAGTACTGTGTTAAAAAGTAAACTTGATATAAATATAGATAGATAGATAGATAGATAATTCTTTATTGTACACCAACAGATTTACAGTAGGACAAGTAGGTAGCATCTATACAGTTCAATGTACAATGGGCGGCCTTATCGCTAAAGCGATTTCTTCCAGGCAACCTTGGGATGGACAGTAATATTATAACAACAAAAGATATGGTGTAGTTACCGACTAAACTTAAATAGATAGTGTATTAAAACAAAAGAAAGAGAGAAATGTAAGTAAAATAAAATTAATATACGGCTTTACACAAAAAATATCAACATAAATACTGACATACAAATACATATACATGTATTAAATAAATATATACATAAAGTAGATAGTTCATACTAATACGAAGGGAAAATAGTGAGTGAGCACATAATGTGCGCATATAATGTGTTTGGTATCATCAGAAAGGGCTTAATTAGCACATTACATATATTATATGATTATAGCCGTTGCTTATTCCAAAAGAATATAAATAAAAAGGTAAGTTTAAAACTAAAACTCGACTATTAAAAATTACGCTTTAACAAGAATTAAACAAGAAAATATCAAGGATAGCCGTGGTCGTATGCCACTTAGTCTAGCAAAACAAAACATTCTGGAAAAAGTGACTTACGATCACAGCTATCCTGATGGCGTGATTTTCAATAGTCAGGTTTTTGTTTTAATCCTATCTTTTTATTCCTGTAGCTCCGACTGATTGGACGATGAGGAATTTGTTAAGTTCTTGCAAGCAACATGATCACGGAAGAACGGATAATATATTGTTATTTTACGCTACGGTGTAATACACACCATTCGAAACCTCACAAAACTAAACCGAACCGATACGTCTAATGGCATCTAATTGTTTAGCTTGGTATCGGTACATCGCCACGTATCGTGATCCAATCGACAAGATAAGCCGAACCTTACTCGCTTGGTTGCTTCACTGGCCGACGGCTTCTCTTGCCGTTATTTTATGTACAATCACCATTAAAACTGGAGAACGTACTCTTAAATTCCGGTAATATAGATTACCACGGTCATAATAACCTTGTGTTGTGCTCCCGGGGTAAGCAATGTAGCGAGAGTTCATGGGAGAGTTTTTGTGCTGTCAAAGGCTTGTGCTGCTATATTTTTGCACTGACAGCACAGTAACTCCCTGTTCTTACAAGGACGGCTGCACGAGTGTAACTCCTTTGGTGTTGCACATGTCCATAGGCCACAGTAACGACTTTCCACCATATCCATCCATCCATATCCGGCCGTGAGGTTGCGTCTGCCACTAAAGTGATATACAAAATGATGACACTAAACTCAGCGTGTATGAGGCCCTGTAAAGGACTTCGGAGTTCAAACCTCACTTGTAGAATGATTTCCCTGCTGTGGCTTTTCCAGGCGACTACATTACGGGGTTCTTCAAGAAGAATGTTAGAAGGTACTTATAAGGCTGTACACATTAACTGGTAACGGTAACCAATTCTCGTCATGACGCGTAAGCTTGTCTAGCATCTAAGTGGTATAAAATAACTAATAAATCTTAGTTTGTCTGATGACCGTACGTTCACAACAATCTTTTTTTAATTTATTTAAGCCATCTGCTGCTAATCTATTAGCGATTTCAAAAAGGTTTCAATGAAAATTAATAATTTCTGTTTTGCAGAGAATTCGAAGTATTGTTCAGTGTATGTACACTTCACATAATTATTTTAGATACTGTTAAGGTACATACATACTGTTTTATTAGTCGATTTGTTTTCTTGAAAGCTTATGTCTCTTTGTTACGCATAAAAATCCGTTGGTAGATTGACATAGGACGTAATTTTAGTAAAAATTCATGTTAGGTATTTTTTGTACTTATCTTATTTTGGTAAAAAATATATAATATTGCTTGTGATGATTTGATTATCCCTTAAACATTTTTGCTTGTTGCATTTACCTGCCATTTTCCTTTTTTTCATATCATTCACGCTCCATACATTTTTGGTCGTAAATTTAAAGTGCCGGCCAAAAAAAAACGATATTCCGTTACATCTTGTCTTCACTATCATTTTTTATTATGGCGTCAAAGTTGAGGATCCACTGAGTGCCCAGCTACACTTCATTAGAGTTTAAAAATGTCGGAAACATACATTTTCTGTGAGGCTAATTATAGAAAAAGAATGAAATATATTGTACTATATTGAACACATACCTAGATAATAAAAGCAAGCAAGGTACATTACACAAACCAAGTTACAATGGTGACACACAGCTTGACGGCCTCATCATATGCTTTTTCACGCACCACTTAAAGAACCCGGGACTGTAGGAAGAAGAAAACACTTGAGCTAGTAATCAAAATATTTGTGGGTTGATTACGGAAACAACCAACTGACTTACTACCCAAAGGTACGAAAAAATCACCTAGGTGTTGTCCAAGGCCGGTTGAAGTCAGTAAGTATGTAAGCAGACCCCGTACTCCAAACTGAAATCTTTTAAATACATCCAGGACTAACGCTGTGCTGATGAGACTTGTTACTATCCTACACCTAAGATATTCCCAATACCGACAAACATCACGTCTTTATCCCCGAAAGGGTAAACAGAAGTGCTTATTACCCCTACGTTTTGTATGTTACTTCGTTAAGTCCATGTAATAGGTGACGAGTCTATTTTCGTTTCCGGAGACTGAGTATATTCTCAATAAAGAAATAAAAAAGCTATGACGTTTGAGAAGCCATTCCATTAAAAATGTCTCAAACTTAAGCAACGCACAACATTAATTCAAGCCTTAATTTGAATTAACTACGCCTTAACGAAACGCATCCTTGTGGGGCCACCGCCCACTCAGGTTGCTACAAGCTCCTAATTAAGTACATCGTTACAATACTCTCAGATACCCGAGAATCTACAAGAATAGATCGTTATTTCAAGTATATAATTTACTTAGAATATACTGACCATAATTAAACTTGAGATTGGAGATTGCGTAAAGTTTTCTATGCTAAAGAGAAAAATGTATTTGCTATCGATAAGCTTTAGAATTAATGAACTAATTTGAATGATTCCTTTAGAAGCAGTTCATGGGACCTTAATAGACATAAATATACATATATAGATATATATAGGGTAGCCAGAGCTCACTGGAGAGTTTTTGTGCTGTCAGTGGAAAGACCAAAGGCTTGTCCTGATTTTGACGGCACAGAAACTCTCTGTTCTTACAGGGTCGGCAGCACGATTGTGAACTCCCCTGGTGTTACACACGTTTATAGATCACGTTAACCATTTTCCATCAGGTGGGCCGTGTGCTTGTCTGCCACTTAAGTTGTATAAAAAAAACATCCTTAGAAACTTTTTTTTGGTAAACATATACATATTATACATATATTATATTATTATACATAGAAACACCCAGACCAATGCAAATATACATATCATGTATACAAATAATTGCGCTGAGCGGGAATCGAACTCACGCCCCCTGCGTACAGTCCCGGGTCCATTTTTTTTTTTTACGTGTGCAAAATCCCCCCGGATACCTCCCCACCGGAGCCGGTGGAAGAGCTTATGTCGCTAAGCGGGGCGTGAAAAAGTGAAAAGGCCGCCAAGCCGAGTGCCACCATTGTAACATTACTTAGTGTCTGTAATGGTGACCCTCTTTCCTGAGACTTTGCCTTTAGCTTACCATCAGGCGAGGTGAAATCAAGTTGGCGTGTCCTTTATACAAAAACAATAAATGGTGATGATGATGATGACGAGTGTACAGATTTTTTAGCCTCTTGGCCTCGAATGCGAATGCGACTAAATCAAAGATCATTGTGTAGATTTTCGACTTCAATCAATTATTTAATTGTGAAACACGTAACACAATTACGTGGGTACCGGTTGCTAATCTAACACACACACATCACTTCCGAGGTGATGCATTAACACAATACTGACAGTCTGTTATTGATGTATGTTGATTAACTTTGACTATGCAACGTTTTAATTCCTTTATGACTATATTTATTTATTTATTTGGCACACAAAACAGAAAACAATCAAAATTTAACAAAATATCATTTTAAGGTTCGGTCCCAGATTGAGTTCCAAAACTTGTGCACTCAGCATGGTACAATTAAAAAGCGTGCATTAAGTATAACAATAAAAATAATAATCAAAAACCAAAAATAATAAACAAAACATTTTTTTTTCTATACCACTAAGTTGGCAGACAAGCACACGGCCCACCTGATGGGAAGCGATTACCGTGGCCTATAGACGTATGCAACACCAGGGGTGTCACACTCGTGCTGCCGACCATGAAGAAACCTTATGATGCCCCTCTTGAAGAACCCCATATTGTAGGCGCTTGGGAAAACAGCAGTAGGGAGGTCATTCCACAGCTTGAGTGTGCGTGGGATGAAGTTTCTTTCATACCGCACAGTGCGCACCGTCACAGGTCGTAATGTATGGGGATGAATTCCCTGCCTATGGCGAGAGGTGCGATGATAGAATGTAGCTACGGGCATCATGTCAAACAATTCATCTGAGCACAAACCATTGTATAGGCGGTAGAACACACACAGTGAGGCAAATTACAAAATAGCCCAATTACAAGATATCATGGTTAAAACATTAGACATAGTAATTAATCCATATGCTAATAGGAGGTAGGACACGATGGTATTTCCGTCCAATTGAGCAGTCCGACTGAGAAGTACCTACTTCGTGTTGTGTTCCCGGCGGTGAATAGGGTAGCCAGAGCTCACTGGAGAGTTTTTGTGCTGTCAGTGGGAAGACTTCGTCTTTTACACTGACGGCACAGAAACTCTCTGTGCTTACAGGGTTGGCAGCGCACGTGTGACTCCCTTGGTTTTGCACGCATCCATAGGCTTACGGTAACCACTTTCCATCGAGTGGGCCGTGTGCTTGTCTACCGCCAAGGTGGTATATAAAAAATATACTAGTTAAACTATGATATGCAGCTAAGTAATTACTGTCTATACTGTTCCCAGTGGTGAGTGGGGTAGCCAGAGCTTACTGGAGAATTTGTGCTGTCAGTGGGAAGACTAAGGGCTTGTCCTGCTTAGTCATCTACACTGACGGCACAGAAACTCTATGCCTACAGGGTTGGCAGCGCGAGTGTGGTACATCTGATGTTACACACGCCCATAAGCCACGGTAACCACTTTCCTTCAGGTGGGCGGTGTGCTTGTTTGCCACCTAAGGGGTATAAAAAAGGCGTGCAAACACTTATTTACTTTTAAATATCAGTTGTTTAACACACAATTAATTAATCGTACAACTACAAATTTATCTGCCATTCTGTTTGTGTTGCATCAAGCTCCGTGTTCCGAACACGCGAACGGCAACTGCCAATTTGAGAATTCAGACACGATTTCCAACAGCCTTTTAGTTGATAGTGGTAGTTGATTGTTTGTGAGTGTACTGCTGACCTATTTATTCAAATATTATTTAGATCACAGAGTGAGATTTGTTATTTTCAAGATTATTGCACACTAGCTAATAAAAGGAAGTAAGGTCGCAGGAACGCGTCATACTAACGCATATTTGGCGAGTATCCCATTCGACAATAGTACATATACCTGTGGATAAATTTAAAAATGTAGTTAAAAGTGTCAGAAAGGCTATTATAAAATCGAAGATTACTTGGATGATAAACAAGCTTGGAAATGAGCTGTTCACTCGACTAAGCTAGTCAAGTAAATTTTTGTATTTAGATTAAGTAGACTAAGTGTATGTTTGTAAATAGACCAAAATATATGCCCGCTGACTTTCTTACCGGAGCCTTCTCAGGTCGGGGCCGCGTCTCGAATCGTTGGTCCATTTCCTAAAATAGTTTTCATATTTCCTTCATATTAACGTTTTGACTTTGACTTAATGCCAAAGGCATTATCTAACAGTCAACCTTACGGTGATGCAGATATATATTGAGGTAGGTGCAGACAGAATAATAATCTATTTACTACACTGATGATGTTCTAATTTGTGATATATTATCTATATATACAATAATAATACATACATTATACATACATACATAAGAAATCCATACACATACTTTAAATATATTACATCATATCATATAATTGCGTATAATTACATTTGAGATGTATTATATATGTACACAATTATAATACGTTATGTATATACATTATACATACACACTGTATATATATACATAAGAAATCCATACACATACTTTTAAATAATTATATACTCCTATAATATATACTACATATATTCTATCTTACTTTTACCTATTTCTATGCACCTATTGAAAAGAAAAGACTAACAAGCAAATGCACACAGGCTTGCAAGGAAGAATTTTTTGACACACAGTAACAGTATTGGATTGATTTTATGAGAGCGCCTGCCGTCTCACCTCCCCTACCAGAGAACCTTAATAATTCGAAATGGTTCCCCTTTTTAGAGCCCCCTCTATTTGAAGAATGTGGTTTTGGACAGTCTTCTTTTTTAACTTTGCATGCAGAAAGCATGTTTACTAAACGGAGTTGGTTAAAATTTAATTCCCAGTGTATCTTAATTGACAGAACTTTTATGGTAATATGCAGTTAGTACAAATACAACAAAAATTCCGCTCACATCACTTAGCACAGTTAAAGAATGCGCCTGGGCAATGTAATTCTTTTGTTCTAACGAGACGCGAAATGCCCATTCAATGTTAAGTGTGCCTTCTAGGTCACTGCACTGCGTACTGTATTGATAGCACTACTGGTAACAGTGGGAACGTAAGTTTCTAGAATTTTCTTTTATGACCTTTTGAATTTTGTTGTGAATAACCTATGTATGAAAGTACCGCGGTAGCCTAGTGGTATGGGTAATGGACTGCTGAGATGAGGTCTCGGGTTTGATCCCAGGTTTTGCCATGGCACACACCAATGACTTTTCGATGCTTTTCGAAGTTATGTGTGCATTTATAGCAGGTTTATAAGTGCCCGGTTGATGGCAATAGGTATCATCTGAAAGGGCTTAATTAGCACATAACAAATATATATATATATAAACGTATGTGATGGTCGTATGCCACTGAGTATAACAAAACAATACATTCTAGGGAAAAGTGGCATACGACCACTGCTATCCTTGATATTTTCTTATGTAATACTTTTAAAAACGTGATTTATCGTTAGTCGGGTTTTAGTTATAAACTTATTTTTTTATGATATAACCTCACAATATTTTTGATTCTAAGACAGCTTAACTTAACAATACTCGCCTAAATACATACATACATATATGTAATCACGTCTCCATCCCCAGAGCGTTAGGCAGAGGTGAATTAACATCCACATTTCATCAATCATTAAATTCTATCCTGCGTAATAGGGGGGAGCCTATTGCCGTATTCCGGGCACTATTGTTGACTCGAGCCATACATCCGAGGCTGAGTCTGGGCTGTATATATCTGTCTGATGTTAAACAGCCCTATACCTTAGTCGCCTTGTACGACACCTAATATCGCCTAAATAATATCAAGTAAAGAGTAATTGTTACTTTAATAGTGTTTTTGTGTATCAACAACTAGCATAAAATTATTTTTATAAAGGAAAAAGTTTTTGATAACTCCAAGTAATTTTAAAAGAATTCTTAACAAGAGTACAACTTAACACTAAGATGGCGAATCTTTAGTATGCAAAGCAAGCACTCTTGCAAATCTCTCGCTTTCACATTTGGTTTATCTGTATATTATAATTTATTATTTAAATTTAAATTAACAAATATCATTTTGACATAATACCTAGTCTCAGTATTTTAATAAACAGACTTTGTAATATTGCAATAAAGGACAATATAGTTACGATACTTGTATTATATCTATACAAATATTATAAATGCGAAAGTATAATATTTATACCACTTAGGTAGCAGACAAGCACACGGTCCACCTGATGGAAAGTGGTTAGATACCGTGGTATATGGACGTGTGCAAAACCAAGAGAGTCACACTCGCGCTGCCAACATTGTAAGCACAGATAGTTTCTGTGCCGTCAGTGTAAAAGACAAAGCAGGACAAGCTTTTGTTATTCCCACTGACAGCACAAAAACTCTCCAATGAGCTCTGGCTACGCTACTCACCACCACAACACAAGGTTATTATGGCTGTGGTATTCTATAACGCGGAGGTACTTCCCCAGTCGGACACCTCAACTTCTGTTACGCTATCATGCCTAAACCACTACACCGATTTTGATGAAATTTAATACTATAGATAGATTAGACATTGAGAAAGGATGTAGGTAATATTTTGGTCGCGATAAATGACATCCACGCGAGTGTAGCAGCGGGCAACAGTGTTACAGTTGTATAACAAACTTATAGGCTTCTGATTTTCATAAATAATAAACAGGATTTCACAGATTTTGTAGGCTAGGTCTTATAACCGCAGTAGTCGGATATAATCACAATCCTTCTACTGGATCAATTCCCGAAATAAATATTTCTAATTATTGGTTGTATTATACCTATATACAACTTGAGTGGCAAATAAACAAGCTTAAACAGATTAAATATTTTAAAGCATTTAGTATGCTAACTATTCAAATCAATTAATATAGGAAAAAGTGAAATCAGCTCAAGCGGGATACGAATCCACGATCTTTCATTCGTTCCGATAGTTCGTACGAGCATCAGCCGATGTATAGGAAAATTTGGACAGCTTCAAGTATGGCTCTGTTGCTCAATGATCTGAGCATTCGCCCTGTAAGGGAAAGATCACGGGTTCAAGTCCCTCCTGAGTTGAATTCGCTTTTTCCTATCTTAATTGAAACTTAAACAAAATTTTTAGCATATTTATTACGATAACCATCTTTATTTCATTGCTATCTTAATCACAACGGAAAAATAATGTTACGGCATTTTTGCGTACAAAATCAAAGTTGAAAAACTTTCATGTGTGCTCAACAAACAAGTTAACCACTAAACACATAATGTTGACTTCCCACTTCCCACTAAACTATGTAGGTAAACGCCATAAAAAGCTTCTGCATACCATGGCTATTTTTTTTTAACCAAACTCCACCATTAGTGACAAATAGCAAAGGGACCATTGTTAAGTAATCAGATAAGAAATACTTAAGCACAGTTTATCGTGCACGAATATTCATTTAAGATATGCTTTAATGGTGTACGAAATATGAACGTAATGAGTAATGGTTTAGGGACCAACTCAGGTACCTTTATATCCTGATATATGTTGTATAATAGATATCATGTATGTACAATGGAAAAAGAAAGAAAGAAAAAGAAAATGTTATTATTTTTAGCTATAATTTATTTAATAGTTATTTTAGTTTTACTTTTATTTTAATGTATAGAACCTGTATATTGTTATTTTTTTATACCACTTAGGTGGCAGACAAGCACACGGCCCACCTGATGGATAGTGGTTACCGTGGCCTATGGACGTATGCAACACCAGGGGTATTATACTCGCGCTGCCGACCATAAAGAGTCCTTCTGATGCCCCATATTGTAGGTGCTTGAGAAAACCGCAGCAGGGAGGTCATTCCACAGCTTGAGTGTGCGTGGGATGAAACTTTCTTTCATACCGCACAGTGCGTTAGCACAGTGTTTAAATGAATGTCTTATATGATCACCCATATTGTGTTATATAGGTATATAAGAAGGATATGATTCTTTCTCTTCGTTTGGAGCGGGACGGTAGCGACCGCGGCGACTGCGGTCAGGAGGTGCGGGTTCGATCCCCGCTCAGTGTAAATATTTGTATGCATGAATATAATATTTGCCTTGGTCTGGTCTGGTGGTACCTCGGAGTTAGTCCGTGGCAGTTAGATAATTGACACTGTAGAAGTATAGACATGATATGTTTTTGGTCCCACATATAATGCCTTATCGCCAGTAACCAGGTAGTTTTTTATACCACTTTGGTTGCTAATGGAAAGTGGTTACCATGGCCTATGGACGTGTGCAAAACCAGGAGAGTCACACTCGTGCTGCTGACCCTGTAAGAACAGAGTTTGTATGCCGTTAGTGCAGAACACAACGCAAGACAAGCCTTTGATCTTCCCACTGATATTACAAAAATCTACACTACACGCCTCTACTACAAACTATATAACAAAAACCAAACAAAAATGCTTTACCTAGCGCGGGAATTGAATCCATGTCCTCGTAAAAGGCAGCGGTAGGTAACTTTCTACAGCCGCATCATATTATAAGTGTTTATAATAAGTACATTCCATCGCGTTAGTATTATTAAGTAAAATACCTTCTGCCTGTACTGCAGTCTATAATTTTGTCCTCAATTATAAATCGTACGATTTGTTCAATGCGACGGGCTATTAAAGTACTATACGTAATAAGTCCCTATGACATTACACTCAATAAGCTACCCTATTATCAATAAAACAGTTGCATGTCAACTTGAAGCAGTTTCAACGTAATAAACTTCAAAATGGTTAGTATTTACTGTCCCATTTTGTGTGAATTAACAAAGTATGACGTCATTTCTTTGTATTGTTGTCATTATATTGATTTAGACCGGTGTCCCATGACATAAATGCATGCGATCAAATTTTTACAGAAATGTCCGTGATGCCGTGAAGGTTCACCACGAATAGGATCCCATCTCTTCCCATGGGTTTCGTAGAAGGTGACCAAGGGTTAGGGCTGTTCTGCATCCGACAGGCTTGACGGCAATTAGGCTTGCCTTTATGACGTGATACCAAAAATTATAGTTGTTGAAATGTGGATGCTAATACCCCTCGACCTGCCGTTTCTGGTCTCAAAAGGTGTGCAACCTTTCATGGTTCATGTATGGTATTAAAATTGATAGAAAGAATTGAATGGGTTTAGGCGGGATTCGCACCCGCGATCTTTTTTTGTCAAGGGGAACGCTCTGACCACTAAACCACAAAACCTCGCCTGAAGCCATTCAAATTGTCATATACTCCTATATCTCGTACCAACTATATATTTTCTATCTTAATTAATTTGAATAGTTAGCATACTAAATGCTTTAAAAATTCAATTCAAATATGTATGGTATATATATACCTATATAGTAATGAGTTCCTTTACTCCACCATAACTTTTATTTACTTATCTAATCAGTTTTGCATTAATGAATTCTTCCATCAACCTAAGTTACACTTTAAACATTTGTGTAAAAAAATATTTTTGGATGGGATTTGGCGCCAAAATAATAGGATTTATCAAATTTTGTTTCGAACCTCCTCGACGGCATTCATACATTATCACAAAAGAAACCTAACACGACGAGATCAATGTTTTGATTACTTTTCATTGTCCTTTTTTTGTTTCTTGATGTCGGTTAAACATTCTTGTAAAAAATCGTCACTCAGGTAAAAAGATAACGTCTTTTAAAGTAGATAAGTCATTACTATATTATCCTCAACAGTTTTAACAGTACTAGGGCTACACTGCCGTAATATGCCAATAATTACCGTCATAATTTCAACAATCGCCGCGTGGTTTCCGGCAGAGTACAAATTGGGCCACCCCATCTCTTCCCATCCGGTGTCGTACAAGGCGACTAAGGGATAGGGCTGTTTAACATCAGACAGACATATACAGTCCAGACTCAGCCTCACGGCAATAGGGTCACCCCCTGTTACGTGGGACCAAATACAATTATTGGTGAAATGTGGGTGTTAATTCACCTATGCCTAACCCTCCAGGGATGAAGGCGTGATTATAAGTATGTTTAATTTCAACAAGGTCTATAATCTATTCGGTTAGGCACTAAAAGAATGGTAAACTATCTTGTAGCGACTTTTAACAAAAACATTTATTAAACAATTATACAATTATAAATAAACATATATTTCAAGGAGGTAGGACACGGCGGTATATCCGCCCGATTGAGCAGTCCGACTGGGGAAGTACCTCCGCCCTACAGAATACCGCAGTTATAATAACTTCGTGTTGTGTTCCCAGCGGTGAGTAGGGTAGCCAGAGCTCACTGGAGAATTTGTGCCGTCAGTGGGAAGGCTTGTCCTGATTTGTCTTCTACTGACGGCACAGAAACTCTGTACTTACAGGGTTGGCAGCGCGGCTGTGACTCCTCTGGTGTTACAGATGTCCATAGGCCACGGTAACTACTTTCCATCAGGTGGGCCGTGTGCTTGTCTGCCAACTAAGTGGTATAAAAAAAAAGAAAAAAAAAACAAATAAACTAGGCTAGCTAACAGACTAATTAGTGGTTCAATTTCGGTTTTAAGTCTATAAAATAAGTTTTTATACAGATTTTTTTTTAAATTTATTTATTCATTTATTTGCATAATACAGTCATAATAATTTGGTCACTAAAATAAAATAAGTACAATGTATTATCACCAGTAATGGCATGCAAATATTACATTATTCTATTCGTTTTTTTGTAATAATGTTTACACAATTTAAATCAAATAATAAAACATCTGAAATTCATCTGCAAAAATATAGATTCATTAGATAGATATATTTAATTAGTCAAAAACAAAATTAATAGTAACTAATAAACCGAGTCTTAAAATACGATTTTAAAAAGACATATCAAGATTATTTACGTATAGTTAAGCACCTAAAGCCTAAACGAATGGAATATAGGTGTAGCTACGATTTGTGGCCATAATTATTCCGTTAACAGCTCGATGTACGGTAAGGTAGTGTGCTTCCCCCTCTCCCCTCCGATGAGCGTTAGATCAAGAGAGATGGCCTAGAGTCGGCCGGGGTGCCAGAGATATGTCTGTCAACATCACCTTCGGCAACCAAAACGAGCCACAGGCGCCGTGCGTTTTAGTCAGTTCGAGTCCAACATAATCTCTCCCACCGGCTCCAATTGGTGGAGTATCCCTACGATTCTACGCACTTCAAAAAGGTAGTATGGTCTCAGTATAATGGTGCATATACACCATTTCACCACTCTAGTAAATTTTTTGAAAAAAAAAAAGAACGATGGGCATCTTAACGGTTATCCCGATTGCATTTGAGGTTTTCATCATGGATCCCGGAGTCTGTTTTCTCCTTTTGGTTATACGGCTTATATAGAACCGACTGCCATCTGACTTCTCAACTCTGAGCGGAAAGTCTGTGGTCTACTTCCCATTCTCCTCTTCTTTGAGGGACCCCAACATGATCTCGAATTCTTGGATAATGTACTGTGGAAATACTATCAGAATTCTACTTGGATGAAGATACAAGTAAAAGCCCCTAGTAAAAGAATACAAGTTATCTTGTAATGGATGATAATGAAGAAACTATTTAAGTATTGCGCTAACCCGAGGGGGCTACTATGTAACATACATCCGAAACTTCGGCTAAGCATGAAAAAAAAGTAAGTCAAAATATAAACAAACAAATTTAGACCCAAATTATAACTTTTTGGATTCCTTTTTTTTTATTACGTGCGCAAAATCCTCACGAGTCCCCACCTCCTCACCGGAGCCGGTGGAAGAGGTTATGTTGGACTCGAACCGACCAAAACGCACGCCGTCTGTGGGTCGTTCTGGTTGCCGAAGGTGAGGTTGACAGGCATATCCCTCGCACCCCTGCCGTCTTAGGGCCATCTCTCACAATCTGGCCCTCTCCTCGGGTGTGTGGGGACATCCCCGGAAACGAGGAGGCCTGACGCGGCCTGCTTCTGTTAGAGTGACAGGCGGCTCCACCAGTCACCCCCAGGCCTGCGCTCATGGGGGGCGGAGGTCGTTCATCGACCTACTTTTTGGATTCCTTATTAAATTACAAACGACTTTTATTTTGAACTAGTTATGTGTGAACACAACGTAGACTGATATAAACGGGAAATTCTCTTGTAGTCCATACATTTGCACTGCTCGCGACTGGCGTGTGACGTCACTTACAAGTACGATTTTGTATAGAGCGTTTGCGGGCGGTGCGAAAAATTGAATTTTCGAAATACAATCTCTTTAAAACTAATTGTCGTAAGAATATTTCACTTTAGCAGTCATTATATTATCATAGAGTGGTCATTTTTCATTAAAAAACATAGTAAAATAGCCTATGGCCTGAAACATCGGTTCGCAACTTCGGAATTCCTTCCGATGGTAGGCCCAGTCGTGAAACAAACCTTTGCTATATTTAACGGGATCTTGTTAAAACGTTTTCCGCTTCTAATTGCATTGGAAACTCATTAGAGTTCCGTGAATTGCTAATTCAATATGGTATTCTTTCGTTGTCGAAGTAGGGCACCGTGCAGCGGCGAAATGTGCTAAATGGTCACGACTTGGTACAAATTTCTTACTAACATCTGGTCAGAGTAAGAGTTTTTTTACCTTATATTTAGAGTGGACTAGATAGGTCTCGTAAAAGGTAATTATGGAATAGGGTTGTGACAAACGACCCATGACAAAGTACGCCTTTATCCCCGGAAGGTTAGGCAGAGATGAATTGAAACCCACATTTCACCAATCATTATATTCTATCCCACGTAATAGGGTGAGCCTATTGTTTTGCAGCTTTGCCTAACGCTCCGGGGATAAAGGCGTTATTATATGTATGTATTTTAGAGGAGGTAGGACACGGCGGTATTTCCGCCCAATTGAGCAGTCACACACACCTCTGCCCTACAGAATATCGCGGTTATAATAACTTCGTGTTGTGTTTCCAGCGGTGAGTAGGGTAGCCAGAGCTCACTGGAGAATTTGTGCTGTCAGTGCGATGACTAAAGGCTTGTCCTGCTTTGTCCTCTGCACTGACGGCACAGAGACTCTATGTTTACAGGGTCGGCAGCGCGAGTGTGACTTCTCTGTTGTTACGCACGTCCATAGGCCACGGTAACCACTTTCCATCAGGTGGGACGCGCGCTTGTCTACCACCTATGTGGTATAAAAAAAATGTCCAGCAGTGGACTGCGGTGGGCTAATTGATTGATTAAATGGAAACTTATGATTCACCAATCATAATATTCTGTCTACGTGGAACAGAACAAAATGATTAGTGAATTGTGGGTTTCAATTGTTTCAAGGTGTTTGTTTGCTACCTTAATACTACAGAGTCACTGACTGTCGTGAAACAAAAAAGTAGGTACATCAAAACAAGCCATTTAGCGTATTGGAGTCATAGTACCTATTATGCTAATTGCCTTACTTACTGCTTACTCATTTTGAGTTCCTTAGAATCGTACACTTACCGTTATCTTAGCCAAATTCAGAGTGCCAAGTGCAAGTTCTACATAAATCCAAACGACTTCATCAACGCGCTAAATAATACAATGACGCTATTGAAATTAACATACATAATAAATAGATATTCTACAACATTCTACACAACGCTATCTAGACCCATGGTAAGCATAGTTTCACTAGCTTGTGTTATGGAATCTAGAATACGGATAATGTAACATAAACTCACACCTATATCCCCGAAGGGGTAGGCAGAGGTGCTAGCACCCACATTTCGCCAATTCATGTTTAGGTCCCAATGTAATAGGTGGCGAGTCTATTGCCATTAACCGGGCACTTATAAACCTGCGATAAATACACACATAACTTCGAAAAGCAACGAAAAGTCATTGGTTTGTGCCATGGTAAACCTGGGATCGAACCCGAGACCTCGTCTCAGCAGTCCATTACCCACACCACTAGGCTACCGGTTTTACGGATTTTTAAATACTTTTTTATTTGTAAATACATACACATTATACATAGAAACACCCAGACCAATGCAAATACCCATATTCATGCATACAAATATTTGTACTGAGCGGGGATCAAACCCGCGCCTCCTGCGTAGCCGTCGCGTTCACTACCGCCACGCCACAGAGGCTGTCATATAATGACACCTTTATCCTGGGAAGGTACCACCCACAAAAGAATAGGCTCACCCCCTATTACTAATTCAATAATTGGTGAAATGTAGGTGTAAATTCACCTTTGCCTAACCCTGCGGGCTAAAGGCGTGTTTATATGTATGTATATAATAAATAATTCCAATTTCAACCACAATCCTCAGTATCCTCACTACATTTTTCTCCTCATACAAAAGTTGTAAGGGATTTGTGTGAGGAGTAAAATGTTGTGAGAACAAGTACTGATAACTGTCTAAACATTCCTCATGAACAATACTTCTAACTCGTACCACGCATTAGGACGCCTTTAAACGACATTACAGCTAAATCAGAACGAGATACATACAACAATACGGTCGGTAGTACGACTATTAATCACGATGAAGGATCGTCTTAAACAAAAATAGGTGCATCCATTTATTCTCTATCGGGGTATCGAGTGCGAGCGTGTGGGCTGCTGGTTACATAAAATGTAAGAGTGTGTTCAGACTTTGCAACTTTATGATGACTTAAAATGGCTATAGCATGCAACCGTCAGTACCTTAGTGGTTTTGAGTGTCATTATTATGATCAAAATTCCCAGGTTACAATTACAAAAAGTAATTCGTAAAGTTGAGCTATAGTTGGAGGATATTTAGTAATATTGGTGACTAATTAGCGGCGGTAGCTTAGTTTTTAAGGAGTCGGCCTTAATATCGGAAGATTCAGGGTTCGAATCCTGACCATTACACTACCGACGAGAAACCACTTCTAGCACAAGAAATTTAGCTTATTTGGAGGGGTTAGAGGGAATGTTAGTAATTGCGGTTGCTAATAATTAAGTAAAAAAAAAAAAAGATTTATAAAACCAATATGAATTCACAGTCTAATATCGATATATCTGTGTACTCGAGGCTGTTAATATATTATTTAAAAAAAAAACTTATTTATATTATTTGGGTTAGGAGTGGGAAATCAAATCCGAGCAAGAACCAAGCGGTTCGGAGACTCTTCTCTTTGCCGCACCAAAAAGACCTGGAATTCATTACCAGCACACGTGTTCCCTTCTTCCTACAGTCCCGAGGCCTTTAAGCGGGGCGTGAAAAAGCATCTGATGAGGCCGCTAAGCTAAGTGCCACCATTGTAGCACTTAGTGTCTGTAATGGTGACCCTCTTTCCTGAGACTTTTCCTTTAGCTTACCATCAGGCGAGGTGAGATCAAGTTGGCGTGTCCTACATAAAAAAAAAGATCACTAATATGAGCATCATTAAGCTAAGTTCGCAATTTGGAGCCTGGACAACAATAAATGTGGGTTGATTGTTATTTTTTTGACGTTTACGGCAGCAACTGAGTTTGATACCGAAAACTTATGTCTGAGAGTCTACCAGTAATTGGGCAGTACCGGTACAACGGCCTATTAATGAGTCTTACATTAAAGTCATGATCCCATAACTCCAATCCGTCCAATTGAGCAGTCTGACTGGGGAAGTACCTCCGCCCTACAGAATACCGCGGCCATAATAACCTTGTGTTGTGTTCCCGGCGGTGAGTAGGGTAGCCAGAGCTTACTGGAGAGTTTTTGAGCTGTCAGTGGAGAGACTAAAGGCCTGTCCTGCTCTGTCTTCTACACTGACGGCACAAAAACCCTCTGTGCTTACAAGGTTGGCAGCACAAGAAGTGTGACCCCTTAGTTTTGCACACGTCCATTGGCCAATGGACGTGTGCAAAACTAAGCCCACTTTACATCAGGTGGGCCGTGTGCTTGTCTGCCAGATATGTGGTATTAAAAAAGTTAACCACTTGGGCAGACAACAGCTAGTTGCCTATTAATCTCTAAAAACAGACAGAATTTTGATTGACACGTTTCAACTACAATTTTCCTGTCCAGCTTAATATTGCCTTACAATGTAATACACACTTTATTTCATAACATTCTATACAAATGAAGGATACGTAGTAATTAATAAGAAAATCACAAATAGGATTATTACTAAGTCAGCTGATAATAACCTATCGCCGTTTGTACGTCGACTGATAATTATTACAGCTACTTGTGTCTGAACACGCCCTAATAGTCAGAGATTCTTTTCATTATTAACTGCAAAGATGATACTTCGCTGACTAATTTCATTAGCCTTCTCTATTACTATGGCGATAAGGTTCATTTTCGTTTGATACTATGTTAAGGTCTTGTAATATAGTTTTGTTTATGTACATGTAAGTTATTAATAATATTTTCTCTTTGTTTGTAGCTGTTATCCTTGTACGTCTTTTGTTCCTGTGATCGATAACTTGTAATTATTCGATTCGTTTTTTAAGTTCTATGTAACGTCTTAATTGTGTTATCGAATAAAGATTGTATTATATCATTACGATTAAGAATATCACAGCCATTGAAACTATAATAGGTAGGTACAGTCAGCATCAGAAAGATCGTGACTGGAATGTTTCAACCGTTTTATTGATTTTAATGGTATGATTGTCCGAACTTAAGGTGTGTACGAAAAATCATAACAATCGCTAACCATGAAGAGGGGAAACCCAAGGCATTATTTCATTATTAATTATACTTTATGAACGATGTACATTGGCGGACTTAATGCCGTAGGCATTCTCCGCCAGTCTATCATAGGGTGGTGCAGAGCACAGGTGGAGCCGCCTGTCACCCTGGCAGAAGCTTGGCGCGCCTCCCCGTTTTCCGGGAACGAGTTGGGGACTCTGTAGTCCCCACACACCCGAGGAGAGGGCCAGATCGTGAGAGATGACCCTGGGTCGGCCGGGGTGCGAGGATATGCCTGTCAACCTCACCTTCGGCAACCAAAACGACTCTCAGGCGGCGTGCGTTTTAGTCGTTTCGAGTCCGACATAACCTCTCCCAACGGCTCCGGTAGGGAGGTATCCGTGGGGATTTTGCGCACGTAGAAAAAAAAAAGGGTGGTGCAGAGCTAGTACGAGGTAGGTGCAAATTAATAAGAGATGCGTTTGGTTCTATAAGAAATATAGATTACATATTATCTACTTATCATATATAAAATAAATCTGAATAGTTATACGTAAACATAAAATATATACACTTTTTATTTTATGCCACTTAGGTGGCAGACAAGCACACTGCCCACCTGATGGAAAGTGGTTACCGTGGCCAATGGACGTGTGTAACACCAGAGGAGCGCCACACTCGCGCTGCCGACCCTGTAAACACAAAGTTTCTTTGCCGTCAGTGTAGAAGACAAAGCAGGCCAAGCCTTTAGTCTACCCACTGTCTGTGTGTGAACTCTGGCTACCCTACTCACCGCTGCGAACACAACACGAAGTTATTATGGCACATTTCGCCAATCATTGAATTTGGTCCCATGTAATAATGGGTGAGTCAATTGCCGTCTTCCGGGCACTAGTTGGCTCAAGCCATGCATCTGAGGCTGAGTCTAGGCTGTATACGGCATGCTTATAAGACACTGCATAGGAAGAGTTGGGGTGGTCCAAATTCTACTCTGCCGGGAACCACGCAGCGTCTTTAAAAGTACAGAAATATTTTATGATTAATAGTTAGTTTGTTGTAGTAACCAAACATAGTAGTTGTATTTTTTCTAAAATCGTGGGTGGTATTCGTAACCATTTCTGCACGGTAAAAAAATTAAAATCACGATAACACCGATGACAGCTGATAAGTTAAAGCGTGAACAAAGGTGAATCTTTTTTTTATATCACTCATAAGACCTATATCCAATTGTTTTTGGTCTGTGTACCTTAATAGTAACCGTGGCAGCCTATTGGTATGGGTAATAGACTGCTGAGACGAGGTCTCGGGTTCGATCCCAGGTTTTACCATGGCACACACCAATGACTTTTCGATGCTTTTCGAAGTTATGTGTGTATTTATCGCAGGTTTATAAGTGCGCGGTTAATGGCAATAGGCTCGCCACCTATTACATTGGGACCTAAACATAAACTTTTTATTTTTTTATACAACTTAGGTGGTAGACAAGCACACGGCCCATCTGATGGAAAGTGGTTACCATGACCTATGAACGTGTGTAACACCAGTGGAGTCACATCCGTGCTGCCGACCCTGTAAGAACAGAGATTTTGTGCTGTCAGTGTAGAGGACAAGCCTATGGTCATCAGCACAAAAACTCTCCAGTGAGCTCTGGCTACCCTACTCACCGCCGGGAACACAACACGAAGTAATTATAGCCGCGGTATTCTGTAGGGCGGAGGTACTTCCCCAGTCGGACACTCAATTGGGCGGAAATACCGCCGTGTCCTACCTCCTCTAAACTGGCGAAATGTGGGTGCTAGCACCTCTGCCTAACCCTTCGGGGATATAGGCATGAGTTTATGTTATGTTATGTAGTGTACCAATTTGAGCAGGATAGAATACTGAATGAAATTTTAAAGCATTTAGTATGCTAACCATTCAAATCGATCAGGATATAGAAAACATTTAATCGGTTCAAGCGGGATCAGAACTCGCGATCTTTCCTTTACAGGGACGCTCTGACCACTAAGCCACACAACCTTCGCCCGAAACCATCCAAATTCTTCTACACATATATCCATCTTACGTTCTTTTTATCAATGTTTAAAATTGCAACAACATTCATTGGTTTCGATAATTCGTACGAATATCGGTAGATGGCTCCCACTGTCGCCGTAAGACGGATATGCAATGTATAGAAGAAACTCGAGAGGAAAACCAGAACTTCGTCTGTTGTTTAGCAGGAGCATTGACTTAGGAGATGCTTGGACCTCAAATATATTGTTGAGGCCCTGTGCACCCAAGTAAGAGAAACTATAAATCAAAAATAAATAATAAGCTGTGGAATGAATAAGCGACTATAATGTGGGGTTGCTAAGGCCAAGGAAGGTTTCTTTAGGGTTGAGAGTAGCATACGTCCATAGGCCACGTTAACTACTTCCCAAAAGGTGGGCTGATTGCTTGTCTGCCACCTATTTTTTTTTTTTTTTTTTATATAGGACACGTCAATTGGACTTCGCCTTGCCTGATGGTAAGCTGAAGGCAAAGTCCCAGAAAAGAGGGTCACCATTACTTACACATACCGTGTGACAATGGTGACACTGAGCTTGACGGCCTCATCATATGCTTTTTCACGCTTAAAGGACCCGGGACTGTAGGAAGAAGGAAACACGTGAGCTGGTAATGAATTCCAGGCCTTAATGGTGCGACAGAGGAAAGAGTCTCCGAACCGCTTGGTTCTTGATCGGATGTTTTGCACCGTGTGCGGATGACATCTAAGACCTGCACGTGTTGTCCTGTGTAGGAAAGGGGAGGGTGGGACTAATTGGAAGAGCTCATCAGAACACTCCCCATGGTACAGACGGTAAAATACAGCCATGGACGCAACATCTCTACGCAGCTGTAAAGGTTCTAGGGTGTTCGTGATCTCGGGATTCCCAATGATGCACACACGCACGCACGCCGCACGTCGCTGCAACCTGTCGAGAGCATCTAGTAAGTACTTTGCAGAACCATCCCAGAGATGCGAGCAGTATTCCACACAGGAGCGAATTTGTGTCTTGTATACACCGCTGCTCCGGCGTGAAAAACCTATGTTGTATAATAAAAATAAGATCGTAAAAATCTTAAGTTCGTAGTTAAAGTGAAATTTCCGTATCAAGCCGCTAACTATACAGGTACGTAACCGAGCGTTCATAAGCTCTTATGAGTGTGCGTAACCTATCCGATTAAGATATCTGTGAGACGACGGTATTAATTCTGACTTTAGTAGTGGCACCTAAAAAGGTCCGGCTCCTTATAAGGTCCACTCGATAAAATTAAAATTTTATTGCACTTTCCGAATTAACCGTCGCCATAAGATGTATGTACCTATGTATAGAAGAATTTGAATGGTTTCGGGCGAATCGGCTTAGTGGTCAGAACGTGCCCCCTGTAGGGGAAGAAGATCGTGGGTTCGAATCCCCCCTGAACCGATTCATTTTTTTCTATATCTCAATCAACTTATAAATCGTGGCAGGCTTACTAGAAAATTGTACTTCTTTACTGAGAAACAGTACTTTTTAATTAATATGCTGCCATTTTGATTACAAACACCTTTTTGTTAGTGGCATGGTCATATAATTGCGTTGTTACTAACTTTGTTAATTGACTTGCTCGGTGTTTTTGTGTTTATAGTGATGAATGTGATGATGTAATGTATTTGTACAATTTGATTCGTTTAGCATACTTTCACGATAAATATTAATTAATATTGACATCTTAATAGTAAAAATTTCTATAGCCGTGGTACCAAATAAGGCCTCGTTGAATGATATCGTGCGGTACCCCCTTATGATGCGGCACGCCAACTGCCGCTGCGGACGCTGCAGCAGGAGCATGTGCCGATCACTCAGGGTGTCCGCCCACACGGGACACCCGTACAGGGCCATGGACCGCACGACACCCGCATAGTCTCCTGCAGGAGTCCTCCGGGCCTCTCAGGTTGGGCAGTAGCCGCGCCAGAGCGTTGGCTGTGCCCACCAATTTGGGGCCCAGACTTCGGAAGTGCTTCCCGAAGTCAGCTCCGCAGAGTTAGGTAAAGGTGAATTAACACCCACATTTCACCAATCATTGTATTCAGTCCCACGTTATAAAGGGTGAGCCTGTATTGCGGATACTATTGTTGACTCGAGCCATGCATCTGAGGCTGAGTCTAGGCTGAGTCTAGGCTGTAAATATCATGCTTATGATAAACAGCCCTAATCCTTATCGCCTTGTACGAGATCACATTGAAAGAGATGGGGTGGCCCAAATTCTATTCTGCCGGAAACCACGGAGCTTTTTGATTAAGATAGAAAAAACCTAATCGGTTCAGACGGACTTTTCTAACTAATTCCAATTATATTACTTATCAATAATCATACATACAAGCGTGATAATTGAAAAGTGATAGAATACAAATTAAAATACAATACAGGTAGCATTAAAATCCCAAAGTTATATAAACAAAAGTGTCATTTACGCCACGGATCACCAGTTACCGTCTAACGGATACATTTTTAACTAATTTTTTCTGATACATTTATAATTATTTTTGTGAACAAGCGAAACAAAGTAATATAAGCGTCGTTAGTAAAAAAAAGCCTAAAACAGAACCGAATGGTCCCACGTCTGACCTATCTCTTGGGTCGTGGGCAAAAAGCTGTGTTCTGTGCCGGAAATCCTCGAACTTGAATCAGAAAAAAAGTATGTGTTGTCGGAGCGCCAAGAGACCTATCCACCTTGGAGCCCATTCAAACTGACAGTGTAAAAATAGAAAGCTGCGATTGGATGGCAGTTACACCGAAGCGTATCTTTTTTAGGTTTTATTATGAAATTTGCAATCGGTTTTCGTAGAAATAAAACAATCAATTATCAATCATTCTATCAACTACCTCACCGCAGTCCGCTGCTTGAAATAGGCAAAATGTTTGCCATTTTATCTGATCCTCTGCTTTCCGCATCCAGTCTGTCCCAGCCACCTTTTTCAGGTTATCCGTCCATCTGGCTGGGGGGTGTTCTACCTTCTAGGACTCGTTTGATCCGACGGCCATCGGTCCTTCGATAAACGTAGCCCGCCCACTGCCACTTCAGCTTGCTTATTCTGCGACCTATGTCGTTAACTTTAGTTCTCTGTCAGATAACCTCAATTAAATAATCATCAAATAAAATAGCTGGAATGCAATGCATGTGCAAGGTGGAGGAACCCGTGCAATAACAAGCACATTAGGAGTAAGTCAGCACCAGATCAATCTTGACAAAGAAAGTACTCAGCATGACCTTAATGTCTTGGTTCCCCCCCCCCCCCCCCCGCCCCCTTCCTGTTGACTTATTGTTCTGATATTTGGTACATACCTTTAGTTTGCACAATAATACAATTGAAATCAATAAAACAGCTTGATTTACTCTTAATACCTAGAATTTTGTTTTGTTAAGAACATTTTGAGACATTGCAGTCAACATAGTTCTGACGCTGTACCTACTTGTCCCCTGCTGTAAATCTGTTGGCGTACAGTAAATTAACCAACGGCAAAATTTACAGTAATATAATAGAAGTAGGTACAAGTCAGTGGGTTGACTAAAGATTTGTCCTGCTTTGTCCTCTACACTGACGGCACAGAAACTCTGTGCTTACAGGGTCGGCAGCGCGAGTGTGGCGTCTCTGGTGTTACACACGTCCATAGGCCACGGTAACCACTTTCCATTAGGTAGGCCGTAAGCCGTGGGCTGTGGGCCATCCGTGCGCTTGTCTGCCACCTTAGTGGTAAAAAAAGTCCTTTAAGCGGGACGTGAAAAAGTATATGATGAGACTGTCAAGCTGAGTGTCACCATTGTAATATGGTGAACGTCTTTTCTGTGACTTCGCCTTCAGCTACCATCAGGCGAGGTGAAATCTAATTAATGTGTCCTATATAAAAAAGGAAATAACTTTTTCAATATGCAATAATAATTAGTATTATAATTTAGTTCATGTGATAATTACAAAAATTGTTTCATATATACCTACTCACACACACAAGGTGACCGCATACGGCAACTGCATATTCATGCATACAAATATTTGCACTGAACGAGGATCGAACCCGCGCTTCCTACGATTCGGCCGCGTTAATTACCGCCACGCCGCAGAGGTTGTCAAAATAATTCGTCTGTTTACCTTTAATTTCTAATAAGTTACATAATCTGGGTACTTAACCATAATAATTAAAAGTTAATAATTCAAAGTGAAGTACGGTGTGAGTGCCGCAACCTCTCGTCCTCCACTGGCCCCGCGGTAACTTCAAACGGGGTCCGAGTTCAAAGCGCGATTGCCTCTGGCCATTGAATGCGATTACATCGTTATGCTGCTCTCGTGCGATTCTAGTACTTGTGTTTTAATAACTAATAGCATTATTGATGTACAATAAAATTTATTGTGGTTTTTGTTCAGTAAAAATACAAGTACTCCGTGAGACTACTGAGACGAGGTCTCGGGTTCGATCCCAGGTTTTACCATAGCACACACCAATGACTTTTCGATGCTTTTCGAAGTTATGTGTGTATTTATCGCAGTTTTATAAGTGTCCAGTTAATGGCAATAGACTCGCCACTTATTACATTGGCACCTAAACATAAACTGATGAAATGTGGGTACTAGCACCTCTGTCTACCCCTTCGAGGATATAGACGTGATTTTATAAAAAAAAATAAAGACACCTGTATAGGTCGTAGTGTCAATCAATGTCTAACGCGGTCCACTGCTGACGTGTGAATATTTATGGCAGTCGTTCCGAATAGTTGGAGACCTAAAAAGTCTAAACTGCAATGTTTCGATATCGCCTTTGGTTGTGGAGGTCGCAGTCACTTTACGAAAAATATTGAAGTTCAACCAAATCCACAGTTAGACTGATAAAACGGACCCTAGACTTCGAGGTGAAAGCTTCAGATGTCATTAACGCTGGGATTAACGCTAGTTCACTGCTGGACATAGGTCGTGTTATGTTCCCGGGGGTGATTAAGGTAGCCAGAGCTCACGGGAGAGTCACTTGTCCTGCTTTGTCTTTTACACTGACGGCACAGAAACTCTTGGGCTTACAGGGTAGGCAGTGCCATTGTGACTCCCTTGGTATTGCTCACGTACATAGGCCACGGTAACCACATACCATCAGGTGGGCTGTGTCTTTGTCTGCCAACCAAGTGATATAAAAAAAAGATCTCTCTAGTGTTGGCAAGCTTTGGTCTTCTGTTTCCACGCTGGCCAGAATGTTTGGTACACAGTTTTATTTCGAGTTGTCCTTCTCTCGCAGTGATATCGTCTGCGTATTTTTCCGTCAGTGATGACACTCTCTAGATGTGATGGGCTACTGATACTTGTATTCTGTCTTCTCTATAAGCAAACGGATAGTACAGAACGAGTATAAATATCATTAATAACTACTAAACAAAAAATTATCTATGTACAGAGTTGTAGAAAAAGTTCCAATGTTTAAAATAGAATAAATAGAATTTCAGTTACTAAATGCAAAGTGGAATTATAGATTTAAAACCTCTTTTCTAGAATTTCGCCAAAAATCACAACGTTCTATTTACAAACCAGTAAGTAAACTATAAAACCTAAAAAAAAAAACAGAACATAAAACTCCTTTCACAGTGTAGGTTTGGTACTGATTATTTTATGAGGACCTAACTAGGTACTCAGTATGCAATAGTGAGGCCCGGATAGACTCTTTAATCTTTGTTCTTAAGGCATTCTCGCTCATCAACAGGTAAACAGACAAGCTATCTAACATTTTACCTTCTATAGGGAGATGGGGCGATAAGGTTTAATTCTTTGAAGCTTAGGTTATGATTTTTAGAAAAGGAGATATGGTAGTCAGTTGGAGTAGATTAGTTTCTGATGGATAAATTTGCAGAATATAATCTTCTTATAGATAAAATGGACGTTGCTATGGAAACTCGAGAACAGCTCGACCGATTGGGTAATTTTTTTCCTATGTATTCTTCAGTGGGAGTCAGATTAGCACGCTGAGGGTTCTGTACAAAATTTTTATTCAGTGACGAACATATGCTACGTAATCTGCAATATATTTTGAGTTTTATTTTTGCACAGTTTTAAGACGTTACAGACATGTTATGTGATACGAATTTCTTAATAAATCCATGAGATGGTGGCCCACGTGGTTCCCAGCAGAGTAGAATTTGGACCAACCCATCTCTTCCCATGCGGTGTCGTACAAGGTGACTAAGGGATAGGACTGTTTAACATCAGACAGATAAATACTGCCTAGACTCAGCCTCAGATGCATGCACTCAAGCCATGGCTTGAGTCAACAATAGTGCTCGGAAGACGGCAATAGACTCACCCCCTATTACGTGGGACTGAATTCTATGATTGGTGAAATGTGTCTGTTAAATAACTCAGACTAACCCTCCGGGGATAAAATCGTGGGCATATGTATGTATTTCTGAGGAAAAGGTCTTAACTGGCAGACAGACGGATAATTAAGTGATCTTATAGGGGTTTTGTTTTTCCTTGAGGTACGAAACCCTAAACAGAGGATACGGCCACGGAAATAGAATGCCACGTGGACAAACAGGAACGGGAACGGCATCAGCTATTTTAAAATATAAAAATAGCAGGAGGCGCGGGTTCGATCCCTGCTCAGTGCAAATATTTGCATGCATGAATATGGGTATTTGCATTGGTCTGGGGATTTCTATGTATTTACAAAAAAAAGTATTTAAGTATGTTTATCCGCATTCTAGATTCCATAACACAAGCTAGTTAAGCTATGCTTACCATGGGTCTAGATAGCGTTGTGTAGAAGTTGTTGAATATTTTTTTTATTAGCGTATGCTTGTTGTTTCGACAGCATGTTTGTCAGTTATCACGACATTTGGTCATATCTCCGAATGTACTCAACCGAATGCGATCACACTTATGTAAGACTAGCTGACCCGCTCCAGCTTCTCTCGTGGCATATTTTAAAACCTCATTTCACTCCTTTGAGATGATTTGCATCTGCAATGGTGTACTTGTGGGTTATACAATGAGTGAATTACCTTTCTAGTGTTCCTGGTATCATTAAACGTTTCAAAGAGTTTAATTATACCACTTAGATGGCCGACAAGCACACGGCCCACCTGATGGGAAGTGGTTACCGTGGCCTATGGATGTGTGCAACACTCGCGCTGCCGACCTTGAAGAAACCTTTTAATCCCCCTTTTGAATAAACATGTTTCTCATAACAACTCCAAAACATGTTTCTCTTATCACTCCTTTGAGCCCGTAATTTTTTTAGTCTTCAAATAATTTATGGAATTCTGCCAGTTTTATTGACATTTATGATCACTGCTCCGCTCCCTTAAATAGAATCGTTATGATATATAGCCTAAAACCTTTATCGATAAACAGGCTATTAAGCACAAAAATATTTTTTTCAATTCGAACCAGTAGTTCTTGAGATTAGCGCGTTCAAACAAATAAACTCTTTAGCTTTATATTTTAGATTTTAAGTCTAACCAAGATGAAAATCCATCAAATACTATTTGCGTCCATCGCGACCAAACAGACAAACAGACAAGAATTCCAAAATAATATTGACATGCAGACAAACAGACTAGAATTCCAAAACAATATTGACATACAGACAAACAGACAAGAATTCCAAACAATATTGACATACAGACAAACAGATAAGAATTTAATACAGAAATATAAACGTATACTCACTTGCTGGTTATAAAAAGTTCACATTCTTTCATACACAATTGTTTTTAGTTTTATTAAGTTTTGTCAATACAATTTACACACGGCAACAAACTTAGATTCTTTGTTTACTGTTCCTTCTGCTCCAGTTTTAAAAGAATACAGACTAAGCTCATACATTATTTTACGTTAGCGGGGAATAAAGTTGAAAACAAAATACCTATTTTAGTTGAAGTTGAATATTTTTATGCTCAAGTGTATATACTAACTTATACTATACTGAATACTAAGTACAGTACTTAGAGTTATTTCCTTTTCATATACCACTTAGGTGGCAGACAAGCACACGGCCCACCTGATGGGAAGTGGTTACCGTGGCCTATGGACGTATGCAACACCAACGGTGTTACACTCGCGCTGCCAACCATGAAGAAATGTTCGAAGTTCGCTCTAAATTACGAAGTGTTCCTCCGTTTGAAGGTAAACTTCGCAATTTATGTAATCAGGTCTGTAATTTTTTTCATTATCTACACACCTATTTTCTTATTTCTACAAACCTATGTTTCTAAAGCATCTAATGAGACAGTCAAATTCAGGGCCACCATTGTAGCATGATTTTCATCCGTAATGGCGTACTTGTGGGTAATCCAATGTGGGAACATTACTATTCTAGTGGCCCTGGTATCATTAACCGTTCCAAAAAGTTTTTTTGGCAGACCAGCACATGACCCACCTGATGGCAAGCGATTGCCGTGGCCTATGGACGTGTTCAACACTCGCACTGCTGATGTAAAGAAACCTTCTAATGTCCCTCTTGAAGAAACCCATATTGTAGTTCAATAAAAATGACAATCCACTGTCCAAGATTCGTTCCTTTTTCAGTATAAAGTGAAGTAGCAGAAGTTAGAGTGCTAGAAGCCTTTCTTTTTTCCTTTTCCATGTTTTTCATATTGAGTTGCCCTCTTAACTACAGGTGGCAACGAGCAAGGGACGGCAGTTCTAATATAAATAATGTATTGTGAAAAGAATGTATGTTTTGTGAAAAGAATTTCTAAGCGTTCATACAATAATTGCTTGCCATGTATTACTGAGCATATTTTTCTACATAAAAGATTGAATACGTAATATTATATTGAAGGTAATTTTCACTTTGTACACTTTCAAATTTTTTTATAGTTTTAAATTCATTAGTTGTACGTTTATGATTTAGACTTCAATTCAATGGCATCAAGAAAGCTCGGAGTGCTCAACAGGGCGAAGCAGTACTTCACTGCGGGGCAGCAACTTCTTCTTTATAAAGCACAGGTCCGGCCTCACATGGAGTACTGCTGTCACCTTTTTGCTGGAGCACCTGCATATCAGCTTGACCCCTTCGACTCGTTGCAAAGACGGGCATTGAGGCTGGTTGACAATCCCATACTCACAGGTAGAGTGGAACCTCTTAGCCTTAGGAGGGATTTTGCCTCACTGTGTGTGTTCTACCGCCTATACAATGGTTTGTGCTCAGATGAATTGTTTGACATGATGCCCGTAGCTACATTCTATCATCGCACCTCTCGCCATAGGCAGGGAATTCATCCCCACACATTGCGACCTGAGACGGTGCGCACTGTGCGGTATGAAAGAAACTTCATCCCACTCACACTCAAGCTGTGGAATGACCTCCCTGCTGCGGTTTTCCCCAGCGCCTACAATATGGGGTTCTTCAAGAAGGGCATCAGAAGGTTTCTTCATGGTCGGCAGCGCGAGTGTGACATCCCTGGTGTTGCATACGTCCATAGGCCACGGTAACCGCTTCCCATCAGGTGGGCCGTGTGCTTGTCTGCCAACTAAGTTGTATGAAAAAAAAAAATTTTGTAAACATACTTTTCTGTTACTGAATTTATTTTGTAACTCAGAGATTAACACTTATAGATAATCATGGTATTGATTTGTTTTTATCTCCGCATATTCCGCCTGATCGTGCCAGTGCTCTCGAAAAGAAATCTCGCCTTACAGAACATATTTTTCCTGTAAGGAAACCATCTTCCAACTAAATCGCTAACGCTTATGTAACAAGTGACTATCCTACTCGAGGCGCTCTGAAAACTCTAAAACTTTTTAAACTACTTTGCGCAAAATGTACATTTTCTAAGACATGAATAACTTTGTAGAGTGCTGATTTTACTACTGCAGCTAAGAGTAACAGGTTTTCTTTCTTTCTTTTTACAACTCCGTTTCTGAAAAAAAAAGGTGTAGTTGCTTATTGCTCTCATGCCTACTTTGTCGAAGGGTGTTAGGACTCCTGCGGAAAACTAGGGGGAAATGACAACCTCACCTGCAAACCTGATTCATGATTTTTTTATAGAAGTTAGGTGGCAGACAATCACACGGCTCACCTGGTTGAAAGTGGTTATCATGACCTATGAACGTGTGCAATACCAGAAGAGTTACACCTGTGCTACTGACCCTTTTTTTTTTTTTTACGTGCGCAAAATCCCCACGTATACCTCGCCACCGGAGCCGGTGGGAGAGGTTATGTCGGACTTGAACCGACTAAAACGCACGCCGCCTGTGAGTCGCTTTGGTTGCCGAAGGTGAGGTTGACAGGCATATCCCTCGCACCCCGGCCGACCCAGGGCCATCTCTCACGATCTGGCCCTCTTCTCGGGTGTGTGGGGACTACAGAGTCCCCAACTCGTTCCCGGTAAACGGGGAGGCGCGTCAGGCGCGCCGCCGCCGCGGCCTGCTTCTGCTAGGGTGACAGGCGGCTCCACCTGTCACCCCCAGGCCGGCGCTCATGGGGGGCGGAGGTCGTTCATCGACCTCAGACGCCCGAGTTGCGTCCCGATCCGTCGTCGCTCCCGCTGCCGCTCCCGCCCCGCCTCCTCCTTCACGAGCAGTGCTACTGACCCTGGGAGAACAGAGAGTTCTGTGCTGTCAGTGCAGAAGACATAATCAGGACAAGCCTTTAGTCTTCCCGCTGACAGAACAAAAACTCTCCAGCTAGTTAGCGCGAGTGTGACACCCCTGGTATTGCATACGTCCATAGGCCACGGTAACCGCTTCCCATCAAGTGGGCCGTGTGTTTGCCTGCCAACTAAGTGATATAAAAAAAATATATAAAAGAAAGCTAGCTCTGGCTACCCTACTCTCCGCCAGGAACACAACACGAGGTTATTATAGCGGTGGTATTCTGTAGGGCGTAGGTCTGACAGACAAAGTTCTAGTGCAGGTTTTCTACTCGGTGTTGAGAAGATGGCAGTTGATTTTATTTTAGCCGCGTAGTTCCCGGCAGAGTAGAATTTCGACCACCCCATCTCTTCCCATGCGGTATCGTACAAGGCAACTAAGGGATAGGGCTGTTTAACATCAGACAGATATATACAGCCTAGACTCAACCTCAGATGCATGGCTCGAGTCGACAAAAGTGCCCGGAAGACGGCAATAGGCTCACCCACTATTACGTGGTACCGAATTCAACGATTGGTGAAGTGTGGGTGTTAATTCACCTCTGCCTAACCCTCTGGCGTATAAAGGTGTGATTGTATGTATGTATGTATGATTTTATAAAAGCAGTTTGAGTAAAAAACAAAAGGAGGAGGAGTGACTGGCTTCTGAACTCTGAGGTTAAAGCTACCGGGAATAGTACTAAAATGATGATGACGGTGATTGCTTTTACCGTGAGTTTAAGAGGAAACTGAAATTGTATTGGCACACAATAGTGGACCATTTAACCTGATTGGACTATTTAATATTTTAAATAAATGCCCTAATTCATGATTATTAATATATGACAGTCTCATAAAAAAGCTGGTAAAGTGCGAGTCGAACTCGCGCACCGAGGGTTCCGTAACTTAAACTACATAAACCATAATATATTTTAAATGCCTTCACTTAGAAGTTTTTTGCACAGTTTCAAGACGTTATAGACCTCTTAAGCACAAGTATGTAGTATGAATATCAACGTCCACGCATACCTGAAAAAAGGCATTGACAGAAAGACAGTCAGACAGATAGACGGTCAACAAAGTGATCCTATAAGGGTTCCGTATTTTTCCTTTTGAGATACTGAACTCTAAAAATTATTTAAAAAGCTCCTAATTGTAGTCGTGTTACTTTAATTCCTTTTTGGAATGCATTAATTAAAATACTAATAAAACTATTTTTTGTTCACAGGTAAGCAGCAGTTATTAAATAAAATTTCAAACTTTTGTGGGGTAAGTAAAATTAGAATAAATAAAATTTCAAGTTTTCGTATCTACGCGGTCGAAGTCACGAGTATGTTTATGACATATATTTTTTATGTTTTTTTTTTCACTTATATGGTAGACAAGCAAGTGGCCCCTCGTGAAATTAGTTACCGTGGCATATGGACGTGTGCAACACCAAGGCAGTCACACTGGGGGTGACTGGTAGAGCCGCCTGTCACCCCGGCAGAAGCTGGCGCGCCTGGCATGCCTCCCCGTTTCCGAGGACGTGTTGGGGACTCTGTGGTCCCTAAACCTGAGAAGAGGGCCAGATCGTTAGAGATGGCCTTGGGTCGGCCGGAATGCGAGGGATATGCCTGTCAACCTTACCTTCGGCAACTAAAAAAGACCCACAGGTGGCATGCGTTTTGGTCGGTTCGAATACGACATAACCTCTTACACCGGCACCGCGAATCCGTAAGGATTTTGCGCACTTAAAAAAAAGGAAGTCACATTCGTGCTGCCGACTCTGTGAGAACAGAGTCTGTGCCGTCAGTGTAAAAGACAAAGCAGGGCAAGCCTTTAGTCTTGCCACTGACAGCACAAATTCTCCAGTGAGCTTTGGCTACCCTACTCACCACCGGAAACACAACACAAGTTTACTAATACTTATGTGTGTATGTTTTTGAAACGAAAATTAGATTATAATATTTCCTCCTCGACGTAGCAACCCAACATACTGACACTCTTGTATCCAACTCACTGAACAAAACAATACGATTGCTGACAATAACTAAACAGAATATCAAACTGAATATCGTTGAATTGCAACCGCCAGTAGCTAAAATATCGCCGCCCATCTTACGAACCTGAGAAAGCATCGAACTTAAGAAAACATTTTCAGTACAAAATTTAAAGTTCGAATTTTACGACCGTCTATACAATCAACGTTACGTCACGAACACATCGAGAATGTATAATAAAATCCGGTGAAGGAAATGAAATTTGATGTGCAGCATTTTCTTATATATATTTTCCACAGCAGCATTTGCATGTGACGTCCACACTGCGCCATGCTGTAAGTTAAAATGACACGCAAAACAAATTTACTCTGTACAAAAAAAAACTAATTTATTCTCTGTGCTAAGCCTGTGTGTTCTTATTTTAAATTTAAATGTGTTAAAAAGTTTCTGCGTTTTTAATGTACGCAATAAACGAGGGAATGGTTAAAACTGAATTTTTGGGATTTTATTTGGTCATGCATGGTTTTAATGTATATTCGTATAAAACTGTTAATGATTATTCTATGACTCGAAATTCGATCATTGAAGTTGTTACTTAAATTGTGTTTGGCAACGGAAAAGCAACCGTAACATCAGGATCAATGACATTATGCAAAAATAATCCTGCATCCAAGTGACAAAATGGTGCATTTTTTTAACTATTTCTTCAAGATGAATGTGATGAAAAAATGAAGTTGTTAGATGAGGTGGTCCAAATTCTACTCTGCCGGGAACCACCAAGAACTTGATCAAACATAAATTCATCATAAGATATTTGATAACAATTAGTTTTGATTCTTTAGAAGAACGACAGTTTAGAAGTGACATAAACGAAATCCTTGTAATATCTGCAAAAACTTCGAACAATCAACAAAAATTGTTCATCCTGACCACGAAGAAAACATCAACATAGGTTGACCAATAAAACGATACAGTACACAAAATTATCTTAATATCTTGATATTCCGTTTCACGTTCGGTTAACTGATCGTTATGATATTTGGTACTCACCTTCAGTTCGGACAATAATGCAATTTAAATCAATAAAGACGTTTGACTTAACTCAAAATTATTTTATGAAATTTTAAAGCATTTAATATGCTAACTATTAAAATCTATTAAGATAGAAAACAGATTCGATAGGATTGGAATGACTTCAGGAGAGTTTCGGTGGGTCAGTGGTCAGATTCCAGCATTCCCTCTATAAGGAGAGACCGAATCCCGTCTGAACTTGACTAGCAAATTAAAGACTACATTTTTTACGCTACTTAGGTGGCAGACAAGCACACATGATGTAAAGTGGTCGCCGTGGCCTATGGACGTGTATAATACCAGAGGAGCCACACTCGGACTGCCGACTTTGTAAGCACAGTGAGTTTCTATGCGGTCATACACTGATGACAAGACAAAGCAGGACAAGCCTATCTACCCACTGACAACTCTCCAGTGAGCTCTGACTCACTGATGGTGATACATAACGAAAACACTTATCACATCCATTGTAATGGCATTAAATTGTATTTCTGGGTAGTTGCCCAAGTTATTTAAGTCTCTCGTGTCGATGTCATCTATTTAAATTAATGTAAAAAATGAAAACACGTCTTGAAATAATTCACGAACTCGTATTTTTGTAACGTTTTAAATTGGCGCGCTTTTAGATTTAAAAAATCAATAACATTGACAATACGTTTTAAATAATTCTTTATTCGTAATTTAAATATTTTTCTATTGGCATCTTTGCTAACTGGCCGTTTTTAAAATCCAATGATGTAGTTTTTGTACTCTCTAGACTCTTTTGAGTATTTTTGCTCTTCATAATTTCTGATTAGGTTCACTTGAAAAATGTACCCTAGGTATATATCAGGCGATATGCCAGATGTAAGGTTTCGCTTGTCATACTATGGCATATATATGGCAGTCTATGTTGGAGTCCAAAAAAGTTCAACATCTGGTATAACTGCAATATTTCGATATCGCCAATGGGATGTGGATGTAATGTGGCAGTCGCTTCACTAAAGATATTGAAGATCAGTCCAACCCGAAGTTAGTCTGGAACAAAGGGACCCCAGACTCGGAGTTGGAAGCTCCAGACGCGAGTGGGATTTACGCTAGAATGAAAAAGAAAAGATTAGGCCAGAACTTTACCTGAAAACACAAAATGATTTGAAAAGCAAATTTTCAAATGAAGAAGCACCAGTCAGTATCAAAAAGCTTAATGTTAGTTACTCGTTTATCTGTGTTAGTTACCAAGTTGCTACCAATACTACCAACACAGCATAATGCATTTAATTTCACAATACAACCTTCATTTCTTGAGTCCCATCTAAGATATTAGTTTCATAAAGTCATCTATTAAACGTTGACAACATGTCTAAATTCATTCATTGTAATTTGGACTAGAGCCAAATGTGTTCATGAATGGGTATATTCTGGTCTTGTTGGTACCACAACAGAATAATACGAATTTGTTAATTAATCTAGAATAAATTTAGATACGCTAGACTTGCCATTTGGCTTGTGAGATCGAAAAGCAAATTGGATAGGACAGTCATTTTGTTACTTGAAATTGCCTTGTATAACATTGAACGTTCATGTTTTTGTTCCAAGATATAGAAAGTATGCTGTTGACGTTCATAAGAGTTATTCTTGACGTTCATGAGTGTTATTGTTGATATTCATATGTGTTACTTTGTGAATGTGGTTGTGTAACGTTGTTGAAACGTCATTTTGATTTGACATCTGAAACTGTTAATTTGGCAGCAATTATAAGCGATTTTTGATTGCTGTTATAGAATTGACATTATGGTGGTACTTCACCTGGCTATTGGTTTCCACATATTTGACAAAAAATTACCATGGACGGACAGTGTATTTGACAAAGTATTTGCCTTATTGCCTATTTGACAAATATAATCAATACCAAATACGTACAATTGACAACTTATTTAGTTTTTCTTTTAATACTTGCCAGTAGAGTACCTTTGTCAGTAGACAAAATGTGACAATTCACATGTGACACTGCTTTGAAGTGAATACTTTATTGAGAAGTAAATTATGTTTGTTTATATATTATTTACATGTTTGCATATACGTCATTTTATCCGATCCTCTGCCTTCTGAATCCAGTCTGTCCCAGCCACCTTTTTCAGGTCATCCGTCCTTCTTGCTAGGGGGTGTCCTGGTTTAATTCGGTGAAACATTTAATACGATAAACTTTACGCGATTCTGTACGCCATTTTTAATTCCACTCACCACAGTAATTGAACCCGGCTCAATCCAGAACTATTAAACAACGTAAATACGCATTGAGTTTTAACTTTAGATTAACCCACAAATGTTTCCAGCCAGATATACCTTTATCTAATTGTTAGTTTAGGACGCGCAAGATCGATAATTCTAATTAAATTTCAACTCCGGCACGAACTATTGTCATCCCTAACGGAGATGTAAGAAACTCAGGGGAATAACCCTTCAATGTTCAGAATTAAGTTATTGTCAGGCTTACTGCACTAATGTGTAGGGTTAGGCTCAATGATGTGTGACGTTCGTGGAACATTCTGTAATTGTTCCGAGTCTGTAACTTGATAAAAGGTGTGGAGGGTAGTTTAATTTCGAACGCTAGAGGAATGATAGTGTGTGATAGGGAGCAAGCGATGTTAACGAGAATCTTGTGGAGTTTAATGATATATTATAAACTGTAGATTCGTTGTCCGCACTCTAAAATGGCGATAAAACGATGACGTTTGTCATCATTTTATGCACCAATCAGAGACGAGATAGAGCGCTGTGAAAAAAAAACGTCTTTAATAATAAATTCGTAATAATAATAATATTAATTGATGTAAAACATAATATAATTTTATCAATAGCATTAATTTATGTAAACATAAATCATAAATTAATGCTCTTGATAAACAACAATTAATAATCAATCAATTAATAAAGACGTTTTTCTTCATAGCGGACTATCTCGTCTCTGATTGGTGCATAAAATGATGACGAACGTCATCTTTTTTTGTCGCCATTAATAAAACAAAAATTGATGCTATTGACGTATTATTTATTACTATTATTTAATGAAATTTCAAAGCATTTAGTATTAACTATTCAAATCGATTAAGACATAGAACCCACCGAAGTCGCCGTAAGACGGATGTATGTATAGAAGAATTTAAATAGTTTCAGACGAAGGTTTTGTAGCTTAAAAGCGAGATTTATCAAAAAATTCCTCACAGTTTGATTGACATCCACTAAATAAATTTAAAATTGAAGTGAAATAATGTTTGATCGAAAAAGGTTCCTATAAAGTAAATGAAGCTTGATGATGTAAATGCGTGGTCAACGTAAGTCTATTGCTTGCTCGCACAAAATAAATTGTAAACTAAAACAAACTAAAAAAAAAGATCGCCTAGTTCTAATATAGTTAGTTCTTACTGGTATCTTCTCACTAGAACAAACCTACCGAACCAGCAAAAGAATCATTTTCCAATGGTTTATTTTGACATTATTTAATATTTTTATAATATTTATTAACATAATAGTAAAATATTGACGTTCATATGTGCTCTTTACGTGCCTAAACTGAATAAATTAAATTGATTCTTTGATTCTATGAACCATCAGGCATGCACTTGTTTTTTTTTTACAACAGAATTATGTCATTAAGCTTACCGAGAATAATTGAAACGATTTCATTACCATCGATCGCCACGGTCTAGTGCTGGCTGTCCCTTTGTGTGCGCCACGGGACATTAGGCTACAAATTGTGATAAATATCTATATATTGTACGGTATACGGTGACGCAGATGATGTATCGTCCGCATTGTATCGTGCGTTAGTTGGGGTGAACTCTCGACGCTTGCGAATCATCCGCCCGAGTTTGATGGATTTAGAACATAATTTGAGAATGTCTTTTTTTTTGAAAATGTTTTTTTGGGGGATAATTTTGGATGATATTATTTTTCAAAATGCAGTGGTAAAGTTATGTTTGTTTTCTTTCACGGGGAATAGAGATACACAGTCTGTGGAAAACGTCTTAAGAATTTTTTAAATATTAATATATAATCATCAATAATTATGCACATAAATTCAATAAGCGTATTACTGTTCATTCCTGGACACTATGTCCAGGAGTGAACTGTGGCCGGCCATGGTGGACATAGTGGACATAATAGATATAGGTAACATAGTGGATATAGTGGACACAGTGGACATGTGGACATACTGGGCATAGTGGACATGGTGGACACAGTGGATATAGTGGGCATAAAGGACTTAGTGAACATAGTAGAAATAGTAGACAGAGCCCTTTCCCAATATGTGCTATAGCACTCCGACCTCCGCATTATGCACATGAGGAATGGCAAGCAACTATTTTAACTTTTTGGACTCTGTCTGCAGTGATGCCCTTTATTCTCTTAGACTTCACTACTACAGGTTACTTTTAGACGGGATGAACTCATGACGTGCTATCCATAAACAAAAACCATTATCAAAGATATATAAGCCATCTCTAAATTTGTTGTAAATTACCTACATAAAGTACATAAAATGGGGCTACCACAGATTTTAAAGTATGCTAGATAGCGCAGTCGTTATGCGCTAGTAGTCTATCCCAGCTTTTCAATAATTCTTCATTAACTAGAAACCATATTTAGCCATCCTTAAAACCCAGATTTGGATAATATGCATCAATAAAGTTGGCATAGATATTTAATTTAAAAAAAGAAACACACAATGCATACAATTATAATTGAACATATAAAATATTTACTGAAGGAATATGTCCAGAATAAACGAACTAAACTTGAACGAACTAAATCTAAAGAAAACTAAATAAATGTAGGTCTCATTCAAAACCATCATATCCAGACTTTCGAAGGAGACTATGAAGTCATATCGTTTAGTCATAGTCATTCAACAATGAATGCCTACGTAAAATATTCAGTGCCTACGAAACAAATTTTTGAAGTTATGATAGGTTTGACTCCCAAACTGAATTTCGACAAATCCTACTACGACATGATTTTACTTCGACAACATGAAACTGCGATACGACTCAATTTCGACAATATTCTCGATCGAAACAACTTAATCCCGACACTACTGTACTCCGACAAAGCGTTTCTTCGACATGACTTTATTAAGAAACGACGTGAGATCGACGACGTTCTTGTTAGACAACAATGCTAGTCCGAAATAAGTCAAATTCGACATACCCTACTCTGAAATATTGTAGCTCGATAATATCTTAAATCGACGTGACATATCTAAGACACGATATTACTGCGAAATTATTTCAGCAGCCGCTTTACCGCTTGACACTGCGCCGAGTATTGTGGGTTCGTAGGGTCAATGTGCTCTCGGGTATGGGTTCAGACGGCAGTTGCTTCGTGAAAAGCCGTATAAGCCAAATAAAAAGGAGGAGGAGTAACCGGAAGCCGGACTCTAAAAATGCTTAAATGATGACACGTGATCGCATAGTAGGTATACAGAATCGCTATAATTCAGTTTGAGGCCGTTATTTGATACATTTTTGGTGAGTAAATTAAATGAAGTCCGACATTTCTGTTTGTAAAGCCTCCTGCGGCACAGGAATTTATCCTAGTGTGAGAGTAGTCTTTTTAAAACCAATAAAAAATTTAATAAATAATAACTTGTACAAAATAAGTTTTATTGAATCATAACTACGTGAATCGTATCATGGTTATATTATCGAATTCTTAATTCAAACAACAAAACAAACTGATCAAAACAATAAAAAAGTGACTAATATTTGTCTACTAAAAATTATTACAAATCTCAATAAACAGCTCCCCAATGACTTATTTCTTTTTAATGTACATAATATATGCAATTCCTTCTAAAAAGTCAAAGATTTCCATGGTTTCCTTATTGTTTAAATGATTTTTTAATCTTTCGTCGTGTTTCTTCTGTCGATATTGTCGAAATTGAGTCGTATCGGAGTTTCATGTTGTCGAAGTAAAATCATGTCGTAGTAGGATTTGTCGAAATTCAGTTTGGGAGTCGATTAAAAAATCATTTAAACAATAAGGAAACCATGGAAACCCTTGACTTTTTAGAAGGAATTGCATATATTATGTACATTAAAAAGAAATAAGTCATTGGGGAGCTGTTTATTGAGATTTGTAATAATTTTTAGTTGACAAATATTAGTCACTTTTTTATTGTTTTGATCAGTTTGTTTTGTTGTTTGAATTAAGAATTCGATTATATAACCATGATACGATTCACATAGTTATGATTCAATAAAACTTATTTCGTACAAGTTATTATTTATTACATTTTTTGTTGGTTTTAAAAAGACTACTCTCACACTAGGATAAATTCCTGTGCAGCAGGAGGCTTTACAAACAGAAATGTCGGACTTCATTTAATTTACTCACCAAAAATGTATCAAATAACAGCCGCAAACTGAATTATAGCGATTCTGTATACCTACTATGCGATCACGTGTCATCATTTAAGCCTTTTTGGATGTCCGGCTTCCGGTTACTCCTCCTCCTTTTTATTTGGCTTATACGGCTTTTCACGAAGCAACTGCCGTCTGAACCCATACCCGAGAGCACATTGACCCTACGAACCCACAATACTCGGCGCAGTGTCAAGCGGTAAAGCGGCTGCTGAAATAATTTCGCAGTAATATCGTGTCTTAGATATGTCACGTCGATTTAAGATATTATCGAGCTACAATATTTCAGAGTAGGGTATCTCGAATTTGACTTATTTCGGACTAGCATTGTTGTCTAACAAGAATGTCGTCGAACTCACGTCGTTTCTTAATAAAGTCATGTCAAAGAAACGCTTTGTCGGAGTACAGTAGTGTCGGGATTAAGTTGTTTCGATCGAGAATATTGTCGAAATTGAGTCGTATCGGTGTTTCATGTTATCGAAGTAAAATCATGTCGTAGTAGGTTTTGTCGAAATTCAGTTTGGGAGTCGATAGGTTTGGCATATTACATACATACATACATTTAATAACGCCTTAATTCCTGGAGGGTTAGGCAGAGGTAAATTAACACCCACATTTCACCATCATATTATTCGGTCCCACGTAATAGGGGGTGAGCCTATTGCGATTTTCCGGGCACTGTTGTTGACTCGTGCGATGCATCTGAGGCTGAGTCTGGGTTCTATATATCTGTCTGATGTTAAACAGTCCTATCCCTTAGTCGCCTTGTACGACACCGCATGGGAAGAGATGGGATGGTCCAAATTATACTCTGCTAGAAACCACGCATATTATCCTCCTTGGATAAAAATCTTACTTTGTCAGTAGGTTTTGGAGTGGTGGTTCATACCATCTAGACTTTGCCCAAGCTATTTATCATCCAGTAGGGTGAGTAGTCAACTGACGAATTTAACATAAAAACAAGACATATCTAGCTACTCTAGATCTGTGTAAGTTAAATTACCTAAAAGCATAATAACTTTGGTCTAAAATGTCTCAGCTTAGAAATATCTTTAATGCATATTCAGAATAGAATAGAATAGAATAGAATCGTTTTATTTGTTCAAAACATGTGTGTACATACAAAAGCATGCAATAGGTCAGTAATAGTATATAATATATAGTCCAGTCATGTTTTGCCCCATATAGCGGCGTACAAATATATGCGTGAGGAGACGCTTAGTCATAAGATGCGCATTAATTGCTTTCAATTTTCACTAACAGTTCAAATCATTATGTAATGTAATGTCAAATCAGAAATACAGTAAAAATGTCAATATCTTATCAATAATCATGTCAAATAGACTAAAATACAATAGAAAATGTACTACAATGCAACAAACAATGGCAAGTATATATTAAGTTAGTTCAGTAATTCAGTAGTTCAGTAATAAGTTATGGCACTATCGGCTAAGTATAATAAGTTAAATAGTACTTTACAATTATAATGAAAAACTGTATGGAATCGGAGTAGATATCAATCAATCAATCAGCACACTGCAGTTCACTGCTGGACATAGGCCTCTCCCAATGTGCGCCATTTTCTCCGATCCTCCGCCCTCCGCATCCAGTCTGTCTCAGCCACCTTTTTCAGGTCGTCCGTACATCTGGCTAGGGGGTGTCCTACCTTTCGTTTACCTTCTCGCGGTCTCCACTCTACGACTCGTTTGCTCCAACGGCCATCGGTCCTTCGACAAACGTGGCCAAACGTGGATCGGAGTAGATAATAAATAAATAAATATTCCACGACATTCTACACAACGCTATCTAGACCCATGGTAAGCATAGCTTAACTAGCTTGTGTAATAGAATCTAGAATGCGGATAAACATACATAGATACGTTTTTTTTGGTAAATACATACATATTATACGTATAAACACCCAGACCAATGCAAATATACATATTCATGCAACTATTTGCACTGAGCGGGAATCGAACCCGCGCCCCTTGTATAGCACTCAAATGCTCTACCGCTACGCCATGGAGGTCGTAAGAGTAAACCTTTCGACTACTACATAAAAAGTAAGGGTTCCATTCCTGTTTAGCGCAAATATTACAAACTAGCTGACCTGCTCCAGCTTTACCTGTGGCATATTCAAAAATCTCATATCTTTTAAAACTGTACTTTTTAGTCTTCATATAATGTGTGGATATATGCTCACATTCATGATCACTGCTCCGCTCCCTTAAGTAGTACATACATACATATAATAACGCCTTTATCTCCGGAGGGTTAGGCAGAGGTGAAGGTGTCATCAAATTCGGTCCCACGTAATAGGGAGTGAGCCTATTGCCGTCTTCCAAACACTATTGTTGACTCAAGCCATTCATCTGAGGCTGAGTCTGGGCTGTATATATCTATGTCTGATGTTAAACAGCCATATCCTTTAGTTGCCTTGTACGACACCGCATGCGAAGAGATGGGGTGGTCCAAATTCTACCCTGCCGGGATCAACGCGGTAGCGTGATGATATATAAGCCTAAAACCTTTGTCGATAAACGGACTATCCAATACAAAAAGAATTTGTCAATTTAAACAAGTCGTTCCTGAGATTAGCGCGATCAAACAAATAAACAAAATCTTTAGCTTTATAATATTAATTTCTTTTTATAAAGAACACGTCAATTAGACTTCGCCTTGCCTGATGGTAAGCTGAAGGCAAAATCTCAGAAAAGAGGGTCACCATTACTTAGACATACCATGTGATAATGGTGACATTCAGCTTGACGGCCTCATCAAATGCTTTTTCACGCCCCGCTTAAAGGACCCGGGACTGTAGGAAGAAGGAAATACGTGAGCTGGTAATGAATTCTAGGCCTTAATGGTGCGACAGATGGCAGTCGCTTCACGGAAAATATCAAAGATCAGTCAAACATGGAGTTAGACTGGAAAAGCAGACCTCAGGCTCTAAGGTGAAGGTTTCGGATGCAACTGAGATTGACATTGACGCTAGGATGAAGAATATATACCAAATCCTTAGAAAAAGCACCAGGTGATATATAGGTATACAGAAAAGAAAAAACATTTATTCAAGAACACACAACGTACAGAGAGTCTTCTTCCGGGGCCGAGTTGGGGACTCTGTTGTCCCCACACCCGAGAAGAGGGCCAGATCGTGAGAGATGGCCCTGGGTCGGCCGGGGTGCGAGGGATATGCCTGTCAACCTCACCTTCAGCAACCAAAGCGACCCACAGGCGGCGTGCGTTTTAGTCGGTTCGAGTCCGACATAACCTCCTCCACCGGCTCCGGTGGGGAGGTATCCGTGGGGATTTCGCGCACGTAAAAAAAAAAAAAAAGGGTATGCGAAGCGCTGGTTTTCAGATGGCGCCGCTAGTGGCTCCGCCACCACGCAACGAGTCACCTCCTTCACTATATCATAATATTTGGGGCGAAGTTGTAGTCAATGGCCAGTTGTCTACAAATGGTCTTACTGCCAGGGATATCAAATAGATGCCAATACAACACTTATAGAGATGTCTATCTTAGTCAAGAATCATCACACATTAGTATCTGATTAAGAAATAAATATTATTAATGACATAATGCACCGGTGATTTCACAGACTTGAATATTTGATTAGAATTAATTAGTAACTCTAATTGTCCCTATATTAACATGTTTATAATTTATTAATTATGTTAATTATAATCTGTAATGTCACAGACGGTCTTCATCTATAAAGTATATCTATACTAAGTATAACCAGTCATAGACTAAAAAAAAGGATTTTATAGGAGGCAGGACACGGCGGTATTTCCGCGCAATTGAGCAGTCCGACTGGGGAAGTACCTCCGCCCTACAGAATACCGTGGTTATAATAACTTCGTGTTGTGTTCCCAGCGGTGAGTAGGGTAGCCAGAGCTCACTGGAGAATTTGTGCTGTCAGTGGGATGATCTACACTGACGGCACAGAGACTCTGTGCTTACAGGGTTGGCAGCGCGAGTGTGGCTTCTCTGGTGTTACACACATCCAAAGGCCACGGTAACCACTTTCCATCAGGTGGGCCGTCTGCTTGTCTGCCACCTAAGTGGTATAAAAAAAGGTCAGAAATATCTGGCATCCAGTGATTCGTATGTTTATAAGATCTGAGCAAACCAAATTTTCAAAACCTATTCGAGTCGACTCAGTGAGTGTTGTGTGTCGTGAACGTGATAGAGTACAGTGCGAAAACGTGGACAGTGGTAGGGGTGATACACGTAACAAACAAGTGCGGAAGATGGCAGACTGATATAGTCTACCCAATAACAACTAGCTCGGCGGTCGTCAGTACACCGTGATCATAGAGCTTGTAACAGTGCCGAAATATCGGTTGCTCAGAAAAAATAAAAAACATGGTAAATATCCCGACGAGTTTTACACTAGTAATATGAATGACCATGTCAATCTCAAATCATACAGTACACTACGTACATACATAAATATAATCACGCATTTATCCCCAGAGGGTTAGGCATATGTGAATTTACACCCACAATCATTAAAGGCCTGGCTATGTTCTTGAGGAAAGTTTTCGTGCAAAAGCCGGGGTGTGCGTGTTTGTTAGGGCGGATGTTTGCTGTCGCCGTTTGCGCTGCCTAGAGGACCCATCCTTCTCCGTCCTTTGGGTACACGTAGACCATGGCCCTACGAGTCAGATCTATGTGTGCCTCTACCGTTCCCATACAGGAGATGCTGAGACAACTCGACTCTTTGAATATCTGAGTCAGGCGGCAGATGATGCGCAGGAGCGATTTCCGAATGCCGAAATGGTATTTTTGGGGGATTTTAACGCCCACCACGAGATCTGGTTGGGCTCCTCCAAAACAGACCATGCGGGAAGAGCCGCCCACGCATTTGCTCTGGCGCACGGCCTGACCCAATTGGTGCACGAGGTCACTAGGATACCAAGAAGGTCGGGCCAAGCACCTTCTCTGCTAGACCTTCTGCTGACGAGTGATCCGGACCGGTACAGTGTATCGGTGCGAGCCGCGTTAGGCAACTCTGACCACTGCCTGGTCTGTTCCACGGTGCCTATTATGGCGCCTCCACGACCAGTGCGGGGGAAGCGGCGTCTCTGGCACTACTCGTCAGCGGACTGGGATGGACTTCGTGACTATTTTGCGTCCATCCCGTGGGTTGAGCGCTGCTTTGAAGGTAAGAACCCATCGGATTGTGCTACTGCTGTCGCCGGTGAGATCGGTCTGGGTATGGAATACTATATCTCATACACCGATGTCACCGGTGACCGCGGGGTGCGCCCTTGGTTCGGGCGCGAGTGCGCGGAAGCTGTTGAACAAAAACAGTCTGCGTACCGCGCTTGGGTAAGGGCGCGCGCCACGCGCCATCCCAATCTGGGCCACTTCAAGGCGGCGTACAACAGAGCCACAAAGGTCTGTAGAAGGGCCTATGTCAGAGCGGATGCCCTGCGCATAGCGCGGCTTGGTCAAGAGCTAGTGATGCATCCCACGGGAAGCCGTGGCTACTGGCGACTGGCTAAAGCCGTGCAAGCCAACTTCTGTCAGCCTTCGCTGCCTCCGCTGCGTAACCCTGATGGATCCCTGGCCCATGAGCCGCAAGAGAAGGCAAATCTGCTGGCTAATCTCTTTGCGGCCAACTCCCGAATCGATGATTGTGGTACCCAGCCACCAACACTACCCGACAGTGACCACGCGATGCCTGATATCCATATCAGGCAAAGCGATGTCCGTGCAGTGCTGCAATCACTCGATGTCCGGAAAGCCAGTGGTCCGGATGGTATTCCAGCGGTAGTTTTGAAAAAATGTGCAGCGGAGTTGTCTCCAATGCTTACGCGCCTGTACCGGCTATCCTACAGTTCGGGTACAGTGCCTTTGCCTTGGAAAGAGGCGAATGTTCAGCCGATTCCCAAGAAGGGGGATCGCTCGGAGCCAGCCAACTATCGACCCATAGCCGTCACCTCAGTGCTGTGCAAAGTGTTCGAGCACATAATTAACAAACAGCTCATGCGGCACCTAGAGGATCACTCCTTAATTAATGACCGGCAATATGGCTTCAGACCGAAACGGTCAACGGGTGATCTTCTAGCATACGTTACCCATCTTTGGGGTGAGGCTATGGACAAGCACGGCGAGTCACTGGCAATTAGTCTTGACATCGCCAAAGCTTTCGATAGAGTCTGGCACAAATCGCTTCTTTCTAAGCTACCTGCCTTTGGTCTGCCTTCTAGGCTGTGCAACTGGGTTGCTAGCTTCCTGCAGGGGCGCCGTATTCGCGTCCTTTGTGACGGACGAGCTTCGGAGTTTCTGCAGGTTAATGCTGGCGTGCCCCAGGGGTCCGTCTTATCACCCACTCTCTTTCTTCTGCATATCAACGACATGCTGTCTACCGGCAATGTTCATTGTTATGCAGACGATAGCACTTTACATGGGAGTTATCATGGACATCCAGCGGCCAAGCAGTCAGATATCGCGGAGAAAAGGCAGATTCTTGTCACTGAGCTTGACGGGGTCCTGAATCACATTTCTCAATGGGGCTCTGAGAACCTGGTTGAGTTCAATGCCAAGAAGACGCAGGCATGTGCGTTTACAGCAAAAGTATCTTCTTTCCTTCCCCTCCCCACTCTTCAGAGCACGCCACTGCCGCTGCAGGACAATCTCAATATCCTAGGTATGGATGTTCGCTGCAACCTGAATAACAAAAACTACATCGAAAGCATCATCAAAACAGCCTCACGAAAACTCGGAGTCCTGAACAGAGTGAGACGATTTTTCACGCCGGAGCAGCGGTGTCTTCTATACAAGACACAAATTCGCTCCTGTGTGGAGTACTGCTCGCATCTCTGGGACGGTTCAGCAAAGTACTTACTAGATGCTCTCGACAGGTTGCAGCGACGTGCGATCCGCATCATTGGGAATCCCGAGATCACGAACACCCTAGAACCTTTACAGCTGCGTAGAGATGTTGCGTCCATGGCTGTATTTTACCGTCTGTACCATGGGGAGTGTTCTGATGAGCTCTTCCAATTAGTCCCACCCTCCCCTTTCCTACACAGGACAACGCGTGCAGGTCTTAGATGTCATCCGCACACGGTGCAAAACATCCGATCAAGAACCAAGCGGTTCGGAGACTCTTTCCTCTGTCGCACCATTAAGGCCTGGAATTCATTACCAGCTCACGTGTTTCCTTCTTCCTACAGTCCCGGGTCCTTTAAGCGGGGCGTGAAAAAGCATATGATAAGGCCGTCAAGCTGAGTGTCACCATTGTCACACGGTATGTGTAAGTAATGGTGACCGTCTTTTCTGGGATTTTGCCTTCAGCTTACCATCAGGCAAGGCGAGGTCCAATTGACGTGTCCTATATAAAAAAAAAAAAAAAAAAAAAAAAAAAAAAAAAAAATTATTAAATTCGGTCCCACGTGAGCCTATTGCCGTCTTCCGGGCACTATTACACTAGTAAAGTCAAAAATCGTTTGGGCCATCCATGGCCTCATGAATGTCAAGCATTTGTATGCATCGTCGTGCAATTCGTTTGACTTATTTTTTTGCACGATTTTAGTACAAATATTTATGTGGTACTCAACATTATTTGCTCATTTTTCCATTTTGTTATCATTTTTTTACATAAATTCACATCTGTATATTCCTAAGTAAATTTATAATTATACCTAAATTTCCTCAATGATATTCTTGTTAGTACGAATACAACAAAACAGGAGGCAGACACTGGTCATTTAAAAATGTCCAATATAAAAAAAAAAAACTGGCCTGACCCGGAAACATAACCCAGGATTTTACAATCGCATGCAAGTATAAGTGCAACCTCATGTTCCGGGACTAGGGAAGCGGTAGTATACTAACTAGTGATAACTTTTTATGGGCCTTTGAGGAGTTTGAAATATAATAAATCAACTTCTCTTTAGCTAGCGGACGACAAAAGGATAAAACAAGGCAAAAAAAGGTCACATGAAGTTATAGTAGAAGTTTTAACGTTATTTGATGTTCATTTCACTTATATTTATGGTAGCTGTAGTAATGGTAAGATTCATAAATTGCATTTAGACTAGATTGCAACATTGAATCGGCAAACGTCAGGTGCATCACCGCAAAAAAAATCTAGTAATGACTGAATTTAAGATATTCCAAAGAAATGCACAAATTTTAATCAGAATCAATGGTATATTTACTATATATTTTTAAACCACTTGGTTGGCAGATAAACACACGGCCCACCTGATGGAAAGTGGTTGCCGTGGCCTATGGACGTGTGCCACTCCAGGGAAGTCACACACGCGCTGCCAACCCAAGCACAAGAGTTTCTGTACCGTCAGTCTAAAAAACAAAGTAGGATAAGCTTTTGGTCTTCCCACTGACAGTACACAAACTCTCCAGTGAGCTCTGGCTACCCTACTCACCGCCGGGAACACAACACGAAGTTATTATGGCCGCGGTGTCTGTAGGGCGGAGGTACTTCCCCAGTCGGACTGCTCAATTGGGCGGAAATACCACCTCCTCAGCTTATAGTAATGGTAAGATTCATAGATTCAACGTCACGCGTTTCGTGATCTAATTCAAGATTGATTTATGAACATTCTAAAAATTTGGAATAATTACTGATTACATGGCACACGCCAATGAATTTTCGATGCTTTTCGAAGTTATGTGTGTATTTATCGCAGGTTTATAAGTGCCCGGTTAATGGCAATAGGCTCGCCACCTATTACATTGGGACCTAAACATAAACTGGCGAAATGTGGGTGCTAGCACCTCTGCCTACCCCTTCAGGGATAAAGGCGTGAGTTTATGTTATATGTTATGTTTAACATATAACATTATTTTTTATATTATTTTAAAAATAATCAATGGTAATTTTTCCATATTTTTGTATACTACTTGGTTGGCAGACAAGCACACGGGCCCACCGGATGGAAAGTGGTTGCCGTGGCAACATCAAGGAAGTCACACACGCGCTGCCAACCCAAGCACAAGAGTTTCTGTACCGTCAGTCTAAAAAACAAAGTAGGATAAGCTTTTGGTCTTCCCACTGACAGTACACTAACTCTCCAGTGAGCTCTGGCTACCCTACTCACCGCCGGGAACACAGCACGAAGTTATTATGGCCGCGGTGTCTGTAGGGCGGAGGTACTTCCCCAGTCGGACTGCTCAATTGGGCGGAAATACCGCCGTGTCCTACCGCATAGACGTTTATGTGTTCGTTTTTTGTGAGTATTCGATTCGAAATTTTGAATATCCGATGATGTAAATATCCTGTTGATGTTTCTCAAAAAATCAAAGAATCATTTTTGCCGTGTATATGCTTGCGAAGTTTTATTCGCACACATACCGGAATAATGTCTGCGTCCTGACACTTTACATAAAAGGTTATGGACTCACTCAAACACACACTTTTCCCACCCACGTTCTGTTTGTTTTATTAGTTTTACACTAACATTTAATACTAATGTGAGTGGTCACTCATCATCAATCATGGTCATGATAGTTTAAATACATCAATTTATATATTTAATATTGCATTATTTTGTGTGAGGTTTAGCTGCCACAGTGATCAATAAAATAGAATTTGTTTAGCTACTTTTGTGGTTGACTCTATAATATACATAGTAGAATTTGGACCACCCCATCTCTTACCATGTGGTGTCGTACAAGGTGACTAAAGGATAGGACTGTTTAACATCAGACAGATACAGCCACACATATGAATATACAGCCCTGACTCGGTCTCAGATGCATGGCTTGAGTTAACAATAGTGCCCGGAAGACGGCAATAGGCTCACCCCCTACTACGTGGGACCGAATTCAATGATTTTGGAAATGTGTGTGTTAATTCACCTCTGCCTAACCCTACGGGAATAAAGGCGTTATTATATGTATGTATATAAATTTAATATTTTGTACATTACTTAGTGTGAGGTTGAGAAGCCACAGTGATCAATAAAATAGAATTTGTTTAACTACTTTTGTTGTTGACTGTTTATATATATGTACACAGTGAGTAATGTAAAAAAAAAATATTTTTGTCACAAAACATACACAATCCATCATCCATTTTGCCCTTAACCCATCACAGTCGACCTTTCGTCGCCTCGTCTGCACCACTAAAAAACTAAAACTTAACGCTGAATGACATGTCGATAAGCAGTTATGTGCAGCCCACCATAATAGCTCTTAGAAATGCATCAACTAATTTTAGGGTTCCTTTCTAAAAATCTTTTTATTTTATTATTATAGTGACTGTGCTGATGACGACAACTGACAGAAATATACTTTTTTTATACAACTTAAGTGGCAGACAAGCACACGGTTCACCTGATGGAAAGTGATTACCGTGACTTATGAACGTGTGCAACACCAGGGGAGTCACACCCGTGCTCCCGACCCTGTAAGAACAGAGACTTTCTGGACAAACCGAACAAACTTTTGGTCTTCCAATTGACAGCACAAAATCTCTCCAGTGAGCTCTGGCTACCCTACTCAACACCGGGAACACAACGCGAGTTTATTATAGCCGTGGTATTCTGTAAGGTGGAGGTGTTTCTCCAGTAGGACAGCTCAATTGGGATGGGAATACCGCTGTGTCCTACCTTCTGCATCACTCTAGTACGATAAAACCTATAATTCTGTGAACTGAAGGATACCCACCTCCGAGACTGATTCAGTATTGTCAAATTGTTTTTGATTTGCAAAATTTCCGAATTTAGCCACTTCACGAAACCGTTGCTTTTTAAACTAAATCTACAGATTCGTGAACTGGCTAAAATTGTATCTACTGTTGTCACTGCCGATTGCATACTGATTTAATTTCACTTTCAAGTCAATCGGGTATTTGACTGTCTTGTCAAATTAGTTACTTTTTACTAAACGTCAAAACGGTACGCTTATGTCCCTTGTTTTCTCTAAGAAACAAGTTGTAAACCTGTTTGATACAAAACTTTTTGTAGAAGACTAGCCAAAACACAATACATGTGTTTTATACATGTATTGAGACTGTGTGAAACACTTTTTCGTTCACAAAGTATGTATAGCCAACAAGTTGTAAGCAAGTGTAAAACACAATTGCGTTCACAATGAAGCCTGTGACATATTGCAACTTGTCAAATACATGTTTTTTATTTTAGTGAAAACGAGGAGTAAAAAAACTTGTATGAAATAATTAATTGAGACGTCATAATATTTAATAATCAAATCATTTACTATTATAGTTGGGTGGATGATTAAAAATAAATAATAAAATAAGAACAGATGTAACTACAGGAAAGTAACCAATTTGGGACCACTTGACAACATTGAACGGACATGTCATTTTTAAATAAACTGATTTCTTGTTACGATAATAATCAAAGCTTGTGTCACAAATTAGCACACAACTATTATATTAGACTTGTTATAGTTATTAGGCAAGTATACATTAATCAACATAGGTCTAAAGAAGTTCCCTGAAGTCCTCAAAGGGGTAGGCAGAAGTACATTCACAATCTTGCCAACAATTATTTTCAGTTCCACGTAATAAGGGCGATAACCTATTACCAGACCATGATGAAGCGACCATCGCTTCATCATGGGCTGGGTTTACTATCGGCTGGAGAACAGCTCTATCTCTTTGTAGCCTTCTACGATACCCATGGTAAGAGATGGGGTGGCCCAATTCTACTCAGGAACTAACATGGCAGTTAATTGGTACAGGAATACTTAATTTTATCAGCAGACCATATAAGTCAGTATAGTTCTGAAATCTTAACGCTGATCTCGGAATTTTAAAAAGGTGTTCATCAGGCACTATCCACTCCCACGCAGTGAGAACAGGTTAATTAAAAGTAAACTGAGTATTGGAGCAATTTCCTAGTGTTGATGAGATCTTTCAAGTTATTTATCTCGAAATAACTCATTGAATAATAGTCGTTTTATATTTTTATGTTAGACCTGCTGGGCTGTTTGTTTTCTGTGATTTATAATATTTATGGAATACACTAAACATAAATCCTCTTTGGGGACTTTATTTTTATACTTCATTCGTTTAAGTACTAAAGTTGAACCATCTTGTTGAGACTTTTTATAAAGACACATTTTATACAAATAAACTAGGTTGTTTTTTATAAAACTTAGGTGGCAGAAAATCACACGGCCCACCTGATTTAAAGTGGTTACCGTAACTAATGAGCGTGTGTAACACAAGGGGACTTACACCCATGCTACCGACGCTGTAAGAAAAGAGAGTTTCTGTCCCGTCAGTGAAGAAGAAACAACCAAGATAAGCGTTTAGTCTTCCCATTGTCAGCACAAAAACTCTCCAGTGAGCTCTTGCTACCCTCTCACCACAGTGAACACAACACGAGGTCGGACTGCTCAATTAGGACGGGAATACCGATATGTCCTACCTATAGTATTATATACTAATATTATTATGTGAAAGTAACTCTGTCTGAATATCTGTATGTCTGTCTGCCCGTATATTACGCTTACGCGTCTAAACCACTGAACCTATTTAAATCAAATATGGTATATGGCCGAAGCCGCGGGCAACAGCTAGTTGGAAAAAATAATGCCTAGCCTTAAATTTTATGGATAATTATAAGTTGATGACAATTAAATTTTGCTGCCTTAACATTAGTAATAAGTTCCTAAAAAGTCGTAAATATACGAGATATGGTTGTTATTATTGTCCCCTCGAAACTTTTTATCTACAAAACAAAAAACATAATTTTAACAGATGGAAGAAAATAAATTAAAATGATACTGAACCCTAATATTTACGACGACCATTTAACTACCCTTTTTGTCTCAAACAACTTTTATCTTGAAATTCTTGGGGTGATAGATCCCGTTCCCCTTACCGTCAGTAATCGATCTACATATTTTTATAACCAAACTTATCTTCACATTCTACTTAAAAAAAAACATGACACCCATTAAGCAAGTTCAAATTAGAAGATAAAACTGATTCGTAATTTAAACCTACATATTAAAGAAAAAAAAAGTATATCAAATGAAAACAACACTCAACACCAAACAGGAAACACCAAAACGGAACAAGAGTATCGGAAACTTGAATAAACATACTCAACTGGCCACGCAACTAACTCACATTGTTACCAATAAAAAAAATAACAACAAACGTACACTTGGAGTGCTTTTCGCGTTATTATTAGCTGCAGTGCATATAAACAAGGTTACAGCTAAACGTCGCCTCCAGGCATATCGGTGCGTCGACGGGCCGTGCTTCGCCGGTTTTAAAAAGCTAACCCGTCCCGCAAGAAAAGGACGGGTGGCTAGCACGTGGGAAGTGAATTCCGAACGCACGCACCCTCTCTCCCATCCCCACCCCTCTGCCCCTGCTCTTTGCGCCGCGCACGCCAGTCGCGCGCCGACCGCCGCATCGGCAACACGTTCTATAAACTCATCCATATCTGAACCCGCCCCGACGTTGTGTTAACTGTAGTGGGAACGAATACGTTGTGATTTGTTTTGAGTGTGACGTCACTGGTGCAAGCTGTGAACGTAAACGAATAAAATTTGGTGTTTAAGTGCACTATGAGGTTGTTTACTACGTTATGAATGGTTTGGACCGCTGCTTCTTCGATCAACGTAAGTTATGTTTTGGTTATGTTTGGTTCTTGTTAATGCTGAATTGGGCGGAAATTCGTAAATTGCCTCGTTCGGGCTGCGGTTAGCGTTGGCTTTATTCGCGTGTAATGGGACGTGTGTTGCGGCATTTCAGCATTTTCAGCGGCTATGCGGTGACTTGGGTCTAGTAATTATTAAAATGTTTCTAAATTAATTTCGTATAAGACTGAATTTGAACTTCTCGCGACACTCTAACTAAAGTTTGTGTAATGTGAACCTATGCGTACATATTAAATAAAGTTCAAGTAGAAAATTTAAGATTTGTGATTACTTTCTTGTAACTCATAAGTATAATAATATTAAAAACTAAATAACGATTAGTGTGATGTGGTGATCTAGATATGGAATATTTTTGTAATTTTGAGTCAAAATTTACTGTGAAATAAACTCTTATAGTTCATAACAATCTTTAAGACTAATAAGAATAAATAAAATATCATAAGTCGAATAGAAAAACTAGAAAATTAATACATATTAACGCGTTTTTAGTAGTGCACTTTTTGTGCACATTAACGTTTAATGAAACTAATTTCGATTCAACTTGTTACAAAAACGTCAACAATTTATACAAGTCAACCAACTCTTATAAGAGATAACCGAACGAAGTAAAAACGTTATAAGTAATCCATACTTTTTTCGAGCATTTGAGAGCCGAAATCGGGACAGTTCTCGAATCCCAAGACATTGTAACGAAAGAAATTACGCAAAAAGTAAAAACCTTTAACAAACTCAACATTACGATCAAGAAAGTCATAGCGACTAATGTAGATAGATCTATTCTAGAGTACTTTGAGAAAAAATAAACGACTAACATACAACAAGATAAACTAACGACTATTGAGTCAACAGCTTGATATTGTTAAGATAGGAACTCGCACCAGTTAAATTGGTAATGATTTGTCCAATTAAGACGAAAGGGCAACTGAATCAACAAGCAGGATGACTTGTTGTGAAATCATTGGAAATGATTTGAGGAATGCTTTGAGGAACGTAATGGCCTTAACAGAATAAATTGGTGTAGGCTAATGATGCTTGGATGTAAAATTATGGGACATACACAATTATCCATTACAATTACGTAGAAGCAACTGCCGTATTTTATACAGTCAACAATATTATTGCCCATTAAACACGCAAAGAAGATTGACGTTGAAAGTTTTCACCTATAGATTAAACTTAGTTTTGAACTCAAATTAGGTTGGACATTTCAAGTGAAAATGATTACGATACAACTAAATGAGGTCACTAGTATTTACGCAACGAATCTCATTGATTAAACGTGAGAGTTCGACCTTTTTAGGAATGTGTGACTTATGCACTAACTTAGTATAAAAAATAACTTAGTGTACTTAAAGACATTGAATTTTGGAGATCTAATGAGAATATTAAAAATCATATGAAACAGCTACATTGATAATTGAGTTAGATGATAATATTAATAACATTATAAGTTAGAATGTTTTGGTGTTATAGTTGTAGTAGTGTTGTAGTGTAAATCCATTAAGTAAATGTGATCTAATTTGAAAGCGTCCCGTTACTTCTGAAGGTCCCGGGATCTGCTTTCTTTTTTATTGTCCATTTCGCACGATGATCTTTATATTTTTTGAGAAAATCTCTTTTTAGGAACGTCGTCGTTCATATTTTCTACTTAATTATCCTAGATAACTTCTCCAGCTAAGCTTAATTGTTTAAGTTGTTTCACATCAGTGGTTTTCAGAATGGATTTGATTTCTTTAGACTTTAGACATCTACTAGAGTGATAATCTATCTACCTTTGATATTTAGAATATCGATTTTTGTTTAAGATCAAACGCTAAATACAGATTTTTCATATTTATTTTCTACTCAAAACATACAACACAACAATAATCTAATAATATCTAGTCACTGAGAGTATCACCAATTTTTACTTTAGAAATACTAAATTCATTTCACAAAGCTTTTTATTTATGTTTCATTATTAAGTTATCGTCAAAACATTTACGTGTTTCTATATCATACGCATCTGAGCGAATCAGACTTTTCTTTGCTTACGAACATTAATTTTATTAGACTTTAATGAAATATGACCTTCATGATGAAGTTCATACAGTTCACATTTCTATTTTATTATATATATATAAAATAAACTTGGATTTCATGATAAGGTTTGAGACCGTATACCTATCTAGTCACGCGTTTCTCTTTCTGGTATAGGAAATGACAGGTACCCACCCCTACACCCCTACTACTGTACTTACCGAGTTCAAAAGCTTCTTCTATAGTCATTAAACCTTTAATGTATACCGGTTGTGAGCTCTTCTGACCTACCATTTTTTCAATACATTAATTGGATCAGTGCGTAGGTAGGTTTATTATATGCGAGGTCGAGCCAAGTTCAGAGATCAATTAATACGAAACTGCGTTATCTAGTATTACCCAATAAAATTCAATGAATTGAGCGTGAGAAACCAGGTTAGTTGAACTAATTTTCACTGGTGAAAAGCTTAATACAACAACAGCAATAATTCATTCGAACGTCGAAAAAAAGATGAAGGGACTTTTGAGTACGTATTTTAGTATACTGAAGATGATAGGCAATAAAGAGCGAACAAATCACACTCATGTAACCCAAACACCTTCGTGTTAAACAAACATAAATCACCAAATAGTGCTGGCAAATAATAAAAAAGTAATATTTAAATAGTCCAACCGCAGCGCAGACCACCCGCGCGATCCGTTCAACTTCATCCGAGGCACGAACGTCCCCATTATACTATCAAAAGATAGTTGGACCCGCCCGTTTATATTCAGTTTTTACGTAATTTACATATCTTCTATTCTTATTTTGTTTTTGTATTGTGACCCCTACAGGATTTTGTCGCGTACCTTGTATAACTGCATCGTCATCCTCACCGGAATTGTTGTCCTATTTTAAATTAGATGCACCTTTATCGATTATATTGTTCCCGCTAGTAGCGTAACGACTTATATTGCTATTACTATATTTGGTTATGTTGTCACAGGGAGTGTTAAGCGCTTGGTAAACAGTTAAATTCGGAATCTATTATAGTCAAGTTCAAACAGAACTAAGCTCTGGTGTCACTCAATGAAATCAACGGAATCAAACGTGATAACGTAGTTTAATTTGATAGTTTTTATATTTTATCATTAAATTGAAGGTGGGATGCCCTCCAGCAAAAAAGAAGGAAGTCCTATTAAAGGCAATAGGAATAGACCAGATATAGAAGGTGGAGAACCGAATTTTGGGATAAGCCAATTTCCAGCATTGAATTATTACAGTTTAAAGCCTAATCGAATTATTATGATGCTGGTCATAGGTGACATTTGCTTTAAACATAAACATAAATATAACATAAACTCACGCCTATATCCCCGAAGGATAGGCAGAGGTGCTAGCACCCACATTTCGCCAGTTTATGTTTAGATCGCAATGTAATAGGTGACGAGCCTATTGCCATTAACCGGGCACTTATAAACCTGCGATAAATACACACATAACTTCGAAAAGCATCGAAAAGTCATAGGTGTGTGCCATGGTAAAACCTGGGATCGAACCCGAAACCTCGTCTCAGCAGTCCATTACCCATACCACTAGGCTACCGCTCGGGTTGCTTTAAAACATTGGCAAAAGTCGGATATAGGCTATCGGATGTCGTCCGACACCAATATTGGACTAGATAATGTGAAAACTACCTCATGATTATCAAATCGTGCTAATTACAATATGGGGTTCTTCAAGAAGGGCATCAGAAGGTTTCTTCATGGTCGGCAGCGCGAGTGTGACATCCCTGTTGTTGCATACGTCCATAGGCCACGGTAACCGCTTCCCATCAGGTGGGCCATGTGCTTGTCCGCCAACTAAGTGGTATAAAAAAAAAATGATTTCGGACGTGCTAAATTTCTAATCGTTGGTTACATCTTATACACTTTGACAATGCTGTAAAATTTGATAAATTATTTCATGGTTTACATACTTTAGGCAGGTATATTATGGTTAGGTACGATATGTGTGATTCAGCGACAAGGATGGCTCACTTGACATTTATGTAATTAATTGTAATACAAAGAGATCAATCAGCCTTGATGGTATTTGTGGTTTTGAGTAGTGGTATTGCGGTTCAAGGATTCTTATTAATATTTAATGACATAACAGCGATATGAATATTATTATTAATGTACTTGTAACCAACGGATATGTATGGAAATATTTATGAAAATTAAGTAATTGAAAAGTATTCCACAGGCTAATGGAAACATGTAATCTTTGCCTACCTTATTAGGAAAATGGTCGTGATTAAGTAAATTTATGAATATCATTATATATAAATTGTAAATTTTTCTTGAAGTCACTCTTCATATTAACAAAATTAATCAAACTTTTCGATTATAAATCAATTGTCTCTTTAATTGATAAAAATTTTCAATACTAAATTATGTATCAAGAATTGAAGTAAAGGTCTAACAAGAAACTTCAATAAAAGATATTCCGTACAAGCCTATGTTATCTACGAAACTTATATGTCTTGTGTATTTTTGTTGATACAAAGCGCGTATTCCCAGGGTGTGTAAAACTTTGTACGGCGCCTACCTGAGTTGAATCTCAACTATTTCCCTTAAGTTTCCGCTTAATTTAACCCGGGCTCGTCGTATGCATCTAAACGACTGGCAAAAGACAACACAGTCGGGACTCCCGCGTGTGTAGTACAAACAACAAACTTCTCAGAAAACACAATGTCATCAGAAACAAAAACATTGCACCCTAATTGCCTACTATTACGGCAAAAGTTCCTCCCAATGATAATTACGGAGGTTCATGTGACCAATACTCTGTTTTTAGTCTATCTAATGATGGTGTGTGACTAGAGTGAAATTGTCGTCGCATTATTATTCGAAATTATCGTCTCCATTGAAAAGTTTACGTTCACGGTTGTGTAGCTCTGTAAAGTTAGGTAGAATTGTATTGTCTACATTTTTTCAGCTACATTTTTGGTCTCACATACTTACATATACACTCACGCCATTTCCCAGTGTCACTTGTCACGATCCTGGCATATCTCTTTCGCTTCTTCTACTTTCATAATTGTTTTCATACATGCTCGCTGGTTTCGGGTACTCTTTCTTTTGGTTCTGTTTTGGTCCCACTTACGTCTTATCCAATTTCGTTGATTTTTAGTGATAATATTTCATGACTAAAAATTCTGTTAACTAAATTGGGTTCTCACCTATGTTATCGTGATTTAATCATTGAAATTCATTCATAATCAACGAAACATCAGTTTAGTTTTAATTGATCTTGATTGTAATAATTGATGAAATCCGCTATTAATTAAGCTAGTTTTTTTTGGAATGTCGGTTACTACCTACTATAGTCCACAAAATTGGTAATGAAAAGTTAAACCACAGGACAAAGTTATAAGAATTAATTATATTACTTACTTCAGAACCAACGTAAAATGTTCCTTCTTAAACAAATACTTTTACTTTTGTAACTAGATACTGTTTTTAGTCTTTTTTTTTGTTCGACCCGCCCTTAACAATACACCGATATATATATGCTTACAGCATGTTGTGTTTCGGGGCTCAATGGAATAACAGATATCCTACCATCCATTGTATTCTTGTCTTTTTCTTGATTATATTTGAGGTATACTCACGTACATTTTGTCTTATGATTTATTTTATACTATAGATTACTTGTATGACTTTCAAAGGAGTGACTACTTTCTGATCTCTCAACCCCGATAAAAAAATCTGCGTCAAAGTCATGTCTGTCGTGCAGGTGAGGTTAGATTGGCCCCATAGCTCTTGGTAAAGCCCCCATATAGATAAACAAATGCTACCGATAATATGTTGCCAGTATTTTTACTAATCATAGATCAAATCAAGATTAAATAACAAATTCTTGTGCCTTTAGTCTCGAAATTTTGAAAGGAATGCTCGTAAGTTTCTACAAGTAAATTTATTGAGCCTCTTAAAGGTTCGCCTTAATTATTTCTCGTTTACTGTTTTCAATTATTGTAAACTGAATCTTTAAAGATATACTTAGCTACCTATTAAATGTCAATTATTTGAAAGATATTAATTATATTGTTTCAATGAAGTGCTATTAAAGGAAATACTTGAATATATTTATAGAACGGAGAAGACATAATAATTTAATACCTGTTTCCTTTGTTTGTTAATTTACTTTCTTTTCTTTTTATTATTTATATATATATTAGGAAACAGTTCATTTTTTATTTTTCACTTTATCGACATCTAATGATTATGATCAAGTTAACTTAGAACATAATGCACAGTTTCATTATTAAAACCTATTTGAGCCCTCTTATTCCCGATTAGAAGAAATAGCTATAGTTGAGTCTGGTGCCTAATTTAAAGAGATTTAAGTCACATGATCTATTGAAATTATGTTTTAGAATTCACTCACAAACTTAAATATTGGTGTATTACATATACACACTGTGCGGTATGAAAGAAACTTCATCCCACGCACACTCAAGCTGTGGAATGAACTCGCTGCTGCGGTTTTCCCATGCGCCTACAATATGGGGTTCTTCAAAAGGGGCATTAGGAGGTTTCTTAAGGGTCGGCAGCGCGAGTGTGACGCCCCTGGTGTTGCACACGTCCATAGGCTACGGTAACCACTTCCCATCAGGTGGGCCGTGTGCTTGTCTGCCACCAAAGTGGTTTAAAAAAAATTTACAACGTCAACTTTGACTTTAAATACATATTGATCAATTTTCCGCTTTCCACGCATAGCCGGTGATATCTTCTTAGAAGATAATTTCGACATACGTTCATAGCGTTTTGTAGAATAGAAGAAATTCTTTTATAGTAACCAATAAAATAATTATGTTTGGTAAACGATCAAAGGTAAAAGCAGTAAAAGCACAATACTTTCTCTCATTGTTTGATGATCCAACCGCGATCGTAAACTTTACACAAATTGGTTTTCAGGAAACCAATTTCGTGTCCGTTTTGTAAAAGGGTCCATTTCATTCTGTTATAATGAGGTGGTAAACAAATTAAAGACTGCTATTGGTGTGTCATATTGCGAGTAGCAGTTACAAGTTGCAATTAAAACTAGGCAACTTCTTCATACCGTCTGTACCATGGTGAGTGTTCTGATGAGCTCTTCCAATTGGTCCCACCCTCCCCTTTCCTACACAGGACAACACGTGCAGGTCTTAGATGTCACCCGCACACGGTGAAGAACATCCGATTAAGAACCAAGCGGTTCGGTGAGTCTTTCCTCTTTTGCACCATTAAGGCCTGGAATTCATTACCAGCTCACGTGTTTCCTTCTTCCTACAGTCCCGGGTCCTTTAAGAGGGGCGTGAAAAAGCATATGATGAGGCCGTCAAGCTGAGTGTCACCATTGTCACACGGTATGTGTAAGTAATGGTGACCCTCTTTTCTAAGACTTTGCCTTCAGCTTACCATCAGGCAAGGCGATGTCTAATTGACGTGTTCTATATAAAAAAATAAATAGATATTGAATTTGGATTTTATTTATTCGTTTTGGTTATCACGACTATGTCTTTTTTCAAGACCTAATCTACCCATGATTCAAATTTCATCAAAACCGGTTCAGTGGTGTAGGCCTTAAAGCGTAACAGATAGATACCTACTTATAATCTTAAGTATAGATATTCTAAAACTACTATTATGTTATTAATGAGATAACATACCTCGCCCCCATCATCTAATTGCCGATGTGTTCGTGTATTAATTTCCTTTAGTTTGTCGAATCATCCATCGCTCCCTGCTTTAATTAACTAAATAAGATTATCAGCCATCTTGGAAATTCATTAGTAGAGGTTTACAGATGCTAAAATAGGTAACTAATTAAATACCTATAGATATACTCAATACCGGAATTAAATCAAAACATCACCATAATGAGGACATTAAATTAAGATTGTAAATTTAATCACGTCGTCAATTTCGTTAAAATGTGGTCACGGTTTCGATTCCCGTTCAGCGCAAATATCTAAATTTTCCTTCTTCTGGATATTTCTCATTTGTACCTATTTATTTACAAAAAGTATCTAAGTATGTTTATCTGCATTCCAGAAGTTCTGCTGAATAAGAATACCAACAATAAGAAAAAGGAAAAAAAAGAAAAAGTAATAACAACCAAAAATAATAAACAAAAAGTATAGTAGGTATTAAGTAAAATGTCAATATAAAAACTACCGACATTAAATACCAAACGGACCAAAACAGTCGCTGAAAATAAAAAAGACTGCACTGTTTTTTACAGATGTCATTCAAAATATAAAAATATCTCAAAAGATTTTTCTGTTGAATTCATCACTAGATCCCGGAATTCTATGGGGTCCTTCAAGAAGGTCATTAGAAGGATTTTTCAGGGTCGGCAGCACGAGTATAACTTCTCTGGTGTTGCATACGTCCATAGGCCACGGAAGCCACTTCCCATCAGGTGTTTGTATGCCACCTAAGTAGTATAAAAAATCTTAATATCCTTGATATACATACATCGCTGTTGGACGTTCTATTTGTCGAACTTCCTCCTTTTTTCAAGTAGGTTAAAAAGAGTTAATCATCGTCTATCTAAAAGTTTCGTAATTCTCTTTATAAATATCTCCATCTATTTTCACCCTTTACTTTAAATCAGAATAGAAATGTGATATTTTAATAAGTTGTTGAAGTATATTTTTGTTGCGAAGTGCGTCAAAAGACGTGACATATTGTCAGCAGCGTGCAAGCCGCCAGCTGCGGAAGCCGTGACCTATTTGTTCTAGATTTGAATTTATATAACGTAAATAGAAACCGTGTAAATACTATTTTAATAAGATCAAATGTAGATCATAAATGTAGTTTTATTTATAAGAATCTTTGTAGCGTGGCGGTTGAGAGTGTAACTGATTGAATGGTCGTTTGTTCGATTGTCGGTTACTGCAAATTGATATAGGTTATAATCATCATCATTATAGCGGGAGTCTTGGCTTGCACTTTGAAGCACTGGGTCCCCTCTTCTGCCTTTTCTCTTTATTTTTTCAGTGGCAGACAAGCACACGGCCCACTTGACGAGAAATGGTTACTGTGGCCTATGTACGTATGCAACACCAGGGGTGTTACACTCGCGCTGCCGACCATGAAGAAACCTTCTGATTATCTCTATATGGGAAAGATCGTGGGTTTGTATCCTGCCTGAAGTGGTTCAATTTTAATTTAATCTTAATTGATTTGAATAGTTTGCATAATAAATGCTTTAAAATTTATTGTTTGGGTGAAGTAACCGTACGAATGTCGGTAGATGTCTCCTACCGTCGTCGCCCGAAAACGAATATATAGGAGAACTTGGATGGTTTCAGGCGCGGTTCGGTGGTTCAGTGATCTGAGCATTCCTCTTGTAAGAGAAAGATTGTGGGTTCGAATCCCACCTGAACCGATTAAAATTTTCCTATCTTAATCTATTTTACAAGCAAATAAATGCTACGGGTCCAAGCTATCAGAGCAAAAAGTTCACCAGCTCATTTTTTTTTTATATAGGACACGTCAATTAGACATCGCCTGATGGTGAGCTGAAGGCAAAGTCTCAGAATAGAGGGTCACTATTACATACATATAATATGTTACAATGGTGACACGTCACATCATATGCTTTTTCACGCCCCGCTTAAAGGACCCGGGACTGTAGGAAGAAGGAAACACGTAAGCTGGTAATGAATTCCAGGCTTTAATGGTGCGACAAAAGGAAGAGTCTCCGAACCGCAAATAAAACATAGATTTTTATTTCATCAATTACTATAACTGTCATTATCTATATTGATGTGTATATTACAATATACACAAATGATGACGTTAATCTGTGGACTATTCGAGCGGTGGGTGGTATCAAGTACTTTGGGCGTAACTCTGACGATATTGAGTCTTGGGTGGCAACTATTTTGAGGTCTATTTATATTCTGAGCACAAAAGGAATGATTCCGTAGTCAGGAAGGAACGAAGAGAATTAACATTAAATAATAATAATGAAAATGTAAGATTGGGCTCATGTCTCGTGGTCGTTAAACGTTTTGAAAGTATACTCCAGCTGCTCAGAGCTCTATAATCAGAATTCTAAAATTCTAATTAATTTAATTAATCTCAATTCTAAAATTCTAATATTATTTAAAAAAAATTAAAATTATAACAAAAAAAACTAAGATAAAAACTAAAAAAATCCTTTCTTTTGGTGTTAGTACATATAATATTCTTTATTACCATTCACAAATTTTGCATTACAGCTACAGTGTACACAGGTATAATAAATAGCTTACAGTGCAAATGTAAAAATTTATTTTTAATGATTTATTAGTTGAATCTCTGCCATCCAAGTTAAGATTTAACTTGTGTTATGGATGACAGGACGCTCTTCTTAATATAACAAGTTAATTAAAAAGTACGTACGTTAATGGTGACGGTTGAAGCGCGCCAGTTAACCAATCGTGGACTGTACTACAGGCGGTGTGACCAGTATCTTGGAGGTCTTGAAGTCGGTGCACCTGCTAACCAACGGACGAAGTAATTGCGGGAGGTTATTGGGATTGGGAGGTATGGCGACAACCAAAAAATCCAAAAGAAGGAGAACGGACCCGAATATTATTGCATAAAAGTTGGCATACTTAGTGATCTACAAACTACATAAACAAACATCAGTATCAGAATAAACGGGATATTTACAACATCAGATGTTCCTCCGTGATCATGGGGCTTGCAACAGCGCCGAAATATCGGAAACTCAAAACAATGAAACATGGTAAATGTCCCGTTTATTCTGATACTGATGTGAGTGACCATGATAGTTTAAATACCTATACATAAACAAACATCAAAAGTTCCCACTTGTGCACTAACTAGCTAAACAAAAAAACTCATCAACCAATGGCACAAACCCATTGAGCTCATAATTAGTTAAATATAATCTATGATTGGTTGATCAGCGCGCCTCCGCCGTCGCGCCCCGCACGCCCCACCAAAGATACCCAAACATATGGTTTGTGCGTTGCAGCAAATGTGCCAATAACCACCGCTTGTTTTACCATGAACTTTAATAAAGATATTGCATATTCGGTACCCATTCAAATCAAATTTTATCATCAATATAGAGAACGAGTACATATGGTAATGAGGAATACCATTCACCGTCTCTATTGTCACGGAAAATTGAAATATTGTTGAGTACGCTTATGTGATTCATGTATTCATAGAAACACATGCTTTCATGCGGAGGTGCGAACGTATTATCCTAGTTTTATTTTCTTAAGAATTTACATATTTACGGGGAACAAGGGTTGCTTGGTTACTTGAAAATGAAGATATAAGTCATCTCTGGTATCAAGATTTTTATACACATGGATGTATTTAGCCCATCGAAACAATTCTGCCTCTTTTCTTTTTTTTTATATAGGACTCGCCAACTTGACTTCACCTCGCCTGATGGTGAGCTAAAGGCAAAGTCTCAGGAAAGAGGGTCACCATTACAGACACTAAGTAATGTTACAATGGTGGCACTCAGCTTGGTGGCCTCATCAGATGCTTTTTCACTCCACGCTTAAAGGACCCGGGACTGTAGGAAGAAGGAAACACGTGTGCTGGTAATGAATTCCAGGTCTTGGTGGAGCGGCAAAGGAAAGAGTATCCGAACCTTTTCTTCATTTTCTTCCAATTATAACAGATCTCTGATAGTAAGATTATAGACAAATAATGTTATAATAATATCTCATCACTAGTTTACTAGGTCAAGTTAGCAGCAAAAACTCAATTCTTTTAAATTGCGCGATTTAAATTTGAGAAAATAAAACGCATAAATAATTTTTAACATTCCGTATGTAAGCTTATTAAACTTTCAGAATAACTTACAGTTCGATTCGTTATCAGTCATATGTGAAAATTTTAAAAGTTTTAAAATCACACGTTTTCAAAAATACACTAAATCGAGCCCCAATTTGAACACGCCCAAATCATGTGAAAGTATTTCTAGGAATGGATAGAATATCACATGGTACTTCGATTGTACATTACAAAATATAGTTGTAGAGTGATGTTAAGCCCATTCGTCGAGATATCACACATAACGCCACAGTACAATCACGCTATTATCACTATCATTATAAACACACATTCACTGCTTACAAAACCCGGACCCCGAACAATTCGAAACGCTGATATAAAAATATAGTAAAAAAGTTAGAGCGGTACACGAAGGGTTCCGTAACATTGCACAAGATTAAGAATAGAAGAGGCAAGGATCTTTATTGTACACTAATCAAAATGTACTATATGGATTACACAATTAATATGTTTGCCGCATGGTTTCCGGCAAAGTAGCATTAGTTTTTTTTTTTTTACATTCTACAAAACGTTACATGGGACATTACGTGGGACCGAATACAATTATTGGTGATTTGTGGGTGTTAATTCACCTATGCCTAACTCTCTAGGGATAAAGGCGTGATTATATGTATGTAATTAATATGTACCATTATTGGAGGCCCTATTGCTAAAAGCAGTGTCTCACAGAGTCACATGTATCCTTTGGGTGGATTTTGGAACGAAAGAGATGTTACACGATTGACAAGTTTTATTTGAAATCTTTTATATAATTTTATAGCGGCATTACACATATTCAATCTTCAGATGTCATTCACGTTACCGTAAGGAGGAAGACAGACTGTCATTATTTCAGCTGTCTAACTATTGTGATTTTTGGTGAATAAAATCTTAGGTTGATTATTACTCTACTCGCATGCTGAAATTCTAACCCACCCACTGCAGAACCCTAAACACAAAACGTTCAATTTTCACTAAACCATCGGCACGTAGTACCCCTACAAAAAGTACCATAACAATAATAACACATCATAACACTATAAATGTAACAGTAAACGACTTTTTTCAACTACTCTAACGTCTTTAGTTCGGACGACCGGCTTCTTTGACGATTATTCTCGGATATAAGAATTAAATTGGGTCGGCTCGGCAAAAAATATAATATGAATGAAAGGTCCATCACGCGCATGAAGCTTGAGGGAAGTTATTGAAAATTACTGTTGGTGATACAGAATATTTCTTTTTGATATTGTTGGTTTAACTTGGAACTGAAATAACACTGGTTTTTTGTGATATAAATAAGGTAAGAGAGTAATTGATGGATTTTTGATGTCAGTAGCGCCATCTGTTGGTGAGTAGCGTGAATATTTTAAAGTTACTTCATAGGTACTTATTTAGGCTAGATGTTGAAATAAAGTCTTTATTAAATTATTTTTATGGGGAAATATATTTTTGTCAGTTAAATTTATATTTTGTCATCGAATATTTTTATGCAAAATGGTAAATTGATAGTAGTTGGTTAATAATAATAGACGTAATAATTAATAACAGGTACTTAAGTAAATCTTGTGTTCGAATTCTCTACATAACAGGGAATAAAACATCTGCATTATATTAATAGCAAAATAAGCCACACAACACAATACACCTTTTAACCATTACAATAATCCTCAAACATATTACATTTTCAATATGAACGAATATACAAAGAACAAATATGAAGAAATTGGGAACATTTATGTGTATTTTGGTTCAAACATCTATTTCTAAACGAATACCTACATATTTTCAGCAATTACGACGATTCTGTCACAAATATGAGATTTCTTGGGAAAACCTGTGTACATTTACCGCATGAGATTATCTATCTGAATAAGGCCCTTATAATAAAAATAGGTTTTTAATTCTGATTTGAGTTCAGTCTGTATCTTTCCTAATGTGTGCTTAAGCACCCCATCTAACGCCTTAGGCATCCAGTCTGTCGCAATCAGTGTTTGTTAAATTCTGTCTATCAAATATCCAAAATACAGTTTTGTTTCTTTAGATGAAAGATCCTTGATTGATTTAAGATTGAGAGGAGGTGGGACACGGCGGTATTTCCGCCCAATTGAGCAGTCCGACTGGGGAAGTACCTCCGCCCTACAGAATACCACGGCTATAATAACTTCGTCTTGTGTTCCCAGCGGTGAGTAGGGTAGCCAGAGCTCACTGGAGAATTTGTGCTGTCAGTGGGAAGACTAAAGGCTTGTCTTGCTTTGTCCTCTACACTGACGGCACAGAAACTCGGTGCATACAGGGTCGGCAGCACGAGTGTCGCTTCTCTGGTGTTTTACACGTCCATAGGCCACGGTAACCACTTTTAATCAGGTGGACCGTGTGCTTGTCTGCCACCTAAGTGGTATAAAAAAAAACTTCGTTTTGTCTTCCCTGCGGTGAGTAGGGTAGCCAGATCTCATTGTAGAATTTGTGTCGTCAGTGTTCGTCTTCTACTCTGACGGCATAGAAACTCTGTACTTACAGGGTTGGCAGCGCGACTGTGACTCCTCTGGTGTTACAAATGTCCATAGGCCATGGTAACCACTTTCCATCATGTGGGCCGTGTGCTAGTCTGCCACCTAAGTGGTATAAAAAAAATCCTGTAAGTGGGTTCTGAAAATATTACTGTTTTTTACTTAAAGGACCCGGATCTGCAGCAAGAAGGAAACACGTGAGCTGTGAATAATTATTGTGATACTCGTATGTTCTAAAGAGTTATCCCAAATCAAATCTCTCACATTTCCATCTTCTTTGTACCTAAACATTCAAAAATAATTCAACCAATTATAATAAGATCTCTTTAAACTTGCACAAGACAAGGTTCAAACTCGTACATGCCCAATTTAAGCTGGCCGCTGTATAATGGACCGTATGCCTCAAAAGTGATTGTACATACATGAGTTATGAGATGCATAGAGGTTTTGTTAAGTTGGTCAGTTAGGGTTGCCTATGCAGTTAGTAATCTTGGCCTGTGACACTGGAGATTAACCGAGGCGACGCCTGTGCTGTCAATCAATGCTCGCAGTCCTTACGCTCAGACATGTTCACACATGCTTGAACTAAGAGGATTTTGGAATGCCAAAATGGCCGCCTGTTTAATGAGAACATGTGTGTTGTAAACCAAATATGGGTTGTTGTATTTTTCTTGAGATTCCGGCTCTTGTAAAGTTGATTGGAAGCGTTAATGGAGCATTGAATGACACCATTCGGTGGAAACATAGTACAAATTTAGAATATGTTTTTGGAGCAAAATTTGCGGAGTGATAAATCTATCACCTACATTTCACTAATCATTGTATTCGGTCCCACGTAATAGGGGGTGAGTTTATTACCGTATTCCGGGTACTATTGTTGACTCGAGCATCTGAGGCTGCGTCAACAATTGTGGGTATAGGTGAATTAATTGATTTATTGATCATGAATTTCATTACAAAACAATAAGCAAATATTTATTTACTATTCAATATACTTAAGTAAATGTTGATAAAAAGATTACATAACGTAATGGAGTTATTTCATAAGAAGGTTGGGTCACCATACATGATATGTCTGTAATTAGAAAATACCTAAAAACAATAACTGCATGGATCAAAACAACCCACAGCAGATGTCCCCAAAGACAGAATACTGGCAGATTAAGAGATCTGACCTCATATAAAAGAAGAATAAAGCCAAAAGAAGAATAACAAAACACATATTAATAAATATAAACCCATCATTATTTCACATTCACTTTCGAAACAATCACACAGCTACCTTAAATTTAGGTCGAAGGGCCTTACATAAATGTGACGTAACAAAAATATACTCCTCACTCATTAATCGTATGACAAACCCTCCATATACGTCTAGAGTTGTGTAAACTTCGAAAGCCCATAATCCGTATAAAGGAACGTCGTGTACTGCATGAAAAAAAAAGTACATTGAGATGACCAATTGTGGTGACAGTTACTAATGTGTGAGTTGAAGACATTCATATTCAAGTTTAAGGATCGATTGTGAACCATTTTTGTGGTCATAAGATATCTGTCAATGTCTTCGACCATCGAAATGGGACAAAAAATGAGTTTCGGACATCGACGTTTAAGCTTTCTAAGAACAGTTTTATCATTCTAACGTTTTATATACTTGTGTATTCATAAAGTAGACATAATCTTTATAACCTTTGAAGCATGACTGTTGTCTTACAATATGAGGAGAGGGCCAGATGGCCCTGGGTCGACCGGGGTGCGAGGGATATGCCTGTCAACCTCACCTTCGGCAACCAAAACGACCCACAGGCGGCGTGCGTTTTAGTCGGTTCGAGTCCGACATAACCTCCTCCACCGGCTCCGGTGGGGAGGTATACGTGGGGATTTTGCGCACGTAAAAAAAAAGAGTCTTACAATATATCAAAAATTTGTATCTGGACTGGATGTTAAGCAAATACCACCAGTCTACAACGCGGCTCCATTCACAGAAGACTTCGGCTAGAAACTATGTGGGTTTTTTTGAGCTATAAATAATTATGTTTACTTTAATATAATTATAATGACATAATAATAATCATTATAGTTCAATGTAAATCAGACGTTAGAACGTTGCGGTGATGGTTATTCAAAAACAAATTTAACAAGTTGAATGTGCTTTACATTTCGACGAGATCGACTTTATCAGGATCGAACATCTGAACGATTGTTTGCAGCATTGATGAAGACTAATGGAGCAAAGCGGTACATTCACTGTTCAAAATGAACACTGTTTATACTTGTATCAATCTCATAGAGTATACAAATGTAGAATAATAGAATGGGTTCATTAATAGCTAGTCTCTCAATGTTCATAAAATGAGATTGAATGGGGCCTAATCAGGCCTACGCGATACTATCACATATAAAAGAGAAATGGTTAATCAATAAATCATCAATGAATAATCTTGAGATGGCTTGTCCAAAGAACAGATTTTAAATCAATAGCATCGAAACACAATGCTTGTAAAACAATAAGATCTTTTGGATAAACCGACGAATTCTACAACCAAAGTTTTGACGAATCTACGCACTACGCAACCAAAAAAATTCTGCTATTCTAAACATCTACTACATTACACTACTGTTTGTTTTATGAATGTATTCTATTACAAATTATGACATTGTGATAATTGACTAACTAGCTATTAAATAATTTTGTATGCCCAAGTGGCAAAACATAGCGAGCCTAATACTTTTAAGATCTCTGTGTACTTATGTTTTACAAATAAAGACATTCTATTCTATAGTTCTGTTGTACTCGTATTCAATAAAATAATTGGTTGTGTTATAATATTGTTGTATTGTGCTATCATATCCATTTTTTATTATATCATTCTTGTTATGAACATACATAGTTACAAACTAAGTATAGTTTCAAGTTTGTGCTATGGGTTACATAATGTGCTTACAGTGTTTTTTAATACATAACACATTAAACATACCAATGCAAATGAAAATAATGACACATCATGATCTTAAATAATGTTTTGAATTCTCTGATGCATTTAACGAAACATCTGTACCATATCGTTGAGACCCTCAAGAGTCCAAAGTAATAATCGGCCGACACTTTACCGATTAAAGTTAAACCAATAGTTTTAATGCATCGGCTTTCTCAACAGTTGGCTATATCAGTCACCAGATGACGAGGAATTTAATGTTGGAAGCATTAAGATAAGGTCACGAACTAAAGAATGTACTTTGAGGCATACATAACCCTTCTGGGCATTAAGGAAAACAGGATCTCTCTCGTTTACGTATGTTTATTTTAAAATCTTGGACAAGCCGGCGGGCATTTATCAAAAAACATGTGTCCAGACGTATCGCACTGTGTCCGAAGCGCCCCTCACTAATGCTACTCGTGTTTGTTTCCCGAATTCGGCTGAAATTTACTAGACTTTTTTTTTGTTGGGACAGTTGGACGATAACGGCGGACAGTTGGTTGTACGAATTAAAATCTTGCTCAGGGCGTTTTTACGAAAAATGTGTCACTATTTTAAGCTGAATTAAGTTTGTTTTTTCTACTATCTCTTATGTATTTTCCAGTCTTGATTACCATAATAGTTTTATCAACGCGCGACATTATCACAGATACCTTTTAAGTAAATGGAGAACTTATTTAAGCATCTAAGAAGGAATTCTCTGAATAAACAAGACTAGGTAATTGCCTAGTTCTATAAATACACTTTTACATAACACTTTTAATCCTTTTCATAAGGTATGTTGAATATGAGGAATAATTCATCAGAAATATTTAACGGTTTTGTACATTTTTGTTAAGAATATTTCAAGATGATAATCTGTTTCACTTGTAAAACATTGTAGGTATGTTTTACAATAATCTGTTTCACTTGTAAAACATACCTACAATGTTTTACAAGTGAAACAGATTATCATCAGACATCAGAGATTCTGGCGTGATTGAATCTCTCTAAACGTTCATATATTTATGAAGAATCATCTGCCTTTTTTTGTTCCAATTATCATTCCTATTTGACGTCATCTCCTCAAGTATTCTTTGCCTTGCCTCTTACGTGCAATTCAGTAGTTTCAGCAGCAAACAGTCAATATTAGCTCAGTTTCAGCAGTCAAAACTTCACGAGCTAAAATTCATGAACGTTACTAAAAATGTACGCCTTTAGCGACTCGTTCCGCTTCATCTCCCAAACGCGATAATTCATACAAAATTATGGACTGACAAGCGCCGTCCCGTCGAACAATGCGATGCGGGCTATCCCAAATTGTGTGTCCCGAATGTGGTGTGTACCTACATATTGCTGTACTTATGTGTACTAATTAATATTTGTTCGTATAAGCGGGTTTACAGCGTATGGTTTTGTTAAATCGGGTTTCAAAGACACGTATATTAGGATAGGATTTCATTCAATTGATTATAATCAAACGTTTGATTTATGATTTAAAGATAGATTCAATAATTTAATTTTCAAATTTCAAACTTTTACTTTGGGTAACACATATGAACATCAAAAGTCAAACTGACTTTTGATGTTCATATGTGTTACCCAAAGTAAAAGTTATGTAACACTTAGGTAATAGTGATCGGAATAAAAAATAGGACATTTGATTTTGAATAACAGCGTAAGAATATCATAAACTATGGTTTTACCTATGTTAAAGTTAGCAAATGCATCTTCTAGTTTAAAATTTTGATTACCCGTCTAAAAAACCTTACTTAAAACTGACACACACAGTCTGGTAAAAGAATGAAAAGATTGATCAGGATTCATACACTCTTACAAGCCGTACTAAGAAAAGCGATATGTACTTCTCAAGTCGAGCAGGCTCCAAAACAGACACTTCCAAAGTAAATAAAAAACATTTTGTATTCTAAATTCAAAACACTTCAACGGCCTCAATCGGTGACAGTTAACAAGACAATTTGTCATATGAACCGAGTATTAAGCCGAGACAAACTGACAAAGTAAGCCGTGAGGCTTTGGAAACAAATTTCGCGAGGAAAATTCGCGACTTTAGCTCATTACTGGAGTCTAATTATGTTATTGTGAGAACACACAGTATGTGGGAACAGCAAACTTCACACATTAGATGTAGTGATGGTAATTTATATAATTAATTAGATATAGTAACCGTAATATTCCCCCACACACAACATCTGTGTGAAAAGTCAATCGTTTCATGAATTTCATCATCAAAATTGCCTGTTTGCTTAAGACAGGTGGTAAACAAGCTATAGAAAGTATGCTAGGACCGACTCGGGTACACATATGTCAGCCACACATAGTCCACTGCTGGACATAGGCCTCTCCCACAGACTTCCAGAATGACCGATCTAAAGCAGCCCGCATCCAGCGCTTCCCGGCGACCTTGATGAGGTCGTCAGCAAAAAAGTTCTGGAATGGCGACCGCGTACGGGCAAACGTAGCGTAGGATGCCCAACGGCCAGTTGGAAGGACTCAGGAATATAAAATAATAATTCGAATCGACGAACGAACGAAATTCAAATCGACGTAAAACAGTACGCACAGTTAGGTACGATAGGAACTTCATCTCCTGCACGCTTAAGGTGTGGAATAAACTCCCTGCCGTGGTTTTCCCAAGCGACTACAATATGGGGCTCTTCAAGAAGGGTATTAGGAGGTTTTTACAGGGTTGGCGGCGCGAGTGTGACCCCCCTGGTGTTGCACACGTCCATGGGCCACGGTAACCACTTTCCATCAGGTGGGTCTTGTGCTTGTCTGCCACCTAAGTGGTTTAAAAAAATAAGACTACAAAATTAAAAAGATTCACAAACCAGCTTCCCCTTTTTGACCACTCATCAAATCTATTCTGATGTTCATAAGTGTTACTTTGACATTCATACGCATTACTTTGACACAGTTACATATTATATTGACGTTCATATCTGTTACTATGTTATTAACACATACTGAATACTGACTTTAGATTTGAGCTCGTTTGGCAATCTAGCTGTGTGTACGTACAAAGCAACTCGCCTTAAAATAATAATGTAACAACTTTGCGTGTACAAGACTGCTGTAGGCTTAAACTTCTTAAACTAAGTTGTTTATACGTGTACATCTGTATTTACATACTATCGCGAATGTTATTCCTAACTAAATCCGAAGTTATTGCTCTGGAAGTTAAGAATTTATGTTTAAGGATGTGAAACTTAGAAATTATTTAAACTTGAATATCCATGCTAATATTATAAATTCGAAAGTAATTTTGTCTGTCTGTATTTTACGCTCATTTTATCATCGCACCATTCTCCATAGGCAGGGAATTCATCCTCACTCATTGCGACCCGAGACGGTGCGCACTGTGCGGTATGATAGAAACTTCATCCCACGCTCGCTTAAGCTGTGGAATGAACTCCCTGTTGCGGCTTTCCCAAGCGCCTACAATATGAAGTTCTTGAAGAGAGGCATCAGAAGGTTTCTATAGAATCGGCAGCGTGATTTTAATGCCCTTGGTGTTGCATACATCTATAGGGCACGGTAATCACTTCCTATCAGGTAAGCCGTGCGCTTGTGTCTCCCACCTAAGTGGTATAAAAACGCTTTCATGCCTAAACCAATTTTGATATAATTTGGTATAAGAGTAGATCAGACCACGAGTAAGGACATAAATGCTTTAAAATTTCATTTAATCATTTGAATATGGTTATAGATAACTAAAAAAGGTTCGTACAGATTGCGTTAACAAAATTAGTAAACAAATAGCTTACCATAACAAAAGCTTGGTATGCTAAACACACAATATCTCACCACAAAAATCAATAAGGATTATTTTGGTCACCCAAACAATTGGGACCGACTTTCGACTGGTTATCATTAGACCGAAACCCGAGCTTCCTTTGCCGAAGGATTTCCTTAAAATAAACAAGGGGCAAAAATCTTAACAGCCCTTTCGGAAATTCCCGACGACGCCCGAATTCTTGATGGATGCCGACAGCTGTTCAGCTCCCCTGAAAACCACTTAATCCTTACTAAAATAATGACTGGAACACTTCAGGTCTCTAAAGCTGCACGACCGTTAATGTTAGGTGGGTGGGGTTGGGTGGGAAACTGGGAACTGTTAATAAGTTGGAATGATATATAAGGCATGTGAGGGTTACCAATATTGGTATTGCGGTTTAATATTCTGGAAGACCGGTACAGGAGTGTTATCATCATTCTCTGAACCTTTTTATTCAACTCTGTTGCGGTCGGATTCCCAGTCTAACTAAGATGCGGCTGAATTTCGATATTTTCCGTGAAGCAACTGCCTTCTGACGTCTACAACCGATTGGCGATTTCCAAGTTCTGTAGACTAATCGAACTTTTGAGGGATCCAACTACCCTTAACAACTGAAATAGATGTTCGTATGGCAACATGTCCTCCGAAGTACGACCAGAACAATATACTGGTAATATTCCCACCCAACTTAGTTTAAACTTATTTCCTACTTCAACTTAATTAATCGATTGAGAGCAATTAGCAATCCATCAATTAAACAAAACAGTCTCTAATTGTATCCAACATGTCGTCCGTCTGAGCCGCTCCTATTAATAATTGGCGGTTGATTGTACTGATCGCTGCTGCCTCCACGATTGATCATGTTGTATTGAGCTGCAGATGTTGATCAATTAAATATATTTACGTGTGTACATTTAGATAAGTCTGTTTAAGAGTGTGAGAGCGGATACTGGAGTCCAAAGTGCAAGTTTAAGATGGCTAAATTTAATAAAATTAAAGTTATAAAACGTGTGATTTCATAACAAATGAAAATACGTTTAATTAAAGTTTAATATCGAATTTAAAACAAACTTTTTATCATTCCTGGCAAAATGCAAGTTTTGTTTTGGCAGATCGTACGGAATATCAAAGTACTTTCTTATTATTCTTTCTAATCGAATTGAAATCATGCGTTTTATAATAATGATTTATTTCTCACCAACAACCAAGAAATTACAATATTTAGACATTCACAGTTTAGGGTACACAGAATTCGGTTGTGGATCGCTGGTGCCTGTCGTAGGTAATTGATTACCTGTATTACTGGTCACCAGGATTCCACGATAGCAACAATGACTATACTATAGGTACTAACTATACAAACCAAGTGCAAAAATCCAAATACAGGAATACTATAAACCATATTCATTAATTAACATTTCAATCATTATTTAAGATTTCATTCATTAATTATTATAACTAACATGGGTGTGTGTGTGTGTGTGTGTGTGTGTGTGTGTGTGTGTGTGTGTGTGTGTGTGTGTGTGTGTGTGTGTGTGTGTGTGTGAGAATAGTCGAGGGTCATTTTAAGACTTTCAGTAGATTTTCTGTATCAGAATATGTTTGACAGAGAAGCCATTCAAGGAGAACAGCTTTGCACTTATACCCATTTTGACCATAGAGACACAACTGCTTGTGGAGCTTATTGTAAAGGTAGGGTCCCAGGAAATTGAAAAATCTTTGGCTAAAAGATGTCCTGACCCTCGTGGATACCGCCACAAGATGATTACGGCGAGTAGAATTGCGAATAAACTTTGTCAAAGAGTGCTGCTTCATAGCAGTAGCCAGCACAAAGAGCTGTCTGACGGTCAAAACCTGACAGTAATCATAAAGCTCAGTTGTAGGAAAACGACGAGGCTTAAAGCAGCTGACCTTTAACACAGCCCTCTGAGCTCGCTCCAGGGTAATAAGATGGGTTGCATCAGCGCTACCCCACGTCGTAATGCAGTAACTTAGGATAGATTGGCAAATCGCAATATAGACCAACTTCATCACATTGGAGTCAGCTGAGTAGCGTAGTTGCCGAAAAACGTAAATGAGTTTGCGAACGCGACCCGCCAAGCTGTCAACCTGGGGTTTAAAGGTTAAGTTTTGATCCAGAGTTATCCCCAAGTATTTAATGTATGAGACCCTCTCAATGCAGCAGTGGACATCAGCTGAGGACTGACCATCGGTCGGTAAAACAGTGATCTGTAGAAGGCTATCCAAGGGTACTTCAATGTTGCGGATCGAGAAGTTAATAACCTTAGTTTTGGTCGAACTTAAGGTCAGAAGGTTTTCCCTCAGCCACCGGTTAACGAAATCAAATCCGTTCTGAGCGATAGCATAGGCATTAGTCCAGGTGTCGGAAGAGAAAACCAGAGCCGTATCGTCTGCATAAGAAAACACCCGGCCACCATCTAGTTCCAGATTGCATAGATCATTTACGTACACCAAAAATAAGCTAGGGCCAAGAATACTCCCCTGGGGAACACCATACTCGATGGGAGCATCAGAACTGGTGTAGGCGCCAATCCTTACATATTGAGATCTACCAGTTAAATAACTCCGGAACAAAGACAGTTGCCTCCCTCTCACACCCATATACTCAAGCTTCGATAGCAATAAGGGAATTGAAACCGTATCGAATGCTTTAGCAAGGTCCAGGAAGATTGCCACAGATTTCAGTTTATTGTCAAGTTTCTCAACTATATGGCCTACTAAATTGTGAACAGCATCGGCTGTGGAGCAGTTCTTCCTAAATCCATATTGATTCGCAGATAGCAAATTACACGATTCCAAGTAAAACGCGATTATAAACGAGACGTTACTGAATCAGGCCCCTATGTCAGTCATCTGGAGTCCAAATTCACTGATCTCCTAAAATTTATCCCCTGAAATAAAAATTGTAGATTCGGTCCCTGTATACGTGCCAATTCCTCCCCCGGCAGGACACCGGTTAATATTAATCGAGACAATGGGTAGTTGGGGTACCGATGCCAAGAATCTGATGAGCGAATTAGGGCGCAGGTTGAGGGACAAAACCGGTGACTCCCGCTCCGGCTCGTACCTGGGGCAACGGTTGGCCATAGCTGTTCAACGGGGCAATGCCGCCAGCGTCATGGGCACCTTTGCACCAGGTACGATGAGGGGCGGGTTAAGAGATTAGACTGTCACTTTGACTTTACAAAAATGTAGACAATGTTATAATTGTAAAATAAAAAAGAAAAAAAAATATTTTAAGCCAATAGGTATTCGATACGTGCATGGTTCCCGGCAGAGTAGAATTTGGCCCACCCCATCTCTTCCCATGCGGTGTCGTATAAGGCGACTAAGGGATAGGGCTGTTTAACACCAGACATATATTATACAGTCCAGACTCAGCTTTAGATGCATTGCTCGAGTTAACAATAGTGCCCGGAAGACAGCAATAGGCTCACCCCCTATTAAGCAGGACTGAATTCAATGATTGGTGAAATGTGGCTGTTAATTCACCTCTGCCTAACCCTCCGGGGATAAAGGCGTGATTTTATGTATGTATGTACCTATTCGACCCCTGGAATAACGTCTGCTCCATCTGAAACCATGTGATATCATCATCATTCAACCCTTCGACCAAGTAAAAAGAACTTATTACTTGGTCGAAGATCAAACTATTTAATTGATTCTAAGAGTAACATTTACCAACTGGTGTGAACATCATTAATTATTTGCTTACGAATAAACTGTTCTCTTGAATAATATTAATAATTTACTGACTCTTATTCATCTAAATAAATTGCTTTCTAACGACGGACTGCTAAAATATTAAAAGTCTTGTAATACTTCTTGAAATTGTTCCCAACTTGTCGTTTTATAGAAGTTTAGTCACTTGAAATGTTTAATTTAGAATTCATCAAGATGATTGATAGAACTATAAACATGCAGATATTAAAGGTTTTGTACCTACTTTTAAACAGTAATTTTAGTTGTTTTAGGTCCCCGTTTAAAGTGTCAAATTTGTATATTTTGTCTAAACTAAACTATTATCGCCTATTAATTGTTTTAAGTTATTTTTAAATACTCTAAATCATTATCAAATAAAACAACAAGTATAAGGCTTTAAAGTTGATGTAAAATTTAATAAAATTTACAACAAAATTGAATTCGTTTCTTATCCTTTTGTACTTACATCTAAAGACTTGTAATACATCGTTGTGGACCAACAGCATCACGGTAAGGCCTCATATACCCCGGCACCACATATATCACCATTACTTTTGAAGGAGGTAACATAACAAGATTAAACACTCCCGTCAATCCTTTATCTTTTCACTTTCGGACAAGATTTCCCCGAAAAAGCGTCACCATCCTAAAATTTTTATCCACCGGCAAACAGTACAGTCGTCTAAGTAATAATTAAACAGTGTCACCATACCTTAACCCTTTTAATACTTTAGAAGCAAGCAATCATCACGGCGCGGACGAGATGTGGAACAAAAATAGAATATTTATTACAACATGAAGTGAGTCATTAAAGGTCTACGCAGACGAGGGACCTTTGTCCACAGAGGACAAAATGTCCCCAGAAAAGTTGCCACGGCAAGAGTCCGTGGTAACTTCTCTGCGTAGCGCGGCGTAAGATCATTGGTTTAATTTAATGAAACACATTCTATGGAAGCTTATAAAATATTTTGAGATTTTGTTAAGATAAGATAAGATATTTTTTATTGTACACCATAGAAGTATTATAAGATAACAATTTATCAATAATTATAATGCACTCACAATAAAAAGAAGGAAAAATTATTTATAAATTAAATGTATAAGCAAGTTATACATTAGTCAAAATTGAATATATACAGATACATATACATACAAATACAGATACGGATATTTTATGTAGTCACGTTAATTCTTTTTGTATCGGGGACTCCCGTGCTTTAATATATAGTAGTCCGATCTATAGATATCCTCAGTTTCCCTCGAGATTTTAGTACACAATACATGCAATACATCGACTGTATTTTTCAATAAGAGATTTTACTGAGAAGGACAAAAAAGTACGCCGAAAAATGTCCCTAGTCTGCGCAGGTCATAAAATTGTCTCCATTTGTACCGTACATAATCAAAGTGAATTGTAGATAAGTATAATTACTGCCATGTGTGATTAGCTGGATTTTTGTTTTTTTTTTTCTGATACTAATTATGGAATGTAATTTGTGTAACAACTGAACTTTGGACGTTTACGAAGTGTGTATCTATTGTTATGTTTGTAGATTTATTGTTGAGTGACTCAGTTTGATCGAGGATATTATCACCTTACTTAAATTGAGTTTAAATAATCACATGTCGGGTAGATTTTGAGAGTGTTACGAGCTAATGCTGTTAAACTGAGGTATCTGGGTTCAATTCTCGTGTCGAATTTAATCCCACTACTAACTGTCACATAACACGGAAAACATATAGCTGGTCAATTATAGGATTTTGTACGCTACTAAACCTCTGCCAACCTCTTCAAAGCATATCCAACATACATATAATCATGCCTTTATCCCCGGAAAATTAGGCACAGGTGAATAACACCTATATTTCACTAAACATTTTATTCGGTCCCGTAAGTTGGGGGTGAGCCTATTGTCATATTCCGGACACTATTGTTGACGCGAGTCATGGTTCTGTGGCTGAGTCTGGGCTGTATATTGATATGAATGTCTGTATCTGTCTGATGTTATACAGCCCTATCCTTTAGTCGCCTTGTTCGACACCGCATGGGCAGAGATGGGGTGGTCCAAATTCTGCTCTACCGTTAACCACGCATATCCAAGAGTAAATATATTTATCATCATCCTCTAAACCATATCCTAACTCAGTTGGGGCTGGCTTTCAATCTAGCCAACGGCCGAACTTCGAAATTTTTTGTGAAGCAACTGCCATCGTACCATTTTTGAAATCTGAACACGTCGGTAGGCAGTACGAGTGTGACGCACCTGGTAATATGACGTTACACACGTCCATGGTCCACGATAACTACTTTCTATCAGGTGGGCCGTGTGCTTGTCTGCCACCTAAGTGACATAAAAAAACGCATATTTTACTTGTGATTAGTTGTGATCTTAACTTAACTCCAATTCTGACTCCCTTCTTAATTTTACGTTATCTATAAAAGAATAACCACTCTTGAAGCCTAGAATACATTACCAGCTCAAGTGTTTCCTTCTTCCTACAGTCTTGGATCCTTTAAGTGGGATGTGAAAAAGCATAGGACGTCAAGCTGGTGGCCCCTCTTTTCTGAGAATTTGCAGAGCTTACGATCAGGTGAGGCAAAGTCTAATTGATGTGTCCTATATAAAATATATATATTAAAAACATTTCACAATTTCTATCTACATCAAAGTAATTACCTAAAGATATTTTAATAATGTATTAATTGGCAAGCATCGAGCGAACATTGACGGAAGAAGATTTAGCAAATGGCGCCTATAAATTGCTTTTACGTTAATTAGTGAATAATATTATGTTTCACATCTGTGAAACGCTGCGGTGCGGTATGAGAAACCAAATTATTAATAGATCTTTATTAATAATAGGCCTTAATCTTCCTGCCTGAACTCATGTGTACTGAATCTATAACATTTATTCCAAGGGACGAATGGATATCTAGAAAATAAATTAACATTAACTTGTGTCCCCTATACAGGTGCCTGTTGGTCCCCTGGCCTCATGTCAGGGGACCAATGGGTACATGTTTTATTCCGGGGGACGAATTAAATGTTTTTATAATATCTATGACACAGTATATCTAATGAAATTATAAGGTACATCTATGAGAACTAAAAGACTAGAAATTATGATGTAACAGTAAATGTTTGAGTGTGGTCCAAGTCAAAAACTGTTTGAGATTGACATGGTCATTCACATTACTAGTGTAAAACTCGCCGAGTAATATAGCAAGTTTGTTATTTTAAAATATTGTAATTAATAAACATGATAAATATCCCGCCGAGTTTTACACCATGTTTATTATTTTAAAATATTTTTAATAATAAACATGGTAAATATCCCGCCGAGCTTTACACCATGTTTATTATTTTAAAATATTTTAAATAATGAACATGGTAAATATCCCTCCGAGTTTTACACTAGTAATAAAAAACTGTTGTTTTTTACGGTTCATCAACATTGTGTTATGGTATTGAAAAGTGATCGACATATATTGCAACTTGAACTCTTAAATCCTATATAATATTTTATATAGGATTTAAGAGTTATATCTTTTTTCTTAAAAACTTATTTCTTAAAAAAAAAGTATTGTCATTTAATCAACATGTATGGCGTGGTAATATAGCATCGAACTGCTAAGTCAAAGTCTCAGGGTCGACTTCTGCTCAGTGCAAATAATGCGTTAGTAATAATTTTAAACAAATATGTTACTGATACAATAAACAAATATTGATAAATTATGATACAGATTACTTAATAATTATGACGTTATGTGTATACTATCATTTGCTTTTAAGGGTTAACAAAACATTTTTTTATATAGGGCATATAAAAACAGCAACACAATATTATTCAAACACTGTGGTTAAATTACTATTGTATCTTAATTATTAAAAAAAAGCTTAAATGTTTTGATAAATAACATAAAATAAAATAGAGTCTATATGACTTCACCCCATCTGATGGTAAGCTTAAGACGAGGTCGAAGCAAAAAAGAAAAGAGGGAAAAATTTCGTTGAATAAAAATGTGTAAACTCTGGATAGTTTGATTTGATCTTAGATTCTAATGCTTGGTACACACCAAATGAGTGAAGGTGAAATGTACACTGTCAAGTGTAGTGTACCTAATGACGACACATGGCACCCGCATAATCACGGGAATCATTTGTTCGTTGAACTACAATCATAAATTCATATACTCACGACTGGCTATGTCCTAAGAGGTAGACAGACATGTATTTAATCAATTTGTTATGAACTTTGAATTTACGTTTTATGTAAACAGACAACTTTTAGTCAATTTATACAAAAGATATTTATTTATTTATTTAGACAGCCAGTATTTGTTACATTAACACTCACATCTAAAACATGCAACCATAATATTAAGTTTAATGCACAGCATTTTATGGTGTCACAGAATGCAATTAGTAACACCGGTATGAGAAAGAAAAAATATATACTGAATACAAATGGGAAAAGTATACAACTAAGAAAAGTTTAGTAAACATAACATAAACTCACGCCTGTATCCCCGATGACCCCATCGGGGATACAGGCGTGAGTTTATGTTATGTTTAGGCAGAGGTGCTAGCACCCACATTTCGCCAGTTTATGTTTAGGTCCCAATGGTAATGAGGCTATTGACATTAACCGAACACTTATAAACCTGCGATAAATACACATATAACTTCGAAAAGCATAGAAAAGTTATCGGCGTGTGCCATGGTAAAACCTGGGATCGAACCCGAGACCTCGTCTCAGCAGTCTATTACCCATACCACAAACATGTTTGGTATATGAGAAACATTAATTTAATTTCTACTATATACGACATAGTTAGCAAGAGATAGTGTGACTTGTATTATATTTCTCAAGAAATCACGCTCCTTAAAAATATATATAAAAAAATAGCAAGAAGGACAACAACAACAAACTTCATCTCACGCACACTCAAGCTGTGGAATGACCTCCCTGCTGCGGGCATCAAAAGCACCTACAATATGGGGTTCTTCTAGAGGGGCATCAGAAGGTTTCTTCATAATCGACGGCGCAACTGTAACACCCCTGGTGTTGCATACGTCCATAGGCCACGGTAACCGCTTCCCATCAGGTGGGCCGTGTGCTTGTCTGCCAAATAAGTGGTATTTAAAAGAAGAGACAATAAAAAGTGAGATCTATCAAATTCCTCAACAGTAATAACAAAACACAAAATTAATAAACAACCTTATCTTTAAGATCGAAAACCAAGGACTCAGTATTAACCCGTCACCGCTCGTCCTACAAACACTTAAATGCGGAGTTTTATAGCGCTCACGTGAGAGCTAAGCTGAGCGGAGCTTATTACTTAAGCCGTATCGTAAAAGCTCACCATACTAAAGTACACAACTTACCCTCTCGTGTACCTACTGTAAATTTACGATGCATGCGCCCGTGAGAATTTTGTTACGCCTTAACCGTCTGTGAATTTGGTGCAACGATTTTACCGCTGCAGATTCAGGGTTAGTAGGGTTGCCAAAAGGATTGTTTAGGTGTAATAAAGTGTGCAGTAAATGTGCACTGTGGTAACCGTCGCTTGGTAGTTTGGCCAAAATGTGCGACGTGTAAATTTTGTTATGCAACTAAGTGTGAATTTTGGCGCGTTATTATTAGTTGAGCAGTTTAGGGTTGGCATATCTATTATTAATTTTTATTAAATAAATTCATTTATTTTTTATTTTATTAATTATTTTAGTAATATTTTATACTTAATAGCTATGCTAGTACTTTCAAATACAATGTCGTTATTAATCTATACAACCTATAAATTAATCTAACATATAATTTTTTTTTTATTAATTGTATAACCCGCCCATGATCGCTCCCGGTGCAAAGGTGCCCATCACACTTGCTGCGTTTCTACGCTGGTTTGCGATGGTCTCTGCACTTATTTTTATTAATAGTAACTTAACTAGTAATAGGACATATATTTCTAAGAATGTATAACCGTCGCCGCGTAAGACGGATATATGTTTAGAAAATTTGGTTTGTTTCGGGCGAAGGTCCTGCGGGTTAGTGGTCAGAGCGTTCCCCCTGCCTGAACCGATTCAATTTTTTCCTATATCTTAATCGATTTGGACTGTATTGTGTATTTTTTGCTGAGTATGAACATAATAGGATATGCTGGTCTATATTAACAGTACCAATTATGTCCAAAACATCTTGCTACCAAATATTAGCAATGAGCAGAAATCAAACTCGTACCTGTTATCGCAGCAATTTAACACTATATTGTAACGCCAACACGATTTTAGTTAAAGGACTGTTCACCATTCGACTTTCTACACACAAACCCCTTCCCTTCTTGTATGAAGCCGAAGAACAGTGCTTCAAATGTGGGTGTCAATACATCTCTACCAACTCCTTACAACATAAATATTTATACAACAATAATCAAAATGAAATCTCGTCCATGTAATTTCAAAACGTGTACTCTCTGCTAAGTACCCAATGTTATGCAAGTAAACCCAGGTACGAGGTCAAAGTCCTATAATCCTGGATATTCGCGCTTGTGCGCAGCCATTCAGATTAAAGTGGACACGTCTCACATTTGTGAGTGCTTGTGAGGCTATGCAATCGGTTTTTGACATACAAAGCGAACTTAGAAAGAAGGCACGTAGCGTGTTCGGAGTTGTGACTCTTTTGCACTTCGAGTTGTGACTCTTTAGTATTGCAATTTGTGTTACACTGCTCACAAAGATTTGTCAAAGACTGGCGCAATTCAAAATGGTAAAAAAATAATTGAGAAGCTATTACACCCTCTTAGTTAAATGGTGTTGTTTTTATTATTAAAATAGCTTAACGAAGATAAGAATAATGTATTTCCGTCTTAGTTTTGTCTTCAGTAGAAAAAGAGAGGGCAATATAATTTTAATTTTGTCAAACTAATTTTTTTTTAGTTTTTTTAACTTTTACTGAATTTATAAAACCTTTTTTGTACTATACGCAAAATCCCCACGGATACCCCCGGCACCGGTGGGGGAGGTTATGTCAGACTTGAACCAACTAAAACGCATGCGGAATGTGTGGACCGCACCGACCGGAGGTAAGGTTATCTGAGACATATCACTCGCACCATCATACCAGGGCCAGGACCATATTTTATGAGACGGCCTCTTTGGGTGTGGGGACGACGGAGTCCTCATCTTGTCCCCGGATATTGAGAGGCGTGCATCGAGCATCGCCGCCGCAAGTCAATTAACCTAGAACAAGGAATCTTACCTTTTAGAAAGCGATGTTTTGACTGCTTTCATGAATAAAAAAAATGATTGCTTCTATAAAGAAAACAACGTCCCAAAACAATTTTTTTGTCAGTTCTCAACCTTGTTTTTAATAGGCTCATAATTGAAGTACATTTTATATTAAGACATAATATTATTTAAGTATTCCTGGTATTAAAACAATACTTTTAATTTGGTCTCTCTCACAATTAGGACGGCGTTGAGCCGAAAAACATTCAAATTTTCAGCACTGAGGACACACAAAAACGTTTTTTGCCTTTTTTTTTCACTCTCACGAATTTCGTATACTGCGATAATGACATCCTTATTCTGTGAAAGCTCTAGTTTTGCCTACAGCGACGTTTTAATTTCACAATGTTCCCGCCAAAGGGGACAGTATTTTTTTCTCCCTTCGTAATGTTTCGACCATGACCTACTTTTGCTCAAGACGGTTAAATCGAGTAACATGTAACTCTCTTTATAGCAAACCGGATAATCGATTTTTTTTAAAGATAAATTTAGTTTTTATAGGCTTATATACAATAGAACTGTCTTAACTTACTTCACTTGTTGAAAAACAGAGAAGAGACTTCGTAAATTTTGTTCCATTTTCGCTATTGTACCGTTTAAAGCACTATTGTGTGTTGAGTCATGTTTTTGTACATTTATAACTAAGTTGTCGTTTCAAGTCTGCGAAATGTGTGTTGGAACTGGAACGCCCCAGCGATGTTACTTGACATTACTTTCGTGACCTATTTATCAAAAGGACCAACAATTTTATCTCGGCGTTTCTGTGTACATCCGCCATACTTCTCTTGCCTTGTTTACACTTTTTCTATGGTAAATATATCACAATATTATTTCTGTATTCCATCCCCTTTTTAATATAGATAACTGTTCAGTTAGTGCAAATATTTTTTTGTCGTAATAGGTATAAGTTTGTTGATATGTTATTTTCTTTACTGCTTATATTCCTGTGTTATTTTTCTTCGGCCTTCACTACCTTTTATTATTGGATGTAATCATAAGACCATACACAATTTAACATCTCACACTTAAATTATCACTGTTTTGGTACCAGTATTATGCTAAAATTGCTATAGTAATAATTACAAAATGCCTGTGTTCCGAATCTGAAAATTTGAATCGAATCTGCAACTCAATTCATCCATATCAAATGTATTAAACCGTGAACGTAACTGATACACTGTACTAAAATTCAATGGACCGTGTGTATCTAAAATGATACAGAACATTTGACAAGGTACGTGTAACGCAACTGACACGCGTATCACGATGCCGTGCGGCAGTGAGGTGTTAAAAACACTGAGAGTACATGTATAGTTCGTATCGTGTATCGCATATATTTAAAGATACATATGACGTATATATGTATGTAGAATGAGGTTCAAGGCATACTCTACCGGACCCTGACCGTCCAAAATCGACTGCTATCCCTAAGCGTGACTTTTGCCCCCGGAATTGACGCGAAACGCGGGTGCCAGTGTGGGGTATTGATCGCGAATGCTCGTGCCCACTTCGGACACCCTCGGCAAAGTTCGACTGACTTCGGCTTTACTTAAGGGTCGTCATACTTGGTGCAGCCGCAGGCCGTCTACTGTTTGGTCAGTCGTGTCAACTTCTAAGGCATAGAGTTGATTGGAACTTTAATTAGGACAAGGTTAACGGCATTGATCTAAATCGGTTTCAAACATTCGATTGCTACCACTATTAATTTCACAATAATAATAATGTACCATGTGTTTATTAATAACTAATATTATGTTTTTATATTACCTAATCGTAGTATCAATGATTACTCAATATGTTTTTGTGTTCAAATACGTTTTATCTCCATTAGTGAAAATTGTTTGTTGAGTCAGATTAAGCAACTAAAAAGGGATCGTCGGTGTTTGTTTATATTAGGTATTAAAGCTGTAATCAGTATTTGTATAAAATGTTTTAGTTGAATGATTAATATTTTGGAGCTTGAGCTCTTTAGGGTTAAATTTATTTTGTATGACTTTTAGTTATTTTTAAGCTACGAATTATAAATTTGGAAGTTTGAATGGTTTAATGGATATATTTATAACTCATTGCTGAATGGATCGTAGTGAAATTTAATTGAAGTTGCAGGGAATAGTTGCATTGTTAATAAATCTAACTGTAGCCCGCGACTACGCGTGAAATACTGACCCAATTCCCGCTACTCACTGGAACTTATTCCCAGAATTAATGTGCCTATGGTGTTATTTCATATATAAATAAATAAATAAATATTCTACATTATTCTACACAACGCTATCTAGACCCATGATAAGCATAGTTTAATTAGCTTGTGTTATGGGATCTAGAATACGGATAAACATACTAAAATACTTTTTTTTTGTAAATAAATACATATTATCATCGAAACACCCAGACCAATGCAAATACCCATATTCATGCATACAAATATTTGCACTGAGCAGGGATCGAACCCGCACCTCCTGCGTAACTATAATCACACTCTTATCCCCGGAGGGTTAGGCAGAGGTGAATTAACACCCACATTTCACCAATCATTGAATTCGGTCCCATGTGATAGGTGAGCCCATTGCCGTCTTCCGTGCACTATTGTTGACTCAAGGCATGCCTCTGAGGCTGAGTCTGGGCTATATATATCTGTCTGATGTTGTACAACACCGCATGAAGTGGTACAAATTCTACTCTGCCGGAAACCACGCGGCTATGCGATATCAGATTATAATATAAATAAAATATAATTAAAGCAATACGCCTGACCCAGAGAATTGAAACTTAGACTTAATGCATAGTAACGAAATACTCTGCACCTACACCACTGAGGTATTCCATGACTGTATCAGTGACTGAGAGTCACAGAGACAATCAATAAAATATCTACAATGACAAATATTGTGGCTGTTCAGTTAATGTAAATATATAATACCTAAAGAATACCGCGGCCATAATAACCTCATGTGTTCCCGGCGGTGAATAGGGTAGCCAGAGCTCACTGGAGGGTTTTTGTGCTGTCAGTGGGAAGACCAAAAGTTTGTCCTGTTTTTTCTTCTGCACTGACGGCACAGAAATTGTTCTTACAGGGTCAGCAGCACGTGAGTGGCACTTTTGGTATTGCACACGTCCATAGGCCACGATAACCACTTTCCACCAGGTGGGCCGTGTGCCTGTCTGCCACCTAAGTGGTATAAAAAACAGAATAATTATTAAATAGTTTCTAATGGTGGCACTTCACTTGGCTATTTATGTTAACTATTAGGCGTTTGTTGACTTGTCAAATTATTTCACTTATTACTATGTGCAAACATTCAAATATAGATAAACATAATTTACTTAACAAAAAGGTATTCACTTCAAAGAGTGTCACATGTGAATTGTCTAATTTTGTCTACTGGTAAAAGATACTCTACTTGCCGTAAAGAATTAAAAAAAAATTGCGTTGGTCATATTTGCCAAATAGGCAATAAGGCCAGTGCTATGTCAAATACGCTGTCCACACATGGTAATTGTTTGTCAATATGTCAAATACGAATAGTCAAGTGAAGTACCTTTATTACAAAGGTGCTGTAACAAGTTGACAATTTGAACAACTAAGGGCCGAAACTGCGTCAAGCGGGTGCGGGCGCGGTTTCATACAAAAGTGCTCCGTCGCGGAGACCCGCGCGGGCGTCCGTCACGGGGACGCACGCCCCGCGCCCACGCAGCGGGGCGCGCCTCCGTACGACGGAAACAGGCGCGGGGGCACGCGCGGGAGCCCGCCAGCGGGAACACGTACGGACTTGTTCAGTCAATAGCGCTAGCTGATCCGGGTCGTACGCACGTTCTTAGAAAAATGTCTTTCGACACCGAAAGAGTTATTGTGGAAGTACAGTGCCACCCTGTCATATGGGACCTGATATAGATTTTACTCTTAAATTGTATTCGTTCCAAAATTCACCCATGCCCTACGATCAACGCCTTTTTTAAACATATAACAATTTTGAAAAAAATAAGACGAAATTATAGAAAATACCCTCACCAAAATTTTAAATGTGGCCTTGGATGACCGAGCTTTACTACAAGCGACTCTACCGATTCGCTTGGGTGGGCTCGGTATTCGCAAAATTTCAGATGTCAGCTTACCAGCGTTCCTGTCTTCAGTCCACAGTACCGAAGAATTAACTAGGAAAATCCTTGCACCTACACTAGTTAATTCTGAAGTATTGTGTAAGACTGATGCTGTGAACGCTTGGAAAATTGCATGTCCAAATACCGATCTCCCAAGGAACCTCTTCTCACAGCGTCAGTGGGACGGGCCGCTCTGCAGCTTTGTTGGAAAAAAATTACTAAATACATGTTCCAATGCTGCTGAGCGTGCCCGTTTACTGGCGGTTGGAGTGTGGGAATCGGGTCTTTGGCTACAAGCTCTTCCGTCATCTAACGTAGGGACTATGTTACATGACACTACCTTCCGCATCGCAACTTGTCTCCGTTTAGGTGCGCCGTGTGTTTCTTCGCATCAATGCCGTTGTGGAGAAGCCGTTGACAGACTCGGACACCATGATCTGTGGTGCTGCAGGAGCGCAGGGCGAATTCCACGGCACGCCAGCCTCAATGACATAATCCACCGTGCTCTTGTCACCGCCGGTGTACCAGCTGTACTAGAACCAAACGGTTTGGCGCGTGACGATGGCAGGAGACCGGATGGCATGTCGTTAATGCCATGGAAGATGGGTAGGACTCTGGTGTGGGACGCCACATGCGTTGATACCATGGCTCCTACCCATATAACTAGCACGGCTGGCTGTGCTGGTGCAGCTGCTGCTTCTGCAGAGGCTCTCAAGCGGCGCAAATACTCCAATCTCATCGGGGATTATGAATCTGTGCCGTTTGGAGTCGAGACTTTGGGGGTCATGGGGTCCGAGCGCTCGCAACCTCTTCCGTGAGATTGCGAAGCGTATGGTCGACGCTTCTCGTGATCAGAAGGCTGGCCTCTTTTTAGGTCAGAGAATAAGCATTGCCATACAACGTGACAATGCTGCCAGTCTTCTGGGAACGCTAACACAAGAGGCATGCGATGCGGAGGAATTCTACGACGCATTTTAATTGTTCTTAGCTATAAGTTGTATAAAAGTTATTTTATTTTTATTGTATTTAATATTTATAAATTATTTCTGTATAGATTACTTAGAATGAGAATAATTTAATTAACTTCAACCATCAAATAAATTTCTCTTAAATTGTTGACCTTCAAATATGGTTCCAGTTTCGAAAATAATTCGTCATAGATCTGTGCCGATACTTTAAAATAATTGTAAAATGAATTTTCATTTTCTCTTAATATACTGAACTTTGCAACAAATTCCCCGCATAGCAACAGCAAAGTTTCTTTTTTGCTAGTCGTCGTAGTTTTGCTACGTAATAATACAATAAGTTCTCCATGGACATTACTATACATGCACGCCGCTAAAATTGAACTAGCGACACTGCGATAGACGGTCTCCGCGACGGGTGCCCGCGACGGGTACCGTCGCGTGACCACGCAACCCGCCCGCGTGACCACGCGCGTACACACGCGACGGGTGACCGTCGCGGTCGCCCGCTTAACGCAGTGTCGAGCCTAAGTGTAGGTACAGTCTGCGACAGAAGTAGCTTAACATATTTCAAAAGATCACCAATCACCTTAGATAACGATATTGTAACATCTCATAACGTGTTATAATTGTATATTATACAATTATAACCTATTTCACCTATACTACTACTATTTCACCTAGTCTGGGAAGAATAGAAAATTAAGCATTTTGTAAATAAATTATTTAACTTCGTATTATGGTGTGATATTTTACTACATACATGATGTACCTCTGTGGCGTAGCGGTAGAACCTTCGACTACTACGCAGAAGGCGCGGGTTCGATTCCCACTCAGTATAATGCATGAATACCTATGTATATTTGCATTGGTCTGGTATGGTATCATTCATACATGTAGGTATATTGCAATATTCTACAAAATTCTACACAACGCTATCAATCCCATGGTAAGCATAGCTTAACTAGCTTGTGTTATGCAATCTAGAATGCGGATAAACATACTTAGACACTTGTTTTTTGTAAATACATACATATCATAAATAGTCGTATGCAATAGTGCCCGACAGACGGCAAGAGGCTCACCCCTATTACGATTGGTGAAATATGGGTATTAATTCACCTCGTAACCCTCAGTGGATAAAGCCGTGATTATATGTATGTATGTAAATCGACACAAGACTTTTTATTTTGTCGGCAATCGCCAATTTTTGATGGCGACTGTACAAACTACGATATTCTGAAGCTTATTTATGTCGAAGCCCCAGAGATACAAACACAATTTAGGTCTGAATGAAGGAGAATTGTGCGTTGATAAGCTCAAATATAAGGAGATTGGTATGTCAACTCATGCAAATATATTCTCGCGTTGGTACCTTGCAGACAATTCCATCTAAGAAGGCTCCGAAACGAATTGACGTTTCGATGTGACCTTTTTTTTATAGAGATAGGAAAAATTTGTTTCCACTGTGTTACTAGAAATCGTTTTTGTTGACGTGACAACCCTGTCTGTAGATAAATAAGTCTGTGTTTGTTTTGGTGACGTCATTGCGGTTCACTTTGTTCTCAGTTAGTTGGAGTGTTAGAAAACTTGAAGCACTTATGTAACAACCACCAACCTCTCTACTCACTCACTTAATGAAAGTTAGTGTTTTCGAAAAGAGAGGGTAATACCGTATATCGAGAGGAGTGCGGTCTTCTTTTTTTTTAATTGCAAAATATCCCAGTGACGTCCCCTGCCTGAGCTAGAAGGTTTGGTTATATCGGACTCGAACCGACTACAAACGCACCCCGTCTTAGTCTCCCTAGAAAAGTGGCAAGTCGTTGGCAGTATTGAAGAATAGATTGTAGTCACTTGCCAGGTAGCTTGTGGCATATCCTTCTACGACTGAGGAGTAGTTTGGTCTCATCAACTCCACCAACTAAAGTAACCACTTTCTATCAGGTGGGCCGTGTGATTGTCCACCACCACCAATAGTATTAAAACCGGTTTTTATATTCAAATTGGCGCTCGAATGAGAATAAAATTCCTGTGTTAAACTAAACCCATTATAATATATTATATGCTATTCTAAATCAGTCTATCTTTTGAATAAATAAAAAAGGAATCATTTCTACATCAGTTATTAAACGCTTGAACACAGAAAAGTGACAGCCATGCGCCATATGCATAGGGAGAAGAAAAATTGTTTTCTAAAAATTTATTTTTAGAAAACAATTTTTCTTCTCCCTTTAGGACTTAGTCCTTTAGGACTATCGTTTAATGTGTGGTCTCCACAAATAGCCGGGTTCACTTCCCGCGTTAACCATTGACAATGACGACGCGATGAGACAATGATGGTTAAGATTTTCTTAGAAAATTGAGCCTCTAGAAATGATTTCCCAATCGATTTTGACTTCGAAAACTAATCCTACACTGGTGAGTCTCTTCGCTTATGCGCTCGGATGTCGCTTGTGTACTTTGTATCCTAGCCTAGTTTTTTGCTAAGGATTATTTGCTAGAGATACCGCTAGAATACACCACTAATAAGAGATTTTTTTAAACTAAGTAGATTTTAAAACATTTCAACTGTTTGAAGTTGATAAATACAGTCAAGCTGCTAGGAAACGGTACCGTTACCTGAAAGAACATTATATTATATGCTTAAAATATTAATTTTAGGTCACTGAAATGCACGGATAAACCATATACCCTAGACCTCATATTAGTGGCCTGGGGGTGACAGGTGAAGCCGCCTGTCACCCTTGCAGAAGCAGGCCGCGGCGGCGGCGCGCGTGGCGCGCCTCCCCGTTTCCGGGGACGAGTTGGGGACTCTGTGGTCCCCACACCCGAGAAGAGGGCCAGATCGTGAGAGATGGCCCTGGGTCGGCCGGGGTGCGAGGGATATGCCTGTCAACCTCACCTTCGGCAACCGAAACGACCCACAGGCGGCGTGCGTTTTAGTCGGTTCGAGTCCGACATAACCTCCTCCACCGGCTCCGGTGGGGAGGTATCCGTGGGGATTTTGCGCACGTAAAAAAAAAAAAAAAGACCTCATATTAGAAGCTAGTTTCAGTTAATTCCTTAGTGACGGAGAAAGAATACAAGTATCCCCACCCATCTCATCCGTCAGGTGTCGTAAGAGGCGACTAACGGATAAATAAGCAGACAATATCACTGCGAGAGAACGAAAACTCGAAATAAAAACCTGTACCAACATGTCTGGCCAGGGAGGAAACAGTAGGCCAAAGCCTCCTGCGATGAGGTAATTGATTGATAGATACACGCCAATTTGACTTCACCTCGCCTGATGGTAACAAAAGAAGGAAACACGTGAGCTGGTAATGAATTCCAGGTCTTGGAGGTGCGACAAAGAAAAGAGTCTCCGAACTGCTTGGTTCTTGCTCGTATATTCTGCACAGTGTAGTGACATCTAAACCCTGCACGTGTTGTCCTGTGTAGGAAAGAATAGATTTATATTAAACTTATCTATATTAAAAATGGCTACATCGAATACCGACCACAATTTTAAAATACATGCCACAAGTGGTTACATAAAAGCGCCATTTTAAATACAAAACCAACCATCAATTGTATCAAACTATTCGAAGTTAAGTTTTATTTTTCTTTATTATTCCACACGAACGGCACCACAAAACGTTTCCATTTCGGCAACGCACCGGAGCGTGCCGGTCAGATTCGTACCGGTCCGAACCGGTCAGAGGCGACCGATTCCGGATATGGGTCAGAATGACCCCCGCGGATCGTACTCGCTTAATTGGAAAAGTTAAATCGACCATTTTTGCAATATCATTTCATTTTTTTTATGCCTTGTGGAGACAATATATCTGTTTTGATTTCTGTTACATTTTTAAGCTGCTAGGTTGGTGAACATAGCCTACCTTATGGTAACTGTGGTTTATGAGTTGTACCAGCAGTTTCTTATAGAGGGTACGCCTTCTGCGTACCTGCGTATGGGATAAAGAAAATGAATGGAATTTGTTTTCTCAACTGTGTGTGTTTTTTTATTTTTCCAAAGTTAAACACTTGACAATCGTTCACTTTATAGTGTTATTGTTTGCCACCATATCTGTATATAATTTTTTTTACAACAACCACATTTGATAACATTTGATGTAAAAACCCACCTGATTCAGTCCTGAAGTTGCTTAAAAAAAACTAACAATACGGACAGGCACATAAAAGCAACAAATACCCAATAGTGACAATGTGAGATAATATAAACTGTCAACACTAAAATGTATGGGTGGGTCAAAAGTACCCCAACGATTCTTTGACAAAATGTTTATTGGGAAACTTGCTATTTTATGTTTATGACATTAGTGCATGAGGTAAACAAGCAATATATTAACCTCGCGTGGACGCAGTTGATAGATTGTGCACGTTATGTAAACAAACAGACAAACAACACACTAAATATTAGCGACAGCCTATCGCTCTTGCTGTTCAAATTATCTCGTTTTAATTTGTTACTTTTTACTAATTTAGTGTTATGTTTCTTAAAATGGGTTTTACATTTGTTTGGGTTTTGAAATGGCTTCTTAACATGAATGTAAGATAATATGGGTTAGATTGTCATTATTTGCGGTTGTTTCACAACAATCAATAAATCATTTACTAAAGTCTTATTTTATAGCTTAATTTAAACTGCTTAGTAAGAAAATAATCACATATCACACCTAAAAATAATATTGTAGCTTATGTCACTTTTCACGTAACTAGTATAAGGTGAGGGAAACGAAAGGGAATATAGATCTATAAAGAATATTAATAGAAACGGAAAAACTATTATGTAACCTAACGTACTACTACTTAAAGTTACTATCAATTTAAAATATGGTACTTTCCTTCCAGAACCATATCATTCGGCAACAACACATTTTTACTACCTTAAATATTTTCCGCACACATAAAATAAAACAATAAAATTTCGTTTTCAGCATATTAACATTTATTTCAGTCCTTAATTCCCACCACACAGCGGTGTAGGGTTGGGAACAAAATGTAAAACCGCGGATTTTATACCATCGTAAAGTAATCAGCCAGTTTATAGGACGTTAAGTTAATTGCAATAAAACGAGTTGGCACGTGTCGTTAACTTTGGAATAACTATGAAGATTGTGTTTATGCGGAATGAGTTTCGTGTGCAAGAATATTTAGAACGAAAAGAACCGGAAATGCAAAAACAAAGAGTTTTAATGATTGATACTTGCAAGTTTGCTAACCACATTTAGGCTGGAATTCAACAACACGTTACCCTAGAAGTGTTGCTTTGACGTTTTAGAGGGTCAAGAGTGCCCATGGTCTATTTACCAAGGGTACTCGAAACTGTACGAAGAAGGGAAATAAAAACCGGATATCGAACACTGGACATTGTGTTAGTCTCGGATGCAACCGACACTAACACAATGATAGGTAACACGTAACACGTTAGTTGGACGGTGAAATGAAGCCTTAAAACCAAAGACAACCGCTCCTTCATGTAACTGAGTGCAAAGACAGCAAGTAGACTGTGCATGAATTCTTTATTGGTTGTTATTGGAGGTCAAGGTCTGTAGTACTTCTACATGCTAAGAAAAAGCTAAGAGGATCTAAATAAAATTTACTACGGAGACAGATAAAAGTCTCGAAATAGCACATAGGCTCTTTGCTGCACTTTTCGTGCCAGGTATAGATTCCTATGGGTTAATGGAATGGGGCAATATTTCACTTGTGTAGATCTGTGAACGCGGACATCAGCTTGTAAAAAACCTAATATATAAGAGAAAAATATAGAAATACACACATCAACAAAGTCTAGGGAACAAGGACATTTCTAGTTTTTATTTAAAAACCCTTTCTTGTAATAGTGAGTGTTTTATATCAATAGAAGGGTATTTTTATACCGTTTTTAATTTTAATTTTAATAAAAACATTTTCATACCAAATTTTTTTTTTTTTTAAGAAAGAATTGAATAGTGCCAATATTGAGTATTACACCTTCTATGATTAGGCACAAAAATAACGAGGTAGTAAGAAATACAGTAATTAACCGTACTTTAAACGTTTTTAATAATCTGTAGGACCTCCTAAAGCATTAGCAACAGCTCGACAACGGCGTGGCATACTTAGTATGAGATTGTCAATCATCGTCTGTGGAATATGGCTCCATACACTGCGAAGGTGTAAAAAAAGTTGTTCTTCAGTGTTCAGATTTTCCAAAGAATCACTGAAAGCTCTTCTCCCAAGCAAATCCCAGGCATGCTCTATGGGATTGAGGTCGGCAGACTGAGCAGGCCATTCCAACGTCGTCATATTGTGCTCGCTTAACGCATTGACCACTACCCTCGCGGTGTGTGACCGTGCATTATCTTGCATGAACATAAAATCTTGACCGAACTGCTGTCGATGAGGGATTACCATGGGGTGTATAACCTCCTGAATGTATTGGTTTGCATTCAAATTGCCCCGTATCCAAACGAGGTCGGTCCTTCCACCAAGGCGAATTCCAGCCCATACCATGATTGTTCCACCTTGGTAAGGATGAACTTCTTGCGGATTCTGGAGACGACTCCGACGTCCAGGAACTCGCCATATACGCACTCTTCTCGAATCAGGATGAAAACCGAGGCAAGATTCGTCGGAAAACAGAACCCGTGCCCATTGATGGTCGGTCCACTGTAAATGTGCGTTAGCCCACAATAAGCGACGACCTCGATTTCCACGTCGAAGAGCTGGAACCCTAAGCGGTCTGCGAGCATAAAGATTGGCTTCGTGTAGTCTTCTTCTGACAGTTTGATCGCTAATAACCACTTGATGCTGAGACTGGAGGCCTGCGACCAACTGACGAGCAGTAATCGTGGGTTGCCGCCTTGCGGAATTTTGCAAGAAACAATCTTGTCGCGGGGTAGTAACCCTATTTCGTCCCCTGTGACGTTCGGCAACATCCCCTGTAGACCTGTAGCGTGCCCTTAATCTGCAAATTACGCTTGGTTGGGTGTTGACAGCATCCGCTACGTCGCGTTGAGTTCGTCCAGCTTGCAGCATACCAACAGCCCTTAACATCTCTTCGCGACTTAAATGAAGACGTGACATGATGACTACAGTCACAAAAATGCACAAACCATACGTAAAAGACGTATTATTGATAATAAACGTTATTTACAATCAAAAAAAAAAAAATTTATTTTGCCTCAGAGAAACTGCACAATCAAACACTTTTAAAAGTTTTCCCTCCATATTCGAAAATCATTACTTATTTAAATTTATTTTTAAATTTCGAACAACTCTGTAATCTACTTTATTCTATTTTTATTTATTTGCTGCCAGTTATTTGCAAAACAAGATTTACACGAAAAAAAATAATTGGGGTCATCTTGTTCCCTAGACTTTGTTGAGGTGTTTATATTGTTTTGTTTACGTTGTAAGACAATCTAACCCTAATAAATCCAATAAGAAGAATTGATTACATTACAAAAATATTTTTATAAGGCAAAATAATGTTCCAAGGAAACGTTGGGATCCTCCTGAAATCCCTTAAACCCAAACGGAACTGCACATTCCGGGAATATTAAACAGCACCGACACAATTAGTTCGTTCAAAGGGTAGCCGAATTTTTACTACCTAAACTTCATTATTTTTTTATGATCTTTTTATTTGAGTTTGAAAAGCGGTTCAATGGGTCTCATTAAAACTCTTAGACGTCCTAAAAGGAGTTCATGAAAGGAATTCTCCGGGGAGCGGTTCATTTATTTGTTCCGTTCATTACTTAATATTTAATTTTTTCCCCGAAGTGAGGGCGTTTTCAAAGGCCGAAGGCTTCATCGAAGGAATTTTCCAATAATCGCCGCATTATTGAATAAGCAACTCGGTTTTGTGATAAAGAATTTGATGATTAAAACTTATTTAACGTTCTCGTTTATATTTATTGAAATATCCAAAGAGTTCGTGTTTAAATAAAAACAACTCTTAAAGAGCTTGAATTTAGATGGTACTTACAGGGAATGTTTCGTAGCCTTTCTACATTAACGATCAAGGTTCGCTGCGAAGTTTTTCAATTTGTTCACCTCACTTTTTAACGAGTTTCAATACGCTGTGATGTTGTGAATAATGCTCAGTCAGAAGTTATTTCCTTTATCCTTTCATTTAGGTGGAACTCCACGAAAATCTATGGGACTCCAAGACAACTTTACCTGTAAACCGCTACACTTGCTGATAGATAGACAAGGATCTGAGATAAATTTTCCTCTCGATGTTGGGAGTCAGAATAAAACACTTCCATCATTAAACATTTTATCGGAAGCTGAGAGGTTTTCGCAGACTAAAATACCTACCATTTTTATCGAAACTGACTTCGTTCTTTCTGGTAAAGAAACCCCTTCTCATAAACACACTGTTGCTTAAGGCCGCCATTTGTACATTTTTCATAATGTTGTCCGTACATGTACGGTCATGTGTTGGTGTCCAATAAAGATTATCTTATCTTATCGCTTCTGGTCTCTTAAGGAACTGAATGTCCATAACTAAGAGGCTACTCCAAAATATTTCCCGTAAGAAATAACCCCCAAAAAGCAGTCTCCATTAAGCAAAGTGGACAGTCAGATCTATTAATACAGAATATAGATTAGAATTTATTTATTTTTAAACTTAAAAAGGTCGTTCTTTCTATTATTCGTGAAGAATATCTTTATACTCGAAACGTCTATCTGTCGGATGAATTTCCCAGACAGCGAGTCCCGAGACACGACGATTCGAGTGAAATATCAATTTCCTATCCGATGGCCGCACAGACCCCGTTCATTTATCAAGAAGCAGTGCACGGGTTAAACAAAATAAAGTGGGGTAAAAGCATACATACCTATGTGGGTAGATATATTTTATTCATGTAATTTGTAATATGAACGATGGTTTATTTTTATTTTACAGCATTGAATGAAAGTTCAATGCTTTACTCACTTTTGAACTCTTGAATAATTTTAACGGGAATTAACGCTATCATGGTAATATGTCCCTATATACTTTTGATTTGCCTTACGTTTCGGCCAGGTTACACCGGTTTACAGGCAAACTGTACCTGTACTATGATCCCGTTAATTCCCGTTAACATATTTGTACAAATTCAATGCTTTTATGTATGTTTGCGTTAATTAATTGTTTGCTATGAATCCCGTAAATGGTGATACCACGATTAAAAATTAAATTTCCCATAGATAGTAAATTACCTGCCCGATCGCAGTTCCGATTGACTCTCCGGGACTAAAATTGTAGTATTCCTATAACGTTCGCGCAAATGCAAGCAATAAATTGGCAAAGTTTTATCGCAAACCAATGGTCGGTTCGGGAGTGCATAAAATACGAACAAACTAACATTGATTTTAATGTAGGTACTCGTGTTAGATTAGTTATATAAAAATGGAACTAATTAAAAAATAAAAAAAGAAGACAAAAAGAGAAGAAAAATAAAATGTTCACTTATTACTCGAAAAACCTTTCAAGTGAAAGGTGAAACTTTTATTTCAATTACATTAGGGGAAAGAATTAGTTTAACATGTTTTTTTTTCTATCTAGGACACGCCAATTTGACTTCACCTCGCCTGATGGTAAGCTGAAGGCAAATTCTCACGATAGAGGGTCACCATTACAAACACTAAGTAATGTTACAATGGCAACTCAGCTTGGCGGCCTCGTCAGATGCTTTTTCACGCCCCGCTTAATATTCAGTATCTACCAAGATCTTTGGGGCCTGTGTCATCCTCAACTGAGTGTCAGTACACCGTGAAGGCTCAAGTAAAAGACCTCACTCCAGTGATTAAAGGACCCGGGACTGTAGGAAGAAGGAAACACGTGAGCTGGTAATGAGTTCCAGGTCTTGGTGGTGCAGCAAAGAAAAGAGTCTCCGAAGTCAAGATTAAAAACTTTTTCTCAATCATTAAAATAAAACTACTTTTTACGTATTCTTTCACAACTGAGACTAAATAAAACAAAAACATAAAGAACAATTAAATCCGTTAAAAATAGTGTAATTCAAATATATACAAGCTTGCGACAATTTGTTTTTCTGAAGCATACCTAAATACAAAACCAAAAGCCTGAAAACGAAAATAGATCTACTAATTTATAATTTAAAACCTCAGTAGCACTTCACCAACCGAGTGGATTCCTATAAAATGCACAATTCACGACGCTATTCCTCAAGGGACCTCGACAGTCTACCCCAGTCTCCCCTTTAAAGTACTATTTCTCCTTAGTTACCTTCATAGACACTATTTTACCACAGGGTATAAAACATACGGCGTCTATAAGAATAGACTAGGATTGAATAAAAAAGAACAGTTCAACTACTTTGACTTGAATGTTCAATTCAAAACTTTTTTTTAAAAAACGATAACCAGAATCAAACAAAATTGTTAATTCATTTATTTGCATGAAATTGTAAATTAAAAATTAGTAATTGAATAAAAAGCTAGTCATGTATTCTAGAACCGCGCTTAATCCTGAGTCTTCTTAGACCTAGAGAATCTATACTCAGATAAATCGAGATTCTGAACTGAATAGTATTCTAAAATACGGTTCTTAGACTCCGTTATTTAGTGACGGCGGCCATCTTGACCGTTTTTTTTTTCAAACATAGCTTAGAACACACCTGATTCATATACCTTTCAAACCCAAAAAACTAAATCCAAATTGGTTCATCCGTTCAGGAGCTATGATGCCCCATACAGACACACACATACATAGACACGTCAAAACTTACAATACCCCGTCGTTTTTGCGTCGGGGTTTATTATTTATTTAGTTCGAAATAAGCCCTTTCATATCATTGATAGAAACCAGTGCCACGCACACTGATGGATACTTACAAGGAACTGAGTCCTCTACAGAGGCCTCACTAGTTACGATACCATTTATTATATAATCTGTTGTTTCAATTAAAACAAAAACAAAGGTCCAAGAGTTAGTCTTTAGAACCTATTTTATATTACGTAACCTTGTTTAAACCCTTCTATTAAAACATCAAACACAATAACTACAAACTATCTGCATGCAAAACCAATATCGGAACATTCTGTGCGGTTTAGCGTATGTTTCCGTAAACCCTCGCTCGCCTAACATCCAACATAGAAAACTAAAACTGCGTAAAGCTCTAGACATATACATGTGAAACATTTGGAACTTAATCCTGAGACAATCGAGGCCCAGGCGCGGATTGTTTAGTACTAATAAATAATGTATAATGAATTTGAGCTCATTCTGAAAAGGCATTTAACGTGTACTGTGCGTATTGAGCACGTCTTACGTTCAAGATACATGTTCTGTGGTATCTTGACCGGTTATTTTATTACGTACTGGAGGCTTATTCTGATTGACATCCAGTTTCAAACGCAGTCGTAACATAGGAAGACTGTGGATTACAATTGGTTAGCATAGAAGAGAGGACTAGAGTAAAACTAGATTAACTTATTTGTGCTTTTCAATTTGCAGTCCTTTTGAATGATTATTGATGATGATGATAATGAGTTGATGATGTTAATGATGACGATTAATGAGATGATTGCTCCGTAGTGTTGTGGGGACTTTACTAGAAGCTCCCTAGGGAGATTTGAACCAACGCGAAAAGTCACAATTCACTGTAATATGCCACTTTCCTATACTTGTGTGCATTGTCAAAGACGTTATGTATAAAAATTCACCATTTTTATACATAAAAACTCGAATTCACACCAATTTCGGAAAATAATAAAATACAGCGATGCGGCCTTAACTTTACTCGTTTTACTGTGTCTATGTATTGAGCACGCTTTAGGTCTGAGTTATGTCTAGAGGTAGGTAGGTAGGATACAAACCTTAGGAAGTCGCTTCAGAATGTATTTCTAGTTCTTAGGTATTTATTATATTAGCACTTCTGACAATAACACTTTCGCTCACAGAACTATTTGGTGCAATAGTTGTTTTAGCGAGGTGGTTATTGCTACTCTTTGATTATATTCTTTGCCTTGCAATTTCAATTAAAACTACCGTTCTGAAATTATTGAATATCTAATATATCTTCAACCAATCAATCAATCAAATAGCCGATTGCAGTCTATTGCTGGACATAGGCCTGAACCATACTACCGATCCTTCCACATCCATTATACAATTATCCATCTATCTATCCATCTACTACTCTCACATTAATAAATGGAAGGATATTTATTTCATCTAAATAAAACTGCAGTGAAATACTACAATCGAGTTATCTCCGCGTCACTGGCTTACTTTACGGTGTACGTTGCTGCAAGTTGAGCTTAATAATTTTAGCTTAAAAGCTCGTCTCTGTGCAGCTTACGTGTGAAAGCTTTGGGAACTTCACCTCACTTGCCTCTTATCCAATTTTAGGCTTAAAATTGCCTGCAGTTTAAATATAAACTGAATTTGACCTAATTATGAAACATCTACTTCCTGTCCTTCTAATATTATGAACGAGCTGACACCCGCGTGAAATTTTGATCCAGTTCTACCCATGGGAACATATTCCTGTAAGAAAAAGTTTATATTATATATTATTCTAGACAATAATCTATCCATGTACCAAATTTCAGCCAGATGCGTTCAGTGCCGAGACAAACGTATTCAGTAAGTAAATGTATTATTAAAGTTATCGGGATATTTACCATGTTGTATTGTTTTGAGTTTCCGATATTTCGGCGCTGTTGCACGCATAAACCGAATGAGCGGAGCGAGATAGTCTCCGTTTCGACAAGGTGGATAATATTGCTTTAGTTCGTATGTCTATTTGTTTGTCACGTATGTTCTTCTAAAGGGCGCATTTTTTAACCGATTTTCACCAAACTTGGCACACGTGTTCTTTGATTTAAAACCTACGAATGCATTATTCGTAATTTAAAACACAACTTTTGTCAAGAGCTTTTTTTTGTAAGGAGGAGGAGAAAAAGGGGAAATTGGTGTCTCATTATTTATGATCGGATTCTGATGAGTTTCGGCTGAAACATCAAAGATATGTTTCTTTACTGATTGTTGTAAAACAATAACGCATCGTGAAGGTGAACTTCGTCATAAAAACAAAAGACAAAAAAGAGGGAATAAAGAAGAAGTAGTCTTAGGATACCAGACTTGATTATGGGTACCAAAAGAATGTCTACTGTTCACAGAACTACTAGTAATAAAAGCAGAAGATCATCGTGTCGTACGTATTTTTACCTATTATATAACTTATTTCGTTTGTAAATTCCTTCTCGCTACAATTCTTTCCTACTAGCAACTTGAAAGCAATTTTCAACGTCCACTGTAAAATGAATCAATTTTCAAATAGTATGATTGTATTCCACACAGTTGGACACAATCACGCTGTGAGTAGTTTGAACACTGAAAGGGTCAATCTACTAACGGAACGATTCAAGTACGAGGACTTTCAAATATTATTGAGAAGACTGTGGAGTAAATTTTACTACAGAAATTAAGAATAAATAACATCTAACGTATCCGAAGGATATCTTTAAGGCCCAAATTAACCTGGTGTGATTGTGGAACCAGGTGCGTTTTCTAATTGGTATTTTAGGCTTTCCTCTAAGGGTTGGGATCGTTCTATCGTGGCAATGGCTCTCAAACTTTGTTCTCCCGGTGTGCTGCTACCTGTCGTTCTCGGAGGCGCACATGAGTTCTTCCGGTGTATGGGCAGGTATATAATAACCTCGTGTTGTGCTCCCGGCGGTGAGTATGGTAGCCATAGCTCACTGGAGAGTTTTTGTGCTGTCAGTGGAAAGACCAAAAGCTTGTCCTGCTATGTCTTTTACAATGACGGCACATAATCTCTCAATGCTTACAGGGTTGGCAGCGCGAGTGTGACTATCGGTTTTGCTCACGTCCATAAGCCACGGTAACCACTTCACATCAGGTGGACCGTGTGCTTATCTTCCACTAAAGTGGTATAAAAAAATTAGCCTACTTGTGTCCGAAGTCTGTTCTAGGACTATAAAAAGAGAGAAAGAATATATAAAAGTTAAAGGACATTAAAGGGGATGAGAATCGTACAGACTAACACAAAATATATTCATTCATATAAACATTTGCACTGAGCGGGAATAGAAACCGCGACCAATAACATGATAACTAAACCCTACCAAACCGTACAGATATCATAAGCGGAAGAATCCAACGAAATATCTACTGACAATACCAATAATATGTGAAAGAAAATATATCAAAAAGACGTCGCGCGCGGAAGTCGAGACACTAAATCACAGATCGCTTCAGCCCATGTATAATTCAAAAGCTGGAAGCGACACCCAACATATATCCATAATTCCGCCAAACGCCGAAGATTCGTATTGCCGTAGGCCTACCATAGAACATCAGCAATTGCAGATCGAAGTTTCGGCCAATTTGTTTCGTGGAACACGTTTGTTAGCGACGCTCATAAAACCTCTTTAAAATAAAACTTTTTTGTAAATAGACTGCATAGCTCTAAACATCTTTTTAAAATGTTATACACCGTCCTTTGTCTTTTTTTACTTCTGTTGAATGACATTTTAAAGCATTTAATTTATGCTAACTATTTAAACCAATTGAGATATCACAGTGGTCAGAGTATTCCCCTTGGGTTTGAATCCTACCTGAACTGACTCCATATTTTTCCTGTCCTAATCGATTTATTACTTCTGCTCTGTATTATGCTAATAAATGTTTCTTCTTGTCGTACAAGTATTGCGATTACTTGCTTTACTCAGCTAAATAAGTAATAATAAGGTACGTTTCAAAAACCGTACGGTAACATTAGTGATTTCATAAGTCACTTTTTTCGACCAGATATCTCCACGGATTCCACCTACACTGACCACCGAAGTTGTTTATATCGAAATCGAACCGAATAGAACTGCACACCATCTTCATTATCATGGATATGTATATTTCTCATCACAATGAACTCGGAGCTTAGGGTACACCTTATACAGGGTATTCCGACTCAAGTCTTAACCGGCGTTTAAGATTACCGGTTTAATTATTTTCTTCGCATCTCGTGTACGTATATTACGTGGCTAAATTCTACGTCTACCGTTTGTCATTTCATGCCCGAAGTTTCTGATGTTTCATAGTAGGCCCCCTGCACTGACCGTGCCGACCAATTTTACGGTCTACTGCCCAGCCGGCCGATTCAATTTCGGCTAAAATTTTATTCGTCCGAATTCAGGCGATCAAGTGAAATTCTATCGGCAGAGGACGCGATTCCCTTTAGATTTGTAGTGGGCCTTTGCTTAGGTCGTTAGTAGACCATGAATTTGGCTCTTTGATCGTTCGTTTGGCCCATTCGTTAGTACGTTTTTGATGTAGGTATACGTTAATTAACTCTGGATAATGTTTGGTTAACATAATCTTTCTGGAAAGAGAAAATGGATTAGCAAATAAATAAAATAGGAAATGAATCATTTAGCAGATATTGTAAGTGTATCAAACTGTATCAAGAACCCATTTGGGTAGCTTTGTATAGAATGCCCTAAAATAATATTATATAGTGCTATTTAGATTTAAATTAGGCGTGACTGGGTATTATGGGTTCTTGAATGTGGATAATACAAATATATATTTTATTACATTTTTAACTTACATAGAAACATAAAGCCTGCAATATTTACAATAAGCGAGAATTGAATTTATTCTTAGCTTTTATTGTAGCAGTAAGCAGTCTACCGCCAGCATAAAAATATATACTTTCTATAACCCATATCTATTACAAGTTATACTGAGTATGTAACTTCGAAATCCCTAGAAATAAAAGTATATTTGCTTATAAAATTACTTTGAAATGAGTGATATAATTGTTCACCTGAGGGTTACTCTACCTTAAAAACTACCCTCGCAAATAAAAATATATTCATCATTATGACAAGGTACTTCATATGTCATTAATCACATCAAATATAATGGCAATTGAATGCTATGTCAAAAACTCTTAGGACATCGTACATTGTCTTGATCATTAATAAATACCTATTAGGTACTGCACAATACAAAAAATATTTAATAAAAAAACACATTAAAAAAAATTGTCACACAGTACCCTCAAATCTTAACACAAGGTCAATCACTTCTAATAATAATAATTAGCATGGTCGTATAAACAATAAAATATTATCGTGAAAGAGAATCATTTGACCAGTAACAGTATGGGGCTTTTTGTAGTTGTCATACAAATAATATTACAAAAAGAACGATATGCTTATGCACATAGATGTTTAATTACAATCATACCCACAAATTTGTGAGCCGAAACATAGTGCCACCATCCTCCAATGTTGTCAAATCAAGCCAAATTTACTTTGATGTGTAATAAAACAGTATGGTGACCGGTGCCGTTTGACAGTGACAATTGTAGTTCAGATATTTGCCATTTCACGAGTTCATTGGTTCATCTACAGGTATACCTCGAGACATATATTTTGTATACCACGGCCGGGACATATACAGGATGAAAAAATAAAAGAGTTTTAGAAAATCTTTGAATGCAGTTGATTTTTTTTAAATAAAGGAATGTCTTCTTTAAGTCGCAATGTAGACAGTGTTCTAGTATTGTGGAGGTCTCAAACTATCCAAAATATTTGATACCTATTAATAGTATTATATGTTGCTAACACTAGTATTAAGATTATTGTTACTAACACGCTATGGACCCTGGTCTGAAATAAATGATTTTTATTTTATTAATTTTTATTTACGTAAAATAACTCAACTTAAGGATTTAATGTAGTTTCACCCCAAGACACGACTTATTTTTCCACCCTGTATAATCTGACCTAAGTCGCGAGACAAACAAGGTCCAGCCGCGCGCGGATTGTCTTGTAATAATCTGTACTTGATGCATTGGAGCTCATCCACCGATGTATCACCCCGTGCTATCTTTGAGTTTTGCATCCCGTTCTAAATTCAAAGTTCATGCCCGCCTCACTTACGAATTGTGACACATTAATTTTCTGAACAGCTTGTCTATTTATACATGAACGTCATTACACAAAAGAGAACTCTCACTCTTTAGCATAAGGTCCACTAACCATCATCAATAAGAACGCGCGAAACGCTGACAGAACACAATTCAAAAATTTTAATTAATGAAATATCTAAAACACATTAAGAGAAAAAAAATGTCACAGGGGACAACTTGGATTTTTTTTCTTGAATACGTTGGGGTGTCGTCAAGATATGTGAAATTATTTCGTCCCCCATTTTGGCCCATTAATCAAACGCCGAATCCCATTGAATGGGGTGGCAAAAGATGCAAAGCAATAGCTTGTCTCCGAACTGAATTTATTGAACAGACAATGGTTTTCAAACTTATTGTCTGTTCAATTCAAAAACATATACCATCCTCTGGGAAATTATCTTTGTTTTTTTTGGTACTTACATATTTTTATAACCAAAAGGGTAAGCAGAGGTGTTATTGTAGGTACCCGAATTTCATGTACTTTAATATGAGTCCCAAGTTATGCTGTATTAAAGTTTTCTAAAAAAAAGCACCATAATACTTTTCTCGACCCAGGCATTCAGCTTTCAATCGATTAAGTAGCAAATAGTAACTAAAATGTTACTAAATACTTGAAAAATTACTAAATTAAATCCAAATAAGAAATGGCGGTATTAACACAGAATGAAACCACACAGAATGGAGAATGGAATAGTATGGTTCCTAAATACGGTATTGCTGACAAAAATCTTAGCCCATCCATAGAAAGACGCAAAACGAAAGACGAAGAAAACACTGCACTATAGCGATTATAGTAATTACACGTGCACAGACAAAGCTCTAACTACTGCCTTACACGTGTCGAACGTATAATTGACACATCAGCCGCCCACCACGCTTAATATTATAGTGCACCTTCATTTGAATAATCAATAACGTATTCAAGTGGTTCCGTAGCTGTTTTGTTGTCTACAGGAGTGTACTAAGAAATTGTATTTCGAATCTACAGAACATAAACTCTTCGCTGATACAAAAGCATGTCTAAATTTCCAACGATCCGAAGTTACTTCATGTATCTAAATGCTATATTTTTCATTGCATCTCAGGGTATCCCGGCTAAATGGATCCTAGAAAAAAATGATTGAATTGAGTGAAAGAGAATATGACAGGGAAAGAAGTGACTGAAGCTGGTGCCTGACACGAAATTATGTAAGAGAATCACGTATTACGTTGACCGCAAATATGGAGCAACGGAAGGTAGAATGATAAATTTGTCGAAAGTGTTCCTTCTCTCTCCTAGTCTTCCTGTGATCATGGTTACTGTGGAACAACTGAAATGTCTGCTTCAGTCTTCTATCTGTATAATATTAATAATAATTGTAAAGTAGCTGTATCTGTGCATAGGAGATATAAAAAGAAATCACGATTTTCTTTTGAATTCTTATTGTAAAATGCAAAAACTAGTGAACGAATTTCGGTTTTGTGATTGAAAGGTCTACGTCTGGCTTCAAATCTTATGTTTACTTGACCCCAATCGGTTGGACAGAACTGGAGATGACCAAAAATCACAATATCGACTCGGGTGGATCCGCGGGCTACAGACGATAAATTATATAAAATACAACAAAATATAATCTTTTAGTCAGTCTTCTACTTTTGTTTAGTTCCAAAGAGGCCTTGAAACCCATCAGTACGAATATATCATTAAATTTGGCAACCGCTGGTAACTAAGATACAATATATCGTGCACCCTACAACTGCCGACAAATGTCGCCCCTCGTAATTTAGTTTTGTTTGAAGACACGCATCATGAAGCAGGCAGTTTGTTTTAGTTATGACTTTGATTTGTAGATGCACTGTTTGTTATAAACATGCTTGTTTATTAAACATATAATAATTATTGCTTGAATTTCTCTCGGTTTTGGCCTATGACAGATACAACACACGAACAATGACAGCGGGCAAATTTGTAGTACCTAGGGTCAACATAACAGAAGTCCTTACATTTTAAATAGTTTACCTGTAGAAATAAGGACAGAAAGTATAAAAAACCTGTTTAAAATTAAATTAAGAAAACACCTAATCGACTCACTGCCATAATGTAATGCAAAGCTATAAGGCTTTGTACTGCTCTTGTCTTCACTATTTCTGTAACATGAATATTGTAATTGGCGTACAATCGGTTTAAAGATGTTTATTTCTCATAAAAAACATACAGTTCACTTAAAATGAGATAAGTACAAATAAATGTTATATAAGATAACATAAGTAATACATTGTCGCCTTTTAATATTTCATTCATTTTCAATAAAATATAAAAAAAAAAATATATATATTTAAGCCGTTTGGCTCAACTATATATTTCACGTTACCAGTAGACATCGATGACGAGAAATTTTTCGATGCTTGAAACAACTGTTTTATTGATTTAAATTTTATTATCGGATATATTGATGCTGACTGTATTTCAAATGAATATAAAAAGAAAATGAGAATTGGTTTGTTCTCGAGTATTTATCTTCGGTGTTATCACTGCGTTAACAATTCTTAAGTACTCCTATCTATGTGGTAATAGCAGCTAGTTGTAACAGTGATGACGTAATGGCTAAATTCCCGGCAGTTAGTGGCATCCGTCGCGGGAATGGCCATCTAACTGTAATGAAAGGAACAATGTTACGACACTTGAGATGTATAGCTGTCTTTGCTACAATATTTTCTAAAAACAGCTAGAGATATAGATTTTTTTGTAACTAGCTGTCTGTATCTTACATTGCCTGAGTGCTGAATGTTTAGTGGATTTTTTTTATACAACTTAGGTGGCAGACAAGCACACGACCCACCTGATGGAAAGTGGTTACCATGACCTATGAACGTGTAACACCAGTGGAGTCACATCCGTGCTGCCGACCCTGTAAGAACAGAGATTTTGTGCCGTCAGTGTAGAGGACAAAGCAGGTCAAGCCTTTGGTCATCCCACTGACAGCACAAAACTCTCAGTGAGCTACCCTACTCACCGCCGGGAATACAACACGAAGTTATTATAACCACGGTATTCTGTAGGGCGGAGGTACTTCCCCAGTTGGACTGCTCAATTGGGCGGAAATACTGCCGTGTCCTACCTCCTGCCAAAGAAATCTTTGGTACAAACTTTGTCTATGGAAATAGTAGGCCAAAGTCTCCCAACATTGGGAAAGGGCTATGCCCAGCAGTGGACTGCTAGGAGTATAGGCTAATTGATTGATTGTCTATACAAGTGATATCACAATAACGTATACTTAAAATATATTTAAATAGGTTGAACAGTTTATTAAGATTTATTAATTTTGTATATTTTTTAGTAGCCTAGTGGTTTGGGTAATGGACTGCTGAGACGAGGACTCGGGTTCGATCCCAGGTTTTACCATGGCACACACCAATGACTTTTCGATGCTTTTCGAAGTTATGTGTGTATTTATCGCAGGTTTATAAGTGCCCGGTTAATGGCAATAGGCTCGCCACCTATTACATTGGGACCTAAACATAAACCGGCGAAATGTGGGTGCTAGCACCTCTGCCTACCCCTTCGGGGATATAGGCGTGAGTTTATGTTATGTATATTTTTTTTATATGTAGGACACGTCAATTATACTTCGACTTGCCTGATGATAAACTGAAGGCAAAGCCTCAGAAAAGAGGGTCACCATTACTTACACATACCATGTGACAATGGTGACACTCAGCTTGACGGCCTTATCATATGCTTTTTCACGCCCCGCTTAAAGGACCCGGAACTGTAGGAAGAAGGAATCCGCACGTTAAAAAAAGAGTGTTGTATGTCAATCAGTGCTCTTTACTCAACAACTTTACTCAACAGGGCGAAGCAGTACTTCACTGCGGGGCAGCAACTCCTTCTTTATAAGGCACAGGTCCGGCCTCACATGGAGTACTGCTGTCACCTTTTTGCTGGAGCACCTGCATACCAGCTTGACCCCTTCGACTCGTTGCAAAGACGGGCATTGAGGCTGGTTGACAATCCCATACTCACGGGTAGAGTGGAACCTCTTAGCCTTAGGAGGGATTTTGCCTCACTGTGTGTGTTCTACCGCCTATACAATGGTTTGTGCTCAGATGAATTATTTGACATGATGCCCGTAGCTACATTCTATCATCGCACCTCTTGCCATAGGCAGGGAATTCATCCCCACACATTGCGACCTGAGACGGTGCGCACTGTGCGGTATGAAAGAAACTTCATCCCACGCACACTCAAGCTGTGGAATGACCTCCCTGCTGCGGTTTTCCCTAGCGCCTACAATATGGGGTTCTTCAAGAGGGGCATCAGAAGGTTTCTTCATGGTCGGCAGCACGAGTGTGACACCCCTGGTGTTGCATACGTCCATAGGCCACGGTAATCGCTTCCCATCAGGTGGGCCGTGTGCTTGTCTGCCAACTTAGTGGTATAAAAAAAAAATACTCACTTACAGGTGAGGCTAACTTAGCCCCTGTAGCTCTTGGTCCCCACAAAGAGCTTCAGACACCAAGTCTTTTCTGCTTTTATTCACGTGCGAAAAATCCCCACGGATAGGTATCCGTTGGGATGTTTTGCCAGAGCCGGTAGAAGAGGTTATGTCGAACTTCTAACCGACTATGACGCACGGCGCCTGCATCTCGGTTTAGGTTGCCGAAGGTGAGGTTGACAGGCATATCCCTTGTTCTCCGGTAGACCCAGCAGGTACCAAGTCTAGACATCAAAATTACAGTATTATAATAGCCGAGTAAATCATATTTACATAATAATTAACTTTAACCAAAACGAAAGTTGCTGAAACACACGACAGACATATTTATCGTATTATTCACTGACTTTATCCCGAAACAATAACAAAACAAGTCGAACCTTTTACGAGAACAAAACTCGAACACATAAATTCACTTAGTTTCACGTGAATTCATGAAAAATAACACCAAAATTTTAATTACACTCCATTGTCCAGTATCCTAAGCCCACCGGCCTTTGTTATAAAGATTTAGTCCTGTTTAATATACCATGTGGCGCCCTAGGGTCATAATTTCTCGTATTTTAGGGCGAAAGGGTTCGTCGAGTTATTTATAAAGCAATTAAAATGTTACTGCGACCTGGAGATAAGGAGATCGATCGAAGCCCTTTCGGCTTATAGCTCTCGAACGATTGTTGGGACAACGAATTTATTGTTTTAATTATTTATTCGCATTTGTTGTATTTTTGGAGATTTTCCTAGACTGTGAATTTTTGTGTCGAATGGCGGTCTGCTGAGCACATGGCTTAATTAAATCTGAAAAGGTGGTGAAAGGTAGTGAATGAAGGTAATCATGGAACGAAGCTCGGGTGTAGTCTTACCTCTTGGGAGTTAGGAGTTCAGACGACAGCCACTCTTGTAAGATCGCAAACCAAAAGAAGAAAGAGTAAGAGGTCCCTGGCTTCCAGGAGAAATTCTTGGATGAAAAATACAAAAACGATGATGTCGGTTAATGCACGGTGAGACTTATCTATATTTGGCAATGCCAATTTAGGTCCCTCTTTGCAGCAAAGATCCAGTAAACGAAAAGGACATTTAGTGAACATGGCAACACTACATAAAATATCTCCCAACATCAAAGGTAATTTGTACGAAATTTTTCAAAATAAACTACTTAAAAGATTTATGAGTCATAGAGCACATTAATATCTAACAGCACCATCAAAATTTAATTAAAAAACGTAATGAAAATACTGACTCGGAACGCGCCGTCTGACGTTAGTCAGATAGACGTATAGTACTTGTGTGATATATCGTTGTCTCTTTTCGTAACACGGTGAGTTGCTATAAGCCGATACAACTTATGGCATATTATGTCCTTCCACGAAATGTAACACGAAGATGAAGTGCCCGAAGCAATCACTTATGTGAACCGAGTTAAGTCACTACAACTACTGACTACTGGACACTGTGTCCCAGACACAGGTTTTTCCCTAGAAATGTAAAGGCCAGACGGCTTCACTGACGGGGTTTGAGTATCAGACAGTAGATAGACGAAACCCCAGAACGGACCCTAGACTCCGAGTTGAAAGCTTCGATGCGACTGGGATTAACGCTTGGATGACGAAGACAGTAGGTAGACGATATGAGGAGTAGAATTACAGATGATAATACAAGAGGATTGTTTATATGCAACAGGTATAGACGCTCGAACGAAGAATAAAAATACTTCTCTAACATACATATAAACACGCCTACTAATCCCCGAAGGGATAGGCAGAGGCGTTTTAATCTCTTAAGGTAACCAACTTTGGTTTTCGGTCACACATAATAAGGGTTAAGCCAATTGTCGTAACCGGCCACTGTGTGCACAAACTGTTCCAACTCTTAGTCACCTTAAAGGATACCCACGAGAAGCCTTATTCTACGCCACCGGGACCCAACACAGCACTTCTCTAACTACTTCTCAAGTTATATCAAACTAGGTCAGAGATCTACCACCATGATATCCCGAAGTGATGGATGCCTGGCTCCATAGATTTCCCCTACCTCGACTTATCCAGAAACAGGTATAAATGATAATCCCAAATGCCATTATTATAAGTGCGTGCAATAATCCGTTGTCCCTCGCAAACAAATTGCGTCCTTTATCATTATGCGTATGAGAAATGCGCGCATCAGTAATGGCCGACTGTTTTTTGCTCGCAACCCCGTTACGACTAATCGGTGACATTATGAGTTTTGACGTTTTGGCTCCAGCGTTTGCCTGAGATTTACGGACTTCGATAAGGTTTTTTATCTTCCGGTTTTTGATCTGTGAACGAACGAAGTGCTGGGAATTCCGCGGTATCTGGTGTTTTACACTCGATATTAGGATTGATTTCAATTAAAACGTGTACACGCTTGTAAATCCCCAAGAGGTAGACAGAGGTGTATAAATAACTATAATTTTCAGTCCTATGTAGTATGGGGGTGAGCGTATTGCTGTTGAACGTGCGGTGGGGTGCTACATGACCAAAATATTTTGGGATAGACAATAAACAGACTGAAAGATATAAAATCACAGCACAAAATTATGGAACAGAACATACAAATAGAACAAAACCTGTAATTGTGTTCTTCATTCTAGAGACTTCACCTTCCATCGAACTTGGTAAAATCATGTGCCTTTTACAAAAAGGTATTTTTATCAGTCTTACTTTTTTGCTCTTACATAGAAGACCCCTATCAAATAAATATTTTCTTGAAATAATTTTGCTTCAATAACCTCGACCCTAGTAATATCTCCCGGCGTAGCATTTACGCACTAAATGCTGCGGAGCTTAAATTTGCCCCAGGGCACGCAAGATACACAAATGCCTCATAATATTATATCGAAGTATTTCATACATTTCCTCTTACGTTGTAGAAATAATTTTTTTCTTTACATTATGCCCGTTGCGGTCATCCTCACAGCGATTTCTCCGCGTGTCCAAAGTATCCACTTTGTTACCCGAGACCTGTTTTAAGTTGGTATACCGACTTCACTGGAGTGCTACGATCTCTTGTTCAATCCAAATATCGAGCTGTCAATCCTAATATCGAGCAGAATTCCCAGCACTTCGACAGGAGGTAGGACACGACGGTATTCCCGTCCCAATTGAGCAGTCCTACTGGGGAAGTACCTCCACCCTACATAATACCACGGCTATTATAACCTCGTGTTGCATTCCCGTCGATGAGTAGAGTGGCCAGAGCTCACAGGGGAGTTTTTGTGCTGTCAGTAGGAAGACTAAAGGCTTGTCCTGATTGTTTGTTCTGTAGGTCACGGTAACCAATTTCCATCAGATGGGCCGTGTGTTTATTAAGTTGTATTAAAAATTCTCTCCTCCTCTCAACCTTAAAAGGGAAGCTTGCATCAGAACCTCGTCTGTTATTTAGCAGGTGTACTAACTTAGCAGTCAATTGGGTTTGGGTCCCCCCCCCCCCCCCCCTCTGGAGCAGTGACCTCATGACTGTATATCTCCAAGCTCCGGTTTCTATCCCCGCTCCCGTGCCACCTTTCGATACCGATATACCGATGAAAGGGCTCTCGCCTCCAGGATGCTGATAGGGGTATGTACCTACATGCCAGTATAAAATGTAAAGCGTATAATCCTAAACCACTTAATTCGACATATTTTCAATACCATTAAGAACCCTTCTTACGAGTATAACCATCTAACGAACAAATAGGCAGATGAAGAAGGGCATAAGAAGGTTTATACAGAGTCGACCGCTAGAGTGTGACGTGACACCCCTAATGTTACCCAAGTCTATGGACCATGCTAACCACTTCCAATCAGATGGGCCATGTATTTGTCTGCCACCTATTAGGTATAAAAACCCTTTTCATTGGATGCAACCCTTATCGTTGTGATGATGTTGATAACATGCTTTACGAACTAATACCGATTTTCACTAAGTTTAAAAGGAAAATATTTCAAGATCTATTTACAAAATGCTACTGAGTAACAGCATCATGGATCTCAATATTATTTACGGCCCATAAAGGCTTTATTACACTAATTTAAAAGAAATGCGAGTGCATGAAGCGTAGTGAGGATATTTTTCTAGTAATATCAAGAATTTTCTAGAAGTTATTCTTCTGTGAGGTAGAATTTATTGGTGCTATGAAAGTTAGCGTCTGGCGGTTTATGTTAGTCGTGATATACCGATTCAGTTCGCCAACAGTTTGTTGAGCGAATAGCTTTAAAATATTGGTGATTTACGCTTTGAGTTTTTTTTAAATAACTTAGGTGGCAGACGAGCACACGGCCCACCTGATGGAAAGTGGTTACCGTGGCCTATGGACGTGTGCAACACCAGGGAGGGGTCACATTCGTGCTGCCTACCCTGTAAGAACATAAAATTCCTGTGCCGTTAGTGTAGAAGACAAAGCAGGATCTTTTTTTTTATATAGGACACGCCAACTTGACCTCATCTCGCCTGATGGTAAGCTAAAGGCAAAGTCTCAGGAAAGAGGGTCACCATTACAGACACTAAGTGTTACAATGGTGGCACTCAGCTTGGCTGCTTGTAATTTATTCCAGGTCTTGGTGGTGCGGCAAAGAAAAGAGTCTCCGAACTTCTTGGTTCTTGCTCTTATATTCTGCACAGTGTGAGGGTGACATCTAAGGCCTGCACATGTTGTCCTATGTAGGAAAGGAGATGGTGGGATTAGTTAGAAGAGCTCATCAGAAGACTCACCATGGCAGAGACGGTAAAATACAGCCAAGGAAGCAATATCTCTACGCATCTGCAAAGGCTCGAGGGTGTTCGTGACCTCAGGGTTCCCAATCATTCGGACCGCGCGTCGCTGCAACCTGTCGAGAGCATCTAGTAGGTATTTCGCGGAGCCATCCCAGAGATGCGAGCAGTATTCCACTTCTTATCTTCCCACCGATAGCACAAATATTCTGTACTCACCGCCGGGAACACAACTCGAGGTTATTCTGGCTGCAGTATTCTGTAGGGTGGAGGTACTTCCCCAGTCGGACTGCTCAATCGAGACGGGAATACCGTCGTGTCCTACCTCCTTATTACCTGAGTGTACCAATTATTAAATACTAGCTGTTGCATAACAGTGTCGCTTGCTCTAATATCAGTGTTGTTCTAAAATAGTTATTTACATAGTATAGATTAGATCTCCATCTAAATATATAAAACTCAAAGGTGACTGACTGACTGACTGACATAGTGATCTATCAACGCACAGCCCAAACCACTGGACGGATCGTTATGACGTAGGCATCCGCTAAGAAAGGATTTCAGTTAACTCTACCCCCAAAGGGTTAAAATAGGGGATGAAACTTTGTCAATTTTTAACCGATCGGGTTGAGACTTTGCATGCATAAAACTACTATGACGTAGGCATCTCCTCAGAAAGGATTTTGAGATGCAGGCTATATAAGATTAGTAACTTTTGAGTTTAAAATATACGAATTTCTGTATGCTCGCGCCACGACATCCACGCGGGCGGAGCTGCGGGCAACAGCTAGTTGTAAATAAAACAAAAGTTCCTCATAAGTATATTGTGATAAAACGTAATGATAGAGGTCAATCTATTACCGCCTGATATTACCTACCTTAGTAATACTACTAAAACATAACACACATACGTACATAATAGCTAAGTGGTAAGTTAAGATTCTGCTAAATTAGTTAAGACATAAACTGCTTGGTCTTTTTTTAAATCTAGTACCTTCAACCCAAGGTTGAAGTCTGTTCGCCACTTTTTATTATTTAATTGCGTAGTCTTAGGATGGGTGATAGTGTTGTATCGCAATGAGTCTCTTAGACTTAAACATTTAACCTGACCTTGAAATCAAACTGTCGACTTCAGGCATGTCTGTAGCACTCGCAATTGTTGCATGGCTGTAACACTTAATTTACTTCAACTTTCTATTCTATCTCATATCTTTTAGGTACCTATAGCTCAAATATCTAGATAGTTCCAGTTCAAAGTGACACACATCAGGGTCGCTGTAGGCAGGCGACAATAAATCGAACAGTCGCAATCGTAACACTGCCCGATGCGTTGTCAGCTTAACACATTGTGTCCAGTCCACGAAGAGAGCGATTTACATCATTTGTAATAACACAAATAGAGAAATGTACAATATGGGGTACTTCAACGCCCTTGGTATTGCCACGGTAACCAATTATTCAATCACGCTCTAACGGCTGAAAGGATCGTGCTGAAATACAGAGATAGTCTATAGACTGGAACAAAATATAGGCTACTTTTTATCCCGGGAATAGGTACCCATGGGTAACGGGAACAAAATCAAAACTACACACGGGCGAAGCCACGTGCATCAGCTAATAGAAAATATACATAAACGTTTGAAACAATTCTTGCCCCTGATTTAATGGACACACATCCCCTGTTCTGACAATGGCTTGTCGCTCTGATGTATCAGAATGGCTCTTTGTCGCAGTAGGAAACTGCAATGCAGTGAGACTATGACAAATTGTATTGCGAATTAGTCTGCCGTGCGTTTCAGTCTGCGAACATGCGCTCACGTTTTTATTAAAATGAACCGAGATTTAATAAGACTGCATGATTAATTAACGGGTAAGCAGAAGGTACCATGAGTGAAATTTTATTGCAATTTTTTTTTTATGTTGCCTTCTAATGGAACCATTTTGTTAAGCTACTATAAATATTTGTGTTATTGTAATAGTTCAATAATATGTCTCGAATGGAATAAAAAGTGATATTGGCTTTTCTGTTAAGAATTTCTCAGTAGATAATGGTTTGGAGTCATGAAAAACATAGCTATTTCTTGGGAAATATGAGTGTTTATTACATCTCAAGCTCCTAAAAATAATGGGAAAGATATTGTTAATATTTGTAATTATAAATGCTAAATTGCGACCACATGATGTTCCTTCTCATGATGTCTTTTTAGACTTAAATTTTGAGATTTTAAACCACATAATAAGTTATTCATTTTGGCAATTCAATAAAGCCGAAATATACCACAATATACATTACTCGTGTTAAACATCCGACATTAAAACACCAACCAATATCCCGCAAAATGGTTACACCCAAAATAATTTTCTATTATACAAAAGAAAAAACAAACCGCAAACCGCCAAGAAACTCCTAAAGAAGCATAAAATCGCTTTATAACCTCGAATTTCAGACCCAAAGACAAACTTGAGGCTTACGGCCTTCGTATCGTGTAATTAACCGCCCTGAAACCGCTTCAGGATCTCCTTTGAAAAGCTCAAAAGATCTTTTACATAATATAGTCCACGAGCGGCCATTCACATCATGATTACTACTGCTGTCGAGACGAGGCAGTTCGTTATTTTTGTGAAGGCAACCGTATGTAACTTATATTCGACGCCAATTTTCATTTGCAGCTAACTCAAAGCAGAATATGCCCTAAATAAACGTGTGAAAGTCGCTTTTGAATCTCGCTAAGTTTGCATTGAAGTACGCGGGTGAAATTTGCACGCGTCGAGGCAATATTTCAAAGAATTTTAGACCGTATTGCGACGGTGTGAAAAAATTGCCGTCGAATTCGTAGCGTTGCTCCAGTCGTGCGAATGTAGTTGTATGAATGGCCTCCTTTATTTCGAAGTAGTGTGCGGGACACGGGTTTTATTCATTCCAAATGTGATATTTGGTTTCGCATGTATCCTGGTACTTCTGCCAAGCGTGGTCATTACAGCTGTATGTCGGAGCGCATTTGTTGTGCAGATGTACTACGACTAGTGTTTACATTTTCTGAAGTAGCGTCATTTTGAATTATGTACATTTTGAAAAGGGTTACCAAAGTTGTGTTTATACGTACGTTTCGTCGGCTACTTTTTAGGTGTTAAATAAAAAAAGACAAGTATTTATCGCTATCAAATGGGTTATTTTTCGATTTACTGAAAATTTCATTACAGAGTCGAAATTTAAAAATATCAATTACAAAATCGATATCTAAAAATAACTACTTTGAATTAACTTTTCATATAGCAGTAGCAGAAGAAAAATGGAAGCAGAAACTCATACGTAGTTATGCGTATAGGCCATCTCACGTCATACGACTAATTTGCGAACCATCGTCTACAGGAATGTATGCACCTGATTGTGGTTAATTTTAAAGGCCCAAAGTAATCAAAAATCCAGTAAGCTTTAGCCTGTCAAACAACAGGTGACCTCCAAAAAAAGGGAAGGATTACCCCTACTGCTTTTACATTAATAAATCATACCAAAAGTCTCGTAATAACTAATCAGACAAGGCACTACGCCCTACAGAACAGAAGATTTAAAATCACAGAACGGTCTAGATCTCCAACACATTAAAAGACAATGGTACGAAAACGAGCAATGAAGGCTTGAGAGATGCTGAACATTAAATTACAACTGGTAGATGTACCACTACGGAGAGACTGAAGAATCAACTGAAGGTACTGACCAAGAACATGATACACATTCAAGGGCCGAGTTTATTTTGTTCGTTACAAGAAGAAGAACCGCTCAGGGATATAATCTTGCAATTTAGAACATGACCTGAATCTTCAAATACTTACCTATCGTATAAAAATAATGAGTCCTTTTACAACTTATCAGGTTCTGAAAGATTTATAACACGATTTACTTTATTCATAATACTGTAGGATAACTCAACTAGGGGCTGTTAGCATAGGACCGTTTGTACAATATTGTAAAGTATCACTAAAATGTAAGTAAAGTGTTTGATTTTCAATAAAATTAACGGTAACTCTGAATTCATTGTGGTAGCACTTAAAATAACACATTCTGAAACTAAATTTGCTGGTATTGATATCCATGTTGAAGTAAGTGCTGACCATAACCTATACCATTATCGTATGTGTGTGTTATAAATAGTATATACATATATAATATTACACAAAGTTAAAATTTGTGGTTATGACGTTGTAGGGGATAATCTTTGAATCCACTGAACCTGTCTAATTTTCATAATTACTTTTACCAATAAAAAGCCACATTATTTTATGTATGTCATATGTTATATGTCATCATTCTACTAGGAAGGGCCAGTAGCAGGAACGAGATCGGAACTTGGAGCTGTAGGCAATAGCTAGTGTATCATATTTACAAAGCGAGAATTCGTGCAATCAATAAAATGAGCGGCAAAATTCTTGATAATGTACTCTAGTCGCGTCCTCGCGTCCTCAGGTCTCTTTGGTGGTAAGCGCAGGGTGCGAGGGCAAAGCCAATCAACCAATCATAGCTTATATTTAAAGTAATCAAGAGCACGTGGACTCGCGTCACTGGTTGATCAGTACAAGGCACGTGTACAAACTTTCTGACATTTGTTCAAGGTGTTTGCCGACACTTATACGAGAAAATAGCTATCGGTATACGAGTACAGATAAAAGTATATTATTAAAAAATTATATCAGTACTATGCTGGATAGAACTAAACTTCTACTGAACTAGGCATAATATTTTTTTTTCTTACAAGACATTTCCTCCCAAGCAACTCCTACTACGACTCGCGTTAAGAACTTCGCTCCAATAATATTATAATGGCCGGGTTCGCTATTGTGAACTCAGTCACCACGGTTTGATCTTTCCTTTATTGGTAAACTATAGATTGAAACTTATAGGTTATTCTAACTCCTTCAAGAGTTATTTCCGATAGAACTGGTTAAATATTCTAGAATATTTGATGTACTATTGTTTTAGTGTTCGAAAACTTGTCAAACAATATCAAAGGCTGACTTTTCGAAGCCAGGGTATAAGCATAACAAGACTAAGTAATGAGATTTTCAATAATTATTAGTTCGATAATATAAGTTACAATATTAAGAAGAATACCAAAGCAACAGGTGACCTCATTTTTGAACTAAAAAAGAATGGAATCAACTTTGAAGACAATTTGAAAATTGAAGTATTTGTTCTATTTTTAAACGGGATCTAATTTAGTTTTAAAGGTTTTTCTATAAAAATAATGTAGTCATGCAATAAAAGTGAGTTTTTTACGAATGCACTAGGACGAATGGAAAACTCTATACGATAATATTATTTTTGACATTTGGGAAATCGAGATGAAGTCTTAATTTTGACTAAATTATCATTATGAAAATTGGTTTCCGGACATAGTTTTAACCCCCCTCTCCCCCCATCACCACCGAAGCCGGTGGGGGAGGTTATATCAGACTTGAATCGAATAAGACGCATGTCCACGCAATCGCTAACATATAGATAATCATCAAAGACATATCCCTCGCACCCCGGCCGGCAACATAGTTTTTACCTTTTTTTTTCAGTACGACAGTGTTGAAATAGGGAATGTGAAAAAGGCCAATTGACTTATTATATAGAAATATTTGGAACTTTCTAAAAACCATCAATACCAAAACGTTTACAATAATGCCTACAAGCACAGTTTCGTAAACAAAAAATACATTTCTACTCGCAGAACTGTAAAAAACTGGGTGGGATGTCGAGTGTCGATACGCACGACTTATCCGCCGTCCAGCGCTACAAAACGATCATTTTGTATATATAGATTTATTTTGTGGTTTAGATGATTGCCGTAGATAAAAGGGACATAGAAATATTGATTTGTGAAATCTAGATCATTGAAAAACTGTAAACTATTTAGTTCCAGCATAACCTTAATGATTACTGACTGCGTAATTTTGGTTTACTTTTTACTGTGTCTCATCTGTAAATTGGTAGTCTGCATAATATTTTTAAATAAGGGTGTATGAAAGTTTATAGGTCACTCAGCGTCTATAGTTATCTATAGGTAAACTTTTGCTATTAATATTGTCATGCTATTCTGTATTAGAAAATAAGGAGACCTAAGAGCATAATATTTTGGATATGCTTTATGTTACGTTTGGAAATCACGAAAAAAATCAAACCATCCCTAACTCAAGGATTTTTTTTAGTCTTAGCAATTGAAGGGTTTGATTATTTACTTTCTAATTCCATCTCCAGATCAGCTTGAAAATAATATAAAAAATGTCATGTAAGTGTATGACCAACTTGATAAGTACCAAGTTTAAACATACATAACATAAAGTTCAAAAAGTCGAAATTGTTTAAATTCGTTTCCAAAAATAGTTCACACAGTTTCAGGTAAAGCCTATTAAAAGGTGTTTCTAAATCAATCTAGAACTGCGTTTTATTAGAAAAAACTATTTAACTATCCTCTTTTGATAGTTAATTAAACGTCAGGCGGGGAATATTCTTCATTAGCAAAACTCGACAGCTCTAGTTAGAAACGTTGACGCCCTCACCCTTTGCTTCAATGGGTGTATTAGTAGGTAGGACTATACTTTCTCGATAGCTGAAATAGGTTAAATAAAAAACTGCTAATTCTGTGAATCATTTATATTTTGATGAATCTATTATTCCAATAAGACTACCTACAAACTCGCACTTGAAATTAAAAATGGTGTGACTTATTTTTCACTTCTATTTATTCTTTTCATTCTTAATATCATCTTTCACATTATCCGTTCAGTGTTTCCTTCACTCATATTCTTTACTTTCATCTACTGTAATTCATACATTAAATATCACTCTCTAGTCACACAATTGTTATCACTTCTCATATCATACCCATATCAAAATTCCCTTTTTTGTTTGTTATTTTTACTGCACCCTCTTCCACTAAGACTAAATTCTTCCCACACCATTACCAAGACTTAAACATTATGTCGTGACATACTTGAATTGTTGTTCCTGCGGCTTCTCATAAGGGATAAGTCGTGATGATGCGTGCACAGATAATTGAAATGAAAAAAAAAACCTTCACATGATATTGAACGCCCCAGTGTTACGTAAGAGGTTCTTTCTTAACCAACAATGATCCCGTATGAATTTGCTTCCCGTGCTTACATTGTGGTGGCGCATGGCCGAGTGCGGTAATGGACTGTATTGCGGGAAGTAGCTAACTGTTCCATTGACGCTTTACACACAAAAGACAGGTGGTCGGGTTGCCGCGGGAGTGATCCAAGCAATGAATGCAACCCGAGAAATTAGGAGAGGATGCACTAACCTTCACGACACACGTGTTTTCATCGCAGCCGGTACACGGATCTTCTCTTCCTTGCTCAGGAGCTGCCGTCAGCATCACTAGATCACTTGAGGAACACACGAGAGGCACAATCCGATCGGTAAAGGTCTATGAAGCGGTAAAATGTAACAAATATTAATCATTTTTGAGAGACGCGAGCGCGGTCCGTCATCACGCTGGCTAGTTCAAAGCGAGACTGAGTGTCTATATCACAAATGGCGGACGGAAGCTATCTAGTCCTATTCTATGGTTAGTGCGGGAGAGGAGACGGGTATAGAAAGAGTGTGTTTCCACGTCAAGAAATACAGCTTCTACCTCGGCGCAACCATTCCCCCCGGCTTGAAGGGTTACCTTCGAAACGACAAATGCGAAACAAATATAAAGTCTAATCTAAATCTAGGTTTGGGAAATAACAACTAAAATATAAACCTAGATTGGAGCTCGTGCCTACTGCTGGCTAGGCAGAGGGCAGAGGCGAACAAACAACACAACGCAACAGTCTCGACCAAGACGAGACGCGATTAGCCAACAACAAAATAAGGGTCTCTTCACGTGGGACCGATACAACAAGCGAGTGCTTCTTCTCCTCGGGTGGTTCGGAAACCGTAGTGGGATTGAATTGACTAACTGGCCACTTATCTAACGCGGCATGAATCCAGGACGGTCCACTAAACCATAACGGGTGATCTAAAATTTGCGAAGGAAGCAATCCACGAGAGAGACAATCGGCTGGGTTGTCGGTGCCAGCAACGTGAAAGAGATTATGTGGCGCCAATTCAGATTGAATTTTTGCCACTCTATTAGCGACGAATGTGTCCCAACGATGGGGCGAAGAGTGGGCCCAACACAAAGCGACTGTTGAGTCCTAAAAGCTAAAAATTACTAATATTAATGCGAAAATTTACAATTATGTCATTAAGCGACACGGAAGTGCTAGTCTTAGCACTGCCATCCAAAACTACACGGAGTTTTAGTAGTAAGCTTATCTTCTCTAATAACTCCGCGGTGCGGGATAATGTACGAAGGCTGGGTCCCGCCAGTGTCCGCAGGCGCAGGTGAGATGTAACCTTTATCTAAATATTCGTTAACAACCTCATCATAGGCCCGCTTCGACTTTGGGGACGCCTGCATCTTTCGTTCCAAACAAAGAAAGCGTTTTTCAGCGGATACACGGGAGCCACCGAGCGAAAACTTGCGGATGGTAGACTCCAGTGGCGGCTCGACGGTGCAACAGAACGAAGCAGTCGAGTGACTAAAACTATCCATAGAAGCGGGTGCGGAACCAATTATAACAAAACCAAGAACTGTTTCCAGTGCGTGCGGAGCGGGGTACGTCGGTCCCCCTTGAACCTTACGTGATAACTGGAGGTGCGGGAGAATCGAAGCGCCGATCAATATATCGACGACTCCAGGAACAGCGTAAGTCTCATCTGCTAAAGGCAAGTCTTTAAATTTCGTTAATAAAGACGTGTCAACCGGGACGGTAGGCAACTGTTCAGCTATTCTATCTATAACGAGCGAATCCATGTCAAACCAAATATTATTATTAAAACGAGATCTAAACCTTGTTTTAACGGTGCCACGAACAGCTGACTGTAAGCTTCCAAAACCCTTCACCACTGAGCGGGTTGAACGCTTATCAACATTGAAACCAAGACGCCGACAACAATCTTGAGTAATGAAATTACTTTGCGAAGCGCCATCTAACAGCGCTCGAACAATGCGCGGCTTACCTAATGCATCAACAATAACAACGCGAGCGGTCGCAAGACACACAGTAGTGAGTGCAGCACTAGCGGAGAACGAACACAAGGTGACGTCATCCGCGGCGGTCACCGGGCGGGCCGGAGCGCGCGCGAGCGCGGGCTGCGGCTGCGGCGCAGGCCGCCGTGTGTCACCGCTCGACGAGCCAACCGTGCTCACATTGGATGCGGCATTACTATTCTCAAAATGAAGCAAAGTGTGGTGTCTCGCTTGACATTTGCGACAACTATTTCTACTATTACATAAAACAACGCGGTGTTTAGTACCGAGTCAATTAAAACAAAAATTATTAGCGCGAACAAATTTATAACGATCACTAGGCGACAACTTTAGAAAACCAGGACACCTGTACAGTTGCGAATGATGAGTACTACACAAAGAGCAAACAGGTGATTGTACATGTGCTGGTGCGGTACTAACATAAGTATGAGTTGACCTCAGTGACTTCGATGACGCATCTACTTTGCGTGCAGAATCAACAACTATCTTCGCGCCTTCATGTTTCGATGAAGAGCGTTGCAATACCTTTATATGCTCGCGAACAAAACTTTCTAAGTCTTCGAACTTAGGAATTTTATTGCCGCGATGATCCGACTCAAACAAACGAATGGTTTCGGAATCTAATTTCCTTAAACCCATATACAAAAATACGAAGTCGCAGAGGTCATCGATCTTTAGGTTCTTTACGGCGCGAACAGCTGACGCGAAAGTATCTAGAAATTTCTCTAAGTTTTGATCGTTACATGCCGTAATAGATTTCAAATCAGACATCTGATCTAAATAGGCGTTAGCTACCGATCTTTTATCCTCATACTTAGCTTTCAAAGTATTTAAAATTAAATTATAATTCCCGGCACTAAACGTAATTCCAGCGCAAGCGGTTATAGCTTTACCAGTCAATTTTTCAACGAGATAATGCAATTTTTCGTGATCTGTCAACGAATCGTTCTCATCTATCGTATTCTCAAAACTATCTATAAATAGACACCAATTGCGAATGTTACCATCAAACTCGGGTATTTGAATTGGTGGCAACTTAGGTCGGTCGCGAGTGGGGTTGGGTAGGTCAGCCGGCTTCTCCAAACTCCTAGCGACGCGTTTGATACGACAATACAAATCGTCAAACGACGACAAGGCTTGATAACTCACTGAGTAATCGGGATTCAAATTCAACTCTAAAACGTTGATGTCATGTACTAAGGTTTCGAAATCCGCGCGTAGACTATCTAAGTTTTCTATAGAACACAAGAACGAATCTCTGATGACCAAATCAGAGGTTTTAAGTGCATTATCATAGATCGATTGTACGCGAGAGTAAATCATTTCTTTTTTAGCGTATAAAAGTTTCAATTGAACCTTACCGGTCTTATCAACCTTTGGGGACATGTTTACAATTAAATCTCAAACTAAAGTGCGGTAAACAATAAATATGAAATGACTTAATCCTAGCGGTACAGAGCAGCGAGGCGGCGCGAGCGATAACCGTAGGTAGGTAGGTACTTATAACTGCCAGTGCAAGCTTGAACTAACGCGCATAGCAACAAGATCGTACCTACGCGATGGTCGCTGTCTAGGTTCAACTATTATTTCAGGGACTAAGTATTGCGTAATATCTATTCAAATTAAAATACTTTCGTATGAATTGGGATGAGATGCGAGCGAGGTAGGTACAGCCACGTGTCTACCCACGCAGGTACTAGGCAAATACGACGCGAGCCGAGAACAACGTAATTGAAAAAAAACAAAACAAAGCCAAATGCGTTAGGTATTACACTGTGCCTATGCACTAGGGTGTCTAGTATACCTAAGATCTAAGCCTAAATGTCTGGATGCGGGGTTTTCTACTAAAATAACCAGGCACTTAGGTGCGATGCGAAAATTGTGAACTACGATTAAGTGTTGATATGATACCTAACCTATTTATGTATTAGGTAGGTACAATGCGAGCCAGCGGCGAACGGACAACAAATTCTAAGCCTAAATGTCTGGATGCGGGGTTTTCTACTAAAATAACCAGGCACTTAGGTGCGGTGCGCTCATTCCCATTAGAATAATAACAAAATACGAACTACGGCTAAGAATCCGGCTCGATCCGGACCAAAAATGGTGGCGCATGGCCGAGTGCGGTAATGGACTGTATTGCGGGAAGTAGCTAACTGTTCCATTGACGCTTTACACACAAAAGACAGGTGGTCGGGTTGCCGCGGGAGTGATCCAAGCAATGAATGCAACCCGAGAAATTAGGAGAGGATGCACTAACCTTCACGACACACGTGTTTTCATCGCAGCCGGTACACGGATCTTCTCTTCCTTGCTCAGGAGCTGCCGTCAGCATCACTAGATCACTTGAGGAACACACGAGAGGCACAATCCGATCGGTAAAGGTCTATGAAGCGGTAAAATGTAACAAATATTAATCATTTTTGAGAGACGCGAGCGCGGTCCGTCATCACGCTGGCTAGTTCAAAGCGAGACTGAGTGTCTATATCACAAATGGCGGACGGAAGCTATCTAGTCCTATTCTATGGTTAGTGCGGGAGAGGAGACGGGTATAGAAAGAGTGTGTTTCCACGTCAAGAAATACAGCTTCTACCTCGGCGCAACCACATTGTTTTTTCGATTAAGCGATTTTTTATCAAATCATGAATTAATTAATCGTTTTCTATTGATAATAGATTATTTTAATTGGTACTTAGTAATAGCAGGTAATAGTTATAATAATAATGTAGCTTTTGATATTTTAGTTTTATAAGAAAAGCCTGTCATTATGTAGTAAGTGTCCCATGATGTGCTATTTCAGCTATATAATAATTTAGCCCTTTGTAGAAATTGTCCCACAGTTGGACTGGCTCTAGTCACTAGAGCCTCTTTTCAGTTTGAATGTAATTAGGCTACAATCTATCTCGATGACCTATTCATCTTTTCTAAAAGCACACAGCACAGTACATAAATTCACTACACAACACTAAGTAATCTCGCTTGATAGTAATTTCCGGTATCTATAAGCTGTTAGGATACTTCAACTTAACCTACATCCATTGACAACCTTTTTAAGAAACATTATATGTATTGACTAGGGACATAATGCCGACATTATCGCACTAAGTTTTTTTTTTTTTTTTTTTTTTTTTTTTTATATAGGACACGCCAACTTGACCTCACCTCGCCTGATGGTAAGCTAAAGGCAAAGTCTCAGGAAAGAGGGTCACCATTACAGACACTAAGTGCTACAATGGTGGCACTCAGCTTGGCGGCCTCATCAGATGCTTTTTCACGCCCCGCTTAAAGGCCCCGGGACTGTAGGAAGAAGGAAACACGTGTGCTGGTAATGAATTCCAGGTCTTGGTGGTGCGGCAAAGAAAAGAGTCTCCGAACCGCTTGGTTCTTGCTCGTATATTCTGCACAGTGTGAGGGTGACATCTAAGGCCTGCACGTGTTGTCCTATGTAGGAAAGGAGATGGTGGGATTAGTTGGAAGAGCTCGTCAGAACACTCACCGTGGTAGAGACGGTAAAATACAGCCAAGGAAGCAATATCTCTACGCATCTGCAAAGGCTCGAGGGTGTTCGTGACCTCAGGGTTCCCAATAATTCGGACCGCGCGTCGCTGCAACCTGTCGAGAGCATCTAGTAGGTATTTCGCGGAGCCATCCCAGAGATGCGAGCAGTATTCCACGCAGGAGCGAATTTGTGTCTTATAGAGAAGACACCGCTGCTCCGGCGTGAAAAAACGTCTCACTTTGTTTAAGAGTCCGAGTTTCCGCGAGGCTGTTTTGATGATGCTCTCGATGTAATTTCTGTTATTCAGTTTGCAGCGAATATCCATGCCTAGGATATAGAGATTGTCCTGCAGTGGAAGTGGCGTGCTCTGAAGAGTGGGAAGGGGAAGGAAAGAAGATACCTTTGCTGTGAACGCACAAGCCTGCGTCTTCTTGGCATTGAACTCGACCATGTTCTCGGAGCCCCATTGAGAAATGTGATTCAAGATCCGGTCCAGTTCAGTGACAAGAAGCTGTCTTTTTTCCACGATATCAGACTGTTTGGCCGCAGGTTGTCCGTGATAACTCCCGTGTAAGGTGCTATCGTCTGCATAGCAATGTATGCTGCCGGTGGACAGCATGTCGTTGATATGCAGAAGAAAGAGAGTGGGAGATAATACAGACCCCTGCGGTACGCCAGCATTTATTTGCAAGAACTCCGAAGCCCGTCCATCACAGAGGACGCGGATACGGCGCTCCTGCAGGAAACTAGCAATCCAGTTGCACAGTCTAGGAGGCAGACCAAAGGCTGGTAGCTTGGAGAGAAGCGATTTGTGCCAGACTCTATCGAAAGCTTTGGCGATATCAAGACTAATTGCCAGTGACTCGCCGTGCTTGTCCATAGCCTCACCCCAAAGATGGGTAACGTATGCTAGAAGATCACCCGTTGACCGTTTCGGCCTGAAGCCATATTGCCGGTCATTAATTAAGGAGTGATCCTCTAGGTGACGCATGAGCTGTTTGTTAATGATGTGCTCGAAGACCTTGCACAGCACTGAGGTGACGGCTATGGGTCGATAGTTGGCTGGCTCTGAGCGATCCCCCTTCTTGGGGATCGGCTGTACATTCGCCTCTTTCCAAGCCGAAGGCACTGTACCCGAGCTGTAGGACAGTCGGTACAGCCGCGTAAGCATCGGAGACAACTCCGCTGCACATTTTTGTAAGACCACCGCTGGAATACCATCCGGGCCACTGGCTTTCCGGACATCGAGTGATTGAAGCACCGCACGAACATCGCATTGCCTGATACGTATTTCAGGCATTACGTGGTCACCATTGGGTAGTGTCGGCGGCTGTATACCGCAATCATCGACTCGGGAATTGGCCGCAAAGAGATTTACTAGCATATTGGCTTTCTCTTGCGGTCCATGGGCCAGGGATCCATCAGGGTAGCGCAGCGGTGGCAGCGAAGGCTGACAGAAGTTGGCCTGCACGGCTTTGGCCAGTCGCCAGTATCCACGGCTGCCCGTGGGATGTGCCACTAGCTCTTGACCAAGCCGCGCAATGCGCAGGGCATCCGCTTTGACGTAAGCCCTCTTGCAGACCTTTGTGGCTCTGTTGTACGCCGCCTTGAAGTGGCTCACATTGGGATCGTGCGTGGCACGCGCCCTTACCCAAGCGCGATACGCGGACTGCTTTTGATCAACAGCCCTCGCACACTCGCGCCCGAACCAAGGGCGCACTCCTCGGGCACCGGTGACATCAGTGTAAGGAATATAGTATTCCATACCCAGACCGATCTCACCGGCAACAGCAGTAGCACAATCCGAGGGTTTCTTACCTTCAAAGCAGCGTTCAACCCACGGGATGGACGCAAAATAGTTGCGCAGCCCATCCCAATCTGCTGACGAGTAGTGCCAGAGACGCCGCTTCCCCTGCACGGGTCTTGAAGGCGCTATAATTGGCACCTTGGAGCAGACCAGACAGTGGTCGGAATTGCCTAAAGCGGCTTGTACCGAAACACTGTACAGGTCTGGGTGACTCGTCAGCAGAAGGTCTAGCAGAGAGGGTGCTAGGCCCGACCTTCTTGGTATTCTAGTGACCTCGTGTACCAATTGGGTCAGGCCATGCGCCAGAGCAAATGCATGGGCGGCTCTTCCCGCATGGTCTGTTTTGGAGGAGCCCAACCAGGTTTCGTGGTGGGCGTTAAAGTCCCCCAAAAATACCACTTCGGCGTTCGGAAACCGTTCCTGCGCATCATCTGCCGCCTGACTCAGATATTCAAAGAGTCGAGTTGTCTCAGCATCTCCTGTATGGGAACGGTAGAGGCACACATAGATCTGACTCGTAGAGCCATGGTCTACGTGTACCCATAGGGTTGAAAAGGATGGGTCCTCAAGGCAGCGCAAACGGCGACAACAAACATCCGCCCTAACAAACACGCACACCCCGGCTTTTGCACGGAAATTTTCCTCGATAACATAGCCGGGGTAAAGCAAGTAGGTCGTGTCATCAGGGCGGCCTATTTGTGTCTCCGTGAGAAAGAGCATATCTGGTTTCGCCGTCTCAAGGTGTTGGTGGACGGCGTTGAGGTTCGCATGGAGTCCACAGATGTTAGTGGACTCCACCTCAAATAGCGAGCTTGTGGGAGTCTGTAGAGCCGCTGTGTTGCCCAATACTCTTAAATGCGCTGCCATGATGAAAAGGAGAAAAGGGCGTGAAAAAAAGAGGTGATTGTCGTCGCAGCACCGCGTGACAAAGTGCGGGATATTGGTTTTGTCTATGATTATGAGGCATGGCGTGAGCCGACACGCCGTACGGAAGGGCCCCCGTACCCCCCCGAATATGGTCGCCTGGCCCCCACTTCCGGTCACCAACCGGCACGACGAGCCATACCGGGATTATGCGCGGTCTGGTGAGGCAGCCTTCCAGGGTGGTTAGTCCCAGTTGGGCCTCTGTACTATACCGCGGGCGGCCAGCGGCACCACCGTTTCTACGGGTCTCCCTGACCGGCGCGTCGCCCCGCACCATCCTCACTAGACTACGCCAAGACCCACTGGTCCCACTAGTGCTGCGACCACCATCACCCCTACCCGGCTATGCATTTGCTGATCCCTGAACGCAATCCAACCGAAATTGAATTACTATGAAGGGTTTTTCGCAATATTGCACGGTGGTACCAACCCGGTCGAAATTTGTGACAAATTTGTGCCGTCAAATCTCTACCACCAGTTGTCTCTTTCTACTCATAAGTCTTTTTATTTTCTATATCACTCGCTTGCTGTCATTATTCTGAGGGATCAACATAATTATTTTCATTGTGAAGTTAACGCCCGACGACTTGGATGCTACCCGCACTAAAATTCATGAATATCAAGCAATATGGGAGCTCGTTATTAACACAGTAAATCTTAAAAATCCCTCTTTATTAAAAATGCGTTAAGATGGCCATTTCCCTATTGACCTTTCTATATTTCAACCTAAACGTCGAACGGAAGGAATAAAAAAGAATCTCAAAGACACATCATAGAAGCACCGGCCTTAGTCGACCTCTTTACGACTTTTAAAAGGACCTTTCTCCTAATATGCGTACGTGAGAGAACCCACAATGGCCGCGATAAAGAACAGTTCCCCGCTTACCTCATACCCTGTCCCTATGAGGACAGCGTGGTCAAAAATATAAAGGGCCAAAATGAAATTCCTAGCGGCCCATAAAGTATAGAGTTACGTCATTACGCGCCAAAAGACGACTGCCGATTTTGTACCAAAAGTATCCATTTTTTTGTCATACGATATGTTTTGATACCTTTGAGAACAGAATTGTTTTTTTTTGGAGGTTCTTTTATCTGTGTAAGGAATTGTTTATATAGCTTTAAACCACAGATTACATAATAGACTAGGGATGTATCGATCAGATTGTTGTTTACTTAGACACCAGAGACTATTGGCTAGTGGTAATCGTGTAGGTTAACACTTTGCAAAGTTATATAATACTAGCTAGGTCTGTATTAGGATTGGTTACCATTCTTAATACAGTGATATTCTTCTGTACCTCGGGTAGTACGATAAACTATTGATCTCGGTTACCATACAAACATGTGGCTTTAGCCAAAGGTAGCTGACGACCAAAAAAATCGGACAACATTGGCCTAACTACAGAACTTGGATTTCGGGAATAGGTTGTGATGCTGAGATAGCAATCACTTCTCGGAAAATATCGAATTTCGACCGCATCGCAGTTAAACTGCAATCCAACTCCAACTAAAGTAAAGGGTTTGAAGGATGATTTATATCTTCAAACCATAACTAATTTTGAAACTACTTTTTTACGGTGCCTTACGGTACTTTGACTTCTATGGTTTCAACATCGAATGCCTTTTTAATGTTGACTGTACATCATAAATTAAGTGCTCATTTGTACATTCAAACATGATTCGATGACTTGTGAATAGCTATTAAAATACTTGAACAAAGCCTATAGTAGACATCATTACGGCATTTTAAGGAGTTCCTGATACATATCTAATGTTGCGTGACGATGGTATATACTTATGTGTTATTGTGACGTTTAAACCCCACACTGCCATTTATAACCTTCATTAAACAGAAATAGAATCCAATATTGCTTAAAAAATATGACAACGCAGACCATTCGCGTCAGTTATACAAAATTCAAGTTTTCACGTGATTTTGAGTGTTATTTTTCAAATCGTTAAGTACAAAATTCTTTGCGAGAATTTAAATCACTTTATGAATGAACTGTGTCTATAAAGTGTACTTGTTTATGTGTTTAGATGTTTAAACATGTTTTATTCTTTACGTGACGTCACGACTCGGTAATGGACGTGAATGAATTTGTTTGTACGGTTTCACAAAGTTTCGCTTTGCGGTTGTCGAACAGGATGGTGACTTTTCGTGACCCCATTTGTAAGAAAGATGTTTGTTGATAGCTCTTGGTGAATGGACGTCTCTTATCGCAGGCGATGTACATCTCTGTACTTATCTCTGTTTTCTTTTTCGCAGGTGAGTCACAACAACATGGCGATGAATGCAGCTATAGTTATATAAGTGAGTATTTTTTGAATTTATGTCGAGGGACTTTAATTTTTAGACTGTAAAGTCATTACATTTAGTATTTTAAAGAAGTATTTTAAGAAAGAAAATATAATTATACTGTTGCGCACTTATAAATACATAGGTAAGTAGCTATTGTCAGCCGCATCAGCTAGGCATCAACCTAGCTGATCCATCTTTGTAGATATCGGTTAACGTGACCAAGCAAAATTTTTCTATATTTGGTTATATCTCCGATTCCACTCAACCTATTCCTATTAAATATACTGCGGCTTTAAGTCTGACCTTTTGGTCCATACCCTACCTATCCTACCTTCTTAATATAAACCCCATTAAAATCCATTCCGAAAACTTTGCATCTATCGTTAACAAATAGACAAAAATTCCAAAAAAATGTATTCAGTATCGTTTATTTACTCCTTACTCAAAAGGTAAAAACGGAACTCTATTACTGAGGCTCTGTTGTCCGTCTGTCCTTATGTTTGTCACCAGGCTGTAATTATGATGGAGTAGACAGTTGAAATTTTTATTTTAAATATCTTCGAGTATAGACACAATTAGTTTACAATTGCATAATAGTATAAAAGTACACACCTTCTTGATAGTTGCATAAATATAAACCTATTTAGCCTCTAGTACAAAGACTGCATGTCAATCCTACAACGCCTGTAATTAAACGGTCAAATGACTAAATTAATGGAGCTAAAATGGCCTACTCGAACGTTCGCTGTCCAATTAAAATCCTGAAATACAGGTGAGGTGTAGCTGGCCGCTTCATTCTCAATGTATAAAGGTGTGGAGCGGAATTACAGGCGTTAGTAGAAATGCCTCGATGTTCTATTGAATCGATAATGTTTAAAAGCTAAGTTAAGATTTACAATCTTGATACTTTTTTTATATAGAACACGTCAATTAAACTTCGCCTTGCCTGATGGTAAGCTGAAGGCAAAGTCTCAGAAAAGAGGGTCACCATTACTTACAGATACCATGTGACAATGGTGACACACAGCTTGACAGCCTCATCATAAATATGCTTTTTCACGCCCCGCTTAAAGGATCCGGGACTGTAGGAAGAAGGAAACACATGAGCTGGTAATGAATTCCAGGCCTTAATGTTGCGACAGAGGAAAGAGTCACCGAAAGGGCTTGGTTCTTGATCGGATATTCTGCACCGTGTGCGGGTGATATCTAAGACCTGCACGTGTTGTCCTGTGTAGGAAAGGGGAGGGTGGGACTAATTGGAAGAGCCCATCAGAATACTCACCATGGTACAGACGGTAAAATACTGCCATGGACGCAACATCTCTACGCACTTGAATGCTATTTTAGTTGTCCGCACGAAAAAGGTATTAATGTTGGGTCTCCACTCTTCAACTTAAGGGGAAAGCGGGGGAGGTCAGACGGTAATTACTTCCGTCATTGTCAAGATTTTTTTTTAAATATCTTCAATGTAGGTACTAATTAGGTAGGAGTATAATTATGTAAGTTGATAAAAATAGCACTGACCCATACATAGATAAGGATATTAATGTAATGTTATTAGCATAGTAATATTACTCATTCCATTCGTAAGAATCTGACCCACGAGAAGGTACTTTTAAGGGATATTTTCCTCATAGCATCCATAACTAAACTACAGAAAATATAATATATATATGTACCTATAATGCATTCTCATGTTTAGAGGCTCAGACAATTTTGCCAACAATTTTTTTGGTTCCTCCGTGATTATTGTGATTGCAACAGCGCCGTAATATCGGAAACTGAGAACAATACAACGGGGTAAATACCCCGATAATTTGAATACTAATGTGTTTAATTTCTTTTTCGTTTAATATTAGCCCTTTATTAAGAGTTTTTATTTAGAAAACTGTATTAACAAGTATCTCTACTTACCTCTCCAAGGACGTTATGCGTGAGTATATAACGTGTAACACCATTGTTCTTATCCCATGGAATGTAAATGAATACGAGCATTTGTTCCTATTTTTAACTATGATGTAAGTAAACTGTTTCATTATTCCGAGAACCGTATTCGTTTAATGGTGACTTGGGAAAATAACATGACCTTCACTATTTGCCTGCTCTTGATACAATTATTTGGGATTCACCATCATCATCTTAGCGTTGATCTCGGGTAAAGTTTTCATTTGAAGCGAAAATATCAGTTTTCTACTTCCCAATTACATAATTGGGTTTGGTCACGGGAGCGAGTCGTCTGACTCCGCAACCTCGATAGGAAAGCCTACGCCTACTCTGTCAATCAGCTAGAACAAAATTTTAAAAGTAAAATTTCAAATGTGTGGGCTAACATAATCTTAGGGCCTAAGCAAAAACACGCGCCAGAACCTCTTCCATCAAACAGTAGCCATTGGTTTGCTGTTACGGTGAGTTGGGCTCCGATAATCACTGAATATCCTATTATTACTCCTTAAGTATATCAATAAACAGCGTTAGCGTTTAAATTACAATTTACAACTAGTTTTAGTCTTCAAAAATATCTACGGTATACATTAAAAACACAGTGGTAAGTTGGCGCACAATAATAAGATTGCTATCCAAGCTCACTTCACCTCTCCTAAGAATATTCCGCGAAAATTCTGGAAATTCCTTGGTTTGATTACGCTCTTGAGTCTAGCGTAAAAACAAACCACTTAGAATTTCAACAAGTTTGTACGAATGTTCAATAAGTTAATTAATGCTGGGCTGCATTCATTGCCGGACTTGTTTGTTATTGTCGTAAGCAGGAGAGAGTTTCCATTTTAGACTCCGCGTTTGCGTTTGATGAAATGTAATATACTTAAGTTTTTTTGTTTTTAATGTTTTAAGGGCAATAATCATTTATCTGCAGGTATGTATTAGCTGTTGCTTGCAGTTTCTTGGAATTCTGAACTCCATAGGATATTCAGGGATAGAAGGTAGTCTAATTATTACTCCTAACTATAATCTGCCATCGTACCAAGCAACCTGATCTGTTCTGCCCTTAGAGCGGTTGTTCAGTAACCAACATCCAAAAAACATTCACATTAATTTCATTATTTCATCTTATCATTATCTCACTTACTATCATTAGTAGAATTAATGGCGAAACATCAAAGTCTAGTATAATGCGGATTGAATTACAAAAATCACAATAGTTAGGAAACTGATATTTTGACAATGTGTTATTACCACATCATTGTCACTATAATGTTACCAATTCAATAACTTTTGAAAAACTGGAATAATGTTAAAGATAGCTTCCAGCACTAGTTTACTGGCGGTAGGACACGACGGTATTCCCGTCCCAATTTAGCAGTCCGGCTGGAAAAGTACCTCCACCCTACAGATCCATTTATTTGCTCTTATAAAGTTTATATGAATTCAACACCACCTACTGACATAAACATAATTTTATAATTTTCCGGTTTGCAATTAACACGTTTCTAAATTATGTCCATTTGCACCAGTAAACTAATCTGAAACTCAAACTAGGTCTGAAACTGCATCCAAGACTCGCAATTCGCATTTACAATTCCATTCGCATCTCAGACTGTCCGCATATCATCCATCCTTTTCTGTGTACCAGTTTTTGTGATTCTTTCTCTTTCTGTCGCATCAGATTGTAGAAAACCGATTCCAAAGGTACCATTCACACGTTTTGTTCCGAATAGGGCATCGAGGTTCTGATTTTGAATACTGCATATGATTGGAATTTGTTGTTTCGTACATAATAAAGGTTTGAAAAGGTAGGTGGATAGAAAAGTATCAATGCGTGCATTTAATACCCACATTTCGCTCATTACCCAGAAATCCACGTGAAATAAAACACAAAAAATATGGAAAAATTATCGGACTAGTTCACTTTCTACAGCAAACATATTATTCGAAAAATTAAAACTATGGTTCCTTTATTCCATACGGTAAACGAAATACATCTTTAACATATTGAAATCACCTTCCAACCAACACTTGAAGAATCGTCTCACGATTTCGATTCACTCATCAATTGTTTATTACATATAAAAATTCGAGTCATTCCAATGGTCACGGTACTCTGAATACATAATAGGAGATATGACCTCACAGTCCACGTCACGACCCTGAAGGATAATGCTGGCATAATGGAATAATGGATAGAGAAGGACTTACGAATCGGTCACGATGGGCAAATAGATTGTAGCTGATTGTTTGTTGAATAAATTTTAGGGAAATTGAGGATTATTTGAATTATTGAAGACCTCGGATGCGACCGGGACTAACCCAAAAATGATAAATGATGATGTTTAAAATCAGACACAAGTCTTTAAGCGAACGCCACAAGTAAATGTAAAATGCAATTTATTCTAGGGTTTAGATCAGGATGACCTGTTATGGTAAGGTTCCTAGTTCTAGGACGTAGTTTGGGACAAATTTGGTACTGCAAAGGTATGTATACCTTTCTTACTCGGGTCTAAAATCATCATTATCTTAGTGTCATTGGACGCTTCAATCGGACATAGGGTTTTTATGAAATTTTTCCGTACAGAATCGCGATGAATAAGCAACTTCAGTATAAAATAGTACAGACAGCAAACTATTTGCTACTAGCATTAACACCCTATTTAAGTAATTAGAAGGTGATACGTTTTATATTAAATTTATTAAAGTAACTTGAGTATGGGTGTTGTGTTTGGGATGTTTCGTGTCGTAACATTTGTATAAATATCCAAGAATATTGTTTACATAACGATCTCGGTCAGCCCATGCTTGTGGTGGCCCCAATTTTCGAACTATGAAATAGAGTTTAACAAAATGGCGCTGTTGTTGGCTCAATATTTTAAATTTGGAACTATCAATCTTCATTTATCTAACTTTGTGTTTTGCTAACGAGAAATGGTTCGTATAGCTTACAGATTTAGATTTAAAATAGCAGTTTTATGAAAAGATTTATATTTTTGAGACTTATTCTACCCGCATTTTCTCTACTGTGACTCCTATATACCAGGATCAACAGTACTGACCTGTAATAGCATCGAGTAATGACATCTCAAGGAAAATAAACTGTCTTGGAGCCCGCATCAAAATTAATTAGGAGTAGGTAAATGAGAAGGGTAAAAATGAATTTCGCTGGTGAAGAGCTAGTAGAAATACAAAATAAAAATATAGCAGCAGTTTTTGTATTTTCACCCAGTTTAGTTGAACAGATTTGCTATGGCAAAATCTAAAATTCGAAATATACCAGTTATATTCAAAAAGTGACTGTAAAATTTTATTGCCCACCTCTTTTGATGGCTCTACCTGTTGCATTGCGAACCAGGCATTAAATGTGAATTCTGATAGTGACCCTTTTATGATATTTTATTAAATTTTCATACCTGAAATTCCATTTGTTTCATTAAAAAAATACTCATTGTAATTTATTAAATAAGTTTGAGAAACAAATTCATTTGCGCATAAAACTGACAGGTGTGCGATATTATTAAATTATTACGTAAGGTATATAAAATAATAAAAATATACCAGACTTCATAAAGCAAATTAGATTAAAACTTACTTTTATTATTATTTCAGTCGCTCTTGTCATAAAATCTCATAACAAAATAATTACATTGCTTGCAAGTAAAATAATATCAGAAACAAGTTTTTATGTATTTTTACATCGTGTTTCAATGACACAAATTCACTTTAGCAGATGCCGATTCGCACGAAAATAACTTCATCCAAATAAATGTAAAAAAATAAAAATAAATGTAATTTGGATGATTTTAATTGATATGTATCTGACCAATAAATTCTCACAAATTGTGGTACAAATCATTCAATTACTTTTTATAGTATATAATTGAAGCTATGTTCAAGCCTGTTCATTTAATTTTAATTGCTTTGATTAAAATTTATTTTGATGTTTTTTTATTTTTATTCCAGCCGGACTCAATCTACGGAGATGATCTGATAGTGAAGGTACCGATCCGTTTCATCACATTTCATCACTGCTTGACACCTAATCCACAAAAGCACGTAGACAGTCCCTATTACCTGAATGATTAGTTGTGTAGTCATTAAAACCCTAAAATACATGCAATATTGGATAGTTTCCAGGAGCACGGTGTTAGAGTTATCAGTGAGCCTTTGCTTAGTCACTCATGGTCATATTATTCATTATTTTTGCCCCGTATTGCCTGGGCGAACAGCCAAGCAAGGCAAATGCTCGGGTAGGAGGTCCCTTTCTCGAAGCAAACAAATGTCGCCTCGTTCGATTATACCATGTTGACCAAGGAACAATAGCGAGCTGATGGCACTAAAATCAAGCTCCTCAAGTATACTCTTAATATTAAGCTGCACGTTTATCAAAGCATCGTACCACTAGATGTCCGTGCTATCCTTACCTATAGCAAGTATTAAAATCCATCTTTCAAGCCACATGGGTATGTGAGCTTAACACTCGCGCAGCCAAATGGCACATTAAGCTTCCCTCGTTGATTTAACACCTAAAACTTACGTACAAAAGGCTACCCTTATAAAAAATAGAACCACATAAAACATGTAATTATATTTTTCCTCTCTCCGCTCTCGAAAGCAGGAGTCGTTTTCATTCCACACACCTTCACAAAATATGGTCTTTCATAACTCCCCACAAAAAATCCTCTGTAATTTAATGCTTCCCCTGAAAATAATATGTAAAAATACGTGCTTCGAAGGGGCCACTTTCGGCCCGTTTCGGTCCATTTCAGGCCGGTGGCGTCCATTACGAGCACATCGTTGGCGCCGTTATCTTGGCCCTAAGAATAAATCAGGATATTATTTTACCCCGACAAAATATTATTCTTCATATCTAATCAGTGAGGCAAGAAATATGGATGTGATACGGACCAAAATTGTATTTATGTGTTATGGTTCTCATAAGTGGCGATGCGCACCCCTACGTGCCTAGCTTGCTCAGAATACATTGCCTACCTTTGCCCTCTTCATCATTGGCGGATAGGTGTTTAACGGCATCTTACTTTTCACGTACATAGTACAAATTCAAATTATCTTTTCAGAATTGTATTTTGTATTTATATGTATCATTAATTTTTAGTTTTATAATTTACTTTCTTGTGATTGTCCTTTCATTATTTGCTTCATTTTTTTACTTATTAGCCTTGCATTAATTTGGTCTTATATCAAAATATTTTTGACTGAAAGTGTTTACATATCTTCTGTCAACAATAGATGTCACCATTGTGGCATTAAATAATAATCAACATTATGGTCTAATTTCTAATTCCTCATCAGCCTTGGAAATTACTCGTATAAACCAAAGGATTCTTATCTTTATCGCACCATTTTCAGATGTTTCCCTACGGTTTTAATTTCCGTATTCAATATCTAATTATGGAAAGCTGGCATAAGTAAGAGATGGGTAACTGATACCGATAATGTAATATTAAGATAATATACATGTCTATTGTTGAATGTCATTTTTTATGTTAGCCCTGGAGTAAAGGTAGCTGTTAGGGTAATATGTAGAAGACTGATCAATGAATATGCTAAATCTCCTAGTATGTTATCGAAACAAGATAACATCTGGGATGGAATTTGAACCCACAACCAATCCATTTCTACGAGCATACTCTGAGTAAGTGAGCTGAGCAGGTCATGGATAATAACAATTCTTCAATTCATACATCTCTGGGCGACGATGTAATTAATCATGTTCTAACACTGAATATAGCAAAGTAGAATTTCACAATATTCAAAAATGATTGTAACATCCAGCAGATGACTCCGACACCCGAGGTTTTGCTTCCAAGATCTAGTTTAACTTTATATATTATTAATATTACTACAATTTTATATATTATTAATATTAAAACAAAATAAAAATAAAACGTATCCTGCGTAGTAAATTAGGTTTTCTTTATTATTTACATTTTGCCTCCCGCAACCCTGCTATAGGCAAAATGTGGATCCAAACGGTGGAGTTGTTATATTAAAAAAAGATAAAGAAATATCAAAATATGTTTCTTTATTGATAGATGAACAAACGTAGACACACATTATTGGAAAGTTATTAAAACATTTTTGCGCAACAATATGCAAACAATCTTTGGGAGAAAAAAAGAAAGTTTTCAAATTTCAAAGAGCTGGACTTGAATCAAAACAAGCTCTTGTATAGTGAGGACCGCAGTCACTTCACTCAGTCAGACATTTTAATCAAGAAATCTTCTCTTCTTCAATCAAAGAGAAACTTGAATACTTACCTAACACTTGTTAAGTAATATGATAAATTGGATAAATATTTATGAATATTTTGTATGTTTGATTTGGTGTAGTTGGTGCCTACTTTGTTTGTTGTGCCTGAACTACTACAATACAATCAATTGAAATAATATGGCCTCTCAAGCTAGGCATCAACTCCTTACAGATTAGTAAATCTGTAAATTCAGTTATTTATTCATTATTATATCATTCAGCTTAGTATAGGTGGATGATAGTAAATGGTTACCATAGCATTTGGACTCTTGTTATACCCTGATTCTGGACTATTATTCATGAGTTGGTAATCCTGTAAAAACCTACACTTAGAGATCTAAATAGAAGAGAAGAAATAAGTGCCCTAATAGACATTAGGGCACTTATTATCTGATGTTCTTTCTAAAGCTAGAATGTCGACTCTGGTTCTGAAGTATTAATTGAACACCATTCCCAGTTGCGCGTATCTTCTCAAATATTTTTCAGATACGCATAACGCATACGCATGATGATTGAACCAACAAATAGTGAATAAAGTGATACCTACAAGATCTACTTTTAAGCAGAGACCATTACAAAGGTAACAGTTAAGGTACCGACTATCTAACAAAACTATGTTATATTTGAGTCATCGTCCTGGACGACCAATATCGATTCTTTATCGTTACAGGCATCTAATCGAATATCGAGTTACGTTTTGTGGTTAGTGCGGTGACGCCAGCATTGCCAGTGTCTACAGTAGAGAAGTCGTTAAAAACACGTTAACGACAGAAATGCTATAATTTTAACACTTAATTTGGTACAGAAAAGATGTCTTGGGTAATGAAACTGATATAGAACGGCCACGGTGCAAGATCAAAGATGAGGTAGATTTTAATGTTGAATGTCATCAAGTCATCGAAATAAATAGTTATCTATCTAATTGTATCTAAACGTTTAATTAGATCAAACCGTTTTCATCATCGAATGACAAGACGCACTGTAAAACATTTTAGCAAAAAAATATCTTATATGTATATATCTAAAGGGATAGTTACTTAACGTTATTCGATCGTCGGAAGATCTATTATAAGTCTAATGTCAAACAAATAAAGACTATAAATCGAAAGTCCCATAAACCGGCACCTAAAACTCGGAATTTGTCGAGTCATTTAGTCAGCGCTAATGCAAATCTGCCATAAATTGTCAAAAAGAGTGGGGGTGGGTAGGGTTAGTTTTCAATAGTCCCCGTTCGCTGGTCCGTGACGATTTATAGACTAAGTTTTAGATGGAAAAAGTTGGTGATCCCTGTCTTCTTACTGCGTCCCACGGGCAAGCGTTCTAATACGTGCTGTCAATTGCGTAAGTGCGTCTTTATGTCTTTGTGAAATAAGAGTTATTATGAAGCACAGTAGCCGCCAATACTGCTGATTAATTTGATAATCTTCGGAGCATAAATTTTATATTTTTAAATTTTCAATGTAACGTTTCAAACTGAAGAGGATTGGTAATTTGAAATGTGATAACTATTACCCGTTTGTGTTTTCTTTCATGTTACAGCATATCACTAGTTTAAATTTACCCAATTCTATTATAACTTCTGAACTAACTGTCCAAGCAACTAACAATATACATGTTAAGAAATAAATTTCATCTCAGCAAAAACACTAAATAAGCTCCCGACGAATTACTTCTTCAGTCCCCGAAGTAACTTACATAATGCTGAAACAGTATACTTAAAATGCTTGAATGTTATCAGGGAAATATCAACTTTACAATGGAAGTTATAAGTCACAATACCGCCTAAGGTCTCTAGCGGCCGAGATAATCTTGTTGGGGAGTCATTTTTGACCAATTTCCCTCGGTATTGAAAATATTTTATGGAGGCCGACATCAGAGTCACATAGGACCCAGCAGGCTTTGTGTGGTCGCCGTACAACGTTATTGTGTCGTTGTTTTCTATTTAAACGACAGAGTTATGTAGATAAAGCTCGTTACAGCCACCACTTTGTATAACATCCATTTTACATAATAACACTGTGAAGTTGCTACTTGTAAAATGTATTTTTAATATTTATGTGTGCGTTGCGGTTGTGTGGTTTGATCTAGAGCGAATAATTGCGACATAATTCAGTCCTTCCTTTGATAATGTTGTCAAATATAATTGAATACCTGGCATTTGCAAACATTTTTGAAATATTATAGATAGCTGTTTTGTTAATCTACTGCAGCAGTAGATTAACAAAACAGCAGCTGATGAGTAACATCATGTCAATTCTGTTAATTTAGTGTATAGTGCTAGTTTTACTACTTGTCAATAGATGGCGTTATTCTCAATATTGAAAATCTCGTAGCGAAACGTAATTTTTTTATTCAGTTGTTATTAAAATTTAAGAAAGCTCGGTTGACAACGTTATGCCTGATTACTTCATGATGTATTTGCTTACATCTCCTTAAATAGTCGAATTGCGACGAATGAGCTTACATTAGTTTTGCAATAAATCTCGAAAAACAAGTAGATAATTCAAGCCATAACAATAATTCCTACAGGCATACTCCTAAAACCATAATTATTATAAAAAGCTTAATAATATAAGCCGCTTAAGTATATTAAACTTACGCAACAAAACTCGTACCTACATTTGATGAAGCCTTTCAATTATTTTAATTTCCAATAAGACTTACCAGCATTCAGTAGTACCTATGTACTTGTATGTGATTAAATCCTTTGCATTTCCCCTACCGTTATTTCTACCCTATAGTTTATTACCCAACTGCCAACAAAGGAGGTTATCTATTAATCCTGCATGTGTGTTTTTATTGTTCACCCGTAACTACTAAGCTACTGAACCGATTTTGATGAATGAATTTCATTGTCATTAAAGTCACGTAATAATTACTGTAATATTAATAATTACTATACTAATACGGCCGCGGTAGCCTGGTGATATGGGTAATGGACTGCTGAGACGAGGTCTCGGGTTCGATCCCAGGTTTTACCATGGCACACACCAATGACTTTTCGATGCTTTTCGAAGTTATGTGTGTATTTAGCGCAGGTTTATAAGTGCCCGGTTAATGGCAATAGGCTCGCCACCTATTACATTGGGACCTAAACATAAACAGGCGAAATGTGGGTGCTAGCACCTCTGCCTGCCCCTTCGGGGGTATAGGAGTTAGTTTGTTTCTGTATGTATTATTACGGGATATTATAAAATTATTCACGAGAGAAAATTATATACGAGTAATTATGGCTGTAAGAAATTGCAGCAGAGTGATAAGGCCACCATCTTTACGTACCACAAAACTTGTATCTCAAATTGTAATTTAATATCCTTGGTGTTCAATAAAGACATATATTATTATTATAATAAACACTATCACATTTATGGGTATTTACTAGAAACTTGAAGATTCCCAGAGTTCATTATTATAGAGTATAATTTCATAAATTATCATATCAATTCAATTTAATTTTTTTTTTGTGATTTTTTCAACTGTACGAATTTGAATCCTGTATCTTGAAGCACAGTAGTCAAACTACTAATCACGACTTTACAGACTTAGTAAGTGAGTAAAGCTTAGAAATTTCTGCATAAAATGAAATAAGTTAACATGAAATGGCCCCCTGGAGTACACTCACGAAGTTTGTTCCCGATAATGCACTTTCCCCTGACATTTTGGCAGGAGGTGCGTTGGTTTTATTGCCTAGATGGCTAGGAGCAATTGTACCGTAACAGGGAAGCAAGGTGCTTTCTATGATGATTATCATAGAAAGCACCTTGCTTCCCTGTTACGGTTTTATTGTTTGTTGTAATAATATTTACATATTTACTATAAAGTATGGAACCCTCGTATGTGTGTATTAAGTAAGTTATACTCCTATTTGAAAGCGTAAATAAAGTAAAAAATAGGGTGTTAATGTACCTATCACCCTGTACTGTATAGGTATAGACAGAGTATTGACTAACAAAATTCATCGCAAAAACGACTTAAATACGCTTTATGTGTGCGCAAGTTAATGTCAATATTGTTCTTTAAACAGTCGATGTGTGTATGGAATGTACGTAGATCTCAACGTATACCAAAATAGTAGATCTTATATACGCCGCTTTGTTGTACCACTTGCTGTGTCTATAAAGTTTGTATATAATCTAAGAGTCTATCACATACCCTATTAAAATATAACTTATTTGTTGTACACAACATAAACTCACGCCTATATCCCCGAAGGGGTAGGCAGAGGTGCTAGCACCCACCTTTCGCCAGTTTATGTTTAGGGCCCAATCTAACAGGTGGCGAGACTATTGCCATTATCCGGGCACTTATGACACCTGCGATAAATACACACATAACTTCGAAAAGCAACTAAAGTCATTGGTGTGTGCCATGGTAAAACCTAGAATCGAACCCGAGACCTAATCTCAGCAGTCCCTTACACATACCACTAAGCTACCGCGGTTGAATAGCCTCTTCTATTATTATACAGCATAAAACTGTACCGTTTTATTGCTATGAAGCTTCTATAAAAACTACAAACATGTTGATCGACAGCAACTCTTTCTTGTTATTTCAAGCTTTTGTCGATAGTTTCTAAACGATGCTACACGGTGCCTATTATTCTTCATTCAACGTTTAAACTAGTTTTTCCATGAGCGGAACTGCTAGTCATACATATTCATAGTCCAAGAGTCGACTACGAGATTACTGCGTCGTTGATGTGTTTTCATTAGATCGATTGGGAAATATAAAAATTCTATTAAAAATAATTTTAGGCATATTTTGATTCCATATATTTATATATATAGTATAGTAAAATAATAAGGGGCATGTCAGGAGTACCCTAAACCGACGAGCATGCATGAAGAATGTAATGAGAGTGAATGAAGCGTGAGTAGTATGTCAGGATCGTAGCAAATGGAGATCCGTGATCTCTGCCTACCCTTATGGGAAACAGGCGTGATTTTATGTATGTATGTATGTTTTTCTACCTAGTATGTCCGTCATGGAATTTAAAATCAGTCAATCGCTGTATTCTCTTCATCGGTTTCATTAGAAAGGTAATAAAACGAAGATGCTCTTAGACCACTAAAAGACCCTGCCACCTGGTCACCGTAAGAGGATCAGTATTCCACTCAGAGGAAATATAAGCAACAGCTAATTCTGTACAACTTTCTTTTTTGTTCAATAAAATTAGATGAAGGTATTCTCCATTCGGTTAGGAACTTAACTTTTTTTAAGCTATTGCATAGCTTTTATCGCGGGCCTTGAGCGTGGGGACCGAATCCAGAAATTCCGTAACGAAAAAAACCTAACACCCCCAACTCCGAGCTCGCACGAATCGAGCCGAGCTGCTCTGAAGTAGCTCCGCTTAACGTAAGTAATTATAATTGCATAAGTTGTTAGTTTTCAAATTCAAATTCAAATTCAAATTCAGACTCAGACTCAGACTCAGACTCAGATTCAAATTCAAATTCAAATTATATTATTATTTATTATAATTGCATAAGTTCATAAAAAATGCTATGCAATAGCTTTACCGCGGCAGTCCCCGAGTGCCACACGTCTTTTTTTTATACAACTTAGGTAGCAGACAAGCACACGGCGCACGTGTTACCGTGACATATGAACGTGTGTAAGACCAGTGAAGTCACATCCGTGCTGCCGACCCTGTAAGAACAGATATTTTATGTGCCTTCAGTGCAGAACATAAAATCAGGACAAGCCTTTGGTCTTCCCACTGACAGCACAAAAGTTCTGGCTACCCTACTCACCGCAGGGAACACAACACGAGGTTATTATAACCGTGGTATTCTGTAAAAATTGACTGTAGATAAACAATCTTATTGTGATATTTTTATAGAGACATGTATTAAACAAATGAACTAGGCCAACTAACTGATTAACTAGTGGTTCAATTTCGGCTTTTAGTCGTTAAAATGAGTTTCTAAACAGAGTAATATGAATTAATTTGATTTTTGTATGAAACATTATATTAAAAAGACACCAAGATTATTTACGTTTAGTTAAGTACTTAACCGAATGTAGTATAGTATGTTACTTTTAAACTATCGCGGTGCGCCTACAATATGGGGTTCTTCAAGAGGGGCATCAGAAGGTTTCTTCACGGTCGGCAGCGCGAGTGTGACACCCCTGGTGTTGCATACGTCCATAGGCCACGGTAACCACTTCCCATCAGGTGGGCCGTGTGCTTGTCTGCCAACTAAGTGGTATAAAAAAAAATATCCAACGGTTCCGAATTTTGCGCGATTAAATCATGGAACTTATAATTTCTGCCGATGTTTCGGATGCGTTGCAGCACCCTTGGTCACGACTTGACTCACTCCGGAACGTTGACAGAAATATAATTAATGTAAGTTTCATGATTGAATCGCGAGAAGTCCCATACCGTTGTATAATTATGTAGTATAGTAATTTTGCTGCCGGATCTCGGACTACTATCCATACATTTTATTATAGGACAAAAACGAACCGAGTTCAGCCATCAATGCGCTGTGCACAAAGTGGGGCGACAAACAACGCCCGTTGTTGTGGCTGAACAACAAACACATGGGCGTTATTTTTAAACCGTATAGAGACATTAAGATAAAGTTTACAGCATCCGAATGTTCCTAGTCACTCGGATATTTTGGTTTATTGTTTGAAATGGGACAAAGGTTTTTTAGTGCGCTTTTAGGAGCGCTGCACTCTCGAACGTGATATAATATTTATGACTTTTTCGTTGCATTTGAATTTAGAACGATATTTTTATGTCACCGTTTTAGTTAGACTCATCTATTCTAAAATTAAATGAAACGAATTTCTTGACGAACATTGACATGCTGAGTCGCTGTCGTTTTCTGACAAAGACAATTTGGTTTCTGCTTTACAATGAAATTATTATTTTCGAACGTTTCTTTAGAACACAGAGCTTAGAACTGCTTTGTGCAAAATATACATGGCTCTTTGACTAATAACTAGATCTTCAAGCCAAACAAACGGATGGAAGACGTAAGTCATTTGGTGCTCTGAGGTTAAACTCTCACATTCAACCTCATATAGCACTAAGTGAGTATATTTTGCTATATTTTTGATCTCCCATAGAATATGTAAAAATAAGAGATATTATGATCAAAAAGAGGAATAAATAGAGATGTCTTACATTGACTCTTCCCGGAAAAGGAAACAGACGACTATTGATAATAAACAAAAAAAATTCAAAATATAGGTACAAAATAAAAATAATTCTAAGAATTTTTCCTCGTTTTCAATACACAGCTTATTGGATTATAATCAACCAATTGAAATAAAATTAAAAGCACATCATACAATGAAAAATAATATTATGTTGGTGAATCGGCTCGCCTACACAAATACCCACCATTTTATCAAAACCTTATCTTAATAGGATGTAGCGGCGGTTATCGAAGTATTGGACAGCTCAATCTAATTTTGTCCGTGTTTTTAGGGTTCAGTTCATTTAACTTCTAATTCAACGCAGTTAAACATCCATTTAAGCAGCACTATTTGACACTTGCGAGAGTCAACACCTGTAGTGTGACTCGCGAAAGCCTAGAATCATGAATTTGCCAAAAAGCTAAATCTGAAAATCGTACATGTTTGCACTGACATCATGAAAATTATTTTATTTTATCATAATTTAACTCATAAGTCATGACGCATTCCACCTGATGGTGAAGCTGGGGCGCAGTCCAAAGAATAGTAGTCATAAAGTTCTTTGCAGTTTGTAAGCTGACCGCGACTTATATGTTTGAAAGACAATTTTTTTTATTTATTTATTATTATTTTTGTCAATCAATCTGGTACATGTTTTCGAGAATCTTTGGTTTCGAGTTTAGAATGAACTTCCCGACTTGCACTTGACCAGTTTTTTCACTGTACGTTATCAAGCCACCAACGCATCTCGCCCTTACAGTGTATCAGCTTATAATATTGACACTTAAGTGCCGTATCCCACGGGATGAATCCATGGTTTTATGGTGCTACTTTTTATGGGGTCTAAGGCGGATGTGGCGAGGCGTTAAATCACTTACTTTTCTTTATACCTTGATATATTCAGATTATCGCTCGAAGATTGTTTATTTATGATTTTTCGCTAACATCGCCCTTTTCATGGCTCCCAAAATTTCTTAGAACCCCTAGCAGTTTTATTTCATCCATCCGAATGTTGAATGGGGATCTAGAGTGCGGAAAGCAATAGTAATCGAATAAAAAGTGAACATAGTGACGAGAGTCGAAACAGATTGGGAGGAGGTTGGGGCACGTGGAATGAATGAGTAATGAACGAATGACATTTTCAATTATGAAAGACAAAGCAGGTAGGGTTTATCCACAAAAACATACGCCAGTCAAATTTATGATGTTCTGAAAAAGGGCAGGACAAATGCACTGTTTATGTTTAAGTACCTATATGTAATTAATCTATAGTCCTTATCTCCAAACGCATCTCTTATTAATATACGCCTACCTTGCTCTGCACCACCCTATGGTAGACTGGCAGATAACACCAACGCTATTAAGTCCGCCAATGTACATAAAGTACAAATAAATAAATAAATGCACCTAGGTCTACATCGAAGGTTTAATTACAGTAAACATAGTGGTGAACTGAGTAGGTAAGGACAGGAAAACAAGAGTATCGAAAACCTAATGAAGAGAAGAGAAGCAGGAGCAACAAAAATAACAACCAGCCAATATGTTAGAATACATACTCTTCTTCTTCACCTAAGCGTTAAACCCGGTAGCATCCGAAATGAAGGTTTAACTGACCTCGGAGTCTGAGATCCGCTTTATCAGTTTAACTGCGTATTTGGCTCAACTTCGATATTTTCTGTGAAGCGATTACTATCTGACCTCCACAACCCAATTCCGAAATCGAAGTATTATTGCAGTTAGATCAGTTGTTGAATTTTTAGGGCTCCCAACTACCCGTAACGACAGCCATAGATGTTCGTATGGCAACAGGGACCCACGGCTTAACGTGCTTTTCGAGGCACGACCAGACTAATGCAAATACCCGTATTGATACACAAATATTAGCACAGAGCGGGGATCGAACCCGCGCCTCCTGCGTAGCGGCCGCATTCCTTACCACCATGCCACAGAGGTATTGAAATATAAATATAAATAAAACTACAAACCAAGACCATATAATAAGTGCAGTATGTACTGCTAGCATCAGTACGATCTTGTCGAATGATCTTGAATAAAGTGGGTACTCAAAATGATCTTGATACCTTGGTTTCCTTTTAGTTCAGACAATACATACATACATATAATCACGCCTTTATCCCCGGAGGGTTAGGCAGAGGTGAATTAACACCCACATTTCACCAATCATTGAATTCAGTCCCACGTAATAGGGGGTGAGCCTATTGCCGTCTTCCGGGCACTATTGTTGACTCGAACAATACATCTAAAGCTGATTTTGAACTGTATATATCTGTCTGGTGTTAAACAGCCCTATCCCTTAGTCGCCTTGTACGACACCGCATGGGACGTGATGGGGTGGCCCAAATTCTACTCTAACAGTTAAAACAGTTTGATTTACTCTAAGTACCTTGGTGTTAAGATCAATTTGAGACTTTGAAGTCAAGACCGCTCTGACGCTGACTGTACACCTAAATCTTAGTTGATATAATAATAATAATAATGACGTCTTTATTGTACACCAATTACACATTACACTAGAATAAGTGATACAAGTTCCGTGGCACGTACAGATGGCGGCCTTATCGCTCTGCGGCAATTTCTTACAGGCAACCATAGGATGGAGATATGAAAATAGGAGAAGAATACTTAAAAAGAAAGAAATTCTTCACACCAAATAAACTTTATTGGTATAAAATAGTTGCCTACAGTACAAAGCAGCCTCTATAGAGTATTTTGGTCGTTTTATAAATTGATAATGTGGCTTTGGTCCGCATCCGATGATTAATTGACCCGTTTTGACCTAACAATTACTTCAATTATTTACCTCCGGTGTGTTGTTTGATAGTTTCTCCTATAATTTGAATTATTTATTGGAGTCTTCCTAATTGTTCTTAGTTACTGCGAGTTTTATTTCTTAAAGATTGATTGAGACGCAATACATTCAATTAAGAATGAGATTTGAGATTAGTTACAGTTTCTTTATCTTGTGTTGGATGATTTATATCTCTCATTTATATTTTGGATGTAGAAGATTGGGCATAAGTATTATTACTATTACCTTTTTAAGCCATTTATTTGCGATCGAAACCTACTAGGTTGGTACCTAGTAGGTTAAAAAATGGTAAATAGGAGGTTCACTCTGTTATTGATTTCCATAAATATTATTAAATCATTCATATCATGCATTTTCAGCCGGTTAGCTATAAATGCATTGTAAACTTAACCTTTGACCTTTGCCAAAACTAGTTAGTTTTGGTAAAAGGCTAGGTCAAAGGTTAAGTTCACAATGCATCATACAATTTATTAGTATATTATTTTGACACACATTTAAAATATTTATCCACTTTCTAAAGAGCAAAAACTTCAATCTTACCATTGACATCAGTTTTCAACTCGAAGATATTTAGGTATAAGCACATAATACTAGAAATACCAACTACATTCGACGTATCAAATAACCTACCTTCCCTTCAAGTATACAACTCAATCAAATCTCGACGTTGCGAGATTATTTGCTCGTGTAAAACAAACAAAATGACATGGAGTGTATCTTACCCACTTGACCTCGTTCCTCCCTAAACTGTACCTTCATACAGTCGATCAATACGCCGACAACGTAAATAAATCACTAAGTTTGAGTTCGCGATACGCCATACAGCTTGAAACGTACAACAGTCAGATCCAGTAATACAAGTTTGGATTACTCCCAAGTGTGTAATTGGAAGGATGGAATTGCAAATGGTTGTGCAAAAAGGCAGTGAAATATATTTCGTGTTGATACCGCATGTTAAAAGAATATAAATAGACTGTTCTGTTTACCTGAATAAATACCTCGTATATCTGTATTGTACCTGTGTTGTATGCTATAGTTCATCAATGAGAGCGCCAGGGCCCAATATCTAACAGAAGTTGTAATTTATCGCTCCCTGTAGACATGGAGCTGTAACTTTTTGTACCAGAAAAGCTGATCGGATTTTTATTGCCATTCTACGTTATAAACAATAAATAAAAATCTCAGGAACATTTTTTATATGTTTCACTAACATAGTATATTATTTTATGAAATTATTTCGGTATTGTCGAGATGTGGCAATCCTCTCATCGACACTAACACAATTTTAGTAGTTTATTTTGATCAAATTGCAAAAGAACATTTCTAATAGTGAAACCAACAATTCAGTGAACTGAAGGAGGCCGCCACTTTCCCTTCAATAATGTCAAATCTTAAAATTTTTTTAATTATCATTAAAGCCGCGTGGTTCCCGATAGAGTAGAATTTGGACGACCCCATCTCTTCCCATGCAGTGTCGTACAAGGTGACCAAGAGTTACGGCTGTTTTACATCAGACAGGTATATACAGCCGAGCCTCAGCCTCAGATGCATGGCTCGACTCAATAATAGTGCCCAGAAGACGGCAATAGGACCGAATTTAATGATAAGTGAAATGAGGGTGTTAATTCACCTCTGTCTAACCCTCTAGGGATAATGGCGTGATTATATGTATGTATACATATGTAAAACAGTATGTGTTTGATAGTAACAAAAGTAGTTCCTATTTTCGACTTATCACGGAATCGTTGGTTTTACTATACGTGATTTTTGTCGTCAATCCTGTATATTTGTGTTCTACTCTACCTCATACGAATTTTGCATCCACGTCATTGCTCGTATTTGACTAATACGAGCAATCAAATTTCTTTTTAGATATTGATAATATCCAAATTTCCATCCCTGGTGCCATCTTAAAATAATATTTGAACTTCTGTCTCTTGCCCAACATGCGTTGATATTGTAAGAAGCTATCTCTCCAAATTTCACTTTGATGTCAAATCATTATAAAGGTAAACAAGACTCATCTAATTAGTACATGAACGTAACTTATCGATTCTCGGTTAGCTCTGACTAATTCACTAATTAAGTGACTGGTGCCCCTGTTAATATGTAATGACATTGATTCGTTACTCTAATTATGTATGTAGATAATGTTACAGTGTTAGGCTATAAATGATTGAACAGGTACCTGCAAAATAACTATAGATATATGATATTTAAGACATCATTATTTGAGATACTAATTAGCTTAACAGTCTTTGTACAGCCTTTGTAGTCTAAATGTTAATTAGAATCTTACGTTTTTCAATAGACTAACATCATTTACTGCCTAAGAATAGAAAATAAGGGCGTTGATGTTATTGAAAAAGAAAATGAAAATGACATAAGAAAAATTATAAAGTAATGAAATACTAAAAACTGGAATGCACATCACACCTGCACATGTATTGCCTCTTTCTGATTTTCTCCCCCCCCCCCCCCCCCCCCCTCCTCTCCTAAACAAGAGGCAATTCGATGATCGACCTATTGTAGAATAGAGTGACAAATATATGGAATTTGACGTATTTGACATTTGTCAATGCATGTCATAAACGTCAAATTCCATACATGCGTCATTTTAATCTACAATAAATTGCCACTTTACTAGAAGGGCTGGTTCTTTAAGAGGAGTCTTAAAAATAACATACATCGAAATCGAAAATCAACATCGAAAAAATCATTTTTATCTCTTTAATTTTTTTATACCACTTATACCACTTAGTTGGCAGACAAGCACATGGCCCACCTGATGGGAAGCGGTTACCGTGGCCTATGGACGTATCCAAGACCCTTCTTGAAGAACCAAATTCATCTAACTGGATATCACCATTTTAGAATAGCCTTTTCCAACTTCTTTACTTTTCTGAAATAAGAGTGAAAATGGCTGAGAAGTGTAACTAAATATAAGTTATCCCAGTTATCCAACGTTTGCTTAATATCCGTGGTCTAGTTCCAGTTATTTCGGGATTTAGGAATATTTCCAAGTATACAGGAGTTAAGCTCGTCAAATAAAAGACATTTCTTTTTCAACCTAGCGTTAATACCAGTCGCATCTGAAATTTTCACTTCGGGATCTGGGATCCGCTTTACCAGTCTAACTGCGGATTAGGCTGAACTCCGATATTTTCCGTGAAGTGACTGCAATCTGACCTCCACAACCCAAAGGTGATATCGAAGCATTGTAGCTAGACCAGTTGTTGGACCAGACCAATGCAAATACCCATATTCATGCCTACAAATATTTGCAATGAACGGGGATCGAACCTGCAAATAAAAGACACTAAGGCTGGATTGCTCCAGCAAAAGTTTTTGTTTGCAATAAGATTCTTTGAGTAAAATGTGATAACACAATTTAGTTTGAACTAGATTGTGTCTCTCAGCTCAGTTTCTATCAAAACTCCGCTCTAAAAATGTTTGAACTTTGTTAACTTTTCATAGAATGTAATCGAACTATAAAACGAATTAATGTTTAACAACAATAAATCTTTGACGACAGTGATCGATTAACTGTCTTTCAAATAAATTATTTATGTAAAACAAGCCTCTATAAAGCAAAACAAATGTAATATGCAGCATACACCTGATTTTTAAATTTCATCACAAAAGCGCTGTCCAACGATATAGTGAATGTCCCGTGGAGCACTGCAGGCCAATCCTGGTCCCTCGAGTGGCATGCCGTCACTCTACGTGGCCCGTTCGACGCCATATGTGACCACGCTAACGGACAAACGGCCTATCAAAATAATCATTACAGACAAAATTAAACCATAGTTGCTACTGGATAAAGTTCAAATTCAATAGAAGCTGATATTCAAGGGTGGGTGTGGGGTGAAATCCCAAAGGCGACGTACGGCACAGTGCTCATCATTTCCCCATTGTCTCGTTAGACAAAAATCAAAAACAAACACTCAGTATAGGGATTTTCGGATCTAAGTTTCGGATGACTAGCAATGATCGCGTGTTTTGGTCTGATTGTACCTTTGGGATCGGGTCTATAAGCTGTCAGCATGTGGTTAAATTACTTGTTAACCATTGGATAAGCTGACGTGATTTTTTTGATATTTCAAAGTACACTAATTAAGAAAAACGTTCTTGTCATATAAAATCCAGAAGTGCAACCAATCTTTAATAGTTTCTCACTTTAAAATAATAATTCACATCAATCCCCTTTATTTATCCAAAATAACAAAGAAGACCTCCAACCTGATTCTTTTAGATTATGGTTATTTTTAATCATATTATAAAGATTTTTCTATGTGCCATTCATATACCTGAGATGCAGACAAAATATGAAAATGAGAAATGTTGAGTAGTTTACTTGGTTTAAATCTATAACCAACGTCAGAAGTATTGTTAAGGCTTCCACTAATTCTACCAAGTCGCCAGAATCAATGCTAATCAAAGCCATAAGGTAGGTACTTTCTTTTTTATCAGTACTCTAGCTATTTAAACTATGAAGAGCTATGGGATCACGTGACAAGAACACGTACAGACCATAAACCTACTATCAAACTTATTGTTCATGGTTGTATGTTCAACTAACGGAAATGACCGAACTATGAGGAGGTCGTAAACAATAGGCAATCTGTCAATGTTTTATCTTTTATTCAGATCTTATACAAGTACTCAAGAAGATAGTCAAAAGGTAAACAAACTATCTTTGTTATCAAAACCCATAAAACATGAAAATCGGGCTCAATATCTTTCACCATCGTTAATAAAATGTACACACTATAACGAAAAGGAGTTATTTTTTTGTTATTGCCTGTTTGTAAGAATCGTATGTTACCACAATAAAAAATCCATTCCTATACATTTATTCTGGTTCCACAAAATTTATTGTACAAGCTGTTGTCAAGAGTTATAGAATTTTGCACTAAATTCAATCACTAAATCAAGTCAACGATGAACGTGTTCTGAAATTTACAGTTGTTATTTATTTATAGTTGTTATTTTTATCTCATATCTGCCTTAAATGACTGTTCTATGTTCGTACCTACGCTATATTCCCTTTATCATAAGGACTTATCAAGTCAGATATTTTAAGAGTCACCTCTACGCTTCTTTTCAGCGACTGTGTGCATTGAATTACTCAAGATTTTGCCATGTTTTGGATAAATGTAATTCTTTTCTTGAAGATTGCGCCTGTCTACTCTCGCGTTCCCTACGTGACTACAATATCTAAGTCACAGTTGTCTCCAGCCACTCTGTTACGTCTATCATTTATTGTTCCGATGCGCTAACGTCAGCGTTTGACAAGTACACTTGATGTCGAATAAATTGTCGGTAAATTGTTCGTAGAGTGAGTTACGGCTATTGATGGGCCTTTCGACTTCATTGTTTTGCTTTGGACTGATATATTTTTCGACTGGTTTCTTTTTATAAATTTTCACTTCCGCGCTTTTTCTTATTGCAGTCTGCTTTTATTCCTTCGTTGGAATATCAGTTATTAAATACTCCGCTTTGACAATTTTGTGCTTAAATGTAGAAGCACTCGACAACGTAAATAATACACCCCACATAGAAGATTATTTCTAATGCTCAAACTCGAGACGCAATAAACTAGCGCCATGATAATAAAAATGTTCAGCTTATCCCTCGTGTTCCCGTTGTAAATTTAAACGGCGATGCGCGAGCGATTCTAAACCTTAGCGTATTTTATTAATGTCACGATAGAACATTTTAATTTTAATAAAACTGAACATCGGCACGCCCGACCTATTTGTCAACCTTCTTTACTTTTGCTGGCATGAAATCATACAGTCTCACTTTGCGTAACTACAACACTAAAAGTGGCGGATTCGGGTCGACAGAAAGCGTACTTTTTGATTAGAACGGTAAGATATAAATTCGCACGATAATCCACGTCCGCTCTCGTATGAAATATGAAATTCCCGAAGGACGCCACGCTGGATTTAAGCTTTTCTCTTTAAAGTAATAAAGGTGTGTTTTATTTGAACTGCGACGGATTATATTTGGGATTTGGACGACGAAACACGTAGGCGTACCATCGCTCATGTGACAAATTTCTACGTTTGCCTTAACGCGAGCCACCGTGTTTAGAATATTATATCTGAAGTAGGGACTTTGGGAAGTCATATTGATTTACATAAAGAAAAAAAAGGGTGTAGAATTATATTCAAATGAAATAAATCACGGTGTCAAGCGAATGTGTCAAATATGAAACAATATTGTGAGGTAAATTTTCACTTCTAATTATTCTCTTTCATTAAGATATTTGTACATATTTTATATGTACCCTTTTAAGCTTGGATGTTGGAAAAACTCCCTGTTAGCTCTTGATGGGGTCGACTTGCCGGCTAAAAGCTTTTGAATATACCTAGTTGACATACCTATTCTTGTACCTATATAAGCAAGCACCGTTATTATGAAAATTTACAGTACCTTTTAAATACTAGCAACACTACCGAGCAGCATATCTTAGAATATTAAAAGTAGCCAATGCTCTTACAGTTACAAGTGGGCACAATTACCTTCTGACCATATTAAAACTTAATCAGAACTTAAACATGATTATTTATAAAGAGCGATATCTTTTACTTATCCAACGTTTCAATCTAATTTCACTGGTCTCCGGTGTCCACTTTTCACGCCTTTTTTGATGTTATTAAGACCTGTAAATTCACATACCATAGTTTAAAGTTATCCAGGAACTGTCTGTGTAGACTCAAGAAATCTTAGTAAAACGGAGTTCTCTGGTTACTCGGCAAATAGAATTTGCAAAACATTTTAAAATAGCAGTCCCTAATTGCGTTCCTCTTATCAATACGTAACATCAGCAATCTCTTGGGTGTGCACCGAGAATTGTCTACATGTTCATTTTTTGCTACAATTGTAACCGCGTTCCCCTAGGGATGAGATTTGTCAGTTCGTTTATGCGACTTTGTCGAATTCAAATCGTAGTTTTCCCTTCTACTAGTAACGAACCTCTAACAATACGTGCGGGAAGAGGATCTTGCGTTATGTTCTATATATATTTTTTATCGAATACATTCGGGCAGTCGACGTGATTTTGCAAAGTAAGCAACCCGCCAATTGTATATTTATGAGTTTACTATTCGACTGTATAGATTTTTTATTGTAATTTGTGGCGTCGAATCTTTTGGGATTAGTTGCTGGAAAATTGCAAATTGGCCGCGCTTATGAATTTCTGTCCAGAGTTAAACGTTTTGCTTTGTGATATTTTCAAGTAACTTTAGGGTCGTTTGAATATCTGAATTTACAAGAAAATTTGGTTTTTCAAGTTTTGATTATGCTTTTTGATTTGTATGAGCGTTCCTTTCGCAGTCTCACTGTTGGATGGATGTTTGCAAGAGACTAACCGATTTATTATAAGCTTTACCAACCACTTTCCGCATTTACATATTTTCATTTCTTCAACTCAACTAAAAATTTAAGAATAAATAAATACAGCAGCAAAGCAAGATCGTAAAAAAACAAAGTATAATTTCATTTGCATCAATCAATGAATCAGCCCTCCGCAATCCACTGCTTGACATAGGACTCATCACATTATGTATATTGTGTATTACTTACATACATACAATCACGCCTTTATCCCCGAAGGGTTAGGCAGAGGTGAATTAACACCCACATTTCACCAATCATTGAATTGGGTCCCACGTAATAAGGGATGAGCCTATAGCCGTCTTCCGGGCACTATTGTCGACTTGAGCTATGCATCTAAGGCTGAGTCCGGGCTGTATATATATCTGTCTGATGTTAAATAGCCCAATCCCTTAGTTGCTTTGTACGACACCGCATGGGAAGAAATGAGGTGGCCCAAATTCTCCTCTGCCGGGAACCACGCGGCTAATATTTAACACAGATTATGTGTATTAATACAGATTTTCCGACATAGTAACTAAATATTATTTTCGGTTTGAACGTGACTCAACACACTTAGATTATTAAACAAAGCTTCCATACATGTAAAACAAATACTGGTTTCATTAAAATTGACCGGTCAAGTATTATCACCGCGGACGTCCTGCACGGACCTTTTTATCAGCTATTTTATCACTAAAAGAGGAAACAGACAGTATTTTTATTTATGTTAGTCCCCTGCCGCCTACGTGAACATGTACTGAAGTCTAGAATAACCCTGATTTTATAAAGCGTTTTAGTTTTACATCATTTTATCTGAAGGACGAACGTTCGCGGTGATTGCGGATACAAATTGGATTTTAGCTTGTGCCTCAGTGCTTGATATTTTATTGAGAAAAACGTTTCTAAATGTAGCTTCTGCTAACATTTACCTGAGAAATCGAATACTGTAAGTCTTTTATTTTTATATCGCTAAAATAAATCATATAACGAGCAATTACGCGTAACAATAGACGCATGTTGACTGATCATAGTGACAATACATTCAATACTAATTTCATTAAAAATACATTGGTAATATTCAGATTAAAATCAGCAAACATCGACAATATTTATAATTAATATTAAAAGGTATAGATTTGGATAAATATTAAACCATATAAACAGGTTTTATTACATTGTTTGAAATACCAATGCGTTTGTAATTAATAGCCGATGAATTTTTAATGTGATGTCATTTTGCATTGAACTTAGTTAATTTCGATTGATTGATGAATTTCGAAATAAAAAAATAATATTGGGAGTTCCCAATATAATTTTTTATTTCGAAATTCAGAATAAACTAGTAATATCTTTTCAAACAGAAACATATCATGAAAGCTTCACATTTTGAAACTCAAATGTTGCTAACGGAGAAAGGTATCTTATTTAGCATTTAGTCTAGTCTAGCCTTTAAACTCTCGCGTTCCATGATTATACAACAATTTTAACGGGATCATGGTATAGGTAACATAACATAAACTCACGGTTCTAACTCAATTCGCCAGTTTATGTTTAGCTCCCAATGTAATAGGTGGCGAGCCTATTGCCATTAACCGGGCACTTATAAACCTGCAATAAATACACACATAACTTCAAAAAGCATCAAAAAGTCATTGGTGTGTGCCATGGTAACACCTGGGATCGAACCCGAGACCTCGTCTCCGCAGTCCATTACCCATACCACTAGGCTACCGCGGTTAGGTACATATATACCTTTGATTTGCCTGATGTTTCGTCCAGTTAACATTATTGTATAAGTCTAGTCTAGGTTTGTAATATGACTGATATGAAAGTAGCTCCATTCTTTTAGATAACTTTTGGTGATATTTTTCCATTAAGTGTTTTGTTTTATTAGAATATAGAACACAATGTTTTTCTCCATTTTTTACCTTTTCCTTTTTGAAAAGAGTTCTTTATACTATCTACTTGAGACTATTCCTGAATCGTTTATATATAGGTACTCACATCTTTTTGCACCAAGTTCTTTACGTGTAGATAATGTTTAGTTAATAACCATGATGACTTTTTAGGGCCCTGATAAAAACAAAACCAGTCTTATACCATAGTCACTGTTAAAAAAAAATGAATGGTTTTTTACAATGTGAATGAATAATGTAATTAAACTCTTTTCAATTAATTTTGTACTTAAATCGTATATAAATAAAGTACTAATTTAATTTTCTGCAGTGTCTGTGGTGTGACAGATGTTTTTTATACCACTTGGTTGACAGATTAGCACACGGCCTACCTGATGGAAAATGGTTACCGTAGCCTATTGACGTTAGACGTGTGCAACACCAAGGGAGTCGCACTCGCGCTGCCAACCCTGTAAGCACAGAGTTTCTGTGCCGTCAGTGTAAAAGACAAAGCGGGACAAGCTTTTGGTCTACCTACAGACAGCACAAAAACTCTACAGTGAGCTCTGGCTACTCTACTCACCGCCGGGAACACAACACGAGGTTATTATGGCTGTGGTATTCTGTAGGGCGGAGGTATTTCCCCAGTCGAACTGCAAACAACTACAAAATGGTATTGTTTTATTAGAATCAAGGACTTTTTTTTACCTGCGCAACATCCCCCCGGATACCTGCCCACGGGAGTCGGACTCGAAAACGCACGCAGCCTGTGGGTCGTTTTGGTTGCCGAAGGTGAGGTTGACAGGCATATCCCTCAGACACCGGCCGACCCAGGGCCATCTCTCACGATCTGGCCCTCTGCTCGGGTGTGGGGACTACAGAGTCTCCAACTCGTCCCCGTATACGGGGAGGCGCGCCTGCTTCTGCCAGGGTGAGAATCAAGGACTAGAATGTCTTCGATTTTGTAGAAAATTATTCTCAATTTGATCATGCTATGGTACCAACAGGTATACAGAATTTTCATTGTTTCGTATTTCGCTTTTTCTCCACACTGAAATCATTCCCAAGGTAACAACATTCGTTTTGTACTCTTTGTGATGTTCGCAAGCCATAATATTCCTAATTATTTTTGCCCTTCCCTTCCGAGTTCGTTATGTGGCTTCTTTTCCTTTTATTTATTGTAGATAGTATCTCTTTTATTCATATATTCGTAATGTTTGGAGCCTCTATCATATTCTTTTAATGTATTGAATTTTATTCTTTGCCGTATTGATTTTACCTCGTTCGTATTTGTGTAAACACATATTATGAATATGCTTCATAATTCATAAATTCATCAATAGCATGACAAAGATTATTAAACTTAATTTTTTTTGTTACTATTACAATATCATGCTGTGCAAAGTGTATTTTTGTTAGAACTCGCCAGGATTCACTGGAGGGTTTTTGTGCTGTCAGTGGGAAGACCAATGGCTTGTCCTGATTTGTGTTCTGCACTGAGGGCACATAAAATCTCTGTTCTTACAGGGTCTGCAGCACGGATGTGACTCCACTGTTGTCATACACGTTCATACGTCACGGTAACCACTTTTCATCAGGTGGACCGTGTGCTTGTCTACTACCTAAGTTGTGTAAAAAAAAGGATTTATCTCCTTTTTCATCGTTTTTTATTATTCTCTTGTTATCTCTCTCATGCAATTTACTTGTTCGCTAACTTAAGTATTTAAGAATTATGCTAAAGTCTGATTTGTTGTAATGTTACCGATGAATCAATATGTAAACGATCAACTAATTCAGCTACCCTCCGCTAGATGGCAGTCTAAGCAATATTCTAACCATTTGTATTGTTTGCAGGCCTGGGCCGGCTGCACCCGTACGGCTCGGGCAGCGGCAGCGGTTCTAGCAGCGGCAGTGGGCGGCGGCGCGCGCGCAGCGGCCTCTCTGACTCGCCGACCGCGCCCGCCACGCCCACCTCGGCGTCGGACAACGCGTCCGACGCTACCCTCACGGACTCAGAGTTGCCACTCGCCAGGGACTCGACTCTGCTGCATAACGGTTGGTATCTAAATCTACTTCTTTATCTTAGTAGCTGCACCTAGATATGTACAATGACGTCTGCCAGTTACCTGTCAAACGTCATATTATATTGAAGAGGATAACGTTATTATAGAGCCAATACTAAGGCCTGTCTTCCAAAACAACGCTCATTAGTGAATCGACACCAACAATGACATTAGAATTGTCATCTATAATACAATCTGTCCTTAGATCTAGTTAATTCAGATCCAGGACTGAGACCGTTCTGGAATGCGGGCCTAAATTTTTATTCAACTCACACTTTGTCAGCTTTTTTTTCGATCAACAAGTTTAGTCCTACTGTTGATATTTTTTAATCAGGATAATGAAAAAGGGTCTTATAAATTAATTACTTTACTTTGAAATAAACACTTTTATTCAACTGGCTTTGAGGAATGGACCGTAAAACCTAGTTATGTATAGTGTTTATTTACTAAATGTCACTCTCAATAATGTACCTACCAATGTCACTGCACCACCTTTGGGTGACTGGTAAAAGTCCGCTTATGTACTTGTGCATAAAGTTAAATAAATAAAGAAAACAAACGTCTATTTTCGCAGAAAACCTATAAAAAGAATTGTTTGTTGACCCACCAAATAATAAAAGCATAGAATTCTGGTACTGGCAGAAAGATTCTTACTTCAATCAAAACATTGTGCAGGATTTTTCAATAAATCAGAATAAATCTCTAGTAGCTTAATAGGCAAAGCAGTTTATTTTTCTTAAATTGGAACAAATTGCCTTAGTGCTAAAAATTTATTACAAATGTCCGTGATTTCAATATTAAAATCAGTAATTTTGAGTCGCTTAGTTATGAGGGTATAAACTTGCACACTCATACTGATCAAACACACTCCCTTTTTTAATTGAAATTACAGCGGTAGCCTAGTGGTATGGCTAATGGACTGCTGAGACGAGGTCTCGGGTTCGATCCCAGGTTTTACCATTGCACACACTAATGACTTTAGTTGCTTTTTGAAGTTATGTGTGTATTTATCGCAGGTTTATAAGTGCCCGGTTAATGGCAATAGGCTCCCCACCTATTACATTGCGATCTAAACATAAACTGGCGAAATGTGGGTGCTAGCACCTCTGCCTAACCCTTCGGGGAATATAGGCGTGAGTTTACGTTATGTAATAACCAAATTAAAAAATGTAACTGGTGAAATAATGAAACAATAAAGCACTTCCTACTAAGAGACAAGCGTGAATAGATAAAAAGAAGCATAAAACTTAACTCTAATATAAGTGCACTCTCAATAGCTTTACAGATTCCATCAGTTGCACAGGTTATCTATTAGAATTTAAACGTAAAAGCCAGAGGGCTGGTTGCCTACGCTAAAGGCCTTGCGGATGCCGCGGTAAAAGTGTTTGCTGGAATGCAAAATGAACCATGTGATTGCTACGGAATCGTATTATACCAGCCCTGGATATCAACACGTGTGCTTCTAGAAATGGTAGTATTATTTTATTTGGTGGTTTAGACTACCGAATCTGGTGTATATTGTGATAATTTGCTCTATGAATGTTATAAACGTGTGTTCATGAAGGTATTTTATTGTTAATTACTTAATCAAAGTAATAATATATGGTTGAATGGATCTGCCTGGTACGGGGATATATTATTTTATGGACATAATTTATCTCGAGAATATATTCCTATCGGTTGCTAGAACGGGATTATAATGCCCCGAAGGTGTTGCCGTGGTCAATATGTAACTGCTATGAAAATGAAGTTTTCTCACTCTATGCATAGGAATGCATAGAGAGAGAAAACTTCAACAGATAGCATGAAGCTTTTTATTTTAGGAATTCATGACACTAATCAAATTAAAACGTTTTCAATGCATTTTGGTGATCCATCACTTAGACTACTAAGAAGATTAAACATAAATTAAAATATTTTAAGCAGACAAAATTTAGAGTTAAGTAAATTTTAATTTTCGTCCACTATCGCTTCCAGTGGTCCTTTAAATTCATTTAGCAAAACACTGTGACACAGAGGCCTCTTGCGACGCTTTCCTAATGGATTTTTATCGTGTCGTGCTCCATGAAAATTGAACAGGAAATCCTAGGGAGTTCCGGTTTTAATTTGCCAACCATTGGATTCTATAATCGTTCTAGATTTCATTGAAATGCAATTTAATTGGAATTCTCTCGGCGTGATTTGAATCGATCGCGTTTGTGGTCCGACGGTATTTGGTATTTTATTTTAAACTACGCGTGCGTTAAAGATTATCTTTTATTTTCATTTGTGGTTTTATTTCTCAATTTCTTTTACAAGATGTTTAAAGATGTTTTTGGACACATTTTTCTATTTAATTTATTACCGTTAATACAAAAATAATACAAGATCAATAGTAATAGCACAAAAAACTACTAAGGTTTGGACTTGTTTATTGACAGTTTCGCATCTCCTCATACCCGGGACTAGATGGGGACTCCGTGGTTCCTACACCCGAAGAGAGCCAGTCCAAAAGAGATGGCTATTTAAAATAGGTTCAATATACATATATATGATATCAATGAATCTGGCAAGGGTACATTTTGCCTTCACTTGAAGTTGGATCTTATCTACTTAGTTCACATCATTAGAACTTACATAGTGCTAGCAACAACACTTGATATTTGGAATTAGTTCAAAATAGTTTATTTTCTGTTTGCTAAACGACGTTGTATATATTCGCCGTAGTTTGTTTAACCATAGTGGCATATAGAAATAAATTCGACCCAAAAGTTATTTTATTATAACACTTATTGCTAGGAGCATAAAGAAAATAATCTTATCACAAAATATTATGCGACAACATTTATATTTTCACCTGTACTGTTTTGAATGTTCATTTATTGCTTTCAATATTGTTAGTTGTAAACTTCTAAACACAATTAGGTAGTAACGCACCTAACTGATGCCCACCGCGTGTTTTCAATGTTTCACTTTCGACCCTCAAACTTTCTGTTGAAATTTGGGTCCAATGTTTGTTTACATACAGTTTTTGGGATCCCAATTTAATTTAAACTATCGCAGCTTTTATTTGTCGTTTAGTACAACATTTTGTCGTTCCGCGGTTGGTTCGTGAACCTTTGTTTGCGGTTGTGAATTTATTCCGGCTGTGTTTTGCTTTCACCGAATACCGAGATAATTTGTCCTTACTTAATGGCTGTAACGTTTCATCTTTAATTTGGGTCGTCCTGTGTCACTCGAGTTCATTTCCACTCGTTAATTAAACTAAGTGTATAGTATCCTATTTAACGTTTTTCTTCCTTACGTGAAAATGTAAGTACCTATCTTTATTAACATAATTACCAAAAATATGTAGCAGTATCTATTCTGGGTAATGATGTTGAGAAGGTTCAAAGTATATTTAGAAAACAGAAGTGAGGTAAGTCCTAGAAAGGATAGATTTTATGAAAGAGGATAGAAAATACTCAATGTATCTCTGCATCACCCTAAGGTTGACTGTTAGATAATGCCTTTGGCATTAAGTCCGCCTTTGTACAAAATTACTGTGCATAAAGTTGAATAAATAAATAAATAAAAAAAATAAAAAAAATATGGCAAGGAAAGGAGTATGACTATAGGGATGATGTCTATTAGGTAAGGTTTTACTTTACCAAGTGCACAATGCACACGAGTAAACACTATTACCACCATGTTTATAACCCCATGTTTGTATGGTTGAGCTGCAGAATATTTTATTCAATAATTAATTATTGCATATTCACAAATAATTGTCAAATTATTAAGTTGATACGCTAAATAGAATGTCAAGCAGCTAGTAGAGCCTTTGTTAGCTCTATAACCTGACCTGAGTCGTTCTGGTGCGAAGGAGCCCAGAGCGCTGGCCTCATTGCCGTGCTGAATCGCAATAGCTAACCTTTGCACGAGCCGGCGCGAGAGTCACCAGTTGTTTCCCTCATTCTCCGCCCTATATCTGACACAATTGTTTGCCTCTATGCCCTAACTGCCCGTGGTCTCGACTGCAACTGGCACCACAATTTATTGCGGCTCCCAGGATGCATACTTTTCGTGCTTTTTACTAGCTGCATCTTCGGCCACAGCTGGGGAAAGAGCCGTGCGACCCAGATGACTCGCAGTCCCGTACTGAGCAGGTCGCGTCCCAAACCAAGCAATTTTAATAATATTGGTATAACAGACTATTAATACTGTAGATTGATGGCACTTTGTGGAATTAGTTGTTACACATATATTGATAACACATGTGTAATAATAAAAATGTGTAATAATAAAAATAAAAATAAAATAAAATAAATGTTTGAGTGTCGCAATGTTTCTAATAGAAATATTCTTAAATATCATTATAAACCTTTGAGGATGCCGTAAGGCGAAACCGGTCAGGTGTAATAAGCAATAAAGTAATGTGGAAAAGTACAAGTGAGTTATCAACAAGTGTATTGGTATAACAGTTTATGAAGAGGTGAACTCTGTGGCGTGGCGGTAGTGAATGCTGCCGCTATACAGGAGGCACGGGTTCGATCCCCGCTCAGTGCAAACATTTGTATAAAAAGCTATAATTTTGGATGTGACTAGGATTAACGCTTAGATTAAAAAAAAGTTTATAAAGTCGTTTATATCTAAATAGTGTGTGATCGGACTTAGTGGTTTTTTTTCATCAATTTAGATTATACGAGAAAGCTGTTAAGATAGATTCTAAAAAGACTCAATGTATTCAAGAGCACAAAATCAAAACAATGTTAAATGCAGTTCGCTTGTACATATTTAAAGAAGTTAACGTACTTCATTTAAGAAAAGTAAATGACCTAAGCCATTCTTAACGTGAACCAAAAAAGGCACTTCGAACTAGATTGTTTTACGGTCATTGAAAATCCTGTGGTTTTAGTGTGGAAAGGAAGAGAACTAATCACTATCCGTAATTCGTTAAGAAAAGACTTGTAACTTAATCCACTTAGAGAGCTGCAGAACCAAAACTTTTTTTCTATCAAATTAGGCTGGCAAATTGCAAAATATTGGCTTTAAAACCTCATTGTCAGCTACGGTAAAATTTCCGCTCACGAAAATATATTTAAAAATTTAATAAACCATTATAAAATCTACAGCAGATACTCATAAGAAATACAAGATAAATAGAACCGTGAAGATGTTTTCAACACATCACCTCTCCAATTAATTGCATGCAGCATCCTTCTCATCCTGGCATTATTATAAAATTTCATTAGAGCATAAGGAATAGAATATAACAAATTCTACAAAGTTTTATGAAACTTTACAACGCCTATAAGGAAATATATCTGTTATAGTCATAACATAAACACCGACGAAAGCAATCAAGAGATGAATGTATGCAGAACAGTGGCGTATCACTTATCGGGCGAATAGCCGCTATAAACACGTGACAAGTCGTAAATGTGATCTCGCCCAGAGAACGTGTTAAACAATTTGATACGCGGTAACAATGACGTTTTTATGTCGTGATATTTCGGTAAACCTACCGAATGTCGCCTTTAATTGCCATCATTAAACGCATGCTTGTGACGGATCGTCGAGCGATAGATGGATCCAACTTGCTTTCTTTCCAAATACAAACACATACCCATCCCACTCACACTCAGGTAGAACTACTGCACCAGAAAGGGACGACCCAGATAGTGTTTCAGTAAGCGTGGGATAATCATAATGAAAGCCGGAAATTCGTTAACGAATATGGCAGCGCTTCGTTAAATTTTATGTATGTTTGTTTAATGAATGAATGCCTTTTTAAATTTCCATATGGTGCCGTCCTGTTTTAATGATCGCGTCAGGAGTCGGACTTAACAAAACAAATGTGGAATGAGTGTTACGAAGGATCATTAATCTATTAGTAAATGTATAAGAATAGATATAAAGACTATGGCAGCATTAGCTTCGGTTCAGCGCGGCGTCTCTTTCACTATTTTATACGCCGAAATTGCGGAATTAATGTTTCCGTATTCATCCATCAAGGGGATACTGTGAAATTTCGTTCGCTCAAGACATCCCCTTAATCCTCAAGACGAATATCTCAAACTCACGGACGGAGCGGAATAATCGCGAGTTTGTGACGAGCTGAAAAAATTATATAATTCGTCACCTAATCCGAACATCTCGAGGGGTTAGTCAAACAAATACCTAGTATTAGTTGTGACAAACGCTGCCTTGTGTTTTATATGATCTAAAAGAAACGTAACGTTTTAGACGTATCCTTTTAAGAATAATGTCTCACGTTGGGAGACATCATAGATATATGTACTAACATTTTTCCTTACGGAATATATTCATTGGTTTTCATGTAATACATTTCAATTTCATAAAGTTGCGAAGTTGCTTCGCATTTAATTATCAAAAATAACTCGTCCTAAAACACTAAAAAGTAACTTCAAACGTTTAAAGGCACGACGAGCACAGTAGATTTTTACAGTACATTGAACGTAAAAAATCACCCGAAAATGAGACACGATTCAAGAAATACCGTAATGCGTAATGAACTGAGATCTTTTACTACGTCCGTTTGAGCCTTACATAAGCGAGAAGCGTTGATATCACGTTTATGTAGAAACGGCCCGAGGAGTGCGCCCTATGGAACCTCGCAAGCAATGGACAAAAATCTAAATCAATTTATTGTCTTCCGCTCATCTCTTGTAATATCGTTTTGCTACAAATAAATCCGCCTGTAATTTGTACCAAGAGCTTTATGCGCAAAACCATGACACAAAGCTACAACCTTCTTAGTTTGGTCGAAAGCACAAAGGAGTTCAGCACCGAGTCGCCAGACCCGAAAAAGTACGAGTCCTTTGAGGGACCAATCCTTTAATACTAATTGAATCATAATTTAGGAGACTGGAAGTTTCTTTTTATGTAAATCTTTTTTGCCTCTGAAGTCTCAAAGGCTGCGAACGTAATAATGTTGAGTTTGAAAGGTTTAGAAAGCACTCGTATATTTGTAACTGTAATAAACGTATTTCATTTTATATTCTCAATGACTGTTCTTATATTTATTTTATGTTTGGAACAATTTAGTGAGATTAAATTTTAACGATATATTTATTAATTTGTAAATCATTATACAAAGTATTTTTTTTATTATTTGATTTTTTAACAGTAATAAAAGTAATGATTGCGTTATTGTATGACAATCTAAATTTAGAAAGCTAGAATTTTAAGTAAGTATTTTGAGTTTCTTATAATAAGTATCTACTTACCTACCATTAACTTTCAGATCTGTTTAATATTTTTTACGGAGAATAATTCATTAATCTCTCATAAATTTTTATTAGAATAGATTTCATCAATCATAGAAACCGTAATCCTACTTAAACTGGGTTATAACGTTTTATGAAATGAATTTAATTGAGTAATATGATAACCTAGTCTAGTTTAACTTGATCGCAGTTTTCATTGATTAAAATCTGACCTTAATTCAATATTTACTCATTTTACAACATTCCATACAACGCTATCTAGACCCATGGTTAGCACAGCTTAACTAGCTTGTGTTGTATGGAATCTAGAATGCGGATAAACATACTTAGTATTTTTTATAAAAACATACATATTATACAAAGAAACACCCAGACCACTGCAAATATACGTATTTATGCATACAAATATTTGCTCTGTGCGAAAATCAAACCCGCGCTTCCTGCTCAGCAGTCGAACGTTCTACCGCTACGTCACAGAGGCGTAAATGTCTCTAACCATTAATGATAAGAGGTCCCTATAACTCGATTCCTGCCGGCTTCCTCCTGGTCGCACGGTGTCCACTATCTTCCCTTCTGAAAATTTTCAAAATTCGTCACTACTAACCGCTATAGTAAGTACATACATGTTATATATCTTACACACATGTGTCAGTATTAGTTAACATGACCCCGATACACAATACAATAAAACCTTCATTAGTCTAAATCATAAAAATCCTTTGAAAGCTACATTTAACCCAGAAGTCTAAGTTACAAACAGCGCTTTGTTCTTATTTCGCTATTCAGTGGCTCTAGTTACTAGCGGGATTTATTTAAAAATATTGTAACTTGGCTTCCAAGAGACCTTTGTACTAGCACCCCATAATGTAATTGGAAACCAATGTTCTGCAAACAATATTTTACAATTCTTTATTACTTATAATTTAGTTAGTTATGATCGAGAATAAGTAATAATATTATGATCTTATGGTGTGGAAAGTGACCGCAACCGAATATAAATGAAAAGTGCTGATAAAAGTTGTAACATAATTATTGTCTTGTAATAATTCTATTCTTCATTATGACATATATATTTTGTTGAATATTTAAATTTTTTGGTTATGTAAAAAATAACACCTTATATTTGACTTTGACCAACATATTATATTCTTGAAAATATATATATTCATACTACGAGTAACAATTGATGCGACGAGTAAAAGTAATGTATTATTAAAAATGAATAATGTATTCAGCCAGCTCATTGGCAGTTATTATGATTATAACAATGGACATTAATATTAGTTTACACAACAATCAGTAAACCCATTAAATACAAATTGCTTTACATACATAATATATTCTAGAATGTTCTAAAACGACAACGAAATATAAACAATACATCCCACAGAAAAGTTTGCACATTTCACGTTGCGTTATTTGCAATTTGCACCGCACGTCTAAACCAATAACCGATACAGGTGAAACGCGAAACAGTTACGAGGAGTTACAAGGAATAACAGTAACTTTACCCTCATCCTAGTGTACCACTCCATAACCCATCCAACGCCAGTGTAATATCAAAAGACAATTTACCGTAGCACACGCGACAGTAGCGACCGGCACGCCGATAAATCTCCAAGACAATTTCCGAAATTTTTCTATCACAAAGATTTACACTCCAGTCATCTTGGCGAAAGAAAATCGCACCTACAATCTCATTATCGATCCCTATTCCAGTACAATTTGCGAGTTGCGCGGGCGAGCGCAAGCAATTTTCAAACTTAAATGAAAATATCGGTCGGGGACAGAAAGACTGTAGGGAACGTTCTCCACTTCTTCGGCTTGTCGATAGTTCGCTTCCCGTCTGCTCCAGACATGATGTGTCTGGAACATCCTTTTGTCGACGCAGTTTACTCCGGACGTGTTTCGGCTGATTCTACTACTTTGTAATGCTTAAAGGAAGTTTAGTAACATCGCCTTTATTTTTTACTAAACTGTCAGACTATAACTAAGGAGATTGAATATGCTTTAAATCGAATTCGATTTTCATACTGATATAGTTGATGGTGTATTTTACGAGTCGGTTCAAAGTTAGTCAAAGAGGTTTTAGGTAAAACATAAGTTTCTGTAGGAGAATTGCAGTTGGTGTTTGAGTGTTAATTACGCAGGTCTAAGTGATAAAACTGCTTGCTAAGAGTGTTATTAAAGAATAATAACTATAAATATAATAGAATAAAGTAACAGGAACGCATTTATTAACAATCTTGTATAGTATTCACTGAGTTCAGATTTAATTTTTTTTTATATCAAAAACATCAATTACACTTTGCCTCAGCTGAAGGCAAAGTCTCAGAAAAGAAGGTCACCATTACTTGGTGTCAATGTCAATATATAGTGAAAATGGTCAAACTCAGTTTGATGTCCTCATCATATGCTATTTCACGAGCCGCTTGACGGACCTGGGACTATTGGGTGAAGGAAACACGTTAGCAGGTAATGAATTTCAGGCCTTAATGGTGTGACGAAGGGAAGAGTCTCCGAACCGCTTAGTTTTTGATCGGATAAACAAAAATAAGGCGCAAAATGATTTATGTTCGAATTCGAAACTGCCCGGCTGAGGATTGACCGCATTATGGAATACTGAAGTTAAATATTATTGTATTTTAGCTACAGTTATATCTGTATAGCTCTTCGGGTTAGCTCAAGTACCACTTTAAAGTAAACTGGGATAGAGCAAGTAGGTACTAGATGCTTTCGACTGATTGAAGCAGTACACTACAGTCCACGTTATCTACTACACACAAACCACTGTAGAACACCATTCGATATTTTTTAAATAATTTAATACATTTTCACATCACCCTTTTATTGGGCCGCGTAATAGCTCTTTGAGTGACCCAGAAAACGAATTACAGAACCTTACAATCGCATAAGAGCATAAACTCGAACCTATGCTTCGAGTAAAAACCAACGAGGCAAACTTACAAAAATTTGCTATTATTCCTTAAATTCACATAAAACCCACAGCCATTGGTTTGCACTTCCGATAAAGCTGAATTTTGAGTTCGATATATTGGTCCAGTAACTTAAAGAGTAATCTGGTTGGCATATCGTAACAGTGTATTTTATACAAAGACAAAAGCATATTCGCGTGGCATAAAAGTAATATTGTGTCCATGTTATTCGGTGGATTGGACCGTAACAATGGCAAATTGGAAATTGTCGAATATACTTACTCTACATATGAATGAATTTTAGCTATATTCGGAAAGTAATTCCTTTTCACTTTACTAGCAGCATGCTGTATTGTTTTACGTTATGTAATTGTACTGTAACCTTTTCACTTTTTGATTTTAGCACTTACCTTTCCTCCTTTTCTCTGCAGGTAGCAATCAAGCTCTCCTAATAATATGTATGCAATAAATAACATGGGCTACTCGTGATTATAGTTGCGAAACGCTATGATGGCCGTTTTGACACGACTGGTTTTGCTCATTTTCTCTTTTTTGGTGTGTGGTTTATTTTCTTCTACTAATCTCGCCATATTTTTCGGTACTTACTCGTCTAACAGTTTGTCGTCCAATGAACGCAACAAAAAAGAGGAAACAAGCAAAACCGGCCCTACTACTATAGTTGGTATTCTTATTAACTACTTCAGCTAAGTTCTAGCTAATTAATCAAATGTCACCGTATCTGTCACCTGTCATCTAAACAGATTATTATAAAAATACGCGCACGTCGGTTCTGTCTCATGTGACATAGAGGAAGCCAGTTTACCATAACATTTACGTAAACTTAACATCGGAATATATGTTTATAGGCTCTCGAGATTTTCTATTTAATCTAAGATGTTCACGTAAAGATTCCAATAGTCACGTTCGAGCCATAATTTAACTCATTGAATGTAACAAAACAGAAACAGAATAAAACAAATTTCATTGGATTGGATCGCGACTTATTAGGTATTTTTATATTTACACTATGCTCAACATTCAGGAAGCGTAGTCTTCCAGTAAATATAATAATATGTTAATGGTACAATATAGTTTAAGAAAGAAAAAAATAAAGCTGATGGAACATAACATTTTGTGTTAGTGCTATTGATTGTCGAATTCCATTATCTGGAGCTATTGATTTGGGTTCAACATAAAAATCAGCTTCTTATGCTATGAAGAAGTGATGTCTCAGTTTCAAAAAAATTTTGCTCACAGAATAAGAAACAACTATTGCAGTAAAAGCGTGTTGCATTGGCCACCAGAAGTGAATATATTATAAAAATTTATATCACTTTTGTCGACGAGAATGCATAAGATTTTCCCCTTCCAAAAATCACCCAACGTGCTTTCAGCATAATCTGCCATAATTAGCTTTATTTTAATGTGTAATAATATTCGCAAAACTTTAGAGAATATCAAATGTAACGCATATTGTTCCAGTAAAAATACGTTTTACAAAAGTACTTATTAGTATTTTGAGACGAAATATTGGATACACTAAAGCAACGTCGACAAAAGAAGAACATGTAAACGAAAGTAGCAATTTTGACGCCCTGTAAAAGCTTGTCTTATTTACCCCTTTTTTGCTGCTACAACAACAGTTAATACGTTGGCATAAAGTTTGTATTTGAATACCAGAGCGAAAAAAGGATGTTGTTCTTTCAGAGCAGACGCCTTGTTTCGCTTTTCAACTGATATGTATTCGAAAAATTGTCTGTCTGTGCATTGCTAGCATTTTTTTGTTTTACAATGCACATTTTGTGTATAGTTTTTGATCAGTTTTCACAAACAAGAGCAACGAGCGTTGGATTTCAACTGTTACAAGTGAAGAGTAATTTGATTTGTTCTGATTAAGATATCCGATAATTGCAAATTCTCGCATTCATCCATTATTTAATAAATATACCGGCTTCCAGGTGAGTTTGACTCAATTGCCTTCTATTTCACACATTAAAATTTCGCTTATCTGTACATATTTGGTTTAGCTATTGCCGAAAACTTTTTATCACTCACGTCTCTGAGGATGAGTTCGAATATGTACTATCCTTTTATATATAGAACAGCCCTTAGTCACCTCCTATAATACCCTCAGGAAGAGGTGGGTTAACCTTTCTATTCTATTCCACCAGGAACCAAGTACACAGTATCTATCTACTTTAATAGACAAATAAAATAAAAGTCGCTACCTAGCAAAATAAAGCGAATAATAAAAAAAAGTTCCCAACAAATACAATTTCTTTTTTATTTGAACAAAAAATCTTAACTTCGTACATGGACAAAGTTTGTGTGAAAATGTAATGTATTGTAGGTTAAACATCAGACAAAAATAAGTCCTAAGGAAAGTTACAAGACATGTTGTTGGCGATAACAACAAAATCAAATTCTATCGCGACAATGTACTACGTCAAGTAAAAATTTGTGGAAAGAAGTTGTTAACAAAAATACGGTGGGCCCGCAGTGCCTGCGGGGGTACGATAAGGCGCTGGGATCTGTAGTAAGCGGCCGCCCGGGGAATCGCTGCTGTACAACGTTATGCTACAAGATGTAGCGACTCTCAGTATGGAGAACAACACCACCCTATATTGCTACGAGCAGATTATTAGGACTTATTAACTGATACAAATCAATAGATTACCGGCAACGTGTCACGTAGTATTCTGAGATACATATACTCTATAGATTCAAGCTATATATTGCTTAATCAATAGAGTAAAATAAACTATAAATGATACACATAAATACTAAAATAGATACATATATAATGATATTATATTGTTCAAAGGATAATTGGAATACTAAGACTAATACATAGAAACATAATTTTGCGCGCAAATAAAAATACTCGCATGTAGCAGGTATTATCCACAACCAGCTGATGTTCGATCATATTATTTGTTATATTGCTTCCTAAGTGGTTTTTAAATTCATTTTATGAGGACCAAATCCTCTCAAAATATTTTGTCATAATTAAAACATCGTCGAAGCTTTTTAGTGCTGCTATATATATATACGGGATACCTTATAATGATTTATCCTTTTCAATACCTGTCCACATTTAGAAGATATCAAATTAATGAAAATATGTGTTAAAATCGCTGAAAGCTTATACTTTCTGCCACACAATATTCGGCACTTAGAAGCAGTTCGCGGAATAACCTAAAGATCGGAGCTCTTCGCTTCACCGATGTTTTCAAACAAAACCTATATTGATGAGTTAATTAAGCCTTCTGTTAATACATGACAACGAATACAATATAGCGGACTAAAAAATTCTATAGTCCTTTATTTGGTAAGCGGTAACCATCCTATGAAATGAGATTATTCAATCAGGCGTATGAATAGAAAAGAAATAAATTAATCATACCTTTGAAAAGGATTCAAATAATTTAATCATGGGAATCATAATGGTCGCTTGCAATACAGACGGGCCCACCAACAAAGCGTAACTAACCCTGCAGACCAGTGATAGTTATTACGCAAATATTTATTTATAAAATGTGTTACAAATTTGTTTTTCCACTGTTTTACTTAAGTATACGCACAATTTGTTACGAGATGTTATGCAGTGGAAAAGATCTCCTGTATCCTGTACTAGTTAAAAACTGTATCACAGGATGCAGAATGATAAATGATTATCGTGACGTATAAATGTTTTTTATTTTAGAGATGTCGCTTCAGGTTTTCACCTTCCGAAAGAATAGGTAATGGAGGTAGAGCTCTTAGCAATGTTAGGTAATATAGAAATACAGTTCTATATTAGTACCTTTCAAACTTATCCATCTCATGCTGGAAAAAACAAGGTTCTAACACTTCGACAAGTAGGTAGGAATGTCAATAGGTTTGCCACTTATCAAAAATCATGGTGGTTTGTAAATGGGTGTCAAATCACTTCAAAAATACGAGAATGCCTTTTGGACTACAAAATACTCCATAAAAATTGTGGTCTATCATTACAATATTTAATTCGATATAACACTATATACCATCTCAATGTAAAAATTTAGCCTATACATAATTCATAGAACAATAAAAACCGATTTGCGTACCACGCTTCACCAGAATTCCATTAAAAGTCTCAGCAGTACCCGAATTTTTTTTACTTATTTTCAAACACAAAAGAATATTCGTGGCCCCAAAAATTGAGTTAATCTTGTAAACTCGTATACAAAAGTACAACGAGAGAGACAAAACAAATAAATGAAATTACCCGAGATTCGGCAGATTGTCGCGATATCCCTTAGCAAGTTTAATAACGTAGTTAGAATTTAGGCTTTAATTGAAACATCTTGAAATAGATGTGAAGGCTCTGGGTAATAAGTATAATGTGCTTAGCGTTTAAAGCAACAGTTTCATTTTCTTGCAACTGTAAAAAGATCGCGCTAAAACCTGCGGCTCCCTTCGCACGTATGTCAGTTATCGCGACCAAACATAGCTATCTATCTATCTGTGTACCTACTAAATTTCACCAGGATATCTTCGAAAACGAACTTTCATCCACTATTTGAGTCCCTTTGAGCCCTTGTTTTGCTACAAAAGATAGCCTATATATTTTTCCAAGCTCTGATCTTTCTCGATTTAGAGTAAGTGACAACTTTCACTTTTTTAATCTGTCAAGGTAGACCAGAACTCGAGAGACGTACCAGGTACCTCAGTATTCTCCGTGTAAGAGACTGGTCGTGGATTCAAGTCCCGGTTTGAGTTTTACATTTTTCAGTCTAAATCTATTTTGGAATCACAACAACAATTAGCCTATCGCAGTCCACAGCTGGACATAGGCCTCTCCCAATGTTGGGAGGCTCTGGCCTACTGCTTCCGCGCTGGTCAGACGAGTTGGTACAGGGTTTTATTTCGAGATTTCCTTCTCTCGTAGCGATATCGTCTGCGTATTTTTCCGTTACTCGCTTCTTAACATCCTTCTGATGACATGGGGTGTTGAGACTTGTATTCTTAAATAATATAATGTAATACATATAGTTTTATAAAAGGAACAATTTATTTTCTGCCTATTTTCCACATTTACCAGCTAAACTTAAATTTCTTAAACGAATATATTTTCACCTAATGTTGTCTAAGCGTCTAGTCCATTAAGGACACCAACTGCCTAAAAACGTAAACTCGTCGCATCACAAAGCACCCCCTGCATGTGGGTATGTACACCCCCTGTATGTGGGTGTGTACACCCCCGGTTTGTGGGTGCATCGCCAAATGCATCATTACGCCTGCCAGACACAATGCACCCGTGCGCGCGTGTATGTGACAAAACATTTGTTGCCGTCTAAATAATGATTGTAATCAATTTGCAAATTTTATTTTTAGACTCTCGTTCTGAGGGTGTAATTTTTTTAATATACCTTTAGACACACCTTTTTATTTCATTTGCAACGATCAGAGTATTTTTGTGTCTTCTACTTACTTGAATGAGGATTTCTTAGGGAACATCTTCGGGGTTCAAACCAATCTCGCCTGCAAAGTGGTATTTCTGTTAGTAATGAACAATTTGATGCATCACGTGTTTCCTTCTTTTTCCTACAGTCCCGGGTCCTTTAAGCGGGGCGTGAAAAAGCATATGATGAGGCCGCCAAGCTGACACTGAACACTGACACTAACTCAATGGTGTACAAAACGTGAACTCGACCAAACACTGACTCCTCAACTATATTGATTGTCGCGATTCAAAATTTCTAGTATTTTAATAAAAAAATAGGTATTCATTGCAACAAAATATTAACTGAATTTCCACTTTAATTGTTGAGTAAGCTGGTTATTGTGTAATGAATGAAATACATTTCTATGATTGAGAAGATTGGAAACATTGAAATATAATTGCACCAAAACGTGTAACCTATAATACATTTTATGCTACATTTTTTTTTTTTATACCACTTAGTTGGCAGACAAGCACACGGCCCACCTGATGGAAAGTAGTTACCGTGGCCTATGGACGTCTGTAACACGAGAGGAGTCACAGTCGCGCTGCCAATCCTGTAAGTACAGAGTTTCTGTGCCGTCAGTAGAAGACAAATCAGGACAAGCCTTTAGTCTTCCCACTGACGGCACAAATTCTCCAGTGAGCTCTGGCTACCCTACTCACCGCTGGGAACACAACACGAAGTTATTATAACCGCGGTATTCTGTAGGGCGGAGGTACTTCCCCAGTCGGACTGCTCAATCGGGCGGAAATACCGCCGTGTCCTACCTCCTTTATATTTAATATTATATAATTTATCTTCCTTGTAAAATATCAACATACGTTGAGGCCATATATTATTATTCAATAATTTTTGTGCCTCGAGCGCGATCGTACGGAAATCCTAAACCGATTCGACCTCAATGTCAGTCCTCAAAAGCTCCTATAATATACCATTATCGCAAGAGTCAGCACACCCTTGAACTAACCATTATACTGTACAAATCCCTACTTACGTTGCTGTCAATCTCACACCTAAGGGCAAAGAACGAGAAATCTGGATGATCCCAAATTAGATACGCGGTAACGAGACGGCTTCCACAGCCGCGATAATGGGTTTTCTTTGCTGAAGGGAAAAACCAATTTCGTAGCTAAAACATCAAAATATCTAAGACAAGTTGAGGATAATCCACGTAGTAGACGTAAGTATCTTACGTCTTGATATTACTTTGTTTGTGCGGCGCGGTGCTGCGTACACGTGAATATTTTTATATGTTCCTTAAATTTATACAATCGATGATATTGGAAAAGTTGGTGCATTTGCGTTGTATTTTAATATTTGTTGAGGCAGATAATCTTCTTTGTATTATGGGGCTTTTATGTTGCTTTCGGTTTTAACGCACTTTTATTGGTTTAGTTGTACGTTTGTAGTATTTTTTATCTGTACTTTATTTAGATGTTTCAAAAGTGTATTATTACTTTAGTTTAGATTTGTTTGAGCTTTTTGATAAATTCTTGTAAATAAATAAAGGAAAAAATAATGTAATCTGTATATAAACATAAATAATAATAAACATAACAACGTATGTAAATAAATGCATTATAAGAATTAGCAACAGTGGTTACCATAGAATCTTAATCTTAATTTTACCTTAATTTAATTAACTCTTAATCTTAATTTATGTACCCACTTACCCATATTCTGACAAATTAACTTTTACTTCATTTCATTTAAAATACCGTGGATTATCTACTTATTTTTATAAAAAATCTGATAGTTAATAATAAATTAGCATCTTGCTTCTAGCAATCTTGTGATCGTTTGCAAAGTATTTGAAGAACCCAAAGTAAAAGATAAACTATTAGTAGTAAAGATATTTAAAGGCTAAGGGACGGCAGTGGGTCATGGAAGTGATCCCTTAATCGAGGGTCAAGTACCATCATTTAACTTACAAGATGGATATGTATCAAACTGGTGAGCTGATGTGTAAAAATCGTAAAAGGAAATAGATATTTGAATTCAGTGGTTCAGAGAAAATATAAATGAAATAAACTGCAAAAAAGGACAAAATTTACATCTCTTCTATTACATATTTTGTGTACACTTTTTTAATCATCTATATGTGACAACACGGGAACAATATTACCCAATAAAATTGTGCTTTAGTGAGTGCCATTATCTTTCTCGGTGTCGAAAAAGTCCTATATTGAATGTTCACTTTTTTCTGTTCTAAATCTATAGTGTAAAATAGTATAATAATTACTTTACAATTACATTAAACCGAATTAATTTCCTTGTTATATCTTAGCATTATTGAAGTTAAATTATAATAAATAATTTTTAAACTTTCGTGTTCTATGATTTAGTAGTATGTTTATGGAATTTAATTTTAGCGTTACTAGCTAAGTGTTTAAGGAGTCGGCCTTACGACAGAGAGGTCCCGAACTAGAATTCTGGCTTCAAAATTGGGAGTAGGTTCACGTCGGTAGTCTCAACACAAGCCATTTAGTTTAGCTAGAGGGGTTAAAGGGGAGACTATTTGTAGTTTTGGGTGTTAATATTATCATGGGATACAAATTCACAAACCTTGAAACTGCTTGATTTATCAACTATCTTGCACTGTCCATGATCACAGGAACAAACTTCAAAATGTTGTACATTAAAACATAGCTGCAGTCTGCTATGTTACCATTCATAAACAAAATGTTAATACGCAGAGTGGATATTTCTAAAGTTTTGAATAAAACATCCTACAAGACACAATCGCGCCACGAAAATTACACGACCACTGCTTTTCTAAGGCTATTACAAACCGCTATAAAAACAAAAACATAACCCCTCCACACACAACATAAGGAGAATAAACTCTAAACTGTTCATAATAGAGCTCAATTCATAATAGCGATTTATGTTAACAGCTCGTCCGCAGGTGAACCATCTGCTGGTTTATTTTGTGAAAATATAAAGTTTTCCCCAATAAATAATGCAATGTTGCTCTGAAAGCGAAAGGTATGGAAATATCTAGTAGAATATACGGTGTTTTTGCTGAAGAAATATTATAGGGATAAAACTAATTCCTCCCGGCATGATAATATTTGTACAAGTTGTAAAAATAGAGGGTTATGATGTATCATATAATCCCGCAGATGTGTCTTTGGGAGTAAAAAACATTATTGACATGGAGTGTCAAACTTCGGGAATGGAATAAAAACATCGGTTGTGTGCTCTTTCGTGGGTACCAGTACGTTTTAGTTTTTACCTACTTACTAGCTTTTACTCGTGACCTCGATCGCGTTGAATATTCGCGGAAATCGGTAGTGAATCCGTGATTTTGCTAGCAGAAATGGCGTGGGTTAACCTAGGCAGTACCACAGATATTAAATTGTAAAATACTGTTTTTGGTATGATTTGCAATCGGTCACAGTTACCTATAAACGTCAGTTGGGTTATGTGACTAAATATAGCTATATATTTCCTTGAGCCAGTGTTAACTCGGGTCCGAACCCGCTAGTCTCCCAACACTTACTATACATAGCTAACAATTTGCATCCAGAACTAAAAGGTTTGCAATGTTTTCATGAATCGGGAATTCCGTACCAAGAAACTCTCTTTTTTCTTTTCTTTTTCTTTTATATGTCGCTTGCATAATAGCAGGTTCTATAAGAGAAGTATCTTTTCACTGTAAACAATTGCTATTCGTTGTCATCAATAATGCTAGTTCCCTTCAGACAGGGTGAAATTATGTTATTGCTATTCGTTGACATCAAAAATGCTGGTTCACTTCAGACATGGTGAAATTTCGCCATTGCTATTCGTTGGCATCAATAATGCTGCTTCACTTGACACAGGGTGAAATTATGTTGTCCTACATAACACAATTTAACTAATTATAATCCCACTAATCCTAGTAATATTCATAATGAGGAAGTGTGTGTAATATGTGTATGTTTAACTCGACGGATTTAGATGAAATTTGGAACAGAGATTTCTTGAATTAATACTACGGTAGGTATATGGTATGCAGCTATTGAATTATAATTCATTTAGAAAAAGAAATCGTTAACTAAATTACAAACATTAAGAACATCAGTAGATATATCCATAAGTAGGTATTTACCTGTACATACATTGAACAAAAAGATTTAGGAAAATACATATAAAATCTTTTGACTTAACGTAAAAAAAAGATATTCGAAATATCTAAAACATACCTAATACTAACAAGAATAAAGTTTCGAATCCCAAAACCTTTTTCTCTATTCTGTCGTAAATTTCGTACAAGAGGTCCTTACAGTAATAAAACTTTCAGCATCATAGGTCCCAATCAATCAGAGCCCACCCATCCTTTTCACCTGTCATAAAAAGTAGCTCTCAAAAATGCAACGTCCACAATTGTTGGTACATCTAAGTTATTACATACACTAAGGAGATAACCAATTCCCTTAGGAATATAAACTTGAAGATAAATACATAACTGGACATTTGAATTAGAAACAAGCTGTATGACATAACATTGGAAATTAGTTGTTGAAGATATCACTCATCAATAAAAATACTTAGGTTATGACAACGATTTTTGAAAAATGAAACGTTCTTTTTTTCAATTCTTTTCTATTTATCCCTTCGTGATAGATCCAAAACTACTTAACGGACAATTTTATAAGAAAGGTCTTAATCAGGCTTAAAATCTGCCATATCAAATATATTGCAATTAGTTGAGTAGAACTGGAGATATGACCAGAACTCAAGATGATAGATACAATAGAGTGGAGTTGCAGGCTTCAGCTAATTTTATAATATAATTATAACACTTTTTAAGAAAGATTTAGCTATCAGTCAATGCGTTCATCATTTTATCCTAAGGCAATATGATTTTTAAAGGCCTTCGCTGTATTCAACGCGGTTGAAATTTCCATGGGGTAGTCAGTTAAAAGGATTTTTCGATGTGTTCATTAATGGTTGATTAAGTGTACATGTCCCAGATTTGTCCGGCCCAAAACTGGGTACATCCTCTCTGACCCACGGCTATGTTGTTCGGAAGCCAGGTTGTGTGTGCACACCTAACTCGATTGCTGCAGGATACTTACTTATTCAAACCCTCACTCACCCTGCCCTAGTTACATTAACTTTTCGGATATAAACATTTTATAGCTTTGATTAACTTGTTTTAACTGCCGGTGGTTGAGGGTTGAGATCAGACTGATGTTAATAGATTAATAACCATATTATGAGAGTGCTCTACGTCAGCTAGATCCAAATTAAGAATAGTTTTTGACATGGGCTCCAGAATACATTATAAACGTATGCTTGTATATAAATCAATCATAACAACATTAATCACATCAAAAAGTTGAACATCAACTTCAACTTTTATGAGAGTAGCTTTTGTGGAAGTCCACCAATGTAAAGATAATATTAATGTTAAATGAAATGGTAATAGTGACAATTTTAACGTTTGTCTGTCACTGTCAGACGTCCATTACAATATGATCTTAAAATATTCCTAATTGTTTTTTTATATAGGACACGCCAACTTGACTTCACCTCACCTGATGGTAAGCTAAAGGCAGTCTCAGGAAGGAGGGTCACCATTACAGACACTAAGTGTTACAATGGAATCACTCAGCTTGGCTTGGTATATTGTTTTACTACACAAGTTTAATGGCAACCAATAACTTGGACGTCATTAAAATACTTCCTTGAAGGATATGTCTTTTAATGGAAGGTACTAAACATCATCATAACATGTTCCTCACTTTAGTAAAAATTTACTCAGCTAAATCGTAGCACTCTCCATAATACTTCCCCAGCCGGTCAATCCAAAAATTAGGACAGGCGATCGCCCCTTTATATTCGCGTTCAATATGCACAATTTATTATTTTTGAAGCCCTCAGGGTTTGTTTCCATAGACGCGGAGACGAGTGCAGCGGAGAGGAAACGTGCGGAAACCAACCAATCTGAATGGTTGTAATCGACATCTCATCTCCAATTTATTCATGTGATTGATTGATTTCCGTATGTCTTCTCTTAGCTCCGCTCGCCAGTTGATACGCACTCTTCGCTTATGAAAATCATTTGTGTAACATAACCTATGCCTCCCATACTCTATATTGGGGCGCTAAGAATGGTGGTTGCCCCAATTGCCTTCCGTTTCTCAGTCCAGCGACTGATTTCTTGATTGATGATAAAAATTCATGGAGAAATCAGTCTTATTATTATTCTCTACTTTGTACCCTGTCCAATATTTATATCAGTGGTGTTTTTATGAAATAACCTGCCTACAACTTGGCATTTGTTAATTACATGATTTTTTTCGATTAACATAGAAAAACATAATCGGTTCAGACAGGAACCCACCGAACTGAGCCATCGAACCCATATAGGAAAATTTGGATGGCTTCAGTTTAGGGTCGGTGGCACAGTGGTTAGATATTCCCCCTGTAAGGGTAAGATCGCAGGTTGGAATCCCGCCTGAACAGATTAAATTTTTCTATCTTAATCGATTTGAATAGTTAGCATACTAAATGCTTTATAATTTTATTCAACATTTATTTTTTGTTACAGGTAAGAACATTTTGCTTTGATTTGCTGAAATCTAAAGCACTTATCCTCTTGGTAAGTTTTCATTTAAGTATACCACCTAATTCTGTAATGTACAAAACATAGGACGATCATTTTATTTGCTGGATTACAGCCTTAATAATAATATATTTGAATAAACTAAGTTTATATAGCACTAACTTTATGTGTTAATGTTAGTGCTATGTTTGCGTTTAGAGTAACTTAAACACTTGTATCGTTTAAATTCATTGCGTATGCAGCCTTAATCACCCTATGATCTTAAGGTTTACCTAATTTAAAGTTAAGTAAAAGTAATAAAATCACCCAAAACCGAACAAAAGCATTAACTTACAGGATATCGTAAATATTGGAACAAGAATCAAAGGAAATTGACTCGTAATCCTACATTAGTTCCACAAGCAAACGTAGCGGGTAAACGGGTCGATGTCATCAAAAATCCGATGCTGGCTTTACGGAAACGTCTGCGTTTTCAAATTCGCCTCTTGAGGACTCGTGTTGATTAAAATACCTACAAAGATTTTGATCTCATGTGACAATGGTCTATCAATACGTGACCGGAATTCCCCTTTTGTGTTTCGTTCGTACAGTGCATATGACATAGTCAATTGTTAAATCGACATATCGCTATTGTGCGGAATTAAATAATTTTGGCTTTCATTCCATTGTACGGAATTCGATTGATTTTCAAACGGTAGCTTATTACCTTCCATGTTTATGGACCTTTTTTTGTCCCAAGTTCGATTTTTGATCTAAGTAAAGATGTCATCAGATGGAATACATTTAAACATTAGGTAATTAGTCCAATAGGTATTTCAAATTTAGGTATTAAGTACTTAGGTTTTAGTGGTTTAGGTATTTTAAACCATTTGGTATTTAGATTTTAGGTATTTTGAACTTAGGTTATTTAACTTTAGGTATTATAATTTTAGGTATTCAAATACGTAGCCCATCAGATTTGTCATCGAGAAACTATTAAATTAAAATAACAGTTGCATGTTTCAAATTTTGGTCCACAATAGAATTGAAGTTTCAGAGTTGTAATACTTGCCATTTGACATGTGATATCATGGAACTATGACTTACTAAAATAACTAGTTTCACTTGCGTGAAATACGCGTCACATTCCCATGAGCTATTAGTCGTTTCTGGAAAAAAAAGCTATCAGCTCTTCTATCTCTATTCCAAATTTCATCCAGATCCATTTGTTCGCCCAACTTTAACATAAATGAAAACATTATTAAGATAATCTCCATCTATCAATCAATCAGCCCACCGGAATCCACTGCTTAACATATGCCTCTCCCAATGTGGGCCATTTCGTCGGGTCCACCGAATTTAATGATTGGCGAAATGTGGATGTTAATTCACCTCTGCCTAACCCTCCGGGGATAAAGGCGTGATTGTATGTATGTATGTATGTATGTTAAAACTTACGCCGACAAAGCTTACTGGAGAGTTAAAGGCTTGTCCTGATTTTGTGTTCTGCACTGAGGGCAGATAAAATTTCTGTTCTTACAGGGCTGGCAGCACGGATGTGACTCCACTGGTGTTACACACGTTCATAGGTCACGGTAACCGCTTTCCATCAGGTGGGCCGCGTGCTTGTCTGCCACCTAAGTTTTATAAAAAAAATTGACATTCTACATTGGCTTCAAAGCATCCTCTTAATGGTTGCTAATCTATACTTATCCAAACTAATTTCTCAGTGCCCTGATGTTGAAGAAATCTAATTACAGCATGTAATTAAAGGTCGGTCAGTACCCTGGATATGACGTGGCATGTCCGTCGGTACAGTAATTAAAAACTCGAGCGTTTCTTTTTTCTAACGTGACAGGACCGATTACAAGCCTTTTTCAAAGACTTAATTATTTTTTGTGAAAGTGGGCTCAGTATAGCTTAATCTTTAGCCATAAATCGAGGTTTAATTGAGATTAGTTCATTGGTGGCAGAGCCATTTTGCAGTTCGTATAGAATCTCCTTGAACCTTGTCACTGAATAACCACTTTAAAATAAAATTTTAACTTTTTACCCGACAGCGTCAGTGAGGGTAATGTGTTACGCGTGTATGTATGTAGTTTTTTTTGTTCCCCTGTACTGGCCTAACGACTGGACGGATTTCAATGCATGGGGTCTAAAATGAAAGGTACTCATCATTCTACATAAAATATCAACAGAAACTATGCTGTGGATTTTTTGGAGCGAAAATGCCTGTTGTTAAAAAAAATATTCGAATTTATCGAGTAGGGTATCAAAATGAAGGAAATTAGAATGTGAAGATTACAAATATATACATAGATTAAGCTTCTCAGCTTTTTGCCTCGTATGTGTGAACCTATCACGGGCTTAAACCAAGTGAGTCAGTTCACTTAGAAATTGTGGTGGGTGCTTGGTGGATGTGAGGAATCGCCTAACTACGGAACATGTATCTATAATAACTAATCTATATACTTTTTTTATGTAGGCCTAGTCCTTTGAGTGATGTATAATAATTTTGGGATGATACCTGTAGAAGAGAGAGAGAGAGAGAGAGAGAGAGAGAATGATACAGGTATTAATATTCTAAATGGTGTTGTTATCACCTATTTTACCATGTGAAAATCACAATGTCCAACGACACCGGTGACCGTTTACCCTGCGAAGGATGTTTGTTTTCTATGTTAGTTTCTATGCAAAAAGTTCATTTCGAATGTTATTAACATACAGCTTGCTGCAACGTCATAACACTTAAGTTCTTAATTAAAGTAATCTTAAAGTAAATTCTTAATTAATTAAATGAATGAGATGTTCTGAGTGCGTTTATGAAACATTCCGAGGCTATTGTGCACGTTAAGTTCACATAATATTCTAATTGCTTTAAAAAAAATTATATGATTCATGCTTTTTGAAGGAATTGATCTTTGGTAACAAAATAATTATATGTTTATACAGTTTCTTAGAATTAGAATGAACCCGAGACCTCACTCAATATGCTACTGGTTCTACAATTTGACTATGATGACATATTGGTATACACCTCTGCCTATCCCTTCAACGATATGAAGTGTGAGTATACTCACAAGGTAGTCGTTATCTGCCGCGCAACGAATTATCTTTGTACCCAATTTATCGTAATCTTTACATTGAAAGGTTTCATAACTTTCATCCCCAGCTTCGTTTTTATGAGCACACACGGAGCCAGCTATCTGAGATCATTCCTTACTTATTCATATCAAATGCTCACTGTAAACCGAATAACTCCAATACTCGTATCTCAGTAAACTCTTTCATATTCTAATAAACTTTTCCCTAATAGCGTCTAAATTGGGGATAAATTGAAAGCTTTTGCGGCTACCAGTATGTTTACGAGCATCTAAAACGGAACAGCTACATCAGCATTGAGTACCAGGGTATCATGGCCTCGTAGAGGTGTGCTGTGGTCGTTTACATTTTCAATTGCGTCTGGGCCGCGGCCTAGGGCGGTGCATTACCATAATTGCACCCACTATATTGATTGGCCAGCTTACGGGCAAGCCTAGATGCTACTATTACTCCACAGCTACAAATTGCGATGGAGTGCTGCAATTGTTGGATATTCTCTGGTGATCAGGTGTAATGGACGATCCTTGTTTTCTTTTCTCTCCATTAAGATCGTTAAGGTTCTTCTAATTTGTAACTCAAGGGCAATTTGTTTGCAGTGGTTTCGTAATTCAATTTTTTATTTCGATTTCTACCAATTTAGTAGTTTTAAATCATGTTGTTTTTCAACTTCTATTTTAAACTTGGAATGTTTCCATTTTTAAAGTGTCAATTAATTTTTGATGTTGGTAGTAGCTTTGCGACCATAGATTAATTGATCCAAACTAAAAAAATATAGCAACTTGTTAATACTTGCTACCAAAATCCCTATTTTAATTTATAATCCCAAAATCAATTTTAAAAAACAATGTAATAAGTAGGTAGAGACCAAACAGTTCACTACCATTTTCATGGATACTTTCATTAAATCTGCAGTCGTCTTAGTGACGAGTTACATACACAAAAACATTGCAACTAAAATTATATAAAAGTAAAATAAATATAACCAATACAACAGCTCTATTCAATTTCCTGTCGGTCCACTTCGGTAGGCGGAACGTCAGTCAGTAGCGACCGGTGGCGGAGAGATATGATCACGACTAACATTACGTACGGCTTAACATAATAACCGCTTGGTCTTTCGAGCCGGCCAAATTGAATGATTTCAATAATGCATTGGGCGTTTTGGTGTCGGGTTACAGCCACAAGGCCCCTTGTAATACCGTTTTCGATAACAATATCTTTGTACCGCTACTAGATTATTACAAAAGTGTACGATAGCAAAATTTTTGTGTCAATTCTGGTTTAATCTCGTTTTACTAGTTTTAGAACTGTTCAAATAAATATCGCCACCATATATAGAATCGCCACCATTGGCAAGGGAATAATTATTAATTAATAGGGCAAACTCACTTAACTTAATTTATTTTATAGGATGGTAATTTTATTTCCGAATGACTAAATCCGAAATAATTTAATAATACTAACATTTATCACTGCTGGACATACTAACATCAAAAATAAGTATGTCCCTTACTTTTTCTCTCCCTCTAAAATTGTACACTACTATAGCTTATTACCTGAAAAATGACATAGGATACTTTATTTCGGAATAGCCATTTTTATCCACCATAAAGGTTTACTACGCTGCGAGAGCCGCAGGCATCAGCTAGTATATAATAGTAACTGAGAAAATTGTTATTTTTTAACATTCATAGTTCGTGGAAAAACTGTAACCATTATGGATATTTGAGATGAATATACGAGTTACTCTCTATTCATTTGATAAAAAACATGTATTCGTATTTTTTTGTACATACCGTTGTATCAAATTTCCATCCAACAGTAGAACTGGGATAAAAAATCTTTTCCCCCAACAAACGCTCTTAAAATTGAACTAATATTTGTCATCGAAATGCATCAGATACAACGCCAGAATTTAAATCGTGAAAGTAAAATTGGTGATTCTGTCTGCGTCCCCTACGCTGGCGGGGCAGAGGACTGACACTGCTACCCTAAGACGTGTCCCAATACGTTTTTGAATGACAAGTAGTACCTACGGTTTTATGACTCGACCCCTTGTTTCGGCCCTTTGATGAAGGACACGATAACTAAACGGAATCGGTGATTGCCTACGTAAACTAAAAGGTAGTTGGAATTTTGTAATCATCCAAGAATTATGCAGTAATTTCACCTCTAAGGAGAGAGACGATATCACTCCTGAAAGCGAAATTAAACCGAAAGCTGATCCTTTTTTCGTGCGGACAGCCCTACGAATGTGGTATTTTCAGGTGGATTTATCGGGCTCGAACCGACTAAAACCGCACGCCATCTTGCGTGCTCATTTCTCTAGCACCCTGACTGGTCCTGGGTCTTTTACGGTTTTTAGACCCGATATTACTTAGGAAATCTGACCCTAGGCAGACTTTTATATGTTAAAAAGATAAATAGTAACTGCGATTCCCCAAGTTGTGAGGTTTACTGCACAATATCTATCATACAAAAATCGCAAGCCATTATCAAAATTTTCTTAATTTGACAACGCCTTGGTGGTACAAAAAAGGCAATAATTAGGAGCCTTTCGAAATTGATCGGTTTTATTCCATTCTCAGAAAGAAACACGTAAAATATGAAATTAGTTACATCACAGTGATACATGCACCAATGCAGATCTTTAATCTTGATTGGCTCAAAGCACGAAACTTTTCCAATTCAGAATACCACCATGTTTGTCTGTTGGAACCAACATTGGGCACCCACCCTCATACAGAAGATTGATTGGAGCATCAGAAAGGGAAAATTAAGGTTTCGCAGGGCAATATTTTAAATTTATTTGCGTTTGCGATGCAAATTATGAAATAGAGATGGGGTGAGTTCGCGTTTTATTTTCTTTCCTTAATCGAATAGGGGAATCTTTTGTTGATATCTTAAAAATCGAGAACTGTTTGCTTTGCAATGTTGGGCTTATTACCGTTCATCGGAGGAGCTAATTCCGTAAATTTTTATTGGTCATTATAATAATGAAACTTCTGGGGATTTTCTTTTTTTATTTGATATATTTTTGCTGTTGAAGCATTATTATTGTTGAGATCGTTTGAATTTGTCTGGTTTATTTAATACTTTGAGGGTTTTTCTTAACTCATAATGACGTAATATAAGTTTATTTGATAAAAATTTTAAGGATGTACAAATCCTCTTTTCTTCCAGGCTAGTTCACTTACTGATTGGCGTTCAAAATTCTAGCGTAGATTTACCTCTGAGGGTTGGACATGAGAGGGCAGTGGCTCCCATAATAGTTAAAATAAAAAAATACAATAGGAGTTAGAGATCGCAGCTCGTAACCTTGGTAGCGTTCAGAATAGACGCTTATCTTAGCGTATATAATCTTATAATGATGGTTTAATTTTGCAAAAGATGGAGTGCATCCTTAAATATCATTGTTATAGTATAATTTATCGCAGGACTAGATTTCAGAAAGTCACGTTATATTTTAACCAACTAACATAAACAGCCCCTTTTACGTAAACCTAATCTAACTTCCCGATATATACCCATAAGTATTTATATATTAGCCATAGCTACGTATTTATTAACCTAACAATGGCACCAAAAATATAATAATATCCCCAAAAAATATAAGGAGAGGACACATCAGCAGTAAATAATGGAACACGTCGATATTTCCAATAATAAGGACGAGAGGTAATCTAACTGGCGCTCGTGAGATAACACAGCGCAGTCCCGCGGGGCCGCCTGCCGCTTTGCCGGTTTACAACTGACGGTTAGAACAGGATTACATGCCACGGTTTCGTATTTAGTAGATAATGTCATGCAAAAGGTGGTTAGGATTGACTGGATCCGGAAAGCGGACGATCGAGAGCAATGGCGGACGCTAGGAAAGGTCTATGTCCAGCACTCCAATATGTTAGGACCTCCTGTTCAAGACTGTTCTTCGTTAAGACACACTTTTATAGCTCGTAAAAAAGTGTTCAATCGATTAAAATAGGCTGATCATAAATTTTTACTATTTACTAATTATTTATATATTATCTAAGATACAACATATTTACACTAATTTAATAAAATATGAACTAATATTTACAAGAATATAAAATAGGATACAAAAGGATCAAATGGATCAAATTAAGCATCGAAGAATTCCTCCCCATCGATGTCGACTGGTAATGTGCCCAAAAGGCTGGCGGCATTGCCCCGTTGGATGGCAAATCAGTATCTCTGCTTTCCTTTTTATCGTCACATTGATAAATTTTTTGACACTTCATCAGTCGAATCAACTCCTGTGGCTCGTCTTTTCCTTTTCAACAGTTTAGCTTCCAATAAAATAATTGAAATTATATCCCGTTTTCTATTTTTCATTGATTCATCTGATATTTGACCTTACACTATTAGATTGAATGACGATATCATTTCAATCAATAAAAACATCCAATGATGGCGTAAAGGCGAGGACCACCTTTCTAACATTGGTGACTTCTATGATATCTTTCCCGAGATTTCGTCTTTAACATAATATCAGGTGAGGTAAAATCATATTAGCGTATCCTATAATAAAAAAAAGAAAGGTCAAACTATAAAACCCCAGCAACATGTGACCTTGACCTTACATTACAATTTAACGGGACTTGCCCGTTCTAGTAGTTAATACGATGATAATATATCCAGAAAATAGGATCACGTGTAACTTCACCCCCGACAATTAAAAGACTGGATTAGACAGGATGGCACGGGAAAGATAGCTGGAACTGTATTAGAGGCATAGTAGCAGAAAATAGGGTACTTTTTGATTGTGATGATAGTTCCGAAACCTTAATGAAGGTATTACTACATATTGGACTATGTGGTTTAGATAGATTTTCTGTCATCTTTAAACTGAACAGACAGTTTGTTCCATTTAGGAATGATCTATCCCTACGAATGTGGTATTTCCCGGTTGTATTCAAAGCTTGTACTTCACAGCCTGCGAATTAACATCTACTATTTCTAAACCTTTTGATTTGGTTTGTCTTGGCTTTTACGGGAGCTTATACTGACTGACCCTGACCCTGAGCTTATATTATACACTTTGAAACATCATTCAACTCAAAATATAGAAATTGAACTCAGGACTTTTCAATACATTTCTAGAATCTTTTGGTTAAAATTCTGCCCAATAGACAACGATTCCTCCTTCATCTACATACATACAGACATACAGTCACGCCTCTTCCCCAATGGGGTAGGCAGATGGTAAATGAATTATGAATTATGAATTATCCTTCATCCAATTCAAAATATAGTCTGATTTTATACCACTAAGGCTTAGGCTAAGGCTAAGGCACTAAGGCCCCTACCACCTGATGGAAAGTGGTAGGGGCTTTACACTTACTCTGCTGAACTCGTGGGAACCTACTAATGCCTTTTTTAAAGAACCCCCTATTGTAATCGCTTGGATAAAACATTGATACATGGTTGATAAAGATCCTTTATCTAAATGGGATTTAGGGGTACCGGGAACGTAAAGAATTCTTTATTGTCATAATATTATAGCTCTTTAGCTGATGTTAACCTTTCCAAGCACGGAGCCTACGAAGACAAAACAGGCACTTGGACAATGAGGGGTGAACTTGTACCCTGTAATCTCGACAACGATCATCGACCTCGGCTCTCGTTCAACAGACGGTTACACCACTTAACGCATGGACTTGGAAACATTTATAGTATAGTAAAATTAGTAAATCGCGCTAGCCTAGTAGTATCGGTAATGGACTGAATAGACGACGTCTCGGGTTCGATCCCAGGTTTTAGCATGGCACACACCAATGACTTTTCGATGCTTCAAATCAAATCAAAATAGTTTATCGAAGTTATATGTGTATTTATTGCAGGTTTATAAGTGCCCGGTTAATGGCAATAGGCTCGCCACCTATTATATTGGTACCTAAATATAAATTGGCAAAATGTGGGTGTTAACACGTCGGCCTACCCCTTCGGGGAAATAGGTGTGAATTCGGGGATATTGCCTCTCGTCATAGGCAGGGAATTCACCCTCACACATTGCGACCTGAGACGGTGCGCACTGTGCGGTATGAAAGAAACTTCATCCCACGCACACTCAAGCTGTGGAATGACATCCCGGCTGCGGTTTTTCCCAAGCGCCTACAATATGGGGTTCTTCAAGAAGGGCATCAGAAGGTTTCTTCATGGTCGGCAGCGCGAGTGTGATACCTCTGGTGTTGCATACGTCCATAGGCCACGGTAACCGCTTCCCATCAGGTGGGCCGTGTGCTTGTCTGCCAACTAAGTGGTATAAAAAGATGTTATATTATGTGATGTAAAATTAGTACACGCTTTTTGGGCTAAACGATAATATATAAATAGGTACTAGCCCTAAAAACATAGGTATATTTTATAGTCATTCCAGAATTCATATTATAAACATGTTCAAGAATGATCGTTAATTATTCACCTAGGTTGTTAATTAAGCCACGTAATTGAGCGAAGGTTTAGCCAGTTAAATCAAATGTGATGTTTCGTGTGTATTTGAATATGTCTTCATTGGTTGAGTTTCACAGATGAACGTAATAAGTTAAAATCGGGGCCTGGAGTATTTATAACTATATTTTTTAATTACTTGAATCAATATGGCTGTCAAGATGAAAAGATATTTTCGTCGTGAATTTTATTTATAGATAACTAATAACTGTAGGACTTATTACATAACGCTATCTATTCTAGCCACAATTACTTTGTGTCACAGCTTAACTAGCTTGTCCTATGGGTTCTAAAATGCAGGTAAATCATACTAAGATGTTATGTTTTTGTAAATACATGCCATAGATACAACCAGCCCAATATGCACTAAAAAAAAATTGCACTGAAATCGAACTCACGACTTCTGACAGCAGTTGAGTGCTCGACTGCGCTATATAGGTCGTCAATAACTTACCTTCATGAAATAAATCTTCGTTAACCGCTTTATCACAAGCCCTATCATTTGTCCGTGACTCTCAGTTCAGATAAATCTCATATCAAATTATGCCTAAGCGCATGCTATACAGGGCCTCGCCGAGTGCTGGTAGAACAGTGTTAGGTCGTGACGGGCCGTCGTGATGCGCCGCCAATTTGAGGAGCATCCCGTCAGGGTATCATGCTGTTCATAATTGTATATAAACTGTTGGGAATGTTTGTCCCTTTGCGATAAAGTAATACACTGCTGATAATTTATTAGCGTGGATAGAAAACGGAATTGCGTTTGGGTTGAAACCGGGATAAATATTTGTGGGTTGAAATTGGAAACACATGAAATTTTAATTATTTTAGAAAAAAAAAGCTTCGTTTACACCTTAGACTAATATACACTTCTAATATACAGTGCTGACCTATCACGACCAAATATAACCCATGTCTTACTCCATTGGAAAGGTATTATACCTACTTAATTGTACTTGTAATTATACTTTATTGTAGGTGCCTGGTACTGACACCATTCGCAACGAATGATACACTATTGGAAAGGTATTTTTGAGTGAAATAATGACATTTATATGGCTAGTCTTTGTTCACTGTCCGATCAGAGTAAGCCTTGTAGGTTCTGATTTTCATGATGTTATTATTACTTCCTATTAATATAATTTTAGGAGGTAGGACACGGCGGTATTTCCGCCCAATTGAGCAGTCCGACTGGGGAAGTACCTCCGCCCTACAGAATACCGTGGATATAATAACTTCGTGTTGTATTCCCAGCGGTAGGGTAGGTAACCACTTTCCATCAGGTGGGCGGTGCGCTTGTCTGCCACCTTTTTTTTTAATATACCACTTAGTTGGCAGACAAGCACACGGCCCACCTGATGGAAAGTGGTTACTGTGACCTATGGACGTCTGTAACACCAGAGGAGTCAAAGTCGCGCTGCCGACCCTGTAAGTACAGAGTTTCTGTACTGTCAGTAGAAGACAAAGCAGGACAAGCCATTAGTCTTCCCACAGACAGCACAAATTCTCCAGTGAGCTCTGGTTACCCTACTCACCGCTGAGAACACAACACGAAGTTATTATAGCCGCGGTATTCTGTAGGGCGGAGGTACTACCCCAGTCGGACTGCTCAATCGGGCGGAAATACCGCCGTGTCCTACCTCCTTAAAACCACCACCTAAGCGGTACAAATAAAATAAAAAAATAAAAATCATTTGGGAACTTTGAAATAATTTTAACAATTGTTTCATTTTATTCAGAAGTAGTATAGGCCATTTTTTATGTTAGTCTTTGAATAGAACAAATTATATACCATTTTATTGACATTCAAAATATTCTCAACCCAAACCAATTTCTTTTTTCCCCCCATTCTATATCGCACACGTTATAATAAAGGTCTACACAATACGCCAGGAGTTATAAATGTTAATATTATGCAATTACCCGCCTGCCCATAGGGACACAGGTAGTCGCGAGCGCCCTCCTCACCCTAATACGTACAAGTTACGTACTATCGCACCTGTGTAAGAAATGTTCGGGAAAATATGTTAATTTTAATGACAAATTTGGAGGATGAGTTTTGTTCATCTCTAGATAGAATGGACTGGAATATATCAATAAAATCAATTCATATAATAGTTTTGGGGCCTTACAAAGATCTCGAGTCAATCGGTGCAAAGGAGGCTCGTCAACAATCCCATACTCGCAGGAGCAGTGGAACCTCTAGCCTAAGGAGGGACTTCACCTCGCTGTGTGTGTTCTATTACCTATACAATGGTTTGTGCTCAGATGAATCGTTTGACACGATGCTCATAGTTACATTCTATCATCGCACCACTCGCCATCGGCAGGGAATTCATCCTCACACATTGCGACCGGAAATGGTGCACAAAATTAAGTTCTACAAGTCTTAATTAAAATATATTTTTTTATAATTAAACAGAAACTAATTACTTTTGTTCCTCACGTGAATTAATCGCGAAAAAGGAACAATTCCAGGCGCCATCTATCACAATTCATCACTTGGTATGTTCCGCAGTGCAACAGACGAACGTCGTAAGCGACAACTCTGACTTGCTTTTGTTCGTAAACTTTGACACAAACAAAAATATGTATAGAATAGAGAATGTACCCTGTATGTTCCCTGGGGAGTAAAATAGGCCCCACCCCATCTCTTCCCGTGGGTGCCATAGATGGTGACTAAAGGATAAGAAGAAGGACTGTTCTCCATTCAATAGTTACTACAGCCCGTGACAAGGTGCCCACTTGATGGCAATAGGATCGTCCTTGGGGACCAAAAATCATAGTTAACGTAATGTGGGTGTTCCTGTTCCTACACACCTCCGACTACCCTTTCTATGTATGTAAAGCAGGGATTTTTAGTTCAGTTTAAAAATTTTCACGTTCCATGATAGGATAGGTATGCTTATCAATAATTTTACTGCAGAGTTTTTGTGCTGTCAGTGGGAAGACCAAAGGCTTGTTCTGATTTTGTGTTCTGCACTTAAGGCACAGAAAATCTCTGTACTTACAGGGTCGGCAGCATGGGTGTGATTCCACTGATGTTACACACGTTCATAGGTCACGATAACCACTTTCCATCAGGTGGTCCATATGCTTGTCTGCCACCTAAATTGTATGAAAGAAAAATCTTTATAAAATGCTCCCGACGCGAAACGCATATGATTAATTTCGTTAACTTTTGCAGAAGCGCCTACTTTCCGACCTTTCAACTCCGAAAATAAAACCTGTACCACAACCTCTAAACTTTGGCTAAAAGTTCTTGGTCAGACCCTCATACCAGATATAGCTACGACAAATTGTAAAGAAAAGTAAGAAAACTTAATACACAATACACCAACATATACAGACATACAAAATCCATAATACCCACGTTCTCGCATTCTGAAACTTAACAGCAACAAACGAATTTACATAACATAGTGTTTGTGAGCAAACCCGTGGAGCAAACAGCAGTGAAATCTTGAACACCAACAATTTAGGTAAACAGCGCGCGCCATGTCGGAACTGAGCGGCAATGAGATAATTGTACGAAATGAACACACAGCGCCGGCAGATTCTACCTTCGATACAGTAGACACGAAGCCTAATTTACGGGAGTAATTGGGTATTAGACAACTATTACAAAGAATATGAAATATATTGGATAAGATAGCTTATGCGTAAATAATAACTACAAAATGTATTTCACACAAAGATACATTTAAAATATTTCATTTATATAAAATAAAATTGAAATTTTATCTGTATTTCACATTCTCGAAGTAGCTGTATTTGTTAAACTCAACCTTAACTTATTTGTTTTGGCCTCTGACGCATCTGGACGAACGCAAAGAGATAAAAGACGATTATGCCTGTGTCCGTCAAACACTACTCTAATGATTTGAGGTAAAACGCAGAGAATCTGTTCACACTTCGCGTGGCGTAACTATAAAAATTTTGCTTAGCGTAATGGAAACGCGCAGAATGTCACGTGACCGACTGTTTTTCGCGCACTTTTTTGACACTGACGACTGTCTTAACGTCAAAATACGTGTCATGGGTAGTTGTTGAATGTTTAGGAGTCCAACCACCCATAGCGACTGATATTGATAAACTTATGGCCAACGGGACCGACGTTTTAACGTGACAAGGTACTGGAAATGTATACTAGTTCTTCTATTTATAGATCTTCCATAAAAAAGAAATGAAAAATATAATACTAATCTAGTTTTGTAGATATAAATCAATCACCATACCAAAATGCCAATTCACCATTCAGTGGGTGGTAGTTATCGGGATGGGGATGTGACGTGACAATCCGAGCTGTCGCCTAGTAGGGGAACTCGGCAATGAAGGGGTTGGTAAAGTGGTCCTAATCTCCGTTTATATAGCGTCTTGGGCAAACCTACAAAGAGTGGAAGCTTTTTAAACAACGCTAATGTATTTATATGTATATTGATGGCCTCTGTGGTTCGCATTGCTGGTATCTTCTCAGTAAAACTAACCTACCCAACCAGCGAAAGATTCGATTTTCCAATGGTTGTTACATTATTTAATATTTTTATATTAAGTATTTCTTGACATAATTCTAAAATTTTAACGTTCATTGTGCTCTTTGTGTGCCGAGACTGAATGAATGAGATTGATTCTTTGATTGAGCGGTAGAACCGTCGAATGCTACGAAAGGGACGCAGGTTCGATTCCCGCTCAATATAATAAGTATTTGTATTTATGAATATGTATGTTTGCATTGGTCTGAGTGAATATATAATATGTATGCATGTATAATAAGTATGTCATGTATTAACATAAAAAAGTATCGTAAAGCATGTTTATCTGTATTCTAGATTCCATCACACAGGTTAGTTAAGCTATGCTCATGGTAAGCATAGCTTAACTAACTTGTTTCTGGACAGCGTTGTGTAGAACGTTGTAGAATATTTATTTATTTAGATATATTTTTCTATTATATTTCCACAAATTCAATTATTCTATCTCGATACACATAAAAAAAGGTATCATGCGATTGCATATATTTTTATACGAAAATACATATGTTCATTTGTATTTAAAATTAGACAGTGCTGCCTAGGCCCCAACTAAGCATAACTTGCAAGATAGATTCTAGAACGTGTATCAACATTTATCCTGTGTGGTATCTCATTACTTCACTTAAACGTCAACAATGAACAAATCCTTCGAGACTGCCATTTTTTAAAGGTAAAACTTACCACGTAAAATCTAGGTATTTATTTTGATGATAAAAATATAATTGTAAACTAATAAAGAAACTGATTTTACCATTACTGATATAAGAATTGGGAAAATAATTCGTCAAAACTCTTTCTTTGCGCTCTAATTACTTTTAGTTCCGCATCATCGACAAGTCCATATTTATATGAAAGACGTTCACCCTTGTGTAGTCTAAAATGCACTACTTGCCTGCCTTTACTACTTATAGCAAAAATCAATACATTAGAAATTGATTTTTAAATCACGTCCAACCCTAAAAATAACCACGGATCAATTTCGAAGGACGTGGGTTTCATTTTTTCAATCAGCCGCATCGTTAATCAAAATAGGGGTGCGTTGAGGGTTGAAATTATTTAATACAATAGTTCACTGATAGGGCAAAGATTAAAAAAGTCATAAAAGATAGAAGATCATTCAAAAGATTAAAGCATTAAAATTAATACAAAAAAATAATCACAAGCAATAGTAAAGTTAATGCATTCCACAGTATTCAAGAAGTAATCATGTTTAATACTGACTGATCAATTGTAGGATGCATTATTAGTAGGAGGATTATTACGCAGGCTTGTTTATTCGTTTCAAAGCTACATATTAGTTTTTCAAAAATCTCATTTGTAGGTAAATATTTTAATCATTCAGTTCCAGAAATGTGGCTGTTTGTATTACGATTTTATATTTTTAAACAACTATTTAATTATATTTCATGTTACTCTGATTGAAACTACCTAAACCTTGTAATAAATTAATATACTTTTGTTCCAGGTAAGCTTCACAAAATTCTTCATATTATTCACGTCATCGGTAAATGGTAAATAAATTCATTATCTTATGTCTGTTATATTACGTTTAATAATGGAAAACCCTCGTACTACTTAGGGGATGTAAAGTAAACAGAAGGGATCAATTTACCCTCCGATAAAGTGAAAATATTATCGGTCTTCTTTAAAAACTTGATTAGACACAATGTACCCACCTAAAAATACATCATATTATTTTTTGGTGTAATTGAGGTGCTTTTGGCAACCCACCAAAATCTTAGGGGCCCAATCTAATCTCACCTGCACGATGGTACACTGTCGATTGACGAATGTAGCTCTGCCTCAGGCATCCTCTCAATGTTGGGAGGTGAAATGATATCAGTTGCGATCATAAAAACCATATAGGTCAGACGAAAGTGAGAACGAATTAGTGGACACTAGGATACTAAGTACAGTCTTGCAATTAAGGCAAATCTGAAGTGGACTGCGCTGGACTAATTGATTGTTTTCTATTAGCCCACCACCAGGACATAGGCCTCTTCCAATGTGCGCCATTTTGTGGCGTCTGTTCATTTGGGAGGGTTTAGCCTACTATTGCCACGCTGGCCAGACGGGTTGGCAAAAGGTTTGTTGTCGAGTTTTCCTTCTCTCAAGTCGTTCCGACCTCGGCAGAATATCAGCCAGAAGCCGCAACCCCTCCCCTAAATTTAGGGAGGAGTTGCCACTTCTGGTGCCCAGGGTGCACCGCGTGGAGGTTTTCTAGCCCGCATCCTGGGCAAGATATACATACAATTAATCAAAATCAGTTCAACTGTTTAGTATTTACAGGGAACTACAAATACGAACATGCAAACTAGTTATACACAAGTTATACACTCACCTCGCCTTTTTTATTTCGCCGCAGTTGAGTAAAGGAGCAATTACTTTAAATACACTATCCCCTACATTAACACAGACATTACAATACACACGCATGTTACTACAACATAAATCTTAACTAAACCTTTTTAAAAATTCAAATGGTAATCTGAAAATCATGATACGGCAATATTTTTACCAATTTTACCAGTACTGGGCACTTTATAAGCAGGTTCGGAACGGAAGCGGTTCGTCGGCCGTAGAATTTATAGCCTTCAGGGGTTCGAATCTGGGGTGTAAATTGGTTAATGCAAGGGTTCGAACTCGTTAGTGTACAACTGAACTGATATTTAACCCCCTCCACACTAAAAACATGTTTAAAAATTATGTAGATATTGTCTGGCTTGCTTCGTTAATGTGTGTTGTAATTTTTGATAAGATAACAATTTCATGGTGCCGCATGGTCCCCGCCGAAGTAGACACAATACAAGGGGCCACCCTATTTCTTATCGTGGATGTCGTACAAGGCGATTACCTATAAAAAAGGCACCAATTGGGCTTGGTCCCACGGGCAATGGATGGGGGTTTGCTATACCACATAGGAGAGTCCTATATAGGTATTTAAACTATCATGGTCACTCACATCACAATAAACGGGATATTTACCATGTTTCATTGTTTTGAGTTTCCGATATTTCGGCGCTGTTGCAAGCACCATAATCACGGAGAAACTGGAGTAGTGGCGGTGAACAGAGAATAAGTTTTTTCCTAGGAGTAATAATTGTGATACTGATAGGAGAGTCCTACACGTAGTCACCGGTTATGGCTCCTTACTTTTTGCCTCATACTTGGAGACCGCTGTTACTGGCAGCATCTCACTGTGGGTAACAGCGGTCTCCAAGTAAATGGGAAGTCTCACCCTATAAGCCATAGAGTTTATTGGCCTTAATTTTTTCTCACCTGTGAGCTAGTATGCACACCTATTGTTTGACAGACGAATCTCCGATCCAGGATCCAGGATTTTTTCCAAAGAATATTGACTATTTGTTATTCCAGACTATAAATCTATATCCATATCCAATTTCAACCAAATCCGTCCAGTCGTTTGAACGTGATTGACAAATATCTAAACATTATATTGGTAAAATAAGTAATATTATATTACACACCTACCTACGTCTTCGGAGATATAAGCGTGAGAAGTTGTGCGTAAAATATTTCATAATTATTTTGATTAAAATTCTTGTTCAAGACTTAACTCTCACTTTGTTTAATAGGTGAAATTTACGGTTCAATGACCTGAGGTTTACCCTCCGTTATACTTTTAAAAAGTATGAAAGTATTATTAAATATTACTTGTGAAGTTTTTAAGAAAACTGGGACTGAATTTTCACAGAAATTCAGGCTGAAGGTAGAACGTACTCGGCTGCCCAGTATTACTGCTCAACTCCTAAAGGTTATAGCATAATGTTAAATTGCCCATAACATTCCCCAAGAACTAGGTTATCAGGTCTTAAAAGAATTCTACATATTTAGTACAGTAACATAAATAGCCAGATAAAATAGAAAAAGTTCACATAAACTTTTGTTCCCGCCTTGACTCAGATCTTTTTCAAATTTTCGGTGATAATATTACCCGAATATTGACCAAAACGAATACAAAAATTCGGTATTTTCTTGTAATAAAAATAAATTATTTAGATAAGCTTATTAAATTAAGAGGTTACGTGTGTTCTTATATTATTGTATTTTTTTTTATTTTTAATCATCCACCCAACCTATAATAGTAAATGATTTGACTATTAAATATTGTGACGTCACAATAAATTATTTCATACATATTTTCTTCTAACTTACCGTTTTGACGTTTAGTAAAAGTAACTAATTTGACTAGAGAGTCAAATACCCAATTGTTTAAAGTACCTGAAGTTCGTACACTGTACACACACACTATGTATACGCAAGCTTGGTATGTAGTCTTACAAATCACCCTTGTGCATCCCATGGGTGTAATCGAAGGTAGATACACCATAAATCAGGAGATTCGCAAGCCTTGACCCGTTATGTATCAACCTTTTTTATACTCTCGCCTGTACACACCCAAAAGGGTTAGGCAGAGATGTGTTTACTAAATTTTGGAGTGTAAACGGTACTTTTTATTGTGAAATTATTTTCTAGCAGGCTCATTGTCATGATCTTAACTTTCATACGTGTTACTTTGTGATTTAAATAAATAAAATATTTGATTGGATTGCGTTTGGTTGGTTTTATAGTTACCATTTCCTGACCAATCATTCTCCAAACCCCATCGCTATCCATTGAGCTCGCACCATAGACTTCACGAGCTTTATCTACTGCCAAACCTTGCATTACCCATCAATTTCGAGTTCTTTGACCTGCCCTTCTTCATGAAACTATCCCATAACAAGATGAGACGAGTCAACTAGTGCACCATAATTATAATCTGTAGTATAAAACACGATAAAAAATTACAAAGAAAGTTCAATTTACCATCATTTTATACAGTTCAACCGTAAAGCATGTTAGGGTAAAATGAAGTCATACCAAAAGAGATTTTATCAAAATGAATAGATCGTCATACCGAACTAGATAGGCCACTGCACAAAAGATTGCGAATTGTAGATAAGGGTTCAGGCCGATAGAAGCGATACTGTCGACATCGGAAGCGTACCGTCTGGGTTCCTAACGGAAATGCTTTGTCCCTACGGGTTAGGGGCAACACGGGAGGTCGATAAAAGCTCCCGAATTATACAGAATTGAACCTTATTGCATATGAGTCTATAGAATTCTGGGTACTAATTTACTTTTGAAAGATTTGGCCTATTCCGTTTATCCCTTTTCCGAATGTGAACTATAGAACAGTGAGTTCGATTTTGAGTTATTGTTCATTAACTTTTGTCCGTTATTTTGTTTGCTTAAATATATGACTGTCTAAAAGTTAAAAGTAGCCTAGTGGTATGAGTAATGGACTGCTGGGACGAGGTCTCGGGTTCGATCCCAGGTTTTACCATGGCACACACCAATGACTTTTCGATGCTTTTCGAAGTTATGTGTGTATTTATCGCAGGTTTATAAGTGCCCGGTTAACGGCAATAGACTCGCCACCTATTACACTGGGACCTAAACATAAACTAGCGAAATGTGGGTGCTAACACCTCTGCCTACCAAGGATATAGGCGTGAGTTTATGTTATAGTTTTTTTCTATCCTTACGAAATAATATATGTGTATATGTTTATTGATGAGATGCTCTATCTCGGTTGTCATAGCAACAAAAAGTGAAAACACATACAAAGGAGTGCGAGCTGGTACACACCTTCTGACTAATGAATGAGACTCTGGTGCAGATTTTCTTTTCGGGGCTGGGGTTCAGATGACAGTTGCCCTCGTAAACATAAAGATAAACCAATCAGAAGGAGTACGAGACTAGACTCTGTCTTTATAACAAATGTAGGCAAGTATTAGCAATGTATCTTAATTATCCTTAAGTAATCGTTCGTGATTTGTATTTTAAATGTCTTTCCATTTCGATTCGCGAATTATCTTTTGAATTTATATGTAAATGTTTAACATTTAGGGAAATAAATAGTTTATTTCTGCGACTCGGTGTCTTTGAATAGACTGGTATAAATTAATTTAGCGCCAGCAGTATTCTGTAGTGTTTTCTCTTAAGAGTTCTTGTCAACAAGCTTAGTGAATGTTTTTAAAACACTTTTCTTAAGATTTACTAATTCGTAAAACGTATAGTTTAGTTTAAGTGTAGGTACAAGTTTAGGCCCGTAAAAAGGGACTTGAGAAATTTTTTAGTAATTTTTGGAACAATATTTTAAGTGGGTACCTAATGAAATACGAGTATTTGATTATTTTATACAATCAATAAGCCTATCTCAATCCACTGCTGAATATAGGCCTATCCCAATCATGACTTTGGTCTTCTGTTTCCACGTTGGTCAGAAGGGTGGCACAGGGTTATATTTTGAGTTTTCCTTCTCTTGGAATTGATATCGTCTGCGTACGACCTTTGGATGAGATGGGGTGGTGATACTTGTATTCTTTCTTCGTTACGACACGGATGAATTCTGCACTAAAATAATGAAAACTGACTTTTAGCTGGATTTGTAAACAGGAACAATGAGATTACCAAATTCACGTCTACATACTTCTTTAAACATTATACAGACGTCAGTAACTATAAAAAAATTATAATCACTTTCCTTTTCAACAGCACAAAGTTACCCTAAAAATTAAGAGAACACAAAAGAGGTTCCATGAAAAACTTAGGGTCCCTAAATCAAAACAATCGCAGCTATAATTGACCATTGTCCAATATAACTGTAATCCTGTCACAGTTGTTTGACAGATCGTATTTACACAGAACTAACTTCACCTGTTTACATCCCCCCGTATCTTCCCCTGCATTTCCCCTTTCGCCCCCCGAATCCCTCTGTCAATTCAATACGAAAAGCCAATTTCTTTTACGTTACAACTTCGTTCATTTTGTTTCGTCGAAGAATCGAAAGTTGCCTCGTATATGAGAATTTCTATTGACTCGTATGCTTTTGACAGCCCTGAAGCTATTACTGGGCCTCTGATTATTGACTGAAATAAATGTTAGAGATGTCTCTTTATTGAATAGGGTTGCCAACTGGATCTTTTTTTGTCAATTAGTGTCATATTTTATCTTGATTACTTTTTAGTGAATGGATTCGTTTGTTCTTGGTAATGTGCCTTTATATATATTAAGGAGCTAGGACACGGCGGTATTTCCGCCCAATTGAGCAGTCCGACTGGGGAAGTACCTCCGCCCTACAGAATACTGTGGCTATAATAACTTCGTGTTGAGTAGGGTAGCCAGAGCTCACTGGAGAATTTGTGCTGTCAGTGGAATACTAAAGGCTTGTCCTGCTTTGCCTTCTACTGACGGCACAGGAATTCTGTACTTACAGGGTTGGCAGCGCGACTGTGACTCCTCTGGTGTTACAAACGTCCATAGGCCACGGTAACCATACACGCGCACATTTACATCTATTTATCGACACAGTTTAAAAAGTACGGAGCAATGGTAAAGAATTCTTATGCTTCTTCTTCATCCCATTTGCATGCGAAGCTTTCACCTTTCAGCTAGACCATCTGTTGAACTTTTTAGGGCTTCGACTACTTGATGATCGTATGGTAACCAGGACTTACGACTTTACGTGCTTTCCGATCTACGATCAGATCAACGCAAATACCCATATTCATGCATACAAATATGTGCACTGAGCGGTGGTCGAACCCGCGCCTCCTGAGTAGTGACCGCATCCATGCATTATATATAAATAAAATTTTCTTATACTTTGTAGTAATAAGAGTCTCCAAAATATCATTACATTACTCTTGGCTCTTGGCATTGAATACAAGCTTCTAGCAATTATACTAATCACTAATCAGTCCTCGGCAACAAAATTTCAATTTCACATTTATTTCAAACTGACTTCGCTGTTTCTGTGAATATTTTGTAGAACGTAACCCCCAAGCCTCCAAGTACCTCAAATTGCGAGGGTTATATGGAAAATTTGAATTTGTATAATGATGTTTTTGGATAATAAAAGGATTGAATAAGCAAGCAGATAAGACGGGGATTTTGGATCGATTGACTTTACTGGGAGCGTTCGACTCAGCTGAAACGTTGTACCTTTTTGTTAAAAGTTAAATAGGTTTACAAAAACTTTTAATGTAAATATTGATAGTTAAAATTTTATTAACAATATGATTGATGCAAAATGTGTGTGTGGAGGTACATTAAGATCTAATCCAATCTTATCTCACCTGTACGCCGATATGGTAATTGCTTATTGATGAACGAGACTTTAGTCTAGCGCAGGGGCACTCTTAGGGTGGGGAGATCTAACGTGTATTGCTCGGGACATACATCTTGGACTTAAAATTTGCTCAATACGCGCAATTCACGTTGTCTTTTCACGTTAGCACGGGGTGCTACGACTGTGGACGAGCTCATATTCACCAAACAAAGGTTATTATAAAACTATCCGTGTGCCCCAGGGACTCGTTTGTCTCGCGAGTTTGGTCCAGGATACGTGTCCTGAGGTAATTATGAAAAAAAGTCATCATTCATCATCATCACGGATATTTAAAAAAACAAAATGTGTGAATCACACTCGTGTTCCGAGGGTTACGTACAAAATTGAATAGACGGACGAACCTATGCTACGTAAACCACAATATATTTTGATTGCGTTGACTTAGAAGTTTGATTTTTGCACAGTTTTATGACGTTACAGACTTGAGCATGTGGTATGAATTTCAACTTGATACCTTAACGCGTTCCTGAGAAACAGATCTTAACAGGCAGACAGACGGACGACGTAATGATCCTATAAGGGTTTCGGTTTTTTCTATTGAGGTACGGAACCCTAAAAACGATAGTATTATTATTATAGTATTGTGCTGTCAGTGGAAAGACTAAAGGTTTGTCTTGCTTTGTCTTCTACACCTGTGGCACAGACACTCTCTGTGGTTACAGGGTCGGTCGACAACGCGAGTGTGACTCCCCTGGTGTTGCACATGTCAATAGGCCCACAGTAACCAATTTCCATCTGATGGAAATTGGTTACTGTGGCCTATTCCGGTATGATTCCACCGTGTTCTTATTTGCCACCTTAGTGATATAAAAAAAAGTAAATTTATAACCGAAAATGCTTTGGATGCTTTGTTTTAGTGCTCGAATGAAGAGTATTATGACTGACACGAAAAATACAAATACAATTTTTCAATCTTGGTTCACTATCAGACTAACCGTTTAAAACATTGTATCATAGTTCGGGTGAATACCTAATAGGGTAGGGGAGAGGGGGTTGTCGGGATGCAGTGACTAGTTGATGGATATGCAGATGAGACGGTAAAATTAACTCCCAATAAGTAATAAACACACACGGTGTTATCATTCGCTTTGCATAAATTACTGATTCATTTCGTAAAATATATGTCGATAACATTTAAACGATAATCAATTAAATAGGATCAATCATAACTGGTCTGAACCTACTGATCTCCCAGTCATCATCATCATTATTCATCATCATCACCACCACCATCATCATCATCATCATCATTATCATAATGTTAATCTTGGTTGCATCTAAATGCAGTCTGGATCCGGAAGTTAGTTTTCTTACTCTTTCACTTGACTTTGCTTATCATGAGTTTTTAGGGGTCTCTCCCTCCTCAGTCAGAGCCTAACCGTTAATCAGCTGCTAAGGCCTCAAAGATGTTATCGGAGCCTGTTGGCTAGTTTATTGGTTATAAGCTTATTAATTTCTTATTATGAGGGGTAGCTCTGTAAATACACACAAACATGGTGTTCACGCCTTTCTTTACCCAAGGCACGCATAAAATCATTGGTTTCAAGTGCCCCTGAATTATATGTGATTTTCAACTGTCATTATCTCAATAGGTATATTAGAAGTCTAGCTTATGTTTGCATTAGGTATATATTTGACTTGTCTTTCGTCTGAGTGTATACCCGAGGTGGTTGTACCCAAATCACCTCATGCAGACACTGAGACAGATACACAGTACACTATTGTTATTACAGTGTAAACATACATAGGTATAAACTCAAGATTATTGGAAAACAATATTGAATACAAACAGCTTCAAGATAATAAACTGATCTTCGATTGACATGAAGTTACGCAGACGATAGGAATATAAATGAGTTTAATTCAATTACAACTGTGTTAGTACATCTTTTCACTCGATTAATTATATGAAGGCATATATGACAACTTAGTTGAGTCAAATGAACTAACCTAAGTTCACACGAGAGATGGATGGATGGAAATGAAGATCAATAAAAAGCATTTATGATACTCGATTGTAGAATCGAGATATAGAAAAAAATTATCGGGTCAGGCGAGATTCGAACCCGCATGGCTCCTAGAATATATGGGTAAGTGGTATATGAATATATACCACTTACCCAAGTCAATTCTAGAGGAAGCTAATTATAAAATTGTTAAATATACACTTCAGAAAATATTGTTGCAGAAGTGCTATTATTCTGTAAAGGAAGGAATATTTATGTGATGAACTTTTATAGACAAGTATACCTATTGACATTTTATGCTATTTGTGATAGAATTTGTTTTTGACATGTGCTACATACCAACCATGTATTAATTTTGTATTCTTTAACTTCTTTTTTTATTGACAAAATATTACACGCCGCAAGGCTAAATATAGTGTTACCCAATTGTAAGAACATAACATCTCATATACCTGTATTTATTTATTATAAGAATAAATAAATAAAAGAATTAACCTTTCCCTTACAGGGGGCCGATCTAAGCCACAGAACCTTCGCCTGCAACCATCCAAATTTTTCTATACATATATCCGTCTTACGGTGACGGCTTTTTTATATCTTAGTCGATATGGATAGTACTGTCTGAAGGCAGAGAATTCATCCTCACACATTGCGATCCGAGACGGTGCGCACTGTGCGGTATGAAAGAAACTTCATCCCACGCACACTCAAGCTGTGGAATGACCTCCCTGCTGCGGTTTTCGCAAGCGCCTACAATATGGGGTTCTTCAAGAGGGGCCTCAGAAGGTTTCTTCATGGTCGGCAGCGCGAGTGTGACACCCCTGGTGTTGCATACGTCGATAGGCCACGGTAACCGCTTCACATCAGGTGGGCCGTGTGCTTGTCTGCCAACTAAGTGGTATAAAAAAAAAGGTTTACGTGAATATCACTCATTGAAATAAAACCATTTTTAACGGATTCAATCGCGATTCATTGCTCGTTAAATAGGTTTCCTCTCCCTCCTTCAAATTCTGCTATACATCTCAAAGCATCTTCTAAATCTTGGGGTAATCTATGGAAAAAGTTAGCATACTAATGGTTTCAAAATTTCATTAAACATTTCTAAATTCCAAAATGTTCTATAAAAAAAATCGGTGTCCTAGGAATCGAACTCGGGACATTAAAACCGATAGAATAGCCCTGTCGTCGTATCACATGGGGCCGACACGATGACGAGGCAATTCCGTCACGTTATTCTCACAAAATATTTCCAAAATTCACTCTTCGGGATATTACGAGTTAGTTCCTTATAGCCGTTATATGGCTGGAAGGCATCGGGTGTGTTCGACAGTGAGAAGAGGTCAGTGAGAGGATCTTTATGGAGGGAGACGGGCGGGAGGACCGGCGATCGACACCCGGCTACGGCCATTTATGTAATGACTCTCAAGTTACCATTAAAATCATTTTTTAATTCTGGGTTAAGTATCTAGATCCTAACTAAGCACAGTATGTAGATGTGGGTCTGAAATACACATACGAATCAATCAATTAGTCTATTTCAGTTCACTGCTGGACATATGCCTCTTCCAATGTTGGGAGGTCCACTGTTGCCACGCTGGCCAGACGGGTTGGTACAGGGCTTTATATCGAGTTTTGCTTCTCTCGTAGTGATATCGTCTGCGTATTTTTCCGTTAGTCGCCTCATACGATCCCTGTATGTTAAATTAAGGTGGGGATATTTGTATTATTTTGCCGTCACCACACGAATATACCTCATCCCATTTGAATCTCAGCAAAGCAGGCAACGGCCAAGGCCTTAAAAAATGCACTTTAATAAAACAAATGTAAAACTTAACATTGTCCTATAACGGGGCTCATCCTACTAATTTAATGAGAAAATTAGTGAAGAGATTTGGATGTTTGTTTTTTAATCACGCTCTAATGGCTGAGTGGATCTGGCTGTAATTTGCTACAGAGATAGACTATAACTTGGAAAATACATACCTATTTCACATTTTTCTGCGAAGTACACGTTTCTTGGGTATTTTTAGAGGAAAGCACGGGGTGCTACTGGAAGAGCCTAAACTCACCAAATATAGATTACTCGTATTGCAAAACAATTCACGCGCGCTAGGTCTCTAGCTTTTCTTACGACTTAGGTTCAAGATAGGTATCCTAGGTCCTAGTCCTAGGTATATCAAACGTATATCGTGTCCACAGAAGGCTCAGTTAGCTTCAAGGCAATTACCATATTCTAGATCAATTCAGGGCACTGGCTAACGCTTCCAATACACAGCCTATTATAGTCTATTATCGACAGCTTTAATCGCTGTATTGAGTATATAGTAGACAGTGTACCTTAATCAATGACGTAATATATTAATAGATTACATGAGAAGGGTGGCTTTAAAAATGGCGCAAACACTAAGTATAAAAAATATAGCTAATTACTAATAATGCGTAATTAAATTTTATGAATTATGTTATTATTGCAACCGCGGTAGCCTAGTGGTATGGGTATTGAACTGCTGAGACGAGGTCTCGGGTTCGATCACAAGTTTTACCATGGCACACACCAATGACTTTTCGATGATTTTCGAAGTTACGTGTGTATTTATCGCAGGTTTATAAGTGCCCGGTTAAAGGCAATAGGCACGCCACCTATTACATTGAGGCCTAAACATAAACTGGCGAAATGTGGGTGCTAGCACCCCTGCCTACCCCTTTGGGAATTTAGGCGTGAGTTTATGTTATATGTTATGTTATAATTCATCATTGATCTAAATGGATAAATCATATAATAGAATTCATAGCACAACAACCTCTTAGTGGATACACGTGTTGATTAAAAGCTGAGGATGTTTCCCTCTCGGGGTGGTAAGTCAGACAGTTGTTGCTCCCGAAAAAGGCAAAATAAACTAAATTCCTAGTTTCAAAGTGCAGGATTTGGATGCAACCGACACTAACGTTGTAATGATGATAATGATTAATATAATACGACCAATAACAGTTGTTAATTAGATTTTCTCTTTGAATTTTGTAAGTGTCAAGAATATGATCTTTTTACTGAACCCAGAAAATTTATCGTCAAACTAAGAAAACAAGTAAGCATTAAAATCGTAATGAAAGAAAATGTCGCCCACCAATATTTCATATCACAAAGAAAAAAAAATTATTCCACAAACTAATAAAAGTTGCCACAGCTTGCTTTGCACGAGCTATTTATCAAACCTACGGCCTCCGATAACAAGAAAAAAGTATTCAAATGAATCTGCATGATAGAAATCTCTTAATAAAGACGATGCTCCATCTACGAACATTACGAGCTACGAGTATCTTCAATGTGGGTAAGTTGTACTACAAAAGACTTAACTTGGACACGAAACAAAAGCAATCCAAACTTTGCTACTGAATAAAAATAACGAAATCAGCGGTCCTAATTCATTTTCAAAAGTGAGAGTTCTTGCCTCTGTGGCCTGAGATGCGGTACGACGCCGATACGATTCTACGGACAAGATCGGTGATTCTAAATTGCCATTTATTTGACTACATGCAGTGGAAGTTATCTTAATTTCATTGACATTCACCAAGGGGTCTGTTCATAACACCAGGGCTGGAGATACAGAAAAGAATTTATTTATTTTCTCTGCTGTACAAGGATTGTCAGGATTAATCAAACATCATTTTCCTGTACCTATATACATCTCGTAAATATTTCGACAGTTTACCAGTACCTCTCGTATTCTAATTCGTCTGGTTCTAGTTCGCAACAGATAAGGTTTAAATGTTTACACAATTTAATTAATGTAAAATCATTTTTGAACAGGCCTCAATTATTTATTAACAATTCGTCTTACATTTCCATATCCCAACCATTTTCAACAATGTAGGTATTTATACTATCGTGATCACTCACATTAGTATCAAACTCAAAACAATACAACATGTTAAATATCTCGATTACTTTGATACATTTTCAACGATGATATTAGGTACTTGAATCAAACAGTCAAATGCTCACTAACCTACCAACTATTGTAAATCTTACAAAATACTATAATACATTTTCAGCTGATTGACTAAAACAGAAAACGCGAAATCCAAACCTGTTTAAATTGTAATCCATTACCGATACCGAATTCGTGTACCAGGTACTATGAAACTGTTAACATTTAACATGCGAATCGCACTAAATTTAGCGCCTATAAACTTATTTAACACTGTTACGATTAGCAGTCGTCGCGTGTAAACCCCAAGGGCAGATAACGCCGAGGCCGAAATAAAATTAAAGAAAAAAACGTAAAAAGAAAAAGTTTTGGAAGCAACAATGGCATTCGCTGCGACAAAACACATTGCTAGTATTAAAGGAGTTGGCGAAAGTTTTCTTGCTCGTTTCAAAAGAGAGATGAAACGGCTTATAGACAGCAGAAATCTCTTAGTGTACTCGGAGATGGGATGACGTATGTGATATAAGTATGGGTGTTTCTGTTGACGCATTGGCTGGTATAGAAAGTGTTGTGAGAGTAACATAGGTGCTTATGCTGCGGTAAGGTAAGTACTGTCAACAAAAAACGTAAGTTGAAAAATCTGCTAGCTCTATAACTTTTGACCTAATATTAATCATTACAATATATTAAATATTGACATTGACCAATAAGAATTAGAATAGTTATACGTCAATTGATTAGATAAAGATCACGTGTAATTTTATTGGTTGTAACATTTTTTTGTAATTGTGCGTAATAAATCAATCAGTCAATCAAAGAATCAATTTCATTTATTCAGTTTTGGCACATAAAGACCTCATATGATTCTTCTGCATATCAACGACATGCTGTCTACCGGCAATGTTCATTGTTATGCAGACGATAGCACTTTACATGGGAGTTATCATGGACATCCAGCGGCCAAGCAGTCAGATATCGCAGAGAAAAGGCAGCTTCTTGTCACTAAGCTTGACGGGGTCCTGAATCACATTTCTCAATGGGGCTCTGAGAACCTGGTTGAGTTCAATGCCAAGAAGACGCAGGCATGTGCGTTTACAGCAAAAGTATCTTCTTTCCTTCCCCTCCCCACTCTTCAGAGCACACCACTGCCACTGCAGGACAATCTCAATATCCTAGGTATGGATGTTCGCTGCAACCTGAATAACAAAAACTACATCGAAAGTATCATCAAAACAGCCTCACGAAAACTCGGAGTCCTGAACAGAGTGAGACGATTTTTCACGCCGGAGCAGCGGTGTCTTCTATACAAGACACAAATTCGCTCCTGTGTGGAGTACTGCTCGCATCTCTGGGATGGTTCAGCAAAGTACTTACTAGATGCTCTCGACAGGTTGCAGCGACGTGCGGTCCGCATCATTGGGAATCCCGAGATCACGATCACCCTAGAACCTTTACAGCTGCGTAGAGATGTTGCGTCCATGGCTGTATTTTACCGTCTGTACCATGGGGAGTGTTCTGATGAGCTCTTCCAATTAGTCCCACCCTCCCCTTTCCTACACAGGACAACGCGTGCAGGTCTTAGATGTCATCCGCACACGGTGCAAAACATCCGATCAAGAACCAAGCGATTCGAAGACTCTTTCCTCTGTCGCACCATTAAGGCCTGGAATTCATTACCAGCTCACGTGTTTCCTTCTTCCTACAGTCCCGGGTCCTTTAAGCGGGGCGTGAAAAAGCATATGATAAGGCCGTCAAGCTGAGTGTCACCATTGTCACACGGTATGTGTAAGTAATGGTGACCCTCTTTTCTGGGATTTTGCCTTCAGCTTACCATCAGGCAAGGCGAAGTCCAATTGACGTGTCCTATATAAAAAAAAAAAAAAAAAAAATATGAATGTAAAAATTTTACAATAATGTCAAGATAAAAATATTAAATAATGTTAATATTCCCGTCCTAATTAAGCAGTCCAACTGGGGAAGTACCTCCACCCTACAGAATACCACGGCTATAATAACGGTGAATTGGGTAGCCAGAGTTCACTGAAGAGTTCTTGTACCATCAGTGAGAAGACTAAAGGCTTGTCCTGATTGTTTCTTCTGTACTGTTAACACAGAAACTCTCTGTTCTTACAGATTCGGTAGCAGGGGTGTAACTCCCCTGGTGTTGCACACGTTCAAAGGTCACGGTAACCACTTTACATCACGTGGGCCGTGTGCTTGTTTGCCACTTAAGTTGTATAAAAAAAATTAATTTATTGATATGCATCACTTTATATATTGCTCAAAAATGTATTAGCATTGGCTACTTTTATCGTTGAATGTAACTTTGTGCTGCCTTGTCTCCTTATGAAATGTCCCAAGATAGATTCTAATAAAAATGTATTAGTATCTACCAAGATCTGTTATTCAATAAACGAGTTCAAGTTTCCATCAATACTCCGGCTCTATTCTGTTACTCAATTGAGATGTCCTACAATGTTATTTTTAATCATAACTCATTTTACTTGTCAGGCATCTTATTGAAAACATTCCGTTGTAATAAACGAAGATTTTTTTTAAATAAAACACTCTAGACTCACCTTTTTGACTTTTCTTCAACGAGGTCGTATTGTGTGACCTTGATATAAGTGTAGTTTTTATATAAGTCTTTTAAATCGCGAGAAGTTTGTACCTCTGATGTTAATATGGCTTGTGTTTCTTACACAATGTATTAGGATATTCCCAGAGGTGAATCAATCACAGGCCAACAAAATTACTTGTTAAATTTCAACATGATTCGCTAATCATCTTGATATTAATTGAATTAAAGCAAATAATTTTCAATTTGTCAATCATTTACGTGTAGTCATTTCAAAGTTTAATACTTTTTGTCTAAAATAAGACACTTATCTCTTCATAGAGGTTTACGAGTGTCATGGGCAACACATCAACTATTGTAGCATGAATAGATGATTCTACTAGAAAAGTATCATCCTCTACCTACTTTTAATTATAGGAATTAAAGAAATTCACACTAACTTCAACACTCTAACTTCATCAGATAAACTCAGCAATATCTACAAAGTTTCAAACCAAACCGACAAATCAGAAGTCGAAGTTAAAAAAAGAAACAATTTCGATTTCAACCAATCTCAGAACATAAAAACGGAGTTGACCATTACTCACTAACATTCCGATATCTTCCAGGTTAGATTCCTTGAATTCCACACAGACAAAAAAACTGCACAAGTTGGAATTGGATTCGGAAAAACTAATACTTTTAAAGTGGAAACACACACAAAAGGATTCTTCAGCCGATCCGCGCATTACTGTAACGCGTTGTGCCGTGCGACCTGACCTTAATACCCTCTTTCCTATATTTATTGTATCGGTGTTTAACTGAAAATTGTGCGTTTTAATCTATATTCTAATTAATTTAAATATAAAAAATACCGCATCCTTAAGTTAATGGTTGCAAATCTCAAAACGTGTCTTAGATTCAGAAGATTGTAGCGTTATACTCAAGATTGTCACAATAGTTAAGTAGCTTAGTGGTTAATTAGTCGGCCTTACAATTGAGAGGTCCTGGGTTCGAATCCTGGCCATTGCACTACCGACGTGAACCCACTTCTAACACAAGCAATTTAGCTTAGCTGGAGGGGTTAATGGTAAATAATAGTAGTAATTTCGGTTGTAATATTCTTTAAAAAAAAATGTTGGTTATTTTAGGACCAAACTTCGAAACTCAAGTAAAACTTTTCCATAACCTGGTAACTAGTGGATGAGGTTTTGGCGCAGGTTTGGTGCAGGACTCCAGGCTTCAAAATGTCTGACTAACGCCGTGATGATGATGAGCTGCAACACGAAATAGTTCAGTACTTTTTCCCACTGTTTATTAACCGATTTCCTATATTTGTTGATAATAATTTAGTAATTATTGACGAGTTTAGTGTTATTAATAAAGAAATTAGTTACAGTTACATCCATTAACGTATACGTTTTCCGATGTTCAAATAATTTGAGGTTGAATTTCGATCAATGGACGAACACTAGAAAACGAATTCTAAATAAAAATATAAACCTCTTGTAGTATGTATTGCTTGGCGTAGTTTAAGCACTCAAGCTTTATCCCCATGCAGTTTCGTTGCACATCAATATTCTGAAGCCCGCCTGATGCTCTCTCGACCTACATAAGCGATAGGCGAATCGCTTCCAACAACCTACATCCTATGTAGCCTCAAAGCAAATACAAGCCTTTTAACTAAGTTGGAGGGTTAAAAAAATACTGATGTGTGGAGTAAAAAAAACTTCATCAAACTCTAAAAAAGTACGTATAACCCACAAAGGGATAGGAAAAGGTTTATAAACAACCACGAATATTCATGAACTTCACGTTTACTATTGAATGCAGCATACTACTATCAGATACACGTAGATTATACCTACAGAAAATATAAGAGGTATAAATAATACGTAAGACCTAATCGAAGCAAAATCATGCAGTCACAGAGCTTAATCGCGTCGATAAGTATGATTTTGCTCTGATAATATTAATCAATCAATTTAATAAGCCTATCGAAGTCTACTGGTTAACATAGACCTCACCCAATGTTGGGAGGCTTTGTCCTACTGTTTCCACGTTGGAGAGACGGCTTGGTACAGGTTTTATTTCAAATTTTCCTTCTCTCGCAGTGATGATATCGTCTGCGTATTTTTCCGTTAGTCACCTCATCTTGCGACACTCTTCGTATGAGATAGTGATTCTTATATTCTTTCTCCGTCCCCACACGGATCACGATCTGATTAACTCTTACGCTTTATGCATCTTGCATATAATGTAATCCATAGATTCACAGGAGGATATCTTAAAAATAGTGTCTCAAAAGCTCTACGGGAGTAAACTTCTTCCATTCTAGATATATTCTATAGATAAAGTTTTATTGCCGTTAGATATATAACAACCACTCACCTATGGGATAAATGAACGTCATATTACAGAGGAAAATAGTAACTATAGTTGCGGTACGCTATGATGGCCATTTTAACACAACCGATTTTGCTCGTTTTCTCTTTTCTTTAGTTTCTTTAGTTATTCGTCTTACAGTTCGTGGTCCAATATTAAGCGCACCAAAAAAGAGAAAACAAGCAAAACCAGTCGTGTCAAAACGGCCATCATAGTGTGCCGCAACTATAGTTTTCGTAACATCTCCACTAGTATTTCATTTGTCTCATTTCTTTTGAAGTTGGCTCCGCAGCAGTTGCGTCCAAACTTTCGCGAAACGTCGTCCAGGTAAAAGAATTCCCCATTAAAAAAAGGACAGTGCCGAATCGGCTGTAAGCAATTCACTCCCAAGTCCTTTATTGGTTTTATCAAGCGCGTGTGTCAAATTCTCGTCTTTTTGCCCCTCAGACTTGCCTTTGTGAACGAAAGAACGGAATTCTTTAAAAGATCCTGTTCATTGGAACTTGCAACTAACTTGGAGTTTAACGTAAGATCTGTTTTGTTCAATTTTTATTTCAGTGGTATTTTGTGTTTACTTTCTTATGTTGGAGCCACACTAACAGAGGGGTCGGTAGCACGGGTGTGACTCCTCTGGTATTGCACACGTTCATAGGCCTCGGTAACCCTTTCCACACAATAACCTCTTGCTTGCTCGCACAAAATAAATTGTAAACTAAACCAAATAATCTAGTTCTAATATAGTTCTCTGAGTTTCTTGCTGGTATCTTCTCGGTAGAACTAACCTACCGAACCAGCGAAAGAATCATTTTCCAATGGTTTATTTTTACATTATTAAAAATTTATTTAATATAATATACGGCCTCTGTGGCGTGGCGGTAGTGAACGCGGCTGCTACGCAGGAGGCGCGGGTTCGATCCCCGCTCAGTGCAAATGTTTGTATGCATGAATATGGGTATTTGCATTGGTCTGGGTGATTCTATGTATAATATGAATGTATTTACAAAAAAAAATAAGTATTTAAGTATGTTAATCCGTATTCTAGATTCCATAACACAAACTAGTTAAACTATGCTTACCATGGGTCTAAATAGCGTTGTGTAGAATGTTGTAGAATATTTATTTATTATATTTTTTTTTTTTTTTATATTATATCTTGACATAATTGTAAAATTTTGACGTTCATATGTGCTCTTTGTGTGCCTAAACTGAATAAATGAAATTGATTCTTTGATTCCTTCAGGTGGGTCGTGTGCTTGCATAATAATGCAAGCAATGCAAGCCTTTCTTATGCGAATAAACATGATTTGATTTGATTTTGATTTAACCTTTTATTACTAACCCAATATTTAAAGCGTTAACCCATTGTTGTTCTGTTTGGCCTTTCTTTGGCAAAAGTTATCAGCCCGAGGATTATTTTCTTCCTGTCTGTCACGACAGACCGCACTCATCACGAGAAAATGGTTTGGCGAGTTTGAAAAGTATTCTTATTTCGTTACATGACTTTATTCGTTGAACTAGAAATGAATTAGGTACATAATGTTGTTATGTATGTATGTAAACAATCTTCCCCAGCGCCTACAATATGGGGTTCTTCAAGAGGGGCATCAGAAGGTTTCGTCATGGTCGGCAGCACGAGTGTGACACCCCTGGTGTTGCATACGTCCATAGGCCACGGTAACCGCTTCCCATCAGGTGGGCTGTATGCTTGTCTGCCAACTTCGTGGTATAAAAAAAAATCTTGATAATCGAATTTTATTAATTGTCTATACATACGAATTTTTATTTTATTTTATACAACTTAGGTGGCAGACAAGCACACGGCCTTCCTGATGGATAGTTGTTACCGTGGCTTATGAACGTGTGTAACACTAGTGGAGTCACATCCGTACTGCCGACCCTGTAAGAACAGAGATTTTAAGTGCCTTCAGTGCAGAACACAAAATCAAGACAAGCCTTTGGTCTTCCCACTGACAGCACAAAAACTCAACCTTACTTCATTCTAATCTGATGATGACTGGACGTAGACCTGGGCCCGATTCTGCTAATTTTATACCGTAATATAACCATTGTCATCTCACTGCACTGCAATGCCATTTTAGACCTTATTGTTAGGCTGTTAGAGTTTAAAATTAAATGACATATTTTAGAGTGAATGAAAAGATGTAATGAACTCTTTTTCATTTAATTTCGAACTTTAACCATATATTAATAAAGTGTAATATTAAATTCATCAGTGGTATAATAGTGATAGCCTGAACGCGTGCGACGCCGAAAATGTTACAGAGAAATAAATAAGATAATATAAAAGAAGGTTTAAGATATGGAAAAAGTTGAATCGGTTCAGGCGGGATTCGAACCCACCATCTTTCCCTTACAGGGGGAACGCTCTGACCGCTAAGCCACAGAACCTTCGCCCGGTACCAACTTAGTGGTAAAAGCGTTTCCTCTGTAAGGGAAAAATCGCAGGTTCCAATCTTGCCTGAACCGATTCATTATTTTCTATATCTTAATTGATGTGAATAGTTAGCATACTAAATGCTTTAAAATTTCATTCAAAATAAGGTTTGACTGAAATGTTATACTTTATGTCACGCTTTTATTTCGAATATAAGTTAGTAGTTTAAGCAACCGCTCGCCGTCGGCAGGGAGTGCATCCCCACACATTGCAACCTGAGACGGTACGCACTGTGCGGTATGAAGGAAACTTCATCCCACGCACACTCAAGATGTGGAATGAACTCCCTGCTGCGGTCTTCCCATGCGCCTACAATATGGGGTTCTTCAAAAGGGGCATTAGGAGGTTTCTTCAGGGTCGGCAGCGCGAGTGTGACGCTCCTGGTGTTGCACGAGTCCATAGGCCACGGTAACCACTTCCCATCAGGTGGGCCGTGTGCTTGTCTGCCACCTAAGTGCTATAAAAAAAAAAAAACTTCATAGAATTTCAATATTTCAGCATGTTCTATCACAGTCGTAAACATAGCTAAAAAGCCTAACTGTATAAATAAAACTGGCTTACACGAAAGGCCACCTTTGATTACGCGATAACTAAGTAAAAACCTCCATTTGCAAATGTATTTGATGTAATTCTAACAAATTTAACTCGCAATTCTGACGTTCAATCAAACTCTCAAATACTCGTGAATTTCTAATGAAATCCAAATTCCAAACATACCATACGGCGCTAAAAGCATTTTTTCATTTGTACAGCTAAATTGGAACGATCCTTACACAAGTAGGTATACATCAAATTACATATCCTCTACTAGCTGTGTTTCGCGGTTTCTCTTTTCATTTTCTTATAGAAAGTATTAAACTTGAACTTGTTCATTAATCACGTAAGACTAAACAGGGGGTACGCTGTTTTATTCAGGCATTTTTTTTATACCACTTAGGTGGCAGACAAGCGCACGGCCCACCTGATGGAAAGTGGTTACCGTGGCCTATGGACGTGTGTAACACCAGAGAAGCCACACTCGTGCTGCCGACCCTGTAAGCACAGAGTTTCTGTGCTGTCAGTATAGAGGACAAAGCTGGACAAACCTTTAGTCATCCCACTGACAGCACAAATTCTCCAGTGAGCTCTGGCTACCCTACTCACCGCTGGGAACACAACACGAAGTTATTACAATCGCGGTATTCTGTAAGGCGGAGGTACTTCCCCAGTCGGACTGCACAATTGGATTCTTTCTTTTCTTCTTAAATTTATGTAATGTTCCGTGCATATCTGAGCAAAATAAAAATATTTTCTTTCTTTTTTGTTTCTTATCCTTGGTTTTTGATAATCCTCGTTTTGCACGAGGAATAGTCTCCTTCTTCTTCCTCTTAGCGTTAATCCCAGTGGCATCTGAAGCTTTCATCTCAGAGTCTGGGGTCCGCTTTACCAGTCTAACTACGGAATACGGATTTAGTTAAACTTCCTACAGTCCCGGGGCCTTTAAGCGGGGCGTGAAAAAGCATCTGATGAGGCCGCCAAATTGAGTGCCACCATTGTAACGCTTAGTGTCTGTAATGGTGACCCTCTTTCATGAGACTTTGCCTTTAGCTCACCATCAGGTGAGGTGAGGTCAAGTTGACGTGACCTATAAAAAAAAAAAAAAAAAACTTCGATATTTTCCGTGAAGTGACTGCCAATCTGACTTCCACAACCCAAAGGCAATATAGAAACATTGCTGTTAGACCAGTTGTCGGACTACTTAAGGCTCCAACTTCCAGTAACGACAGACACGAGGAAAAGTATTCTTAGTTTAAGTATATCAAAAGATACTGGTTACGTTTCGCTGCTCCAGCGTTTTATATTCTCGAAGATAAAATATTATACTACTCGGTACTAATTTTGAGTAGAACAAACTTAAAATATATATTTAAAAACTGAAAGGCCTCAATAATATTTAACCCTACTTAACAGTTTACCATAAGCCTTTTGTAGTAAATCTCAAAATATAATTATGCCGTTAAAATTTATGCCAAAATATATTAAGACATAAAAACTTATACCATTTCAGGTGATGCTGTTTACAAATAAAATCGACAAGTAAAGTACTGCAACGAATACAGCTCATTTTATATAAGTAATAACTGATATATTTCTTATACTTTTTAATATTTATTAGACAGCAGTAACCGCTTAATAGGTTTAGTAACATAAATAAGTAAATAAAAATCTTTTAAGGACCTTTTCATTAGCTGATTAAAGGCGTAAATCAGTTCATTGAACGAGATTAATGCGTATACGCAGTGGAGGCAAATTAAAGCTGTAATTTGTCAGCGTTACGTTTGATTTTTCGCAGTACTTTCAAACATGTCTGCTTCACTTACCTTCTCTTGCAAAATTACATTTGGTATTGGTATAAATGATATTGGTGTTTAAGCAAAACGTTACTTTTTTAAGTGCTTTTATGAATGTAGTATGAAGAGCTTTCATACTCCTGTCGAACATTAATGAAAGACACATAACATAAACCCCCGCATATATCCCCAAAGGGGTAGGCAGAGGTGCTAGCACCCACATTTCAGGTGGCGAGTCTATTGCCATTAACCGGGCACTTATAAACTTGCTATAAATACACATATAACTTAGAAAAGCATCGAAAAGTCATTGGTGTGTGCCATGGTAAAACCTGGGATCAATCCTGAGACGTCTCAGCAGTCCATTACCCATACCACTAGGCTACCGCGGTTTACAATAACTTATTTCGTCTATATGCTTCATCGACTCTGCTAGCGTCCCATCCATGACTAATTACTTTTTATAGACATAAGTTTCCATAATATTCTTCACAACACTATCTAGACCCATGGTAAGCATAGCTTAACTAGCTTGTGTTATGGAATCTAGAATGCGGATTACTTAGATTTTTAGACCAATGCAAATATACATATTCATGCATACAAATAAATATTTGTACGCATTCCCGCGCCTCCTGCGTACCATTCAAACGTTCTGCCGTCACACCACAGAGGCCGTCATTTATATTAAAATATGAATGTATTTTCGACAATAATACATTTGGAACACACGGGAATAAGCCATAATAATACAATAGGGTTAGATAAAAAAAACTAGGGCATTAAACGACAGAAAACCTAAGTACACTTTTGCGTAAATATAACACACCCACGGACATATTTCTATTACATATATCATATAGACAGAGATATACAAACATAAACATAATATAATCATAAAACATCGAACACTGTCTCTCGAAATTCAAGCTTTTTTTTTTATAGGACACGTCAATTAGACTTCGCCTTGCCTGATGGTACGCTGAAGGCAAAGTCCCAAAAAATAGGGTCACCATTACTTACACATACCGTGTGACAATGGTGACACTCAGCTTGACGGCCTCATCATATGCTTTTTCACGCCCCGCTTAAAGGACCCGGGACTGTAGGAAGAAGGAAACACGTGAACTGGTAATGAATTCCAGGCCTTAATGGTGCGACAGAGGAAAGAGTCTCGGAACCGCTTGGTTCTTGATCGGATGTTCTGCACCGTGTGCGGATGACATCTAAGACCTGCACGTATTGTCCTGTGTAGGAAAGGGGAGGGTGGGACTAATTGGAAGAGCTCATCAGAACACTCAGCTTAGCCTTGTACAGGAATCAATATTGATACCTCTAGGGATGTTCTTCCTAATAAGTGAAAATTCGAGGTTTTTGAATATATATAAAAGTTTCCAACTAATCCCACCATCTCCTTTCCTACATAGGACATCACGTGCAGGCCTTATATGTCACCCTCACACTGTGCAGAATATACGAGCAAGAACCAAGCGGTTCGAAGACTCTTTTCTTTGCCGCACCACCAAGACCTGGAATTCATTACCAGCACACGTGTTTCCTTCTTCCTACAGTCCCGGGGCCTTTAAGCGGGGCGTGAAAAACATCTGATGAGGCCGCCAAGCTGAGTGCCACCATTGTAACACTTAGTGTCTGTAATGGTGACCCTCTTTCTTGAGACTTTGCCTTTAGCTTACCATCAGGCGAGGTGAGGTCAAGTTGGCCTATATAAAAAAACGAGGTTATGTTATTAGGTACGCAAATCTACCACGTGTACTTACAGATATTCACTAACAAACTACTCACACAAATACTATTCAAAAACCATAGTACTTCAATACTATACAGAATACCGCAGTCATAATAACTTCGTGTTGGGAACACTTTTACTTATTTTTATTTTTCTTATCGTTTATAATTAACATTAGTCGAACTTTTTGTCCAACCTAATACAGTCTAGTCTCTATCGTTAATGTAAGTAGGACATTATAGAATACCGCGGCTATAATCTCCTGTTGTATTCCTGACGGTGAGTAGGGTAGCCAGAGCTCACTAAAGAATTTTTGTGCTGTCAGTGGGAAGACCAAAAGCTTGTCCTGTTTTTTCTTTTACACTGACGGAACCGAAACTCTAGTGCTTACAAGGTTGGCATCGCGATAGTGACTCCCTTGGTGCTACACATGTCCATAGGTGTGCTTATCTGCCAACCAAGTGGTATAACAAAAAATATTCTCTCTTACAGTTCAGCCCACTTAGACAAGAAGAATAGAATAAAAAGAATGTACAGCAATGACGCGAATTTTGACGTTTATAGTTTTAAACGTATTTCAATCCCAAAGAATAACTAGTCTGTTCTCTTCTTTTCTACCAACGAATTGCCACTTATCGACGAGTAGACGGGAAGGCTTTATAAAGAAATCAATATTAATATCCCTAGGGATCCGTCCATCTATCATAAATCGTAGGCAGTAAGTGAAGTTTTGAAACAGGGTTTTTGAAATGGGCTTTTTGGTTTTTGATACAAAATTACTTTTAATTGACGTGCAATGCATTGGACACATTAAGATAAAGTTATAATTAAGGTTCATCCAATTAAAGTCGGAAATTATTTCATGTTTGATGGGATTGAACATTTAGTCCGTATTTACCGCTTTTAGATGTTTCTGAAAATTCCCAAAAGTGGTTTGTTTTCATTATTTGTAAATACGATATCGTACGTGTTAAAACGAAATTTATAATACCAATTATAAATTTCGTTTTTGACCTTTTATTTGAGCCCCATAACGCGAAAATATTTTGTATTTGGTCCGGTATATGTTGTTTTATGAAGAAATCGGCGGATAATATTATTTAAAATTATTAATTGGGTAGATACGTGTTATATCTAGTAATTTGCTATTTAATTTGATACTAGATGTTTTCTTATATCAATTTCACAATTTTCTTTTAATCATGCTCTACAAAGTTGAAACGATTTGAAAGTCTTTTATCAAATAAAATGAACCAAAATTTCAGCGTATTGTCAAAGAAGTTATAAACAAAGTAGTATGTTTTTAAAGTAGGTACTTGAGAATTCAATTTGACAGAACAATAATCTTGTTAGGTAAACATTTTGAATTAATTTCCTTCGCGACGTTGAAATACGGCGCAAACCACAGATTTAGAATAGGCTAGATGTTGCAAGTCGGCTATCGACTATCAAACAACAAGGTTGAACGTAGCTTCAATGTAGAAAGTCGAAGCGGTCTATAAATTTCGATAGCTGAATCCAAGGTGTGATATTCATAAGAAATTTGATGTTCACTACGAGCTACAGATTCAGCTTTCAAGATAAACTGGGACGAAGGGTATTGGTTTTACATGCTGTTTATTGCATACGCGGAATCTAGTCTACACAGAATCCATGGCGCAAAACATTTAGCCCATTGTACTTAGCTGTAGTTAAATTCATGTTCATTGCAGACTGCTATACTACGTTACCAATATCAATCAGTTTACATCACATTATCATTTTTATTCTCAGGCGGGTTACTCACTATCGATAAAGTCAATTTTCGTATGAAGTTAAACATAACATACATGTATTTGGTCCTTCGAGCCGGTTTCCTCCTCAAAAAAAAATGTTACCCGGATTAATGATAATACAATACAACTTAAGAAGCTTTAGAAGCGCACTGAAGATTTAAACGACATAGTCAAAGCGCTTGAAACTTGAAGGCCTTCCCTAATTCCCATTACGGCACTTAAGCACACAATATATCAAAGTCATAGCTGTCCACTTGTAAAGGCCACTTACACGTATACACATGCAAATCACGACAGAACATTCTTTCGGACCCTAAGGGCCCACATAAAACATGTCCGGTAAATTAACCTGCAATAAATTAGTCACCCCTAGCTTTTAAGAGCCCCAGGTGGTTTGGTACACGCATAAATTCTGACCTTCTCGGTCCATTTCAATTGCTGATGAACTAGTATAAGAAATTAAATGGTACGGGCAGGTCATTTGTTAATTGTGTAACAGTGCAGTAACAGCTGCCTGTTATTTATAAAAATAAACCTAAATGTGCTATAGCCGTCGACTTAGGTACCAGTATCGTTATTGAATCGGTTTAGTATCGTTACCTAAAGTTGTAGACGTTCAACATACGTATAATAGTATCAAGTATGGTGGATCTAATAAAAATATTAACTCTAGGAATCTATGCCTACGGGTCCGCTCGCGTGAATTTAAAATCCCGTCCTGCTACTCATTGGAACCTTTTCCCGACACAAAAAGTATAGCCTATATGTTATTCCAGGTTATAATATATCCTGGTACGAATTTCAGTCAAATCTGTTTAGCCATTTGAACATGACTGAATAAAAAAATAAAAATAAATGTTTATTTCTCACCACAAATCAATAAATTCAAAATATGATACAAAAAAATTACTGTACGCACATTGAATTGTGGATCGCTGATGCCTGTGGTAGGTAATAAAAACCTGATTTACATGTCACCAATATACCTAAAAACCTGAATAACAAACATCTTCAACATTGGAAGAGGTTTATGTCCAGCAGTGAACTGAGATGGACTGATTAAATGATTGATCGATTGAAACATCTTTAAAATCTTCCACATTAATTGTATTGGTAGGATACGATAGAATAAAAAAAAACCATCTTTCAAATATCCCGCCATGATATGAAGAATATTTAAATGAAAATCATGCAGCCATTCAATTCAACTCTACAGATTTCTTCAAATACAGTCATGTATCACTCCTCGGGTGTCGCGTACAGTGAGTGGAAATAAGTTGCTTACTCCTAGACTACATTTAAGTACTTTTGGGCTGCGTCTAAACTTACCTGCTTGCGTTTCGTTTGGTGTATAAGCTATAGACGGAGGCGATTGATGTTATTTTAATTGTACTTTGCATTAACGACTGCAGTCTAAATACAGTAGTGGTATCTATAAACCAAACCATATTCAAAGAAAGAATACACTAAACGAAGGTTGCCAGTACTCTTTTGCATATATGGCCGCCATTTGTACAAATTTCGTATATTATGTTGTCCGTACATGTACTGTTATTTATTATTGTACAATAAAGATTTATCTAATATCTAATCTAATCTAACGAATAGATGCCAAAGAGTAGCTTCATAGAACAAGTGAAATTATACGTAAGCAAAATTTCGATAATAATTGTTTCATGGAGATGATAGATCGTTCGTGACACGATTAACAACACTTTTCCAAACAGAAAAGTCGAAAAATCATAGAAATTGCAAACAGTAAATAAATCGTCGATAATACAACAAATAAATTGGAAGAATTGAGGTGGGACAACGCCATGTATTTTATTAAGCTGACTACCGGCTCAGAACACAATCCTCAGCTGAGAAAACTCCAACAAAAACCGTCTTGAAACGGCTCGTAAAACCTATAAACCACCATCACCATTCATCACCAAAAGTCTACCTCATCATCACCAGTTAACCCACCACTAAATATTTCTGTCGAAATTACCAACAGAACATTACTTAACCCTTTATCTCCTCCACCGACCATCTCCCAAAGACAGAAGGGCGCACAATATACACGGGACATCTTGTGGCATTCACCCGCTTGATTTATCCGACCACATCACACCACAAACTAGGCGCCTGCCGTATTTATTGCCACAATAACCCTATTAATTCTGTGTGCGAGACTTTGAACTTGGTGTGGCCGTGCGGGCGTATGCGCCCTAATCCTTGCACTGCGGGGTCGTAACGACCCAGCGAAAGTGTTGGGTGGAATTATTGTTTGAAATGTGCGCGCAATTGAGGGTTAGCGGTTTGGAGTAATTGGTGAGTGTATTTAATAGGTTAGTTTTGAGTTCATCGATTTGTGCTTATATGTGTACCTACTTACTTTTTTTAAACTGACAATTATTAAAAATATTATTTTCTATTTAGTGTTGAAAAAACGTGACCTGAACACATGGCCTTACCGGAGCCTTACTCAATGCTCTGACCAAATGTGCTATATGGACTATGACTTAGATACTCGAAATTCCCTTATGCAATCGATTTTGGGGTGCCTTTTGGGGGGGGGGGGGGAGTATACTTTTTCGATCTCAATCGATGGAAATAGTGAGCTTACTAATTAATAAAAAAAAATACTCGATGTATAGTGACGTCACATATTACTTGCATTTATTATTGGAAACGACCAGCCAATGTCTATAATCAGCTCGGTAATAATTTCGAACAGTGACGTCACAACTATATACATAACAGAAGTAATAGAAAATGGGTGCGACTCCCCACACAAATAACTACCAACCATAACAGTTTAAAATGGCGTCTTGTAATCAATTTGTAATCTAAACAAAGTAGCGGCTTTCCATTAACACTAAGACTTGTTATCAATGATTAGTTATTAGCAAAACGACGGGCGTTTCCTCCAATCGCGGATGTGACCGCGGCCTTATTCAATTTGATTCATTGCACTAATGCGAGGCGGTCACGCGAATGACCGACCGAGGAATTAGGCGCACTGGCCTGAGACGCCCGAGTTACAGATCTGCGACTTTTAATCGCACCGGTATTATTTCTCCAGACACGAAAATATAATACCGATATAATACCATAGGTTAATAAAAGGTCGTTGCATTTGAAATTGCCATTTTTTTTTAAGAAATTGGAAGAAACCCAATTTTCAGTACTAACATTTTAGCATTTTTTTAGGAATGACAAATCCAAATTTTATGATTTTTTTTGTATATGAATGAGACATCATTAAGCTAACAAATAATTTTATTACATTTTTGAAGAGTGACAGCTGTAAAAAAGTAATACGAAATTTATCATCAAAATGGATAGCATTTAGGAAGTACAGTTTTTGAAGATCAAATTTAATTTATCAAGCGGTTAATAATAAAAATAAAAATAAAAATCATTTATTACCAAAAGCAAAACAATTGAAGTTATCCGTTGGCCCCACACTAGGCATGCCTGTCCTGTGGGTACCAATACCAACATGTTTACATTGACGCTTGTTTACAATGTTGCTCGGTCGACATACATTAGATATTTGAAATAAATACTAAATTTAATACAGAGTTGTAAAATCTTGAAATGAACTTTCAAACAAAATATAAATAATGAAAATAGCTGTTAAATTACAGGAATAACGAACTCTTGAATCTGTAAGAAAATTTCGGTAATTTCATAAGTAAAGACCGATCGAGACTTATAGTCAAACCAGCGACACTGCAGCGGCGCGGTACGACGCGAGTCAACTATGCGATGATGCGCCGCGCCGCTGCGCTGCAGTGCCGCTAATAGTGTGTTTTACTTCATAACAAACAAGGACTTTTCTTGACGCGCCGCGTCTTTCCGCTGTAGTGTCACGCTAGTTCGGTTTGACCTGGCACAGATATTCGTAATCTAATTACTATCGTAAATCTTTCTTTCCTCTGTCGCACCATTAAGGCCTGGAATTCATTACCAGCTCACGTGTTTCCTTCTTCCTACAGTCCCGGGTCCTTTAAGCGGGGCGTGAAAAAGCATATGATGAGGCCGTCAAGCTGAGTGTCACCATTGTCACACGGTATGTGTGAGTAATGGTGACCCTCTTTTCTGGGACTTTGCCTTCAGCTTACCATCAGGCAAGGCGAAGTCCAATTGACGTGTCCTATATAAAAAAAAATGGTAACTTGTGAGGATGTATGAATGCAAAAACCGTTACAGGAATCTGGATGAAATTTGGCATAGAAATAGGCTACTTTAATTCCTGTAATACTTTGATGAATATATAAGTCTTTATTTGCTTTTATACATGTTTTAGTCTCTCTACAACACTTATTTATCTATATAGGCTTTTCTACAACACCAGCTCATTAATTTGAAGACCACGGTTTTGAATTGCTTATCGTTATTGGAAACTTTTAAATAATTAACTTTGGGTGTAGATTTTAAACCGACTTCCAAAAAGGAAGAGGTTCTCAATTAGATTGGTGTCTTTTTCTGTATATATTTCTAAACTGAGTGGCCATATTTATTTCAATTGTTTGTATCATAATTGTTCACTTCAATTTTTGGAATAGCAGGTTTATAAGTGCCCGGTTAATGGCAATAGGCTCGCCACCTATTACATTGGGATTTAAACATGAACTATAGTCTATTCACGAAGCCGTGAGAAAAATTGTAAACAAAGAAAACAGTGGTTGTCAAACTTTTTTAGCCGATTAGGGCGAAAAATGTATTGTGTGTTTAATAGATAAAAATGTGAAAGTAAAGTAAGACTAAGTAGACATCTTCGACATGCCGTCTACATTTAGTTTAGTGTGAAAAGTAATAAAAAAGGTAATAAACAGATGAGTTGTTTATTATTAATAAGAAGAGTATAAATAAAACAATTTAGGATTTGAAATTGATTTAGATTGCCTGTATGTTGGTGGTGGCGGAGATTCGAGACGACCTGTTGTCTTCTTTTCTTGTACAAACCGGTATACAGAGGCTCGTGATATTCCCATAATTTCTGCAGTCTTGTCCATAATATCAGTTTTGTAGGGATACGAATCTTTGGGCCAAGTCTCTTCTACATGTTTGAACACATTAATAACTGTCTCCTTATCCATAGAATGCATTGGAGTACGCTTGGAACGTTTTTTCTTCGGTGAAGTAAACGTACAAGCACCGCTAGGACCAGGTTCACCCATTTCCACCAAAATTAACGTTCAGAGAAAAGAAACTTAACAATAACTGAATATAAAAACTTAACACAACTATAAAACTTAACAAAAACAATAACTTTAACAACGAATAATAAAGAATTAACGAAAACAATCCGGGAAGAAACTTACGTCAACAAGTTGATCACGAGTAAAAAATGGCGGGTGTAACCCGGCTAAATACAGAAACTATTAATTGTACTTTCATTACTTAGTATTACTGTTCACCTTTATTTAGTAGTACTACAAATGCATTCAAAGTTTGATATTCACAACACTTATAGATCTTTTATAAGGTCAATAATTATGAATATTAAAATTTTACTTAAAAAATATGATAAGTGTTAAGGTGAATATTAATTAAACGAATTAATTAATATTCAGCTTGTATTAAAAAATATCACCTAAAATATGCCGGTTTGTTCATAATTTTATCTAGCTTCTTACATAGTTAAAATATTTATTAAATTCGTAGTTCAATTATTGATAAAAAACTGACACCTAAAAGAACCTTTTTTATGGTTTGTTTACCTTTTTTCGCACGGCTTCGTGAACGGACTATAGCGAAATGTGGGTGCTAGCACCTCTGCCTACTCCTTCGGGGATATATGCGTGAGTTTATGTTACGTTATGTCTCACTCCTAGTTTTTATATTTAGGTACTTTGGTTTGCAGTTGGGGCCCTGAAGACCTTGGTACTCCATAAACCAATTTTAGAACTAAGATACAAATATAAATACTTCTTAAAGGAACATAAAACCTCTCAAAGCAAACTTAAAAAGTCTTTTTAAAAATTAACTCGAGCGCAACATGTTTCAAGATTTACTGCACTGTTTGTACAAAGTTTTAAAAAGACCAAAGTTTTAATATCAAGTTGGCCACTTACATAACTTCTACTTACGCCAGAGAACTTCTGAGCCTATTTTTTGTACGAAGTTTTATACCTTGTTTTCTCACCTGCGACAAAAACATTCCAAGTAATAATTCGTTCGTCTGCAACTATTCGAAAGTACCAATTCCGAGGCCTTTCCTCAGAGGGTTTCGATTTGGGACAGGGTGTTTTGACCTCCTTATTTTATGGACTGTGCTCTTCAATGCTCCTAATACTTCTCATTATGCTAGCTTCCCCAAATTAGGACGGGCTCCTATTATTGCCTTATTAAATCACTTAGTTTCCGTCCCTTTATTTTATGAAAAATCGACAGAGTATTTTCTGCTTCATTATTTAGGCCTTTATCAATGACAGAACCTAGTTCAATTGAAACTAATTTGTATTATGGACTGAAACTAGAGAATCCAGTTTTTTATTACATACTCTAGTAACCAAACTTTCTTGTATTCCCCTTAACTGTGATAAAGCTTTAGGAGTAAGTTCACTTCGGTATTTTAAGGACTCGAACCCTTCTTTCTTTTTGAGAGGTCTCTCATTCATATAGACGACTCCTTAACCACTAAGTTACAGAGTTAATTTGATTGAATTTACACTAGTGAAATTCAGCCTCCTATGTTAAACACTTAAAAATATGCCTAAAATTGCAGTCTCCCCCCTTTTTTTACTTCATTTATGTAAATGTTGGATAGTTAGCATAGTTTTGTACGTATATATTTTATAAGTAATTGCATATATTTTTTCTGTATGTTATAATGACATGTTTATGTACCTAAACTGATTGAAAAATTGAAAAGATTGTGTCGATATTTTGTAATATTAGTAAATCAGAACAAAATATTAATCAACATTAGGTAGGTACTTATCTCAACGGTAATTTTCGAAACGTACAATATATCGTGAGAAGAATCACCTTAAAAATCATTTTTAGTTCAATAGTATCACATTACTTATGATTTATACAGAGTACGGTAACAAATGTAAACAAAAAGCCTTTGAACAAGTCCGAAATCTAAAAATCAACTAGCATATTGACATAAAACTGTCAGTTGAAAGTGATAAAAAAGAAAATAAATAATTGTTATAACGAGCGTGGAGCCAAAAATGATCGAAAATGAGCTCATGAATGACTTTGAGGAGTTTGTATTATTTATAGACTACAAATTAAACGTGTTTACGTAAGAATTATTTCTTTTGAATGCAATAAAAAAAGTGTTGATTTGAGAATATTGATTTTGTAAGATATATTAGAATGTTTTGTAAATGAAGATGATTGAGAACCACACCTGTTCCGACTGATTGTGTTGTAATGACCATCTTGCCATGGTTTACATAAATGCTACAAATAGATGTTTGAAAAGGGTAATTGGGTACTTTTCTGTATCTACATACATACTTATAATCACGCCTTTATCCCCGGAGGGATAGGCAGAGGTGAATTAACACCCACATTTCACCAATCTTTTAATTTATTCCCACGAATAGGGAGTGAGCCTAATGCCGTCTTTCGGGCACTATTGTTGACTTAAGCCGTGTATCTGAGATTGAATCTGGGCTGTATATATCTGTCTGATGTTAAACAGCCCTATCCCTTAGTCGCCTTGTACGACACATCGCATCCACTAAGAAAGGTTTTTTGGAAATTTCACTCTAAAGAACAAATGGTTGAGTGGAATGTTCGTGTACGGGATAACCTAATTAAAAAGCCGATTCCGTAAATTTTATGCCAGGTCAAATAAATAAATAAATATTCCACAACATTCCACATAACGCTATCTAGACCCATGGTAAGCATAGTATGTATGTTATGTTTGTATGTATGTATATTGAATGTATGTATGTTAGTGGATGCTTACATCATAAAAGGCATCAGCTGCCAAAATTCCCAGTTGGCAGGTCCAGCGGCTTAGGCTCTGCGTTGATGATACAGTCGGTCAGAACAAGAAATTTTAAATGTATAGATACAATATTATGTGTACGAATATTTCACACCGTGTTCGTTGTATAAACGAATATTAATTACCGTTCTGTGACGCGGACATTCGGATATTTATACCCACATCTGGCCTATAATTTATGTCCAGAGTGACAGATGATGCTAATGACAAATATCTACGTTTACCGAAAATAATTTCCTGCTGAAAATATTTACTTTATAAGTACATCGCGATTGGAATGATTCGACTGCACATTGATAAAATATCATCCTAAATTAGTATCAAAATGATCGGGGTATTTTAACATGTTGCATTGTTTCGAGTTTCCGATATTTTGGCGCTGTTGCAAGCACCATGATCACTGAGGAATTAGAGTATTGGCGGTGAACAATTAACGCCGAAATATCGGAAACTCTAAACAATGCAACATGGTAAATATTCCGATCATTTTGATACTGATGTAGTGACCATGATAGTTTAAATACCTATATCATTCTAAATCACTCAATATTTTGGTTATTCATTAATTCACTCTTCCATACAATCATTCATTCATTTGCCATACGTTAATTTATTAATTACTTGAGCAAACTGTAGATGAAACAAGTCGCTCACAGTTTTCTACATTCTTTGTTTTTCCGAACCCTTTGCAGGTGATAACTCTAGCGATACTTATTGTGTTCTCAGGTCTTGACTTTCCGCTTGTTTGAGATGTTACATACATACATATAATCACGCCATTATCCCCGGAGGGTTACGCAGAGGTGAATTAACACCCACATTTCACCAATCATTGAATTCAATCCCACGTAATAGGGGGTGATCCTATTGCCGAGTTCCGGGCATCTAAAGCTGAGTCTGGGCTGTATATATCTGTCTGGTGTTGAACAGCCCTATCCCTTAATCGCCTTGTACGACACCGCATGGGAAGTGATGGGGTGGCCCGAATTCTACTCTGCCGGAAACCACGCGGCTATGTTTGAGATGTTAGTAGTAGAAAACTAATTCTTTTTTTTTTAATATAGGACTCGTCAATTAGACTTCGCCTTGCCTGATGGTAAGCTGAAGGCAAAGTCCCAGAAAAGAGGATCACCTTTACTTACACATACCGTGTGACAGTGGTGACACTCAGCTTGACGGCCTCATCATATGCTTTTTCACGCCCCGCTTAAAGGACCCGGGACTGTAGGAAGAAGGATATTTACTTAAGAATTTGAAGATTCGATTTTTTTTTGTTATACCACTTAGTTGGCAGACAAGCACACGGCCTACCTGATGGAAAGTAGTTACCGTGGCCTATGGACGTCTGTAACACCAGAGGAGTCACAGTCGCGCTGCCAACCCTGTAAGTACAGAGTTTCTGTGCCGTCAGAAGAAGACAAATCAGGACAAGCCTTTAGTCTTCCCACTGACGGCACAAATTCTCCAGTGAGCTCTGGCTACCCTACTCACCGCTGGGAACACAACACGAAGTTATTATAACCGCGGTATTCTGTAGGGCGTAGGTACTTCCCCAGTCGGACTGCTCAATCGGGCGGATATACCGCCGTGTCCTACCTCCTCGATTCTCTTGATTTGACTCCTTAAGTAATTTTTTTTCTTTAACTTCTAAACGTCGCGTTCTATGATATACAATAATGTTTAGGGGAATTAACGCGATCATGGTATAAGTATATACATACCTTTTATTTGACTGTCGTTTCAAATAGATTATACCGGCCAGTGTAACCATTACAGTAAATTTTATTAGTGTTTGAAAATGTGGGAAAGCGGGCACTCCGGGCTATTAAATACCTAAAAACTTTAGATGCAATCGTATCTAACGCTATGGCAATGATGTAGACTTTTTTTTTTTTTCTTTCTTCTATGGCGATCCCAACGATTCCGCCAACAACTCAGTTTTTAGATACTGATTACTGATCGAAATAACGTGCCAATAAACAAAATTAAAAAATAAACCAAGTTTTTTTTTCCATACAAACAGTTGATTTAGAAAGAGGCCAAAAGGTTTATGGAGTGTTGAAATACCTGAAGATGTTGATTTAACAACCATTCTTAAACCCTCAGTCATGAACTGACACATCTACCAATGTTGCTAGTTTATAAATAAAATCACCCCTTTTGCATCAAACGTGTTGCCAAAAATGTAACATCAAAACTAAAGCCCAACACTATTTTTGTAAAAGTGTCGTAACGTGACACGGATTATCCCACACCACTAGCTGTTTATTAATAAAACTGAAATAGGATTGAATAGGCTGAAATATTAGATTCGATAGAAGTTTTCCCAACACCTTCCACTTAAAACGACTAAAAAGCGTTTTCCATTAAGTAAACTCTTCAAGACCTCAAGTGCCATCCCAAAAAGACACCGAAACTTTAATTTCAACGCCTTTAATTCCGAAAAAAGCTTTGACAATATTAAATATAGTCTTTATTGCTTTCGTAATAAAGATTCAAGTTACATTACGGGATAAGTTGGATGAGTTTTCCAACTACGAACACAGTAGCGTACTGTGTTAATTTAAGACGGTTTTGTAGCTAAGTTTAGGGTGGGAGCGTTCAGTGTGCGTCACTGTGTCGCATTGTGTTCGGGGAGAAATAGGTCAGTTTAGTGACAGGATATTACGAAGCCGCGGTGTCAGGCGCATCCGCGCTTAGTCGCTGGCTAAATGAGAAATAGCAAAATAAAAGCAGAGAGATTGCCGTTTTGCTTTTAATTCTGAAGTTGGTTGGATATAGGGACATGTTAGAGCCATTGGCGAATGGACAGCGGACATGTTTCACTTTTGTTCGAAACAACATTTGAAATGTTCAAACTGTGATACGATTTATTTGTGTTGGCAATTGTGAGTCCAGAACGTGGGAACAGAGTTAGATAGATTTATTATTCAATGAAAAACTTTTATGTACACTTTTATTAGTTTCTGTTAATTTTTTTAATATACTGCTTAGGTGGCAGACTAGCACACAGGCAACAGGAAAATGGTTGCCTTGGCCTATAGACTTGTGCAACACCAGGGTCACACTCGTGCTGCCAACCCAGTAGAAACCTACCAGTCTGACTGCGGTTTTCACAAAACTTTGATATTTATTATTTATAATTATCACCTAAGTGCTGTAAGTGGTATGCGTTCATCACTCATACATACATATAATCACGCCTTTATCCTCGAAGGGTTTTGCCGAGGTGAATTAACACCCACATTTCACTAATCATTGTTTTCGGCCATGCATCTGAGGCTGAGTCTGGACTGTATAATATCTGTCTGATGTTAAATAGCCCAATCCCGTAGGCGCCTTGTACGACACCGTATGGGAAGAGATGGGCTGGCCCAAATTCTACTCTGCCGGGAACCACGCGTTCATCACTATCACAAAGTAAATAATGCACATACCCTCACTAAAAGGCGATAGTATGCTACCTAACACTAAAATTATTCCCCTATTCCTTAAGTTAAAGCTCGTTAGTCGCGAGTTAAGTGTATGTTGTACACCAAATTACTCTAACGAGTATCTGAGGAGCTCTAAGATTTATCGCCTGCTCCGGCAGATAACTAATTCCAGCAGTTGATAATACCTACACATTGGCATTCTTCTCTGTAACGGAAGTCTGTGTATGTAGCGTCTGTGTTGGTATTAAGGTTGCAAACAAATCTAAAATGACGAAATTCGGTGACAAGCGTATTATCAAATGGTACATCTATCTAAAGGAAAATTTAATGCTCTAGCCTATATATAATTGGGGAGGTATACCTAGCAGTAGAGTGACATAACATCTAAAGTCACCCCGCGATAATGGCTGCTAAAAAGTAGTTGAAACGTCGGGCTCAATGTAAATAAGACCAAATTAATAGCGATAGAATCCACTTAAAATTATTTCATTGGAATAATTGATTGAGTTTTATAATATTTGTTATCCTCTTATTTGATATCTATTTGTTATCCCTAGTATTTGAAGGACTTTTTTCACTTATCGTATCTTTAATACATTAACATTAGTCGGACATTTTGTCCAACCTAATACAGATTAGTCTCCATCGTTAATGTTGGTAGGACACTAGAATACCGCGGCCATAATATCCTCGTGTTGTATTCCCGGCGGTGAGTAGGGTAGCGAGAGCTCACTGGAGAGTTTTTGTGCTGTCAGAAGAAAAAACAAAGGCTTATCCTGCTTTGTCTTCTACACTGACAGCACTGAGACTCTGTGCTTACAGGGTCGGCAGCGAGAGTATGACTCCTCTGGTGTTGCACACGTTCATAGGCCACGGTAACCACTTTGTCTGCCACCTAAAAAAATATTAATATAAGATTAATCTAATCGATTCGGCAACCACTTTGCCTAGATTAGAAGTGAACTCGGAACAAACATCTTAGTCCCCCGGTATTATCTGCACAATACTTTACGCATGGAAGATTAATGTCTCACAATTTTGCCCCAGTTTGCCCTCAGTTTTACAAGTTACGAGATTAGAGCGATTGGTTGAGCTAATTTTGTTACGTACCTCTTAATCACCGGAGGACTCGACAAGTACTACCTGCGCAGTAATCCTATTTAATTCATAAGTCGGTAGATTCTTGCGAATAAATTTATCATTAATTAAACTGTTAATACTGTTTGTTGATTGATGGCGCTTAGTGGAACCGGCTACACATGAAAAATAAATATAGTAGAAAAGTACAAAGTGTCTTATTCAATATCATTCATTCATTTGTTCGTTCGCTCGTTCGTTCGTTCGTTCGCTCGTTCAATAGTTCGTTCGTTCATTCATTTCCATGACAGAATGTTTTTATTGTAAAGTTATGTCGATGTGTCTCCAATTCTCCAGTTTGTTGACCTGAACAGAGTGACTTCTCCTTCAGTTAGACTGAAACAAAGCAGAGCTTGCTACAAGTGTTTTAGAAAAAAGCATACTTAGAAATATCTTACTAGTAAATACTAATCATATTGCATAAAACCATCAGCTAGCCTAATGGAAGTACACATAACCATACATGCAAATAAATGCACTGTACATGAATTGAAAATCGAAATACTATATAGGTATTTAAACTATCAACGTCAAAGAATTTATTTGACAACATTATTATTATTGATTGATAACATAATTTGATTTGACTTACTTTTATTGACATATATTTGATTGACATTTTTTTAATACTTTTTAATTGACATTTATTTGAGTTATTTAACTATATTTGTGCATTGATATAACTGACATATTGTGTGGATTGTTGTATTTGATATTTGGTAATGTTTATGTTATGTACATTTTGTACGCCAGAACCGGCAGAATATGTGATCGGACACTATGTGTATAATTTAAACATCATTTTTTGTACCATATTCTACTAATAAAGAACTTTGACTTTGACTTTGACACTCACATTAGTATTAAAGTTTTATTATTTACCATGTTTTATTGTAAACACAAGAAATATCGGAAAATATCTCGATAACTTTAATACTAATCGAAATACTAGCTAATACCAATAATCATCTTTACCCAACGTTATTTCTACAATAGCATAGCATCCTCCTAAACAGGTCGATGAACGACCTCCGCCCCCCATGAGGGTGACAGGTGGAGCCGCCTGTCACCCTAACAGAAGCAGGCCGAGGCGGCGACGCGCCTGGCACGCCTCCCCGTTTACCGGGAACGAGTTGGGGACTCTGTAGTCCCCACACACCCGAGAAGAGGGCCAGATCTTGAGAGATGGCCCTGGGTCGGCCGGGGTGCGAGGGATATGCCTGTCAACCTCACCTTCGGCAACCAAAGCGACCCGCAGGCGGCGTGCGTTTTAGTCGGTTCGAGTCCGACATAACCTCTCCCACCGGCTCCCGTGGTATCCGTGGGGATTCTGCGCACGTAAAAAAAAAAAGCGTCCTCCTAAACACTCCGCTGTATCTCTTCGCATGTACCACTCAACCAAAACCGAGTCTCTACGCCTGTTAAATTAATTGTAGCGCTTATGTCGCCAGCACACCCTCGATCCGCTTTGAAAAATCATCCCTCATTCGGTTTTTGGTACGAGATTTATAACTTTAAGTACTTACTTATAAACATCGCTATAAAGAAACTGCAATGGCGTAATAGTTAAGGTTACTCACGATTAAGAGGTTCTGGGATTTTTTTTTTATACAACTTAGGTGGCAGATAAGCACACGGCCCACCTGATGGAAAGTGGTTACCATGACCTATGAACTTGTGTAACACCAGTGGAGTCACATCCGTGCTGCCGACCCTGTAGAATAGAGATTTTTGTGCCGTCAGTGTAGAGGACAAAGCAACACAAGCCTTTGGTCGTCCCACTGATAGCACAAAAACTCTCCAGTGAGCTCTGGCTACCCTACTCATCAATGATGTGAGCTCGTTTTGAATTGAAAAGGAATGACGATTAAGTGGCAAGGATAACTATCACTATTAATTTTTTAAACCGGAGTAATATGATATTTTTTACTGGGACGATATTTATTTTCAAGAATTTTACATACACACATGCATATAATCGCACCTTTATCCCCGGAGGGTTAGACGAATTAACACCCACATTTCACCAATCGTTAAATTCGGTCCCACGCAATAGAGGGTGAGCCTATTGCCGTCTTCCGGGCACTATTGTTGACTCAATCCGTTCATCTGGATGAGTCTGGGTTGTATATCTGTCTGATGATAAACATCTCTATCCCTTAGTCGTCATGTACGACACTGCTAATTATCCCTCCAACCCCTCCAACTAAGCTAAATTACTTGTGCTAGGAGTGGGCTCACATTAGTAGTGTAATGGCCAGGATACAAACCTGGTACCTCTTGATCATAACCATTAAGTTACCGACGCTTTTAACATGACCAGTACTAACTAAGGTGGTAATTGTAAGTGGTACTTTATTTATAGGTTTTATTTTCAAGGCACATATGGTGGTATGCCTATTCATTTTTGCGAGCCTATAGCCGTCAACTGGGCAAAATTGTGTCACAGTGTTAGAGATTAAGAGCATGTCTTAAGTCATTCTGTACGATACCCACGGTAAACAGTATTGTAGTCTTCATTCGCTGTTACAAATTAGCATTCTTCAAGGGTATAAATAAGCATTAATTGTTCTTATTTTGTTTACAGGTATGTATAAAGACTTCTGCCTACACCACTGTTCTTGTAAGTTTAGTATTTTTTTTATAAAAATCAATCTTTTAAATGACTGCTATCCACTGGAGGGTAAGCATAGGTTGAAGTCCAGAAGATACAGACCACCATTTGCGATTCAAGATTTTTATATTTATCGACAAACTTTTTTTACTTTGTGTATTTACGCGTAAAGCAGACGTTTCCGGAGTTTATAAAACGGTTAATGATGCGAATAAATGTAATCCGATATTATTTTCACATCCGTTTTTAATAATTACTTTACAACCAAAATTTAAAAGCCTTTCATTAATTTCCTTCACAACATAATTTGATCTGTATAAATTTCATTAATAATTAATTACAAATATTATACCTAAGCATCTGTATAACGTACCTCTAGTAAAATATCAGATTTCGTAGACAAGTGGCAAATCGTTGGCCGGCAACTTTATGAGATTTGACGTATACGACAGTTGTCAACGTATTTCATAAACGTCAAATCCTTTACCCGTTGTCCTGCGTGAGTGACAAGTGTGACAGCGAGTCAACGCGATGCTATGCATGACATATTCTTCCATACTTCGCATAACGTACTAACGCGACACAACATTAGTATAACACAATGAAAAATTTATAGCATTATCCTACGTAAGCGACAAGTGCGACAAGTTTCGACGCGACGCGTAAATATCAAATGGTCGTTGTTCTTTATTGTGTCCAATGTTGTGTCGCGTTAATAGTGAAGTATGAAAGAATATGTCATACATCGCGTCGCGTTGGCACGCTGTCGCACTTGTCACTCACTTAGGACAACGGGTAAAGGATTTGACGTTAATGACATACGTTGACGACTGTCGTATACGCCAAATCCCATAAAGTTGCCGGCCAACGAATTGCCACTTGTCTAGGAAGGCTGGTTCTTCTAACGATCTAGACGAAGTATACAATTCAATTTTACAAAACAGACTCAAAGCTTCATACAAACATAAAATAGTAGGGAACAAAACTGCTCCGAAACTTAGCTCAAGGGTCAGCAATAAAGAAGATTAAAACTATAGAGAGAGGCCATTATCAGTGAGGACGGACGGTCGCGTGGATTCGGCAGGACAGTATATCAGGGGCTATTACCCTCCAAGCCTTTACACATGACCTGAAAGTTCAGCACTTCATTACATCGCCATCGGTAACCCAATTTTGTTCGCAGAAGTAATGCACATAATTTTTGCTAGCGATGCCAGGGGCGGGTGCTGAGAGCCGTATTAAAATATTATTTATTAATCACATCTATTTTCTGTATAAATGTGATGAAAATCATTATGACTTGTGACGTATTTTTTAGTTTTTTTAGTTTTTTATTGAGTACAATACAAGGAATTCTCGATGTTGTTGTGTTATAAAGTCTTTTAAGGATAGAATAGGATTTTTCTTCATTTGACAATAAACGAACAGTAAACTCGTCCTCTATGTGTGGCACTGAATATCGCAACTCAACGTCAATAATTCTTATTGTTGTGATTCGGATACTTTTGCGAGAATTCATGCGGCTACTAAGAATTCGATAATCTATTTAAAAAACTTGGTCTTACATATGACCCAAATCTAGGACCCCATCTTAACAATAGTACCCAGCATCATCAAATATGTACAAAGAACAAATACCAATATTTGTCAGAATCTTCAACATTAACCTAAATCTTGAAATTACTATTCTGTTTTCTCTAGAGAAGGGGCCCGGGCGAATACAATACAGTTAATACTGTCAGCAAAACTAGCGACAATAAATTGTCCCCCTTTCGCCGACCCAAGTTCGTCCCTGATAACGATGGCAGCGACTCCCTTAAAACTCCATTGTGAATTTCAATCTAGATTTATTTAAATAGGCGAACCTTTGATTGCGCTTCGAGGTAAGCTTGTTACAACATAACAAACATATAAACTTACACCAATTTGAACTTTATTGGGATACGATAAGGTTGTATTTTGAATGGTTACATCGAGAAATAATTTTTGGTTGTCATAGTACTAACCCTTTCAGTCTAATAAGAGGATGGAAGGTTTGAATGATTGTTTTATTTTTTTCATCGCGAATGCCCCGGCCACCGTTTGATATGATAATTCGTGTAATAGGATGAAAGAGCGGCGTGGTCGTGTGGGTGCATTCTCGTGGTTAATTTTTGGGGCGTTTGAACGTTGATTGATGCTGTCATGTTAGATTAGCAGCTCCGATGGACGACCCGAAGTGATACGACCCATAAATAAGGTCTTATTTAAATTTTTTAAGGTCTTTCAACAATTTGTTTAAATTTTTTTGTTTTGTATGAACTTTATTGACGTACAATCGCAGACAGAAGTTGCTAAATAGTAGGATGTTTACAGAATTGGGCAATCTACAATAGTAAAAGCTTAGATCATATATTGTATAGAGCGTGAAAAAACGCGTTACGTGTATGTAAGCTAATCATAATATTGTTCATTAAACTGTCAATTTGTGCGTTTCATGGGATGTATGTATATTTCAACTAATACCGAAGTAGCAGCCATTTTTACGCAGCGTTGAAATGATACTTGCTGCGTCTAGGTATAGTGTAACTAGGTCAAGGTAAGACGTAAATACAGTCAACGACAAAATTGCAAAACATTAATTTGACAAACTGTTTTACATTGAAATTATTTTATTTTTTTTATGTATGAATGTTTTAGTAACCCTCAGATCGTCTCTGACGAATAATGTAATAATAATAATAATAATAATAATAAATATTTTTATTTCGGACTTCGATATTAATTGCATAGATTTCGTTCTTATGAATTGTTTATTAACAATGTTTTCGAGCTGAAAACATAGGGATATTATGTTAAGCTATTGCTGTCACATTACTGATGTATTTATTTTGGTTATGTGTTTTGACTTTGTCGTAATATTTTGATACTTTATTTTAAACATATATTATTATTACATAAAACAATTTACAAATGTTAACAACTTTTAAGCTTAGTATCGACTTATTTACTAAAATATTGTTATCTTCTAAGAACAATTTCACATTATCTAAATATTGATGTGATATTCGCAATTACGAGCGATAAATGAAAAGGCATACGCAAATACAATTTCAACTAAATAATTAATTAATCCCTACCCTAGCGACCACATTCTGTAAGTAAAACAAACAACACAAAAATAAACACATCACGTTTAAAACAACAAATCGTACAAACATCCAAATAGACCTGAATAACATAAATAAGAAAAACAAACTTCCCTCAAAATTCATCAGACAAATTAGAAGTCAGTGTTCCGAAAAAATAAACAGAGGACCACGTTTTAATTGTAAATTGAATTAAATTCGTTTGAAAATCAACTTGGGTGCTTCACTACCTCGATGCTTAGATACTGGCTACCTCCATACTTCGCTAATGACGTCACGGGGTACGTATCCCCCAAAAGTCTGACAGTTTTTTGATTAACACGAAAATTTTGCGTCAGGGGTGTAATTAATAGCGGTTGTGGTTCGTACATTCTCCGCGAAAACCTGTGAATCATTATTATTTGTGAACGATTAATGGTGAACCCGAAAAAAAAGTTTAATTTTGTGTTCATATTTTTGATTAAACAACACAAAATGTTGATGAGATAGGAGGCGTTTCTGTACTTGGATGTACAGTACAGTCAGCGATGAAAGTTAATTGACATTAAAATATGTACAACCTGTTTTGGCGAGTCCTACATAAATTTAATATTGATTCATAAGTAGTTTTATAATCCCCAAAGGATGTTTAATTTAATTTCATGTTTAGTTTATTATTTTATTACATAAAGGATTTACGACGTGATACCTAAATTAGTGCACAAACGATTTGAGCATTGAAATTACATTAATACATTTTAATGTAAGAATTTTTTATTAACCTACAGATGGTCTCAGAGGAATAACTTGATAAATATTGTATTAATAGCATACATTTCGTACAAAATATCTTATAACTTATTTATGTAATTTTAATTTTGTTCTTGACTGTACAATTTTTATACTTAACAACAATTCTTATAAGTCATTGAATTTGAAAAAGCTGATGACGTCTCATAAAAAAACCCCGGAAATATTAAACTGTAATCAAACCAGTGATTCGTTCAGAAACACAATTATATCCCCCGCGTCTTTATTAAAATCATCGTCTAAAATGGAAGATATTCTCGTCTTAATAAGTAAGCCCGAATATTCTAGATATCAGCAAAACTGTTCACGATGGTCTGACTTCTTAATGAAATTTTCGTATTACGACTTGCCGCGTCGTCTTTCTCTTTCGCACCCTAACAAGTGTCTATCTCATTTGCTCTATCATATATTATAAAGGTGCAGTTCTGTTTTATGCGAAATTTATTCATAACTGTGTAATTTATCCGTGCCAAGTAAAATGTTAGGTAGTGGGGTGTTTCGGGAGGGATTAAAATATTTTCTTCTGTTATTACTCGTATGTTCATTCTGAATCATGAGTTTTTCGTCTCAACCTGTATCAGTAGATAGGCCAGAAAGTACAACCCTCTAAGGCCATTTAATTTTATTTATTTATTTATTTATATTTCATTATACACATAAACGGTATTTATACAAAAAGATGAGTTGTATTGTACGAAGGCAAGCTTAACTGAAAGTTAAGTTGAGTTTAATTATTATTTTTATTGTTAGAACATTTTTAGTAACATTTATTATTTTATTCCATATTTAAAATTTATCAATAAATTAATTTAATAATTAAGATAAGTTATTATTAAAAAATCTATCATGCATCAACGATAATGATTCACATCTGCCGAGAGTATCCCAAGTTTTTTTATTCACGCCTTTATACGCACTCTTTCATGGTAAGCAGAGACGTGTTCATATATTTCCAGGTAAGAAATGAAAAAGAAATAAAATTTTGCAACAATTTCATGAACGCTACATTTTTTAAAGTTTATTCCAAGCATTTAGGAGACAGACCATTATATTATTACGATGTGGTAACCCTCCGAACGTCGAGGGCTTTGAAAATTATCCCAAAGATGTCTGCATGTCGAAAGAATCTTTCGCAGGCAGTCGTCTATGAATGTATAATGATCACCTCAGACCGGCTAAAAGGAATCTTTGTGAACGTTTTGCTGACTATTAAGGGATACACTCCCATCAGATAAATAGTTCATATTATTTGCGGTGTTTAATAATTCTACCACCGCGGTAGCCTGTAAGGGTAATGGACTGCTGTGACGAGGTCTCGGGTTCGATCCCAGGTTTTACCATGGCACACACCAATGACTTTTCGATGCTTTTCGAAGTTATGTGTGTATTTATCGCAGGTTTATAAGTGCCCGGTTAATGGCAATAGTTAGTGGCAATTGGAACCTAAACATAAACTGGCGAAATGTGGGTGCTAGCACCTCTGCCTACCCCTTCGGGGATATAGGCGTGAGTTTATGTTATGTAATAATTCTATCTTATATGTTTTACTTGATATATAATAAATTATAAATTATTGGACACCAAACATAGGATACAAATGATATATGATGAAAGTTGTACAAAATACTAGTTATTTTAAATGAATTCAGTAGCTAGGACAACAGATCTGCATTATTTAGTCCTATGGATCACAAATGGATCGAAAAAGGTCGAATTTTCATTTCAGATCCGTCAATATATAGTTGGTAAAAAAGTCTTGTGGAACGAAAAGGACAATAAGTCTTGTGCGACAAATTGATTTTGCTCAAATTAATAAAAAATAAATAAAAATTTATAGTCTCTGCAGTCTTTTTATAACCTCTAGCAATCGTTTATACTCATAGTAGAAAAGGACCTGAAACGGAAAATTTGTAACAAATCACTGTCCATTACTTCGCACAACACAACACACACCAAAGTATAAAAATATTGACCACACCACAAACATTTACGTTAACTATAAAAAAGTAAAAGCCTTTTCCAATATTTGAACGATAATAACTTCATATACCATAAAGGTCGTTTAGTCGAAATACAAATATAATTATTCCAACCCGTCGCATGCCGTGACCGGTTGGTATAAAAAGTAATGATAACAAATAACAAGATGTTACAAAGTTGGCCACTAATTTATGCATATTACAGGTTTGGGAGCTTTAAACAAATAAAAATGATTTATTAGTATCGATAAACATGACCGCTTTATTAAAAATATATATCAATGAGTAAGTTGACGTGAGAATTTACGTAGCACCTTGATTATGTCGTTTAGCTATTATTCATAATATTTAATTACTTGGTCCTTACCCACCCTTGTATAGGTTTGTACCTACTTACACTTGGGTGCTTTTCTTCTTTTTGTACACGTGGAATTCCTCGCAGCGTGGTTTCCTGCAAAGTATAGGTCCACCCCAACTCTTTCCATGCGGTGTCGTACAAGGCGACTAAGGGATGGAGCTATTTAACATCAGACAAATATATACAGCCCAGACTCAGCCTCAGATGCATGGCTCGAGTCTCATGGTCTATTACGTGGGACCGAATACAATTATTGGTGAAATGTGGGTGTTAATTCACCTCTGCCTAACTCTCCAGTGATGAAGTTGTGATTATATGTGTGTATGGAATTTCTCATCTGGCTCCCAACGTGCACACAAAAGCAGGCAGTGAAGAACTTATGTCGGAATCAAACCAACTAACACGGTGTTCACTCAACTTAAGTCTATATTCCCAGCTTTCGAAAAAGAAGAAACTCAGGCAAGCCTTGATTTGAATTATAAGACCGGTACGCATAAAATTGTACGGGTATCTGGTAGATTGTACCAGTTAACGATTTCTATATTCCTATTATTCCAAACACTCAGTTTTGAACCCTCGATATACTTCAATATTAATTCAATAATGCTACGAGCAGTAGAAGTGTTAGGTATCAACTCTATAAAGTTAAATCAAATAGCGCGAAGCACAGTTTAAACTAACTGCTGGCAACTTTGCTCTCGTATAGTTTCAGGAATCCGTACTAACATTTAAAGTACATTATAATTTTGTAGTGTACTAGTTCGAGGATAATTCAATACCTACACCGGGTTTATTCAATGGAGGGTTAAGTATAAAAGAGTTTGTGGTTGATCGCTGTTGTTATGTGTAACTTATAAAGCCTAACCCGGTTAGTGCCGGGTTAGGCTTTATAAGTTAAAAAAAAACACACGCCGAAGGTGAGGTTGACAGGCATATCCCTCGCGCCCCGGCCGACCCAGGGTCATCTCTCACGATCTGGCCCTCTCCTCGGGTGTGTGGGGACTGTAGAGTCCCCAACTCGTCCCCGGAAAAGCCAGGCGCGCCGCAGCCGCGGCCTGCTTCTGCCAGGGTGACAGGCGGCACCACCAGTCACCCCCTGGCCTCCGCTCATGGGGGGCGGAGGTCGTTCATCGACTTCCGACACCCAAGAATTTTTATACCATTAGGCAGACTACGGCTCATTTGATGGAAAGTGGTTACCGTGGCCTATAGAAGTACGAAACTTCTAGCCCCTGTAAGATCCTTCTAATGCCCTTCTTTAAGAACCCCAAAATTGTAATCGATTGGAAAAATCACAGCAACGAGTTCATTTAGCTTGAATGTGTGTGGGAAGAAGTTACAATAATAAGACAATAAATACATACATACATATAATCACGCCTTTATCCCCGGAGGATTAGGCAGAGTTGAATTAACACCCACATTTCATCATACATTAAATTCGGACCCACGTAATAGGAAGTGAGCCTATTGCCGTCGTCCAGGCACTACTGTTGACTCGAGCCATGCATTTGAGGCTGAGTCTAGGCTGTACATATATGTCTGATGTTAAACAGCCCTATCCCTTAGTCACCCTGTACGACAGCGCATGGGAAGAGATGGGGTGATCCAAGAAGACAGTAAATAAGCATACGAAGGCACACCACGATCAGATAGTAAGAGGTTACCATAGTTTCCAAACCCTTGCATTACCTAAAGAGAGGAATGAAGAGAGAGAAAAGATAAAAAAAAGCTGATGAGACCTTTCAAAACTCATACGAAATGCTGCCGTGCGAAAGAGATAAAAATACTTAATCATTTATACATATTGATCTACTCGGGATCATGTAGGTACTTCAATGATTTTAGCAACATACTAGGTGTTAAAAACGCGTGTCCAGTCTCCGGTAATCTGTTTAATCTACAGCGCCTCGAGCGTACGTGCGCCACCCGGGCTTGGAGCCCCACTTATAGCGATTGGCTGAAAACATTAAGAGCGGATTTTACTAACTATAGGCTATGAGACTGTTTGTGGCTCCACTTTGGGTTTCCTTCTCGGTGTTCGAAAGGTCTGACGGATGACAATCTCATTAAAATCGTTTGAGTTGAACCAAAACGAGAAGTAGTATTAAGTGAACCCGAGCTACTAAAATATTCACTGTATTTCATTGAATAATACGTGAAATTATTATTGGTAAAACCTTTTTTTCTAAACTCATTCTAGATTGAACATATAAAAATATAACCTTAACAAAAAAAAATATACAGAAAAACACCATCTTGAGAATATTTGAGGTACCTACAAGCATCGTTAGAATGCCTAAATGATACTGGTACTCAATACTGTTAAAGATGGTGATTTTTTATCTAGGATACGCCAATTTGACTTCACCTTGCCATTTGCGATGGTAAGCTAAAGGCAAAGTCTCATGAAACCATCACCATTACAGACACTAAGTAAAGTTACAATGGTGGCACTCATCTTAGCGGCTTCATCAGATGCTTTTTCACGCCCCGCTTAAAGGACCCGGGAGTGTAGTACGTAAAACAAACGCTATGGCACTTAATACTTAATAAAATGCACAATCAGTTTAACCCTCCCGCTGCTAGTGCGGCCTTACAAGCCCCACAGCAAACCACGTACGTTGGTACATATTCCCGGCGCGTGGTACACTAACAAACCGAAATTCTATTACCAAATTACTAAATGTCTTGCTCCTGTAGCTGCCAGCTAAATGTACTTCATCTTGAAATAAAATATATTTTGCTCATATCTAGTGCTAAATTGAAGCATATTTCGCACTTTAATAACGTTTTCTTTTTATAATTCGTTATCGAAATTAATATATTTTTCTAGAGTTATATAACACCTGTTAGTTAAGTTTGAAATGTGATATACATAATCTGTCGATGTGACGAATAAAATAAATAAAATAAAAACACTTCGTCGCTTTCTATTACTAGATTAAGTTGAAATGTAAGTGCTGTTATTGTAGGTTATGTTATTTTAATATCCGTGCGGTTTTCGGCAAAGTAGAATTTGGACCACCCCATCTCTTCCTATGCGGTGTCGTACAAGGCGACTAAGAGATCAGACAGATATATACAGCCCAGACTTAGCCTCAGATGCATGACTCGAGTCAACAATAGTGCCAGGAAGACGACAATACTCTATTTTTTTAGAGTTTGGTCTTTTAGGCGACCAAACTTTGAAAAAACACCTAAGGGGTATTAATTAGGTAAGGCTCAACAGGGAGGGGGGTTCTTGAAAAAATCACGAAATATCACCAGTGCCTCCCCACTGGGTATAGTAAGATATCACGTGTATTTATTTTATCTATCTTTCTTGTTCCAAAAAATACACTATTTTTGGATAGAGGGGGAAGAGGTAGTCTGAAAACTCTCCATCACCATAGGAGAGGAGGGTTTTATCACGTGATTAATGGACAGCTCCTAATTGAAGGAACCAAATAACATAGCAAAATCTGGTTGGGTGTAAACATACTTCTATCTATCCCTTTGGGGTTATATACCGTAAGTGTATAAAGAAAACAAAGCATGTGAAAAGTAAATATTGTTTATCAAGCTACTTAATTCTAGGATACACATCAATAAGTTTAGTCCAAACCTTGTTGGTTTTTCCTTCTCGAAAAGTTCCTCCTTTCCATATATCCAATATTTTTGTACAAACATTGCCTTCAAATATTCATTCGACGGCCTAGTTCAAACAATTGAGTACCTTACGCAATGACTTCTGTATGTTGTCTATTTAAACCATTGTTAGTAAATAGAATATCTCTAAACAAACATTTCAGTAACAATAACACAGTAAGTACAAAAAAATAAAAAGCAGGGTCAAAATATACGTTTATAAAGGGGAGGCTCGACCGAAAAGGATAAACACGTTAAAGGGTGCTGTTGGCTCTGCTATCCACAAAGAAAACACTTATGATTGTACGCGACGGGCGTTAGGGGGTTAAGAGGAGGCAGGGGATAAAGGCGATCGAAATTTTTGCAAACACTCCTCCATGTGAGGCAAAGGCGTCTTTTGTTTACATACGGCATCTAAGAATTGACGTTATTCTTTTTTTTATTTAAACGTAGGCATTGACGTTTTATTTTACGCGTGGGAATTACGAGTACAATAGTGATTGCATGGCCGAATGACATCTAATTTTTTTTTAGGCAAAGTTGTTTTTTGTTTTCTTACTTATGTGGCGTAGCGGTAGTGAAAGATGACGCTACGCAGGAGGCGCGGGTTCGATCCCCACTCAGCGCAAATATTCTTATGAATGGTATTTACATTGGCATAGCGGCGTGGTTCCTGGCAGAGTAGCCGCGTGGTTCCCGGCAGAGTAGAATTTGGATCACCCCATCTTTTTCCATGCGATGTCGTAAAAGGAGATTAAGGGATAGGGCTGTTTAACATCAGACAGATATGTTAAGGCCAGACTCAGCCTCAAATGCATGGCTTAACAGTAGTGCCCGGAAGACGGCAATAGGCTCACTCCCTATTACGTGGGACCGAGTTCAATGATTGGTGAAATGAGGGTTTAATTCACCTTTGCCTAACCCTCCGGGGATAAAGGCGTGATTATATGTATGTATGTATTTACATTGGTCTGTTCGTGAAGCCGTCGTTCTTGGTTGCCATACGAATATCTACGGTAGTTGAAGCCTTCAAAAGTTCGAATAGTCTAACTACAGAACTACGATATCAGATAGCAGTCGCTTCAATGAAAATATCAAAGTTCAGCCGCTTCATTCAGTTAGACTAGAAAACCGATCCCAACTGAGTTGGGAAAAGGCTCAGAGTTTGATGACTTACATACGCCCTTTAAGAATTGACGCTATTCTTTTTTTATTTCACGTTTATTTTACGCGCCAGAATTAGAAAAGTGATTGCATGGCCGAATGGCATCTAATGTTTTTTTTAGGCAAAGGCGTTTTTTGTATACTCACATACAGCCTCTAAGAATTGACGATATTGTTTTTTTATTTGAACGCCAATGCCTGACATTTTATTTTACGCGCCAGAATTACAATAGTGATTGCATGGCCCGAATGGCATCTAATTTTTTTTATTAGATTGCGTTCGTGCTATATCGTCCATTTGTTTCGTACATTCATTTTATGAAGAGTTGAATGTACGCAAAATGTTTTCGACTGTAAGGAGTGAAATAAATATGTATATTCTTTATTCAACGAATTGTTGTTTTTCTTTTAAAGAGCTAAAGAGGTCGGTCAAATTAGGAACGTCTAGATCAGTCCATTTAATCTTTTAAATAAGAGTTACAGGCTACATTAACCAATTGCAAAACAAAATAAAATTGAGAGTTTTTGTTCAGATTTTATAAGTGATGACTGTGGCCATTTAATGCAACAGAGGTGTCATTCTGCTCTCGCTGCCTGCTCAGAAGAATAGGCAAATTAAAAAGTAAATACTGCATAGTACAAGGTAATTGGATGATTATGATGTGATGTGAGTCATTAACTTTATTGAAAAAGCAAAAAGGATATAGCTCTGCTATTGAAAAAAGCTCTTTTTAAAGCTATTTATTGAACCCAGCGTTCATTTATAACCCTTTTCATTAACCGTATACCGTTTACATTTTCCTTTTTTTCAGTAATAAAAAATGTACATTATAAAATGAATATTTAATTTCAATTTACATACATCATTGTAATAAAGTCTTAATTTAAAGCGGTGAGCACACAGCGATCGGGCTGGCTTAATCTCGTGAATTTATAACAAGTATACAACAATTACCGAAATTAACGGCCATTCGGCCATTTTGAATCGCCCGTTCCGACAATAAATTAGCCCCATCAACGATTTTTGGCAATGAATTTTTAACTAATTAATTTATTGTTCAATTATTTTATAATTAGTAGTTGTGTTCATTAATTTATTATAGTTACAGATGTAGTTAATGGGTCATAAAGAGGGGTTATTAAGTACCTGTTTTATTTTAATATCAGCTGCGTGCCCCAACTGCAATGTATTTTTGATTTGTAGAAATATTCCCTATTTCATCTGAATTGTCTAGACGTTTCGACGTGGAGGAGTAACAAACGTACAAGTCAAACACAATTGGACTGAATGGGAATCAAAGCCAAGACCTCTGTCGTAGCAGTCAAACATTCCAGCACCACGCCATAGGTCCTCAGCTGATAGTTTGTCACAAGTTGCTGCTAAAAAGCATTTTCTCTCAATTCCTCGTCCACACTTTAACTTTAGAGTGTAAATGCAGTAAAAGCCGTTATTTCAAACGGGTGATCGAATACAAACACGCTGTGTGCGTTGGCCTTAGAAAAACATCGATACTTCTTAAGAGGCGCTCGATGCACTCCGAACGATGCAAAGAAAACACATCCATTGATGAGTTTTGTTAGAAAAAAATATTTTGTTACAAGCGTTCTGCAGTAATGTAAACTGCCTTTAGTCGAAGTTATCGTTTCTTTTTTATTCTTCTGAACGGGCTGTGCTATCGATATTATTCCATACTAAAACTCTGCAACTACTTTTAGGGTTTGAAGAATTTTTTTTTTATAATATTAATATTTTCCAGTTCATATAAGCCTTAGAAGCCGAAAGGAGGTCAAAAAGCACATTCTATGCTATACTATTCAACACGTGTATATTGGATTTTACAGCCTTAATAGTTACAATATCAGCCTCTGTGGCGTGGCGGTAATGAATACGACTGCTACGCAGGAGGCGCGGGTTCGATCCCCGCTCAGTGCAAATATTTGTATGCATGAATATGGGTATTTGCATTGGTCTGGGTGTTTCTATGTATAATATGTATGTATTTACAAAAAAAAAGTATTTAGGTATGTTTATCCGTATTCTAGATTCCATAACACAAGCTAGTTAAACTATGCTTACCATGGGTCTAGATAGCGTTATGTAGAATGTTGTAGAATATTTATATTTATTTATTTATATTTTACCACGGTCCCACCAGATTAACCCACTGGATCAAGAGGATATTTTTTCCCAAAATTCCACTGCTAGAGGCTAGGGATAATGGTAAGGTTATTTAAGTTCCAACTCATCAGAGATGTGAGCTAAGACTTGAGATCCTCACTATCCATTTTTGTTTTGAGTTTCTATTACACTTCTAATAATATTAGATACAATATAATAATATCTTCTATTTTGAAATCGGTTGTAATATTTATTAAAATATAAGGTGTTATAAAATGAACCCTCGGAACTTAGGGGGGTTGATCATTATCGATAAAAATGCCCGAAAAAAATTAATAAAGAAATGATATGTTAATTTTTCAATTCTTATTTAATTTTACGCTCATGTTTGTATGCTATCACTACCAAGGGGCCGCGATTCGGAAATCGGGGACTTTCGAGTCGTGATACGCGCGCGTCGACTCAAACACCCACCGGTCATTGACTTTGAAAAGTCAGCTGATTGCAACCATATGGGTTGCAATCAGCTGACTTGCTGGATATAGTGATGTGGTACGGTTAGCATAGGCATTGATTTTTGACATCTTTGCAACTGAATTTTAGAAGGTAAGACACGGCGGTATTTCCGCCCAATTGGGCAGTTCGACTGGGGAAGTACTTCCGCCCTACATAATACCTCGGCTAAAATAACTTCGTGTTGTGTTCCCAGCGGTGAGTAGGGTAGCCAGAGCTCACTGGAGAATTTGTGCTGCCGGTGGGAAGACTAAATGCTTGTCCTGATTTGTCTTCTACACTGACGGTAAAGAAACTCTGTACTTACAGGGTTGGCAGCGCGACTGTGACTCCTCTGGTGTTACAGACGTCCATAGGTAACCATTTTCCATCAGGTGTCTGCCACCTAAGTGGTATAAAAAAAAAATGGCTGATTTTTTTACTTACTTACGTGAAATAATTTTGTTACACTTTATATCCATAACATTCACATATTATTATTATTTATTATTATTTATTATTATTTATTATTATTTATTATTATTTATTATTATTTATTATTATTTATTATTATTTATTATTATTTATTATTATTTATTATTATTTATTATTATTTATTATTATTTATTATTATTTATTATTATTTATTATTATTTATTATTATTTATTATTATTTATTATTATTGATTATAGACGAGCAGCTTTGAGCTGATATGTCTATGTCACAGTTCACACATGTTGAAGAACCGTTCAATTTAGTCACTACACTTGATTGAGCCCATAGTTGTGAAGTTTGTTTGTTAGCAACCAGTGATCCAGTCTGTTTTTAAAGTTGTTCACTGAAGTGGCAGTCACAACATCTTCGGGTAGTCTATTCCAGTTGTGGACTACCCGGTTACTAAGAAAGTGGTGCGCAGTGTTTGTGTTTGTTGTTGCACGAATTATTAGTCCTCTGGCTGATTTAGTGGGAACTTTTGGTATGTAAATTGTGTGCATATCAGGCAGGTTATACTTATGGGTTATGATCTTAAATGTCTCTATTAGGTCACCTCGAAGGCGTCTCTCCTGCAGGGTAGTGAGATGTAATGCTTCTAGTCTCTCTGCGTATGTTTTACGTCGTAGACAAGCAGGGTCATATGTCAGACTTAAATACTAAAAAATGTAAATGCATGAAACGATACAGTCGAAATTAAATATAAAATGTTTGATAACATTTTCCTTTGAACGTATATATCACTTTCTGATTTACTTACAGATAGGGGATTAAAATATTCACCTAAAGTGAACGAAAACGTTCAACGTAAATACAATTCTTTTCAAGTTCTACTTCAACGTTTTTTTTATCTTTTAGATCGGAAGTAACGATAATTTACCAATGTATAGAAATAGTTTTTGAGTAATATATAATTTTTTACATATGTACTCACACCTGTAATTACTCAAAAGGGTTGACAGAGGTGTATTAACACCCACATTTTGCCAGCTATAATTTTTGGTCCCACGTAATAGGGGTGAATCCCACCTGGACCGTTTTAGTTTTTTTTATCGTAATCAATGAGAAGTTTTGATAAGTTCAAGTGATTTTTTTAAAGGAAGCCAGTAGGAATTGTGTTAACCTCGTGGTTGATGGATGTTATGAAATAATATTAATTTATAAACTTATTTTATTATGTTAAACATTACTTCTATTTAAAAGTAAGTATAAATTGAATATACTTATACGTTTTTTATTCTGTTTCAGGTAAGGCGACTAATTTATAAATCCAGATGATTTCCAGGTTTGTTAGTACCTAAGCGCATGATTTCTTCATCTTGGAGAAAATAAATAACTAACCGAAATTATTGATATTCCTAGTAACCCTAAGCTAAACTAATTATGCTTGTATTGGGAGTTGTTTCACGTCAGTACTGTCTAGGATTCGAACTTGGGACCTATCCCTCGTAAGCCACGCCTTATCTACTAAGCTACAAACGCTTACGAAAGATCAATAAAGTCAGTCTAGTATTGAACGTAGAAAATTGAGAATATATTAATTCTTAATTCAACATACATTCTGGAATGTACTGGAAAATTACATTCCATTCCATTCATTCGTTCTTTATTATCTGAGAAAAGAGTTTACCCGGTTTGAACAATATATACACTTCTCTTTCTAAACAGCCAATTTTCAAAAATCGAACACAATTAGAATTAAATTCGAAATCGCCGTGGGTACTATAATGGGTTTCGTGTTTCCTAGAAAATATTTATATAAACGTTCACTCTGGAATGTTCTAGAACATTCTATTCATTCGTTCGTCTGTCGCACGCAGGCTTTGCAATGAACCAATCAGAACAATGTTGCTACGAGTGACGTAATTAGGAAGTTTTCAACTCAATCAGTCCCTTTAATATTTGTACGAAACAAAAGTAATCTCTTTAAACTGTTTTAGCAGGAAGTTGGTGGAGACGTACGAATTAACGTCTCTAAGGCTGTGTTGTTGGTGATTATCAAAATATATGGTACAAACTGTGTTAAATGATTTATCGTCTTCATTCTTTGTGACTTATTTGAAGATCGTTTGACTAAATATATCCCGTGTCGTACAGTCTTCAAGGAAATAAATAAATAAATAAATAAATATTCCACGACATTCTACACAACGCTATCTAGACCCATGGTAAGCATAGCTTAACTAGCTTGTGTTATGGAATCTAGAATGCGGATAAACATACTTAAATACTTTTTTTTTGTAAATACATACATATTATATATAGAAACACCCAGACCAATGCAAATATACATATTCATGCATACAAATATTTGCACTGAGCGGGAATCGAACCCGCACCCCCTGCATAGCAGTCGAATGCTCTACCGCTACGCCACGGAGGTCGTCAAAATAATTATACATATTTTCATATAAAGATGTATAAACAACTATTTAGACACCGTTTTGATATAAGTGTACTTGGCTAATGGCGTACTATCACAGCGTCATTGCACTTGCAATGACTTCAGTTTGAACAGCTAGAAAAAAGCTAGTGTGAACTATGATAGTATCGACCGATGACGCGAATGAATTTTGAATGTAGTGAATGAAGTGAATTTTAACAAAGCTATGTTGTGAAACCTGCTTTATCCGACCAGACTTTGTCTGTGTCAACGCAGCTTTTGGGCTCTCAGAAAATGCACCGAATACGAAAAGGTTTTTAGAATATTGTGATATGTGTGTAAGATTTTAAAAGTATTTTACCTAGCAGGGCAGGGAACTCGAATCGTCCCGATAACATTTGTAGTACCTACTTTTCTAGTTAGTGGTCCGATTTGACAATCAGACTCAATATACTACTAGGTATATCTATGGTAAAGAGCTAACCAAGACGATTTTTTTTAATTATTGCTAGTGGTTTCTAGCAGAATAGAATTTGGACCACCCCATCTTTTCTCATGCCGTGTCGTACAAGGCGACTAACGCATAGGGTTGTTTAACATCTGACAGATATATACAGCCCAGTCCCAGCTTCAGATGCATAGCTCGAGGCAACAATAGTGCCTGGCAAAACGGCAATATGCTGACACCCCTATTATGTGGGATCGAATACAATTATTGGTGAAATGTGGGTGTTAATTCACCTCTGTCTTACCCTCCGGAGATAAAGGCGTGATAATATGTATGTACGTTTATTTGTTCATTTACTTCAGGCAATACGGTTACTATCCGTTTCGAGTTGATATGTCTGCAGAACCCTAGACTGCTGTGATTGAGGTCCAAAAAATGTTAATGATATCTTTTCAACACATTTTAACACGTGTGTAACTACTATGCTTAAAACATTTCTTAGCCAAATCAATAACAAGCAAAGCAGGAAGTAGATCAAGGTTAACTTACAACTTGTAATATATCATTTAACTATGAATCATCACTTTCACTGTAATTTTCATAATTTCACTACGCAGTGACGTCACAATATTTGTACCACGGTAATAACTCACGATGATTGATGATTAGTTTTAGTATAAAATAGTACTTAATCAATGTAATTATCGATCAGTTTTAGTCTATACTGTGAAAAAACAGGCTTCATGAAGCTAATCTGAGGACAACACGTGCAGGGCTTAGATGTCATCCGCACACGGTGCAGAATATCCGATCAAGAACCAAGCGGTTCGGTGACTCTTTCCTCTGTCGCACCATTAAGTCCTGAATTTTTTATTTTTTTTATTTATTTATTTATTTGATTAAATACAAAAACATTCGTCATAAAAATGCCACATAAACTCATTACAATTCATTACCAGCTCACGTGTTTCCTTCTTCCTACAGTCCCGGGTCCTTTCAGCGGGGCGTGAAAAAGCATATGATGAGGCCGTCAAGCTTGAGTGTCACCATTGTAACATGGTATATGTATGTAATGGTCAGCTTACCATCAGGTGAGGAGATGTCTAATTGACGTGTCCTATATAAAAAACCATTCGATTGATATCTCGTGAACAAGAAAAACACCTTAAAGTACTCTTTCATCATCATTATCATCTTAATGTTGATAAAATTATTTTTACCGCCCTCAAAAAATGTAGAGGTTATATATTCGACCATAGAGAACGTAGTTCGAGTAGAATTTGGACTACCCCACCTCTTCCCATGCGGTGTCGTACAAGGCGACTAAGGGATAGGGCTGTTTAACATCATATATACAGCCCATACTCAGCTTCAGATGCAAGGCTTGAGTTAACAATAGTGCCTGGAAGACAGCAATAGGCTCATCCCCTATTACGTTTGATCAAATTCAATTATTGGTTAAATGAGGTTGTTAATTCACCTCTGCTTAACCCTACGGGGATAAAAGCGTGATTTTAGGTATTATGTATGTATGTACACAATTTTTAATTCGTGACCAGAGACCTGGCCTTTTCTTAGGTCAGAGCAGTGCCACGTTGTATAGCAATGCTTATGACCATACAACGTGGCAATGCAGCTAGTCTTCTGGGAACGCTATCACAAGAGGCATGTGATGTGGAGGAATTCCATACATACATACAAATAATCACGCCTTTATCCCTGGAGGGTTAGGCAGAGGTGAATTAACACCCACATTTCACCAATAATTGTATTCGGTCCCACGTAATAGGGGGTGAGCCTATTGCCGTATTCCGGGCACTATTGTTGACTCGAGCCATGCATCTGAGGCTGAGTCTGGGCTGTATATATCTGTTTGATGTTAAACAGCCCTATCCCTTAGTTGCCTTGTACGACACCGCATGGGAAGAGATGGGGTGGCCCTAATTCTACTCTGCCGGAAACTCTATTTGTTTTTTATATAATTATTGTTTTTTATTAATGTATATATTACATACATACATACACTCACGCCTTTTTCCCAGTGGGGTAGGCAGACTACTGTTTTCCACTTGCCACGATCCTGGCATACCTTTTTCGCTTCTTCTACTTTCATAATTGTTTTCATACATTTATAATAGATTTAATTAAACATAATGTATCTAAAGTAGTTAATTACATAGTATAGATTATATGTTAATTTACATAACTGAACTCTATTTAATACGATTTGTATAATAAATAATAAAATCTAAGGTAACTTTTAATTCGATTTCCACCTATTACACAAATACATACATACATATAATCACGCCTTTATCCCCGGAGGGTTAGGCAGAGGTGAATTAACACCCACATTTCACCATCATTGTATTCGGTCCCACGTAATAGGGTCTGAGCCTATTGCCGTTTTCCGGACACTATTGTTGCCTAGAGCCATGCATCTCTGGCTGATTCTGGGCTGTATATATCTGTCGTCGAAGTTAAACAGTATTATTATACAAATGTCATATTGTAATATAAATAATTCGAGTATTAAGGAGTTGTTGTAATATTCAAAATACCGTTATACGAATATGTGCTCACTTCCCAAGGACTCGTACCTGCTGCGTATTAATACTCCAATTAAAACTTTGGTTTTCAAAAACCTTGAGAGTTAACAGGTATTATAATTTAAATCTTTAGAAATATCTTTGATTTTCTTTGTAGGCTGGTGGATTCTGATTACTTCGAGAGTTCAAGTAGATCTGTAATTGGTGTTTTATATTCACTTATGATTGGTTAGGTTAGGTTGAACTTGGTTTAGTATAATAAATACTATACTCCTTAGATAGATAGATAGATAGATAATTCTTTATTATACACCAACAGATTTTCAATAGGACAAGTAGATAGCATGTAAACAGTTCAATGGACAATATACATAAAAACATAACATAAACTCACGCCTATATCCCCGAAGGGGTAGGCAGAGGTGCTAGCACCCACATTTCACCAGTTTATGTTTAGGTCCCAATGTAATAGGTGGCGAGTCTATTGCCATTAACCGGGCACTTATAAACCTGCGATAAATACACACATAACTTCGAAAAGCATCGAAAAGTCATCGATGTGTGCCATGGTAAAACCTGGGATCGAACCCGAGACCTCGTCTCAGTAGTCCATTACCCATACCACTAGGCTACCGCGGTTTTAATGTACAATATAACTAAACGTATAATCTTGATGTGCCTTTTCAATACGTTTTATTTAAAAACTCAGCGTATTAATATTTTTGTTTAGAAACTCATTTTAAAGACTAAAAACAGAAAATCAAGCCAATCACCACTAGTTAGTTGGTCTAGTTCATTTGTTTAAAATATGATTAAAAAAAATCGTTACAAGATTGTTTAACTTCAGCTAATTACCGAACCGAAAGTACTCCGACTGACTCCAGAAAAAGATCATAAATAGACCATCAACAATGTGCATCTTTTTATAGCTGTCTTATACATACATACATACAATCACGCCTTTATCCCCAGAGGGTTAGGCAGAGGTGAATTAACACCCACATTTCACCAATAATTGTATTCGGTCCCACGTAATAGGGGGTGAACTTATTGCCGACAAGCTGTCTTATAGTTGACATAATTCAAAGACACGCATGATATTCCAAAATTTTAATTTCTACCAGCTTCACTATATCAACAATCAATCAACTAGCCCATCGCAGTCCACTGCTGGACTAAGCCTCTCACAAAGTTGGGAGGCTTTGGCCTACTGTTTCCACGCTGGCCAGACGGGTTGGTACAGGATTTTATTGCGAGTTTTCCTTCTCTCGCAGTGATATGGTTTGCGTAGATATGTTTCCGTTAGTCGCCTCTTACGACACCATTCGGATGAGATGGGATGGTGATACTTGTATCCTTTCTCCGTCACCACACAGATTCACTATACATAAGAATCAATTTATCTCACCGCCCTAGCGTATTTAGAACTTGCCTCCAAGGAAAACCTTCACAACCTCTGTGTCAAGTGAACGGTATTAAAAAAAATCCGATCACTTTTGAAGTCTACTCGAAGGCGTAGTGATAAATGCTCTAAGTTAGTCTACGTCATGGAAAAAAAAAACCTTCAAGCACTCGAGTAACGGAAATAAACACCCCACGCGCCTCGCGCTGATTGGCAGACGTAGACGTACTAAAATTGAATACGGATGTTGAAAATGGAACGTCGTCCTTTAAAACGGTTGTTTATCGAACTGCCATTTTGAATTTTTTTGGGTATCTGTATTTTTATCATGAAACAGTAAAATTTGTTGCGATAAAAATTAATGTACCATTTCAGAAAGAGTTAACAACGCGTGTAAAGGCCTCAAAGGATAAAAAGAGGTGTATTGATGCCCACATTTCACCAATTACCTTTTTGTTCCTGCGTCATAGAGGTAGAGCCTATTGCTGTCATCTCCGCACTTTTTCATGGGCTCAGATGGATAGCACTCATAATGTTTGGTCACCTTTGGAAAGATATGGGGTGGTAAGAATTCAAATATACTGCATAGCTAAAACAGAAAGACAAAAAAGTATTGCAATATTAGATTACGTGGAACCGAAAAACGTTTAATAAAAGCACACAAATTTCGAGTGCTTCTAAGGATCAATTCAGAACAGACAGAAAAAGGCACGCCTTTCCATTTAGGCATGTCTGAAAATAGTATGCAGAACTAAGATAAGAATATAACACGTTATTGCATAATATTTTAAAATATTTTATATTTTAATATCACTCGAGCATTTCCCCGCCTGATTATCAATCAATCAATCAATTAGCCCACCGCACCACTGCTGGACATAGGCCTCTCCCAATGTGCGCCATTTTCTCCGATCCTCCGCCCTCCGCATCCAGTCTGTCCCAGCCACCTTTTTCAGGTTGGCCGTCCATCTGGCTAGGGGGCGTCCTCCTTTCGTTTACCTTCTCGCACCTGATTAAAATGACCCTAACTTAACTTGGAAACCTCACTCATATGATCGGTGTTCTGCGAAATCATTCTTATAAGCCTGCCCACTCATAAAAATTATGTACTTATATTAAAATTAAAAATAAATAGTGCTGTATTCTTCAAACGTTTAAATTAAGCTTAAAACATTTGATTAAATTTAAAATACGTTTGTATTAAAACAATTTCTTTGATTAATGTTGACGTAGCAATTAAGGTTTGAATTCAATTACTCATGAAACTCTCTGAAATTTTATTAAAGTATCATCTCAGCATTATTACAATGGCATCTCGGCATTATTATAATGTTAGCAGAAATTTCATTTTTACCTCAGCAGTGATACAATTTTTATACCTAAAGCTGTCTACCTTAAAAATACTGCTTTAATCATGGAGAAGTAAGTACTCTTCACATGAATGAATTTTTTCAGCAGTTTCTTGGACATCTTTTTTTTTATAAATTTATATCGTCACGCTAACACACAATTTTTTTCAAACGAGCTGACGATACCCGTTTTTTGAGAACCAAACTTCTGAATATAATCGGCACGTATTAAACGATTTGAATCTAAAATCTTTTGTAAAAATATAATATAATAATAAGTTAAACAATTTTTTTTATTGTAGCTAAATACTTTTCAACAGAAGACGGCAATAGGCTCACCCCCTATTATGTGGGACCGAATTTGTGGTGAAATATGGGTGTTTTCACCTCTGCCTAACCCTCCGGGAATAAAGGCGTGATTATATGTATGTATGTAGTTTATCACCATGGTATCCATTTAACATCATGTAGACCGTATGTTTATTGGTATATAGGTATTTAAACTATCATGGTCACTGACATCAGTATCAGAATAAACGGGATATTTACCATGTTTCATTATTTTGAGTTTCCGATATTTCGGCGCTGTTGCAAGCACCATGATCACGGAGGAGCAACAGCGCCGAAATATCGGAAACTCAAAATAATGAAACATGGTAAATATCCCGTTTATTCTGATACTGACGTATGTTTATTGTACCGTAAATCGTATAAAAAGTAAAACTCTGGACGAATATATCGCAAGGCCAGCTAATAACCCACAGGAACTCGCATAAACTCTCAAATCCGATAATTCCGGATCCGTAAGCGAATATAACCGGTTTTATTGCATCTAGATTGGAAGTCAAACGTTTACAGATATTATGTTCGCTTTTTTATAGTGCCGTCATGTTGTAAATACCTACAGGGTGTTAAAATTTGGCCCTCGAATCGTAAATACAGAGTGTTGGATCGCTTTTAAGCCCACCGATCAGATTTTATGTCAGGGCAGAGTGTCATTTCGGATTTATGACGCGATGTGGGGCTGTTAAGTAGGCTCTAAAAAGTAATGTCAAAAGAAATTTTTACATAATAAGCATTGTCAGTGGACAGTCAATGTGTGGTTTTATTGATGGTTGATGTTTGCGTCTAATGCCTAGTACACACCGAGTGAATGAATACGAATTAACGCGTGTGGACGGTGAAGTATGGATAAGGCATGCCAATGGCGTTCTCCTTCGTTGTGTTAGTATGTAAATTTCTATATCAGAGACTTTTTCAGCGCACCGATTGAAGTAACACTAAATGTATATTGAAATATTGTTTTTGATACCAGTTATTTTTCCATTATGGGTCCATTCCATCCAGTTTATCTAATTAGCAAACAAGCTCGAAAGTGTGTTAGACTCAGAGCTATTTCCACTAGGAATTCACTGGAATACATTCGTGGATTATGTCAACCTTTGTCCGGCTTAATCAGACTTTATCTTACACGGGAGCTCCCTAACATATTCTAACTTACGGTGTAAACACAAGAAAGTAGGTACATGTCACGGTAGCTTGAAAAATTCGAAGGCAGGTCGACCCACTGTCCGACAAAAAGAATGAAGAAAATCCGACATCCACTTTCATATCAGCCGGCGAAAGTTTGCGAAACTCCCTTCTACATTTACAACATTATTCAATTTGTCGTTACGCTGAAAAGCAGTGTACAAAGACGAAAAAGAGTTCTGTTGGCCCGAGCTGCGTATTTTTCAAACAAATCCCCACAGTCGCGGCAGAAGTTGAGGCGAAACGGATCCGGGCCGCGTCCGCCTTTTCCGTCCATCTGAATTGCAAATGGGGATGTGATGACGGCGTTATACAAAACTAAAAGTGTCGGCAAACTTCAGATTAAACTTCCCGAGCTCAGCGCAGGTATAGAAACAAAAACGTCACAATTATGATAATTTTTGGCCGCATCTCGGCGGATTGAATTTGCATGACTATCCGTTGCTGTGTCAACTGAGCCACCGTTCCCGATGAATAATGCACGCGACGCTACTTACCTCGGTATTAACATATTTATTAATAAAATAAATATGAGACGTCCGCGCGGTGCTGCGGCAGAGCAACGAATGCCACCTTCGCTCGTTCGCTGTTGACACAACGTAGACAAACTTTGCAAGTGGAGTGCTCATAGCGAATTGTTAACAGAAAACGGGTAATGTATGGCATTCATTATATAAATTGAGTTAGGACTGCGAACAACGCTGTTCATTTCGTTAATGTGTACAGAATTAAACACAAATAATACGCAGTTGTTGAGGGGGTGCGGGACAATTATTTTAATGCTGACAATGTTAACTATATTGTACATTTTACAGAGTTCTAAAGCATTGAGACCGTATTCATATATAACATCTTAATTTAACGCGCTAAAACTTATTTGAAATTTACCATTACGTCACAGAAACTACGGTCCATATTTGAAAGTATATGGATTGGTGGCCTTCACTTTTTGAATATCTTTGAAACTCATCAGAAAAGGTATGGTCAAGGACACATCTAAAACTCACGGACTACTCACCCTTAAGTGTCATCACTGTGTTCAGATTAATAACACACTGGAAATTGTTCAATTCTGCACACCTAACTTGGGAAGTTCGACACTGTATCATTCTATTTGGTCATCATTCATTTGTTTATATAGGAGGTAGGACATGACGGTATTTCCGTCCCAATTGTGCAGTCCGACTGAGGAAATACCTCCACTATGTCTGTTCTCACAGGGTCGGCAGCACGGTTGTGACTCCCCTGGTGTTACACACGTTCAAAGGTCACGACAACCATTTTCCATCAGGTAGACCGTGTGCTTGTTTACTACCTAAAATGTATAAGACAAATCCTACAGAATACCAATGCTATAATAACCTCGTGTTGTGTTCCTGGCTGTAAGTAGGGTACCCAGATCTCACTGGAGAGTTTTGTCCTGTCAGTAGGAAGACCAAAGGCTTGCCCTGATTTTGTGTTCTGCACTGACGGCACAGAAAATCTCTGTTCTTACAGGGTCTGCCGTACGGGTGTGACTCCCCAGGTATTACACACGTTCATAGGTCCCGGTAACCACATTCTATCAGGTGGACCGTGTGCTTGTCTGCCACCGAAGTTGTATATAAAAAAGAAGGCTTTTCCTATAAGTTTACATTCACAAACTTCTTCAATAGTCTTGCAATTTGATCAGTCTGAAAAAGAAGGGTCCGTGAACCCCTGAATTTTAAATCCCCGCAGACCGAGTGCATTCCTACTCGAACTAAAACTACAGCCAGATTAAATACGTGTGCAGAACGTGAATTACGTAGAGATGAAATAAAAAACGGACAGACATTATGACCACGATTTATTGGCATCTGGGGAAAACGCGATTGGTGCAGAAAAAGATGAATCGCCCATAGGTACACAGATAAATATCGATGTACGACGCTTATATGCGATATACAGCATTTTCATGTTTAGGTACGTAATTATAACAAATGGGTACGTTCAACCAGGGTGCTTTTTTTATCTAGGACACGCCAATTTGACTTCACCTCGCCTGATGGTAAGCTAAAGGCAAAGTCTCAGGAAAGAGGGTCACCATTACAAACACTAAGTAATGTTACAATGGCTTCATCAGATGCTGTTTCACGCCACGCTCAAAGGACCCGGGAATGTAGGAAGAAGGAAACACGTGAGCTGGTAATGAATTTCAGGTCTTGGTGGTGCGGCAAAGAAGAGGCTCCGAACTGCTTGGTTCTTGCTCGTATATTCTGCACAGTGTGACACGAAGAAGGGTGAGCAAACTTACAGGTTGAACAACAGTGAGAGGTGAACAACAAATGGTGAAGTCTGCAGAACTGACGGCACAGAAACTCTGTACTTATAGGGTTGGCAGCGCGACTGTAACTCCTCTGGTGTTACAAGCGTCCATAGGCCACGGTATGCTTGTCTGCCACCTAAGTGGTATAAAAAAAAGAACAGCAGTTACATGCTGTAAGAACTTTTTCAACGATCGAACGAACTCGACAACTGAATCCGCGGTGAGATTTCAATTTCTTCGTTCTTCAATTTTTTTCTTATACTGTAAATTTGGTGACGTCGAGCACAAGTCGATGGTGATGTATGTTTATGTGCTCGACTACGTGACGTCATCAAATTTAGAGCATGTGAAATTGAAATCTCAAAGCTGATTCAGCTGTGCCGTTCGATCATTCGAAACATTCTTACAGCATGTGCTTGCAGGTAGGCAATGTCTACCGGGGTTTAAACAGATGTATATTTCTAGAGCATACTCGAAGTCCCGCGCAATATATTCTTAGTTTTAATCGGTTCGATTCATTGAAGAAAATCCCAAGGGGGTCCCACTGTTTAAAGAAGTAATCCCACCTACCTTCTCACTATTGTACCTCCTGTACACCATTATCAATAGTAGTGTCCTACAAAAACACCGCGAAGTTATTTATAGAGGGGAAGTCCAAGGAAAGTTACAAGGAACTCGCATTGAAATTAATCAGAAGTAGTAAATATTTGCAGTATTATATCTTATTGCTTCATCTCCGTAACTTTATGGTTCAGGAGTCGAGATATCCCGGTTTCGAATTCTGGTCACTACCAACGTAAATCACTCCTAACACAAGTAATTAAGCTTAGTTAGGGAAAGTACTAGTGATTTCAGTCCCTAATATTCTTAAAAAATTGCTAACTTACAAAGCTAAAAATCCAACCGCTCCTTTTCAAATGTTACAAAAGCACCAACACTACAGCCAATCACCACCAACACGCAGCCAACATTGGCCCCACGCCACGTAACTCAGACATGGCATTATGCGCCACAGGACCGGCAAGTTCCTCCTCTGCACTGAATTATGCATGTATTCGCCGCACATTAAACCGATACCGCGACGCGCAGATTAAATATGAACACTACTTAGGCATTCGATAGCGCTAACTAGAGAGAACATCTGTTTGTTACTAGAACATTCTATACGACTGAGGCAGAATGCAAAGCATTGGTTTAGGTAAAGCTGTGCATCTACACAGGTTCAGGAATCGGCATCATTATCGAATCCTGGCTTTCAGTTTCCTGGTTTCTATCTTCCTATAGTAATGAAGAGGCCGTATGTACTGTATGCCACCATTGTAACATTATATGTATCTGCTAGATGGTCATTCCCTCTTTATATTTTTTATAAATGTGATGCTTATGAATTCAAATTATACATACACAAGTTTCCAGATTCCATAACAAAAGAAAACACTTTAATGAAATTTTAAAATAATTAGTATGCTAACATTGCCCCATAACGGTTGTATAGAAGAATTTGGAGTACTCAAAGCGTAACTCAGTGGTCGGAGCATTTTCTCTATAAGGGATTGGTCATAGGAATCCAGTCCAGTCAGAAGAAAATATATATTTTCCTTACGGGATCCAAGAACTTTGCAATTACACGCTAACTTTGAACTAAATATCGCTCTAAAATCAATATCCATTATATACAGATATATCAGATATCCGTTTTCAATTCAAGACTATTTCAGGATTCAATTACATAAATACCGAGCAGTAGAAATAGAAATTAAGTAGATAGCAAACAATACATAATCCTGAGTAAGAGCGCGGCTCCGCGCGGCTCAGGAAAATGACGAAGCAATTGAATGGCACAACTCAACTGCGATAGTGTTGGGTAATAACGGTATTCAGTTATAATAATATCGATTTTGTAGATACAAAATCGATGTTATTAAAACTGAATACCGTTATTACCTATTATTATTAGTAATATTTCGTATTAATAATGTAAAATCCGTGATTATTATGAAACATCTAGATGATGTTTCATAATAATCACGGATTTTACATTATTAATAGGAAATATTACTACCTACCCATAAAAGGTATGTAATATTTAAAGGATTATTGTATGTGGGAGAGTGTTTTTATTCCACCATAAATATAAGATGGCAGAATAGAATTCATTATTTGCAGATTTTATTGAAATGCCAGATCATCCCGAGGGAGACTGGTTTTATAAATTAACTCAGTTCAAAAAAGGTCAGTAAACGGCAATTTAAGCGTTCCGTGGGTGTGTTAACATTGTTAAACTTTTACATACTCCTTTGGGGATAAACAGTTGTGAATTATCAAAAAGAAAATATATAGATATTTTTGTGGCAATGTAATTAAATACAGATGATGTTACCAAATATAATGCAAATTTCAACATGTTATAGCAACACCTTCTTGCAGGAGGTAGGACATGGCGGTATTTCCGCCCGATTGAGCAGTCCGACTGGGGTAGTACCTCCGCCCTACAGAATACCGCGGTTATAATAACTTCGTGTTGTGTTCCCAGCGGTGAGTAGGGTAGCCAGAGCTCACTGGAGAATTTGTGCTGTCAGTGGGAAGACTAAAGGCTTGTCCTGCTTTGTCTTCTGCTGACGGCACAGAAACTCTGTACTTACAGGGTTGGCAGCGCGACTGTGACTCCTCTGGTGTTACAGACGTCCATAGGTCACGGTAACCACTTTCCATCAGGTGGGCCGTGTGCTTGTCTGCCAACTAAGTGGTATAAAAAATAACAAAAAACCTATATAAACATGTACAAAATATTTCAATCGAAAATATGTCTGTCAATTTTATTAGAAAATCGAATATCTACAAAGCAACATGTCCCATCCCTACGGCCGTGTTTACTGTAGAAGTTTGCGGGGCTGAAACGACACTTACAGACGTTCCCCTTTATATCTTAACTATACGCTTTATATATCTTCAACAAATAGATACTGATTTGGACGGTAATATGCAGTTAAAAGAATTGGAAACGGTGTTCCTTGTTCCGGAATTGTGCTGTTATTTTTGTACGTAAACGTTCTTACTCGTATTTGACGGTATTTTGGATAGATGGAGTATTTAGATTCGTGATGGGACTATCTAAACTAAGCTAAACTGAGACGGTGCTCACTGTGCGGTTTGAAAGAAACTTCATCCCACGCACACTCAAGCTGTGGAATGACCTCCCTGTTTTCCCAAGCACCTACAATATGGGGTTCTTCAAGAGGGGCATCAGAAGGTTTCTTCGTGTTTGGCAGCGCGAGTGTAACACCCCTGATGTTGCATACGTCCATAGGCTACGGTAACCACTTCCCATCAGGTGGGCCGTGTGCTTGTCTGCCACCTAAGGGGTATAAAAAAAGGTCTTGTGTATATTTAGATTTCAGATACATTAACAAATACCTGGCATTACCGCCTCTATCGGTAGATCCAAGAAGTACTGGCTTAACATCGTTAAAGATACCATTCATGTCAATGGTCTCACTGTCAGTGATACTATCTTCGGGGTGAAGTAGCTAGCTGATCAGGCGTGCTTGAATCTCGAAAATCTTTGTTGAAAATAAGGAGGTATTCATACTCCTTTAACGGAGTAAGATAATCAAGCCATACTTACTTAGATTATCTACTTCTTGCTTCAGTTCCTTCTATAACAGGTGTGTTATCCCTAATTCCAGTAACATAAGTTTTCATGTATCGAGTACGTCTATAACCATTTATCATCAAAAATGCTTGTTTATCTTCGGCCTTCGTAGTACAAAAACAGGAGGTAGAACACGACGTTATTTCCGTCCAATTGAGCAGTCCGACTGGGGAAGTACCTCCACCCTACAGAATACCACGGCTATAATAACCTCGTGTTGTGTTCCCGGCGATGAGTAGGATAGCCAGAGCTCACTGGAGAGTTTTTGTGCTATCAGTGGGAAGACCAAACGCTTGTCCTGATTTTGTGTTCTGCACTGAAGGCACTTAAAATCTCTGTTCTTACAGGGTCGGCAGCACGGATGTGACTCCATTGGTGTTACATACGTTCATAGGTCACGGTAAACACTTTCCATCGGGTGGGCCGTGTGCTTGTCTGCCACCTAAGTTCTATAAAAAAAAGAGGTAGAACACGGCGTTATTTCCGTTCATTTGAGCAGTCCGACTGGGGAAGTATCTCCGCCCTACAGAATACCGCGGCCATAATAACCTCGTGTTGTGTTCCCGGCGGAGACTAGGGCAGCCTGAGCTTACTGGAGAGTTTTTATGCTGTCAGCGAGAAGACCAAAAGCTTATCCTGCGTTGTCTTTTACACTGACGACACAGAAACTCTCAATGCTTACAGAGCTGGTAGCGCGAGTGTGACTCTCTTGGTTTTGCACACGTCCATAGGCATTTTGATTGAAGATTCTTTCTTTTATATCTGAGTGGTATAAAAAAAAGAACCTTCAATCAAACTTCCGCACTTCCACCGATCTCATTAAAAAAGAATAAGCCTGTCATTCAGGTAAATGCAGCGTCGCCCCCTTGTCCAAATCACAATTCATTTTGCCATTTCGCTGTGAGTATCTGCGGCCCGCATACAGTCACGGGGCCCTCGTGAACACTTTCCGTTTTATTTCTTCCAAAACTTTAATAATTCCAAGCCGACGTTTCTCGGTGGCTCGTTAAGCCACCTTTGTCGTTCTCAAAGGTAAATAGCTCGGATTCAACACGATTGCTACTGATTATTTATATTGTAAATTAGGCGAAAAAGTCTCCCTCAATGAGAACGTCATTTGAGACGTATTTACATGTTGCGAAGTTTTGAAACGGTATTACAATTTCTGCGAAATGTTTTTTTTTCTTCTATTAAGCCTACGTTTTGAAAGGAACACTAAATGAATGTATATGGTGTTACTTTACGGTGATATTTCTAAAGAAGATTTTTTGCTTTCAGTATTATTTGAGTATAATAAGCTGCAATACTGTAAGTACCGTTAATTAGGATGCTATTCTTAGAAACACTTCAAAGTTGATACGTAAAATAATATGTTTTATTTAACGAACACAACCAGACACGACCCGAAGCGGGCCTTTGACAAAAACTTAACTGGCTAATTGACATTTAAGTAACAATTTGATATTGTAAATTAATTATTCAATTAATTAACTATTTAATTTCAAGTAAGCCACTCAAGTATATTGTACAATTATTTAAAAATTTGTATCTACTAACATTTAATTAGTATCTATCTGAATAATTTTCAGAGCTTTTTAAATACAACCAGTATTTAAAACCTTATTTAAACCAGCAATTTTATTAAGAAGAATGTACGTCGGATCCCACCAAAACCTGCGGGATCTATCCCAAAGGCGGGGAAAGAGAAAAAAGGAAAGAAGATCAGCCTTCCAGCCCTCGAAAACCTATTGCAGTCCACTGCTCGACATAGGCCTCTCCCAATATGCGCCATTGCTCGACCCCTTCTCCCTCGAAAGAAAAAAATATAAATGATATTTTGTAAGGTGTAACGAGTCAGCCCATTCGCGTCAGATATAGTGCGGTATTATTTTTACGAATGTAAATGAGTGAAACCGTTAATACTGCACTAATTTCACTAACGTCACAAATAACGATTTAAAAAAACAACATAATAAGCTGTACCATTACAATTACTTGGTTCAAAGAAATATATTCATAGAAGTCAATTTACTAATTGCGAAACCCTGAATACCACGGTTGCAAAGAACTCAGCAATATATTCGCGGATGTTGACACGGAACAGTACCGATAGTGACGTTCCTGTTTTTGAAAAATCGATAAAATTTCTCTCTGCACGTTAGTACCTTTGATCTGTCTTGCGAATTGACTTTGACAACTGACACATCAGTATTGTTCAGCACCAATTTCAATACAATATTCGCTAGTTTACTATCGATATATCGAGTACTACAGAAATCGATTCTAGATAATGAAGTCATTGTTTTGTAGAAATGTTAGATTTAGAACGCCGATACGTCCACAGAAGCAATCGAAATTTGAAAGTGTTCGGAAAATTTTCTACTAATGGGCTGACTTTTAGTAATTCACGTGAATTCCTTCATATTCGAGAATTCTCGTTGTTTTGAAATTGTGGAAACAATTCACTTTAATACCGAACAGTATTTCTTAAGAGCTTATCGGTTTAACAATTTTATACACAAGTTAGTATTAGCAATGTGTAAAATTTATTAATTGCGGTACACAGTAGCTGTTGTAAATGAGTTAGTTATTTTATTATGGTATAAAGTTAGAAAATTTAATAGTAATTTAGTAGATATAGATTCTTAGATATCATAAGATAGTGAAATAAGCTATGAGATTTTTTTATTTAGTACGCGTCAATTTGACGTCACATCGCCTGATGGTAAGCTAATGGCAATGTCTCGGGAAAGAAGAGTCACCATTATAGACAAGTAGCATGTTACAATGGAGGCACCCAGCTTGGCGGCCTCACCAAATGCTTTTTTACGCTCCGCTTAAAGGACCCGGGACAGTAGATCGAATGAAACACGTGAGCTGGTAATGAATATCTGATAGAGGTCGAAAGTGTTTGATAATTCAACTTAACTTATTCAGCTCAACAATAGGATTAAATACTTTATACTCAAATGCATGGTTTGAGTCAACAAAAGTCGCGGAAGACGGCAATAGGCCCACCCCTATTACGTGGGACCGAATATAATGATTGGTGAAATGTGGGTGTTAATTCACCTCTGCCTAACCCTCCGGGGATAAAGGCGTGATTATATGTTTGTATGTACTTTATACTAATTTACGTATAACTGCATTCATAAAGTGAACACTGCAGGAGCTATTTATAAATCTAGTCATTTTTGATTTTCAAGAGACACTAAGAAATTTATATTCGTTAATAATGAAACAATAAACTAACTATTAATTTTCGTTTGAACTTTAATTTAATTTTAAACTAAAACTATAATAGTTGCGTAATATAAAATAAAGTTGTTGTTTTAACAAGATTTGTCGTGATACTAAAATTTGTTGTTTCAAACTCTAAATTTTGTTGAGAAAGTTTATCTGTTATTTAAGATGTTATGGTTGAACACTTGTAATAAACGGTTCGATAACAATTCAGCCCTCTAGAGAAATATATTTATTCTATACTATATTTTTTAAAGAATATTAGAACCAAATTACTAATATTCCTTCGAACCCTCCAACTAAGCTAAATTGCTTGTGTTAGGAGTGGGTTCACGTCGCGTCGGTAGTGTATTGGCTAGGACTCGAACCCAGAACCTTTCGATCGTAAGGCTGACTCATTAACCACTAAGCTACCAGCGCTTGCATCTTACCACTAAGATATTCTGCAAACGTATTGCACGTTTGCAGAATAGTATAGAATATCGTACATATAATCACAACTCTATCCCCGAAGAATTAGACAGAGGTGAATTAACACCAACAACAACAACAACAACAACACAATTCACCAATAATTGTATTCGGTCCCACGTAATCTGACTCATTCCTTTGTCGCACCATTAAGGCCTGGAATTCATTACTAGTTCACGTGTTTCCTTTTTCCTACAGTCCTGGATTCTATAAGCGGGGCGTGAAAAAATAAATGATGAGGCCGCTAAACTGAGTGTCTCCATTGTCACATGGTATATGTAAGTAATGGTGACTCTGTTTTCTAAGTCTTTGCCTTCAGCTACCATCAAGCAAGGCGAAGTGTAATTGACGTGTCCTATATATAAAAAAATTGCTGTATTGGACTTGTGGAGAATGTTTTATTTTTTTAGGCAAGATTTTTACGATTATCATGTTATGTTTAGATATTTAAACTATCATGGTCACTCACATCAGTATCAAAATAATCGGGATATTTACCATGTTTCATTGTTTGCACTGACCGTGATCATGGTGCTTGCAACAGCGCCGAAATATCGGAAAACTCAAAACAATCAAACATGTAAATATCCCGATTATTTTGATACTGATATTATGTTTAGCCTGGATTTTTTTATATTTTAACACAAACATAACCAAAAACTTCACTTCAATAAATGAAGTTTTTTTATTGCACTACACAATATATCAGTGAATGTAAATTATATTTCTAGAATATGTTTAGACGGCAATGGGTTCACCCCCTATTACGTGGCATTGATTTTAATGATTGGTGAAATGTGGGTGTTAATTCACCTCTGCCTAACCCTCCGGAGATAAAGGCGTGGTTATATGTATGTATGTATATCTTTAGTTGCTGTTTCTGGTATTCGGCAAACAGGGCGTGAATTTTTGTAATCCAACTTAATTCTGCAAATCGGCTTGAGGCTACGTTTCATTAATGTGTTGATCAGTTAATCTGCGGCGTTTGCCACATCGTCAACGATCACCAATTTATGAATAATAATGTGGAAATTTATTCAATGTAGTCTGATATTATGATACAAGAGATATTTCCCCGACTCCGCCTGTATGGTATCTACGCCAGGGATAAATAGTAGCCAAGTTACGCTAGACTATTTTCTATCCCTTTATCAAATTTCATCCGGATCTGTACTGCTGTTTGAGCATGAATAACAAACAATAATCTAAAGATACAAACATCTTAACATTTTTGGATGGCCTCTGTGGCGTAGCGGTAGAACTGCCACGCAGAGGGCGCGGGTTCCATTCCCGCTCAGTGTATATATGTGTATGCATTAATATGTATATTTGGATTAGTCTGGATGTTTCTATGAACAATATGTATGTACTCGTATTTACAAAATTAAAAAGTATCTAAGTAGGTATGTATATCCGCATTCTAGATTCCATAACACGAGCTAGTTAAGCTATGCTTACCATGTTGTAGAGTATTTATTATTATTTATTATCTTTTTTAAAACACTTAGGAGGCAAACAAGCACACCGAGCACATAATGGAAAGTGGTTACTGATATTATTTATACATGTTTATCTTCTGAAACATGTATAAAATAGTAAGATATTATATCATATAGATAGATAAAACACGTCTAAGTTATGAGCGTAATAGCATTCTAAGATTAATCACTAAAGACAGATTTCATTACTTTAAAATTGCTATCTTATTTAAAAGAGGTGTCACATCAATCGGTAGCAAAAAAAGTGATTCAGATGTACTCACCCTGTCTTTCGAAACACTCTTGTTAAAGTACCCAACTGTATCTTGAAATAGGCTTAATTGCTTGATTCTAAATTCAGTTCTTTCAGAATAATATCAAATTAATAAAGACCTTTTCTTTTTTAAGAATGTTAAACAATTGTTAGTCACGTTCGTTCTGTGATTATAAGTATAAAAACCTTTGAGGATGCCGTAAGGCGAAACCGGTCAGGTGTAATAAGCAAAAAAGTAATGTGGAAAAGTACAAGTGAGTTATCAATATGTGTAACAACAAATTCCACCAAGTGTCATCAATCTACAGTATTAATAGTATAAAAATAACATGATTATTAAAATTTCACATTTTTATTTGCATTTTGGAATAGTTAAAATTAGAATTCTTCTACTACTGTATTTGTAATAGACATTATATTAAAGTATCTATCGCCCCCCATGAGCGCCAGCCTGGGGGTGACAGGTGGAGCCGCCTGTCACCCTGGCAGAAGCAGGCCGCGGCGGTGGCGCGCGTGGCGCGCCTCCCCGTTCCCGGGGACGAGTTGGGGACTCTGTAGTCCCCACACCCGAGAAGAGGGCCAGATCGTGAGAGATGGCCCTGGGTCGGCCGGGGTGCGAGGGATATGCCTGTCAACCTCACCTTCGGCAACCAAAACGACCCACAGGCGGCGTGCGTTTTAGTCGGTTCGTGTCCGACATAACCTCCTCCACCGACCCCGGTGGGGAGGTATCTGTGGGGATTTTGCGCACGTAAAAAAAAAAAAAAAAGTATCTGGTTTTATAGCAAAACTACTCACAGCTTTATTTTCTGTTTGTAGATATATCACGTATACGAAAATAATATAATTTTTGACCTGAACTTTATCACATAGGAATAGGTCACAAAAACAAGGTTTTTTTTACCACTTAGATGGCAGACAAGCACACGGCCCACCTGACGGAAAGTGGTTACCGTGGCCTATGGACGTGTGCAACACCAGGGGCGCCATACTCGCGCTGCCGACCCTGAAGGAACCTCCTAATGCCCCTTTTGAGGAACCCCATATTGTAGGCTCATGGCAAAACCGCAACAGGGAGTTCATTCCACAGCTTGAGTGTGCGTGGGATAAAGTTTCTTCTATACTGCACAGCGCGCACCGTCTCAGGTTGCAATGTGTGGGGATGAATTCCCTGCCTACGGCGAGTGGTGCGATGATAGAATGTTGCTGTGGGCAGTCAAACAATTCATCTGAGCACAAACCGTTGTACAGGCGGTTACTTTAAATATTCAACGATATCAATATGATATTACTAGTTTTTCTAATAGCTCCGTATAATTATCGTTTCATAAAACGCGCGGGCGGTGCATCAAAAATAAATCAATTATATCTCATGTTCAATCGCTAAAAAAAAAACAAAAATAAAATAAAATTCTCAATAACCCCACATTCTCGCTCACGTGGACTAATAAATTTTCGAAATGGCAATACAGTGATCGTTCTTTGTGAAATGTCATTCGACCGCACCAACGTGCATTATGGATTCCATAAACAATGTTTCGTTCAGAAATAGAACAGCTCCAGGTAAATAGGAGTTGTTCGGGCCGTAACGTGCTATCGAGTCGAGTCGAGTCCCGCTTGTCCACTCAATAATGCATCGACAGATCGATAAGTAACAATACGATATGTGCCGCAACACTATTCCGTATTGTTTGCACGATTCTGAGAATTGATTTATCAAATAGATAGGTTTTATTGAGAAGTGTCAAGATGGACGCTTTATTACGCTGTTTGTTCTATTTTTTTTAAGATCTGAATAGGATAGTGATCCTTGTTGATTTTGCTACTATATCTGAGTGATCCTAATCTTTGTAGTCACAGCAAAAATTGCGATAGAGTTGAAAATTACTGGTAGGTATTGTAGATTTTTCCGCATCCCTACTTCGCAGTATTGCATTATGACAGTAGCAAAATGTCTACTTCTTACAATCGCGAACAAAGTCATTTGATAAACAATAATGTTTACGGGAATTAATGCGATCATGGTGTAGGTACATACATACCTTTGATTTGCCTGACGTTTCGACCAGGTTACACCGGCTGTGGTCACAGACTGAGTGGCTCAGTGATGTAGAAGGTTCTCCACCTACCCGCATATTCTTCTTTTACACTGACGACACAGAAACTCTTGTGTTTACAGGGTTGGCAGCGCGATTGTGACTCCCTTGGCGTTGCACACGTCCATAGGCCACAGTAACCACTTTCCATCAGGTGGGCCGTGTGCTTGTCTGCCAACCAAGTGGTATAGAAAAATTTTTTTTTTTATTATTTTTTATATTTTCTTTTCACCATGTACCTATACCTCTCTCACAGTGTCCCTATTCTGTAGCCAAACTATCCAGTGTCTATCCGACTGCGCCGCAGAAAAGCGAGGTTATATGTTTTTAGTTAACATTATTGTATATCATGGAACGCGATAGTTTAAGAAACAATTTGGACTGATAAAATTTATTCATATCCCATTTTTAGATTATTTTTGGATGCTGAAATATGTATTTGTATAGAACTTTCTAGATATTGTAAGCGTCAAAGCTAACCGATATCTACAAGCAATTAGTGCACTGTAGGACACCGGGCATTGTTCCATTTGACTTATTAGTGCGGCCTGAGCATCCGTAATTGGAATTATTGGCGAGTGCCGTACACCGCCACAGCACAATAGACGTCTTGTAATCTGTTTGCTATAGTCTTGAGAGGATCGTGATGGATGCAGATTGTGACCAGTTACATACATACAGGTTGTCAGTTTTGAGACTTAGACGGGCTCTACAAGGAGTATCTTGATTCCCATAGGGAACAATGCTGAAGTATAAATAAAATATAAAATAAAATTTATTACCTTTTTTTATACCACTTAGGTGGCAGACAAGCACACAGCCCACCTGATGGAAAGTGGTTACCGTGGCCTATGGACGTGTGTAACACCAGAGGAGCCACACTCGCGCTGCCGACCCTATAAGCACAGACTTTCCATGCTGTCAGTGTAGAAGACAAAGCAGGACAAGCCTTTAGTCTTCCCACTGACAGCTCAAATTCTCCAGTGACCTCTGGCTACCCCACTCACTGCTATAAACACAACACGAAGTTATTATGACCGCGGTATTGTGTAGGGCGGAGGTACTCACCCAGTCGGACTGTTCAATTGGGCGGAAATACCGCTGTGTCCTAACTCCTATAAGTTACCTCAAAACAATTGAATACAAATATAAATAACATACATACATTATAATCACGCCTTTATCCTTGGAGAGTTAGGCAGAGGTTAATTAACACCCACATTTCACCAATAATTGTAATCGGGCCCACGTAATAGGGGGTATTGCCGTATTCCGGGCACTATTGTTGACTTGAGCCATGCATCTGATGCTGAGTCTGGGCTTTATATATCTGTCTGAAGTTAAACAGCCCTTAGTCGTCTTGTACGACACCGCATGGAAAGAGATGGGGTGGTCAAAATTCTACTCTGTCGGAAACCACGCGACTGAATCCACTAATAAAATTAATATTTAGTTCGAGTTAACTGAAATATATGAAACCACTTTAGCCACCGACTGTACATTCTTGACAAGCATTATGTAAATTGATTAAGTGGATATCAATGTCATACAATACATAGACGTAAATTAATGTTACATAGTAGCCGGTACCTATAGGTAATTAACCCACTTACGCGCCAATCCCGCGGCCACCGCAACTCCAAAGGTAAACTTGACGGGTAACGAGATGTGACATGTACTGGACCACATTGGGGCCCATTAATATATTATAACACTAGTGATTGGGCCTGGCGTGTACACAATTTGGTTGTTCGTTCTTCAAAAGTCATCATGTCAAATAACTGGCCGTATAGAATTTTAAAACTATATACCTATAGTTGTACGAGTATTGTAGTGACTTCGTAATTTAAACTATCATGGTCACTCCCATCAGTATCAAAATAAACGGCATATTTACCATTTTGTAGCGAGAGTGAAACCAGTAGTAGTGCAGATACGCGTAGTAAAAGAACTCGAAAGAGGGTAGATCGATACAATTACTCCTAGGAAAAAACTTTTTCTCTGTTCACCGCCACTACTCCAGTTCCTCCGTGATTATGGTGCTTGCAACAGCGCCGAAATATTGGAAACTAAAACAATGGTAAATATCCCGTTTATTTTGATACTGATGACTTCGTAACTTCTAGATCAAATGTGACGTGACGAGCAGGGATGAAAATCACAAGTACAATACATGTATTTTTCAATCGGACTTTGTATTTTTCAATAAAATACAGAAACTTTCAATGAGACCTTACGATGTATCTTTCGTAAGTTTCCGTTTTTTACATGTATTTTATATTGTATGTTTCGCTGTTCTCCCAACAAATTGTATTTGCACGATTATTAATTATTTTATTATTATTATGAAAAGGACAAAATATGGTACCTACTGATGTTTTAACGATCATGAATGACAGACTTAACTAATTAAGACACTTTTTTATTAGTTATAATTTATTTTCTTATTGATTCGCCTAATCATTATATTATTAGTAGGTAGGTAGTTGTAATTTATTTTCTTGTGAATTCGCGCAATCATTGATATGTTACTGACTCACTAGTACCGTTGCATCGTGATAGTTGTTATCAAGTAATAATTTATTGATTCTGGATAGTTTATTGTGTTGCCTTTGCGCTCAGAATATTACTGAGAGAAGCAAGAGTTAATATGCCGCGAAGAAAAAGCAGTGTTTGGGAGCACTGTGAAGTGACGGACGGTAATAAAAGTGTGAAATGCAATTATTGCTTAAAACAATATGGTTATAGAAGTGCTACGCGTATGGAAGAACATATGGCGAACTGTGATAAATGTCCAAGTGATTTGAGGCAAAAATATAGCAACATATCAAGAGTATCTCCTATCTCACGATCGACAAGTTCGCAATCTGTAAGTAATAGTACTGTTTCTCTTGCTCGGCCGAATGATCAAAATCATGGGAATGTAGTATCAACTACATCAACAGGAGTGGATAATTTGCAAAATAAAGATGTTGTGGACAAAATTAATGCAGCATTAGCTCGTGCAGTATATGCTACAAATTTACCATTGTCATTATTTGAATCACCTTACTGAAAATCGGCAATAAAAGCTATAAATGAAAACTACATTCCACCGAATAAATATGCGATGAGCAATACATTATTAAATGCAGAATATGTACGAGTAAAAGAAGACACTGATCGAAAATTACAAAAAAGTACTAACTTGGGGCTTGTAACAGATGGATGGACTAATATATGTAGCCAAGGAGTGGTCAACTTTCTTGTTACAACACCAAAACACATTTTTATAAAATGTATTTACCCCGGTACTAAAAGGGAAACAGCCGAATTTATAAAAACAGAAGTATGCAAAGTTATAGAAGATATTGGTGCTGAAAAGTTTTCATGCATTATAACTGACAATGCGAGTGCGATGAAGACTGACTGGAGACTTATAGAAGCGGAATATCCGTACATAGATTGTGTTGGTTTTGCGGCCCATGCTCTTGATTTATTGTGTAAAGATATTTTAACTTTAGATTGCTTCAATACATTATTTATAAATTGTAAGAAGATAATTTTACAAATTAAGAAACCCACACACTTTTGGCTTTATTCGAACAAAAACAGAACGATCAGTACGGCGTTCAAGCTAGAATTTTAAAAATTCCATCCACCACAAGATGGGCCGGAGCTTATTTAGCGTTTGAATCACTTTTAGAAAACCAGGAAGTGTTACCAGCTTTATCACTTTCAAGCAAGGCAAATATGCAACCAAATTTAAAAAGATACTTGATGTGTGAAGAAACTTGGATCCATATTGGAAATGCTAAGAAGTTACTTTCTCCCAATGCAAATTCTATTGCAAAAATAGAATCTGATGACTCAGTTTTATCTGACTTTTTAGAGGCTTTCATCACTATAAAAAACAGTATCAGCAGTCTTGAAGTCTGTGATTTTTCAACTACAGAAATAAAAGAAGAAATTTTAAACTATTGCGATAGTCGTCGATCATTCTGTCTGAAGCCAATCCATTTAGCAGCCTATTTACTTGATCCCACGTACCACCCTCTTGTGAACAATACATGTGTAAGCCTTGATGACGATGAATATTGCTCTGCTACACATTTTATATCAAAGGTTGCGGATGTATTGTCTATTGACAATACTTTAGTATTTCAGAATTTAGCGGAATATAGGGCACGAAGTCAATTTTGGAGTAACGAGCTATTAGGAGTATGGAAAATAATTCATCTTCGTCACGTACCAACTTCACCCACGTGACTGGTGGCTAGGACTGTGTCACTCCAAAGTCATTGTCTGCTGTTGCCGTAAAAATTTTGAGTAATCCACCATCATCAGCCGCTAGTGAGAGAAATTGGTCTTTATTTGGGCGGACACACACCAAAGACCGGAAACGTTTGACAGCTGATCGATTGAATAAATTAATTTTTGTTTACTAATCTAAAATTTGTCCATGCTAAAGACGGTATTAATGGTGTCCCAATTGATGAACCAGACGACGACGTTCAGGTTGACGATTGCAGTAGTGATATTGAATTATAGAAACCTTTTTTTTGTATATATAGTTAATAATAAATAACGTAAAATTATAATAAACACTGCCATTATCATTGTTCTTTTTTCATTCACAATTAAAAATACATTGATTAATACATGTATTATACATATAAATGTCTATTTTTCAAATAGCCCTAAATTTGTATTATTACAAAGTTACATGTATTTTACTGGAAAGTTTCAAAGTTGCGAAAAAAACAAATGAGTATCTTTCGCCATTTTCATCCTTAGTGACGAGATGACGCGAGTTCCATGATTTTTTGAGAAGAATAAGCAAGCGGATCCTAGGCCCTGAGATAGTAGTTTCTATTATAAATTCGAGAATATTAATTTTTCAATTGAAGTCTATTAAAAACACATTTATATGCGAAGACAAAAAAAAGTGAAAACTTCTCATAATGGTGCAATTAAATTTATCTGAACTTGTAAAGGTCATCGCCTTTAACGAAATATTCTTTAACATTTTTTAAAGTATATTATTATCTTCAGACATTTAAGAAGATTACGATATTAAAATATATCTTGTCTGCGTAATTATGATAGTATTTTAATTATTTTCGATTCATTGTAAAGAAAAATAAAATAAAAAGCTTCATATAAAATTCTGCGAAATGCGAATAAAGCAAAAACTCTCACTATTTTTACTGCCATACTTTTTTTTAAGAACGAAAAATGTTTCACGGTTATTGTGTGAGGCGAGAATGAATGTTAATTGTTAAATTTCGAATATGGAATGAAACGCGAAAACGCGCCTTTTCTAATAGTTGGAATTCAATCTCGCTTCCATTCACTCTCGCTTCATAAATTTGTTTCATTGGTCTTCTTTCGTCCATCCTCTCTTCATCTCTCCGAACCATCTAAACATCCCTTTCTCTATCGAAGTCACTACATCTTCAAATACACCACAACGTTCTCTTATCACGCTGTTCTTCACTCGATCTGTCAACTTCACCCCTGCTATACTTCTCAGACTTCTCATTTCCACAGTGTTCAATTTACTTTCATTCTTCTTCAGAACCCAACATTCACTACCTACTAAATATTGTTACCAAATATATTTTTTGTTCCATAGCAGTAGTACTAGGTATATTTTATACACAGAAATTGTAGCCTAAATAACGTTTTCGAACAGGAAATCAAATTGCATCCATACGATACCGTCTCTCTAGCTATTTTATAAAAAACGCAAAAAGGAAATAAAACCGTTTTTAAACCGCAGCCAAAACTATAAATATGTCTATAAAACTGAAAGTGGAAATCTTATCTTTAAAAGGAACCCTTTTAACCTGGTAGTATTCATATCAAACGAGCACCTTGGCTATTAGATGGAGGGCTGGTAGGGCGTGAGGGCGTGCCACCCTGTACCAGCCGCTGAAAAACGCTGGTAACCACCTTTTGTTATTTAAAACGAAGAATTAAGAGGTATAAGCCAGCTGGATTTTGTTACGCCGACTCTCGGCTGTAATTGGTACGTTTACCTCACACGCTATAGGTTGCAGAGTTCAACTATTAATGTGAATTTATTTAAACAAATGTGACCTTAAAATTTTCTGAAATAAGATTTCTATAACTCAAAGAAACCAAACTTGAATTATTCAAGATCAAAGAATCAATTTCATTTATTCGGTTTAGGCACACAAAGACCACATGAGCATCAAGATTTTACAATTATGTCAAGAAATGTTATAAAAATAATAAATAATGTACAAAACCATTGGCAAATGTTTTTTTGGCGAAAAAAAAAACACAGCACTAAAACCTAATTAATAAAACTTTGTAAGAATATGTCACTTGTCCGGTATTACAGGTTTTTGACCAAAACGAACTAGGTATTCACAACTGGCAGCTCAGATAGGCTTCCCGTATAGATCCTGATAGGGCCTCATAAAAATGTCTATGTAGATGTTTTAATAAAATTCATTAAAACTTCTGGATTATATTCGTAAAGGAAGGTAAAAAAACGTCTGATAAATGATGTGAAGCGTCGCCGCGTCGGTGCGCCGACACGTTGCGCCTTGGAAGCGTCTCTTCACACGCTCGCTCTCGTGATTCATACCGCTTCTGAATATATTTACTAAGACGAAATATTTTAGCGACATACTGAAAAGGAAACTCTGATTTGCTATTTCTTTTCTAGCTTCATTGAAACACTAGGTGCAGTATTTTTTTTTTTGATTATTCTACGACATTTTACACTGCGCTCTCTAGATTTGAAGTAAGAATAGTTTAACTGGCTTGTGTTATGGGTTCTAAAATGAGAATAAACCTTACATATTTTTCTTTTTGTGAATATCAACATATTATATAGAGGTATATAATAGAATGATTTAGAATTGAACCAAGATTAATGCTAAAAGGTATATATATAGGTTTGTACTAAAGCGTGGATATAGGGAAGAGAGCTTGGGGGGTGGTGTTCCCGTCAAAGCTTGCAGGTTCAATTCCCTCTCGAGGTTCAGTGCATCAATCATTGTCATCATCAACTTAGTGTTAATCCTGGTCTGGTTCTTACCTCGGGGTCCGGGGTTCGATAAACTTGTATGCATCACTCAATATATCTATTTGCGCTAGCTGAGGTGTTGATATAATTTAATATCTATCAATGTATTTACACCAAAAAAAATATCTAAGTATACATCCGCATTCACCGATAATTTTCAATTGTGGGAGCACTGTGCTATGCCATGATGTCTTTGAACAAGTTGTTAGTGCAAAAAGTAACTAATTACGTCACACTTAAAATACAATTTTGCATGCACCAAAACGCAACCGAAACCGTGCTAGTCCTACGACACCCGTGGGAAATAATATCTATGATTAAGTTCTTATAACTGCCACTGCAATGCGGTAATACCAAGCACAAAAAAAAAATCTCCCTATGAATAATTGAAAAATAGGCGAACGAAACTTTTCACTTTAGACAGTGACGGTACAAGAAACACCATCATTTATTCCACGCAAACACACTTTTGAACCATTAATGAAACGTAGATATTGGCAGCTTTCACCATTTATCTTTCTCCCCCCTAATTTAACTTCTCCCCTCCACGTGTACCGCAAGTCATCGCTTGATACACATCTTGAATTGACATGTTAATATCTCTTAGATTTTGGATGGATCGTTTTATGAAAGTATTACCTACGTCTTGCTGCTTAATTATACTATCGGTGATAATGTACTTCAAAGTGTTTATTAACTACCTAGGTAATTAAATACCTTTGTGAACGTACAAGATGGAATTAATCTACATGCAATTGTTGAAATTTTTTGCAATGCAATTGTTTTAAAAGATCATATAATTTAGCCTTGTGCTGCAGCAGTGATGATTTGTTGAACCACTTGTACTTCTCTGCCACCAAAGTGGTATAAAAAACCACTGTCTGTGGTTACGGACTGGCTAAGTCAGTGGTGTGTTCTCCCTACCATGGTCCTGTACTGGTTCTCCCTACCATGGTTATGTAACTGACATGTTCAAATACTGATGTTACCAATGCTCATTTTCAGAGAATGGAGACACCGTCAGTGTTGTGTGTAAAAATATACTTACAGCGTAATAGAATTAAGAATTGTATTCCAAGTGGAACTTCTCTTTCCTGTAAAGATTTTGGCAATACTACAGATACCAAAATCTCTTTAAGCATTTAAAAGTTACGGTGAAATAAAGGAACTCACTAACATTATATGAACTCACGAAACGTAACACTCATTTTTAGGACAATCGGAAAAATCTCACTAAAAATGGGGTAAGCAATCAACCATGACATGATATTAAAATTAAAGAGGGGAGGTAACGTAGGCAGGTATCGTCACCACTCGATATCAACTATTAATTACATGCTGTAAGAATTCGATAGCATTTCAAATTGATGCGTGTTCGTTACAACACGTCCTGTGCACGCCAGTGTCGACAATCGAATGTGCATATAAATGCGAAGACAGATGTGTGCGGTCTGCGCGGTCGCAGGGCGGAGGCGGTACATTCGACGTTTGAATAAATTCCGCGGGAAATCGCAACGAATAGGCTTGCACATTTCCATGTCAAACGTGGGCTGCGGCGGCGTGGGGGCGAAACTCGTGAATTTTTAACAACACATAGTTGTTCACTCGTCGATTCCACGGGTAGAATTTGATTTTACACGTTCACCCAAATTTTATGCGCCAGGAGAACCTTTTTTTTTTCACTATACACTTTTAAGAGGTGATGAAAGTGAATGTAAATCGTGAAATTTCCTTCTACCCTTGATTAGTGAAACTCGTAAATTACCAAAGGAATACGCGTCGATAATGGTTCGAGGCCTCACTTTTATGCTATTTAAAGGGAAGGAATAAAGAAGCGGCTTATCTCAGTATTAATTCAGAAATTCCTCCATAATTACTTGTTCAAAGGTAACGCTGAAGACGAATTTCGTCCGGGCGGTCAGGGTGAACATTTTTCGGTTATCGAAACGTTCTCGCGGTAAATTGGACGTTATCTGTGTTGGGATTTGGTTGAATATCGAGCGGCGGTTTGAGGTCGGGTGTGAGGATAAGCCGATTTCAAAAGGAACACGTGATCAGACGCTGATTACGTTCAGACTCTCCCCTCATCGGTGTGCAGTCATATTTTAATATTGTGAATAAGGGGATATTCCGCTAGATTAAGTAACTTCACCTTTGGGAAGACTCTTTCATTCACGTTAAACGTACCAAATCGTGATGTCCCTTGTGGCGTAACTAAATTTTTAAGGGCATCGATCAATCATTCTAGGCGAGGACAACTCACGGTTCGCCGGTCTAACTATACCTCCCAATATTATGTGTGTAATGGAGATGTTTTCTGTGAAACACTGGCTCATTCTGTTTGATAGACTGTAGTCCTTTGACGTCATCGCAAGACAGTTCCGAGAGCCTTATCTTTTACAAGCAATTTGAGAAAAGAAGGAGAAGGAGACATGTTAGTGATAGACGCTTTTTGTTCTAGTAGCTAAAATATGCTCGCATTCTCTCGCATTTTAGCTACTAGAACAAAAAAAGGAGAACCCGCCTATCACATAACAGAGAATATATCATTAAAAATGTAACTGAAGCATTCAATGAAAGTCTATAATCGTTTACGATAACGAGTTGATTGGATGATTGGCTGAATACAAATGTGCGCGATCAAATCCGTCAGTGCCCATTTAAATCTCATTTACCGGATTGTCGAAAATGGTCACATTTTTGTTATATCTCGCAATGTAACTGACACTAAGTGAGGAACAGCTTCATAAGGGAGCTGCAAGGTTCTCATCACTCATCATCACCTTAGTAATGATGTATTTGGAGCTATTGTTTTGTGGTACACTTTCTTACAGCTTAGGGAGCGACTGCAGTTTTATATGACAGGATAGCCAGCACCAGAGCTGCCAGTACTGTTCATTAATTGGTGTTTCATCTATCAGATATTTATCATTTCATATATCAGACTTTATCCCTGAAGAAAATAAAAAATTAAAATATCAATTAGTATATCGCAGTCCACTCTTAGTCATAGCCTTTCCTAATGTTGGGAGGCTTTGACCTATTGTTTCCACCCTGGCCAGACTGGTTGGTACAAGGTTTTATATTGAGTTTTCCTTCTCTCGCAGTGATATCTGTCTAAATATTTTTTCGTCTTACGATACCCTTCGGATAAGATGGGTATTCTTTTCTTTGTCCATCACCACACGGATGTAGATGTTTATAAGATGCTATATATCTAACAGTATTTTTAAATTTCTAATCACCATTAAATGTTCAGCAATTTCCCTCCAAGATTACAAGGGTGAATAATAATAAAAATGCATTTTCTCCAGAAATCAAAACACAAGAGTCCTCAAAAAAAGTTTTTAATAACAATTAAGGGGCACTAGTGGGCCATAAAAGTTAATTGGTCGATATTGAACGAGTGGCCGAGTGCCGAGGGCCCACTCGAGTACGTTTATAACTCCTCGTTATGCCAAAGGTAAAATATCTAATTTTACCTCCACTCGTTTGCTACGAAAAACCCCGAGAAAAACGCTTTCTCAGTTATAGTGTGTGGTACAAGTGTGAGATGAAGCGATTTTATGAATAGACCGAATGAGGATTGGGAAAGTTTATACATTGTGGTATGGCATGAACAAGTGAGAAAACAGCTGATTTCATGGTGTGGATTTGAACATAATTAGAGAAGATATGAGTTAAGTTGTTAGCAACCGGACATTTATTTCACTACAATTATTACTAGGTAATTCAGCCTCAGATGCATGGATCGAGTCAACAATAGTGCCCGGAATACGGCAATAAGCTCACCCCCTATTACGTGGGACCGAATACAATTATTGGTGAAATGTGAGTGTTATTTCACCTCTGCCTAACCCTCCAGGGATAAAATCGTGATTATATGTATGTATTACTGGGTTGTTTCCTGAAAAATTCAACGATACTAAGCACGATCGCGTCACGTCGCTACCGCTGCTACAACAAAGCACCAAAAATATGTACCTACATTTTCAAAATTTTATACCACTCCACATTCAGCTTGAATCGCCACCGTGCATGACTGGGGTCACCCCCTCAACCGACACGATTAAGCCGCCGTACCCTCTTACCCATATTCAAGGGTCTTAAGATTTGTTAATTACTGGCAACATTAAAATTAACTACCGTTTCCGTTCCAATAAAAATCCTTCTCTGCTTTTATATGAAAAGTTTTGGGCAAGGATTTCCTACGAATTTCTATTTTAATGGGTCATGTTTTAATTGTGTTATTGTGAGCGCTTTGAGCTCTCGATAATAGAATTAATGTTATTGTTTTATTAAAATATTGTTCAATACTTATACAATATACCTATTACTTCTATACCACAGGATTTAAAAAAAAAGTTTGATGGTAGGGTCCTACAAAAGATTATTTGGTTCAAATTTGAAGCCGCTCTGTTGGAGAAATACTCTGTAGAAACTTAAATTAAACCAATACATATAAATAATTACATAAATTCTGACAGAATCTGTATCGAGAACCTTCTACCAGAGTGACTTGTAATAATGACAACATTGCTTGTTCTATTTTTAAATATAAGATTCCTAAAAAACAGAACTTGAAATTTTCAACTAAAAGCGGCCAGTAACATCAACAACAGACATTTTATAATAATCAAATTGTTACATGGCGGATCCTCTTAAAACTTAAGTTTCTGAAATATTAGGATTTAAAAATAGAACTCCTTTTCCACTAAAATGGCTAAGAAGAATGCTATGAATTTAACAAATGATGACAAGGCGAATCCAACCACGATCTAACAACCCAAGTTTCAGAAAAATTAGTTGAAAACAATTTGAAAATATAACTTGAAATTCTCACCAAAGCGGTAAAGCAGATTAGTATTTAAAATTATATTTACTTAGTGCAAAAAAAAATTATACAACTCTGCAGTATAATTGTTGAACATATTATATTTCTGAAAAAATATAATTTAATAATGGAACATAAAGATTTTCGCCAGATACTCTAGAACACGGTGATCTATCTCTTAAAATATATTTTGAAAATAGAACACCATAGCGGCCAGTGACATCAACTTGACGAATGTTAAATGAAGAACATGGCGGATCCCGCAAGGCTGTAACAACTTATCTTCCTGAAAGTCTGATATCTTGAATACCTCTCACTCTCATACAAAACCTCCCACCGTTTTATCAAAAGGCGAAATGTGCATGTTTTTCACGAATTCACGCCTCCCAGATAGACGTTTCACTTAACTGTGGCTATCAACAAGCCTAATGTAAAGCCGAGGCTACACTGCCGCGGTGACAGAGATAAATTACTTCAACTGAACTTACACTTAGCTGTTGGTTGCAGACTTTGCTATACTAAACCAAACTTTATGTACACTATAAATTAAAGTATAGTTTCGTAAGTAAAACGTTTTTAACATGTAATGTAAATAAAATGTATGTGTTGTAACGGTATGTAGTCCTGTTGGTATTTTTTGTACTATTTTTAGTAACATTGCCTCAGTAATCCTGTAGCATACCTTTACAGATGTATTAACATTGGATCGTGAAAGCTTCGATGTCCCAGTCGGGAAAAGAAAAATCAAGTATTTCTGTTTGGATTTTTTAAGTTCCTGGTCCTGTAGACTCCTGTGGACTCTATAAAAATATAATATGCGAATTATGTGTATATAAAATATGTATATGTATATAGTGGTATGGGTAATGGACTACTGAGATGAGGTCTCGGGTTCGATCCCAGGTTTTACTATGGCACACACCAATGACTTTTCGATGCTTTTTGAAGTTATGTGTGTATTTATCGCAGTTTTATAGGTGCCCGGTTAATGGCAATAGGCTCGCCACCTGTTACATTGGGACATAAACATAAACTGGCGAAATGTGGGTGCTAGGACCTCAGCCCTACCCGTTCGTGGATATAGGCGTGAGTTTATGTTATGTTATTTTGCAGTTGCTACACCACAGCGCCTACAAGCAGCAATTCATAAATAAAGCATACTCTCAGTGTGCATAGCATTTAATGCTGAGATGGGGCCCTATTTTGGGTTCACACAGTGTGAGATATACTAGGTTAAGGTTAGATGTAAATATAGTTCATAAGTATTTTAATAACACTGTGAGATGCAAAATAAAAAATTTCTTTCTTTCTTTCTTTCTTTCTTTCAATTACATTCAAAATAACTATTCATTATTTTATTGTAGTCATAGAGTAAATATCTAAAAAATAATCAATAACACATCCTGTATGCTGATAATATTTACGCACACATACACAAACTCTTCCATTGTCGTATTGTTATTTCGTGGCCACCTTGCAAAATTTTCTATGTGTGCGTTTACTCAAAAACATACAGCGTGTAGGTATTTTTGGTTGTATTTTGGCAGTTTATACGAGTCCAATGTTCTGTTTGTTTAACGGGTATGTGGTATGTAAAAACGTGAACGATCGCATGAATATGCATGTTGTCAAAGAGATGTGAACTGCTGTATATGACTAGCAACGTCAGAGGTGACAATCACATGACCCTTCCCCCCTTCGCAACGTACTCTAGTAATTGCATGAAATTTTAAAGCAACCGCCTGAACCGATTTATTTTTTTCTGTATCTTAATCTTTTAATTCCTATCCTTCCTAAGGTTGCCTGGAAGAAATCACTTTTAGTAAGGCCATTGTGCATTTAACTGTTACTTTAACAATGTCTGTATATCTTTAATAACATTAGTGTGCAATAAAAATTATCTATCTATGTTAATCGTACTCTAGTAGCTTTATTCGAACAATCCGTACAAGATGCAGCATACTGAGTCTTAACGTTGATACTAAGTGATACTTTCCTTATCATTCATTTATTCATTTATTGTTATCAATACAAGCTTACAGTATACACCAAAGCGCTTATATGCTGTAGATTACATTAGGCATTACATTATAAACACATAAAAATTAAACCTGTATGGAGAATGCTGTTTCTACATACCCTGACCCCACTATCCAAAACCCCTTTTAAACAGTCAAATATTTGATTATGAAGTACCTACCACTACTACCTAAAATGATTCTGCTTACGGTGAATATTATCTTTAATAACTTACGTAACGTATTCGATGATGACGAATGATGACTATTTAATACACTCGCTGTATCTCGCCTAATTTACAGCTGTGATACCATGTTCATCACGCCCGTGATTCCCGGAAGAGGTAGGCAGAGATGTAATAACTTTCACATTTTGCCAATTATGATTTTCGATCTCACATAACAGGGGGCGAGCCATCAAGGGGTACACTTTGTCTTAAGGAGAACAGTCAACTATCACCATGTTCTGAGGACACCAAATCTCTTTGTAGAACGAGAAATACAAATAAAACTCTTCTATGTCAGTGTGAGTTTCTGCTCTATGCAAAAATGTTAATGATTAGAACTAGTTTTTAAGCTGAACTTAATTAATAAAGCTGCACACCCAGCAGTAGCGATAATATTCATGAATTTTAAAAGTATTGTAATGAATAGTCGAAGATTACTCGCGATTTTATTAATGTCAGTTTCCAGTGTTAGCGTTTACTATTCCTATAATTCGATAGCAAGTTCAACTGCTTTGATTGCAGTATGCTTATAACCTTTGCGCAAGCTCAAGCTATAAATTGAGAAAGTTTTATCACGATCTGATAAACTGAACGGAAGTTCATGTAAAACACAAACGGACATTCGGTTGAAATCAAATTCTGTCACTTCTAAAATGAAAAGTTTTACTGTCAAACTATTAAATATTAGCTGCAATAACTACAGTTGCTTCTATTTTAATCCATAATATAAACGACCAAACACCACAAAAATTCATTCAGCCATTGCGTAAAGAAATAATAGATATACAAAACAAATCAAAACTCACATATAAACTTTCTCATTTATTAAATTAGCGACACGAATTCGCTCTCGCTTCCGCTCCAGTTAGCGTGTACTTCCCGCTCTCAATGCCACCCCACACCCTACTACAATTAAAATGCAAATACCGCGCCACTTGAGTTGCGCAAATCTTGCAAGTTATAAATTTTTCCAATCTAACTCCGTCCTTTGTTAACTAAGTCTCTTATGAATTCTAATGAAAAAAAAGAAGAGAAAATCTGTGGAATATCGCTAATGGATTATTTCACGTACCTGCGTTTTTATTATGGAAATTTTGTACAAATTCGCAAAGAGCGTTCTAATAAAAATAGATTGCGGATTCACAACTGCATGAAGGCGTAATGAAATTTTGGTGGTATTTGGTGAAAAATAATACACTTCTATTATATTATACTTTGCCGAAATTGATATTGATATTCAATCAAATTCGGATGTATCAGATAAGAATGAGGTTTGCGTTGAGCATTCAAACAGTTAGAGCATTCGAAATTTAAATCAACATTTAGAATATACAATGTTTCCAAGTTCCAAACCATAGTTCCTCAGTCGTAATTATTTGAAAATTTTAGATTTGGTGCAAATTCTGTTTTTTGTACAAAATCCTCTAAACTAGTCTATAAATACCTAGAATGATTTTTAGATTTTCAAAATGATATATAATATCGCAGAGATCGCAAACAGTCAAAAATAAAAACAATGCCAAACAGCGAAATTTTGAAATTCAAATGTGAATACTTTTGCTAGTGAGATGAACAACAAAATCGGCACTATTAGCATGAAATATAAAATAAATAAACTAATGTTGCCAACATCTTATATATTGAGACCAATCAAACAGTGACGTGATTGGATTAAATTTTCAAAAAACAAGCTTGATGTATATATTATGTCGGTGATTAGCCAATCGCGTTTCAAATAATATGATGACACTTGCATGGCGCTTATTTAATATTCTGTGTATACTTTTGGCATAAAGTCACATAAAATATGAAAATCGATATCCAACTACAAACAAGGTGTACGAACAAATGGCCAATTTTAATTATAAGGTGCTTTCTTATACGTGTTTCACAATTGAGCGTGTGTCACTTAACCCGTTCACTGCGGGCTGTCCCGCACCACCGCATTTGGTAACGATCGGCCATTTATGTCCAGCCCGGTATGGCAGCCGGTCCCACTACCCATATAAGGGGTCGAGAGTTGCATTCTGTGCTTGTAACGCGATACAATTGTGGTAGAACTTGGAAATAATTTACAACGCTCCAATGTCGGATGCAGCGTCCGTATTTGGTGACACAAAAAATATTAGAATATGCGAGTGTTGTGGAAATAAAACAATTGCGAAAACGTTTCACAATATCACAATGGTGGTTGAAAATATTAACAACTATATGCCTGTAACTCTGTCCGTGTGAAATACTGATCCCTCTTTCGCAACTCACAGTAACGTATGCCCGAATAAAAAGTAAACTATGTACTATACAATAATGTTTACGGGATAATGTTTACATTACATACCTTTGGTTTGCCTGACTTTTAGACCAACCTGGTCTAACACCGGCCGTAATCGAGGTTTAGTGTTATTTAATTCATTAAAATATTTGCATTTTTAATATACTTAATATTCATACAATACCCGTGACTGCTGCATCTGCTCATCTGCAATTTAGGCTATGAACTAGGCTAAGTTCATAGCCTAAATTGCAGATACATTTTTTTACAATAAAAAATATGATTTCCAAATCTATCTTCTGTGTGTAATTTTATTTATAAACCCTGAAGTGTCACAACCTCTAGCTACACTAACAACATCTTAACTATAGCTATTTTCATTTTACTGTTAGATATAGGTTCATTTTGATCCTGCACTAGTCAAATATTGAATTGACTAGTCAAGATCGGGACAGACTTGACGGTATCGTTTGCAGTTACAGCATCTAGTAAATTACAAGTATCGCGATTATATTCGTGAGCCGCGCTGCTGAGAAAGTCAACACGGGTGTGGTCGACTGCCATATATACTTTATAGCAGTGCAGTAAAGGAGATACGAACGATAACTCCTTATATAGTTGATCGTAAACTTAACTTTATAATGACGACCCCTAGATTATAATTATTGCAGAATAATTCTTTTTTGTACCATTTTTACTGCATTTAACAATTTATGTGAGACGATTATGGACTTATTGCTTTTTATGCTGGTAATTATTTTATCCATAGTAATATTATTAAGAGGAACGATTTGTATTTTTGTATGTATTAAATAAACTCTAAAATACTGGACCAATTTCTAAAATTATTGTTCTATTAGAAAGTTAAATTATCACTAACTAATATAAGCGGTATTATGTTGTTAAAAAATTGGAGATTCTTTATAAAACTTCAATAATGAAATCCAAGGTGTAAAAAATGACCTTAAAAATCTTTAAATCGCGTGCGCTGCGAAAACTATTATTGATAAAACAAAATAACGTGTCACAAATATGTGTGGCATAAAAAAGTCTACAATAAAGTGAACGATAGCATATATCTATCTCTTCTATCACAGTAGCTCAAGAAGCTTCAATTAGAATCTTTGACAAATTACAGAAAAATAATGTGTCATTTTCGAAGCTATTTTTAACAATACATCTGTTATTTAGTATTCAATTAAATACGTTGTGCATCTAATGTAGATTATAATTCCCATTCAAACTATATAATTACAATGAACAGCTAAAATATATCGTGATTTACAAATATGGTGTGAACGAAATAAATTCAAGCGTGGCTAATAGAAATACCGATAAAAATCAGACCATGTTGTCTATACTTTTTATTAATTCTTATCTAAATAAATTATATAGTATTCAAGACTGTTTCAGTACCTGTTGATTACTTTTTAAATAATAAGTGAAGGTTATAAGGTTGAACTTTTCTTTAACTGCTCATCAAAATAGTCATTTCGGATAACATACCCAGTGTTTTAACATTTTCGAAATTTTAATTGTACCTTAATCACTCACTGCGCGCCCAAGAGCTCGACTAAAGAAATCTGACAGACGATGACTTAATGATACCATCTCTCACATGTCTACTGCAATACTTTAAATTTTAGATACTCGTAGCTTGATAAAGGAGCAAAAGTAAAAAAAATACATTATTCGTTGTATTTTTGCGTGTGTTAATATATTTGAGGATATTTCGCGGTTGTTATTTAGGTTTATTCAAAGGTAATTAATTGAATTATTAAGTTAAACTAGAAATCTGTTCGTTGAAAAACATTGCATTTTATATAATATCACATCCTCAGCCCTGAGGACAAAATAGTAGCTCACTCAACTAACGTAATAAAACTAATCATAGCAAACACTTTCAATACTGCCATCGTTGATTACTATCGCACCCATTCAGTAATGTACACCAACAGTACAATGAATATCTTCATTAATTTGCAAAATATCACAATCATCTTGCGTAATTTATTGCCAGTGTTTCCTGTGAGTGTCAATAGCACTCCTTGATAGCCAACAACTCAATACAGAAATAGTTGAGCAGTTGAACTCTGACATATTATCAACATGCGACAGACGACAACGTAACGATGTGCACATTGAAGTGTTTCATTGACCGCAAGTGATAAATAGTGCTATGTATATGATCATATATATATCATGCATCATTATACTAATTATTATTGGATAAAATAATTAGTGATGCGATAATCTTAGATATTTCTTATAAACATAACATACACTATACCAATATTATCCATAATTAAATTTATGTTTCGGAATATTTTGTTTTGTTACTCTTTCATGATATAAATGAGCCGCCGAGCCCAATTAAGCAGTCCGACTCAGGGAAGTACCTCCGCCCTACAGAATACCGTGGTTATAATAACTTCGTGTTGTGTTCCCAGAGGTGAGTAGGGTAGCCAGAGCTCACTGGAGAATTTGTGCTGTCAGTGGGATGACTAAAGGCTTGTCCTGCTTTGTCCTCTACACTGACGGCACAGAGACTCTGTGCTTACAGGGTAGGCAACGTGAGTATGGCTTCTCTGGTGCTACACACGTCCATAGGCCACGGTAATCATTTTACATCAGGTGGGCCGTGCGCAGACAACCACCTAAGTGATATAAAAAAAATAGGTATACTAGATTTACACATAGGTTTTATGCTAAAATATAATGCTTAGATAAAGAAAGTATATATTTTATTCTATTTAAAAAAACTCTATCTACCATGTATGTGAATATACCAATAGATTAGGTAGGTACATTCAATTATTTACAGAGCAATTTAAATAAATCTCATTGTGTTACCCTTGAAATAATGCTTTGTGTATTTAATTTTATAATTACAGCATATATTTCTAAGTAACAGTAAATAAAAATATATTTATATACGCGCTAAAAGACAAACATTAACAACAAATAAAAATGAAAAAACAAATTTATAATCTCAATTTTCTTTCAGTAAAAGAAAGAGTGCAAATAATTTGCTCGGTGAATTAATTACTCAATCATAAAACAAGCTTCATTAAAGCAATTGAAATTCTGCCCTCGTTTGCTTAAACGTCACGAATCGTTATAATTAAAAAGTAAAAATAACCAATTAAAAAAAAATCAGGGATATTCTGGTCCTATATTTTGCCGAAACGTGATAGTATCGTACCGATTGGCTTCCGATCTGTCCCGCCACGTGCGACGAATCACGACTGTTGACTCACGACGCACGCTTTTGTCGTCACTTTTTGTCGCAATAGTTATTTATTAGTGTCGTGATCGGTCCGCGCGCGGTCACGCTCGCGTTTGAGGGTTAACTTTCAAAGATTGTTTTGATGTTACTATTCAATAAACTGTTTGATTTATATCGATTTAATGTCGGTCTATTATCGTGAATTGGTCATTTAGACTTCGCGCAATTGACAACACGATGAAAAGAATTATTTATGTGTTACATTGAAATATAAAGAAAGAAGAGTTTAAAATTGACTCCGTGAGACAAAGTGTTAGTTGTTGGAAAATGTATTGTAATATACGTACTGTAAATAGTTTTATATATTGACAGTAATTGATTACTAAACGTGTAGCAATTCATAAGCAAGTAATATAACATGGAAAGATATAAAACGAATCTATCTAAAAATAGAAGTAAGTTCTGAAATATAGTAATGGAACGATTGGGGGAAATCTTGGGTAACAGTATATATATATGTATATATAGGTCTCATCTCATAAACTCACGCCTATATCCCCCAAGGGGTAGGCAGAGGTGCTAGCACCCACATTTCGCCAGTTTATGTTTAGGTCCCAATGTAATAGGTGGCGAGCCTATTGCCACTAAACGGGCACTTATAAACTTGCGATAAATACGCACATAACTTCGAAAAGCATCGAAAAGTCATTGGTGTGTGCCATGGTAAAACCTGGGATCGAACCCTAGACCTCGTCTCAGCAGTCCATTACCCATACCACTAGGCTACCGCGGCTTTTTATTTATAGGTATTTTTATAAAAACTTTTTTTTTAATTTATTGTGTACATACATACAGTCACGCCTTTTTCCCAGTAGGGTAGGCAGAGGCTACTATTTTTAGACTTGTCACTATCCGGGCATTTCATAATTATTTTCATACATGCTCGCTGGTTTCGGGTACTCTTGACATGTCCTTTCTACAAGTTTATTGCATACTGGAATTGAAATATTAAAAATGGCATCTTCTTTGTGACTCTTATATTTGTAAACTTATATCGAATTCGCAATGAGAATAAAATTTGTACCACGAATAAGTCATAAAACTTCAATCATAGCCTTTGTGATACTACAATATCTATCAAAACATAAGAGCACTCAAGATATACGCGAAAAAAATAAATTTTCTAATAAACTGTGTTTTCCATATTTTTTTGAAAACCCTTACCATGTGTGCGCCGACAATACGTTCGGAACGTGGCAATGCGTCGAAATGTTTTCTTATTATGTTTTTCAAAAGAAATTTCACTCACCCCCTATATCGAAAAGATGTGAGTTCATCGAGCATACACAATGAAATAATAAACACTACGTACCCTCGCATCTGTTCGTGGCATACGGTATTTTACACGCACGTTTGTGCGTATTCTGTGTAAATTTTGAACCACAAAATTCTTTGAAGCTCTTTTCCAAAGTGCTTTGGATAAAACTAATATAATTCGTTTTATATGCGGCATGTGTGTGTACTTTTGATAATATATGATCGTTACTTTATGAATTTGTGCTACAAAAGGATTGTTAACTTAATATGGAGCTCAAGTAAATAAAGTACGTGTATGTATTGATCAGATGAAACAGCTCTATACAAAGATGTATGGAAACCATTAAAAAAGTATATGAAGCGAAAAGTGTTTGCAAGCAATTCAAGTGAAAATATGTGGTATTCGCCTACCTCAATGGGAAAGAGACGTAACTATATGTAAAGTTTACGGTTTTTTTTTATACCACTTAGTTGGCAGACAAGCACACGGCCCACCTGATGGGAAGCGGTTACCGTGGCCTATGGACGTATGCAACACTAGGGGTGTCACACTCGCGCTGCCGACCATGAAGAAACCTTCTGATGCCCACTCATTCTCATTCTGATACTCACTCTGTAGACCGTCTTGTAACAACTGTGGTAAATGTACAAAGTAATATTCTATTAGTGTCTCTGTCCTAATAATTTGCATAATTACTACCTGCGCGACCGCGAGAAGGTAAATGAAAGGTAAACGAAAGGTAGGACGCCCCCTAGCCAGATGGACGTACGACCTGAAAAGGGTGGCTAGGACAGACTGGATGCGGAAGGCGGAGGATCGGAGAAAATGGCGCACATTGGGAGAGCCCTATGTCCAGCAGTGGACTGCGGTGGGCTGATTGATTGATTGATTGATTGATTGATTGACTACCTGCAGAAGAGACACAGAAAGAGGAAAATAGGAGAAATGAAAAAGGAAGACAGTCTGTTTCGCCAACCACAATAATACAGCATATCGCTACTTAACCTCTATATTAAGTAAGAAGATGCAGGGTTTAGATGTCACCCTCACACTGTGCAGAATATATTTCGGAGAATTGGTGCTGTCAGTGGGAATACTAAAGGCTTTTCCTGCTTTGTCTTCTACACTGACGGTACAGAAACTCTGTACTTACAGGGTTGGCAGCGCGACTGTGACTCCTCTGGTGTTACAAACGTCCATAGGCCACGGTAACCACTATGCCGCTCCACCAAGACTTGGAATTCATTACCAGCCCACGTGTTTCCTTCTTCACACAGTCCCGGGTCCTTAAAGCGGGGCGTGAAAAAGCATCTGATGAGGCCGCGAAGCTGAGTGCCACCATTGTAACATTACTTAGTGTCTGTAATGGTGACCCTCTTTCCTGAGACTTGGCCTTTAGCTTACCATCAGGCGAGGCGAAGTCAAATTGGCGTGTCCTAGATAAAAAAAATGGCTGAAGTGATCTACTCGTAAAAAAACATCTCTCGTTAATAGTCCTTTACTAATTCATTACCTATTTTTCATTTTTATGTACTTACAACGCTCTACAGAAAAAGAAGGTCACATTCACATTGCAGGAAAAGCGAATCCATAAAATATTAAAATTATAATACGCAGAAATGTACGTGATCATGTGTACTTACGCGAAACGAAACTCCGAACGAGTATTAAAACTGGGATTATGATATACATATACTTATACTGAGAATATAATATTTTGGTTACTCTTGAATGTAGCATCTTTAGCCGTAACAAGAATATACATATATAAGGAATTGTAGGGTAACCACTCACTTGAGAGTTTTGTGCTGTCAGTGGGAATATCAAATGCTTGTCCTGCTTTTTCTTCTGCACTGACGGCATATACACTCTCTGTTCTTACAGGATCAGCAGCACAAGTGTGACTCCTCTGGTGTTGCGTCCTTAGGCCACGGTAACCACTTCCCATCAAGTGGGCTTGTCAGCCACTTGAGTGGTATAAAATAATATATCCTTATTTCTCTTCGACCAATAAAGTCAGTAAGAGACCAGTTAACACTGATGGTACCCACAAAAATCTGTACACAGTATATTTAATCTCAATAATAACTTAAACAGACCAAACACAATAACAATCCAGTACAGTCACGAACAATCTAATTAATACCCATTTATTCATTCGGACCAATAATTAATTAAATCAATTATTGTTCATTACCAACTTAAAACGTAAAAGTGGACGGTATTGAATGAATTTTACAATTATTTTGCTACGAAACAATTTATAGAAGAAAATGTTCAATTCATTAAACTGTAGCAGGCAGTTTAACTGATAAAGGTAGTATCACTGTAGTGTAAATTTATTCAGTGTTGTACGTTTTATGGTTGTATGGAGCGGCTGGGAGATGCTAAATGGTACAAAATATTAGTCGCACAGACAGGGGCTGGGCAATTAACACGTGCCCACCATAAACCGGTAGCCATGACAACGTGCGCTCTCGGCACACAACGTTAAACAAACTAATTGGTTGGCGCTTTTGTCAGCGACTGTACTATAGTACAAAATGATGAATGGGCTATAGTCGCTTTATTGATGAATGAATATTTTATTTGAAGTCGTTATTTAAAATATATCTGTTAACGTAATACGATTTTGTTGTATTCTTGTACCATTCATTCAATTGCGATGCGGTGAATATTTATTTTGTGTTTGTCAACATTTCTGTGGAGGTTCTGATGAAGGGGTTCTATGAAGATTTTTATCATAAAAATGATAAAAAGCTCAAAGACGTACTAGCTAATATTATATTTTATAACGAAACTGTGTGTTTGGTTTAGAAAATTGTGTTGTATTTTAAGACAACTGGTATTAAAGCACAAGTGAAAGAGATTGTGTTAATATTTACAGTAGGCAATATGTATTTAAAGTTAGACTATTTATACTGTTGATTGATGGCACTTGGTGGAATTTGTTGTTACACATATTGATAACTCACTTGTGCTTTTCCACATTACTTCCTACAGTAATAACTAACTTCTACAGTAATGTGGAAAAGTACAAGTGAGTTATCAATATGTATTTAAAGTGAAATTGGAATTTTGGTTAATATTCTTATATTGGTGATTGCGCAACTGTGGATTGCAATAGACTAATTGATTGAATCACCTCAAAATAAGGCAATGCCAAATATCAACCTCTGTGGCGTGATAGTAGTGAACGCGGCCGCTACGCAAGAAGTGCGGGTTCGATCCCCGATGCAAATATTTGTATGTATGAATAATGAATATTTGCATTTGTCTGTTCGTGCCTCGGAGAACACATTAAGCCGCCGGTCACGATTGTCATACGAACATCTATGACAATCGTTACAGGTAGTTTTAGCCCTAAAAAATTCCAACAACTGGTCTATTATAGAAAATATCGAATATCAGTCAAATCCCCAGTTAGACTGGTGAAGTTAACTCGTGACTCCGAGGTGAATGCTTCGGATGAAATTGGGAATAACGCTTACAAGGTCGGCAGACGAGTGTGGCTACACTGGTGTTACACACGTCCATAGGCCACGGTAACTACTTTCCATCAGGTGGGCCGTGTGCTTGTCTGCCACCTAAAAGAAGATAGGAAATAGTTAGATATGTCAAAAAAACCATATAAATAGTTATCACCCATGTTTAACGTATCAAAATTCTAAACCGTAATTTTCTTTTGTTACAGGCATGCTGAGATCCACATTCGATCGGCCAGACCACGAACGTAAGTACTTTTGTATTCAACTGTACCATGAATGATTTGTTGTACCAAACTAAAAACAAAGTGAAATTCTCAAACAAAGCCCAACCGAGTGACGTAATCGCTATCATTTATTTTCCATTTCATGGGCGCAATATTGAAGAGATGTGTCATTTCTACCTGGGGACTCCCTGTTATTACTATTTGCTCGAATTCGATTGCGCGTAGACGTGATGCAAAAGACGTCACAGTACCACCAAATACTAGCTGCTATTCATAACTTCGGCTGTATAAAAACTTTTTATAACGACAAATTGGTTAATGCTCAAGGAATTTCTAAAACTTTCCTACTCATATTGTTCTTCTTCCATTTATAACCTACCCCTATACATTCTAACAAATACGTAAAAAACTTAAAATTACGCATTTTGGTTTTTTAGCATGGATTAGTTCTAAAAAATACGTAATAGGTTACGCACATATTATGTACGTAACTATTCGAAAATACTCCCTTTAAACCATGGTAGGGGTAACAAATAAATAATAGCACAGTTCACTGCGGTCTACAGTGTCGCTATTCGTCGAATAAATCACTGGATTTACACGCTTCCTGCTATTCGAGAGAAATATTGTTCCGTAGATAATTATACAAATAACAATCTGCCTATTGATACAATTTGACACATTATTCGTACTAGTGCATTGAACATTACACGTGAATTTGAACTTGTGTACTTATAATTTTGTATTTGTAACTTATAATGGAGTGATTACATGCATGCGACTGTTGATAGGTTTCGGAGAAAATAATAGTAATGGTAAACCTACTCTATAAAACAAAATTTGCATAGTTTTTTTAGGGTTCCGCATCTTATAGGATCACTTCGTTGTTCTTCTGTCCGTCTGTCTGTCTGTCAAGACCTTTATCTCAGAAATGCTTGGAGGTATCCAGTTGAAATTCATACCACATACTCATGTCAGAACGTCTTGAAACTACATCAATCAAAATTGTAAGTCAACGCATTCAAAATATACTACGATCTATGTAGTTTAAATTACGTAACCCTCGGTGCGCGAGTTTGACTCACACTTTACCCGTTCTTTTATATCAAAAGGGGTACTTACTAGTAACCAAAATTACTAGTATCCCCGCTAATCTAACTTTTTATACCTGTACCATAATAGTGATAACTCCCGTTAATGTTATTGTATATCCCACTAACCTCTCCAGCTATGCTAAATTACATAATTCTATGGCAGGACTCGATCCCGGGACAATGATTCCAACCTATATTTCGATCTCGTATAGCAAGTTATACTCAACTCAAATCTAGAAGGTACAGTATATGCTATTAAAAGTTTATATTAAGTTAAATAGAGAAAAAATAAACGTGGTACGAGACCAAGCCAGCATATTAATACTTGAAAAAATATAACTTTAACTACTAAAAATATTGTAGCTACATTTTCTAAGAATAAATAATATAATTAATCCTATTCTCTTGTCGTGATAGGTCATATTTAGGTTACGCTCGTCGACGCTTTGTTTTGATTCCATTGTGATATTGTTCCGTAACCGTTACGTAACTTCTTTCAGCAACAGCCTTTTGTAATTTGTCAGTTGTGATCAACGATCGTACTCTATGTAATTTAACGTCTCTTTCTTCCTAATTTAAATTCCGAAGACGACTGCTAAATAAACTATTTTAGAAATGATTACCTACTAATATGGGCAAGTTAGTTAACTTAAAAATCTGAAACAGTCCGAAGTTTCCGTTCCCGTAACCATGACTGCTAAAATGCAACCGAAACGTCGGCATCAAATAAACAAAATTTAAATTGGATCGGTGTTTGTCCAAGCTTATCTACCTAAATTATTTTATGAACTGAAATGCTTACCTTTACCTCTACCTACCCCTTGTGGGGTATATAAGCGTAACTATAAGAAAGAATTCATGTTAAGCACGTTATACGTGGAAGAAATCACAAAAATAACAAACTAAAGTTTTAACTTACAATACTTGATAATATCAATCATTCTGACACAATTGCCAGTGTTTACCGTACTCGGAGTACACGAAAATGCACTCTAACACATTGGAATATGTGTTATAATGCAGATTTTATGTTAAAGTGGACGGACCGATAAAGTTGTGTGGAAAAGTTGAAGAGTTTCCTAAAATATGCATACTAGTTATGGATAAATAAATTAGTATTTGAACGGGGAGTTTCCGACAAGGATGCGCTGTAGTATTTTATGTACTGTACGCGGCATAAATACTTGTCATAGTTTACTTGAGGGGGTTGAGTGGTAACTGAGTAAGTTAACAGAATATAACGTTAAATAATATTAGCTTGGTCAATTTTATTATGGGTTACCATTTTTTACACATTGATACTCTTCTGCATCTCTTAGAGCATGATGAGCCATTGGTATCGGTTGTCATATGAGCAACTATGACAGTGGGTACAGATACCTTATTGGTATACTATAATGATTAATTGTATTTTATCTAACATGCTTTTTCTCAAATTTTTAAACCGGCTCGAAAGACCATATTGTACATTTTTTTATTATGGTACAACATGGTCTTTCGAGCCGCATGTGCTTAATCGTTTGATAAATGTTTTCGGGATAGTAGCATTTCATGTTAATGTTGCTATGAATTTACTCATAGCACCAGCCAAAAAATTAAAACTCTACACTCACAACACTTCTCTCACCAACCAAGTCTCAGTGCGGTCCCCCATAATTGAGCATCCAATAATTTCACCATCAAATTAACTTTGAAACTAAAACACATAAATCAAGAGTTGAAAATGAACCGCCATTTTCATTAAAATATATTCCCTATTGGAGAATAATCCGTAACACCTGAGCTAGTTTGCAACTGCTGTAAAGTTTTCAACGCGGAACTGTCTCGGAAGTCAGTAACTCGGTATCCAATCGTAAACAATCACTTGAAACGTAATTTACCGATTATATACTAACTAGTTTTAAGGTGTTGGAGAGTTACCAGCTTCGGTAGTTTAATGGTTCAGAAGCCTTGCGGTCGCGAGGTCCTGGTTCGAATCCTGGTTATCACACTATCGACGTGTGTGCAAGAAGCAGTTTTGTTTAATTAAAGTGATAAGTGTGGATATTGATTCAGATATTAATAATATTGAAAAAAAACAAAAAGCTACCTATGTAATAAAGCGTTAGACTACTGAGTCAAAGATAACAGGTTTGATTCCCACTGAGTGCGTTTGCTTATTTGTTTGCAAGTAACTCTCAGTGGAAATATCTCTATTTATGAAAATTAAACTATAAATGTCCAAAATCCAAAACCTTAGACATAATCGTAGGTTGGTTTTATTTGACAAATCGTTCTTAATACCAGTGTTTGTACGCTTTTTCTAATCAAAATGAAATAACCCGCCTTGAAAACGTAGCATTACTGAATCTGGACCCTTGACTAAAAAACCTCACGGTGGCAGGCAAATAAAAATGCAAACTTATCCCACAGGCCCGACGCGGTAAACTTGTAGTTTTAATTACTGCGAAAGGTAATAACAACTTTGCCTACTGAGCAACTAGTTGAAAAAAAGTTAGCTATGTAATAAGGGAGGTTATATTAGAGTAATGAAAATACTATTTAAGAAATATTAGGTTATTCTACCTGTTACTGGTGATAATAACCCTATAAAAAGTGGTGCAACAATGTGAAATAATCATAATAATATCAATCAATCAATTAGCTTAGCGCAGTCCACTGCTGGACAGTGTGGCAATTGTTTCTTTTTAAAATAACAGTACGTTTCCTTTGAGTTAAATTCACTATCTCCAGTGTTTAGAGTACTTTCCCTCTAGGTACGGTCAAAATCTTCCACCCTGTTTAATACCATTGTAGTATCATGTTACTAGTACATGTTACGATTATTTATTAGTATCTACTCTACTGTAGCACAGAGCATTTTTATTACTGGCAGCTTTATTTCACCTGAAAGATGTTCGAATAACAGAGGATCCAATCTAATCATCGGGGAACTTTGACGAGTGGGCGCTCGCATAAAAATGTGTCGTAAAATCGTAAATCGGCTCGGCCTCGCTTCACGAAACGTCGGGAAATGATTTACTTATACTGAGGAAATGAGAAATTTTACAGAGAAAAATTATTAAGATTACGTTTATCTGGAAGGTGTGGCTTCAAAGTAGATGTTTTTATGCAAGCTTTATTTTACCTTCTTTCCTGAGACTTTGCCTTTAGCTTACCATCAGGCGATGCGGGGGGATGCAGGGGACGCGGGTTCGATTCCCGCTCATTGCAAATATTTGTATGCATGAATATGTATATTTGCATTGGTCTGGGTGTTTCTATGTATAATATGTATGTACCTACTTACAAAAAAAACCTAAGTATGTTCATCCGCATTCTAGATCCCATAACACAAGAAAGTTAAGCTATGCTTACCATGGGTCTAGATAGCGTTGATGAAGAAGAAAAAATGCGTTATGGAGGTGAGGTGGTAGTTCAGCCGCATCACAGTTATACTGGAAAGCCGACATCCTAATATAAGTGTAGGAAGTAGGATGCCCGTCATGGCTGCAATGGATCTAGAATTAAAAAACTGGAACAGGCCTTGTCATTTTGTGTATCCGTCACCTGAAGACCGATACGCCTGCTAATTGACAGACGAGGCTTTTGTGGGTGTATTTTAAAGGTATGTTTTGAAAAAGGCTTTTACTAGTCTCTTTCTGCCAATCTCATGACATAGTCATTCACATTTATAGTGTAAAACTCACCGGTATTCCATGTGTTCTATTTTCGTTGAGTAACCAATATTCCGACGCTGTTACTTGTAATAGCGTCGAAATAACGGGTGTAATGTAATGTGTAATGTGTGTAATGTCGCCATGATCACGGTGTACTGACGTTCGTCAAGCTATAGTCCGTTCACGAAGCCGTGCGAAAAAAGGTAAACAAACCATAAAAAAGGTTCTTTTAGGTGTCAGGTTTTTATCAATAATTGAACTACGAATTTAATAAATATTTTAACTATGTTAGAAGCTAGATAAAATTATGAACAAACCGGCATATTTTAGGTGATATTTTTTAATACAGGCTGAATATTAATTAATTCGTATAATTAATATTCACCTTAACACTTATCATATTTTTTAAGTAAAATTTTAATATTCATAATTATTGACCATAAAAAAGACCTAAAAATGTTGTGAATATCAAACTTTGAATGCATTTGTAGTACAACTAAATAAAGGTGAACAGTAATACTAAGTAATGAAAGTACAATTAATAGTTTCTGTATTTAGCCGGGTTACACCCGCCATTTTTTACTCGTGATCAACTTGTTGACGTTAGAGTTTCTTCCCGGATTGTTTTCGTTAATTCTTTATTATTCGTTGTTAAAGTTATTGTTTTTCTTAAGTTTATAGTTGTGTTAAGTTTTTATATTCAGTTATTGTTAAGTTTCTTTTCTCTGAACGTTAATTTTGGTGGAAATGGGTGAACCTGGTCCGAGCGGTGCTTGTACGTTTACTTCACCGAAGAAAAAACGTTCCAAGCGTACTCCAATGCATTCTATGGATAAGGAGACAGTTATTAATGTGTTCAAACATGTAGAAGAGACTTGGCCCAAAGATTCGTATCCCAACAAAACTGATATTATGGACAAGACTGCAGAAATTATGGGAATATCAAGAGCCTCTGTATACCGGTTTGTACAAGAAAAGAAGACAACAGGTCGTCTCGAATCTCCGCCACCACCAACATACAGGCCATCTTTGATTCATAGCTTAGACGACATAGATTTGGGCGCGATACGCCGTAAAGTACATATGTTTTATTTTGAAAATGAACTGCCAACAATTGACAAGGTTTTGGAAGTTGTAAATGCTGACGGTATATTGCCAAATTTTAAAAGGACTACATTCTATAAAATATTGCACAAACTGAACTTCAAATATGCTAAACGTAGCCGTAAAAGTGCTCTTATTGAGAGACAGGACATAGCTCTTTGGCGATTCCAATATTTCAAAAAAGTGAAATACAGGCATGGCTCAAAGAAAAAAAAATATCATTCGAAGAAACTGAAGTCAAAGCTCAACTTTTAGAACGAATAAAACAAGTGAAAGAAAAATATCGAACATTTGTAATTGATCAAATGGCCCAGGAAAAGGGAATCACAGTGGTAAGGCTTCCACCTTATCACTGTGAATTAAATCCTATCGAATTAATCTGGGTCCAAGTAAAAGGATAAGTTGCAAAACATAATAAAAGTTTTAAATTAAAAGAAATTAAATCTTTATTAGATGATGCTCTGAAAAGCATTACAGTAGAGGCTTGGCAAAAGTGCATTGACCATGTCAAAGCAGAAGAACAAAAAATGTTAAGACTCGATGGCATTATCGATGATGTGGTCGACCGTTTTGTAATCCATGTTGGAGACAGCACTTCTTCTTCTGAGGGTGACGAATAAATAGTTGTTTATTTTTTATACCTAAATTGTTTTATTTATACTCTTCTTATTAATAATAAACAACTCATCTGTTTATTACCTTTTTTATTACTTTTCACACTAAACTAAATGTAGACGGCATGTCGAAGATGTCTACTTAGTCTTACTTTACTTTCACATTTTTATCTATTAAACACACAATACATTTTTCGCCCTAATCGGCTAAAAAAGTTTGACAACCACTGTTTTCTTTGTTTACCATTTTTCTCACGGCTTCGTGAATAGACTATAGTTGTTACTGGGCAGACCATGCTGTTCTACCCTCTTCCGTACTCATTTTTTACGCGCATAGCCGCTACTACTGTCTGAGTTCTCGCGCTGTACTCAATCATGTTTACAACACACAACACTTGTTGAATCCACTGGCACGGGTTTTGAAATTTTACTACTATGCATAGAAAACTAATATAATGCCTAACTAAACTATGATTTTTCATTATTTTTAAATATATTTTTTTATACCCCTTAGTTGGCAGACAAGCACATGACCCACCTGATGGGAAGCGGTTACCGTGGCCTATGGACGTATGCAACACCAGGGGTGTCACACTCGCGCTGCCGACCATGAAGAAACCTTCTGATGCCCCTCTTGAAGAACCCCATATTGTAGGCGCTTGGGAAAACCGCAGCAGGGAGGTCATTCCACAGTTTGAGTGTGCATGGGATGAAGTTTCTATCATACCGTACAGTGCGCACCGTCTCAGGTCGCAATGTGTGAGGATGAATTCCCTGCCTATGGCGAGAGGTGCGATGATAGAATGTAGCTACAGGCATCATGTAAAACAATTCATCTGAGCACAAACCATTGTATTGGCGGTAGAACACACACAGTGAGGCAAAATCCCTCCTAAGGCTAAGAGGTTCCACACTACCTGTGAGTATGGGATTGTCAACCAGCCTCAATGCCCGTCTTTGCACTGAGTCGAAGTGGTCAAGCTGGTATGCAGGTGCACCAGCAAAAAGGTGACAGCAGTACTCCATGTGAGGCCGGACCTGTGCTTTATCCCAAAATAGGTCAAAATATAAACAATAGAAATCATACCTCTCGATTGTAAGGCCGACTCTTTAACCACTAAGCTACCGATGTTTCAAAAAACTATTCTGTCAAAAGAAAAATTCACTTTTACAGTTCATTATGATATTGTAAAATGTACAGTTTACGAGAATAATAAAAATAGGCCACAACCCTATTAATATACTAACTGCTTTCAAATTTAACCGTTCAGTGACTTGACAAGAGTTTAATTTAATTTGTAAATTAGTAATAAATAATGTTCATATTCATCGTACAAAAGATTCCCTTACAAAGATGGCATCATTGGTAAAAAATGGCAATCGTTTTGCAAAAATGGCATTACATCTTCACGCATTCTTATGATTCAAGTTCTACAGAAGCGATTCAGGGTCGAAAAGTCATATTTTAATCAATATTATTTTTTAACATTTGAAATATTGACGCGTACGACTAAAAGCGCAACCAATAATGGGCATTCTCCTTTAACCGTTCAGTGGTTTGATAAGAGTTTAATTTAATTTGTAAATAAATAATAAATAATGTTCATATTCATCGTACAAAAGATTCCCATACAAAGAAACATACTTGAAGCGAACATCAGATCCCTACTCCACTTAATCATATACACACGAAAGTACGTACTTACGGAAAGGTTCCCGGGGATCAGGTGTCTCCCACTCAATTATATAATGTTTTCTACGTATAACATTGTACGCACAAAGTCCTTATATCCAAAAGTACATACATATAATTCTCTGTATAAATATCTTTTGGATTTGTTAAGAAGGTTTAATTTTTTGTATGAAATAATAAATATTCTTGAACAGTCTACACATCACTATCTAGACCCAAAGTAAGCATAGTCTAACCAGCTTGTGTTATGGGCTCAAGAATCCTGTTTGTAAATACACACACTGTTTTGTAAATAAAACGTACAATGACTTACATTTGGGGGTGAAACATCCAGATCAATGCACATACACTTATTCATGCAAAGCAAACATTTACACTGACGTACGAACTCACGAGATCTGAGATCGTCGTTTTTAATCATTTACTCTAGTCCACCATAATATTGTCTACTAACAAAAACACTTAGCCACTTTTAATAATATTACTTAAACGCTTCAGCACCATCGCACACGATTTACTATATTCACTCATTAAATCTTTTAAGTATCGCCCACTATTCATAAAGAGCGTCCGCCATTTGCATTAAAATTTTAGCGCGAGCCGTGCTCTGCTGACACATGTCAAGTAAGACAGAAAAGCACTAAACCTCCTCTAGTTAAGTCACTTTATTAATATAAAGGGGTAATCCAAAATAAAGTGCTGATATAAAAATAGTTTAACAGAGTTTATTAAATATTTACCGAGAGTATTGTAATTCTTACTTATATTTTTATTTTTACCTCTATTTAACGCTTCTGGAATAGCAGGCGTGACTATGTTTAGTAATTATAATAATACTTATTTATTAAAAAACATAATACGTCTTCTTTATCGACAACAAATTAGACCACCAACAATGTGCAACTTTTTATAGCTGTCACACAAATGGCATCCCAAAAAAAATACCAATCGAATTTAGAACCTCCTCCATTTTGGAAACGATTAAAAAGGCGCGCTTACGCCTATATCGAAATTCATAACATCATAGTATAATTTTTGCGTTCCATTCTAAATTCAAAATTTATTCCCGCCTCATCTAGTACTCGTAAACATGACCACAGATGATAATATAACAGTATACCGTGACACAATTTTTGTTTTCGCTTGTCTAAATAAACAAACTATTATTTCCACCTCATTCATCTATAGTTGTTTACCTATATCTAATATGAATAACTATAAAGTCTATAAATTTAATATATAATATGATAAACAATATTATCCGTTCAAATCAAAACTGTCCAGAGTCCCATTTAATATCGCCGGGTAGCGGGCTCGATGCGCGTAAGATTAATGGTGGCAATATTAAGTAAATACCGGCCATTGTTGTTTTGCGCCGGTACCTACCGTCACCGACACTTATTATGGACTTGGATAAGCAAACAAAAGTGTGTTTGGTACTTAGTATGCTATAGAACAAATAACTTACGTTATTAGAAGGCATTATTGAATCCCAACTCCGGTTCGTACAAGGCGACTAAGGTATAGGGCTGTTTAACATCAAACAGATATTTACAGCCCAGACTCAGCCTCAGATGCATGGCTCGAGTCAATAATAGTGCCCGGAAGACGGCAATAGGCTCACCCCTTATTACGTGGGACCGAATTCAATGATTGGTGAAATGTGGGTGTTAACTTTGACGTCGCCCGAGCAGACATTTTTAATACTGTTAAGTTTAAATCGTATCTGGCACCCACAGGACAGGCTTGCCTAGTGTGGGGCCACAGTGTAACGCACAATGTGGTAAGTTAATTGGCAATGAAAAAAAAATTCTAACAATCAGGGGATATAGGCGTGTATGTATGTATTGAATAGTTGTAGTATAGTTTAATCGTGCTACCGTCTGCGGTGTGGCGACTGCAGGGCGAGTGGATTTGATTCCCGCTCGATGTAAATATTTGTGCATAAATATGTCTATTTCCAAAGGTCAGAATGTTACTCGTACTCGTGTTACGTTAAGCTATCGATCCCGGCTATAATACGAATATCTGTGGCAGTCCTTACAACAAATGGGCTCAAATAGAAGGGCTGATCACCTGTCCAGTCAACGGCGTCTCCACTGACAGCAGTAGTAGTACAGTTTAATCATCATCCTTTTAGTGCTGCATCTGGTTGAATCCAAGGTTTTGAAGCCCTAACCAGAATTGGAAAATTACACCAGAGCCTCAACTGTCGGCAGGTGTATAGGCTAGTGATGTTGACTTATCCCTGAAAATTATCGTGGTGATCTGGTGCTGGGTTTCCTCTCGGAGTAAAGAAATCAGACAGCTATAAACAAAAAAAAAATAAAAGAGTGAAGTGCGAGTTTTGGATGCGATTACAACAGGAGGTACGATACGACAGTATTTCGTAAGCCGTATTCGATAAGCACTCCGACTGGGAAGTAACTGGAACTGTAATCATAGCGGTGAGTAGGGTAGCCAGAGTTCACTGGAGAGTTTTTGTGCTTTCAGTGGGAAGTGGAAGACCAAAGGCTAACAAAAAGAGCAAAGGATAGCACAGAAAATCTCTGGGCTTACAGCGTCGACAGCACGAATGTAACTCGCCTGGTGTTGAACACGTACATAGGCCACGGTAACCACTTTCCATCAGTGGGCCGTGTGCTTGTCAGCCTCCTAAGTGGTATAAAAAGTGACTGATGCATAGATAAAGAAAATTTAGAAATATGTTTTAACAAAACTTCATAACGTGCAAACAATATAACCAACATCATTTCTGTATAAAAAAACACTCAGCAAATTTATTACACCACTCATTTACCTCTCTCTTAAATATTACAGAAATTATTTACGCCCAAAGCTGTCCGGATAAACTCCGGACACCTAGAGAGGTGACGTACAATATCAACAATGAACTATAAAACAAATTGCATCTCATCTCTTATACAAGAGGCTCATCGCCGCTAACGCAGCAATAATGACACAAAAACTCATTTTAGAGTCAATTTAAAATACTTTTACAAATGAAAAAGAGCACTCGAACACAAACGACTACCTGAATCACTCGCGTTTAACGAAGGACGCGATCGTTAAGCACTGAGGAGGCGATTTAACGTTAAAAACTCAGTTATCTACGATCGTCTGTTATATTAAGGCGAGTGAATTCGCATTATTTTTTATCATTTTTAACTGATACTTGAGCGTCAGTCCTTTTGTCGGACGTGACAATGCCGTACTGAGTCTCCGCCAACTCGCTTCAGGCACGGTGTTTTCAAATCACTCTTTATAAACGAATGAAAAATTACTTTGTTATTGTACAGGTTTTGTATTATTAATTTTTAAAAGATTATCATTATGGTTTAGAAGTGTATACTTGTATCTTTTGTGTGGAAAATTTGGTGTTGCTAAAGTATCAGAAGGTCTCCGGTTACCGGTGCCTGTGGACGTGAAACACTAATGGTGTCACTGGTGCTATGCCACCTGTAAAGTAGAATGGGGAGGTGAAACACAGAAATAGGAAAATGCAAAAAAAAACAAGGTCATCCTTCCTTTTGTATAGTAGCTATTGATAAGCTTTTAATGATTCACTGACCTTGACTCATATTGGTCTTAAATTGTTTGCAATAATTATGATTTCAACGAATGGTCGAACACTAGTTTACAATAATGAAACAAATATTCACCATTTATATTTCTTATTATGCTAATAGGTATCATTCAACATTAGGGAAATGGGTGAAAACCCTTAACCCACACAGAGGGGTTCACCCGGCCGGTCAACGGCGTCCCCACTTCTTTTTTACGTATGAGAAATACCCACTTCTTCCCCTCCCCACCGGAACTGGTGGGAAGGGTTATGTCGGACTCGACCTGACTAAAACGCACGGCGGCTGTTGGTCGTTTTTGGTTGCCGAAGGTGAGTTGAGGTTATTAATTTGAGAGGCCCTCGCACTCCGGCCGACCTCTCTGTCGATCTGGCCTGTCTGTGGGAACCACAAAGTCTCCAAAAGGCGTCCTCACTAGAATTAGTAGTAGTGATGTGACTCGAGACATATATCTTGAACCCTAAATGTGTATACACGCAGTACACGTTTCTTGGGTGTGTTTTGAAGATAACAAGGAGTGCTACAACGGTGAACAAGTTTAAATTCACTAAGGTTATATTATTACAAAACAAATCTGCGTGTGAATGAAGCGAGAGTAGTATGTCAGGATCGTAGCAAATGGAGATGAGTGATCTCAGCCTACCCCTATGGGAGACAGGCGTGATTTTATATATAAATGTATGTATGTAAATCTGCACACCTCGTTTGTCTCACGATTTAAATCTAAGGTCGTTTATATCATCCAACAAAATATTAGAGAATATAGTAACCAACACACATTCCCTCATTCTTCCTCTCTTTTTCGTCTCACCGCAGTCGATTAAACTACCAATATAAATCTATAAAATAAATGAAACTTTATACAATCTCAGCATTAACTAAATCACAAACCATGAACATAAAATTAGGCTGTAAAAAAGTAACACAATTAAGATAAACCTCGTCACACGCTATCTCACCTAGTAAAATTTTAAGACTATTATTATGTCTTTCGTATGCAAATCTTATTCGGTATCATTCGGTTTGACGAGGCTTTAAGATCACGAATAAGTCTGAGATGTCCCTTTAAATGTGTTTTTGATTTTTGTACTCACCTTACGCTCATGGTAAACGTATTTTAATGTAGTCTATTGCGCAAAAGCCTATACTGAACATACTTTTATTGCTGAGTGAGAGATTTTTATGGGTCTTACTAAGTACTTGCAGGTATTTATAGGTTATTTTGGGTCTTTACAGAAGCAATATGCAAGTGTCATTATGAGGTAATATACTTCATCATCAGCCTTTCATTAATCCTGGTACTCTAAGTAGCAGCCGATGCTTCTCGCAGTCCAGGAATTTTTAGTATGACGGCGGGTTTGGCTGAACAGTGTATATTTGTGCCTATTGTCTAGGGTATACATATTTTGTGCCTTTTTATATTAAATCTACACTTTCATGTACACTAGTGTACATGAAAGTGTAGATTTGTACTTAGCATCTCGTATTGCAATTCCTCTGTGTACAGAGGTTTGCTGGAAGAGAACTCAACTTTGAGTTAAACTCGCCTTTGTACATTACATGTCATCTTTTTGTATAAATGTCATTTATGTATACAATAAAGTACTATTAAAAAAGTAAATAAATAAACATTGATAAAAGTATTGCAGTTAGACCACTTGTCAAAGTTTTTAGGGTTTCAACTGTTCGTAACTACTGTCATATGTGATCGTATGGTGTAACCGAGACCAACGGCTGAACGTACTCTCCGAGGCACGAAAATAACCAGACATATTCATGTATACATACATATAAATATGCCTTTATCCCCGGAGGGTTAGGCAGAAGTGAATTAACACCCACATTTCATCAATCATTAAATTCGGTCCCACGTAATAGGGGGTGAGCCTATTGCCGTCATCCGAGCACTATTGTTCACTCGAGCCATGCATCTGAGGCTGAGTCTCCGCTGTATATATCTGTCAGATGTTAAAAAGCCCTGACCCTTAGTCGCCTTGTACGCATGGGATGAGATGGGGTGGTCCAAATTCTACTCTGCCGGGAACCACGCGGCTTATTGCTACAAATATTAGCACTGAGCGGGAAACGAACCCGCACAGCAATCACGTTCACAACCGCCTCGGAGACTGTCTATGTGACAAATTGTATATTTATCTCTATTGTCTTCCGTACAATAAGGAGAAAAATTAATTTATTATAACTCCTCCAACTTACTTTTGATAAATTCAGCGTTTGTTCCAAGACAGTTTAGTTTTACCCAGGACTTCCCAAGTGTCATTACTAAATGCTTTTATTGAATGAAATTTTAAAATAAAATAAAATAAAAATAATTTATTTCGGACAACAACGAATCCATATCTTGTTAGTAACAATATAACCACTTAAAAATATGTTAGTAAAAAATTTGCATTGTCTTTGTTTGTCATTTATTTTATTATTTAATGTCAAAACAGAGGAATAGAAGTAATGTCACACAGTAAAAATCTAAACTATTATGTCAAATTTGTAATTTATTTATTAAAATCAATATTAAATTTTTAAGATAAGAGTATGTCAAATCCGCCATTCAATTAATAGAATTATTATATTTTTAACTATATTGTGAATTTTTTGCACTTATTTATCAGTGTCATTACCCCCACTGTCCCTACTTAGACACTATTTTTGTGTCCGAGATACATTCACGGATCCACTTAACTATAATAGGCGAGTCCCATCGATCTGCTATAGTTTTCAGAATGGTGTTGGAGCCGCCCCGCAATCTGCAGAGCAATGAGACAGTTTTCTTTCTCATTATGGTTTGGAAGCTATCTACGCAAGCCTGGGCGAACATACCTGATGCGCTGCAAAATCGAGGCAACCCCATCAACATCCTGAAGGCGTTGTTGTATTGGACACGCAGTGCACTGATGGCCATCTGCCTATAGTTGAACCAGAGGCTACACGTATAGAAAACTTGGCAGTATGCTCTGAATAATGTCAGTTTTACTAGTTTAAAGCATTTAATTTGTTAACTATTCAAATCGATTAAGATATAGTAAGTAAAGGAAAGATCGCGGGTTCGAATCCCGCTTGATTACCGCGGCCATAATAAACTTTTGTGTTCCCGGTGGTGAGTAGGGTAGCCAGAGCTCCTGGAGAGTTTTTGTGATGTCAGTGGGAAGATCAAAAACTTGTTCTGCTTTATCTTTTACACTGACGGAACAGAAACTCTCTGTGCTTACAGGGTTGGCAGCGCGGGTGTGACTCCCTTGGTACACGTCCATAGGCTACGGTAACCACTTTCCCTCAGGTGGATCATGTGCTTGTTTGCCACCAAGTGGTACAAAAAAAAAACGATTAATTTTTTTCTAGATTTTAATATATGTTTTATGTCCTATGCCCTACTGTTGATCCTATTAGGCAGTAACCTAATAGGATCAACATTATAGTAGTAGGAAATTGGGTAGGATTCGTCTGATTAAAAAAAAAGTTATACAATAATCGACGTGGTACAAAAATTTCGTCATCTATTACAATTAAAAGGATGTGACTCGTCAAAAAAATATAATTAGACGTCTTTTGTTTCTACTTAACAAAACTTGAGAATTTAAAAACCTTATTGTATAGACTTTTAAATTCTAAACAATAATGGTGTATCATTGCACAGCGATACCGGGTAATCGAACGGAATCCCAATGGATAGCGTACATCGACTGCTTTGTTCGGACATTAAATAACAAACTATCAGCTGCTATACAATACGAGACATGTACAGGCGTCGATTTAAGAGCTCGACTCCAGTCAATTTAGAACTATGGCTCTCTGTACGGTGGTGTAAGTGAAAAGATATTTGTTTATAATTATCTGTAATACTTGTTTTTTTTATTATTGGAAATGAAGAGAACGATGCTCTGGTGCTAGCTTGCCTTTCGAGATTGGGTGTAGTTAGTTGCTCCTCTAAAAGCCGTATAAGTAAGCTGACTTTATTTCCGAAGAGAAAGCTGTAATGTATTGAGTGAGTTCCATGACGAGCATACGGCGAGAGCTATAGTAAAGGCATCAATTAGGCATTAGGTTAGGTTAGAATAGAAGAATAGAATGTCTTTATTTGTAAAACATAGGTACACAGAGATCTTAAAAATGAATATGCATTTGTGGTTAATAGGCATTTGTGTAAATATCCAGCACCGATTGAAAAGTCACAGCCTCCGTGTTTCCAGCCTTCTCAATACAACTTTCACTACAAGAAAGTCGTTAACACAAGATGAATAATGTAATCGAATCTGAGAACACAGGACGCCATACGCCTATGACTTACGCCACACGGGTCACGGCTCACGGCACGCCGCATCCCCCCCCCCCGCCCCCCACCCACCGCATGCGAACCATTTTTCGCTTCAAGATATTATTATGAGCGCCCAAGGAGCCGTTTTCACTACGCCCACTTATAATTTGTGAGTATCTGTTATCCTCCGAGGGATTTGGGCATCGAGATCTGCTTATATCCGGCTTCATGTTTAATGTTTGACCGTATTTTCGTTATTGATATTTTCTTAGGATACTTTATAAAAAGATATCATTGGATAAATAAGATACTCGGTTCTCTGAATCCCAAAAACGTATATTTTTTTATCATAATCTCGTGGGTACACATAATCTGTTTATTTTAGTATCTCTGCGAGCAGAAAAATAGAAAAAAAGTTATCGTATGTTTGTAAAAGATTGACATTGTATTTGTTTATTTTTGTACGCGGCATTTGTAATATACGCTTGTGCAGTTTCTTTTCGAATTTGGAAGTAAAAAACAGCAAGCGACTCAAACAACTTCGTCGTACGAAACATCAAAAAAAAAACTTTTAAGCAAAACAAAATCCCACAAGTTTGCAATCATGAAAACTCATCTGAATTTCATTCTACTGATCAATCCGGGCACTAGCTGTTCGGGGAGTCACATCGAAACAATTTATACAAACTCTGTAGAAAATCCAAAGCAAATAGAAAAGTATTTTGAAATATTTGGCTGAGTAAAAAATGCTGGCGAAACTTTATTGTGGCGGAATGAGAAATTTCAGTTTATCTTGGGGCTGCGGACGCCCGGGGCATCGCGATAACTTCGTTTAAACTTGTATAAAATAATATTATCATTCATTTGGTATCGCTGTAAATACGTATCTGCTATCTCCTGATATACAACAGTAGGTAGTAGTAAGTAGGACACGGCGGTATTTCCGTCCAATTGAGCAGTCCGACTGTGGAAGTACCTCTACCTTACAGAATACCGCGGCTATAGTAACTTCGTGTTGTGTTCCCGGCGGTGAGTAGGGTAGCCAGAGCTCACTGGAGAGTTTTTGTGCTGTCAGTGGAATGACTAAAGGCTTGTCCTGCTTTGTCCTCTACACTGACGGCACAAAATTTCTGTTCTTACAGGGTCGGCAGCACGGATGTGACTCCACTGGTGTTACACACGTTCATAGGTCATGGTAACCACTTTCCATCAGGTGGGCCGTGTGCTTGTCTGCAACCTAAGGTGTATAAAAAAAATGATCAAAAATAACCGAATAACAAATAAAGACCATTCATTTCCATTGAATGAAATTTTAACGCATTTAGTATCCTAACTATTCAATTCGAGACCTATAGTTCGTACGAATGTCGGTAGATGGCTCCCACTGTTGCCCGAAGAGGGATATAATAGGAACATTTGGATGGCTTCAGGCGTGATTTGATAGTTCAGTGGCCAGTGCATTTTCCCTGTAAGGCATAGATCGCAGGTTGTAATCCCACCTGAACTGATTAAATCTTAATCGAAATCATTAATTTCTATTCTAGAAATATATTTTTTATATTATCCCCTTTGTTGCAGTACTGGATGACACTCCACACGTGTCATAGATAGTGATGTGTTTTTATTTATATTAGGTGATGTGTAATTTATTTGCATTATTCATTATTAAGTTAGTTATGGATCGGTGGTCTTTTCAGACCTAAATGAATTTTAATTTAAAAACATAACATAAACTCACGCCCATATCCCCGAAGGGGTAGGCAGAGGTGCTAGCACCCACATTTCGCTAGTTTATGTTGAGGTCCCAATGTAATAGGTGGCGAGCCTATTGCCATTAACCGGGCGCTTATAAACCTGCGATAAATACGCACATAACTTCGAAAAGCGTCGAAAAGTCATTGGTGTGTGCCATGGTAAAACCTGGGATCGAACCCGAGACCTCGTCTCAGCAGTCTATTACCCATACCACTAGGCTACCGCGGCTAACTTTCTAATTTTAATTTTAAAAAACAATAAGAAAATTATCTGGAGATGGAAAAAACTATCGTAGCTTTCGACATCGGCTATGCGTAGTATACAACTCAAGATGTCATCAGTAAAATACACAATAGAAAAACACCCATCGATCAACCATCATTGCCCCGGGTGCGAGGGGAATTCTTGAGCAATCACCCTGTATAGGAGCATATAGCACACCATATAATCATGTCACTTATTGTCCTGTTCTCTGTAGGTCGGTAACTTATTTTTGTCCTGTTTTATTATTGAATGAACACTTCCTAACTTTGTTACGTATTTTACATACGTACATATAATCACGCCTTTATACCCGGAGGGTTAGGCAGAGGTGAATTATCACCCACATTTTACCAATTATTGTATTCAATGCCACCTAATAAGGGGTGAGTCTATTGCCGTATTCCGGACACTATTGTTGACTCTAGCCATGCATCTGAGGCTGAGTCTTATCTATATATATATATCTTATAAAGAGCACTATCCCTTAGTCGCCTTATACGACACTGCATGGGAAGAGATGGGGTGGTCCAAATTCTACTCTACCGAGAACCACGCTGTTAATATTTTAAGGTATTATTATTATTATTATTATTATATTATTATATTTATTTATTTATTTTGTTTTGAAACTTGAGAATCAGTGTAATTAGTAAATATTACCATATCTCGTCCAAAATAGTTTTATTTCAATATCTAATATTCTCATAAACTTAAGCGACTTAAGCTTCTTTTAAGCGAAATTCTTGAAAAAATTTTCATGTCATTTCTCCCCACTTCTTCAGGGAAATATAGACGTGAATATTTAAAATAAAGTGAAAAAAAAAGTTGTGCTAGTATTCTTAGTACAAATAATTTTAGAACGAAACATTTAACAATCCTGCCAAAGGGCCCTTACTCAACATTTTAAGAAAACGCTCCACAGTATGACGTAGCTGCCAACTTCAACTGTTTATTTTTATTGCCTCCCATATAAACGCTGTCTCTTTCCAACTCTCATTAAAAGATATACCTGTCTTTTTTCCACACGTAAGTCCTGAACGTAAAATGTTTTAAGTTTTTATTGCTTAGAAAAAGAGAAGTCAAGTGCGAATTGTAGTGTAATTCTGTTTTATTTGAGCTGTTAGGTTTTATTATGTTAGTAATGATCGCTTACAATTTTCTAGGTTATTGCATAGACAAACTAAGTGCTTGTCTTGATACTATGAAATTATTTAAGAGACTTGTTTAGATATTTGAGTGTTAAGTTCTTTATGTTCTATTAAGTTAAAGTTACTGTGATATAATATAACGATATAATAGAATTAAATATTATGACTCAACTACTTACACAATCAAAAATTGATAAAAGAATACGATATTAGTCATTTAAGTACTTAAAATCATTAAAATACAACGAAACTTCTTAAAAGTTATTTGTTATTATTAAAAATAACTTATTAGAGGTTTTGTACGCGCTTCTTTATAAGCTCTGCCTTAAATGAATGGCTTTAGTCAACAATATTACCCGGAAGACGGCAATAGGCTCACCCCCCATTACGTGGGACTGAATTTGATGATTGGTAAAATGTGGGTGTTAATACACCATGTCTAACTCTCCGGAGATAACGGCGTGATTATAAGCGTCGGTAGCTCAGTGGTTAAGGAATCGGCCTTACGATCGAGAGGTCCCGGGTTCGAACCCTGGCCTTTACACTACCGATGTAAACCCACTCCTAACACCTTTTCCCAACCCAAGCGCCTACAATATGGGGTTCTTCAAGAGGGGCTACAGAAGGTTTCTTCATGGTCACCCCTGGTGTTGCATACGTCCATAGGCCACGGTAACCGCTTCCCATCAGGTGGGCCGTGTGCTTGTCTACCAACTAAGTGGTATAAAAAAATAAAAAACAAGTCCTTTCTTGTACGTTACTTGAATCTATAGAATGCTTTTAAGGACTTACTACTCAAACATTAGATCCTAGTGTCACTTTCTGACAGTATACTCGATTAAGGAATCAAAACCTACACTTTTTTACTTGTACCCTACAAACAAACAAACAAACAAGTTTAATCCTAGAGAACAAACAACGAACAGTCAAACTGTAAACTTACAATTTTTTATCCATAAACACAGCTTTGAAGCACTTGGCAACAATTTAATTAGCTTTGGGCGTATTTCCACTAGTTTTTCACATTTACAAGTTACTTGTAAAGAGAAATATTATATCAGCGCTCACAAACACGGATTTTTGCACCGAAGTCGACATTTTTGTAGCAAATTAAAAACTGGAGTCCCCGCTGCGAACTGCCTTTATTACGTACTGCAAAGTGTTTGTACTAAGTTGTACTTGTACACTTTATACAGTTACAAGTACAGTGACTTGTGTACGAAGCGTTCGACTTCCTACGTTAGACGGCACAGTTTCGAATTGTGGGGCCTCAGCGCCACTTCTTAAAAGTAATATTATTTTAATATTACTTTACTTTCATAGTGTGATTCGGACCACCAGCGTCCATCAGTATAGTCAGTATAACCTCCGCCCTCCATGAGTGCAGGCCTGGAGGTGACGGGTGGAGGTGGAGAGGTGACGCCTGTCATCCTGGCAGAAGCAGGCCGCGGTGGCGGCACGCCTAGCCCGCCTCCCCATTTTCGGGGACGAGTGAGGTATATGCCTGTTAACCTCACCTTCGGCAACCAAAAACGACCCACAGGCGTCGTGCGTTTTGGTCGGTTCGAGTCCGATATAACCTCTCCCACCGGCTCCGGTAGAGGAGTATCAGGATACAAGTGATAAATTGTTAAAAAAAAAATTAAATCTTTAAAAATCTTTTATTAATAGTTTAATGATTTAGTTGTCTTAATACATTTATTATAATACAATATGTCAAAACTACTAATCAAATAACCCGCCCCTGATCGCTCTCGGTGCAAAAGTGCCCATAACACTTGCTGCGTTGCCACGTTGGATGGCAATGGACAGCCTTTGGACCAGGAACGACCCGGAACGAGTGTCACCGGTCGCCTCGATGAGCCTCTGTCCGATCTCTTTTAGCTTCCTGTTCCTGTCTTCCTGTCGTAAAATTGGTCAAACAGTATCTATTAATGTAGTGGATGCACTCATTTATTTCATTTGTTAAAATGTACACTTGTCTTACAAGATACAAGCTGATACAGTACACAAATATCGATGAACGATAGGGGGTCCGGGTCTGAATTACGCTATGTTTTTGTTAGTTTTGTAGCTTAGTGATAAAGAAGTCGGCCTTACGATTGAAAGACTCCGGTTTCGAATTATGGCCATAATACTATAAAATAAATGTGAACCCACTCCTAACATCTGTTACTAGTATTCTTTTTAAAAATGTCTTAAAAAGTCAGTGTTTTTCCTTACACGTTTTCTTTCCTCACTTTAGGCAAGTGACGCATTACGTATGTGATGATAACCGCTCACCATCAGGTACCTGGTTACAGGTTGGCTAGTTCTTACACGTGTACAGGGATGTGCCACATTGTACTGGTACTAAAATAAACCACCAGAGCCGATCCCAATATAAGTTGTATTGTTTCAAAATGTGTACTATAAGCTTCACTTTTTCAAACACAATATAAATTTTTCATAAATTAAATCTAATCAAATATACCCGAATAAAACCAATCATATTTAAGCGAATCTTGGACAACGAGGTGAAGGCTTCAGTAGTGGCCGGGCCTAACGAAAAGATGATGATAATGACGCATAAACTAGGAATGAACTCCCTACCGTGGTTTTCGCAAGTGACTACAATATGGGGTTCTTCAAGAAGGGCATTAGAATGTTCTAACAGGGTCAGCAGCACCCATCCATAGGCCACGGTAACAACTCTTCATCAGGTGGGGTATGCTTATCTGCCACCTAAGTGTATAAAAAATTACGTGGAAATAATATTGAGTCATGAACATTAAACATTGTTACAAACGAAACCGCTTGTCCCGTATTACATTACTTTGTTAGCGCTAACACAAAGCTCGGACGCCATTCCGAAGTATCTCCGCAGAGGTCCGGTACCTCCGTTTAATTCGAAACTTAATTAATTGCCGTCTCTTCGAATAGTTCTCGGAATATTTGTTATTAATCACTTCCGAGGTCATTATGGGTATCTCTATCAGTTTCAAAGCTGCCTCAGTCGGGTAAAACCCTTAAAATTACTTTAACCAAACAATATCACTATTTAGCCGCGTGATTCCCGGCAGAGTAGAATTTGGGCCACCCCATCTCTTCCCATGCGGTGTTGTTCAAAACGACTGAGGGATAGGGCTGTTTAACATCAGACAGATAAATACAGCTCAGACCGAGGCACAGATACAAGGCACAAATCAACAATAGTGCCCGAAATACGGCAACAGGCTCACCCCTATTACTTTGGGCCGAAAACAATGATTGGTGAAATATGGGTGTTAATTCACCTCTGCCTAACCCTTCTTGGATAAAGGCGTGATTATATGTATATATGTATCACTATTTAATACTACTACTAGCATGTCGTCCGTTTTCTCGTGGGTGTAATCTGATTACCTGTTCTTCAAAGGTTTTAATATATTCTGCGACATACTACTTAGCGCTATCTAGACTAAGATAAAAAAATTAGCATAGTTTGTGTTTTATGTTTGCTTCCGATGTTTTTTTGTGTTATTATTATGTAATTACAAGTGTAATACTCGCTGGGATATTTAACATGTTAACATGGTAAATATCCCGGCGAGTATTACACTATTAATGTGAATGGGCATGTCAATATCAAATCATTATTATATAATACTTTGTAATATATTTTGTGTCAATAAAACATAAATAGAATATGATAAAGAAATTTTTTTATCATATTCGACTTGAAATCAATTGGCCAACTTCAAGTAGATTTATGTATGTATGTATGGATGTATGGTAAACTATAAAATGTTTCGTTATTCCAAAAAGCTGGTTCATCTAGTAAGCCAACTATTAACGTAGAAAAATATGTTTTTTATACCACTTAGGTGGCAGAAAAGCGCACAGCCCACCTGATGGAAAGTGGTTACCGTGGCCTATGGACGTGTGTAACACCAGAAAAGCCACACTCGCGCTGCCGACCCTGTAAGCACAGATTCTCTGTGCCGTCAGTGTAGAGGATAAAGCAGGACAAGCCTTTAGTCATTCCTCTGACAGCATAAACTCTCCAGTGAGCTCTGGCTACCCTACTCATCGCTGGGAACACAACACGAAGTTATTATAACCGCGGTATTCTGTAGGGCGGAGGTACTTGCTCAGTCGGACTGCTCAATTGGGCGGAAATACCGCCGTGTCCTGTCTCCTCATAAAGTCACTTATGTACTAGCTTATATCGAAATAATGAAGTCGATATAATTATTCGAAACTAATAATTACTAGGTATAAACCTATTATTTCTGTAGTCCCCGCCCTTATAACAGTATCTCGATAAAGTTCTCTACATTACGTGTAAGATTCGAGAGAAAAATAATTAAATACATCAAAATATTCAACTTAATAGCTTCATTTCTTTGCTGTGAATTTCCGCCTTCAAAGGACGCACCTCTGACCAGCCTAAACAAATTAATTCCGTTAGCTCTGTACAAGCCGAGTAAACAGTACAGTTCCCGTATTTGTATTTACAAATAAACACACATAATTAGGTGAACCCAACATAATTATTGTATTTATTTTAGCGAGAACGTACGCGAGGTCCGAAAATTACAATTTTGTTTTTGAGATTGTGTTAGTCCAGCTTTCGAATCTGGTCCTAGTTTTCATTATTGGTCCTTCGAGCTAAGTTCGAAGGACCAATAAATTAAAAGGAATGTGTTTTCTACATTATAATTATACATTTCGAACCAAGTGAATTAATTATTTAAATTTGATTTGGCTCCAACAACAAACGCTAAAAAGTCTTACCAGGCGAAGTGTAGTGAAGTGTAAGAATATTGACATACATATTGAGACAGACTTCCATGTATAAAAAATGTCCTGCATCCTTCTATTTTCCCTTTAAGGTATGAGTATATTAAAAAAAAATAAAGGAACAGCACCCAAGAGGTACACTGTGGTATTTTCTACATGAGGTTGACAAAAACGAACCTTAAATAACTTGCTTTTTTATTGCAACGTTTTATTCCGGTCAATTAAGTTTTACAAGCTCTTTTGTACTGTGCTACGGTGTAGTGGTATGGCTACGGCGTAGCTCTTCGTAGCGGCGTAGCTTCTTAGTTCTAAAAAGATATTTCTAATATTCAATGTCGTTAAACTGTTATGCATATGGTTCAGAGCTCAACACCTAAGTTGAGATAAATGTTTTTAGGTTTTCTCAACAGATAAGTTTCTTCTCTCGGGATTGGGGGTCAGAAGGTATCTGTTAAAGCGAAAATAAACCAGATTACAGATTTACTCCAATACTGCTATTATAAAATCTATTATTATTCAAAGTATTAGAGGAATGGCAATTCACTTGTCCTTTATTACTCGAAACCAATAAATAGTAAGATTAGTGTATTAACACACCTCTATCTACGCCTTCATAATTAAATTATAACACAACAATAAACGGTACATATAAATAAAACCTACTAGCACTATTCGCGACACTCGCGGAATATCGTTGCCACGGAGGACAATAAAAAATAGCAGTTGAAGTACCAACACACAGATGGCGCCATACGGAAATATATTATATAAATTTAAAAAGCGTATCCCCCAACGCGGCGAGCAATGGTGCGTGTAAAATTTAGTATTGCGCGCTTTGAGAACAGTTCCTGAACGGAACCGTGCGCGGAATTGTGAATAGCACTAGAATGTTCTAGAATATAGTTCTGAGAATATGTTCTATTGTGAATAGCACTAGAATGTTCTAGAATATAGTTCTGAGAATATGTTCTATTGTGAATAGAACTGTATTTTACAAAAAGTTTTGATTACATAACATAAACTCACGCCTATAACCCCGAAGGGGTAGGCAGAGGTGCTAGCACCCACATTTCGCCAGTTTATGTTTAGGTCCCAATGTAATAGGTGGCGAGCCTATTGCCATTAACCGGGCACTTATAAACCTGCGATAAATACACACATAACTTCGAAAAGCATCGAAAAGTCATTGGTGTGTGCCATGGTGAAACCTGGGATCGAACCCGAGACCTCGTCTCAGCAGTCCATTACCCAAACCACTAGGCTACCGCGGTTGTTTTGATTAAATAGTGCAATATTGTAGAAAATACAGGACAAAAGAAAATCAAAGTAATAGTAGTATTAACAATGAAAATGACGACCTCCGTGGCGTAGCGGTAGAGCATTCGACTGCTATGCAGGGGGCGCGGGTTCGATTCCCGCTCAGTGCAAATATTTGTATGCATGAATATGTATATTTGCATTGGTCTGGGTGTTTCTATGTATGTATTTAAAAAAAAAAAGTATCTAAGTATGTTTATCCGTAATGTAGATCCCATAACACAAGCTAGTTAAGCTATGCTTACCATGGGTCTAGATAGCGTTGTGTAGAATGTCATGGAATATTTATTTATTTATTTATTTAATATTGGTCAACTAGCTTATATTATGAGGCAGAGGGACTTACATCGTCGAGGCCCAAACCAACCTCACCTGCTAAGCAACAGACAAGACTCTGACTGAGCTACTCTCATGATTGAATGGTCATACATAAATCGATCTCAGAAATACCAACATACTAATTAAACACAATAACTGGACCCCGCGTTTTAAAATTTACAAATGTTCCACAGAGGTAGGACACGACGGTATTTCCGTCCAATTGAGCAGTCCGACTGGGGAAGTACCTCCGCCCTATAGAATACCGCAGTCATAATAACTTCGTGTCGTGTTCCCAGCGGTAACTAGGGTAGCCAGAACTCACTGGAGAATTTGTGCTGTCAGTGTGAAGACTAAAGGCTTGTCGTGCTTCGTTTTCTACACTGACGGCAAAGAAACTGTGATCTGGTGTTACACACGTCCATAGGCCACGGTAACCACTTTCCATCAGGTGGGCTGTGTGCTTATCAGCCACCTAAGTGGTATAAAAAAATCTCTATGAGGAAGTTATTGAACTAGCTTTGAAAATGGGATCTAGAAAACGAATCATCATACTAACGTAAATACATGAGATGTGACATCCCTGGTATTGCAAAAAATCATAGGCTACGATAACCGCTTACTTTTATCCAATACTCTATTAATATAAACTTAAAAAAAATCAGTACAATTGTCTTAGAGTGGACACGCAGGAGATGTGACGTCATTAGCAATACGCCAGACGCCGTGTGCTCCCTGCAAATTGGAGCAATTATCACGTTCAGTTTGTTTTGTTACTTGCCCCTCGGCACAGGGTTAACAGCCGTGTAATTTGACAACTGGCAATTTTAACCGGCGTTTGTAACAACCATAAATTTAATTTTTTTTAACTAAATCCTTTTTCTGAACGATTTTTTTTTGCATGGGACTGAAGTTGTCAAGCTGAAGTTGCACACAATCTACTGGTTTTTTTAAAATTTAAAGCTTTTCGTTATCTTTTTCTATTATTCCAAAATTAAACCAATACTTGAGCGTGAGGACACATTAAAAAATGACAAAACAATAATAACTGGTGGGCCTGCATGAGAGGTAAAATGACAACAGAGGAATCTCATGAACTTTGTGAAGACAGGGAGATAACAGATTGTTTACTCTGCTTATCCCGGAGATAGAATGGTATGAAGATTCTAATATATAATACACAGAAACTTTACCCTATCTATAAATTATCAAGAGTTTGTCATATAAGTTTTTTTTTTTTTTATATAGGACACGCCTACTTGACCTCACCTCGCCTGATGGTAAGCTAAAGGTAAAGTCTCAGGAAAGAGGGTCACCATTACAGACACTAAGTGCTACAATGGTGGCACTCAGCTTGGCGGCCTCATCAGATGCTTTTTCACGCCCCGCTTAAAGGCCCCGGGACTGTAGTTTGCGATTAAACATACTTTGATAATTTTTTCGTAAATTATATTTCACTAAGCGGAAATCGAACCCACGACCTCTGACTATGCAGTCGAACACTACCATTGCCTGTGTATGTAAGTGGTATATAGCAAGCAGAAGTACACCTAACAGCTTGAAGTCATAAACAGGGTATTATCCCGCGTTAGTTGGTCGTTTCTATTTAATGGCCATGTTTAGTGCGCTTTACTTAAACTATTCTACTTATTTTTTTTATTACTCATAATATATTACATATGATTTGTACATCTGTTATTGGACTGTTTTTTTGTTGTTCTTTCTTTTCCTATTATCCTTGTGTCATGAAACAGCTGCTAGTGATTTTACCTTTTAGGTAAAAGTAATCTTAATAGGTGCTAAAATGCGAAAATTAAATATTATACATACATTTTTTTTAAACCACTTAGGTGGCAGACAAGCGCACGGCCTAGTTGATGGAAAGTGGTTACCGTGGCCTATGGACGTGTGTAACACCAGAGAAGCCACACTCGTGCTGCCAACCCTGTAAGCACAGAGTTTCTGTGCTGTCAGTATAGAGGACAAAGCAGGACAAACCTTTAGTCATCCCACTGACAGCACAAATTCCTTTTTTTTTTTTATACCACTAAGTTGGCAGACAAGCACACGGCCCACCTGATGGGAAGCGGTTACCGTGGCCTATGGACGTATGCAACACCAGGGGTGTCACACTCGTGCTGCCGACCTTCTGATGCCCCTCTTGAAGAACCCCATATTGTAGGCGCTTGGGAAAACCGCAGCAGGGAGGTCATTCCACAGCTTGAGTGTGCGTGGGATGAAGTTTCTTTCATACCGCACAGTGCGTACCGTCTCAGGTCGCAATGTGTGGGGATGAATTCCCTGCCTATGGCGAGAGGTGCGATGATAGAATTCTCCAGTGAGCTCATACATACATACATACAGTCACGCCTTTTTCCCAGTGGGGTAGGCAGAGACTACTGTTTTCCACTTGCCACGATCCTGGCATACCTTTTTCGCTTCTTCTACTTTCATAATTGTTTTCATACATGCTCGCCGGTTTCGGGTACTGACATGTTCTTTCTTTAAAATGTCTTCGATTTGATTGATCGACATATGTATGCCTACGTCGAACCCTACCGGGTTGTCCATTCACCCTAGATTCATAAATTTGTTTCGTCAGTCTTCTTTCGTCCATCCTCTCCACATGTCCGAACCATCTAAGCATCCCTTTCGCTATCTCATTATATTTCTGTAAGGTATACGCGAACTGGTAGAATATATTCTACCAGTTCGCGGAGCTTATGCGGATTAGCTAGGTAGAAGCACAAAGTAAGTAACATTATTAAAGCACTATCTAGACCCAAAATAAGCATCTAGAACATGAATAAACAGTAGCGATAATGTTACCTACCTTAGCACAGTTATATTTACGTACATTTCTGTTATACATGGTGTTGCACACGTCCATAGGTCACAGTAACCGCTTTCCATCAGGTGGGCTGTATGCTTGTCCATCACCTAAGTGGTATTAAAAAATATCAAGATTTGGTGCAGGCTCTCTCTGGTGGTTTATGATTGCAGGGTAATATGGCAGTCACTCCAGTAAAAACCAAGATAAGTCACATCAGGAGGAGACGCATTCCGAGCACCCAAGTCTCAAGGATAAATATTCTTGGAAAAGACAATTATATTCTATAGGATAAATTCATAGAAACGTTGAGAGTAAATAGGAATCAATTTGATGATTTAAGTATGCCAAACAAGACATCAGATTTAAAGTGGTAATTAGTTCTTAAGATGGCAACCCGACGTCGCTTAATGAGATCTCCAAATTCTGACACATCAAAGGAACAAGCATCCAACAAACAGGAAATTATTTAACATCAAAATTCTGCACTTTCGACTGTAAATTTCGACGTGGTGTTGTCAGCACGAAAATAATAGGGAAACTCAGCAAACTGCACCGAAATAATAAAGCAAATAGGGTAATCAACAACTCCGCAGATAGTGGCTGTTAAGACGAGCTGTTGCAAAACGTTCTGTATTTAAATGCTTTTGCTCGTGATAAGTGTTGCCATATGTAACGCTATTTAGTTTGATTTAGGGTAAATTATGCATTCGATGGTTAAAGTTGGCAAACTCTGTAATTGTTTTGTAATAAATGTAAGTTTTAGAAGTAAGAAGCAAACTACCACTTTTATGACTCATGGGTGAACTTTAATAACAGGTTAATAACAGACACTTCTGCTAACCTTTTCAGGTACAGGTATCCCAAAAATGATTTAGATGTGACATTGACAAATCAGAGACGATTTGATACGACTGGGGGAGTAGATAGATAGGTAGACCTCTGTCCTACAAAATACCGCGGCCATAATAACCTCGTGAATTCGAATTCGACGGTGAGTAGGGTAGCCAGAGCTCACTGGAGAGTTTTTTCTGTCAGTGGGAAAACAAAAGGCCTGTCCTGCTTTGTCTTCACACTGACGGCACAGAAACTCTGTGCTTACACGATCGGCAGCGCGAGTGTGTCTTCTCTGGTGTTGCACATGTCCATAGACCACAGTAACCACTTTCCACATCAGGTGGAAAAAAAAAACCTGTTAGGTAAATATTAATCTTATCAGCAATCCGGTCATCAGCAAGATATCCCTTGCAAATGTTAGCTTTCAAACATAAACTCTAGTTCCCTGAAATATAGCTGCTCCAAAATTAGAAGCAATCTCGTACACTCAAACACATTCAAAGAGCGAACAGTGCAGGTAAGAGCCAGCTCACAATATGCCGCACCTGTTCACTCCATGCAAAACCTTTTCTGTAGTCAAAATTCCAATCTAGGTTAACGTTACGAAGTTTACTTTGTACTAGTAATTTAAACCATATTTTGTTGAACAGACAGTCTTATTCACAATGACAGTTTAATTCCGAATATGTACAAGGATAAATGGTTTCTATATCCATCTGCAGGTTTGAATAAGAAGGATGAGATGAGAACGTAAAAGGGCAGGTTTTCTTTAATAATATATGTTTTATATCCCATAATATTAGCCCACTTTATATATATTTATAGATGAATCCTTCTTTTAGGCACTTTAGAGGACATAACTGAACCAAAGTTTGACTATTTAATAGCATTTCAAGCAAGTCCAGTTAGTTTCTACATAAATAATATCTGCTCGCTAAGACGAAATAGTCATTGTGTATTTCTGTACCAAAGGATTAACTGACAGCTATTTTGAGCTCAAATCCCAAGTTAAATTCTAGTTTGAAACCGTCCGTGGGTAGTCTAATTTTTAGATTGAAATGAATAAAGACATTGCAAAGGAAACTAGGTACACCTATAAGTTTTGGTATTTCTTATGAAAATAGGGCCTTGCAAATAATAAATACTTTGATTACATTATTATTATTATTCGATTAAATTTATCCAAAAATCGGCACTTAGAACTCAGACTTAAAGGTAAAGAGCAAAACTTAGTCCTGAGCTTCTATTAATTAGACTAAATAGATCTGAAGACAAATTGGATTCTAGATAACAGTTCTAATGTCATTGTGAGAGCCAATTCACAACTAAGCGTTGTTCTAGATAAGGGTCTAACAATTATTAGTAATATTTTTCCGTAGGTACAGTCACAATCAAAAGTGGAGTACTAATTTTATTGAATAATAATAGAATGATCGGGAACGAGAGGTTTGGTCGCCTGGACCATCTGCCCAATATCCTTAATAAAGCATGAAACTCCCTTGCCCCAGCTTCCCAGGGTCTCCACCGCTATCGGCACGAAATGATACTGCGGCTCCAAGTCGGCATTCATTTTTTTTTTATTGTGCGCACAATTCCTTACGAATACCCTCACCACTGGAGCCGGTGGGTGAAGTTATGTTGGACTTAGACTGACTAAAACGCACACTGACTGCGTGGGCCGGAGGTAAGATTATCTGAGACGTATCCCTCGCACCCCGGCCGCTGCACACGGGGAGTGGACAGCGTGACTAAGGTGACTGGCAGCTACCGTGCTGACACAAGATGCATCCCAAAGTAGGCACTTGCCAATCTTCCAGAGCTCCAAAGTCAGCCCGTCTGACCTCTTACTCTGATATATGGTTACCGAATCTATCTACTAAATCGGTAAACTTTACTTATTTAGCAGGCTGTTTTCTATCCACTGAATTCTGTACTTGTAAAGAATTGTCTGCCGTCTATACCTACGTCTTGGCACGGCATTGCTTCAGCTTCGCAGGCCTGTCTGGTCATTGGTTAGTACGTGCCACGATTCGTCCATCGGCATTCAGCCCACGTACGAGCTGGGAAACTCGCCAAGCCTGCGCCGATTGCGAAAACAATTTCAATTCGAATGGAAAACGGTTGAGCGAACTTTTTGGAGCGGAACTATTAAATTCAGTTTAATTGATCACCTTATTTTTATATGTTTATAGATATACAAGTGTTGCATGTGATTTTATTCACTGAAATACTCATTCCGATACCGCGATGTACAGGAAATCTATCACCGGGATATAAAAAATAGTAAAACCAACTATTCCGGCACTAAAGAAGGCTGCCACTTTGCCTTCAATGATGTAAAATTGTGCTTAATTGGCTTTTATTTACGCTAAATCTGCATTAGATAGTGACCACCATAGTCCCAATGTTCGCCACTTCACGGAATCGTATAATGTAGTTCCCACCACCATCACTCCCTCTGATCCGAAGGGTTTCGTAAGAGGTGACTTACGGAAAGATACAGTAGGCCAATGTGTCCTATTATTAGGAGAGACCTATGTCCAGCAGTGTTCTGCGATAAGCTTGATTGATTGAATGTAGTCTAGACTAAAATATATCTTTATAAGTAAAAAAACCATTGAAATTTGTTCCCACAGCTAATTCAAATTTGATATACAATTTAAAAAACTGAAAACGAATAGGGAATACTTTTTATTTGAATAAATAGAAATTGGGTATTTTCCTGTATTTAAAATAAATTAAATTAAGAATGGCAAAAGAGCAGTAAAAGTTGTCGGTTATTATTTTGTCGTTTTTATTTATTTTTTATCACTAACCTTGTTTTCTAAACATCTACACATGTTTTATAAATAAAACATATTTTCTTTCTTTCTTTCTTTACCCAATAATATGACGTCACGATAATTTATTTCATTCAAGTTTCCTTATAACTAATCAATCAAATACCCTATTTATCGCGATAAAAGAATTCCACTCGGAGCCGCGGACTGGTTTAAAATAATTTAGCAGGTAATATAAAATATTAAACAAGGTATTTAAACTAAACTACAAGATAATTTCGAAAAATTGCATCACTAGTCGCTCAAAATCCATGTCAATGCACGTCTTAACCCGTAGGCGGCCGCTTGCCAAATTTTCCCGGGATCACGTCCGCTTACATAACCCTCCAACGGCGCGAGTGTAATTTTAAGAAGTATATTGGTTTAGTTTTTAACGCCAGTGCGGATGCCAGCGACGGTAGTATTAACCCTGCTTGCTTTATTGCCTACTGCTAACCCTGTACCAAGTTACTCGCGGATTAAAACCGAGACTCAGAACAACAATTTTGAATTTCGCTCTTAGAAAAAGCACTCTCTATGTTTTAAAAGCGGGCGTTTAAGATGTTTGTAACTAATCAAATAAGGAGTCATTCAAGAAATATTAAATGTAACTATAAATGAACTTCAATATTAAATTGGTCGCTCTGTTGCTGGCTTTGTGTAAAATGTAATTACTGATATGCTCACTTGACTTCAGAACTGCTTCAATATTCAAGAGTTAATTCACGAGCGAATAACTTTGTAATATTATAACTATTATGTCACGGGATTATTGTAAAATCTGTGCACATTCTATTTTCAATTTTTATACATAGATAAATACATACATATTATCACGCCTTTATCCCTGGAAGGTTAGGCACAGATGAATTAACACCCACATTTCACCAATAATTGTATTCGGTCTCACGTAATAGGGAGTGAGAGTATTGCTGTATTCTGGGCACTATTGTTGACTCGAGCCATGCATCTGAGGCTGAGTCTGGGCTGTATATTTATTATTTTATAGATATCTATTACTATCTTTACTCAACATCTTAGATTTTTTTTGCCTTTATCCCCGAAAGGTTAGGCAGAGGTGAATTTAACACATACATTTAACCAACCATTCTATTTGATTGATTGGTGAAATGTGTTTTTTTTATTTGTGTACTCATATCGGTTCTTCGTCTCGCGTTCAATGTCACATATGTCATAAAATGTCACGTATGCATTACGTTTCTGCTTCAACTACATCAGTATTATCAATTCTGTGATTATACAACTATTACTAAAGCAAAACTCGAACATGGTCGCATAGCATTGAGTCAACCGATCGTTTATAGACCTATCTCAGCTCATAAAACTCTCTTCATTCTTCGTACCTTTTTAATTATTTCACTTTTGGCTCTAACTAGTTATTATATCCATAGAATAGAATAGATCTTTATTTGCCAGAACATTGTGATAAGGATGTTACAAATTATGTCTTATGACTAGGTACATCATGTTCTTCTTAAATTGAGCAAGCAAATTTTCTTTATTACCTAAACACTTTGCCGTACAAAAGAAAGCTTATATATTTTATACCACCTAATCACATTTTTATCTATACTCTATACATGTTATGGATAAAAACTCTGGAACGGAATAAAAACATTTGTTTAGCAACCAGTCTTTTATACATTTCTTGTACGGTAAAGCTTTAATTTCACTAGGTACTCGATTATAAATATATCCACACATCAATACCGCCTGCTTCTTGCCGTTACCGCTGCTAATTCTTGAAAACTTTCATACCACTATTCGTGACGATAACCCTACATTCGCCGCATATGCCCACAAATTCTAACACTAAACAATCCATAACAAAACTATTTCTCCGACAATAAAACCGTACACCTGTCCGTAATATCCCAATCCTTCAAATCGCGTACCATTCGAGAGCCTCTAATCTCTCAATATCTCGCCGTCCCTTTGCAAATTTTACCTACTTGCATTTGAAAACAAAGCTTACTGATTCGATTTAGTTTCGAACGAACAGGATCTTCTTTGATGTGTCGAATGAAAGGCAGCGATCCGACTGTAATACACTTAGCCGGGCCATTTCAGGCGAGCCTCCCGGGGGCGGGAGGGAGATGCGATGCACTCGTAGGAGGTTCAATAAGATTTTCATTAGCCGTTGAAAAGTTTTAAATGAGCTCGGATTTTGTACAACCCTTCAAACTGGTATATATTCTGTTTAAGGATAGTATTTTGTTGTGTAGGGATGGTAAATATTCGAGTTGTGGCGTAGCGGTGGAAAGTACAACTGCTACTTCAGAGGTCGTAGATTTGATTTTAAATATAGTGGATTTGAAATATTTATATCCATGAATCTATTTGTATTTAATAAGACATTTTGTACTTTTCCACTAAATGTTATATTTCACCCGCGGTTTCGCCTCATGGCATTCTCAAAGGATTATACTGGCGGTTATAAAGTATTTCTAATTATTATAATATTAAATATTTCTACAACATTCTACACAACGCTATCTAGACCCATGGTAAGCATAGTTTAACTAGCTTGTGTTATGGAATCTAGAATACGGATAAACATACTTAAATACTTTTTTTTTTGTAAATACATACATAATATACATAGAAACACCCAGACTAATGCAAATACCCATATTCATGCATACAAATATTTGCACTGAGCGGGGATCGAACCCGCGCCTCCTGCGTAGCAGTCGCGCTCACTACCGCCTCGCCACGGAGGCTGTATTTGACATGTGGGTAGTTTTAAATTTAGTTTAGTATTTGTGTTGGTCTGGTCGTGTCGGAGAGCACGTTAAGCGTCGGTCACATCTCTGGCAGCCATTACGTTAGTTGGAGCCTTAAAAAGTCTCACAACTGGTCTAACTACAATGCTTCGATCTCGCCTTTGAGTTGTGGAGGTCAGATAGCAGTCACTTCACAGCAAATATCGAAGTTCAACCAAATCCGCAGTTAAAAACGAACGTCAGACTCAGAGGTTAAACCTTCGGATGCGGCTAGGATTAACCCTAAGACCAAGAAGAAGCGTTTTGAAAAATTATTAACAATATTTATTTATTTAATCATAAGGGTTATAAAGTTTTTGGAGACTTCAATATGATTTCACCCAGCTAGTTTATAAGTAGGGCATTTTCTGAACTTTGTCCTTTTTAACAGCATGCTTAGTAGCATTAGTAGTAAACCTACACATTCGTAATCTTTAAAAGTAATGCGACTATTTCCACCAATTCACGACTGTATGTATGTGTGCATGTTGTAAGCTCGTAAAACTTTTAATATTTGAACGCTCTCAGTATTTCTTTTGCAATATAACTCGCACGCCACGGCATAACACGGTAAGATTTGGAAGCTAACACAATATTATATCGCGTAAAAAACGGCTACCGACCGAGTTTCAGAGCTATTAGACATACATGTTAATATCGACAGTGGAAAAGCTAAAACGACTGTGACAATTGACACGAAAATCATTTATATATGAATGGTTTTGGAATCTTTCTCGTTTGAATTTTCCTTGTCGCTTACTACCTTTTGAGTTCCACCGTCGATATAGGTACATTACCGTAGTGCATGCGGGCAAATGCATATAGTCCAAAGGGTATAGAACACCTATGTGGATTAACATAACAAGGAAGAAGACAACAATAAATTGCTAACTAAACTAAACTAAAACGCATCGGGCAGAAGAGTGAAAGTTCGGGTAACATCAGCTCGATTAGATTCTATATAGCGTTCTCTCTCTCGCACAGTGAACTGATAGTTTGATATCTTGTCGACGATAGACTATAAAACGGACTACAGATTACCTATTTAATATTCCAAGAAATAAACCGTGAACAAAATGGCGTCTAGCCCTTTAATTAAACTCAATCAGGCTGTTTCACCTTGAAGACAAAATGACCATTTGCAATTTGCAACCCGTCAAACTCCCAATACATGAAGTATTCAAGAAAAGTAAATCGATTTGCGGAAATTACTTATAAGTAGGCGAACAAATAGGGGCAAATCTGATAAGTGGCGGCTTTCTGCGCCGCACGCTATTTGATTGATGCCTTAATCGCGGCCGGGGCGCTATGTGTATCAAACACCACATAGGTATAACGAACGTCTAGTAAATGGTCGAAAATTTACGAATATTTAAAACATACATACCAATATACACGCCTGTAAATCCGCGAACCGCAGAGGTGTGTTAATACCCACATTTCGCCAATATGATTTTTGATCCCATGTCATAGGGGGCGAGCCTATTGCCATCATGTGGGCACTTTGTTATATTGACTGTGAGATAAAAAAGTCTTAAATTTTAAAATGTTAATGTAATGTAATTTTAGAATCCTGTAAATCGCACATCATACCTACATAGACTTATGTTTGGATAAACCAGGATTTACCTATTTAGCTTAGTTGGCAGAGTGTTTCTCCTCAAACAGGACTGTCCAGAGACCGATAATATATAATACATTTTGGCACTGGAACAAATGACAGCTGATGCAAGAATTCCAGCCAAAAATCTTTGAAATCTACAAAAAAAAATTGTAATCATTTCAAATTGGGTGGAACCAATTTTATCTTAACATAACTGCGTGAAAAATGATAATTTGCACTAAAACCTGCAACACACAACAAAAATCCGTGGAGGCGGGCGTTACTAATGTCACGTGTCATTTTTAATCAATGCATGACGTTCGACATGTTTTTTTAATGAATGTGGAACACGGCAATGGCGGCAACTAACCGTGATTGTGACAGTAGTGACAGCTGACAATTCACATTAATTAATCTATGGTTCAATGTCAATGGTTTTAACCACAGAGTAGCCGGATAAGTGGGACGGCGTGTTGAAATTATTTGACATACAAATGATAATTAACTAGATTAGTAGATGAGTTCATCCAAATATTCATTTCATTTTACGATATGTAAATCATTACAGAGTTTATGTCAAGTCGAATGTGTACTTATCACGTTAAAGAGAATACAAACATATACTCAATCTTTTGAGCCTTCGTGGTAAGCAGATATTTTTTTTTTACGTGCGCAAATTCCCCACGGATACCTCTCCACCGGAGCCGGTGGGAGAGGTTATGTCGGACTCCAAACCGACTAAAACGCACGCCGCCTTTGGGTCGTTTTGGTTGCCGAAGGTGAGGTTGACAGGCATATACTCGCACCCCGGCCGACCCAGGGTCATCTCTCACGATCTGGACCTCTTCTCGGGTGTGGGGACTACAGAGTCCCCAACTCGTCCCCGGAAAGGGGGAGGCGCGCCAGGCGCACCACCGCCAGGGTGACAGGCGGCTCCACCTGTCACCCCCAGGTAAGCAGAGATAATAGCCTAGCATTAGCCTAGATAGATAATAGTATAGTCTAGTAATACAAAATCATTTACTTAAAGGCATTCTAATCATGAATAAAATGTAATTACAACATTACAAATTTTAACTCAAGCGAAACCAGGAAGCTTATACAAGCTGTTGACAAAACTTTAAGGATTCAGCAGTGAAAGAAACTTGCAGTACTCACGTAGAAGTTAACTGAAAGTAATCAAAATGTTGATTAATAAGTTTCTTGAGCGTCATGCGCATGCGTGTCCGCCATTTGTAAAATACGCTCAAGCAGTGATGTTCTAAATATACAATTACTTATGAAGTTAAATAATTATTTACCTTTAATACTTGCATTTTAAGGAAGGAATTTACAATTAAACACATAACAAATATGTTTAAATGGTAACGAAATTTGACTGTATCTGTGGCGTTACGGTTGTGAACAAGGCTGCTACGCAGAAGGCGCGGGTTCGATCCCCGCTCAGTGCAAATATTTGTATGCATGAATATAGGTACTTACATTGGTCTGGTGCCTCGGAGAGCACGTTTAGCCGTCGGTCCCAGATGCGTACGAATTTCTCTGGTAAGCTGAAGGCAAATTCTCAGAAAAGAGGGTCACCATTACATACAAATGCCATATTACAATGGTGACACTCAGCTTGACGGCCTCATCATATGCTTTTTCACGCCCCGCTTAAAGGCTCGGGACTGTAGGAAGAAGGAGACACGTGAGCTGATAATTAATTCCAGGCCTTAATAGTCCGAACTATTTGATTCTTGAACGAATATTCTGCACTGCAAGTTTGTCCTTACAAAATACCAATGAAATACGCTCTGACTAGTATTCAGGGGACCATTATTATTTATTAGCACGCAACAGTTTATTTCTACCACATTTTCTTCTAGAGACGCTGACGACATTTCTTAGGTTTCGTCTCACAATACTTGGAACTCAATTTAATTGAGAAACTCGTTTATTTTGTTTAAGTAAAACGGGTGTTCTGTTCCCTAAACTTTGCGCAATGTTCCAAATTGCGCAAACTCAAGTATCACAAAGTTTGTGAGGGCCTAATGACAGACGTATCGCTTTTGGTGCTTGCCTACTACTTTCACGTCACGCTACTTTATAAATAGCAGTACATGCCTACGCTAGTAGTAATAATACTACTATTATTTGCTATTATTGGATATTTATTTTAGGGTCCAAGCCAACCTCATAAGATGACATACCTGTTGTATGATAGACGAGGCTCTGGTGCAGTCATTTAAGAAAGAAAGAAAGGAAGAAAGAAAGAAAGAAAGAAAGAAAGAAAGAAAGAAAGAAAGAAAGAAAGAAATAAAGAAAGAAAAAAGAAAGTAAGAAAGAAAAGAAGCATTTATTCATGAAGACACAATGTACAGAGGATTAAATAAATATATATAAACATAATAAGGTTTCTCTTAAGAGTTCAGGAGTTGTTTTCATACATACGACACGCCTATTTGGCTTCTCCTAACCTCCTAGTAAGCTAAATGCAAAGTCTCAGGAAAGAGGATCACAGTTACAGACACGTAGTATGTTACAATGGTGGCACTCAGCTTGACTACGTCATCAGATGTTTTTCACACCCCGCTAAAAGGAACCGGAGGAAGGAAACATGTGAGCTGGTAAGGAATTACAGGTCTTAATGGCTATCGCACCCGTAAAATAATGAGGATGAGTATTATTAATAAGTGAATAAAACACTTGAACATGTTTCAATCTCAAGAATATACTTGTAACAACATAAAACAAGCTAAAGTCGATTTACTTATTGATAACTAACTTGTACTTTTCCACATTATTTTAATACTTATTACACCTGACCGGTTTCGCCTTACGGCATCTTCAAAGGTTTACAATGACATTTAAGAACATTCCTTTAGGAACATTGCGACACATATCAACAAAAAAAGCTAAAGTCGACGTTTTCAACCCCCATCAAAAAGCAAATAAATAATCTGTCAAACGTCTTCTCTGTACCTACAAAATTGCCGCATAATTCGGCTGTATGTGAAGCTCCCAACAAATCTCTACGTACATTAAAACTATAACAAACTGATAGTAGGAAATAATACCATTATAATTGTGGTCTCCATCTTCCCTCTTCTATTTATATCACGAAGCAACGTCGCACCAATTAAGGGGCTCAAGCGTCGTTTCCCAAAGTCCCGCAAGTCGTCAGAGTTGACAATAATTGAGAATATGCAACTGAAATGATCGCGATTTAAGCGCTTAAGGGTGTTCTACACCGGCTGCATTGGCGAATCGCACCCCGAGCGGAGACTTCTCTTTAAAATAGTTTCTCGTTTAATTCTTAGAACGAGTAGCACATCAAAGCGTATTTCACATAGTTCAAATATTCTATAATGCATTGATATAATAATGCATTCATAACCTCAAAGATGATGTCAGGTGTAGATTTTTTGACCCCAAGTAATTACGGTCACTCTGGCACTTATAAGGACTATTATTTTGTTCTCAAGTGGATCGAGAACATCCTCATGTCTTAATCGCCTTTTGTAATACTCAAGAGAAGAGATCTAGTCCCTGCAGTCTACCTCTCCAGGAGTGTTTTCCTGAGTTCTGTATTAACCTGGGTACAAACAAACTTAAGTATTAAATTATCTGTTGTACAAATAAATACTTAGGAAGGCGATACTTACGTACAATTCACATGCAGGCGAGGGATTCGTTGCTTATTCTTTTTATTTAATGTCAAAAGACTGCACTTTTATATTACCACATAACCATTGCAGCAGAGTTCAGTGTGATGCACCCGTTAGCTGTGGACATACGCCTTTATTTCTGCGACACTCTACTCTTGATATCGCGCTATTGTCGCGATGTGCATCATCCTTAACTACTATTGTCCTCCCATTGTCGCTGTGAAAGATTTTCGCAATTTCAGGCGGCCGCTTAGTTCCCACTTTTGTGAAGTTTCAAGTAATTAATTGGCGTGAGAACGTTTAGTTTTAAATAAATGTGGCTTTAGTGAATGAGATGGGGGGCTGCTTGTTACGTAAGTAGCTTATATTTTAAACCTGCTGCTGTCGTGTGCTTTAGTATGACTAAGTACTACTAACTTTAGTAATTTGATCCTTTTTTTACTGTAATGCCTCACGAAGGGCTCCAGGGCCCTAGCCAACTTCATCTGCATCTCTTAATTGACGGAAGAGGTTCTAGTGCAGGCTTTACGTTTGGTGTTTGGGAGTAATACGGCAATGGCTTCTGTAAATGCATAATAAACTAAATTAGGAAAAGAAAGAAATCAGTATTGTTATCTAGAATTTACATACCCACAAAGTTCCTTTAGGTAAATCTAATTAAATTCGATTTTCAATATTTCAATATTCGATCCCAGGTTTTACCATGGCACACACCAATGATTATTCGATGCTTTTCGAAGTTATGTGTGTATTTATCGCAGGTTTATAAGTGCCCGCTTAATGGCAATAGGCTCGCCACCTAATACATTGGGACCTAAACATAAACTGGCGAAATGTGGGTGCTAGCACCTCAGTCGACCCCTTCGGGGATATAGCCGTGGGTTTATGTTATGTTATGTTCAATATTTGTTTTATTCATACTTAGGTACAATTATTCAAGTTAATATCGTGTTGAAAAACAATACAGTTCACTATTTCATATTCTGCAAGATAGAACAAAGATTAGCACATCAAATGTTGGCCAAACATTTGCCTACAGTAGCCAGGGCACAATACTAAATAATGAATGGCAAATCTTGCGGCCACTCCGGTAATAACCCCGCTAGACTACTTCTCCGTTATTATTCTAGGAGGGCGCATACTTAACGATGCAGTTTTTTTTAGAAAAAAAAGCAGCTACAGAATTTCTAATAGAATTTAAAAGTGTTTTAGTACCGCGGTGCCTTGCAAACTCGTCAATAAATGAATCGTGAATACCTACAACAAACTTCTTCAGGGCTTTTATAGGAAACTTGTGAATAGTATCATTGAGTAATGAAAGTTAAATATGAAGGCATGTATGTGTAGGACACGGCGGTATTTCCGCCTAATTGAGCAGCCTGACTGGGGAAGTACCTTCCGCCCTACAAAATATCGCGGTTACAATAACTTCGTGTTGTGTTCCCAGCGGTGAGTAAGGTAGCCAGAGCTCACTGGAGAATTTGTGCTGTCAGTTGGATGACTACAGGCTGGTTCTGCTTTGTCCTCTACACTGACAGCACAGAAACTCTGTGCTTACACGGTTGGCAGCGCGAGTGTGGCTTCTCTGGTGTTACACACGTCCACGGTAACCACTTTCCATCTGGTGGGCCGTGGGCTTGTCTGCCACCTAAAAAAATAATTTAATATTATTATTTTACTACACTCGGGCTCTGAGATGGAAGGTACTTGGACGCAATCGAAACATTATGCTACTAATTCCACCGACTCAACTGTACAAAAAAAAGTGTGTTGAAAAGGGAAGAAATAGGATAGGTTGACATAACAAAAACTGCCTTAATAATCACAAGTCCACTGTACTTTTACACTCTTATTATATTTTCGGTGCTTTCGAAGTTATGTGAGTATTTATCGCAGGTTTATTAGTGCCCGGTTAATGGCAATAGGCTCGCCACCTATTACGGTAGGACCTAAACATTAACTGGCGAAATGTGGGTGCTAGCATCTCTGCCTACCCCTACGGGGATATAGGAGTGAGTTTATAACTATAACTAACTATATATTCATGTCGATTTACACCCGCTAGATTCATATTATGAACATTACTCTCTTCTTTTCTCATCATCATCATCATCACTTCTTGATGCTTCGATCACAGGACTTCCTAGTTCAGGAAGAGCTTAGGTAACATCCCTAAGTAAAGACCTCTGTAAGACAATTAACTGCACAAATATATACTATACATACATACCTAAGATACCCATGCACAATGTAATAACGCACGATAGACTAAGAACCTATATAAAATACTGTACCACAGTTATGGAATTTGATGTGATCATCGTCTCAGCATAGCTCCCAACTGCATCCGAGATTTTCACTTCAAAACCCGTGGTCGGCCTTCCGACTTTTTCTCAGACACTTCTCCTGGCTTTCTTCTTGATTCTCCGTAACATCGACCATTCGCTGTTTAACTCAAGAGTCAAGCATAGAGCTATGACACATTTTCATAATCTTTCTAGCGAACGCACTAGTCGATGTAAATTTACTGTCATTTCACAAGAACGTTCGCCAGAACGCTCGCTAAAACGCTTTTGTTTATTTTTTCTGATGTGTAACATTTGCAAGAATGCTTATTACACGTGAATGCTCAAGTCTATCAACAGCTCATATCTCACCTTACCATGTACGGTAATTTTTGACAGAAAAGAAACTAACCGAAAATATTTTTGCGAGAATATTATCGCAGGCAGCAACTCCTGCCGTTTGAGTTTGCGATTATCGCGATACTCAAAGCGGCAGCGCGCAACGCCAAGAACAATGTTTTTCGTCCATGATTTTTTGCCTCACACCACACAGAAGCTTTTAAACACTTTTGAGTCCTAATATTGAAGTAAAATTGAAACTACAGGTGATTTTTTAAAGCTGTTGCGAATAAGTCTTTTACGCTCGTGACCTTTTTGTACAAGGTACTATGGTGAAAGCTTCGGATGCAATTGGGGCTTAACGCTAAGAGTATGATATGACTGTGGTAGCAAAAAAAGCACTCAACCCAACTGATAGTAATTAATCAATTAGGTAGTAATAGGTATCATTTAGGTTGCTGGAACGTGATTGGTATTTAATGCCGGAGCCGCGGGTAACATCTAGTTATCTAGGACTCTTCTTATGAACCTTAATACTTGTTTTTATATTATTGATTGATGGCACTTGGTGGAATTTGTAATTACACATATAAAGCCGTGTGGTTCCCGGCAGGGCAGAATTTGGACCACCCCCATCTCTTCCCGTGCGGTGTCGTACAAGGCGACTAAGTGATAGGGCTGTTTGACATCAGGCAGATATATACAGCCCATTCTCAGTCAGATGCATGGCTTAATTCAACAATAGTGCCCGGAAGACGGCAATAGGCTCACCCCCTATTACGTGGAACTGAATTCAATGTTTGGTGAAATGTGGGTGTTAATTTACCTCTGTCAACCCTCCGGGGATAAAGACGTGATTATTTGTATATATGTATGTACATATTAAGAACACATTTGTACTTTATCCACAGTATTATTTATTATTAGACCTGATCGGTTTCGCCTTACGGCATTCTCAAAGGTTCACAATAACAGTTAAGAACATTCTTCTATAGACATGTTATGAACCCATTATTATTATGGAAAAAGTACAAGTGTGTCCTTAATATGCTTAATACTTATAATAATAATAAGAATTTTTTTTTTTTTTTTTAATATAATATAAATAATAAATAAATAAATAAATAAATATTCTACAACATTCTACACAACATAACTTATATATAATATAACTTAACGCTGCAAGGAAGATGTCGTCGTACCTATATGGGCAAAACCACCTCGCAGCATAGAATAAAAAGAAACATCACTTATCTCAAATCAGCATGGCTTTTTTATACAACTTAGGTGGCAGGCAAGCACAAGACAATTACACGGCCCATCTGATGGAAAATGATGGAAAAAATCACACCCTCGTTTTTGTGCCGTCTGTGCAGAAAAAAAAATTTTTATACCACTTGTTTGACAGACAAGCACACGGCCCACCTGATGGAAAGTGGTTACCATGGCCTATGGACGTGTGCAACACCAAGGAAGTCGAACTCGCGCTGCCAACCCTGTAAGCACAGAGTTTCTGTGCCGTCAGTGTAACATAATCAAGACAAGCCTTTGGTCTTCCCACTGACAGCATAGAGAACTCCCCAGTGAGCTCTGGCTACCCTACTCGCCGTCGGGAATACAACACGAAGTTATTATGGCCGTGATTTTCTATAGGGCTGAGGTACTTCCTCAGTCGCATTGCTCAATTGGGACCGTCGTATCCTAACCTTCTGCAAATGCAATGTAACACTGAAATCAATGATAAAATCAACAACGAAATTTCTAAACATCTCCACAATATATTCATAAGTGTGTAGATAATAAATACAACATGATGGGTTGGTAATATTGTCGTGTAACGAGTCTCTGATAACAGCACCGAGTCGGTTGTCAAAGGACGGCTGTTTATCAGATGTAGTTAGTTGCCAATTGATATCGCTCAGCAACTGAAACACTGGTAACTAAAGCTACGTCTACATTGACGAGTATTTTGCAGTACTATACTAGTATTACAGAATGTACTGATAAATAGCAGTGACTGGTATTTCTGTCGGTAGTGTTAATATCAGTATTTTATCTATATTCTGGTGATATTTTTGATCAGACTATACAGCGCGTAAATAAGTTTTAAAACGCTCGCGTGAGTTCGCTTATAATTTTTGGTAGGTAAATCAGCTTTTTCGGGAGTGACTGCCATCTAACCTGCGCTACCCTGCGCTAGACCCACCTGGACAGGACTTATAGAATGTTACCTATTAGGGTATTTATCTGAATACTTTTTTCTTGTAAATACAAAGCTATTTCATTTATCACCATTATTTTCTATAAAACACGACAACATAAAATAAATCATTTTTTTATAAACAACTTGGTGACAGACAAGCACACGGCACACCTGATGGGAAGTAGTTACCGCGACCTATACTTAAATGTGTAAGAACAGAAATTTTCTGTGCCGTTAGTACAGAAGACACAATCAGGACAAGCCTTTAGTTTCCCCACTGACAGCACAAAATCTCTCCAGTGAGCTCTGGCTACCCTACTCACCGCCGGGAATACAACATGAGGTTATTATAGACGTGATATCACATATAATTTGGAAACAAACAAGTCCTGCCGCCCGTGTGCGCGTGTAAAACTCGCCTTACCGAAGCAACGCGCGCGGTTTGTAGCAGAATTAGTAAAGTTTACGCCATCATTATTGGCGTGGCTGTAACAAAGGGCCCGTACCGCCTTTGCACAGCTTTGTCAACGTATAATTGCACAGCACTGCTATGAACGAATATTGCTAATAGACGGATAAAGTTGCCGTTATTTCGAGCCTTCAAGGCAGTAATCGCTCTTACTTTGACTTCAAATTTGCTTCTTTCTGTGTTACGTTTGGACTTGAAGGTTTTAGATTTAGGTTTGAAGACATTTCTCATAAAAACATAAAGTCCACTTAAAATGAGATTGACAATAATTTAGATATTTACAATAAATGTTTTCCTCTATTCTGTCTACTTTAAATGATTACAATGTTGTACATAGTTTTTGAGTTTACCCTTATACACATTCAAATTATCAATATTTTTAATGTTGTTAAGTAGTTTATTATAAAGCTGTGGTCCATCGAATAAATTTTGTGTTGTTTATTGTAAAGGTAAATAAACTCTGGTTTTTACATACTCGTACATATAACATACATACAAACACGCCTTTATCCCCGGAGGGTTAGGCAGAGGTGAATTAACACTTCGATTCCACGTAATAGAGGGTGAGCCCATTGCCGTATTCCGGCCACTATTACAGTACACTATTGACTCGAGCCACGCATCTGAGGCCGAATCTGGGCTGTATTTATCTGTCTGATGTTAAAACAGCCCTATCCCTTAGTCGCCTTGTATGACACACCGCATGGGAAGAGGTGGGATGGCCCAAATTCTAGTCTGCCAAAAACCACGTGGCTAGTTTCTGGTTTAACTGTAACTCTGGTTTCTGTTTAATACAATGTTTGTTTTTGAATGCAAGTTCTTTGGTATAGTGTTTTAGAATCAAATAGAGAAGTAATTTCTGCAAAAACTTCATGATAAAAAACGCTTTAACAAAAATTCTTCGACAAACTTTTTAAAAAGTGTAGTCAACTGACCTAGCGTAAGATTTCCTGTCAGCATTGAAGGATCAGGTAGCAGCGACTGCGAGTTTATTCTAGAATAAACTAAATAATGAAGTTGTAGGAGAACTGATTTCATGCTGCAAAATGTCATCTTAGTATATATATAACCAGGATTGTCGCTCAGATGAAGAAAGATTATCATCGTCTCTCATTCTTTAGGCAAAAATATTTCTGTACCCTGTTATATAAACGGCTTAAGAGGCCATTCAAATAGTGACTTCATAATTTCAACTAACATTATCAATAAAGCTTCCAAATTTATTATAATCCCTCCAAAGGACCAACACAAACGAAGGGTCATAAAAAGTAATGTCATCCATTGTCCAGTAACTATCCCGCACTAGTATTTTATAGCCAAACCCATCGAAGCCAATAGGGGTTAAACTGACCGGTCGAATTAACCCCGACACACCCAGAACTTCGTCAACTCGACTTAACCCGTTGAAAGGTCGACATTCAAACGACTGCAGTTGGTAAACTTCGGCGAACATCGTCAAAATTCGTAGCGACTACAATTTTGGTAACCGCAAATTACGCTTCTTTGAGCGACCGAAGCGGGGGCGGAAACAGCCGAAGTCGCTTCGTTAGAGGTCGGAATTGGACCATTGTAGTCGGAACTTAATCGCTACAGGACAATGGACAGTGATGTACCGTAATTGTCGCTAAATAGTCACTGTTAAAATCGCAAAGCGCTGACGTCACACGATTTTAATTGTACTGAACGAAAGCGCTATTATCGCATCGAATGATTTTTTAAAGTGACCTTATTGAACTGTTTATACGTTGATTATTGTCGTTCAAAAGAGGCATTTTCGCGCGAATGTCGAATTAAAATTTGTTGACGACCGACTTTTATGTCGTCGTAATATTCGCACGATGAATTTTATACTCGCGCTAATTTATAGACAGATTTATTTTCGAGTTTTGGAATGGCGGAGCGAGTTTTTTTTTCTGCTAACTTGGTTTATATATTTTTTAAATTCTAATAACGAGCTGCACAAGCAAACAGGCCGCGCGTGCGGAGCTCGCTAATTGAAACTATAAATATAAGCCCCAACATTTTCTTTCGCTTTATTTTTTCTCTCAGTCTTTTTCCATACCTACTAAATTGGACTGTGTGCACAAGAAAAACATTTCTAAAGTTTGACTCGTAGCCGTTTGCTCAACAACTGTTTCTATTTCTTCACATTTCCATTTTGTTACGCCTCACTCACAACTGTAGCCCTGGCTTGCTGGCCGATATTTGTGAACATTTGAATATTCCATTACATTTTCGTGTTTGATAATGAAACAAAAACGCCTTTTTACATTGTTGCGTTTTCTTTTCAACTGAAAAATTAACCTACAAATGTTTTACAAATGTGTTTTTTTATTCGGTTTTTGCTATTAACGACGATTACGTGATTAAATTTATAGTAATCTCAACTTTCTTAGCTTACCTCATTGGCTCAATGCCATCGACATCTCACATACTTTAAGTATAAGACGCAATCATACATTCCTATCGAACTATATCAATAAAAGAAAACAACTCAATATATATGGGAGCGTTATACTACCGGCATTCAAGTAAACTAGCGCACACTTTCAGTAGCAACACAGCAATGTACTTAAAACAACCTAAAAAGTTACTCAAAAGTTATGTTCCGCTAGAGTTCGCGTAGTATCGTCCCCGTATCCGTTTTGTGCCCCTATTCGTGAGCCCCACGCGAGGACGAGGGAGGGTTGGAGGCGGCGCCGGGGGGCAGGGAGAGCGATAACCGCTTTTTATACGCATAATGCTCGGGATCTCGTGCTAAGCTGATAGAATTGTGGTGGAATCAGCAGGCCTTTTGAAGTTCTATTAAATTGTAACACTCGCGAGTTCGCGCCAACGCCTCCGTGAAATTGTGGCTTTATTGAAATGGCACGAAATTATTTATCTTATTGTGTGCTGCATGTGTGAGATGGAATTTCTAATTTAGAATAATAGTGACGCTCCCCGCGGCAAAGAATATTAAATTATCAGAGATATTTTCTACAGCTAAAGTTTTGTTATTTACGTCAGTAATTCTGATAAAACAATATTCTGAACGCAGACGCTACGAATGTTTAATATTAAGAATTTTTATTACAATCCGCGATTAAAATGCAAAGCACTTTCATTACTAGCAATCCACACGGTTAATCCTTCTAAACATATTCGAATACCTGTGGGACATTTACAGGTTAACGATGACGTATTAGACACACACACTTACATCCACACGCACACATACACAGCACGCATCAACACTTCCCACCTGAACGTTGTGTTATGATAATGAAGTGCGTATCAGACGCGACAGATGTTTGTTTGTTTGTGTACAATTTCATTGAACACACACACTGATATATGCATCGTGCAACCGCAAATAACCCTTTGATAGCATTATGCGGCTGTATTGAGGGCGTCAGTAGTGCCGATGACAAACACGCGTGTTTTGTTAAGTGGCGTGTTGTCTTAAGATAGTGGTATTGGTGGATTACGATAAGTGAATTGGTGGCAAACATCTTGAGCCTCTCGATTAGGTACTACAAATATTTGTACTAATAGCTTTACCTGTGTATTATTATGCTACGTTTTGTCTCTATCTTTTTTTTACTCTTTGGCAATCAATTTGATTTTTTATGTTTATTAGCTATTAAAGATCTTTACTGCAGTTCATTAAAATTAGAAAGTTGCCCCAATTTGAATCATGTTTGCCCGAAATTTCAATATATAACTTTATTTATCCACTACTGCGAACTATTTACTAATAATGCTGACCGTAAACAGACACGTAGTGTAAAAAGAAAATAAATCAAAAAGCTTGTACATTGCACCAGTTTAATATGTCTACTGCCTCATCCGTATGAACGCATGCGGGCGCCTGTTTCTGAATTTGCACTATTTACGTGCAAAAACTACATACGATTTGCACGAAACAGCATGTAGGAGTTGCTGTTGATGCTGACACGAACGGTATTTGCCTACTACGCAATTAAACTATATATTGTATATTAACTTTATACATGAGTGAGTTAGTTCTTAATAATTACAGAGCATGTAATAAGGCAATAACGTCGTGTTACTTGTAAATGTTGGCACCTCTGAGACATAACGGTACATAATCTGTGGTAATTACGCGCGAACCGTAATGAACCGCGTATATTGTGTTACACTTTGTTAGCACCTTAGTTTAATATTAAAATTAATATTAAATTGTATGTGAACTCGACAGTTAGCGAATATATTAACTGATATGTAATATTACAACTAATAGATATGTACGATGTCAAAAGTAGGTGATGATGCTACAGATTTCAAATTTAAAAATCGAGTTAAAATTTAATCAAAATTTTTATAGAACTCTCAAATTAGTTAAACAGTATTTTCACCACGAAAATTAAACTACTTTGCGCAACGTGTACACAATAAATAATAATTAATATATAAAATAAAAATTAAAATTGTTTATTTTCAAGCTATAAGTACAATAGCTTAAAAACTATGTTAGTAACAACAGGATTAAAATTAAATATTTTAAAGAAGGTACCTACCACAGGCAAATTCATCAAGATACCGATAATGCAAATGTTGGTTAGTTTGTCGGAGTCGACGTCAAAACCTATACAGAAGTCAAAATAAGAGCCTACATTGCCCCAAATATGAAAGAACCGGTTTAATACTGTATGACAGGTTAGATAAAGACGATGTTTTCATATACATATGTCTAAAATAATACCACAAACTGAATACAACACTATTTAGTCGCATTCACAACAAATAGAAATCTTACTATATACCTAAATGAAGATGCAGTCATCACAGTGGGCACAGCCCGTACATATTAGTGCCCCAACCATTATTTATTTCCCGGAGTAAATAGGTTTAGCGGCGGGGGAGCTGCACACTGGGTCATTTTTTTGCGCTGCGTGGACAAAACTTTTAGCGACGGGCGGTCGTACGCCTCACATACATAGAAATTCAAGTACGCATCACTACGACGGGAAAACGCCATGTGCCCGAAATCAACAATTTATCCCCTCGCAACTCCAAACATAATTTAACTACCACCTCCCAGATATCGCAGCAAACTTAAAATAATAGGCGAGAAGCGTGACAGGTGCCGTAAAAGCAAGAGATCGTGTTACAGTAAAGTAGTCTGGGCCCGGCGATGGAGCCACCAGTTTAGCCAAGCTCTCGAACAAATAAAAATACTTATCACGTAAAACCACCCCCTGCCGGCCCGCCTCGTAAAACCAACTCCTGGCTAAGGTAATAAAATGTCGCGACCAATCAACGCTCCTCCGTACAAGGATTCCTGCCGATTGGATTTGTCTGTTACGACTCCGGACTCCGGGGATAACCGGACAAATCCCACCACTAAAATAACAGCTCGTCTCGTCCCGCTTTGAAATTAGAACATACGTATACACCACAAAAAGCCTGTATATGCATAAGTGATAGAGAAAGCGCGTAGAAACGGTACGTGATAACATTATTCGTGTGAAAAATGTATCGAACGGTACAAGTGGCGAATCTCGAGAGGGCCACATCCGAATAAATAAAGCCGGGGTGCGGCGCGAACTTGCAAAAAAATCCCCATTTACTGCGGTGCCGGTGCGAATATAAAATATTGATCTCAACGGAAATTTATGAAAACATAAAAATGCGTAGGTGCGAAGGAGGCGCGCCCTGATGGAATACCCTTGTAGATACTTACCGCTGTCTTCTTGATTCGTTTCCCTCTACATTTCTGAGGGATTAATCTCGCGGGTTATATTACAACATACGTCAATTTCACGCGTAAAAATTACGCTGCGTAATTTTGGAATCTCATTTTTATAGCCCTCTTTACGTGGCGCTCATGTCAAGAAATTCAATTTACGACACTTACATTACACGCGCCGCAGTGCCTGCGTGGTACATGGCGCTTCGGTCAGACAACATTTTGCAAATGAAATTCCGCCAACGGGGGTTCTTGCACGCTGGGGATAGCCTCTCCACACCCTGTTATTGCCCATTTTTTATAAAGAAATGTCTGTTTTAATCCACACGGCGGTGGCCGTAACTCACGCCTTTATTTAGCCACTAGATTACGACTAACAAACCCGCATTATTTCTCTTCCGTCCGTTCTAAATGAAACAATTCCTAATTGCATTAATTTTTTTTAAATACTACGTAGTTGGATGTAGGCGCGCGACCGTGTTGTCGAAATTAACGATTTCACACTTCACACTTGGAATGGTAATAGGTTCACCGTATGATTACTAATCTGGATTAGCGCTTCGCTCGAAGCTAGTAGCTTCGAGCCTGATAGCCTAAATTCACAGCTAAATCTAGTAACGATTACGTGAATTAGTCGATATTATTGCATGATGTAGTTAGTAATCAACAAGTAACGGGAAATTTGCTATTCACCGATTCACCTAATAATACTAGTACATAATACCAGTAACGAGTATCAATAATATCAAAAATACTAATGTATCAATGAGTATGATACAATATATAAAGCCAAAATGTTGTTTAAAAATGGAATGAGTTTTTGATAGGCTTACCTACGAGTTCAATTTTAAACTTTTTCCACAATAGCATCACCAAATCCGCGTCCATTGCAACTGTGCCGCCCTGTCAACTTGACGTGATGGATGACGTCATTAATGCCCTCATATGACCGAAATAAAATGGTTGCCTATTAGGGTTGCAGCAATGCAAATACCAGACAAAGCATTGGCAACTCATTATTAAAAAAATATATTTAGCATACGTAAAGTAACCTCAGCACGGAAGGAACTTGGAATTTTGACACCTTCGGAATGTGTATAAGCATAGATCATACATACATACATAAAATCACTCCTGTCTCCCATAGGGGTAGGCAGAGATCACGGATCTCCATTTGCTACGATCCTGACATACTACTCTCGCTTCATTCACTCTCATTACATTCTTCATGCATGTTCGTCGGTTTAGAGTACTCCTGACCTGCCCCTTTTCTAAAACTTCCCCGATTTGGTCCAGGTATGTGCGCCTAGGTCTTCCCCTTCCTTACGCAGTAATGCTTTAACGGCCCCATACAACTTTTCATATGTACGTGTTTCTTCTTTTTTTTTTTATACCACTTAGTTGGCAGACAAGCACACGGCCCACCTGATGGGAAGCGGTTACCGTGGCCTATGGACGTATGCAACACCAGGGGTGTCACACTCGCGCTGCCGACCATGAAGAAACCTTCTGATGCCCCTCTTGAACTTTTACATTATTCTTTAGTTTTCATTGCATTTCCATATATATCATTTCGCGAGTTTCAAAATATAATGGTAGTAGTCAGACTCGTTTAAAGAAATAGTACAACGGCCATCAATCCTTTTCACGGATGCATCAAATATGTATACATAAGCGGGCAGAACGATGCCGAACGAATCGCAACATGACACATTCTCAATATAACCCTCATAAAAAGGTCCGATAAAATATGGAGAGTAACGGATAGTGGAGAAAAACTATTACTCGGGTCTTAGAAGGAATGGATTTGGGGGTATCGCATTGTGTCATCTTCCATATCGAGGGGCCATCGTTCGTCAATGTAACATTCGGAGCCTTTAGGCCCGCAAGATAGATGGGCTCCGGGAAAGGACCTCCGTACGTCCGAACCCCGTCGCCGTGTGCATTTGTAAATATATTTTTAAACTGTTAAATTGACCGGTGAATTTCGCAAGTATTTTTTCAGTACTAGGTATGTAAATACCCGTTATATAAATACTTGTTTTGATATAGTATAGTATGAAATATTGGGCAAATTTTAATTGCAATTAAAAAATATTCAGAAATAAAAATTGCTGTCTAAAATATCGTAAACAGTAAACCCGACTGCTGTCTAAGAGATCGAAAAAAGTTTGACTGCAGGCTGTACTCAATTGCCAATCGTAAACGAAAGAAAAATTAATGGGTACCGCCTGCTGTCAAACATGTTTCGATCCAGACACTAAGACAGCAGTCGGGTTAATTGCAATTAAAATATACCCAACTCTGGTATAAACCAAAGATTTTTATGTACCGTCATATCTACTAGACAGGTTGTGTGAAGAGTTTAAGACACAACAGATGCATATAAAAAAAGGAATTACCTAATTAAATATGTTGTTACAAATGTTGAACTTCACCTATTGCGTTCAAGTACAACTAATATGGGTTATATCTTGTTAAAAGCTGGATTCGACCCATGAAAACTTATTTAACCAATCTTCATTCTCACATTATACTCAATGAAAATCAGTTTCTTCTGATCTGAGTTCCTATAAATTGGTGAAATGCGCTCTTACCCAACTAATATTCGATCTAATCGCAGTTATTGTTACTTGTGAAATTCGTCCCTGGTTGTGATGCATTCTCTTTAATTTATGTTCATCGAACTGACATCTATAAAAAACGTCGAACACTCTTATCGACGTGTTATAGGAAATTTACCGGTAGTTTGTGCAAATGAGATATAAAAGTCGCTTCGGAAATTTATTACACTTATTGGAAATTCATTTTACTATCACAACTGCATGTATTACCAGTCATTGCCCTCTTGCACTCTTTACGACCCACTGCCGAACTAGGGAAGATCTTAAGTGCTAATCTAATTATTAGTAAACATTATAGAATTAAGAATGTATAGTACAATACACAATAGCCGCGTGGTTCCCGACAGAGTAGAATTTGGACCATCCCATTTCTTTCCATGCGGTGTTGTACAAGGCGGCTAATGAATAGGGATGTTTAACATCAGACAGATATATACAGCACAACCTCAGTTGAAGTTGAAGTTAAGGTTGAAGACGGCAATAGACTCACCCCCTATTACATGGGACGGAATTAAATGATTGATGATATGTGGACGTTAATTCACCTCTGCCTAACCCACCGGGGATAAAGGCGTGATTATATGTATGTATGTATGCGGTGGACTTGTTGATTGATTGATTGATGTATGTATGTTATGTAGTACACACAAAGCTAGTGTTGGTGACTCATAATAGCAATCACCAAACAGTTTAATCTCTGGATTCCTGTATATACCTGGACTAGTGAGCTTCACACCAGATTTTGTCAAAGCCATTTTTAGGGTGTTGTGGTGCAAATATGCGAACATCAATAGCAAAAAAATGTACCTGTGGAACTAATACATATTTAAATAAAAGATGGCGTTCCAAAATTTTAAAACAGAACCGTATTTTTTAAACCATTTGAATCAAACATTGACACATGTAAGTACTGAAATAATCTACACACCTACATAATTTATTATAGTCATTAATTAATTAGACTGTATACAAACATTTCCCCAAACAATAACAGTTGAATTTAATATTAATATTCTGTTTGCGTTTAATTATATTAATAATGGAATACCCTCACTCTAATCTGCCCAAAACGCAATCATAGCCCACCACTTTACAATGTGTAATAATTGCACATATAAATCAAAATGACATGTATTTAATCGCGGTTCCCCGCGAACCCTACCGGAAGAGGCCGAAGGGTACTACTCAGCTCGTCTTTGTCAAAAAAAAAGGTTAAGAAAAACGACCCTCACTAATGCACACGGTACTATATCTATTTGGGTACAAAGGGATCTGAGTATGCTTGACCTCCGCATGTAGAATCGGCCGAGTTTGTATGTTCCCGCGCATTTTCACCAATAATGGATACGTGAAATTAGATTATTCTGTTCACTTCAGTAAAAGGATCCGACCTAAATAAACTACAGATTTTTTATCTGTGCCACTGTTAATACGTTATTCATTGTAGGTCAGCTATTTTAACACAAAACCATTTAAAAGTTGTCGCTTTAACTGGTTACTTTATAATATAAAATATATAGATGTTGTATGTTTTATTATCTGTAATTAATCAAATCACGAACGCAGCGATCCGCTTAAAACAAAACCACAGTAGGACAACGCGCACCTGTCAACGTCACGTCAAATCCCACCGCGACCGCCATTTTATATCGAAATGCAAATAACCTCACAAATCGAGGGTGTAACGCGATCCGTCCCGAGGCACCCCGGAACAGCGGATTTATTTCATACGCGATATGATTTTACCGCAATTGAGAGCCCTCCGCTCGCCGCACAGCTATACATTATATCGGATGCATCATGTGACTTAAGCCGTATTTCACAGATTTTTGCGTCTGAAGGGTTCATAACCAATTACGCAAAGAAGCTGCAGTTTTTGTTCGCGGCGCAATAATGACACTTGTCTGTGGTACAGGCGCGTGGATAGACCACTCAGTCAGTGTCGAATGCCACTCAAGGCTCAAGATGGCGGGCGTTGCAACATGCGTTGACAAATGCGCATCGCGGTACGGCTGTCATTTTTATTTATTGAAAGTGACAGCTAATTAACTAAAATAACGTCAGATTTAATTAATAAGTTAAGTATCTAATGCTAGGGCTCGAAAAAGCTTTGCTGTACCTACTTTTTTTATTGAAAATTTCTGTATTAATTTGCTGTTTGCCGACAGAATTTCATGAATGATAAGTTAATCATTATAGTCGTGCATCCCTGCATTACAACGATGTTAAATGTACAATGGAACCGCGATAAAATTGAAAGCTTTTAAATTTCGATATTCGTATTAAAAGATTGCGTTATTTTGGTCATAATATTGGACAGTGTATCACTTCATAAACATGCATAATGAGAACATACGAGTAAATAGCATTACGTCGATATGGTGCCAAGGGGATTATTGGAAGATAGTTATCTGGGTAAGAAACGTCCATCACTAGGGTAATTTGGATATATGCGAATCCCCTTTGGCCTGGTGTAATCGGGTAAGCTCAATGACCCGCGAGGGCTGCGGACGAGGCGCGGGGCAGCGGGACGTGCGATCATCAATCTCTATCAGGGTATCGCCACCGGCGATGCCCGCTGCCGGTCCTGAAAAAAGTAGCGACGAAAAATATAACCACTGTCTGTGGACACGTGACAGCGTGACGTCACTCGCCAATGTATTCAACTAACATATGCTGAGCCCCCCAACATTAGGGGAAACATGTTTAATATTGTCGGCGGAATTTGAGAGATGACCGATTGCAGTATATTTATATTCCCAAGTGTCACATTCTACCTATACATCATATGACTACCTAATATTAGTTACAAGCATTACTAGCTAACATAGCATAACGTAAACTCATGCCTATATCCCCGAAGGGGTAGGCAGAGGTGCTAGCATCTACATCGCGCCAGTTTATGTTTAGGCCTACTGCCATTAACCGGGCACTTATAAATACACACATAACTTCGAAAAACATCTAAAAGTCATTGTATGCCATGGTATATCCTGTGATCGAACCCGAGACCTCGTCTCAGCAGTCTATTATCCATTCCACTAGGCTATCGCGTTAATAGCTACATTGAATATATTATTACACATTTGCAATTTACACGGACTCTGTGTAAAACTTGATCACGTCAAAAATGAATGAACTTGTTTAGAATTCTGAAAGCGAACCTGTTTCCAACAGCCGTGAGATTGACATAATTCTCACTAAAATTATATCTTCCTTTATAGCACGTAAGTTATTTATAGGTATACAGAACCCAGTAGAGTTATCTCCCGCCATTAATAACGGGCGTCAAATTACACATTCGTACACAAGCAATTACACAAAACATTAACTCACAACACCCAATCTCATTCGTGAATCGTTCATTAGCGGAAGGGGGATCGGTAGAAATGGAAACTTTTGACAAAAGTTAAGACGTAAACGGCAAATGAATCTGCATTATTCCAACACCCCGCACCGCGCCGTAGACGTCCCGACGCCCGCTCCTCAGATAAGACAATTAAATAACTATCTCGGCCCATTTATCTGTCGGAGTTTCGTTTTGTTTGTTTCTATTAAGCGTAATTAATGCCTCTGCGGATGGATAAAGGTTAATGAAGCAGTGCCACGACCGGCTATCAGACATCTGACGGCCTCAACTAGAATCAAACGTCTACAGCGCGCCACTAGCGGCCCTATTGTCCTCGACTAATAAACATTCCTTGCCCGCGGCGTCGCCCCGAGACAAAAGAGGCTCCTCAGTCTCCCGCCACTGCGCCTGTAACGAGGTATGTCGACAATGCACGTCTCTTCGTAACCGACGCACTCGTCCCGATGTGTCGACTCCTCTCACCTTCTATAACATCGGCAGGAATTTACCAATTTCAACCTCCCTTCTAAACGGAGTCGATGGCACCTATGAATCTAAGTCGCATTCGCGATTTCGTTGAAATCCATCGACGGGTATCAGTCACGGCCGTAACTGCATTCTTCGGTAGACAGCTAATTTGGCCCCCCATTTACGTGTAAGTAGAACATCTATCACGACGTCCCGGCATTTCTTCCAATTTACCGAGTACTCGTCTATCGAAAGATTCAATGAATGATAACGAGCCTAATAAATACGGAGTCAGATCCCCGAATGGCGGTAATTAATTTAATGGATTTAGACAAAGAAATATGTACAATGAGATAGTGAGATTAATGAAAGCATGCTACTGCATACTGTTGTAGGTGCCTGGTGTAGTGGAAACAGTGGAGAACGGCAACCCTAGGCGCTCTGGACGGTTTATTTTTCTTCATTTACTTGTAAACACTAATGAAGGCTCGCTCGGGAGCCGTCTAACGAGCTCTAACGTTGCACTTTCCGTTTATTATCAAGTCTGTAATCTAAAATCCGAACCCACCTACAGAATTGCTCGTATTCAGCAACAAACTAAAGAACGGAATACGTACGTAATTTATAAAATTAGACCTGAAGTTTTATCTAATCATTGCACTGATAGCGCTGTAGCAGCAAGTGCGGTTGCTCTTCGATTCCTGGATCAGGAAAAGCTTTGATTTTGTTACGGTAACAAAACCCTAATAAAGCTAGCTTGCATGTTGCTACTAATAGAAACATGGAGAAGTGAACAAGTCCGGTAGATAGGCTCGGTTTGCAGAAGTTAAAATAATGCTGGTGAAATGTGGGTTTATAACGCTACTTCACCTTAGCAATCAGCATACCCCTTTGCACGCTTACAGGCGTGAGTATATAAAAAAGTTTTATGTAACTTAGGGCATTAATTCTTCTATAAATACGTACGTATTCACCCATTGTAGCGCACCTCGAATTCTAATGAGATTACTTAACGTAAATATACTTTCTGAAAGTTACTGCGTTGTGCGGATGTTTGCTAGACAATACATTAACATAACTGCCCATAAAAAGTCGCACTACAGCCCCGTCTAGAGCTCCGAGAAGGGTTCCGTCTACTGGTTCTTATATCACAAAATCAGCGCAACATAAATTAGTGGACAGGTCGCGTGACGGACCGACTTAGCAACATCGTCTCCTTATCGTCGTCCGGAAACCACCCGGCTAACCTCTCCACCACCCATACAAAAGACATTATCTACCCTAAAGCTTTGCTCACAGAAGTCATTTTCCTCCAACAGTAGTAACTATATTGTAAACCAAATCACCTAACGTGGACTCTATTCATGAAAGCATACGGTCTAAATCCTATTCCGAACAATAGAAATAGTCAACAACAAATAGGGCAACATTGCCAGTATGTCAACATAAATAAAGCTGAGTGTCCTTTAACGAAGCAGACGTTGACGTCGGGACACTAATAAAGACCTTACGAGACAATGTCGACTTTAAAGCTATTGTGTTAAAACTGAGATTACTTACGTTAACAGCGGGGGTAGTAAATGAAGGCTCGCATTTAGCGGTCTCGGTGGTAGTGATATGGGTGGACTTCCTTTGTCTAGTAATCTTATCAGTGTGGCAGCCAGCCGCCATGCCTTGACATGATACATTACCCGCGCTATACATTTACATTCGGCTCTACTTGCCTGCCTGAACACGCACAAGAATCGCGCCACAGCGATGTAATCGAACACTGCACGCATTAAACTCAATGTCGGTACAATGTTTTCCGAACAAACTGCGGAGTTAATCCATCAATTTTAATAGAATGAATCGGTCTATGTACCAAAGAGATAAACTTATGTACACAGCATTGGGCTCCGGCCAACCGTGAACTATCGATTAAAATTTACGCGTAATGTCATTACGCAAGCGTTTCACTTGTACCGGGGAGATAGCGGTCTTCCTCTCCCGAACACCGAATTTCGTTAATGCGGCCGAATTTTTCGATAATGCCTCTCAAACTTTTCGATATCGAAAAGGAAATTATAAGAAAATCCGATTCCTCAAAGCTGTAATTATATAAAATAGCCTTTGAAAAAGAGGCTATTGAACATCGAGCACTTTTATAGGTTGTATAATGGACGGATCCCTGGAAGACAGCTCTGGAGCGTCAGAATCTTAGGTCCACAAAAGCCCTTGTGCTCAATCCCCTTGCAATCGCAAAAGTTTGAATACACCTCTTTCGACTATCGAAAAGTTCCCGATAATGGATTTGTTGGAGCACTCGATTGTTCAACGATGAATGGGTACTAATTAAAACGAAGTCACGACGACGCCGGACCAAGTTCCCAATTGTTTCCCAACTATAAATCGCAGCACCGCTCTCTCATATAAATATTGCACGGGGCCAACTTCGGTGCTAAATTTAAAATCGAAATTGGGGAATCGGCGCGCCGGGAACGTACGACTTAAGTGTTTTACTGCAAAACTATTCCACTACTGGCGGTACCAACATATCGATGTGGTATTAATCAGTGTAAACAAGGACTCTGTGTTGGTGTGTTCTCGATACGAGTTAGGATCAAGATTAAGGGAGTAAATTCTAAATTGCTTCGGGAATGTTCATGTAACGAGTTTAAGATTGTGAGCACGTGTTGCCAACATCTCCAGCCTTTTGAGATTGCCCAAACGTATCTCATTCTATCGGTACGTCTCACACGCGAATGTGCTTCACGTCTCATACATCAACGTCGCAGGTTATGAAACTACCTGCCGAGAGAAATATAGTTGACAGTCTGCACCCGCTGCTAAAATGTAGCCCAATCTTACGCCATCATTCCTACATCTAATACAAATACGATCAGAGGGCGCAACAGACGGGCATGTTAATCTTGCGGGACTAATGGACACCGAACACTGGCTTGTAAAGCCCGGTGGCGAGTAAACCACACTTACTCTATTACAAATTGGTCTGTTTCTTTTCCGTTTCTAATAAGAAATCACGTTTGTTCGGGCCGAGCTCGGCCGCAAATGAGCCGAAACACACCCCCTTTATCTTCCAATAAGTAAGCGAGCTTTGGATTTCTCCGGTAGAAAATACGGATACTAAACGGAAAATAGGAGATCGGATGCCAGATGGCTCGAAAAATATAAAAATAAACGAACCGGAATATGGATAGTGGTCTCTATCTGATTGTTATTCAGTTTTATGCACAGTGTAGTCTCAATAAATAATATGAGATAATAAAGCGGGCGCCGAAAAGTCTGGGTAGGTTGTAAAAAATACAGATTTTCCTTACGTAAACAAACGTAAAGAAGACCAATGAGGCTCCGCTGCGTGGGAAGTAATTTTGTGAAAAGTAAAATAAAAAAAACAGCAAAAAATTGAGTTTGTTCCGGGTGCGCAGCGACAAATCCCACGACAGCATTCAAAATCGCGTCCCTTTTTAAAGTTGAGACGATTCGAGTAACGAGTGTCGAATTCTGCGAGTCGGTGGCCCCGGTGGGCCCCTCAGTAGACGAAGTGCTCCCGGAGGTGCGTCGGTAATTACCAGCCATTACAGACAAAGGACACGACTCGTCCGATTACCATAATTCCCAGGCCCCGAGACGGGATATAAATGGGCCACATTTTGTAGTAGCACGACGGCTGACGTGTGTATTAATGACTACGCTTGTCCTCCTAAATTAGGTAAGGGATTTGGTGATTTAGTTTTTTTTCATTGGCTTCGGCGGCGGCGGGGTTGAAATAGATGGACCGGTCGAGCCGCTCCAATAGCCACATTTGTTCCTTCACAGGACTTTAACAAATTACCTCCTTATATTGTGATTATAGTTATGAATTATTTAACACGTACCTGGGGGGTATAACGTACCAAGTATAATTATTATGGTGCGATGAACTTTTTTATAGAACTTTAATTTTTCCGTTACTTTCTGTTAATTGACGGGGAAGTAGATAGATAGATAGATAGATAATTCTTTATTGTACACCAATAGATTACAGTAAAATTTGTAGTAAGCATGCATACAGTTTAATGTACAATGGGCGGCCTTATCGCTGGAAGCGATTTCTTCCAAGAAACCTTGGGATGGACAGTAATATTACATTACTGTCCATCCCAAGGTTGCACCAAAGCAAAAGATTTGGTATAGTTAGCAAATAAACTAAAATCATTCTTTTAAGTAATTATTCTTCTTAAATAGTACCATGATATGGAATAATACGCCAAAAATGAAAGAACGATATTAATGACTGTTTTTTTACATGGGTAAAATCCCCACGGATACCCCAGGCGAAGCCGGTGGGAGAGGTTATGTAGGACTCGAACCGACTAAAACGTACGACGCCTGTGGGTCGTTGCTGGTTGCCGAAGGTGAGGTTGACAGACATATCCCTCGCACCCCGGCTGGATCCAGCCCTCCTCGGGTTAAGCATCACATGATGTACTAAGCTACTATTTCGACATGGAATAAACTATCTTCGTTTTTAGGAGATCTTCGTAGAGTTATAGGTCTAACACGCTGAGGCTCTTGGACAATTTCAGGTTTTTTTTACTACTTGGTTGGCAAACAAGCACACGGCCCACCTGATGGAAAATGGTTGCCGTGACCTATGGACGTGTGCACCAAGGGAGTCACAATCGCGCTGCCAACCCTGTAAGAACTAGAATTTCTGGGTCGTCAGTGTAAAAGACAAAGCAGAACAAGCTTTTGGTCTTCCCACTGACAGTACAAAAACTCTCCAGTGAGCTCTGGCTACCCTCGGGAACACAATATGAGGTTATTATGACACGTGGTATTCTGTAGGGTGGAGACACTTCCCCAGACGGACTGCTCAATTGGACGGAAATACCGTTGTGTCCTACCTCCTACTATGATATCTGATATAATATATCTGTCATTCACTAGGGACAGACTTCGCCAAGAATGTAGAAGTAACATAACTAATACTATTATTACTATACCTACCAGCGATACATCTAACCTTCATAATAACTCACATACCCATTTCCGAGCTACGAAATACCGGCGCTCTATGAAAGTTCGATGAAACTCATTAATCTCTAATTGCTACGAAAACAATAGTATCAAAGGCCGCAAGCACAAAAGACGCCTGACGATATTGTCGAGAAGTTCACCATTTTCATTTCGGCACTGTTCAGCGAGGGGGGAAGAGGGGGGATCGATCACGAAAAAAACAACACAAAAACCCTTTTTAAAATTAATTGAGTTTTGTTGCGGCTACACAGGGCGGTACAAATTAATTACCGCTCGGAGGAATCTTTAAAATTCGTCGAGGATCAAAAGTTATGACGATAAGAGGCGTGAGGGGCGACGGATAACGCTTCGATTTTCCATTAGCTTATATTAACAGTGATGGGAGAGTCCGCCGCGCCCGCGGTTACTCCGATAGCTCCCGATCTAATATATTTTCCTTATAGAGAACAGCCGAAACACGCGATTTTTGATCCATTTGCATGAGTCTATTCACGGTTATTTGTTTACGAGCCATTACGGTGAGCAATATTCGCCCCTAATTGAATTTCAACTTGTAAATTTTCGTGGATGGAATTAATTAAATTTTTCCCTGTGCTAATGCCTCCGCCATGGCTGCTGGAGCATGCTGATTAATTTTGTGAAAGCCTTTAACTTTACAAATGACGGCATTTGATAACAGATTATTGGTTTTAAAGATCAAGTTGTGGTTCGTTACTTGTTTTAATCTTGCTCAATGAGAAGATATTGCTTACTGAGTTATCTGGTCACAAATTGTCTGTTTGGCTTATTAAACTCATAACTGGCGGTAACTTTGCAATATTTTGTTTTTACGATAAAACAAAATTATCAGGGACTACCAAGAAAATCAGTTATTTCTTTTGTAACGTTTTAAAAAGAGAACGTTTTGCAGGTTTTACAATTTTAGAACGATTTAAAATTCTGGAACACTTTAGAACAAATGAATGAATAAATTCAAACGTTGAAAAGTTACATGAATTCATTATTTTTATTTGATCTAAATCTCGTATTTGTTGAAAGAATTTTTACCCATTATTAAGACTTTAAATAACTATTTACTCACGTCTATAAATATGTAATAGCGAACCTTCAATATGATTTTACATACCTATTAGCGTTAAGGTATAGGTAGAAATAAAATAACATCATCATTTCATTATCAATATTTATAGTCCCACTTAATTAGGGGCGAATCTGTAGCTGTCAACGGAGCACTGTTTCAAAATTCAATGCTACTAAAAAGGTCTCACAGAAAAACTCAAAACCACTCAAATCGAAAACCAAACCTGACACTACGACGCAGTCGTTCGCATAAGTAACCAGTTTATCTTCTTTTCCAGGTTGTCTACTTGAAGGCTCAAGGCTCCCGCCTGATGTGCCCCCCCGCAACCCGACCATGTCTCGGTTGAATGGCCGTATCACGGGCAACCCCGCCGACCTGGGTGACTTCGAACCCTCCTGCTTGGTGCGAACGCCCTCAGGGAACTTCTATGTGCCTTCGGGTGAATGTAAGACACTTTTTTGTTCTGATATACCTCCTTATTTATACATTCATCACCACACAGTGTTAGTCCTGGTTGCACGCAAAGAAACCACTTTGAAGCCCAGGGTCTACTCTCTTTAGCTCTTTAGCGGTATGACTTGGTAATTACAAAAGGAATACCTCGTCCTGCAATGAGTAGTTATACCGGCTTACAGTTGATTTTTACTTAAGCCTCGAAGATCTTGGCAGGGCCAACACACTTTTAAGATAAAAATATCTACACTTACTTGATTTTATACACAGAAGTATCAGTTGTGTGATACCATCTGTACAGGGATAGATAAAGGCATTATTAGGGAACGGTAACCTCCCAAAGCATCCGTTCCGTTTTGGCTTAGGTTCCGCTTTCGTCCTCAAATATAGGCTTGCGTCAGAGGCTCTTCCAGAATATTACTTGCATTATTGAAATACACTGAAGTAAATCCAAAAATGCCAAAATTTTGACAGAATTTTAATTATGAATCGGCCTAATTACAAGTTAGAGAACTAGCACTATCGGCTGTACGACAATCAGTAACTAAAGAGATCCTTTCTATAAATTAATGTCTTCACATACCGTCAAATATTTATGATAATTGTTGTTCTGTCGTTAGCCACTAATGTGATTCCTACAACACGCGAAGGCAGCAACACTTCCGACTAAACTATAAATACAGTTCTCAAATGGAAAAATAAAATACGAAAAGTTAATCAAATCAAAACGGTTACTAATGCCACACTATTGTACAGAGGCCTATCCCATAAAACTTCGTAATGAATGGTCTGAGGGGATATTGCCTTAATCAAAATTAATAATGGTAGTTCATTGGACGAATCACGATGGTTTTAAATAATCCAAAGGAACAATAAATCGCACGCGAATGCTTGGTATTCAATAATATATTTAATATATGGATTCCCGTCTGTATATTCCTGAATGGGTGAGCAGAGGTTTATTAAACATCTAGATTTCACTGTTTTTTATCCCAGCAAGCCTATTAGCAACAATCGAAAACTTTTATTTCAATAAAATCAAACTCAAGTTATCGGAATATTTCTAAATTGCGAATTACATCTGGAACCTCTTGCTGAGCAGTCAAACTCACCACTAGACATAACCTATTCAACAATAAATCGAATATAAAACTAAAACGTAATTTCAGGGGACATTCAAAAGAATCCGTCTATGGACTACAAGTCAAACTCATCGTGTAGCAGTCCAGGGAAACCAGAGAAGAATACGTTAGAAAGAATGGAGAGGTCAGACCGACCTCATCCGACCTTCGGCACCCCAGTGCCTGTTCTGCCTGTGCGGAACAACCTCCGCTCCACAAACTTCCCCCCAACCGGCTCGCGGTTTCACTTTAGAAAAGGTTTCTCATCAAGATGCTCGTGGAAGTGTACAGCAATAGTGTTTATAGTTCTCTTCATTTTACTCTTAGCAATATCATCTTATATGACAGGTGAGTCTACCACTATTCATTACTAATTCCAATTTGGTTATAAAATATTCTATATATATGTATATGCATTATCACTTACAGAGGGAATAAATTATATTATAAACTTTCGTAAGTGCAAGCTATAACTTGACAAAGATATAAAACAAAGTACAAAAAAGAGTAAACACATTAATTTTTATATAATTATTACAAATTTCATCACAATATTTCCCTATATAAAACATTAACCAAGAAAACAATAGAGTTTAAACAAATCATCGTAAACTTCAAAACTTGGTAATCAGATTATTTCTGAATGTGAACCAAATACTATTATTACTAGTATACTCACTATTATTTGTACTTACTTCTGTGTTTTGTTCCAGCATCATATTTCGTCAACTGGGCGTATCAAAACCCCAAATCATGTACGGTAGTAGTTGGAGAACCCACTGAAGTATTTCCTGCATCAAAGGCTACATCATTGGAGGTTGTAAATAAATCGCCGCAACAAAGTTTGCCGACCATCGGCACAGGTAAAGAGGAATATCACTCTCGACAACGTAGAAGTATAGATGTAGTAGATGGGCATGCTTCTTCTGTATCACAGTTTGTTTCTTCTGAGGATTCTTCTAAATCTGTAAATATGCATGATATAACCACGCCTATTGTAAACACTGTTAGCTTACTGCATGGTGTGGAATCGGAAGAGGTCACCATACCGCCAAATGAAAACAAAACTGAGGTGATTAACAATGCTTCTTTATCTGTCAGTGTTGATTACATTTCGGTTAATACTAGTGATCTAACAATTAATAATATATCTGGGATATCTACGACTAAAAAAATAGAAACAAGTGCTATGCCGCTAACTTCTACAGAAGCAACGCTAAATGTAACTAACAATATTACAACTACCACTACAAAATCGGTTAAGGATACTAAAGAATTGATGGATCCACCTCCAGAACTAAATGACAAAGTGAAACTTCCTTTAAAAACTGCTCAAGATGACATAGCTTATGATCCCGAAGACATGCAGGCTGATGCATTTCCGTCAATACATTCGTTTGGTATCCAAAAGCTTCAGATTTTTAAATTAGGTTCGCAATTAGATGAAATTAAAGCAGGGCTACATATATTTACAAATGGAACCGCGGAATCCGAGGAAAACCTACAAAAGCTTCATTACAATAGCGAAAATTCGGCCACAAAAAAGTTGGCGGTCACAAATATACCTAATGTTGTAACTGATCAGACGGTAACATACCAGCCGAGTTCTGAAGCACCAATAACGGAAAAAGAACTGACAACAACTAACGAGCCTGTAACAACATCAAATGAGCTTTTATCTACTGTAAATAATTTGACTACACACAATGAGCATGTGATCACAACACCACTACCACTGAGTGTTACTAAGGATAACATGATTACTTTTAGTACTAAAACAACGACAGTAAGCGAAGCGTCTACTGTAAATAACGTTGATACGAAACTCCCGGATGTGACTAACTCTAAACATGTGTTGATTAATTTAACAATTTCTGCGGATGATGCTATGAGTGCAACATACAAACCACTCTATTCACTTACCTTAACTGTACCCACAGTTGGGGATAGCAATGAAATACCAACTGTTAAAATAACCCCCATGGATGCAAATCCTACCCTACCTACGAATTTTAATAAACCTACAGTATTAGAAGGCTTGAACAAACCCACAACTAAGGTAAATGAAGGTGGCAGTTGTGAATGTACTTGTCCGGCATGTAACAGTAACGCTACAGACGATTACTATGACCTTACTGAAACCCAAGCCACTACCTCATCCCCAAAAATTGATTCATCCACTACAGATGATAAAATACCAAAAACCACAGACGGTCCACAATCGTCTACAACTGAGGATCTGACTCAAAGTGAAAGAACTGAAACTATAGCTGTAATAGATACTGAATCTACAACGGAGATAATGAATACCGTCAAAACTAATTCAACAACTGACAGCATTGAAAGTACTACAGACATAACAACTGAAACAGAATCTGTATTAACATCAACAACAGAGATACCAAAGGTTGTTTGTCCAAAAATTGAACCTCCACCCATTCTAATTTTGGAAGGTGAGGTTACAGAACTTCAATAAAATCAATGATAACTTACTAACGGTCACCATTTCCATCATGGCCTAGGGTTCTTTCTATAACATTGTGTTTAACATACTAATATGCATGCTCATTACTATTTGACACAAGGTTCTTGGCATTATTATTTTCAATTGCACGTGCTTTTAGTAACAATTAGTTAGTTAGTATCTTAATCTATTATAAGATTCATCACATTATCGCATGTCATTGAACAATATTATTTTATCTCAATGTGAATAGGAAACTGATGTAAACTTATGTTATAGGTGCGCGAACGTTCCCCGCACAAACATTCCCACCAGACGGGACAACATTCAAACAAATTAATTTAGGTGAAAAATTATCGAAAGAAATCCCTCCATACAGCTATTGGAATATGCAATTCTATCAAACTCAAGCAAGTTATGTGAAATTTGACTATATGATACCCCGAGGGGCATCAATAGGCGTATACGCTCGAAGAAATGCTTTACCTACACATACACAATATCATATCTTGGAAGTTTTGAGTGGGTTTAAAGCGAGAACTACAAGAACATCACATGTAAGTATTACTTATAATACTCAAGCAAATATTTTTATCAAAACAGAATGGTCAATCGTATTTTTAACATAGTATTTTAATTCAAAGCCGTCAATCAAGAAAGAAGTTACCCACTACATGGAGCAAGGACATTGGTTTCTATCCCTGTATAATGACGACGGTGACCCTCAAGAAATCACACTACTCGCAATGACAGCTGATGAAATGACTCACAATTGTCCCAACGGATGCTCAGGAAAAGGAGAATGTCTCATGGGACATTGTCAATGCCAGCCAGGCTTTGGTGGAGATGATTGTAGTAAAAGTAAGCAAAAATCAATTAATGAATTTATCATTACATATTTTTGGTAGGGTTATAATAGAATGGAGTTTGATTTATCAAATATATTTTCAGGTGTATGTCCAGTTCTTTGTAGTCAACGCGGAGAATATATCAACGGTGAATGCCAATGTAACCCTGGATGGAAAGGTAAAGAGTGCTCCCTTCGACACGATGAGTGTGAAGTTCCTGACTGTCACGGCCACGGACACTGTGTAAATGGAAAATGTTCGTGTGTCCGAGGATATAAGGGCAAGTTTTGTGGGGATATTGACTGCCCACACCCAACCTGTTCCGGCCATGGATTCTGCATAGAAGGCACTTGTATCTGTAAGAAAGGGTGGAAGGGAGTCGATTGTGCAACCATGGATAAGGACGCTTTACAATGTCTTCCGGATTGCTCGGGACATGGGACGTTTGATGTGGATACTCAGACTTGCTCATGCCATTCGAGGTGGTCTGGCGATGACTGTTCTAAAGGTAACTTTCGTTAACATTCATCGATTTGATATTTATTAGTTCTATTTCGCAAGTTGATTTCATATCCCACTTTTGCAGAAATTTGCGATCTGGATTGCGGTATTCACGGCAGATGTGTTGGCGAGTCTTGCGTTTGCAGTCCTGGTTGGACTGGCGAATTCTGTACTTCTAAACTCTGTGACGCAAGGTGCAGTGATCACGGGCAATGTAAAAACGGTACTTGCCTCTGTGTATCGGGCTGGAATGGTCGGCATTGCACGTTGGAAGGATGTCCGAGAGGTTGTGCTGGCCATGGACAGTGCAAGGTCGCCAATGACGGTCAGTGGTCCTGTAAATGTTTCGATGGATGGGATGGACCAGATTGCACCACTCTCAAGGAGCAGATTTGTGATGATGCTAAGGATAACGACAAAGGTGTGTATAAAACGTTACCTAACGCTTTAAACCTGATGTCACTGATATAACTAATGCACTTTGTTCTGTGTAGATGGCCTTATCGATTGCGAAGATCCTGAATGCTGCCTAAACCCCATTTGCAAAGGCAGTCAACTCTGCGTGTCCTCGCCTAAGCCAACAGATATTCTCCTTCGAAAGCAACCTCCCGCGATAACCGCTTCATTCTTTGAACGAATGAAGTTCATCATAGACGAAGGTAGCCTCCAAAACTATGCCAAGCAGGAGAATTTCAACGAAAGGTGAGGCTTCGATGTTTGGTGTTACTCGTTAGAATTAAGTGAATATTAACTATTAATGTTGACTGTCAGGTCCTAATCGGACATGAGCCTAAATATTTGTTATATAAGATATGCAATGTTGTGCCCCAGTCAATCCCATTGTTTTATTTACATTATAAGAGTGTAACACGATGCTTCCTTTCTTTTCTTACACTTATATGAAACAAAATGTATTTATTTGTAATTATGAAAAGAGCAGATTCTAGTGAGTCAACACTTGCATGTGACACTCGTATATGGACGTCGCTGCTACTAATATTTCCGTGCTTCCTTGTTTCTAAATTAATATTATTATACATAATAATAATACTTACTCATATCTCTAATTTCTCTCGGTTTTCTTACGCTGCGCAGTATGTTTTGGAACCACTTCAACTCGAGGTAAGATTTGTGATGGAATGTAGGATAGAGAGTTTGACTTAGCGTTTATATATACCACACATATATTTACTACTTATAAACATGTATATATATATTTAATTGGCAAATAATATACATTTATAACTCATATCCAATGTATGCATGCTGTGCAGTAGTTTTTAGTATTTAGTTACCTACAATTGTGTCCTGTGACTTTGTGTTCCGCTTTTTATCTAAGTGTTTACGGTGAATTTATTGATCACGTACGTAGATCACCATTTGACAATACTTTTGAAGTTGATATATATCTTTGATATGAAGAAACAAAATCAATTCTTGTAAATATAATAGATATTATAGAATTAGATAGTCATTGACTACAATGGACAGTCAAGATGCTGAAATAGATTTGTATGAAGTTTATCCAACTACCCTCCAACCTTGTACTAAATAGGACCTTTAATGTAGAGTAATCTTAATTAATGTAGAAATTATATCTTCAAACTCAAAAAGATATTTTACAGAATTTAAAAAACCTATATCCTAGGTAACACTAGTATTCATACTACAAAACTATACTTAATGGTATAAATACTTTGTAATTTAAAAATTCAATGCTCAATCTGACGATCAAGTTCTCTTCCTGAATTTTTCAGGGTTGGAAGTTCAGTCATTCCAATAATAGCCAAAATGGTGATCACCTTGGATACAACCATTATCATCACTAAAATTATTATGATGGGGACTATTGAACTGTCAACACGTTACTGCCCAATCACGAATGGTATTGACCTCGGCCACCTGAACTAACTCGAATACCTGCCAAGTTCCCCGTAGATACCAGAAATGTACTCCCTCGCCCGAGTGAGAACCGATCCCAAAATTTTATATGAATAGCCCTACAAACCTAACAAATTTTGTAAACTTAAACTCCAACGTTTTATGAATACCAATGCCTGAAGAATAATTTCCATATGGGCATTTCCCTCTCACTATTTGGTTACCTAAACATAAATCAAGCTTATGTTCTAGTTCATTGAAATACTGTTCTTATACCAAAACTAATGTTTTTGTCGGTAATTTCCAGTCGTTCTGCGGTTATCCGCGGTCGTGTTGTCACCTTACTCGGCACCGGTCTAGTGGGGGTTAGAGTGTCTACTGATACTCCTCTAGAAGGCTTCACACTCACGAGAGAAGATGGATGGTTTGATTTGCTGGTGAACGGAGGAGGGGCAGTAACGCTTAACTTCGGACGGGCACCATTTAAAAGAGCTACGAAAGTTGTCTATGTGCCCTGGAATGAGGTAAGTGATACATGAATGAGCTAAATAATTATTGTATTATAACTACGTAATGGTGTCTTTTCTTAGCACTAAATAGACAAACTCGCACAAGTAAGTTTATCAAAACTAAATCGGCGGTATGCAAAATCTCGTACAATTTTTGAAGACACTAGAATTATTGCAGTCAGGATTGGTATTTATGAATTTTGGCCAAGTATAATTTTAAAAAGAAAGTATGCTACAGTATACCTGAGGAGTATGCTACACTTTCCATCAGGAGGGCCGTGTGGTTGTCTGTCACCTAAGTGGTATAAAAAAAAAAACGCAATATTCACTACCGTACACTAATGTTGGCACCAAACTTGATGCATAAACTTAATTACTTATATCAAACATGTGCTCAGTCCCCGCCAGTCCTAATATACTCTTTAAAAATGCAAAGTGCTACCCGTTGAAGTTCGTAAGAGGTTTGTATTTTATTCAAGTCGAAACATGCAAACCACCGATTAACCGGAGGACGTATACAGTTTATTGCTCAATTATTTTTTTCTTAAAGCGTTATTTTAACCTATGTGTACGAGGTATGACTTTTAAGTTACAACTCACTCTCAATATAAAGGTATTTGTATGTCTTGTTCTATAGAAATTATTAAATGGTTCACGGCAAAATATTATATTTATATACCTAGTTTTCATATATTGGCATCTATTACCCTTTTTTAATTAAAATAAAACTACTAAAACTTTAACAAAAATATTGTTTCAATGTCTAACAATCATCTAACTTTACAATAAACAATATAAGGTGTAACATAATTAACTCTGAGAACTTTGAGGGGTTGATCAGAATCGGTAACTTTGCCTGAAAAACATATTAAAAAAGACATGTTAACGTTTCACTTATTATTTAATATTACGTTCATGTTTGTATGCTAACACTACCACGGGGCTGCACTTCGCAATTCAAGGCCTCTCTAGTCATGATACGCGCGCGTTATCTCATGAAACGTACCTATCACCCACCGGTCATTGACTTCCAAAAGTCAGCTGTTCACTGCAACCCATGTGCTGGACATGTCGATGTGGTACGGTTAGCATAAGTAGTGATCTCAATTTTTGCAATCTTCATAATTAAATTTTGGACAATTGGGGCAACCTATATTTTTTTACACATATTTTCGAATACTAAGTTATCTTACAAAGCACTGAGAAGTTTTGTTACTTGTTATATAACTAACTAACAATATCATGTAACATTTTGAATTTAATTTTCTTATTTCTATCTCCACAGGTGGTGATAATCGACACAGTCCTATTGACGACAATGGACGAGAAAATGAGCATGGGTCCACCACAGGCTTGCCTGGCCCACGACTACGACACCATGAAGCCCGTAGTCCTCGCCACGTGGAAGCATGGGTTCCAGGGAGCGTGTCCCGACAAGAGCGCCATATTGGCAGAGTCACAGGCAAGTTGCAGTGCTATTATTATATCAATCAGTCATTGAATTAGCCAATTGGGAGGCTTTGGCCTACTGTTTCCATGCTGGCCAGACGGATTGGTACAGGATTATATAGAGAGTTATATAGAGTTTTCCTTCTGTCCCAGTGATAAGATAAGCGTAAACATTGCACAACAAGTTCAGCAAGTAATCTGCAAATTGTAATATCTAAAGCTACTTTTGTCACCTGTACTTCATTGTAATAAATTCCCAATCTACAAATTCACATAAAACTTACTTTCACATCTTCAGGTCATCCAAGAAAGTCTGGAGATCCCTGGAACTGGTCTCCATCTCGTCTACCACAGTTCAAGAGCCGCTGGCTACCTCTCCACAATTCAACTGCAACTGACTCCTGAAAAGATTCCCTCAACATTAGTCCTCATCCACCTCCGAATCACAATCGAAGGCATACTCTTCAAGAAGACCTTTGAAGCCGACCCCGTGATCAAGTTCACTTACCCATGGAACAGACTGAATGTGTATAAACAGAGGGTCTACGGAGTCACGACAGCGTTGGTGAAAGTTGGTTACCAGTACACCGATTGCAAGGATGTCATCTGGAATGTACAAACGACAAAGTTGAGTGGACAAGACATGAGTATTTCTGATGTTGGCGGTTGGAATCTGGATATACATCACCGTTACAACTTCCACGAAGGTGAGTTGAATCGATTTTTTACCCTCCCTCCCTTTTCTGCTGAAAATTGTATTCAAGACTAGTTTTTTACTCGATTAAGATTAAAAAATTTAATAGTTCAGGCGGGATTAGAACCCGCGATCTTTTCCTTACAAGGGAGAATGCTATAACCATTGAGCCACAGACCCTCGGCTGAAGCCATCCAAATTTTCCTGTATATATCTGTCTTGCGGCGACGCGACAGTGGGAGGCCGGCAACAACCCACAGACGGCATGTATTTTGGTCGGTTCAAGTCCGTAGTCTGTAGTTGGAACGCTAAAAGTCCAACTGTTCTAACGGCAATGCTACTATATCGTCTTTATGTTGTGGAGGTCAGATGGCAGTCGCTTCACGGAAAATATCAAAGTTTATATCTTTGAATTTTAGTAATTCAATAATGAAAGTAGTTTTGTAGGAGGTAGGACACGATTGTAGGTTAGGACACGACGGCATTTCCGTCCAATTGGAGCAGTCCGATTGGGAAGTACCTCCGCTCTATAGCGCGACCATAATTACCTCGTTTTGTGTTCCCGGCGGGGAGTAGGGTAGCCAGAGCTCACTGGAGGATTTCTGTTCTGTCAGAGAAAGACCAAAAGCGTCCAGCGGCACAGAAGCTCTTAATGCTTGCAGGATTGGCAGCACGAGTGTGACTCTCTTGGTTTTGCATAGGCCACGGTCACCACTTTACATCAGGTGGGAAGTGTGTTTGTCTGCCACGTAAGTGGTATTAAAACATTAAAACATGCCTGAACGATTTTGTATATAATGCACATCTTCTTCATCCTAGCGTTAATCGCAGTCGCCCCTGTTGTTGCACTCGTACATTGGCCACGGTAACCACTTTTCATCAGGTGGACCGTGTACTTGTCTGCCACCTAAGTGGTATAAAAAAATATCAAAGTTCAGCCAAATCCGCAGTTAACTGGTAAAGTGGACCCCAGACTCAGAGGTGAAAGGTTCTGATACGACTGGGAAGTGGAATTAACGTTGGAATGAAGATGTATGCCATATTTAATACATATCCTTTCAAGGCATGTTTTCATTATTTAATTCACACATACATATAATCACGTCTTTATATCCGGAAGGTTAGGCAAAAGTGAATTAACACCCACATTTCACCAATCATTATATTCGATCCCACGTAATACAGGGTGAGCCTATTGCTGTATTCCAGGCACTATTGTTGACTCAAGTCATGCATCTGAGACTGAGTCTGGGCTGTACATATCTGTCTGATGTTAAACAGCCCTATCCCTTAGTCGCCTTGTACGACACCGCATGGGAAGAGATGGGGTGGCCTAAATTCTACATGGCTAAATCAATAAGCTTATCGCGGTCCATATTTGGTTGGTTGGACATAGACCTCAACCTAGGTTGGCAGGCCAGCCTACTGTTGAATTACTAACATATAAACTTTAATATTTTTTAGTAAATCTTTACGCACTAAAACATTAGCACAGTTCAACAATAATTACGCCATTTTGATTCACAGAACTAGTTGTAGTTTGGCGTCGAATAGTTTGATAATACTAAGTACGAACCGATGTAATCCGTTAAGTGATTGAACCGTCAGGCCTGCTCCCTGACGTGCCTCGATAAATTACGTTAAGCTCAGACACGCTTGGCAATGTACTGAGGATAATACGGCAACAGCGGAGAACACTAGATTGAAACCTATTAAGAGTTCATTTATATGTACCTAATTAAATGAAATAAAAAGTAAATTAAATTAAATTAAACTAAATTAGGTGGCCTCTGTGGCGCAGCGGTAATACGTTCGAATGCTGCACAGGGGGCGCGGGTAAGATTCCCGCTCAGTGCAAATATTTGTATTTGCATTGTCTGGGTGTGTATATGTATGTATTTATAAAAAAAAAGTATCTATATGTTTATCCGCAGTCTAGATTCCATAACACAAGCTAGTTAAACTATGCTTACCATGGGCCATGGGTCAGCATTGTGTAGAATGTTGTAGAATATTTATTTATTTATAACAAACATGTTGGTTACGATAAGCTTAATAGCTTATACTCATGTATTTGTGTATAAAGCCTGGTTAGAGTCAATGCTAATAGGACAAGCAAGCAAGACTAGACAACCTGCTCGCCCTACTAGGTTATGTTTGAGCTTATGTGGTTCCTGGGGTTCGATCCCTAGGCCAGACAAAGTGTACGAAATTTTATTGGAAATAATAAAAATCTCTGAAGCAACACGGAATCAAAAAGAAAGCCCGGTTAAGGGCATAATATCTCTGCTAACATCTTCAGCGAAGTTTATGTGAGGCTTGAATTTAATATATGAGTAGTATTTTATTATAAAACACTAACTATTGCCGCGACTTCACCCGCGTGAATGTTGGTTATTCCGATCAAACATAACTATTGTTCTCTCCCAAGATTTAATCTGCCTGTGTACTAATTAAAATTTCATCACGTATACTTCGAAAATGACCAACTTTCATATAAACTTCGAGAGGAGGAGGAGTCTAAGTCTTTAAGCTCTAGTTCATCTCTGAACCATATTTCATTAAGATCAGTTTAGACAGATAAACGACTAAGTTCATTTCGCATTTATAATATTTAGTATAGATTAAAAAAAACTGTACTTCTCTTTTGCAGGTATTCTTCAAAAAGGTGATGGCACAAATGTCTACCTCAAGCACAAGCCGCGCGTTATCATCACGACAATGGGTGATGGCCGCCAACGAGAACTGGAATGCGGAGACAATTGCTCTGGAGTGGCTTCAAAACAGAGGCTCTTGGCACCGGTAGCTTTGGCTGCTGCCCCTGATGGCTCCATCTTTGTCGGAGACTTCAATCTGGTTAGGAAGATCAGCCCTGACGGAACTGTGAGGACCGTGGTTAAATTGAAGTAAGTTGAAATTTTTAAAAACCTTTAAACCTTATTAAATTATTAAATGTATGCTGTCATTGATGGCTTATGAACGTTTGTATCACCAGAAGTGTTACTCAAATGCTGCTAATAGCGCTGGAACGGGGTGTATAAATGAAGTGGAGAATTAACGTGGAAAAGGCATTCAGCATTCTTGTTACTTAATTACGTTTCATTTACCCTATTTTGAGTTTTTCCCTTGTAACTGTATTTTGTCTGATCCAAAAAAAAAGTGGTAATAGTTGATCGTCTGGATCTGACACTCGTCTATTGTACTATTAAATATACTTTTACATAACATAACATAAACTCACGCCTATATCCCCGAAGGAGTAGGCAGAGGAGCTAGCACTCACATTTCGCCAGTTTATGTTTAAGTCCCAATGTGTATGTCCCAATAGGTGTCGAGTCTATTGCCATTAACCGGGCACTTATGCGATAAATACATAAATTTCCTCCTTTAACTGAAGCTAAAGCTTTAATTGAAGATTTGTCTGTAACATACAGACAAATCTTCAGTTAAAGCATTTGATTTTGTTCTAGTGAGTTGTGTCTAAAACTTGTTTCTGTTTTTATATTTTTCAGCGCCACTCGAGTCTCCTACCGGTACCACATGGCGTTATCACCTTTGGATGGCAACTTGTACATCTCAGACCCGGAATCCCACCAAATCATCAAAGTCCGAAACACCGAAGACTTCAGCGATCCTGAACATAACTGGGAAACAATTGTCGGATCTGGAGAAAGATGCTTGCCTGGTGATGAAGCACATTGTGGAGATGGTGCTTTAGCAAGAGATGCCAAACTTGCGTACCCGAAAGGTGTAGCAGTTTCCATTGATAATGTCCTGTATTTTGCTGATGGAACTAACATCAGAATGGTCGACAGAGACGGAATTATTACAACTATTATTGGAAATCACATGCATAGAGCTCACTGGAAACCAATCCCTTGTGAAGGGACGTTGAGTGTTGAAGAAGTCCATTTACGCTGGCCCACTGAACTAGCTATAAATCCTTTGGATAACAGCCTGCATATTATAGATGATCATATGATTCTACAAATGGCACCAGACGGTAGAGTGAAAGTTATTGCAGGAAGACCACTCCATTGTCCTTCGCCAGTAACGGGTGTTGACGTTGAGTTGGCAACTTATGCCACTTTGGTCATGCCGCAGAGTATCGCTTTTGGATCAGCAGGTGATTTGTATGTCGCTGAAAGTGATTCCCAAAGAATAAACAGAGTCCGCCTCATTACGACCGATGGAAAGATTGCTCTGTATGCTGGTGCAGAATCCAAATGCAATTGCTTAGAAAGAGGATGCGACTGTTTCGAAGCTGATCATTACTTGGCGTCTAATTCTAAATTTAACACCATATCAGCTGTTATTGTAAGTCCTGACGGCATAGTTCATATCGCTGATCAAGCAAACTACAGAATCCGCTCTGTTATGGCTAGCATCCCTGACGCAAGTGGAGCAAGGGAATATGAGATCTATTCACCTGATACACAAGAAATTTATGTCTTCAATAGATTCGGTCAGCATGTCACGAGCAGAAACATTCTAACTGGAGAAAATAACTACCTATTTACCTACACTGTCAACACAAGTAATGGTAAACTTAGCACTGTGACAGATGCGGCTGGTAACAAAGTGTTCCTATTGCGAGATTACTCTACATCAGTGAACTCGATTGAAAATACTAAAGGACAAAAATGTAGGCTTAAGATGTCTAGAATGAAAATGCTCCAAGAACTTAGGACTCCTGATAACTTCAACGTTACTTTTGATTATTACGGCCCTAGTGGTTTACTCAAATCTAAGTATGATAGCACAGGTCGAAGTTACGTCTACAAATATGATGAATTCGGTCGCCTCACATCTGCTGTAACGCCTACAGGTCGTATCATCAACCTGAACTTTGATCTCAGTCTAAAGGGTGCAACTGTACGAATCACAGAGAACAATAAGAAACCCATTTCCATCTTAATAAAGGGATCGTCAGTAAACACTCGTGTTGGAGACGCTGAGAAGAAAACAATAATTTCATCTGACAGCAGTATTTCTTCTAGTATGCCTTGGGGTCATATTATTTCAACAGACACAGTTCCTTACACCGTTCTAGCTGAAGTAGACCCGATTTTGGGTGAAAGCTTCCCAATCCCAGCGAAACAAAGGACTGAAGTCGGTGGCGATTTGGCTAACAGATTTGAATGGCGATACTTCTTACGAAAAATTCTGAACAAAGCGCGCAGCGGTAAGTCTATTGCACAGGTTGGCCGTAAACTGAGAGTAAATGGTGAAAATCTGTTAACACTTGAATATGACAGAGATTCTTCAACTATTGCCGTATTTATGGATGATAAAGTCGAATTGTTAAATGTCACATACGATAGAACTGCAAGACCTGTGAGATTCGGACCCACGAATGGAATATTTGCGGAAGTTGTCCTGGATTATGACAGATTTAACCGATTAACAAAATGGAGTTGGGGAGATTTGAATGAAACATATGGCTTTGACAGAGCTGGACGGTTAAATGAAATACGGTACGGAGATGGTTCGTCCCTGGCCTACTCGTTTAGGGATATGTTTACTTCACTTCCTCTGAAAGTAACAACTCCCCGAGGCAGTGACTATCTCCTAGACTACGATGACTCTGGCGCTCTTCAAAATTTGACAACCCCACGTGGCCATATCCATACGTTTGCCCTCATGACATCATTGGGTTACTTCAAATATCAATACTTCTCACCGATGAACCGACACCCATACGAGATTTTGTACAATGACGACGGAAACATTCTGTCTAAGATTTTCCCACATCAGTCAGGCAAAATCGTATACATTTACGACAACAGCGGCAAGCTAGAAATGATCTTAGCTGGTGCGTCTTCAGTCCGTTATGTTTATCATGAAAATACTCATCTCGTGAAAAATGTCGAGATCACTGACACCGAATACGAATTGCGACAAGACTATAAATATCACGCAGGCATTCTAAAAGACGTTAAAATGAAGTTCAGTCCCAAGAGTAGTTTGAACAACGCTCATTTCAAATATCAGTACGACGGCAACGCACGCCTCTCCACAATCGATGTCAATATCAATAGTAAAGAAATGCCACAATTGAGAATGAAGTACAACCAAAACCTGGGTATTCTTGAAGCACTTAGTGATTTGAGAATATATAGGAATACATTCAATAGATCTGTGATGCAGGACACTAGCAAACAATTCTTCACTATAACTGATTATGACGATAGAGGCAGAGTGAAGTCCGTCCTGATAAACATTAAGGCTTTCGATGTGTTCCGCCTCGAATTAGAATATGATTCGAGAAACAGAATCAAATCGAAGAAGACTATGATTGGTGACACTTCTTCAAACGAACGAATCAGTTATAACTATGACGGGCATTTAATGGAAGTTGTAGGCTCCGAAGACGATTGGAAATACGTATACGATGAGAATGGTAACGTTATTGGAGTAATCGAGCATGGAGAAAAGCGATACCTGGGCTATGATATTGGTGACAGAGTCGTCCAGTATGGTGATATGGAATACAGTAGCTATGATGGCCGTGGTTTCGTCATAAGACGAGGCGAACAGAAATACAGCTACAACTCTCATGGGCAATTCGTACACGCCTTTGAAAGGGACAAGTTCCAGATGTGGTACTACTATGACGACAGGAGTAGACTGGTAGCATGGAAAGACGATAAGAATAACATTACACAGTTTTACTACGCTAACCCTGCAACTCCTCTCTTGGTTACTCACGTACACTATCCGAAAACTGGAAAGACTGTCCGATATCTTTATGACCAACGAGATTACTTGACTTGTATTGAGACAGAAGATCAACGGTTTTACGTGGCTACAGATCAGAACGGATCCCCTCTCGTAGTATTCGATGTCAACGGTGAAATTGTGAAAGAAATTAAACGCAGTCCGTTTGGAAAAATATTGAAAGACAGTAATCCAGAATTCTATATTCCAGTTGATTTCCAAGGTGGCATTTATGATTATTATACAAATCTAATTCACTTGGAAACGCGGTTGTACGATCCAATTGTCGGACAATGGATGACGCCGAGTTGGGAACACTTGGCGAGCACACTACATCTGCCCACGGACATATTCATCTATCGGTTCAAAAATAACGACCCAATAAACAGGAATCAGAACATTCCATACATGACTGATTTGGGTAGCTGGCTGCAGATGTACGGGTACGATTTGAACAAGATGATGGGATCCAGATACATAACTAACATGATCTTCCAACCGAAAGTAGAGCTGACCGTTCCTCGGATAACACCCGATTTTGAAGTATTGTCTGGATTGCAATGCATTATTGAAAAGGTGAGTACTCAATTTTTTAAGACGTTTTTGTAAGAAAATCATATTATATCCTTAGCTTATTCATAAATTATCCATGAAAAGAAAGAATACAAGTATCACCACCCCATCTCATCCGAAGGATGTCATAAGAGGCGACTAACGGAAAAATACGCAGACAATATCACTGCGAGAGAATGAAAACTTTAAATAAAACCTTGTACCAACCCGGGTGCCAGTGTGGAAATAGTAGATCCAGCAGTGGACTGTGATAGGGTCTATGGATTGATTGATTTAATGAATAATTCTAAACGAATATTATTATTGTTACAGATAAACCTAAAGTTATCAGACATGAACTTCGTACCAACTCCTCTACTGAAAATGGAACCAATCAAACGGAATCTGCTAACTCGAGTATCATATAAACGAGGAGTATTTGGCGAAGGAGTACTGATATCAAGGGTGGACGGCAAAGCATTGATCAGTGTGGTCGACGGAGCTAACAACGTGGTTGAAGACGTTATAACAACCGTATTCAACAACTCGTACTTCTTAGACGTGCACTTTAACATTCATGATCAAGATGTGTTCTACTTCGTGAAAGATAATACTTTGAAGATCAGGGACGACATGGAAGAGCTTAGAAGATTATCCGGGAAATTTAATGTGTCGCAAGATGAAACTAACGACCAAGGACTGGAGGTACGTTTCTTTCCGTCATCATTTAGTTACGTAGAAAAGAGAGAGAGGCTTAGATATACTCGTATTTATAACCAAGACTTGAATTCAATGAGTTTGGTAAACTAGTTTTTAGATAGAATTTGAAGTTATCTTTCGCAGCTTAGAGACGATAGGTTCAAATCACCTAAACACAAATTTTATTAACTTGAGATAGAAGAAGAGTGTAAAGTTTGTTTTTTAACCGCGTGCTCAAGTTTGATGACCGAGCACGCGAAGCATTCTAATTAGAATCCTGAGCGTTAGCGAGGGAATCAAAAGAGCACAAGGTGAAAAATCTTTGCACTCGCGTAACTTTTCATCCCACCTCAGCGACGAAATGACTAAATGCAAAAAAAAATTCAACACCATAGAGGTAGAAGTAATAGGTTTAATGATGTTTTGAAACACAAACTAAGGTTGCACACGATGTTCTAAATTCAAATTTACTTTCTTCGATTTCTGAGTGCAAACTCAGAAGTCGAAGAGCAAAATTACTCTTTCCGAGATGGAGGGATGAAAATATAATTAGAAAAGGTTTGACAAGTGGTGTCGTTCTCGTGCGGCAGGTGCGCGTGCACGCCGTGAGCAAGGGCTCGGCGCAGGCGGTGATCGTGCTGCGCTACGGCGTGGAGCCGGCGGCGGAGCGCGCGCGCCTGCTCAAGCACGCGCACAAGCGCGCCGCGGCGCGCGCCTGGGAGCGCGAGAAGGCGCTGGTGGCGGCGGGCTGGGAGGGCCGCGGCGCCTGGTCCGAGGAGGAGAAGGAGGAGCTGATCTCGCACGGCGTGGTGGACGGCTGGGCGGCGCGCGACGTGCACGCGGTGGCGCGCTTCCCGCAGCTCGCCGACGACCCCGCCAACCTCGTGTTCGTGCGCGACGCGCGCCGCAAGCGCCGCCGCAGCGGCCGCGCGCGCCACCGCGACCGCGCCTAGCGCCCGCGCCCGCGCCCGCGCCCGCGCCCTCGCCCGCGCCCGCCCACGCACGGCGACGGCTAACATTCACTGGAAACCGACAAGCTACACGTGGCTGGGGATGGAGAACCTTTTTATTTTTGTTTTTGTCGTTGCGTACTTAGGTGTTATGGATGCTCATAAACTTATTTTTACACACTTTGTGACCCTTTTAACGTTGGACTGGACTGAATCTCGAGACAACTCACTACAGGGTACCGAGTCATAAATAAAATAAACTTAAATAATAAAAGGAATATAATAATACGACACACTGAGCATAATACTTATAAAAATCATGAAATAATACTCAATGCAATCACAATTTTACCATACTTTTTGTTTTTTTATTAATTTTTATGAAATAATTATTTTTTAATTAGAACGTTTAAGTTGTAATGAAACCCCATGTAGGTATTCCTATTAAATTTTAGCCAAATATTTCGTTCTATCCCTACATCTAGATATTTGTAAATAAAAATCGTATATTTTATTCTTGTAGTTGTTCCTTTTATAATAATAGACCTAAGGTCTTCTACTTCGCAATACTATCACTATTTAGCAATAATTTTATATACTCGGAAAACATCTGAATCTACAAATTAAATGGTACTTACCTCTATATTTTTTGCTTATTGGGGAACTCACGCTAACCGGCTTAAAGCATTCAATTTGTAGAAATCAGATGAAAATATATTTTGCGAAAACACTTAACTTATGTTACAAAATGTGATAATGTTCTGTGCGATAGGTAAGTACTGTATTATACGTAGGGGTGATTCAGATATTTAAGTAAAACATTGTTATCAAGCTTTCAAATATCGCCAAGTGAACGAATCGAACACGACATGACCCACTTAGAAAGACTGACTAGACTTTCGCAAAACGTCTATGGAACGGAATTTTATTTTTAATTCTTACTGGCCTATTGCAAAATTTAAAAAAAGAACCCCAAAAATATGTTCTTTTTTTCAGTAGTCATTTTATCGGTTCGGAGCGACAGAGTTCTAAGTAGAAAACAGTAATCCCAGTAGTTCCACATCACGAAAATAAAATAGACTAAATAAAATAAAATAAAGAAAACTAAAATTACCGAGAACGTTAATACGTACATACTGCATGTGTTGTGTAATAATCGAACTGTAGGATTTTATCGATACCGTTTAGGAACATCTTCTTGCTGAGTTAACGGGACGTACCTATACTTAGAGACTGATTTATTATTTGAACTACCTTCGTGTAACTGCGGGACTAACATTACGCGGACATCAAAGACTTCTGTATACAAGCAGTTTATAACAAAAAATAGCGTCACACAAATGAAACATTAAAAAAAAAATATGATGATGATAAGAAAAAAATAAAAATATTTAATAACTAACCTGAATAAACATTCTTATAAATATAATAAAAATATATTGAACATTTTTTGCACATTAGACATTACCTAAGGGAAAAAATAATAAAATACATCTACTAATATTTTCATGCTACAATGTTTTTACAGGTGACAGTTAAACCAATTCTAAAACTTTGAATTGGTATAGCTGTCATCTGTGTAGGCGCGAAAATCTTAGGGGACAGATAAGTGATATTAATTAGTAAAAAACTTCCACAGAAGTTTTTGGAGTAAATAGCGGTTTTTAACCGCAAAATCTTCATCCGCAGTTACAAAATGTTAATGCTATTAAGATGCTATTGTGATTCGTAGTTTTCATCTAACGTTACATCAGCAAGAAGCACAAATTGTAATTAAAAGGTAGGTATTATAGTATATGTCCATTGATGTGTCTCATTTAAAATGTGGTGTCTACTCTGTGTTAGAAATACTTAAAAATGATAGTTGACTGAGTGGCCGGTGATAGGATGAAAATATTTTTTACAAAAAAAAAAGTAGAATTGGTAAAAAAAAATCAAAATTCGACGATATCGGGTCGGTGGTTAATGACCCGCGTTGGTGATATTTTGGAAAATGTGACTAAAAGAAGCAATATTGTAATGTAATTCGTCTTAATCCTTATTTAGTAATCTTAAGATGTATTTTAATTTGGAATTAATGAATATAATAATAATAATAATAATATATCTATTGTGAATGTAGTTATTGATTTCATGGTGATATTTAGAGCGGTATGTTATCTTTTTTATAATGTATAAAGAATTCTAATTTGTAAATAGGTACTTAATTGAGTATGTAATCTGTAAAAATATTGTACATATCTTTACGCTTGGATAATTTATAATGTAACCCCATAAGGATTTAGGATTATAATAAATTGTAATATATCAGAAACAGGAATGGAGACGTGCCCTTGCCGTCGGAACATAAGCTGATGTAATGAACACATTTACCTGCTTCTGTTCTCTCGGTTAAGCTCGTGTATACAATCGTTTATCAACTTTTTGGCGGGTAAAGCAATGGGAGTGACAGCTCGCCACAGACAATGTACTCCCATTGACATCCATAGACCTCAGCTTCTAGATTACTTTAGAGCTTACAATGTACGACCTTCACACGAAGCAGTTACATGTAGAACTGATTTTATTATAATGCATTTAATTTATAATTAGATATGGTGCATAGACCCCATTAAAATAATCTCAATGTGAATAGATAGTCTACAGTCATACTCTGTTAGTCTGGGAGTGCGTGCCGACGCAAGCATGTACGGATAATAATAGAATGTATTCTAATGGAATATGTAATAAAAACGTAATAAAATATACTTTTCTTTCATTTTTCTTCTTTTCATGCATATTCTTGGCTCTGTCCTTGTGGAATTATTCCACTCCTTTGAACCTATAGGAACCTGTTCCCGGGATAAAAGTAACCGGTACCAAATTTTACCAAGTTAGAACACGATTGAATAACAAACATCCAAACATTTTGAGAAACTTTCCTATTTAAATATAATATTATTCCTTACATAGCCTATGTAAGTACTACTTTTAATATACATAATAATATATATTATTATTTGCTATAAGGTACTTACCTGATACCACATGTACAGAAGCTGGAGAGGCTGGTAATCTGTCATATAGGGAATCCTAGTACAGATACCAGTATCTCACATAGATAAACTTAAAATGAAGTGTACCTAATATTGTGGTTCCCGGCAGAGTAGAATTTGGACCACCCCATCTCTTCCAATGTGGTGGCGATTATGGGATAGGGCTGTTTAACATCAGACAGATAGATATATACAGCCCAGTCTCAGCCTCAGATGCATGGAATCAACAATAGTGTCCGAATGACGGCAATAGGCTCAACCCCTATTACGTGGGTGGGACCGAATTTAATAATTGGTGCAATGCTGGTGTTAATTCACCTCTGCCTAACACGACAGGGATAGAGTCTTGTTTTGTATTATATTAATATCTTAGTTAGAATGATTGTTGATCATGATTTGATGAAGTTGTTGATGATGATGATGATGACGATGACGACGATCAATGAGATGATTGCTGGCTCAGTAAAGTTATGAGGACTTTACTAGAAGCTCCCTAGGGAGATTTGGAACCATCACGAAATGTTGCAATTCACTTAGTTATAATTTATCATTTTTATACATAAAATCTCGAATTAACACCCATTTCCAAAAATAAAATGTATAATACTTCAATGCGCTATTCTTCGTGTTGGCTCCAAAATTCCTCGATTTTATAATCGTTTCGGCAAAAATACCTGAACATTTTCGATAGCAAAATCATTTCTAAATTGTATGGAAATAATTATGTAGGTACAGGTGAAAGGAAATGTATGGAAATTGTAAAAAAAAACTTTTCGCCGTATTAATAGGTCTAAAGACTGCGCTTTTGTTATGGAAACTGTCCAAAATCTTTTTATCCGAAACGTATAAAAAGTGATTTAATACGTTTCGGATAATAATTATTGATATAATAATTGACGCTCTCATCGCACTTTGAAGCACGTGTGGGTGGTAAACAATAAACATCCCATGCGCCTACAATATGGGGTTCTTCCAAAGGGGCATTAGGAGGTTTCTTCAGAGTCGGCAGCGCGAGTGTGACGCCCCTGTGAGTGTGAGTCCATAGGCCATGGTAACCACTTCCCATCAGGTGGGCCGTATGCTTGTCTGCCACCTAAGTGGTATGAAAAAATAAAAATAAAAAAAACATCAATATAAATAGGTAAAAAATACCATAGAAAATTGAAATAGCGAAAACGGAGTAGCATCTGACCCACGACTTCAGAGACAGAGACAACTCCAGCTGCCGATAGATGGCGCTTATCGATTTAAATTCAAGCTAGCGTTGTTTGTCGGAAATAGGTATACAGCGAGTGACTGCACTTTGGTATATTACGCATTTTTTTATTCTTACGGTGTGATGTATATTTGTACCTTTGTGATATAATCACTATTTTTGTGAACTACTACTTATTCTATATAAGTAGGTAGTAGTTGAGAAGTTATTGATACGAAGAATCTTCATGTCTCATCAGCGTGTCAATCTCGGACTCGGTTTCATTGTAAGCTTGCACCCACGCAGACTATAGGTACACCCTGATTTTATAGTCTTCTTTTTTCTTAGATGACAACATATCAACCCAGATGATGATGAGTTGATGATGATGACGATGACAATCAATGAGATGATTGAACCATCACGAAAAGTCACAACTCACTGTAATATACCTGTTTCCTACACATGAGTGCGTGGATAAAGATGTTATGTCAAAAAATTACCATTTTTATACATAAAAACTCGAATTAACACCCATTTCCGAAAATAAAATGTTTAATACTTCAATGCGCTCTTCTTCGCGTTGGCAAAGTTTGGATAACAAAATCAACTATTTTTTATTGTATGGATATAATGACGTACAGGTGAAAGGAACAATGTATGAAGATTGTAAAAGAAACTTTTCGCCGTACCTAATACCTAGGTCTTCCAGACGTTTTGGCTATCGAAACTGTGTCCAAAATCTTTATATCCGAAACGTATAAAATCACTCGGTATAATAGTTGAAGTTCTCATCGCAATTTGGAGCACGTGTGTGGTAAACAATAAACATTAATATAAAGCGACAAAGAAAAGAGTCTCAGAGTCGCTTGTATATTCTGCACAGTATGAAGGTGACATCTAAGCCCTGCACATATTGTCCTGTGCAGGAAAGGTTCTACCTTTATGCCTACGTTTCATAGGCATAAAGGTAGAACCCAGTAAGTCTACTTTTATGTCGAATAGGTTTACTTACTTCCAGAGGGGACGTCACTGAACGGAAGACTAATCCGCCCTTCAGTATGGGCCATTCCATCCAAGAGGCATGTTCCGTCGAACCTTTCTTGTTTCTTTGCAAAATCTTAAGATCTGTTTCACCTTCAGATCCTCGTCTACAGCATAGGTTGCCAAGTAACCAGTGGTGTATTAACACCCACATTATGCCAACTGTGATTTTAGGTCCCACGTAATTGCCGTCTAGTGGGCACCTTGTCGTGAATTGTAGTTTACTGTCTGATATAGAAAAGTACTATCCCATTATGACCACATAAATGAAATAAAAATCAATTTTGCATTGTAAAAATATTTATTTTCCAATATACAAATAATCTAAAGTGCTTATATACAACTAGTGATATGTCTCACAATAAAATAGACTCGAACTAACAAATCAACAATATATACAAAAATGTCAAGACAACAAATATTTATCTATCTATATTATAATTACTACAATACCCCCTTTCATATGACATGTGAAAAAGAGTGAAATGGGAAGATCGGCTTGCTTCGGTTTTGTAGAACGTTGTCACTGTCGCACAATGATGTCTACAGCTTGATATATTTTAAGAGTAGTTAAAACCATAGCTACTGTTTTAATAAATCACTAGCTGATGCTAGCAGCTCCGGACCCGAGGATGTCCTGCAGTAGATTTTGCGTCCATTGCAAATAAAGTGTACTTATAAGTAATACAGATACAGTTTTAACTACTCTATAAAGATGCCAAGGATAGGCAACAGAGAGAACCTTCTACAAAACCGGACTCTCACTCTTCTGGACGTCCTGTCGAAATCGAGTACTATACATACTAATGTTGTACAAAAATGCGAAATGTCTTTATCAAATTGAAAGCCTTAACATACATTTTGCCTCGTTAGGCATACATCTTCACAATATCATTCCTAAAACGCTCAATGTTACAATTTTACAATTCCGGACATATATACTTAATTTATGCAAATCCGGATCATAAATTATTCATATTATTATTATTGGGGCCACATACATACTAAAAATGAATTAATAGATAGGCCAAACAGGTAAAATATTGAAGTATTTAACTTCTGAATCCTATCCCAAAGTTGCTGCCAAAGTGGCTTTGGCCTACTGTTTCCACGCTGGCCAGACAGGTTGGTACAGGGTTTTATATCGAGTTTCTTTTCTCTCGCAGTGATATCGTCTCAGTACTCGTCTCTTACGACACCCGTCAGATGAGGATGTATACTTTCTCCGTCACCACACAGATAATTTGCACGATAGTTGAAGTATTAATTGATGAAATAATTTTTTTAGAAACAATTATAATCACCTCGAGTAAACGATAAGTTTATTTCATATAAATCCTATATTTAAAAGAAATTATTTTAAAGAATTTACTGATATGAACGAAAGGTAGGACGCCCCCTAGCCAGATGGACGGACGACCTGAAAAAGGTGGTTGGGACAGACTGGATGGCGGCGGAGGATCGATCGGAGAAAATGGCGCACATTGGGAGAGGCCTATGTCCAGCAGTGGGCTGCAGTGGACTGATTGATTGATACTGATACGACTATGCGGATTGATTATTTTGCAATCTATAGACATTTTAATGTTTTAATTGTTATCAAATTCATGGCACACACTAGAACCATCCTATAAGTTGTTACATACTGAAGGATGCTTTTGAATAAGTAGTCTTGAAACATTGGCCTCAAGTTTAAACTAAACCTTGTCAGTCGGGGCGTAAGGAATATGACAGAGGCAATCAGACGGCGTGCGGTATAAATCGGTTCGAGTCTGATATTACCACCCTACCCGCTCAAGGGTACCAAAGGGGCTGCGAGGGATATGCCTGTCAATCTCACCTTCGGCAACCCACAGGCGGCGTGCGTTTTAGTCGGTTCGAGTCAGACATAACCTCTCTCACCGGCTACGGTGGAGAGGTATCCGTGGGGATTTTGCGCACGTAAAAAAAAAGGGTACCCAAGGGGACATCCGCACTAAAAATGTTTAAACTAAAACTAACTAATCAAAATTCTCATAAGCATCCCAAAAATCTAGAGCACGCAATTGAATTCCTATATTTGTAAAAAAAAAGTGATATTATGAAAACTATTTCACAAAAGGAAGAATGATTATGTTTTTCAACTATAAAAATATTTTATAACATATACAAAAAAAGTATGCAGAAAATATTGGTAGAGAAATTTCAAAATCATATGTACCTAGAAAACAGCACCACCTACAGATTTCAGCTGTAGCTTAAAATAATCCCGTAAGTATCAAAAATAAATCATCAAAACTGTCAAGCCATTTAGGAGTTTACGTACACGTACACACAAACACTTCGAAATTTTATAAATAGTCTCTATATAGCCAATTTAACTAGTACATCTCATTTAAAACTAAATTACTAATATACAGTAGCCATCACTAAATTTATATGGTCATTTTTTTCTTTACACATCACATAGCATCTAAGGCCGATGACACATCAAAAGTTTAAATAATATAATATTATTATTTATTTTGTTTAGTTTTTGATAAAATACAGGTTACTGAAAAGATTTTGTTGTAAATAAAATTATTAAAAAAATATATTTAATTATTTTCACTGTACACGGGGTGGTCAATGTGACAACGTAGGGAACAGTAAAATTATAAAATGAGACAAATACAATTGGGTATTTTCCTGTAGTTGAAATAATAAATTATTTAAAAGAGCGTTAAAAGTTATATATCGTTTTTATTTATTTTTAATCATCCACGCAACCTCAGTAAATAATTTAACTATTAAATATTAAGACGTCACAATAATTTAATTCATACAAGTTTCCTTAAAATTTACCGTTATGACATTTAATAAAAAGTAACCAATTTGACTAGTCAGTCAAATACCCAATTGAAGTCAAGTCAAAATGAAGTAATGAGGAGATACACTACTTATTTATCCCGATAGGTGGCGCATTGTCGCTGGTCTTGTTTGGTGTGCTGTCAAATTTCATACAATATGTTAGTAAATAAACGAACAGTCTTCTGTAGAATAAACAATGACGTTGTGAAGTTCATTTCAGTGTTAAAAGAAAGGTCCTCATCGTTTCCCTACTGATAAGAAATAACAGATGCTATAGATTAAAGCCTCAAACTTCAACTCTTCTTTTGAATTCCCCACTGTCATGCAGGAGCACATTTTTATTGATAAATTTTGTTATATAATCTCAAGGCAAATGTTAACGACAAGGTCGACAAGCACCTCCAAGCACCTATGACAGTCTGGTGTAACACACATAGGATTATAGACCAGCGATTGTGACGCCATCTGAGATTAGTTTTGCCTGTACCTCCCCATTAAATTTAATTCTTGAATAAAATTAAGTTTGTTAACTATTAATTCAAGTAATTATGCAAAATGTATGTGTTGTCAGCTTAGAGTCTAAAAAACCCTTAACGACTACTATAATCAATAGCCAAAAACTTACAATTTATTTATGACACAGGTCGATTCTTTGCTAGAAAAAATAGATTTTGTGCAAATTATGTGCACAAAATTAGCTCAGTATTATTTTCAAAAAATTAACTTTGCACAATTTGAACGAAATAGGCACCCGACGTACACGCGTCTCAGTGCTAGCCCTTATTGTCCTTAAGCCTCAGTTAGCCTCAAAATGAAAATAATATTAATTTCATAACACAAATGAAGTCGCTGCGCTGCAACCTTGATTGTTTTAGTATCGGTACTTTAACATTATATTTAGCTACACCGTAACGTAAAACGTTATATTTTAGTACAACGTAACGTAAAACGTTATGTTTTTAGCAACAACGTTACGTAAAACGTTACGTTTTTAGCTACGTCGTTACGTAAAACGTTATGATTTTAGCTACAACGTTACGTAAAATGTTACGTTTTAACTATAACGTTACGTTTTTAGCTACAACCTTACGTTTTTAGCTACAACGTAATTTTTAGCTACTACGTTATGGTAAGCTTTACGATTAACTACAATGTTACTTAAATGGTTACGTTTTTAGCTACAAAGTTACGTAAAACGTTACGTTGAAATACAACGTTACGTAAAACGTTACGTATAGTTAGGAAATGTTTACGTTTAAACGTAGTTTAAGTGATATCTACATTCTAATCCATAGAAAGCAACAAGTCGTTATACAATCGATTTCTCCTAACAATTCACTATTCAACAACACTTAGCCGTTAAGCAGTTCATAATATAGATTCATAAGATTTCAGCCTACTAAGCTTTCATAGTACCATTTAATTTTTTTTTACTAAACCTAAGTACAACGAGTACTAACATTACCTTTTCGGCTTGTTCTCTGTTTAAAATGATCAAATATTTGACCATTTACTGGTATAGACACAGTTTGCCTTTTGTAAAAAAAGGCATCATAAGAACGGCTTGAAATACGCGTTATATGTAAGTCAATATTGTTCTTTAAACTGTTATGTGTGCATGTTATGGGATGTATGTAGATGTCAAATTTTACCAAAGTAGCCGCGTTTTAGGTGCCATTTGATGTGTCTATAGAGTTTGTATTATATCGATTAAGATAGAAAAAATTGAATCGGTTCAGGCGGGATTCGAAACCGCGATCTTTCCCTTACAGGGGGGGGGGGACGGTTGCCGTCAAGCCATTTAGCGTCGATCCGTCGGATGTAGCGATCAAGACGGATGGAGGCTAAACGGATATATATAGGGAATTTTGGTGGCTTAGTGGTTAGAGCAGTCCCCCTGTACGGGATCGAAATGTTGAAATGTTCGAATCCCACCTGAACCAATTCAATTTTTTCTATCTTACTTGATTTGAATAGTCAGCATGCTAAATGCTTTAAAAAAATAATTCTAGAGTTTGTATATCTTAACAAAGCCTCAAGTTAAAATAATAGGATAAATTCCTACAAAAAAATAATTAAAAAACACTAAGTTCTTATATTTAAAAGAAATCGTAAATTATCTTTAAAATAGCACAGCTTATTATTTCCTACTTAATAATATTAAATAATAAGCTCAAACACTATTAAGAAATTATTTGACAATACAAAGGTGTGACGTCATACCTTGCTATCGGAGCTTTCCTGTTCAGACGTTCAATAAAAAATAAAGGTTTGATTTGACCAGCAAATACTTCATGCCGAGGATGTTTCTTATAAGTACTAACTTTTAACACTTCATATACAGTCCAGCAAAGAAGAAAGGTACACCTTCCCATAAAAGTGTATACTTCTCTCTTTTGCTGACATATTACACATGTATACTTGTACAAATTGTAAAAAATATATACCTATATTGCAGTAAAATGAAAAATATTTTTATCTTCACAATTCAAGACACATATAATGTACCTTTCTTTATGGAATGGTAATAAAAACTGAAATCAAGAAGAAAAATCCCACGGACATCGATTTTCTGTATTGCTGGGGGAGTTTGGGGACACTAGATTCTGTACTAAAGAACTTTTAGGACATTTTCACTTGATTTCAGCCTGTGGGAATAATAGTATGGAATGAAATAGTCAGACAAATAGGCACTAAAGGTGCCGGCAAACTTCGTGAACAAAAATAAGAATGTTCGCACATATGCACTATTTAGATCAACCAAAACATGAAAAAAAAGACTGATGAACCATTGACGCGAGCCCTTTCGCTCGTGATTGGTTTAATGTAATCTGTGATTGATTGAATGGCGCTCTTACCAACATAGAGACCTACAAAACTCGTACTGCGTGGCTATAGACCGGTTGAGACCGCTGAACCGGGCCGGGCAAAGAAAGAGCGAGTGAGCCGAGAGCGATCGTTATACCGCCGTGAGTATTGGCTGCAGATTGACCAAATCTGGGTTTTTTATCCATGCAACTGAGGTGGCAGACAAGCACACGGACCAACTGATAGAATGTGTGCAACACCAAGGTAGTTACACCAGTCTGTAAGAACAGAGAATTTCTGAGCCGTCAGTGTAAAAGACACAATCAGGACAAGCCATTGATTTTCTCACTGACAGCACAAAAACTCTCCAATGAGTTCTGGCTACCCTACTCACCACCGGGAACACAACACGAGGTTATTACAGCCGTGGTATTCTATAGGGTGGAGGTACTTTCCCAGTCGGACTGCTCAATTAGGACGGGAATACCATCATGTCCTAGCGTTTTCAATACTCTTGTCTTACATATACCTAAGGTTCGGTACAGTGGTTGCCGGTGATCTATAGAGTACACTGTCACGATGTTTACCAGGTATTATCCAATTGGCAGTACCTATTCGTCATAGTCATCGGGTCCTGTGACCCTGGTTCGGATGGCTGCCCACTTGGCCAGCATCTCAGGGTTCAGCGTGTCTAAGGTCCATCGCTGCGTCGCGCTGTTGGCGTCGCACTCGTTTACAAACAGCTCGTTCTCATCCGGGTTGTAATCCAGGCAGGGAGAGTCCAGGGAGGAACCATGGACGATTTTCATCGAATCCTGGAAAAGGAATGTGAATTGAGAGAAGTTAGACGCGATAATTATATTCAGACTAGGACCACCGCTAGGTCAAAAGGGATATGCCAGGAGAAACTTACATAGCAATTAGTGCCAAAAGACGGCGTGCGGTTTTCGTTGGTTCGAGTCCTATTCCAAGTTCAATTTCAATGAATTCCACTGAAAAAAAGACTAGGACCACCACAATTGTGGAGTAGATAGCTTCTGTAGGGGTAGGGTGCATCGCCACTTCACTTCACAGGCACCTCCATAAGCACGAAGCTCGACGGCGCCAGGTCCCAGCACACTATCCCCCACTACACAGTACGTACCTCCAGGTAGCGCCACAGATGGTTGCCGCCCCCCAGGTGGCAGCTGTACAGCAGCACGACACTCGACGGCGCCAGGTCCCAGCACACTAACCCCCACTACACAGTACGTACCTCCAGGTAGCGCCAGATGGTTGCCGCCCCCCAGGTGGCAGCTGTACAGCAGCACGAGGCTCGACGGCGCCAGGTTCCAGCACACTACCCCCCACTAGACAGTACGTACCTCCAGGTAGCGCCACAGCTGGTTGCCGCCCCCCAGGTGGCAGCTGTACAGCAGCACGAGGCTCGACGGCGCCAGGTTCCAGCACACTACCCCCCACTAGACAGTACGTACCTCCAGGTAGCGCCACAGCTGGTTGCCGCCCCCAGGTGGCAGCTGTACAGCAGCACGAGGCTCGACGGCGCCAGGTTCCAGCACACTACCCCCCACTAGACAGTACGTACCTCCAGGTAGCGCCACAGCTGGTTGCCGCCCCCCAGGTGGCAGCAGTACAGCAGCACGAGGCTCGACGGCGCCAGGTTCCAGCACACTACCCCCCACTAGACAGTACGTACCTCCAGGTAGCGCCACAGCTGGTTGCCGCCCCCCAGGTGGCAGCTGTACAGCAGCACGAGGCTCGACGGCGCCAGGTTCCAGCACACTACCCCCCACTAGACAGTACGTACCTCCAGGTAGCGCCACAGCTGGTTGCCGCCCCCCAGGTGGCAGCAGTACAGCAGCACGAGGCTCGACGGCGCCAGGTTCCAGCACACTACCCCCCACTAGACAGTACGTACCTCCAGGTAGCGCCACAGCTGGTTGCCGCCCCCCAGGTGGCAGCTGTACAGCAGCACGAGGCTCGACGGCGCCAGGTTCCAGCACACTACCCCCCACTAGACAGTACGTACCTCCAGGTAGCGCCACAGCTGGTTGCCGCCCCCCAGGTGGCAGCTGTACAGAAGCACGGGGCTGGACGGTGCTGCCTCTGGTAAGTCCCAACACATGTTACGCGACTTGGATCTGCGCGGGAAACCACACGAACCATCAAATTACTGTTCAAATCATCATCTTAATACTTACTACATTAAATTCAAATCAAACACGTTAAATTACATCAAGTACTGTTCAAATCAAATATATAAAAACTAGATCAAACAGGTTCACAGTGGGCAGGCGGCCAATCGCAATGCTCCATTCTCTCGTAACGTAAACGTATCAAGCGAACGGAGCATTACGATTGGCCGGCTTGGCACACACACAGGTTAACAGTAGGCAGACAGCCAATCGCAATGCTTCGTTCTCTCGATACGTTTACGATTACGATAGTTTTTCATGCTCGAGGTACGGAACACTGTTCAAATCAAGCACGTAAAGCTACATCAAATACTGTTCAAATCAAACAAGTAATGTAGTTTAACGTGTTTGATTTGAACAGTAATTGATGTAATTATGTAGTAGTATTTAGTAGATTATTTTGAAGCATTTAGAATGCTAGATTCGAATCGAATATATAATTTTTTCCTATATATACCGGTAAAACGGATATATATAGGCAAATTTGAATGGGTTCAGGCGGGGATCGGTGGCTCAGAGGCCCGAGTATTTACCCTGTAAGGGAAAGATCGCGGGTTCGAATCCCGTCTGAACCGATTCATACAACAATTATTACATATCATTTATCAATTACTGTTCAAATCAAGCACGTAAAACTAAATTAGTTTAGACACGTCTACCACATCACATAATACGAGGGCGGCACTGAATGTCAAATTTCGCGGAGAATACTTCGAAAAGCATAAATACATTTTTAAATAGTAATGTTGTGTCACTTCCTTGATTCCCGAAATTCTCAGTGCCGCCCTCGTACTCGTAATACACAGCAAAATGGTATTCAGAAAGAGATTTTCACAACTTTGTGATTTTGATTTAAGTCAAAATTTCATCAGGGGTTTAGACATCGACTATACATAGTTGACCGTTGCATGATTTTTCAATTTGTCTAAAGCATTCGGCCTCGCTGCTCATAAAAACTACTACTTCAAAAAGTTGAACTATTGAACTACTGAACTATGAAACAAATTGAACGTTATGAAACATCATCAGCAATGTGAGGAACTTAGTAAAATTGGAAGTAATGTTACTATTGAGATTACTAAATGTAGCTATTCAGTAAATACACCTGGAGTTCCTCAGGGTAGCGTGCTTGGGCCATCGGCCTAACAATTTGGAGTTTTGCTTTATAAGTTTGTCTCTAACCTGATATCTTTGTGCCATGAGAGTATAAACTCTTGCTCAGCTGATGAACCAGTGCTGCAAGGTTTGATGTAGAGCCTCTCGTTCTGGCCTCCACGATGCGCATCCACACATAACTTCTTGTTAGTCGTGGGCCGGATCTGTCCAAATATTTATTTTTCACTTCCTTTATACTAAATATTATCATACCTCTATCCCATCGAAGTATGATAACGAAGAAAAACATTATTTCATTTTGCTAAAATCCTGGCATACGCTTTTCGCTTCTTTTACTTTAAAGGTCCTCAATCTGATTGACTTACCTATATTAGGCTTAGATAGATCATTATCGGGTTTACTCATTAACCTTGCCTTCTTGCCCTTGCAATCTTCTTTCGTCCATTCTTTCCACGTGCCCGAACTATTTAAGCATCTCTTTCTCTGTCTTGGTTACTACATCATCTATCATACTACAATATTCTCTTATCACGCAATTTATCTTTACTAATCAATTATTTTGAACTTACTCGTCCTTCCGCAAACGGTTTTGGATCAATGGTTGGATATTTAGCTGTTAAGTCGAAGGCAATCTGAAATTAAACAAACCAAACGTCAGTAGACCTGAGATTATGACCAGGAATTGAGGCGTGAATTGAGAAAGTCCGCATAAGGGATTACAATGGACTGGACGTACTCCTAGTCACTCACCCTCTTCATGAACCAGCGGAAGGGCTTGCAGTGCAGGCGCTCGCGCAGCGCCTTCTGCTCGGAGATGTCCCCGGGGTCGATCTTGCGGTAGTGCGGGCGGCGCGCGTACAGGAAGTCCGCGTACTCGTCCATCCACACCTCTGCCACGCGCCGGTAGTTCTGCGCATACGCATACGTGTGAACATAATACTGTGCCAACGCCTACGAACGACGTCTCGCCCACGCGCGCACGTACCTTGCCCACGAAGTCCCCGTGGCCGGGGTTGGGGAAGGGCGCGAACTTGCGGTAGATGTGGCCCACGCGCGAGCACGGCGCGTCCACCATGCGCCCGCCGCACTGCCACAGCTGTCACACACCGCGGTTGTTACACACTTGCGATATTCAATATAAATTCTCACTAAAAAAATCCTATGAGATTTTGTTTACAATGGCGCCCAACGTGGGGCCAAAAACCACAAAGAAGATGTCTTGTCTATCCCAATGTCACGAAAAAATCCTAAAAGATAGTAATTTTATTTATATTTTAGTAAAAGGAATATGAAAACTTTTTGTAAAATCATATATGGTCTCGTCGATACAATATTATTATTATATTAAAAATCGTGTAGATTTATAAAGATTTAGAGGTTTGACTCAATATAATCATTCATCAACCAATCAAATCATTTGTCAATCAATTCTTTTACCAATCAATCAAAGCCTTTATCAATCAATTCTTTTACCGATCAATCAACTAACGCAAGTTTAAAATGTAAGTGCTAGATCTTTATTATTAAATAATTACCTTGAAGCTAAGTTCATATTGCTCACCGCCCCAGATGTCGAGACCAGGATCGTAGCCACCAAGCTCCCAGAAGAACTTGCGCGATATCGCAAATAAACCTCCCGCCATCACGGGGCTCCTAAAAAATAATATAAAAAATATTTCTATAATTATCGTTTTTTATCAAATCTTAAAAATATTAGAAATGTATGTCTTTTCTTCTTCGTGTGAATCCCGGTTTTTTTTGCCAATCTCAGTTGCATGCAAAAGTTAGAGGTTCCATCAACCTCACGGTAGGTAGCACTTTTTGACTAACGGACAAGACTGGCGGCATTCCTATCGTGGTTGCTATAAAAGTCACGATTAGCCAAATCAAGAACCTGCAAGCTAAAGTAAAGTGCATGCTTTGAATGTAACCGAAATTAACGTTGCGATATTAAGTGCGATTGCTGAGGATATTTGCCAGGGTCTGAGCAGAAACACTGGTACATTTCTACCTATCTATATGACTGGATCGTCTTTTACTAAGCATGATTTTTGGGATATTTCCAGGGCCTGAGCAGAAATCCTCATACTTTTCTCCTACATCATCTCAACACTTATCACTTTCTCGATCATCATTTATCACTTTCTGAACACGATTTCGGTGAACATTTTTTTAAAGGCTCTCAGCACATATCCTACTACATTTCTACTTATTCAATCATGTAGGATCTGCGGATGTTCTCCAGGGTCTTAGCAGAAAGCCCAGGGTTATGCCACTCACTCGAAAGACCCAGGCATATTCACCTCGCCATTCGGCAGCACGGGCAGGCGCTTGTAGAAAAACTCCCATTCGAAGGTGTCGCACGCCTACATGAAAGTCAGATGACAGTAGCTTCACCGATAATATCGAGGTTCAGCCGTTTCGTAGTTGATTTTGGAGTTGCACAACCCTCGGAAGGATGATAATAACTCACTCGATAGACTCCGGCATGTTCTCCTCGTCTTTCGGCAGTACGTGCAGACTCTTGTAGAAGAACTACTAGTCAAGAGAGTCTTGTGCACCGTCTCATATCTATCTATTTACATAACATAACATAAACTCTCGCCTATATCCCCGAAAGGGTAGGCAGAGGTGCTAGCACCCACATTTCGCCAGTTTATGTTTAGGTCCCAATGTAATAGGTGGCGAGCCTATTGCCATTAACCGGGCACTTATAAACCTGCGATAAATACACACATAACTTCGAAAAGCATCGAAAAGTCATTGATGTGTGCCATGGTAAAACCTGGGATCGAACCCGAGACCTCGTCTCAGCAGTCCATTACCTATACCACTAGGCTACCTATCTACTTACTCGAAAGGCTCCGGCATGTTTTTCTCGTCTTTCGGCAGTACAGGCAGGCGCTTGTAGAAGAACTCCCAGTCGAAGGCGCCGCGCGCGCCCTCGTCCTGCGCGCGGTACTCGAACGTGTCGAAGGCGACCACATCAATAAACGGGCACGTCACCACGCGGTAGTTCAGCGCTATGGGCTCTGAAACACCGTGAGGGATACTTCTTATGCACTGAACTTGATACCTCTCTTGTCTACTTCAAAAGTTGCTAAATACTAACAAACTTACAAAATGATTTTTACATAATAAGTGACTCAAACATTAGAATCCTGAACGTCAGCGAGGGAATTAAAAGAGCACAAGGTGAAAAATCTTTGATCTCGAGTGCAACACGTAACTTTTCATCCCACCTTAGCGAGGAAATGACTAAATGCAAAAAAAAAGCCAATTAAAAAAAGTACACCAAGCCAAGGAGTTTCTAGTCTGAGTCTTTAACAAATTAAAAAAGAAATCGTGATAAATTCGGCACCATAGAGGTAGAAGTAATAGGTTTAGTGATGTTTTGAAACAAAACCTAAGGTTGCACACGATGTTCTAAATTCTAATTTACTTAACCGTCTAGAGGATAAAACCGACTATTGCACTCAGAAATCGAAGAAAATTACTCTTTCCGAGATGGGGGATGAAAAATGGCAGCCTGACTACGTGGGTGACAAAAGTCTGGCCTCACTACCACCGTCATCGTGACCATCGTGACGTAGTAGGAGAAGTAGACCCTGTTCGGGATATAATCGGAACTGGGGTTGGAATCAAGAGATTTTTTGTTATGAAGTTAAATTGTTTATTGTTAAGTTAAACTCAGAAATTGCACTGTAGAATAAATGTTAAACTAAATGAAATTTTAAGTATCAGATGTTAATGTTAGGATGTTACTGTTCAAATGTTACTGTTGGAAATGTTAGGTGAATGCACCCGGTCGCGGCGGTAACCGAAAGTACTCTAAATAATTAAACTTTCTTGTCTAATTGAGTCGCATCGCCAGCGGGCTCACGTCACATGTTCGGTGTCAGCATTACACCGAACATCTTGCACAGGGCAGAGAAGAACGAGATGAGAATATGCTTCAACAAATTTTGTTAATAATGGGCGAAAATGGGAGGCTGATACAAGATGACGTACAATTGTTCCTTATCTAAAATGTTAGTAGTCCCCTTAAAATTAATTGCTTAATTCTAAGCACTAAAGTGTTTACGCGCACATATTTTTTATGACACTATATGACACAAATTAATTGTTTACACCGAATCACTAAACGCTAATTTCTTTAAAATTGGCGATATTTCTTTGTCTTTGTACTTAAATTAGTTTTTTACACTTCCACTATTATGCACTCGCGCACTACTGGATGGTTCACTGTATAAACTGCAGGTTGTTGACTGAGGTCGCGTGGCCTCTATTGTGGTCATCTCCAAAACTACGAAGGAAACTGGCATCGGCGCTGATGCTGCTGCAGTCTGCCACCGCCAGCTCATACGACGACACAAGCACACCGCCGCTACGATGATTGCTACACCTCATGACGCGTAAATTAAAACACAATGATGAACATCATGGATTGATAGATCTTCAGGGAGCACAGGTTGTTGTTTCAAGCTGTTAATCTGGTCTTCCACGTTTTTGAATATTAGATTTTCCGTTTGATTCATATTATCCTCTATTATGCTAGGTAAGGTTAAGTTTATAATATTGTTTATTGGAGCTTTTCGAAATGTTTCTATGTTCGCTGCGACATTCATTCTACTTTCTCGCAATTTGTGACCAAAAATTGTAAAATTCTCTAGCTTTATCATACAGTCGTCAGGGAGATGAATGATGTTTACTCCTGTTAGCGTCTCAGCTGTTATTTGTTTTTGACAAATCTTTCTAGTCGGACAATGATCGCAGCAAAGGTGTAGATATTGGTTTAATGTAGTTAAGCCAATCCATTGATTCTGACAAGCTGATGTGATTGTTTTGCGCTGATTGTTATTTTTGTCTTTGACGCAGAGATTCATATCTGACTTTAGTTTGTGATGAGAGTTTTCAAGTGACATAAATAAGTTGTTGAATCCCGTGCTAAGCAATGATCCTAGTCACCTGGAGCTAATGGTAGATGAGAATCCTTCTCCAGATTAATGGCTATGTGGCTTGCAATCGGTATAATAGTCACCATGTTGGTTCCCATCTGTCGGGATACCGGTAAAGCGTGGTATAATTCATAACTATCTTTATCTATTAACGGAACTCTGATTTCAAATATCAAGTATTGTCTTGAGGCCTTAGTGTTGACTTTTAACAAATGGTAAATATCCTGCATGTTAGTCCTGAAAATTCTCAATTAGGAAAGAGGGATCTTTACCAATTTGTGCTGAAATTATGCTCAATTTTTTCTGAAGCTGTTGCGGATCGATTAAATTTATATTCAGGTTCCTATTGTATATATTTGTTAAAGTATCCAACAAACTGCTTTGGATGTCTTTTAAATGGGTTAGTAAATTGTTTCAGTTTCGTTTATCTTTTCTACCAAACCTTTAATTACATTATCTATGGAAATCAAGTATTTATTAATAATTTAGTGTTGAATTTGTATGGTTTCTTCTGTTCTTTTCAATAAATTAAATTCAGCTTCCACTAAAAGATGTCTGGTTTTTCCATCATCATCATCATTTCAGCCACACATAGTCCAATGCTGAACATAGGCCTCTCCCACAGACTTCCAGAATGACCGATCTAAAGAAGCCCGCATCCAACGCTTCCCGGCGACCTTGATGAGGTCGTCTTCCACCTGGCTGTTGGGTGTCCTACACTAAGTAGCGTAGTACGCCACGGCCTGACCCAATTGGTGCACGAGGTCACTAGGATACCAAGAAGGTCGGGCCTAGCACCTTCTCAGCTAGACCTTCTGCTGACGAGTGATCCGGACCGGTACAGTGTATCGGTGCGAGCCGCTTTAGGCAACTCCGACCACTGCCTGGTCTGTTCCACAGTGCCTATTATAGCGCCCCCACGACCCGTGCAGGGGAAGCGGCGTCTCTGGCACTACTCGTCAGCGGACTGGGATGGACTTCGTGACTATTTTGCGTCCATCCCGTGGGTTGAGCACTGCTTTGAAGGTAAGAACCCATCGGATTGTGCTACTGCTGTCGCCGGTGAGATCGGTCTGGGTATGGAATACTATATCTCATACACCGATGTCACCGGTGACCGCGGGGTGCGCCCTTGGTTCGGGCGCGAGTGCGCGGAAGCTGTTGAACAAAAACAGTCTGCGTACCGCGCTTGGGTAAGGGCGCGCGCCAATCGCCATCCCAATCTGGGCCACTTCAAGGCGGCGTACAACAGAGCCACAAAGATCTGTAGAAGGGCCTACGTCAGAGCGGATGCCCTGCGCATAGCGCGGCTTGGTCAAGAGCTAGTGATGCATCCCACGGGAAGCCGTGGCTACTGGCGACTGGCTAAAGCCGTGCAAGCCAACTTCTGTCAGCCTTCGCTGCCTCCGCTGCGTAACCCTGATGGATCCCTGGCCCATGAGCCGCAAGAGAAGGCAAATCTGCTGGCTAATCTCTTTGCGGCCAACTCCCGAATCGATGATTGTGGTACGCAGCCACCAACACTACCCGACAGTGACCACGCGATGCCTGATATCCATATCAGGCAACGCGATGTCCGTGCAGTGCTGCAATCACTCGATGTCCGGAAAGCCAGTGGTCCGGATGGTATCCCAGCGGTAGTTTTGAAAAAATGTGCAGCGGAGTTGTCTCCAATGCTTACGCGCCTGTACCGGCTATCCTACAGTTCGGGTACAGTGCCTTTGCCTTGGAAGGAGGCGAATGTTCAGCCGATTCCCAAGAAGGGGGATCGCTCGGAGCCAGCCAACTATCGACCCATAGCCGTCACCTCAGTGCTGTGCAAAGTGTTCGAGCACATAATTAACAAACAGCTCATGCGGCACCTAGAGGATCACTCCTTAATTAATGACCGGCAATATGGCTTCAGACCGAAACGGTCAACGGGTGATCTTCTAGCATACGTTACCCATCTTTGGGGTGAGGCTATGGACAAGCACGGCGAGTCACTGGCAATTAGTCTTGACATCGCCAAAGCTTTCGATAGAGTCTGGCACAAATCGCTTCTTTCCAAGCTACCTGCCTTTGGTCTGCCTTCTAGGCTGTGCAACTGGGTTGCTAGCTTCCTGCATGGGCGCCGTATTCGCGTCCTTTGTGACGGACGAGCTTCGGAGTTTCTGCAGGTTAATGCTGGCGTGCCCCAGGGGTCCGTCTTATCACCCACTCTCTTTCTTCTGCATATCAACGACATGCTGTCTACCGGCAATGTTCATTGTTATGCAGATGATAGTACTTTACATGGGAGTTATCATGGACATCCTACGGCCAAACAGTCAGATATCGCAGAGAAAAGGCAGCTTCTTGTCACTGAGCTTGACGGGATCCTGAATCACATTTCTCAATGGGGCTCTGAGAACCTGGTTGAATTCAATGCCAAGAAGACGCAGGCATGTGCGTTTACAGCAAAAGTATCTTCTTTCCTTCCCCTCCCCACTCTTCAGAGCACGCCACTGCCATTGCAGGACAATCTCAATATCCTAGGTATGGATGTTCGCTGCAACCTGAATAACAAAAACTACATCGAAAGCATCATCAAAACAGCCTCACGAAAACTCGGAGTCCTGAACAGAGTGAAACGATTTTTCACGCCGGAGCAGCGGTGTCTTCTATACAAGACACAAATTCGCTCCTGTGTAGAGTACTGCTCGCATCTCTGGGATGGTTCAGCAAAGTACTTACTAGATGCTCTCGACAGGTTGCAGCGACGTGCGGTCCGCATCATTGGGAATCCCGAGATCACGAACACCCTAGAACCTTTACAGCTGCGTAGAGATGTTGCGTCCATGGCTGTATTTTACCGTTTGTACCATGGGGAGTGTTCTGATGAGCTCTTCCAATTAGTCCCACCCTCTCCTTTCCTACACAGGACAACGCGTGCAGGTCTTAGATGTCATCCGCACACGGTGCAAAACATCCGATCAAGAACCAAGCGGTTCGGAGACTCTGTCCTCTGTCGCACCATAAAGGCCTGGAATTCATTACCAGCTCACGTGTTTCCTTCTTCCTACAGTCCCGGGTCCTTTAAGCGAGGCGTGAAAAAGCATATGATAAGGCCGTCAAGCTGAGTGTCACCATTGTCACACGGTAAGTGTAAGTAATGGTGACCCTCTTTTCTGGGACTTTGCCTTCAGCTTACCATCAGGCAAGGCGAAGTCCAATTGACGTGTCCTATATAAAAAAAAAAAACGTAGCGAAGGTTTTTCCATAATAACGCTAAATATTTTTGATTGTTATAGCGTTTGTTTAGGATATCCCAACATGATTTATAATTATCGGAGCTTATGTACAGATGTTGAATTAATTTGACAGCTTCTCAACTAACTTCTGTTTTCAATATTAGCATTTTTTGAACGGTGTCAATAAATAAATCTTTAAACGACATCCACTGTGTGCAGTTATCGATAAATATAAGAATTTCTAATATTGGTGTAGATTTTTCCTTATAAGCTACTGATTGGGCTAATAATGTTGAATATTCCTCAAAGATTAGCGTTTGAGGTGATGTTTTAGTTAAAAATTTATTCTACAATCATACAGTGCAATTTCTGAGTTTAACTTAACAATTTAACTTCATAACAAAAAATCTCTTGATTTCAACCCCATTTCCGATCGTATCCCGAACAGACTCAATAAACGTGGACTTGGTGTCTTAGAAGATATGTGTGCCGATGGCCAAGGTTATAGAAATGGCTCCACAGCTATGTACACCAATGGAATACTGACGACCGGATCTCTTTTGCCGGTGTAGGGTCCAGAGACAGTTTCGCAGAAATATGGCGTCTTCCTTACACAGCTCCATAGAAAGATACAACTTTACATGTGTAGGAGACTAAAAAGCTAAGCAGGGCCACTAACAAATAAATTAAGTAAACATGCACTTCTATTTATTTGGCTATTGGCAACCAATATAAAAGATCTACATCAAGTACTTATAACGACCGGCACACACACACACGCATAAAATAACAAAAGCAACAGACTAAAAAAAACATAAAATAATACATACACACAGACCTAGTAGTGGCGGTAACCAGTTGACGTTGGCCTCTGTGTGCGAGTCGAGGAACACGAGCACGTCGCCCGTGGCCTGCTTGGCCCCCGCCAGCCGCGCCGTGATGAGCCCGCTTCTGTACTGTAACCGGACCACCGACACCTTCGGCATGTGCCGGCGCAAGTAGTCGTCTAATTTATCACCAAGGAAATCTGAAATGAAGGCGATAATTTTATTTTTAGCAGACTATAGTAATCGTACACCAATAACAGTGTCATATTTTACTCCCCGTTTCCAGGGACGAGCTGGGGTCTCGTTATGTTTTTTTATACCACTTAGGTGGCAGACAAGCACACGGCTCACGTGTGAAAACCAAGGGAATCACACTCGCGCTGCCAATCCCCTAGGAAGGCCAGATCGAGAGGTATGGCCCTGAGACGGTCAGGGTTCGAGGTATATGCCCGTCAACCGCACTTTCGGCAACCACACAGGTGTTTTAGTGTTTAGTGTGTTTTAGTCGGTTCGAGTTCGACATAACCTCTCCCACCGGCTCCGGCGGGGGGATATCCGTGGGGATATTTCGCACGTAAAAAAATGTGTCATATTTTACTTTATAAGGGGCATAGTTTCCAAAAAATATTATTTGAGTGTGCGTTAAGCGTGTGAATTGTTTTTCTTATTTGTCCTTTTCTATTAAAACCTACTTAATTATGTATAATACTTGACACTACATCTAGAACCGAATTCATCATTCACAAATAATTCATCGTAATGGCAAAGCTTCCACAGATTATACTGGCTAATAATAATAATAAATCATTTATTTCAGGCAATAATAGAAAAGTTACAAGATGTTAAAAACTTATTCTACCATAAATATATAATACTAGGGTACAGTCGCACATTATCTGACGTATATTTGTGATACTGCACACCTTATCGATAAGTTCCGGTGTCCCTTATCAAAATAATTTCCTAGAAGTTGATGAAATTGGTTTACACACATTGTGATATCAGAAATTATAATAGTTTATCGCGTATTTTTTTTATTTTTTTTTTAAGAATTTTAGAACCGATATTACTGATATTCCCTCTAACTCCTTCAGCTAAGCTAAATTGCTTGTGTTAGGAGGAGTGGCTTCACGTCAGATCTCGAGATCGTAAGGCCGACTCCTTAAACACTAAGCTACCGACACTTGTGAAGAATTTAAGGGAAGAGCTCTAACACAGGCCCCTCTTCCCCACTGGGCACTATGGGCACGTGCCCAGGGCCCCGCGATCGAATGGGGCCCCCTAGTTCCTGCCAGATTACCAAATGATAACCGATATTTAGGTATTACCGAAAAACATTAATTTTGAAAAATCTGATGATAATGACTTACTACAATACCTACGCTTATTATATTAGCTTTAGTTTGCCGCATGCGGATAGCTATACCTTGTACAACATAGCTTGAACTTTTTGACAGATGGGTCAGTGATGGGAAACAGAAAATATCTATTGGTGTAAAAAATGTGTTGGCTAAATATGTGGCTGTATGTATGTTTTAAACTATTCAAAATAAATAAATTCATTCGTCAATCAATTTTATTGCACTAGACATAAAAACATTGGGTAGGTACCATTGTTTTCAGTTTTTCTATTTAAATTTTACTTCGAAGCAATAAAAATCACTTAAGACTTTCGGAAAATGCTTGAGTCCTTAACAGGTACTCTTATGTTGTGTGTCTATTCTTATGATTATTATCAATTTTTTATATTATTAAAATAAGAAAATATTGTTCGTCGTTGCAAAGTTATATCGATTTCAGATTTGACATCCGTCAAAAAGAAAGATCAAACTAATAATATAAGGGTATAAGTACTCCACTCTCTCTCAAAAATGAGTTTTACCGATATTAGTATATTTAGGTTAATTTTAATACCTATATGTTAGTATAAGAATACAATTAAAAGAAAAATTATTAAATTAAAAAAAGAAGAATTATTTGATGCGGTGTGGTTTATGTCTTTAAGAAACCTATTCGAACGTCATTCGTAATACCAAAGACAAAAAAGGGGAATTCCCGACTCCCGATCGTCGTTTGACTTGACGAACGGGAATTCCCTTCAAGTATTTGTCTGCGATGTTGTGGCGTTTGTTTTGTTTGTAGTTGTTAGTTTGTTACTGACTGTGCTTGAGCTCTGACAAAAAAATAGTATTGTTTGATTAAATCGTCGTTTGTCTGTTTTGTGTTAGCGAATATTTTCGTTATAAAATTAATTAAATACTGAATTATAATATAAAATGTCGAAACGGTCATATCCTAGTGGATCTGAAAAAAGGAAAAAAGCTCTACATCAGAAAGAAGTAATTGAAAAGTTACCAAAATTAACATCATATTTTACTACTACTACTGGAGAAACTTCTGTAAGTAGCAATCAACTCATAAATGTTCCACATGATGACTCAGCTCAATTACAAATTGCGGGAATTTCTAAACCTTCATGTTCCAATTTTGAAAAAGAGATTGAATCAGAAAGCGACTATTCCTACGACGAAAGTGCAACGACTTCAGTAACTTCACTAAAACCGACAACTCCAACTGTGTCAATTGAACAGCAGTTTTCCAACACAGAAGAATTAATATCGCACGATCCCGCCGATTATTTTCACGAAAAGTTTGTTGAAATAAATCGCGAAATTTTAATTCGTAAGGGACCAGTATATTTTCAAAATAAAGATTCTGACTTTTCCGAGGCATCCAGAACCTACAAAGATGGTAATAAATTAGTGACGAGATATTTCAACAAAGCATTATTTATTCGCAAATTAAAGAACAATGAAAGCGTCGAAAGAAAATAGTTGCTGTATTCGCCTTCCAAATGCTCTGTATTTTGTTTTTCATGCTGCTTATTTAACCCAACTGATGTTAATCTTTGCTCTCGGAATGGATGTAATGATTGGAAGCATATTAATCACATAATTTTAACACATGAAAATAGCCCAGCGCATAAGCAATCTATGATGACTTATCTGGCACGAAGTAAAGCGGTTGGTAGAGTAGATATAGAGTTATTATCTCAACATCAAAAGGAAGTGGATTACTGGAGAAACGTACTTAAACGGATTGTAGCTGTTGTAAAATTTTTGGCATCGAGAGGGCTTCCATTTCGCGGCGACAATGAAATCCTAGGATCTCCAAACAATGGAAATTATTTGGGTTGTGTGGAATTATTGAGTGAATTTGATCCATTTCTTGCAGATCACTTAAAAAAATTTGGGAATCCTGGAAAGGGTAACATTTCTTATTTATCAGCAAATATCTGTAATGAGTTTATTGAAGTAATGGGAAAACAGGTTCTAAAAAAAATTATAAATGAAGTTAAATCAGCAAAATATTTTTCCATAAGCGTTGACAGTACGCCCGATCTGTCTCATATTGACCAGCTAACTTTCATCATTCGATACGTAAAAGACTGTGTTCCTGTTGAAAGGTTTTTGAAATTTATACCTATTAAAGAGCATAAATCTAAGTATTTAGCGGAGACCATCTTAATTTTTTTAGAGATACATGATATTCCCATAAAAGATTGCAGAGGACAAAGCTACCACAATGCTTCAAATATGTCGGGAAAGTATAGTGGTCTACAAACAAGAATCAAGGAAAAATGTGAATTTGCCACCTTTATACCATGTGCAGGACATTCACTAAACTTGGTAGGTGTCCATGCTGCTGGGTGTGTACCGGAGGCATCACAGTTTTTTGAAATAGTTCAGAAAGTGTACAACTTTTTTTCGGGCTCTACCCACAGATGGAATATATTAACAGAACATTTAGGTTCAAAAAAAGTTGTTAAGAGTCTTTCACAAACCAGATGGTCAGCCCGAGCTGATGCAGTAAGTGCTTTGCATGGGGGTTATAAAAGAATATTAGAAGCTTTAATCACCATCGCAAACGATACTGAAAAGGCACGAGAAACAAGAGACGAAGCCCTTAGTCTGTCTAGAAAAATGGGAAATCTAGAATTTATTATACTGACGGAAATCTGGAGCACCATATTGGAAAGAATAGACAAAACAAGTAATTATCTTCAGAAAGAAACAATAACACTGGACGTTGCAACCAATTTGTTGACTTCACTTTATGATTTTATTACTAACCTCAGGGATAAATTTGATAACTTCGAATCATCTGCCAAAGAAAATAACCCAGAATCTGACTACAAAGATCTATCTCAAAGAACAAGACGTAGAAGCTCACGGCTGATTTTTTTTGATGGCTCTGCGCCATCAGTCCAATTGAATGGAAAAGAGCGATTCAACGTAGAAACCTTTCTCCCAATAATCGATACCTTGAGTGTTCATCTAAAACAGCGACAAAGTTCAAAGGAGACCGTCAGTCAACGTTTTAGTTTATTTTTTCACTTAAAAACTCTGAATTCCGAAGAGATACGACAAGGATGCAAAGAATTTTCTCAAATCTATCACGAAGATGTAAATGAAAAAGAGTTAGAAATAGAATGTCAACATTTAAAAGAATACTTAAAAAATGTTCACAGTGAAAATGAAGCATCTAACAGTGTACAGGAAGTATATAATCTATTAAAGCAAAACAAAATTGAAGACACATTTCCTAACGTAGAAATTGCATTGAGAATATTTTTAAGTATGATGGTAACTAACTGCAGCGGAGAACGCTCCTTCTCCAAATTGAAACGAATAAAAAATGAATTAAGAAGTACAATGCTTCAAGAGAGATTAACTAGTTTGTCGCTGATGTCCATAGAATGTGATATTCTCAATACCATAGATTTTGAAGATGTGATTAACGATTTTGTTCATCTTAAATCTAGAAGGGTACCTTTGCAATCAACATAGAATTAATCTAAGGATTTTATGTTAAGCGAGTTACTTTTGTAGATTATTTTTTATATTTCCTATTTTTTTATAGTTAGTAACTAAATAAAAATAAATTTAGAACCTTGTTTGTCTTTCTTTATCTATTGTAACTAAATAGTGTTTTCTCAAGGTCCTAGGGGCCCCATGATCCTAATGTGCCCAGGGCCTCAAATAGTTTAAAGACGGCCCTGCTCTAACATGCATACATACATACATATACCTAATCACGCCTTTATCCCCGGAGGGTTAGGCAGAGGTGAATTAACACCCACATTTCACCAATAATTGTTTTCGGTCCCATGTAATAGGGGGTGAGTCTATTGCCGTATTCCAAGCACTATTTATTGTTGACTCGAACCATGCATCTGAGGCTGAGTCTGGGCAGTATATATCTGTCTGCTGTTAAACCGCCCTATCCCTTAGTCGCCTTGTATGACACCGCATGAGTAAAGATGGGGTGGTCCAAATCCTACTCTGCCGGGAACCACGCGGCGAGCTCTAATAACACATGATTAACCGGTAATTAGTATTTCGTTTAATAAAAAATGCCTATTAATTTTATATAATCTACACGCTGTTGCCCGCGGCTCTGCCGTTTTTTCCTAGGAGTAATTATATCGATCTACCTTTTTTTTCTCTGTTCACCGCCACTGCTCCAGTTCATGAAACATGGTAAATATCTTCCAACTAATCCCACCATCTCCTTTCCTACATAGGACAACACGTGCAGGCCTTAGATGTCACCCTTACACTGTGCAGAATATACGAGCAAGAACCAAGCGGTTCGGAGACTCTTTTCTTTGCCGCACCACCAAGACCTGGAATTCATTACCAGCACACGTGTTTCCTTTTTCCTACAGTCCCGGGGCCTTTAAGCGGGGCGTGAAAAAGCATCTGATGAGGCCGCCAAGCTGAGTGCCACCATTGTAACACTTAGTGTCTGTAATGGTGACCCTCTTTCCTGAGATTTTGCCTTTAGCTTACCATCAGGCGAGGTGAGGTCAAGTTGGTGTGTCCTATATAAAAATAATTAAAAAAAAATTAGATTCTTACGTACATATAAGATATTATCGTAAATGTATTGTTTTAATAGACTAAAAATAAATCTACTGATATATAAATTACACGGACTAAATTTACCGTATAACAGTATTATTTACGCAATACCAATTACTTGTGTGTTGCAAATCGCACTTGTGTTTGATTGAGAAATATGTTTGTATTATGTACTGTTTACATTTGAAATAACGACATTCCTTCACATATTTAATATATTTTGTGTAATTTGTTACTTATATGTTTCAGTATACTTTCAATATCCAATAATAACCACGGTAGTCTAGTGGTATGGGTAATAGACTGCTGAGATGAGGTCTCGGGTTCGGTCCCAGGTTTTCATGGCACACACCAATGACTTCGAAGTTATGTGTGTATTTATCGCAGGTTTATAAGTGCCCGGTTAATGGCAATAGGCTCGCCACCTATTACATTGGGACCTAAACATAAACTGGCGAAATGTAGGTGCTAGCACCTCTGCCTACCCCTTCGGGGATATAGGCGTGAATTTGTTATGTAATGTTCAATATTTTAGTATCGATCGAACAAACCGATAACGTACGCACATTCAATTTACGATTTACTCTTAACTTGTACTTATCAATAGGATTTCGTTATCACAGACATTGTTAGAAACTTTGAATGCCAAACTTCTATATAACCGCGGCCATAATAACTTCGTATTGTGTTCCCGGCGGTGAGTAGGGTAGCCAGAGCTCACTGGAGGGTTTTTGAGCTGTCAGTGGAAAGACCAAAAACGGTTACTGCTTTGTCTTTTACACTGACGGCACAGAAACTCTCAATGCTTGCAGGGTTGGCAGCGCGAGTGTAACACTCTTGATTTTGCTCGCGTCCATGGGCCACGGTGACCAGTTGCCATCGGGCGGGCCGTGGGCTTGTCTACCAGCTAAGTGATATATAAAAAAAGCACAAATGTGGTATATTCTCCTCTGTTGGTAGTTTCTACTATCGTTCTCTTTATTTTGAAACCTCCTATCACCCCGTTGATCCCTTAATCTATTAGTCTTCAAATAATGTATTGAAATCTGGCGGATTTGTTTAACATTTATCATCACTACTCTGTTTGTGTATGATATGATATCTAAATATATAAAACTCAAAGGTGACTGACTGACTGACTGACATAGTGATCTATCAACGCACAGCCTAAACCACTGGACGGATCGGGCTGAAATTTGGCATGCAAGTAGATGTTATGATGTAGGCATCCGCTAAGAAAGGATTTTAATTAATTCTACCCCCAAGGGGTTAAAATAGGGGATGACTGTATGAAACTTTGTCAATTTTAAACCAATCGGGCTGAGACTTTGCATGCATAAAACTACTATGACGTAGGCATCCTCTCAGAAAGGATTTTGAGATGCAGGCTATAAAAGATTAGTAACTTTTGAGTTTAAAATATACGAATTTCTGTATGCTAGCGCCATCTACAGGTTTGCCTTATCATAAAATGTTGCGAAATTTAAAACCACCATGACTCTTTTTTACTACATGCATATGAATATAATACAATGCATACACAAAAATAACATTTTTTTACAATTTTTGTCTGTCTGTCTGTCTGTTTGTTCCAGCTAATCTCTGAAATGACTGGACCGATTTTGACGGGACTTTTATTGGCAGGTAGCTGATGTAATAAGGAGTAACGTAGACTACTTTTATTTTAGAAATGTTTTATGCTCAATAGCGTTGACTCAACACTAAGCGATAACCAACATCCACGTTGGCGGAGCCGCGGGCAACAGCCAGTACGGCATAAAACCTTCGTCGATAAACGGACTATTCAACACAAAAATATTTTTTCAACTCGAACCAGCAGTTCCTGAGATTTGCACGTACAGATAAACATACTCTTCAGCTTTATAATATTAGTATAGATAATGGAATAATGCTATCGCTTGCAATATTATATGTATGTCACTAACGCGTTACCGATATGCGTACTGTCCTCTCCAGCAACTTTTGATTCTCTATTGTAAAGAGAAAAGGTAGAAAATAGATATGTACTACCTTTCACGTAACCAAAACAAATAATTTTGATAATGAAAGAGACTTGAGATATTCAAGTCTAGTCTGTCTGCCTACAGTTTGTAAGTAGAATATATGGACGGGATTGAGCAGTCCGACTGGGGAAGTATCTCCACTCTATAGAATACCACGGCTATAATAACCTCGTGTTGTGTTCCCGGTGGTGAGTAGGGTAGCCAGAGCTCACTGGAGAGTGCTGTCAGTGGGAAAACCAAAGGCTTGTCCTGATTTTGTGTTCTGCACTGAGGGCACATAAAATCTCTGTTCTTACAGGGTCGGCAGCACAGATGTGACTCCACTGGTGTTACACACGTTCATAGGTCACGGTAACTACTTTCCATCAGGTGGGCCGTGTGCTTGTCTGCCACCTAAGGCGTATAAAAAAAAAGAATAGTTTACAAGAACAGTTTTAACTACTCTATAAAGGTGCCACCTGTCAGTTCGATACATGATAGAGAAGACGTTCTACAAAAATCTAAGCAAGATGATATTACCTCTCTCTCTCCCTCTTCTCTTCTTCGCGATGTGCCAAATCTTTTTTTTTATACAACTTAGGAGGCAGACAAGCACACGGCCCACCTGATGGAAAGTGGTTACTGTGACCTATGAACGTGTGTAACACCAGTGTAAGAACAGAAACTTTGTGCCGTCAGTTTAGATGTCAAAGCAGGACAAGCCTTTGGTCATCCCACTGACAGCACAAAAACTCTCCAGTGAGCTCTGGCTACCCTACTCAGCGCCGGGAACACAACACGAAGTTATTATAACCGTGGTATTCTGTAGGGCGGAGGTACTTCCTCAGTCGGACTGCTCAATTGGGCGGAAATACTGCCGTTCCTACCTCCTCAATCAAAATCTATAGTAGGATATTACACAGTGCCTTACTACGGAGACTGGCTCGGTAACAAGCACTTTCTTACATTATAGTTTATGAACGTAAAAAAAAATGTTGAAAGAAAAATGTCCCAACTCACCACAAAGGTCAACGAGCAATGCAATCATTGCAAGCAAATTCGAAACTTAATCGCAAGAACGTAAAGTTTATTTTATACTTTACTGTGTTGATCAACACCTAGATTCCTTTATTCTCTGGTATAACTGGTTATTCATATAAATAACTGGATATTTGTACTACAGCATAACCCGGCCTTCATTTACGTAGGTACAGTTTAAAAAACACTGTAGACAAACTTTCTTGATAAAAGGCCAAAAAAGAGAAAGAAATTTCAAAGGAGGAAATAGGAAAAATGCGTTTGGTGTTTAATTATATAATAGCATTACACATTTTTTGAAATCCCCAAGTATGCTCCGGTATTAGGGGTGTTTATGTCGGATTCGAACCGACTAAAACGCTGTTTGAGGGTCCTATGTTGCCAAAGTAAAGATTGGCAGAGACATCTCTTGCACCCTGGTCGACCCAAGGCCATCTCTATCGAACTGGCCCTCTTTGGGTACGGGGACTTTTATTCGAAGGTCCTACCATAATAGGCGTGTGAGACATATATTATGTAATTGTTTTTGATTTGTCATATTTCCGAATGCAAGTTCGACCTGTGACAAAGTAACCTTCAGCACAGCTTTAAATGAATTTCGACAACCCCATCTCCTTGCAATTTTGTATTTTTTTTTGTAATGTACAAGTAAATTCATGAAAGAAATGCTATAACGAAGATAGATAATACTTTATTGTACACCAATATATTTACAGCTGAGACAAGTAGGTAACATGCATATACAGTTTAATGTACAATGGGCGTCGGTAGGTCAATCTTTGTCCCTCAATCACTTCACTCTAGATTTTTTGCACCCCGCGAAACGCAACTCAATCATGATCTACGCGGTTAGTATCTAGTCTAGCTGGCTTCTTTACCTATGCGTCTGTTATTTTAATAAGTAAAATACTGGACCGCTGATATATGATTATTGCGGGCTATATACTTATTCATGTACGAGGAGGAAATGCTTTCGCGGGCCGGTGCTGGCCTGCCTCGATATTCAGAGCATATATAGAGCCAAGCATTTTCGAGGAGGTAGGACACGGCGGTATTGCCGCCCGATTGAGCAGTCCGACTGGGGTAGTACCTTCGCCCTACAGAATACCGCGGCTATAATAACTTCGTGTTGTGTTCCCAGTGGTGAGTAGGGTAGCCAGAGCTCACTGGAGAATTTGTGCTGTCAGTGGGAAGACTAAAGGCTTGTCTTGCTTTGTCTTCTACTGACGGCACAGAAACTCTGTACTTACAGGGTTGGCAGCGCGACTGTGACTCCTCTGGTGTTACAGACGTCCATAGGTCACGGTAACCACTTTCCATCAGGTGGGCCGTGTGCTTGTCTGCCAACTAAGTGGTAAAAAAAAAAAAAACCCAATAGGGGTGATAACAAGGTCGTCCGTTCTACCCAATACTTTTTTTTTATACCATTTTGGTGGCAGACAAGCATCTGCCCACCTGATGTAAAGCGGTCACCGTGGCCCATGGACGCGTGCAAAACCAAGACAGTCGCACTGCCAACTCTGCAAGCATTGAGTTTCTGTGCTGTCAGTGTAAAAGACAAAGCAGGACAAGCTTTTGGTCTTTCCATTGACAGCACAAAAACCCTTCAGTGAGCTCTGGCTACCGTACTCACAGCCAGGAATACAACACGAGGCTATTATGGCCGCGGTATTCTGTAGGGTGGAGGTACTTCCCCAGTCGGACTGCTCAATTGGACGGAAATACCGTCGTACTGATTTCTGAACTTTTGCTAAAAATATATGCCTTGCAAAATAAAATATTGCTAACTAAACTGAAACTACTTGAAATAATAAAAAGACTTTATTTTAAGTTCCCAAAGTAAGGCAAAATATAAACAATGAAATTGAGTCCAAACATAACTTTAAGATTCCTTATTAAATTTCAAATAACTTTTATTATGAACTATTTACGAGTAAACGCAACGCAGACCGAAATAAATGCGATAGTGCGTTTTATGCATTTTGTACTACGTGACGAAGCTGTGACGTCACGCCTTTGTAACGATTTTGTATAGAGCGTTTTCGGGCGAATCAAGCAATTGAATTTCAAAATCAAATATCTTTAAAATTATTTGTTGTAATAAAATTTCACTTTAGCAGTTCATTATATAAACAATCTGGTAATTTTTCGAGAGAAACAAATAGTCATAAATCTGATTACTATTTTATTTTAAACCACATGGTGGCAGACAAGCACACGGCCCACCTGATGGAAAGTGGTTACCGTGGTCTATGGACGATTGTAACACCAGAGGAGCCACACTCGCGCTGCCGACCCTATAAGCACAGAGGCTCTGTGCCGTCAGTGTAGAAAACAAAGCAAGACAAGCTTTTAGTCTTCCCACTAACAGCACAAATTCTCCAGTGAACTCTGGCTAACCTACTCACCGCTGGAAACACAACACGAAGTTATTATGGCCACGGTATTCTGTAGGGCGGAGGTAACTTCCCCAGTCGGACTGCTCAATTGGGCGGAAACACTGCCGTGTCCTATATATAATTGTACTAGTTGTTATATCTATTTAGCATCTGTATACGTGTGTTTTATAGCTATCGGAGCACGGAAATACTTAGTAGGTCATTTGCTGCTACAAGCATGTAAAATTCAAGGACATTCTACACTTCGCTATCTAGACCCAACGTGAGCACAGTGTTATTATTATTGTGTTATAGGTTCTAAAATGCTATACATATAAATATATAGGATACTTACATACAAACTCAGATACATTATCTTTAGTGAATACATACATATTATACAATATCTATACATATACGTATGTATATTATACATATATGAGAAATATCCAGATCTACGCAAATATATACACTGACGGACTCATAAACTGCATCAAAGTAATAGACGACTTTGAAATAAATATTTTAACCAAGTATGCATACTTTCTATGCAGATTTAAATTGAAACCTCTAGATTGGTTCGTGAACTTTAAAACAGCGTAGGGTCATATCTTTAAGTTTAAGTTTATGTACTGGAAAGGACCTTAAGACTTTTATTGAAGAAAAAACAGAAATTTAAGAAAAATTGGTTTAATTAAAAAATTGGTTTTAACAATAGACACAAACTTTATGCAAGGGTTTATTTGTGTTTTAATAAGGTGTATTACCCCCACGTGCCCTTATTACGGATTCTAATCGGTTCCGCATAGATTTTATAAGGGTTTTTAAAAGATCTTGCGGAATATTGTCCCATTCTTCTGAAAGTGCTGTTCTTAGTGCTGCCACTGTCGTGGGCGAAGGGTTTCTCGCATATACAGCTCTTTTTAAATTGTCCCAAACATGCTCGATGGGATTAAGATCCGGGCTGCGTGCTGGCCAATTCATTGTACGTATCCCAACCTCTTCGCAATAATGTTGAACTTGTGCAGCTGCATGCGGCCGGGCATTATCCTGCATTAAAGTAAAATTTTCGCCTATGAATCCCATGTAAGGCACCACGTGATCTTCTAATATCTCTGTTATGTAGCGATGTGCTGTCAAACCCCCTCTATTACCGTTTTGACGGACCATGTCTATGAACACAAGTTCGGTTCGCCCGTTCATCGATATGCCACCCCAGACCATACATGAACCGCCTCCAAAAGGAACACGCTCCTCAATGCAACTTTGAGCATATCGCTCCCCACGTCGACGATAGACTCTTCTGCGACCATCTGCACCATATAAACATGTCCTACACTCGTCCGTGAACAATACAGAGGCCCACTGCTCTTCTGTCCAATTCAGGTGATGACGCGCAAATCTTAAGCGAGCTTGTCTGTGAGCTGTAGACAACTTTGGACCATTTGCTGGTCTAAAAGGGGTGATATCCGCTTCCTTTAACCTTCTTCTTATTGTTCGTGCACACACGTTTACTCCACGCACTTCATTAAGCTCGGTTTTGATGTTAACTGACGTGAGGAAACGATTTCGCAGGGAAGTTATAACAATAAATCGGTCATCACGACCTGTGGTTGCTCGAGTTCTGCCTGTACCACGTCTCCTCCTGTAAGAACCTGTCTCTACAAACCTTCTGTATATTCTAGAAACCGTAGACTGGTTTAAATTTAAATTTCTACCAATCGTTCGTTGATCCAAGCCCTCCCGCACCAATGCTACAATTTGTGCCGCTTGTTCGGACGAAGTATCCATATTATGGTTCAAAAACTCTCGATGTGTTAAAAAATTAACCCAACAATTATGCTGGTAACAATAATTCAATTGACAAAACAAAAAAAATCAATGAGAATCAATTTAAAACTTTGCTATAAATAACACGCAAATCTGATACTACAAGTAAATTTTCTTTCCCGGCTATATTCATTTGTTTTACTGCAGTTCTATTTTTAAATTTAATTTTTTTTTAAGATTAAGAGCCAGTCTTTCCATATTTATATAATTTAATCTAAAAAGTTTGCATACTTATTATAAAAAATCCTTTTAGAGTAAACCTGAACTTTGATGCAGTTTATGAGTCCGTCAGTGTATATTCACGAATACAAATGTTTACACAGCGGGATTTGAACACGTGGCTTCTAACGTAGCAAACGAACGCTCATAGAATTCGTCAAAGTATCATATTAGCTCATTTTTGGTGCTATAGAGGACGGGGACTGTGTGGACAGTAAAGGACCAAGTCAAAGTCAAAGTCAAAGTCAAAGTCAAAGTCAAAGTCAAAGTCAAAGTCAAAGTCAAAGTCAAAGTTCAAAGACTAGTTTAGCAAAATGTACCACCCCGGTTCAAAACGCGGCTCCGACCTGAGAAGACTCGGCAAGCTCGACATTTCATTTTTGGTCTACTTACAAACAATTACGAGTACATAGTATTTGATTAGCATAGTTGAGTAGTATAACATAAATATAAGCTATGAGCTCACCTTTAGTGCTTGCATCGTCAACCAAAAAGATTTCTTTAATAAGTTTCTCAGGCGACCTGTACAGTACAGAGAACGCAGTCCTCAGCAACGTACTCCAATGCTCGTTGTGGAACGGCACGACCACGCTGACAGTAGGCAACGAGGCAATGTACTGCATCTTCTGACATTTCGGATGCCGTATGTCTGGCAGCGATCGGTTCAAAGGTATCTTATCGCTAAGGGCCCCATTGAAACCATTTACTGCGTACAAACTCTTCTCCTTTTCTTCTTCAGATTTTGGTAGCTTGGCGGGTTTGCCTTGTTCACCGATACCTGTGAATGCAAGTGGACTATTAGTTTGAATAGTTGAGAGGCTGTCATCGTATGTTATAAGAAGAGAGTAATATTGTTAGAAAGATTGATTGCCGGTTGTGCAAATTGTGTGAATATTTTTGCACGTATTTGTAAAAATTAGCTGCGTTAAAGCTCAGAAATATTTGCAGGAAAAAGGCGCCCGCACTGTGCACATGCACGGTAGCTTAAACCCTCACAGTATAAATAGATAGCATGAAAGAAGGTATGGTAAGAAAAATAATGACTAGGAGCTACAGGAAGATTTATTGCTATCAATGCTTCCACCATTATTTATTGCTGCTTCAATTATTTCCGGTCAACGTAATTTGTATGTACGAGTATTACGCTACTTTCGTTATTGACAACGAGTTCCCGATGGCGCCATCTCGAAACCGTAGGTCAACCGTGGTCAGAGGGAAATGCTTTATGGTTCACCATAGGTACACTCCGGCATCTGAGACCCGAGACGGCCTGCGGTTTAAGTCAGATCAAAACCGATACAACCGCCCCGGGAACGCGCCAAAGAGTTTCCGTCGGAATTTTCGCACGAAAAAGAATACGATTGACTTAATATTATTCATAAATGATCAGACACAGATTTTCAAGCTTATCATTATCATTAATGGATAAATCATGTAAAAATATATTTTACATTTTCCAAATCCGACCGGAATTTTGATAATTATAACTATCTGCGGTAGGCGTTCAACGAAAGATAACGAATAGATAAGTGGTTAATTGATCTAATTGATATCACTATTGTAAAGTGATTTCAATTCGCAGTACCTGACCCACTTGATCTAGCCGATATCGAAATATCAGGACTTTATAAAAATACTACAATTGGAATCTGATTAAAAATATCGTTGTCTATGAATTTTGCTTCCCAATTCTACCATTCCATAGGTATATCTCGGTTCAAACTTAATGGAGGCTCGGATGTTCGTACGAGTGCGACACGGCGCAGGTTCAGACCAATTTTCGTTTGAATTTCATGGACTGGCTCGCTCTCTTCTCTCAAACATCGATTAGCCTGAACCTGCGCACACAGTGTCGCACTTGTCCAAACTTCCGAGCCGCCATTATGTTTGAACCGAGCTGTAGTAGGTAGGCTAAGGTGTTGACACCCATACTTCACCAACTACGGTTTTCGGTCCCACGTAATAGAGGGCAAGACTATTGCTGTCAAGCAGGCACTTTATCATGGACAGTACGTTTACTATCAGATGCAGAACAGCCCTGTCTCTTAGTCGCCTTATACAACACCCACGGGACGAGACGGACTGCCTTAACTGACTTGACCACGGCGAAGCAAAAGGAGGGTTATGATTTTGACAGGCTATGTATGTATGTAGGTCATCTGTTCCCTCATAGCTCCTCAACCACTCATTAGAACTGGACAAATGAGATATCATTAGAAGCGTCTTGGTCATCCGCTGGTTATAGGCTATATGACGTATCGCTGAATCTAATGTAGCGCCCTCTAGCGGTCTTAAAGTACTTTGTTAAAATATAAAGTTGAGCTAAATATACCGTGTTTGGTATAATCTGAAAGGGCTTAATTGGCACATTACAGATATGTATCAATTATAGGTGTTGTTTTCCCCAAAATAATATAACTAAAAAATTAAGTATAAAAGCGGGATTTTTCAGTAGTCGGGTTTTAGTTTCAAACTTAATTCTACTGTTTCAGTTTACCTATTACTTTACAAAACTATCCGTAAATATTTAAGCAATAATATTGCTTTCGATAAGTGTCACTATGCGACCAACACAATTTGAAATGCAAACACGTATAAAATTAACATTAAGTCTAGCGCACGAACTGATACGAAGCTAGAAGTAACGCCATAAGCCGATAATACGTACCCACTCGCGTCCGCTCCTTTTTTATCAACTCGTGGTCGTGCCAATCTATTTTCTGTAATTAAAAATATAGTTAATATCACATGAAAATCGTGGCAACGAATATTTATGGTTTCGTTATGGGTAATTGGAAGTCCAAATAAGACCGACCAGTCTAACTACAGAACTTTGATACTGTCTAGTGTCTAAGTACAGAACTTTGACACTGTCTAACTACAGAACTATGATACTGTCTAACTACAGAACTTTGATACTGTCTAGTGTCTAAGTACAGAACTTTGATACTGTCTAGTGTCTAAGTACAGAACTTTGATACTGTCTAACTACAGAACTTCGATAGTGTCTAAGTACAGAACTTTGATACTGTCTAACTACAGAACTTCGATAGTGTCTAAGTACAGAACTTTGATACTGTCTAACTACAGAACTTTGATACTGTCTAGTGTCTAAGTACAGAACTTTGATACTGTCTAACTACAGATCTTTGATACTGTCTAACTACAGAACTTTGATACTGTCTAATTGTATGTGGAGGTCAGACAACTGCCACGTCACTTCACGGAAGATATCCAAGTATAACTGCATCACAAATTAGGCTGGAAGGTTGACCCTAACTACGTACTAACTATTTATTAATCTGTGCCCTAACTGAATTGGGGAGAAGGATCACAGAATAATGAATGATGATTAAAATTGTAGCGAACAAAAATATAGTTGATAACTTTTTTTTATTCCACTTAGGTGGCAGACAAGCACATGGCCCACCTGATGGAAAGTGATCACCGTAGCCTACGGACACGTGCAAAACCAAGAGAGTCACACTCGCGCTGCCAACACTGTAAGGATTGAGTTTCTGTGCCGTTGAAAAGCAGGACAACTTCCTTTGTCATTTCGAAATGCTGTCGATTACGAGAGATTTTAACCAGCCTGTTTTTCTATACATTATGTACGTTCTGTGAGGTCGACCCCGACTTTCGCTCAGTAGGTACTCATTCGTTCTAGATGACCTTAGCATAGTCTTTTTAATATTTGTTGCAACATACTAAACCGAGATCTCGGTGAACTTCTTATATACCTACTAACCGAACTGGCTAAAATCATTATAACATTAGTTAATCAAAGAATCATAACATAACATAACATAAACCCACGCCTATATCCCCGAAGGGGTAGGCAGAGGTGCTAGCACTCACATATCCCCAGTTTATGTTTAGGTCCCAATGTAATAGGTGGCGAGCCTATTGCCATTAACCGGGCACTTATAAAACTGCGATAATACACACATAACTTCGAAAAGTCATTGGTGTGTGCCATGGTAAAACCTGGGATCGAACCCGAGACCTCGTCTCAGCAGTCCATTACCCATAGCACTAGGCTACCGCGGTTTATTTTTTTCAAAGAATCAATTTCATTTATTCAGTTCAGGCACACAAAGAGCACATATGAACGTCAAAATTTTACAATTATGTTAAGAAATAATAAAAAAATATTAAATAATGTAAAAATAAACCATTGGAAATGATTTGATGATGATTTTCGCTGGTTCGGTAGGTTAGTTCTACTGAGAAGATACCAGCAAGAAACTCAGAGAACTATATTAGAACTAGATTATTTTTCTCTTTTATATTTGCTGTTTACAATTTATTTTGTGCGAGCAAGCAAGAGACTTATGTTGACCACGCATTTACATCATCAAGATACTCATCTACTTTATAGTAAGTAACCTTGATAACTTCTCTTCTCAGTTGTGTCCAAAGCCTTCGATTTGGAATTTCAAGTCCGCTCTCCCATACCTTCTCTATGGGGCTGTCCACTAATCATGTGAGGCTTGACATTTAACAACAATCAAACAGGGGTTCGGAAAAAAACACGTAATATCACCAGGGCAAAGCAGGGGTACATTGAGATATCACGTGTATTTATTTTTCTAAATTACACGCGAAAAACGGGAATATTGTTTTTATTTTACTATTTATACTGCTGATTGATGGCTCTTGGTGGAATTTGTTGTTACACATATTTAACGGCGGTATTTCCGCCCAATAGAGCAGTCCGACTGGGGAAGTACCTCCGCCCTACAGAATACCGCGGTAATAATAACTTCGTGTTGTGTTCCCAGCGGTGAGTAGGGTAGCCAGAGTTCACTAGAGAATTTGTGCTGTCAGTGGGAAGACTTAAGACTTCTCCTGCTTTGTCTTCTATACTGTCGGCACAGAAACTCTGTACTTAAAGGGTTGGGAGGGCGACTGTGATTCCTCTGGTGTTACAAACGTCCATAGGCCACGGTAACCACTTTCCATCAGGTGGGCCGTGTGCTTGTCTACCACCTAAGTGGTATAAAAAAATATATTGAAATACAACTTTTCCTACAGTTGTTTTTATTATTACACCTGACCGGTTTCGCCTTACGGCATCTTCAAAGGTTTATGGTACTTTTTCCATACTATCCTTTATCATTACGCCTGATAGGTTTCAAAGATAGGTCCTCAAAGACGAAACCGGTACTTCCACAGTATTTTTCATTATTACAATAAAAAATACTGTAGAAAAAGTACAAAGTATTTCAATGTGTGTTTTTATATTAAATAACTTGTACCAAAATAATACGCGTGATTTTGGGTAGGGGGGAGAGGTAGTCTGAAATCTCACTACGCGTCATCATTGGGGAGGGGGGAGATTGCTAAAAAAATCACGTGATTAATGGACAGCCCCTATCGAGACATATCGATGAAGTGTATCGAGATATAGGAGTATATCATAGTCAGGCGCGGTCGCAGAGTTACTTATTTTTGAAGTACGGAAATCCCTCGAGAGAATCCTCCTCCCTTCCCCCTGTGGGGTTAGTTATGTTGGACTGGAACCGACTAATGCACACGCTGTTTTTGGGTCTTTACTGTCATCGTATCTTTCGCACCCCGGCCGATCTAGGGCCTCCTTCGGGTTTAGGTACCACGGTATCCCCATCTAGCCCCCTGGTATAGGAAGGCACGTTATGTGGAGGTCGTTCATCGACCTACAGGGCTCGAGTTGCCTCCACTCATCGCGTGCCGAGAGTTTCCTCCGGACCCGCTCCACCGTCTCCTCGAGTATTACGTGCTCACAGAAAGAGATTACGGCAGCCAACGTGCTTGCCCATCTCCACAAAACGTGCCATCCTATACCTGGAGGAGATGGGGATACCGTAGTGTATGAACCCGTAGGGGGCCCCAGATCGGCCGGGGTGCGAGATATGATATAGCCAGTTGTCGGAGATACCATCAGGCGTGGTAGATAAAAAAAAGATGCTCTCCAATAGCCCAAACTATTTGTATTAGTCATGTCGAGCCTCGGAGAGTACGTTAATTTGTCGATCCTGGTTGCTTTACGAACATTTGTGACAGTCATTACGGTTTGATTCAAATCCAACAGAAATGCGTGAGTCTCTGTTACATCTTACTTAAATCTTGCACTTTGGAGTTTCCTGTTTCGGGCCCGCTCTCCGAATCTCAAACTCAAACTCAAACTCATTTATTGCGAAAATGGGTAATTTATAGGTAACATTCAGTAAATAAAGTATCTCCATAATCCACCTGACGGCATGCAATTTTACAGGTATTTTTAATCTATCTCTTGACCTTTTGCCTAATCTTGAATTTTGGGGCTACTTTTTTTAATTTTTTTTATACCACTTTGTTGGCAGACAAGCACACGGCCCACCTGATGGGATGCGGTTACCGTGGCCTATGGACGTATGCAACACCAGGGGTATCACACTCGCGCTGACGACCATGAAATAAACCTTCTGATGCCCCTCTTGAAGAACCCCATATTGTAGGCGCTTGGGAAAACCGCAGCAGGGAGGTCATTCCACAGCTTGAGTGTGCGTGGGATAAAGTTTCTTTCATACCGCACAGTGCGCACCGTCTCAGGTCGCAATATGTGAGGATGAATTCCCTGCCTATGGCGAGAGGTGCGATGATAGAATGTAGCTACGGGCATGATGACAAACAATTCATCTGAGCGCAAACCATTGTATAGGCGGTAGAACACACACAGTGAGGCAAAATCCCTCGCAAAAGGCTAAGAGGTTCCACACTACCTGTGAGTATGGGATTGTCAACCAGCCTCAATGCCCGTCTTGGCACTGAGTCGAAGGGGTCAAGTTGGTATGCAGGTGCTCCAGCAAAAAGGTGTCTACTGCTGTCTGACCGCGTAAACTCGAGTGCAACCCAACGCTAATTTGATGATGATTATCTCCCTTTCTCTCAATCCATGTCAACATGAAGTAGACCAGGCATCGCGTAGTATTTGTTGAAATATACATATTACAGAAATTCCAAATATTATCTTATCAGCTGATATAACAAATCGAAATAATCGTTAAACTGCGTCAAATATTTCCATTTCAATAAGAAATTTTATACGCCATGCGATGAACAGCCGCTTGTAGAATTATTGTTGCTACACTCACGACGTATGCTTTGTTTCGTTCGTTTACAATATAATGTGTAATTAAAACTGTCATACTCAGTGTGGCGGCCATCTTGGACCGATTTTCATCAAACATAGCAAAAATCCCTCCCGACTAATTCACCTATCATACAAAAAAGGTGTTAACTAAGTACCATTATTATAATTTCCTGACACTGTTTATTACATTGGGACCTAAACATAAATTGGCGAAATGTGGGTGCTAGCACCTCTGCCTACCCCTTCGGGGATATAGGCGTGAGTTTATGTTATGTTATGTTATGAATTGTATGAAAATCTGTAAGTGAGATGTATAATAATCGACCAAATATGTGCTGATACAATGTATCATTGTGCTGATATGTATTTATGTATGTGACGTGTAATATTCTCATGAATAAATGAGATATGAGTTGCGTTATGGGTTCATCCATTTGGGAATAGCTCCCATAAATGGCACAGTACACTGTCATACTACGAGTATTCTACTAGTGATCAAACTTCTTCACAATGAAATGTACTCTAGTTGCGCATAATACCTACGGAGTTTTTAGGTCTCAGGTGGTAAGCGCGGGACGCTCCTGTCAACCAATCATAGATTATTACATTAAACTAATCATAGGCACGCGGACTCGCGTCATTGGTTGATCAATCTTTTTGTTGCCGTTTTGGTTGGTCTATATAATTTGCCGATACCTATATCTCGCAAAGGAAATGTCAACCTGCAGGCTGTGGACTGCGCCCGGCGTGGGAGACGCCGAGGCGTGTCCGTTTGGCGGCCCTGGGACTGGGAGTTCTCTCGCTCAGCACGTTGCTCGCAGTGATGGTGCAGAGCGCGAGTGTGTGGGCTGTCGCCGAGTCCTTCTGTGAGCAAGTAATGCTCGAGAAGGAGGCGCGGAACAAGGCCGGAGGAGAATTAGGTTCCTAACGTCCCGCATAGCCCGTAATGCGCGTAGGCGACTCTGGCATCAGAGGTTATTAAATGACCTTCGTCCTCCATGAGCGCAGACCTGGGGATGACAAGTGGAGCCGCCTATCACTCTAGCAGAAACAGGTCGAGACGGCGGCGCGATTAGTGCCTCTCCGCCTTTTCTAGTGAAAGATGGGGAAGCCGTTGTCCCACACCCGATGGGGCCTTCTATAGCCCTGGGTCAGTCGGGGTGCGCGAGTGATATGCCAGAGGCTACCTCACCCTCGGCAACAGATGGCCCAAGATGGCCATGCGGTTTTAGTCGACTCGAGCCCGACAAAACCACCCCGCTGGCCACGGTGGGGGGTATCCGAGTGGATTTCCGCAAGTTAAAAAGAAAAAGGCTGTGGACTGCTACTCAACCCTGGATGTTTGTTAGTCAATCACGCCAAAACGGCTAAACGGATATGGATAAAATTTGGCACAGAGATAGATTAGTTGGACTGCAACAGCAGGAATAGGTTCATAAGTTTTTTTTTTTTTTTTATATAGGACACGTCAATTAGACTTCGCCTTGCCTGATGGTAAGCTGAAGGCAAAGTCCCAGAAAAGAGGGTCACCATTACTTACATATACCGTGTGACAATGGTGACACTCAGCTTGACGGCCTCATCATATGCTTTTTCACGCCCCGCTTAAAGGACCCGGGACTGTAGGAAGAAGGAAACACGTGAGCTGGTAATGAATTCCAGGCCTTAATGGTGCGACAGAGGAAAGATTCTCCGAACCGCTTGGTTCTTGATCGGATGTTTTGCACCGTGTGCGGATGACATCTAAGACCTGCACGTGTTGTCCTGTGTAGGAAAGGGGAGGGTGGGACTAATTGGAAGAGCTCTTCAGAACACTCCCCATGGTACAGACGGTAAAATACAGCCATGGACGCAACATCTCTACGCATCTGTAAAGATTCTAGGGTGTTCGTGACCTCGGGATTCCCAATGATGCGGACCGCACGTCGCAGCAACCTGTCGAGAGCATCTAGTAAGTACTTTGCTGAACCATCCCAGAGATGCGAGCAGTATTCCACACAGGAGTGAATTTGTGTCTTGTATAGAAGACACCGCGGCTCCGGCATGAAAAATCGTCTCACTCTGTTCAGGACTCCGAGTTTTCGTGAGGCTGTTTTGATGATACTTTCGATGTAATTTTTGTTATTCAGGTTGCAGCGAACATCCATACCTAGGATATTGAGATTTCCTGCAGTGGCAGTGGCGTGCTCTGAAGAGTGGGGAGGGGAAGAAAAGAAGATACTTTTGCTGTAAACGCATATGCCTGCGTCTTCTTGGCATTGAACTCAACCAGTATCACCTAAAATATATGTTCTGAGTTGTTGCAATAGTTGCAAGTGGTTAAACTAGAACTTTAATTAATACACCTGATCGTAAAGTCCGCAGCAATAATTCAAAATGAGCGATATCAATACATATTATTCTAAACGGCTAACTTTCGACGGAAATTCGTGCAGCGAAAGTGTGATAGGATCAAGCTGTACCTACTTGTGTTTTATTACGGTATTATATTTCTTAGTAAGTAGTAAAATAATCTGAAAACCATATTATATACGCGCACGCATATACGCTCACACACACGCACACGCATATGTACACGCACACGAACACGCACACGCACACGCACACGCACACGCACACGCACACGCACACGCACACGCACACGCACACGCACACGCACGTCGATAGTCGATTGCTATACTGCCACATACCACTGAGATAATCAAATAATACATGTATTGCCGGATTTAGTCTCATAGCTCTAAAAAATATTTAATAATAAATACTTACACTTAAATCTGTGGGCACAAAATAGTTATTGCTTTCCCCGTAAACTATCCTTTGAGGTATCTTTAAGAGTTCTACAGCATTGTTATTTGTATTTATGTTGTTCAGTAATCTCGTCAAATACAACAGCATAACTATTATTGTCAGTGTTAGTAGATTCCGCATCCTTAATAGCCTCAGTAATAGCCGCCTCGAAACGTTCATGATGCTGAAATAAATTATGGTTTTTTACATACATACATACATACATACATAAAATCACGCCTGTCTCCCATAGGGGTAGGCAGAGATCACGGATCTCCATTTGCTACGATCCTGACATATTACTCTCGCTTCATTCACTCTCATTACATTCTTCATGCATGCTCGTCGGTTTAGAGTACTCCTGACCTGCCCCTTTTCTAAAACTTCCCCGATTTGGTCCAGGTATGTGCGCCTAGGTCTTCCCCTTCCGACGGTACCATCCACACTCGCCTCATACACCTGTTTCGTTAGTCTTCTTTCATTCATTCTCTCAACATGACCAAACCATCTCAACATTCCTCTCTCAATTCTCATCACTACATCTTCTATCACTCCACATCGTTCTCTTATCACGCTACTTCTCACTCTATCTTTCAAGGTCAAGCCACACATACTTCGCAACGCACGCATTTCTACTGCATTTACTCTACTCTGATGCTTTTTCTGCCACACCCAACTTTCACTACCATACATAAGAGTCGGCACCAATACTCCTCCATGTACAGCCAGTCGTGCCTTTTCGGACACTTTCCGGCTGCTCATAAAGTTGTGTAGTGCCCCATTCACTCTATTTCCAGCCATCACTCTCCTTTCAACATCTTCTTCATGCTTTCCATCTCTCGTAAACAATGTTCCCAAATATATGAACTCATTCACTTGTTCCACTTTTTCTCCATCTATACAAATCCTACACTCTGTCACACATTCATCTCTTTCAAAAACCATAACTTTTGTCTTACTAACATTCACTTTCATTCCTTTCCTCTCAAAAGCTTCATGCATAGTTGTTACCATCTCCTGCAACTCATCTGCCGATGACGCCAGTAAAACCTGATCATCAGCATAAAGAAGACATTTGACGAGTAAATTCTTCATTCTTAAACCACATTCTTTATCTTTCAAATCTTGCAAACAACTGTCCATGAATAAGTTAAACAGCCATGGTGACGCTACACATCCCTGTCTAACCCCTTTTTGGATACTAAACCATTCAGTGTATGACCCATGTATCCTCACGCAAGCTCTGGAGTCCTCATAGAGAGACTTCACAGCTCGAATAAGGTTGCTGCTCACCCCATACATAGACAGTACCGACCAAAGTTCATTCCTCACCACTTTGTCATAGGCCTTTTCCAAATCCACAAATGCGCAATAGACCTTTTGACTCTTGGCCAAAAATTTCTCGGCTATGCTTCGCAATGAAAAGACCTGATCCGTACATCCCATTCCCTTTCTAAAACCCGCTTGTGCATCCCATATTTTCTCATCGGTTTCTTTCATAACTCTCTCAATCAACACTTTCGCATACAGTTTGCCGACGACGCTGAGTAGGCTAATGCCCCTGTAGTTTTTGCAGTCTTGATGCGAGCCCTTTCCTTTGTAAAGTGGAACTATAACGGCCTTACACCAATCACTTGGTACACGACCGCTAACCCAACATATGTTGAAAAGGCGGCACAACTGACTTGCTACAAGGCCCTGTCCAGCCTTCAGCATCTCGACTGTCACCTTATCATATCCCGCTGCTTTACCAGCTTTCATACTTCTTAATGCACTCACAACTTCATTCATACTAATACCACTTTTATCAGCATCAATATAGTCATCCATCACCGAGGTTAGTGCATGTACACCATCCTCTCTTTCAAACAAGCTTTCAAAATAGTCCTGCCATCTTTTTAACACACATTCCTCACCTTTTACAATACTTCCATTCTGGTCTCTAATAGCGTTCAGCTCGGAGCTCTGTGTTTCTCCTCTGGCTAAACGAATGGACTTCCAAAAGAACTTAATGTTCGTCTGGAAATCCTCAGATAACCTTTCATCAAACACGTCTTTTTGTTCCTTTTTCTTTCTAGCAATCACTCCTTTCACTATCCCTTTCAGTCTTCTATATTTATCTTTCGCTTCATCCACATTCTCAATTGTAGCTTGCTGCATTCTCTCATTAGCTCTGACTGAGAGCCAGTCAAGCCACGCTTTCTTTTTCTCACATACCAACTTTTGCACTTCTTTATCCCACCATGCATGCTTCACCTTTTGCACTTTACTTCTTTTACTTATACCACATACTTGGGAAGCCACACTCACAATCTCATCTTTGAATACCTTCCATAACTCCTCAATCTCACAAATACTATCAAGATCATGAAACCTTTCAGTTAATTTGCTTCCATACTCCTCTCTCACTTTATCTTCTTGCAAGTTTTCTACTTTTATTCTTTCTAGAACACTTATGGGCTCACGCCTTCTACGTCTCCATCCTTTAAAGAGATCACTTATACGGCACATAACCAAAAAGTGATCTGTATGGATACCCACACCGCGATATACCCTAGCGTCTAGAATATTTTTTCTCAATCTTTCATCCACTATTACAAAATCAATCATACTTTTACTGACATTCTTCGCTTCTCTTGTATACATATGAATCCTTTTGTGTCGAAACATCGTGTTTGACACACAAAGGTTCCATTCCAAACATACTTCAAGCAAACCTTTACCATTTTCGTTCACTCGTTCATCTCCGTACTTGCCAAGAACCCTTTCAAATCCATCTCGTTTCAGTCCTACCCATCCATTAAAATCACCTAGCATTATGATTCTTTCATTATCCTTACATTCTCTTAATACATCTCTTAAACTCTCCCAAAACTGTTCTCTTTCTTCTTGTACTTCCTGGGACGTATTCGTACCGGAGTCTACAGGAGCATAAACCCCTACGACAAAAATACGAGTGAGTCCCACTTTCATTCTCATCCACATCAGTCTAGCATTCACACATTCGAATATATTCACACACTCAGCCATTCTAGCAGATAGGATGACACCAACTCCCTGGCAAGCTCTGTCGGTATTGGGTACTCCCGACCAGTACGCGGTGTAGGGTCCGTGCTTGGTGGTGTCACATCCTTTCCTCTTCGTCTCATTCACACAAAGCACATCAATCCTTCTTTCATCCATCATCTTACAAACATCATTCATTTTTTCTTCCATTCCTCCTCCAACATTCAACGTAGCAAAACGGCTCTCCGTGAGCCACTTTTCGCCCCCACTGGAAACGAGACGTGACGGGTGGCGTACCGCGTCGCCGCCATGCGGATGATTAATTTTTTTTGGAATCATTGCGTTCCCACGAGTCATAGGGAAAATATGGTCCACCCCCGCAGAGCCCTTTACGGAGGTAAGGCGGAATCTCAAGTGTGTCCTGTGACCGCCAACACAGACACCCTCCGTTACACCAGCTTGCCCTCTGGTCACGAATCCTTGGCACGGGTCGGCTAACACCTTGGATCGGGGTTTTTTCTCGGGTATGCTCCCTGAGAGTTGGTTTTATTTCGGAGTGACCTTCTCCTAGATGGTTGCAGACCAATACTGACGAGGCCCATCTCCCCGGTTTTGATTTCAGAGTTTTCCTTCTCTTAGACGGGTCATACTGCATGGAATGGAACCGAAATCTGGTACTGTTTTAAAATCTGTGATGTTTATGTAGACATTGTTTGTTTTGATGTGAGATATTTGTTGTCAATCATTGTTATTGTTCTAGGTTTGTATGACAAGGTTATTCAGCAGCAGATTTTGTTGATTGAAAAAATTGTAATATAAAGATGTTGAAATTTCTGCACTGGCAGCAGAAGAAATAGAATAGTTAATGTAAGACCGACTCTTTAGTACCTACCTTAGTAACTCTTCAACAAATTGAAAGATTTTAATTAACTTTGATAAAAATTCTACATACCAAAACCAATCCAAGTAAAAATATCCCTAGATAGTAATAATAAAATGTATACATATTTATTTATTATGTATTTACACATATGTATATATATTATTTATTGTATAAAATTTATTTATATGTATATACATATAATATACATATAATATACATATAATATACATATATATATATTATATATGTATGTATATAGAAAATGTGACCATCTCATAACTTTTTCTCATGGTACGGGTTTATTCCCTTTAGATACACTTTTTGAAAATCCCTGCTTTTGTTCCTTTTAGATTTGTCTAGTACAGGAAAATACAGTTCCATTTACATATTTAAAAATTAAACAATTAGTAATACTTAATTAACATGGATTCCTCATAGATACACTTTCCTTACATTTTAAAATGTCTACAGATAGATGTTTATTTTATTTTTAGTAGTTAATTATAAAAGCTTTTGAAGTACAATAATAAATACTGTAAAAAAAGTATAAGTGTGCTCTCAACGTGTGTAACAATAAATTCCACCAAGTGCCATCAATCAACACTAAAAATAGTCATATAAAAATTTAAAAAATTGTGCTCCACTGACATTGGGTGGAAGGACCAAGCTACCAGTGCTAACTCCAGGGACTATTATTATTATTACAATTTAAAATCTTTATAAAACAATTATAATAATGGTTAGAAATAATTAGATCATTTTTGTTCATAATGTGTACCAAAAAGTATATCTAAAAGGAAAAAAAAATCAAAAATTGTAGATATACTAAGAGGAAAATATATCTAAAAGAAATAAACCCAATTAAATTTGAATTCAGAACAGTTTGCCAGACCTTGGTCTATGTTATTGGATTTGGTACTGCAACATAGATATAAGTACCCTTCTAGACCTCATTCCTGCCTGTCTAAGCTTCTAGGTTTCAGAATTCAATTGGCTTAGGATACCATTCTAATTGGACAAGTTTAATTATTAACTCTAAATTACAAACCACCTATATAAATAATAATTAAAAATAAATTAACAAAATGATAAGAATACATACACTATTTGACAATCCTTAGAATTTATCTGAGAAGTTTAATTAAATATATAAAGTTTATTTTATCTAATAATATGTAATAAATGATAACTCAATGTTTATAGATAAAAATTTAGATTTACTTATATGTTATCGATTTCCAATAAATTGCAAATGAATATAAACGTACATAAAAAGTTTTCTACGATTTGATTTGAAGAAAGAAAATAGGCCACTGTATTGTAATATACTATATATTTATTGGTAAATATGACTTACCAGATTTAATACTTTGTATCATGTGTTTATAACAGCACTATTCACAAAGTAACAATAACAACAATACAAATGGAGTATTGTGATTCAGGCTCGACCTTCATAGAATAACTATATTCTATAATTAAGACAACATACGAATACAAACAAAATGAACAAAAACCACGACAAAACCCCCTGCACCTGCCGGGGTGGTGCGGTGGGTGCGGTGCACAGCGAATGACAGCGCGAATAACAAGCAAGAGACAAGGAAATAATTTATTACCATTTATTACTCTGTGGTGAATCGGTACACCTACCAGTGCTGCCATGTGGTGGAACCTATATTGGTATAAATTTGAAAAATATGTACAATCAATATTAAATTCCGAGGAAATTTTGGACATGAAATTGAAACTTTATTTACCAAAAATACCAAATAAAAAAATAAATATAATTTACACTACCAATGCCATAAAATAGGCACTGCTAAATTGAATGAATTAGTGCGGAGCCTCCACGCGGTGCACAATGGGCCATGGAGATGCTAACGGCTCTCCCTCTCTCTCACACATACACACAAGGAAGATGCTGCCATCTACGGCAAATACGGGCTGTGGTGGGAGCAACCCGGTAGAGGACTGTCTGGAGACTTACTACGTGTCCCCCTCACTAGTAAAGGGCATACTGAAGAGCAGGCAAAGGTCAACAAGTGCAAGCGTCGAGATTTCAGGTGTGGTCAATTTCAGTTTTGAAATACAGGATAAAAAATCCGCTTCCTTATCTTATATCCGGTGCATAGTCAGTTTTGTTTCCAGGTTTGTTAATGTAGTAAGTGACATTCGTAATAATGGTCTCACTGCTAGGGATGCCAAAGATCGTACAAATTTGAAAAAGTAAAACTAGCAAGCAGATCCTAGGTCAGAAGGTGAAGTGGGTCATAACACTCATGACACTAATGACCTTTTTTATTTTCATAGTTCTATAAATGAAACTTTCAATTCAACATAATTCTTGTTTTATTTAATCACAAGTAAGTTATAATATAACCTAAGGTGGCTAATAGCCTCGAGTTCTGTGAGTCATTCCGGCTCAGGCAGTTGTAGTTCCGCTTTCTAATAAATTAACAAAATTGTCTTTGTCTGTTTATTTGCAGATTTCCAATTTTAACCAATTTAAAATACGAATGACGGAGACAGTATGTTACACAGAGAATACAACAAATTCAATATTACCTGCGGCAAAATGTATAGTCCTGATGACAGCTGTTAAAACTTTATGGAGCTATAGGTAACAACAGTAACTAGTTGCTCATGGTGATGTCGGCTATGACGACCAAACATAGCCTGTGTCCTTTCCTGAGGTCCAATTTTATCTCTGTAGGTACCAATTTTCACCAAAATTGATTCAGTGATATAAACGTGGAAGCTTATGTTTGAAAAAAATCTGTACAAGATGGTCGCCGCCACAAAATAACGGCGTACATATTTTTTCACTACTCCTTCAATCGAAAGGGATATCAATTGAAAGGGCTTGATTAGTAGATCAATTGAAAAAGTGTAAATTAAAATTATTTTAACAGTTTAAAAAAATCCCCCGTCACAAAAAAGATTCTCCAAAAAGTTAAAAATAAATTGTGTGAGTTAGCCCTATAACTTTGATATGCTTGGTAATATTTTGATTCAAGCGTTTACTTGTCGAAGGACCTTGAATGTAACAAAAAACATTTATGTAACATTTTATGTGACAAAAAAGAAAAAAATACATGAAAACGCTTGAATCAAAATATATCAATGCAACACAATTTTTTTAACTATTTGGACAATGCTTTTTTACACTTTGCAATGACCATTTCAATATTACATTCAAATCAACATGACGTACGCACATTTTTTTGGAATGGAAAATTCCGTACAATAATTATAAATAGATTCTTACTTACACATGAGAGTTACAAGGCTTTAAGGACCTGTATCCATGGTCAATGGTTATAAAAGGAATTTTAAAAAATCCGTTGCGAAGTTGCCATTTCATAAATATGCAAACGTAGAAGAATATAATGTGCTATGGCAAGAATGACACAATATGGCAAAATATGGTTTAAAAACCGGCGGTACATTTGAAAAATCAACAAGTCGCAACACTGACTCTACACCGACGAAACAGCGTTGATGCTATGAATTATTTTTTATTTTCCAAACCAGCCTAAGTACATGGTACTAATGATATGTGTTTATTGTACTTTTTGTAAAAAGTCTTTAAGAATAAAGAAATAAAACATATTTGTTTTTATGCAACATAACGCTAGCAGACTTGTGTGATTGAAGAAAATTAACGTGTTTATACTCTACAATAAAACTTTTCTTTAAGATATTCATGAGTAATAAATCAGGTGTCCTTTAATTAAAAGGCGTCCTTAAAAGGCAAGTGAACAATGGACTCAATGCCCCATATTAAAAAAAAATGTTATAAAATATTGAATAATTAATCAAAATTAATAATTTATTAATCATATAATCGGCCAGTATTAAAAACAATCAATGCACTTAGAGAATTATCAGAAAGTGAAAATATTATTATGAGTAAGTATAAATTTTCTCTGTTATGTGATCAAGAGGTTTTCGAAGACTATAAAATAACTGACAGGATAAACTGTTTTCGTGTAAAAGTTTAGAAAAAGTAAAACCTACATTCTATATATTTTTATTATTTTCTATATATTTATTTAATTAATAAAATTACATTGTATCGATAACGCCATACTTAGTAAAAATGTACATGACATAACTTCTTCGTACTTCAAGAAACCATTTTGCATCTAAATATAATCCTGTGGAGGTACTTTCAAATTCCAAAATGAAACCGGCCACAAACTATGTCTCATAGGAGTCCTCGGGTGCGGTGACCCTAGTACGAATAACCGTCCAATTGGCTAGCATCTCAAGGTTCACCGTATCCAGTATCCAGCGTTGCGTCACACGGTTGGGCAGACACTCGTTTATGAACAGTTCGTTCTGTGCTGGGCAGTAATCCAAACAAGGCGAGTTCACGGAGTAACCATGCATGATTCTCTTCGTTTCCTGTAAAAAAAGAACCGCAGCAAGTTAGGCCTACGGGAATCCAATCAACGCATCGTCAATTTATTAATAAATATTTGATGAGAAGGCCGTAGATGCACGCAATACAGCATGGCTACTTCAACGTGCTTATAAGTTAGCAGGACGGAGCCCTATAGGCTATCCTATGTATCTCTTCCTAGAGACTTATGAAAGAGGCGAAATGTGGGTGCTGGCACCTCTGCCTACCAGGATATAGGCGTGCGTTTGTTTATGTTTTTATGAAGGAAACTCCGTCGTTGAATAAATCGTCAATAGCTTACAAAATGTTTCTGTACGAACACACCCTAAGCGCCACCGTCATTCTTAAGTTCCCCTAACCTTTTTTTTTTCCTATGGCGATCCCAACGATTCCGCCAACAACTCAGTTTTTATACACTGATCGAAATAACGTGTGAAAGTACAAGTAGTGTCAATAAATAAAATTCCTTTTACATACAAACAGTTGATTTTGTTCCCTAACATTAGGACAAAAAGAGTAAATGACAAACGGGGACATATCGCCACAGTTGGTTGCCGCCAACCAGGTGACAGCGGTAGAGCAACACGGGACTCCGCGGCGCTGCTTCCGGCAGGTCCCAGCACATGTCACGTGACTTTGACCTAAAATGAACATTGGTCTTTTAGCAAGAAACTTAGAAAATTTCTAACAGATTAATTGCAAAGTGCCTTCAAGCATAGAAAATTAATTTGAACATTTAATTTTACTTCTTATCGCGTAACTCATCTTTAAACTTGTACAGATAGGTACTGTAGAAGTCTAAAGTTTGTTTATTTACAAAATAGGTTTGGGCATCACATTCCAAGGAGAGATCAATTTCTATGGAAGAATCGTTTCATGTAGAAACGCTTCTTTAGGTTTTCTAAAAACACTATTATATAGATTACACTATCTAACCTGATATCTTTGTGCCAAGTGAATACAAATTCTTGTTCATCTTCAGAGCTGGTATTGCAAGATTTGATAAAGAGCCTTTCATTCTGTTCCCCGTAGTGTGCGTCTACACATAGCTTCGTGTTCGCCGCGGGTCGTATCTGTCAGAATATTAATTTTATTTGCTTTTTTATACAGATTAAATAGGTTCATGATAAGGTACCGTTAGACGTGGCCATAGAGTGACTCTGTATATGTAAAGGTTATAAATACACCAACTTTGAAAATTAAATTGAAAATCGAATGAGGGTATTTCTGGAGTTTCCCTGGTTGTCATCGGTATTGCCAGCAGTAAATTGAACCATGGACAATTCCTTTTAGTTCATCTTGGGTAATTATACATAATGTTATGTAGCTGAAGTATAAATTGTTTTAAACTTACTCGTCCTTCCGCAAACGGCTTCGGATCAGTAGTTGGATATTTAGCTGTTAAGTCGAAGGCAATCTGAAAGCAAATATTCAAACCTTAACAAGCCTGATGTAAAACAGTATCTATCCTATTCTGATTACTCTTAGACACTTACCCTCTCCATGAACCAGCGAAAGGACTTGCATTGCAAGCGCTCCCGCAGTGCCTTCTGCTCGGAGAGGTCCCCGGGGTTTATGCTGCGGTAGCTCGGCTGCCGTGCGTACAGACACTCAGCATACTCGTCCATCCAAACCTCTGCCACTCGCCGGTAGTTCTATTTATAAATACCTATTTTAAAAATAATTTTGAAAAGGACTTCTACTAGTGATAAAAATAATTGGTCCCTGCTTCACCCAGAGCGAGGCGCGCCTCCCCGTTTCCGGGGACGAGTTGGAGACTCTGTAGTCCCCACACCCGAGGAGAGGGCCAGATCGTGAGAGATGGCCCTGGGTCGGCCGAGGTGCGAGGGATATGCCTGTCAACCTCACCTTCGGCAACCAAAAACGACCCACAGGCGACGTACGTAGAATACACACACACAGTAGAATTTAGACCACCCCATCTCTTCCCATGCGGTGTCGTACAAGGCGACTAAGGATTGGGCTGTTTAACATCAAACAGATATATACAGTCCAGACTCTGCCTCATATGCATGGCTTGAGTCAATAATAGTGCCCGACAAACGGCAATAGGCTCACCCCCTATTACGTGGGACCGAATATAATGATAAGTGAAATGTGGGTGTTAATTCTCTTCTGCCTAACCCTTTCTCTATAATATCTATTCTATTTCTCTATATAATCTATCTATCTATCTATCAAACAGCAGCAGACATACGCACCCTGCCAATAAAGTTGTCATTTCTCGGGTTGGGGAAGGGCGCGAATTGCCGGTAAACGTGACCCACACGCGAACATGGCACGTCCACTATGCGCCCGCCGCACATCCACAACTGTTGTACCAGACTTGTATTCATTAAAATATAATATAGTAACTACAAAAGTTGCTAAAACTATTAACAATTAGAATAAGTAGAAGCAGTGCAGGGAGTGCAAAAATGGCAGTCATTACGAATAGTTGGAGCCCTAAAAAGTTCAACGACTGGTCTTCCTGCGATGCTTCGATTTCACCAATTGGTTGTGAAATTCCGATTGCAGTCGCTTCACGTAAAATGTGAAAGTTCGGCCAAACCCGTAGCATTACATAAATGGTTGATAGACGAGACTTTTTATTCAGTGGAAGACTTTTTATAGAAATATGCATGTCATTCGTGCCACTGCCGAAATGCGTTGTAACGACTACTCCATTATTGTGACTGCAATATTTTTTTAGTTGCTAAGTAGATATTGCTATGTATACCTAATAATCTGTGTTTGCATGCCAACTTTATGGAGCAAATGTGCTTGATTACTATATTTTTTGTTTTCAATTCTTGTTGTAGGTACCACATTACAAGCAAATAAATAAATAAATGAATGGAATAGAATAGAATTGAATTTAAATAACAAGACAAGACTCGTTCCGTGTTACAACGAACTGATTATTAATTACCTTGAAACTAAGTTCATATTGCTCGCCACCCCAGATGTCGAGTCCAGGATCGTAACCTCCAAGCTCCCAGAAGAACTTACGCGATATCGCAAATAAACCTCCCGACATCACTGGGTTCCTAAAATTCGATGAATAAAATTTTCTTAGTCTTAAGTTTACATAAAGTCACGCGTAATCGTGCAAACTCTCAAAGCAAGCCTGAAAACACCCACGGTGACTAAATAAGCTACACCAAGGATTGTGACTAAAGCTACATGAGAGTAACAATGATGCTGCACGAACAGGAAGATCCAGCGTATGATCATTTGGACCGCAATAGGTCCATAGTCCAAACCCAATGTTGTAAGAGAGTGGTCCGAGAATCGACCCCTGGGGAACACCGCATGACACTGCTTGCCGCAGCTTCTTAAATACGAGTATTAAACGAGTAAAGGAAATATAGCCCTAAATGAAAACCTGATACTACGTACTCGAAAGGCTCAGGCAACTTCTTCTCATCCTTTGGTAGAATAGGCAGCCGCTTAAAGTTGAGCTCCCAGTCAAAAGCTCCACGAGCACCCTCGTCTAATGCGCGATACTCGAACGTGTCATACTCTATTACATCTATGAGTGGACAGGTCACTGTGTGGTAATTTAGTGCTATGGGCTCTGAAATATCAGACAGTATATAGTTAAACCTAAATCCAAGTATCCGCTGAATAAGAGCCTTCATTTACTGCTCGTATTGTATCCTTCTTGCTAGCTCATGCAAACTGTGATTTAATTATGTATTGTACAGCACCAAGTTAAAAAAATACATACACACAGACCTAGTAGTGGCGGTAACCAGTTGACGTTGACCTCAGTGTGCGAGTCGAGGAAGACGAGCACATCGCCTCTAGCAGCTTTCGCACCCACTAGTCGGGCCGTAATGAGCCCACGGCGATCCTTTAAACGGACCACTGACACCTTAGGTATGTTCAGATGGCTTAAGTAATCGTCCAATTTCTCTTTAAGGAAGTCTGAAATAAAAAATAACTCTTAACGTAAATTTTAACACTCATATATGATACAAGACTATAATAATATATTTACACTAATTTAATAAAATATAAACTAATATTTACAAGAATATAAAATAGGATACAAAAGGATCAAATTAAGCATCGAAGAATTACTCCCCTTCCCCTCGATGTCGACTGGTAATGTGCCCAAAAGGCTGGCGGCATTGCCCCGTTGGATGGCAATGCCAATCCGTTGAGCGAAAAAGAGGCCAGCCCTTTGGTCACGCGAAGCATCGACCAGTCGTTTTGCTATTTCTTTGTATAGCGACCGTGCGCTCGGACCCCACGAACCCAGCGTTTCAACCCCAAACGGCTCAAATATGTAATTGTTTGTAATGTTATCATATTTTCGCCGTTTGAGGATCTCAGCAGATGCCGCAGCAGCACAAGCGCAATCCGTCGTACTTGGAAGATGGGAAGGGGCAAGGGTGTCGACGCATGTTGCGTCCCACACCAAAGGCCTACCCATCTTCCAAGGCACCAAAGACATACCGTCCGGTCTCTTGCCATCGTTGCGCACCAAGCCAACTGGTTCAAGTATAGCTGGAACACCAGCGGTGACAAGAGCCCGGCGGATAATGTCATTTAAATGTGCATGACGTGACATGCGGCCTGCGCTCCTGCCACATGATAGGCCGTGATGCCCAAGGCTGTCGACTGCCTCACCACAGTGACATCGATGAGGAGAAACACAGGGAGCACCCAAACGAAGACAGGCTGCAATTCTAAACGTCGTGTCGTCCAACATGGTGCCAATGTTGGACGACGGAAGGGCCTGAAGCCACACACCAGATTCCCACTCTCCCACAGCCAGAAGGCGAGCACGCTCTGCAACATTAGAGGACGTATTCAGTAACTGTTGTCGTAATATGATACAAAGCGGCTCATCCCAATGTCTCTGGGAGCCTAGGTTAGTGGGCAAAACAGTGTTAAGGCAAAACATTTTCCAAGCATTTATAGCTTCGGCTTTGCCTGGCACTTCGGAATAAACCAGTGTGGGTATCAGGATTTTCCTGGTTAATTCCTCTGTGCCATGAATCGAAGCTAAAAAAGCTGGTAAACTTACATCGGAAATTTTACGAACACCGAGCCCACCCCAGCGCACCGGGAGCGATGCTTGGAGCCAGGCTCGGTCGTTCAAATCTACATTCAAAATTTTGCATAGGGTATTTTGAATAATTTTGTCCAACTTTTTTTTTTTTTTTATACCACTAAGTTGGCAGACAAGCACACGGCCCACCTGATGGGAAGCGGTTACCGTGGCCTATGGACGTATGCAACACCAGGGGTGTCACACTCGTGCTGCCGACCATGAAGAAACCTTCTGATGCCCCTCTTGAAGAACCCCATATTGTAGGCGCTTGGGAAAACCGCAGCAGGGAGGCCATTCCACAGCTTGAGTGTGCGTGGGATGAAGTTTCTTTCATACCGCACAGTGCGCACCGTCTCAGGTCGCAATGTGTGGGGATGAATTCCCTGCCTATGGCGAGAGGTGCGATGATAGAATGTAGCTACGGGCATCATGTCAAACAATTCATCTGAGCACAAACCATTGTATAGGCGGTAGAACACACACAGTGAGGCAAAATCCCTCCTAAGGCTAAGAGGTTCCACTCTACCTGTGAGTATGGGATTGTCAACCAGCCTCAATGCCCTTCTTTGCAACGAGTTCAAGGGGTCAAGCTGGTATGCAGGTGCTCCAGCAAAAAGGTGACAGCAGTACTCCATGTGAGGCCGGACCTGTGCCTTATAAAGAAGGAGTTGCTGCCCCGCAGTGAAGTACTGCTTCGCCCTGTTGAGCACTCCGAGTTTTCTTGATGCCAACTTAACATTGTCCTGCAAATGACTTCGGTATTGGACGTCGCTGGAGATATCGACACCAAGGATCCCGATACTCGAGGAGATGGTAAGCGGTGTGCCCAGGAATTGCGGCGCTACAATGAATGGGGTTTTCTTAGACTACACTAACTTACCTAAAAGTGCCAAATGTTTAAAAAATTGTGATGATCGTAGAGCATGAGTTAATTTTGGGACGAAAAGACAATATCTAATAATGGTAAAAGCTGAATGTATATTAATTTGGAGGAACTCTTAACTACTAATTTATTGATAATTTGCGAAATTGGATATTGACTGATCCAACCGGTGTTCAACGAAGTAGAAAACACTAGAATAGACTTTTCGTTTTCTATCTATTTTGAAAGTTTATTTCAAATAGTGCTTAAAGAATTGCACAGCAGAAATCACTGTCGAACACAGCGCTGCGACACCCTTGATAGCGATTTTCATTGGTCGATCTCCAGTGACCGCAATCAGTCCGACCAATGACAATCTCTCTCTGAACTGCAGTCATATTCCTAGGCGCTACGCTCTGTCTTCGGTGCTTCGAAACTTCATTATTATGGGCAGGATACTGGCAAGGCATATCGCAAAATGAGGCCTATGATTATCGACTTATACTATAGTTAAGATACATTACTTCACAATCACACAATATTGTATTCTCAATCTATATTATCGCAGACATTCGAAGTAGTCGCACTTGGCGATACCTAAACCACTACGCAGTGCCATTGTACCACTGTACCTATTGCGATCTGAGACGAGAAAGAAACTTCATCCCACGTACACTCAAGCTGTGGAATGACATCCCTGCTGCGGTTTTCCCAAGCGCCTATAATATGGGGTCCTTCAAGAGGGGAATCAGAAGGTTTCTTCATGGTCGGCAGCGCGAGTGTGACACCCCTGGTGTTGCATTATGTCCATAGGTCACGATAACCGCTTCCCATCAGGTGGGCCGTGTGCTTGTCTGCCAACTAAGTGGTATAAAAAAAAATGATGTATTGTGTAAGCTACCTTAGTACTTGCATAGTACTTGCTACTCATACCTTTATTACTTGCATCGTCCACCAGAAAGAACTCCTTAATGAGTTTTTCAGGAGATCTGTGCAGTACAGAGAACAAAGTCCTCAGTAACGTACTCCAATGCTCGTTGTAGAACACCACAATTACGCTGACAGAAGGCAGTGAGGCTATATAAAGCATTTTCTGACACTTCGGATGCCGTATATCTGGCAGCGATCGGTTTAAGGGTATCTTATCGCTAAGGGCACCATTAAAGCCATTCACTGCGTACAAACTTTTCTCATTTTGGGCGGCATATTTTGGTAGTATAGCTGGTTCACCTTGTTCGCCGATACCTGTGAATTCAGGCATGTATTTATAATCAAGTATGTATTGTAGAAGAAGTTTTAAGTAGTGAACTTCTAGATTAGGCCCTAAATCGTTAGAAGTAATTCTAGCGCTTTAGGGCTTTAAAATACTTACCCACACGCTGCTGCTCTTTAATTATCATTTCATAGTCGTGCCAATCAATTTTCTGCAATTTAAAAGAATAAAATATCAGTTTTGGATCTAGAAATTTGTCCTCAATTTTAACTTTTTCCAATGTGCGTCATAGCACCTGACCCCCTTGCGTATTCAGTCTATCCTAGATATATTTTCCAGGTTGTTCCACTATCCTGTCTTCCGTTTACCGATTCATTGTTTCTACTTTTGGACTCCTAAAAATACTACTTACATTTAAATTGATTGGCACAAAGTATTCCATGTTTTCACCGAAAACTATTCCCTGCAAAAATTGTAAGATTTTTACAGCTTCGTCAGATGAATTTATGCTACTCAGCAATTTCGCACAGTAGAATAATATGACTATTATCATCATGATTAAGAGATTCCATAGCCTGAATATCCTTAATATTTGACGCTTTGAAATATTCATCTTGTTGAAACAAATAATTAGCACACTACCACTGCACTTTCGGAATGATACAAAAAAACTCTCGTGAATGTTTTGAAATCGCCAAATAATAATATTTGTGTTGACATTGTTTGTTTTGAGTCAAGGTGTCCGATTTACATTGTTGTTATTGTTTTTAATTTTATTATCTTAATTGGGTTCCGTATTTGTCTATCAATGCAATGCGAACAAGGATTCAGGGCTGCATAAGTTGACGGAGTGCCCGTGGCGTGGCGTGTAAGATGCGGATGCGGTGGGGTATCCTCGTGACAGCCTCGTGCAGTGGGAGTCCTCTTGCTCGTCACGGATTACTGCATAAAAGTCAACGCGTTGGGTTGAGTGAGATTGAGATCCATCTCGAAGGAGCCATGAATAAAAACACCTTTCTTATGATAAAGATTATTTTAACAGAATAAAATAAATAAACTATAATCTGATTTAATAATTTGTTATTGACTATTTTTGTATACAACGCGATTCAGAAAATAAACACAACGCTACCTATCCAAGACCACGTCCAATTCATTGCTATATTTGTACACACTACAGACAGCCTCTGTGACGTGGCTGTAATGAACGCGGCCGCTAGTGCCACTGTGCAGGAGGCGCTCGCTGGTTCGATCCCCGCTCAGTGCAAATGTTTGTATGTATAAATATGACTAGTCGTGGTATCTATGGCAGTCGTTACGAGTAGTGGGAGCGCTCAAAAATACGACTAGTCTATTTACAGAACTTCGATATCTCCAATTGTTTGCGGTGGTCAGATGGCAGTCACTTCACGAAAAATGACGAAATTTAGCCGCATCTTAGTTATACTAGAAAGCCGATCCCAACTGAGTTGGGAAAATGCTCAGAGAATGGTGATTTGTTCACACAAAAGTTTTGTGATACAAGTTTATCTCCGATTTGTACAGTTTGATACTATATAGAAACAACCATTATAGAAATAGGGCTTTATTCAGCTTAGAACAGAAAGTTAGAAAATTAAAGGACAATGTATTATGAGTGACAATGACTTGTCGGTCAGTCTATTCCGAAGAAAGAAGATCTTATCACACAGTTTATATGATTTATTATTTTGTGATTGTGTCATATCTCCTTATATTTTTGTGCGCTGTGCATTTATACTTTAATTTATACAATTTTAAATAGGTACGTAGGTTTTATGATGGAGGCTAAAGTAACACTATCGTAGCTATTATTTACAAAATGTGAACGCATCGGAAAATTCTCGATCGCCATTCGGTGCCTTGACAACTGTTTGTTTTTGATTGGCTGATGATTTTCATGAAAATCAAAATCTCCGAACGGGATAATTTCTATAGTCATTTCAAATTATAATATACACATTACAGAGTAAATAGTATAGTGACATATCTGAGAAGGTAATTGTTGTGATAATGTATATTTGTGATAGTAATCAAATAAAAATTTGTGTTTGGTTGGTTTGGTCGCCCTTTTATTGAGGATTTCCGGCATCGGCATACAGCTACACAACCGCGGGGTGACCGAGCGCTTTACTAAATCGTACATATTTTTAATTAAATTAAGTGTCGGTCTCGTGGCATAGTGGTGTCGGCATTTTTCTCAAATAAGTTTAGTAGGCTTGTAAGGAAGCCGACGTGTTCTGTCATCTGAATATTTTATCATTTTTCAGATGGCTTTTTTTAGCCGTAAAGTATACCTTTTTGGTGCCTTACTTTTGGTAATCAGCACACCGAGTTTGATCAGAGCTGATGGCGATGATGCGGATGACGAAGTAACTGTGGAGGTTAGTTTTTTTAGGTTACATGACCTACATAAATTACTTAGCACTTCTGTGCAAGTCTTCTAATATCGAAGAGACATCATGCTTTGATACCGGCCTACGGCCTGACCTACTTATTACCTATTTCAAGATAGTAAGATAAGTTTGGTCTCATTTGATGATTACATTATATATTTAAGATGTTATCTTAGTTAAAGCAACTAATTAAGTACCTACTTATATTTCTAATTTAAAACCTGTTAAATCCAATAAGAAATTACATATTATTCAGCTGAAACAGGAATGCTAGCTTTGAAATTTTGTATAGTTAAAAATAAACCTTACTTTAATGCTGGTCCACTTTATCTCTGTTGTTAATAGCTCTACTACGGGACATTGGAGGAATTGATGCTAAAAGCACAGAGTCCTTAAAAAAAACCTTACTTTAATTAAATATCTGTGCTAATAGTGACTTCATACCATGGGTTAGGCCCTAACCATATTGCCTCAGTGGCTGACTCTTTAAGAAAATCACACATCTCTTAAAATTTTGGCAATATTAACATACATACATTAATCACGCATTTATCCCAGGGGGGTAAGGCAGAGGTGAATTAACATCCACATTTCACCAATAATTGTATTCCTTCCCACATAATACCTATTGCCGTATTCTAGGCTGTATATGGTAAAACCTAGGATCGAACCCCAGACCTCGTGGGTTCGATCCTAGGTTTTACCATGGCACACATCAATGACTTTACATTGCTTTTCAAAGTTATGTGTGTATTTATCGCAAGTTTATAAGTGCCCGGTTAATGGCAATAGGCTCGCCACCTATTACATTGGTATCTAAACATAAACTGGCAAAATGTGGGTGCTAGCACTTCTGCCTTCCTCATATAGGCGTGAGTTTATGTTATATTATGTAATATTTAAAAAACCTATCTGTTTTTAGACGGTAGAGGATGAGGATGAGTACCACACACCACAGTTGGCTCCAGGAAAAGCCCATCTCGTTGAACATTTTGATGACATAAACTCATTTAAAAAGAAATGGGTTAAGTCTGAAGCCAAGAAACAGGGCGTTGACGAAAACATTGCCAAATATGATGGCAAATGGGAGGTAAGTTTGTTAAAATAATAATACTGTCCGTGTGTCCAGTGGCTATTCTGAGTAGATATTAGTACAATATTAAAAATTACAATGCTGTTCTTTGCTAATATTAAAAATTACAATCCTGTTCTTTGCTAATATTAAAAATTACAATCCTGTTCTTTGCTAATATTAAAAATTACAATCCTGATTTTGCCATTTTACAAGCAACTTGAAAGTGTTTTATAAAGAACTTTGATGCCCTCTTTATTCATAACGAGAATGCGCATCTAAGAGGTCACCATCTGAAGTTGTGCACTAGCTTCAACAACAATCCTCACAGACATACAATCCTCACAGACATTTCATCAGTAACAGAGTAGTCAGAGTGTGGAACAAGCTCCCAGAACATGTAGTCTCAGCTGACAGTATCAACCAGTTCAAAAACAGACTTGATACATTTTACCTCAAACTAGAGAAATAGAAGGAAAGAAAATGAAAATTGGATACAGGCATTATCAGTTGTCTACGACTGCCTGCCTGCTAACTTACAATAATAATAATAATATTTTTGTAAAGAATATTCATTACTGAAATTGATATGCTAAATTTCTTGTGTCTCGCCCAAGATTCAAACCAGGTAACTCTCGATTGTAGAGCCAACTCATGCTTATTACTCATGACCCACAGATTATAAAATCAATAGGAAGTGCTTTTATTGCTACCTGATTGGTTACTGATACTTACTTTTAGGTTTAATATCCATTGAAAATTACAACTCGTCCATCGCACAACTGTAGTATTTGTCATGATTGACCATAATAGGTTGGCCTAAGTGATACAATGCTCCACATTGGTGAACAACTGGCAAAAATCATTTCCCGTGTGTCCAGATGAAATATGTAGGTTGGCCATGCACTATATACAATAATATAATTATGACAATATGGCGTCATGAAGTAAATTTAACAAGAGTTAAGGACATAATATATTCTCCTGAATATTGATATTCTATCTTCTATCTATGTTAAGAGAAAAGTTGATTGCTTAATGATAATTAAGTGGAAGATAACAGTACAGAGAATCCGTCGCCGTAAACGGAATATATGTGGAATTGGATGATTTTAGGCGAAGGCTCGGTGATTTTGTGGTCAGAGCGTTCCCCCTGTAAAGGAATGATCATGGGATCGAATCCTGTCTGGACCGTTTAAATTTTTTCTAAGTTATAGAGAGAGAAATATAGAACTAGGATGTGTGTTGACAAATTAATGTAAATGCCTAGACATGAAAAGTTCAACAATTGATAACACTGTGACTCTTATCTTGATTTCTTTATAAACATTTGAAAAGGTTTATGGGACTGATTGTGAGATCTAGAGCAGTTAGACATCACATAAAGTGATAGCGATTATAGAAAATGGCAGGGTGTCTGATTTGGGGTTGTCAGATTGGGGTGTGATGAATTATGACACTTTTGAGCTGTGATCCACATTACATGTTGGGGTGGTTTTGTGACTTGTGACTCACGTGGCACAGTAGGCCAACATTTTTTTTTTTTTTTTTAACTATTTTGTATTCCACCTGGCCATTCTATGTATGAGGGTGGAGGTCTGGCAGGATCTCCCGAGATCAAGAATAACAAATACCGCAAGATCTCGCGAGAATTGTAGTTTTATGTGTTTATTCTTATAAATAATCACAATATTTGAATAAATTAAGAAAACAATAATAAGGATTATATGTATTAGTAAATAAACATAAATTTTGCCGATTATTTTAATATTTTTTAATGTATTATTAACATTGTTTGACATATCTTTCTTTTTTAGTAAACTTTTGTGTAAATAGTAACTTTGATCAAATAAGAAAGGAAATAAACAACCCTTCTCTTCTAATATAAAAACGAAGTCTGTATCTGTGTCTGTTTCTATAAAAGAACTGTTTGATTATTAAATCAAACAGTTCTTTTATAATAAAACAACAACACAAAGAAGAAATGAAACTCATTACCTAACAAAATTGAGTTGACTATACTGAGATATTATTATCAATGAAAAAAAAACTATGCCTGTTCAGAGATCTATTAGAAATTAATTAATAAAATAAATATTTCGACTTTTTTAAAAATAGCTGCTTAAGAAAGCCGCTGAGAAAGCCCTTTCGGATTCAAAATATTAAAACATAAAAATTACAGATTCTGAATTCAAATGTAATATTTTGTTAATTTTTTATTGTAACAGTATTTATGGCCAGACTAAGTAGATGCCCATGGGTTGCAGAAATGAATCTGTATTCCACACGAGAATGCACAGAGGAAAAACTAGTGCACAAGCAATAGTTTATTTTTATTTTTTATACCACTTAGTTGGCAGACAAGCACACGGCCCACCTGATGGAAAGTAGTTACCGTGGCCTATGAACGTCTGTAACACCAGAGGAGTCACAGTCGCGCTGCCAACCCTGTAAGTACAGAGTTTCTGTGCCGTCAGTAGAAGACAAATCAGGACAAGCCTTTAGTCTTCCCACTGACGGCACAAATTCTCCAGTGAGCTCTGGCTACCCTACTCACCGCTGGGAACACAACACGAAGTTATTATAACCGCGGTATTCTGTAGGGCGGAGATACTTCCCCAGTTGGACTGCTCAATCGGGCGGATATACCGCCGTGTCCTGTTTTTCCTCTCAAGGCTAAACAGTGGTATCCTTATAAAATTCTATAACAGGATTAGGTTTATAGTTTTGAATGGTTTCCTTCCCCTATTGAATTGGAGACAGCATTCACTTTAGGCAGCGACTTCACGGAAAAATGTCAAAGTTCAGCCAAATCTGCAGTTGAATCCCAGACTCTTAGATGAAAACTTCTGATGCCACTGGGATTAACGCAAAAATGAAGAAGACCTTTGGGCATATTCGAACATAATTGATAATCTGTTTCTAATTTTTTAGGTTCAAGTACCAACAAGAAAGATCTACAAAGAAGACTTGGGCCTGGTACTGACCACAGAGGCTAAGCACGCAGCCATCTCAACCCTGTTAGACAAGCCTTTTGAGTTCACCACTAAACCTTTAGTAGTCCAGTATGAAGTTACTATGCAGGTAAGGAGATATACAGATTCATATTATAAAGTGGCCTGAAAAATATCGCATTTTCTTATTTCTTAGTAATCTTTTAGAGTATACAGGCCTACGGGTCATGGGTTTCTGTAAGCAGAGGGAACAGAATAGTATTTCATAGGAGAAACCATGCAAGCCTTAGTGTTTTCATAATTGGGTGTTTTCAAATAGTTAAAAAATCAAAGTCAATACAAATTAGTCAATAAATTAATCAAATAACCCGCCCCTGACCGATCCCGGCGGAAATGTGCCCTTCACACTCGCCGCGTTTCCACAGTGGATTGCAATGGCCAGCCTTTGCTCCAGGAACGCTCCAGAACGGGATATGTATAATATTAGTTAAAATAAATTATTTGACTTAGCTTTTTAAAGTTGCGTCGGTTCTTAGTTTATCGTTTTTATTTATTTTTAAACATCCCTCAAACTTATGACTGATAAATGATTTGACTATTAAATATTATGACGTCACAATAATTTATTTAATACAAGTTTCCTTATAACATAACTTACTGTTTTCACGTTTAGTAAAAAGTAACTAATTTGACTATTCAGCCTAATAACCAATTCACGATGTCATTGTAGCTTTTATTATTAAACTAGCTGACCCACCCCAGCTTCGCCCGGGGTATATTTTTAAGCTTCATATCCCTTTGAGCCCGTATGTTTTAGTCTTCAAAATATGTATGAAAAATTGCCGGATTTGTTAACATTTATTATCAATGCTCCGCTCCCTTAAGTAGTAGCGTGATGATATATAGCCTAAAACCTTCCTCGATAAATGGACTACCCAACAGTGAAAGAATCATTCAAATCGGACTAGTAGTTCCAGAAATTAGCGCGTTCAAACAAACAAACAAAGAAACAAACTCTGCAGCTTTATAATATTACTAGCTGACCCACCCCAGCTTCGCCCGGGGTATATTTTGAAGATTCATCTCCCTTTGAGCCCGTATGCTTTAGTCTTCAAAATATGTATGAAAAATTGCCGGATATGTTAACATTTATTATCAATGCTCCGCTCCCTTAAGTAGTAGCGTGATGATATATAGCTTAAAACCTTCCTCGATAAATGGACTACCCAACACTGAAAGAATCATTCAAATCGGACAAGTAGTTCCAGAGATTAGCGCGTTCAAACAAACAAACAAACAAACAAACAAACTCTGCAGCATTATAATATTAGTATAGATATTATTAAATTTATAGGGGTTTTTACCATGCTGTATTGTTCTGTGTCTACCGCCAATACTCCAGTTCCTTTGTGAACATGTTGCTTGCAATAGCACTGAAATATCGGACAACACAACATGGTAAACACCCCGATAACTTTAATGCTAATGTGAGTGACCATGATAGTAAGTTTAAATACCTACGAGTATATTGTAGCTTTTGATCGAAAACATGTTTATCTTTTGCGAAGATAGGTTTTTATCATATTTGGTTCCGCTCCAAGACCTTCGGAGTCCTCACTTGTAATCCGGTGCACCTGTTGATTGACAGACGAGTCTCTGGGTCAGGGTTTCCTCTCAAAATTGGTGGACTGGTTGGAAGTCGCTTTAGCAAAAGCCAAGATAAGCCGTATCAAGAGAAGGGAAAGTGGACCCTGGGCTCCAAGCTCCAAAATATATACAAGTAATGACGATGATAATGAGATTACTTCTCGTTGACATACTTATCGTCGATATATCACTACAAGCCACAGTGTACCATTTCATGTAAGAGCTTTTGCTCCGTCTTGTAATGACATTTTTACAGAGCAGGTAATTCTTCTACAAAAGCCAAAGCAATGCAAATAGACACGCCTATGAATCCCCGAAGGAGTAGGCAGAGGTGTGTTAACACCCATATTTCATATAATATGATTTTCAGTCCCTCTTAATAGAGCTCAGCCTATTGTCGTCAACCGAACACTTTAAATAAATATATAATCCACAACATTCTACATAATGCTATCTAGATCTATGGTAATCATAGCTTAACTAGCTTATGTTATGAAATCTAAAATGCGGATAAACATACTTAGATCCTTTTTTAGTAAATACATACATATCATACATAGAAACACCCAGCCTAATGCAAATATACATAAGTATTCATGCAGCCAAAATAATCATTTTCCAATGGTTTATTTATAATTATTATATTTTTATAACATTTTTTGACATAATTGTAAAATTTTGACGTTCTTTTTTTTTCTTTTATTCAGTTTAGGCACATAAAGAGCACATAGCTCTTTATGTGCCTAAACTGAATAAATGAAATTGATTCTTTGATTGATTTCTTGAAATATATGCACTGAGCGGGAATCGAACCCACGCCTCCTGCGTAGCGTTCTACTGCTACACCACAGAGGCCGTCCCTTTTTTCGTTCATTATTAAGGACTGTATGTTTGTTTATTATCGAAATTAGAACAATAGTTATATGCATTATGCATCCAATATCACATAGGTATACTGTATACCCTTGACACATGCTCCTCAAACAGGACGTTCAAATTGATGAGCTACAGACACACATACATTATTGAAACTCGTTTTAAATATATTAACGCCGTGTTACAGCCCATCAGCATATTTATGGACGGGTGTGAATAACAAGAGATCAATCATATGTTAATTCGTTTGAAGGTGCTTGGATGAACTCGATTTCAGTTCGAATATATTTTAAGTGTTGAAATAACATAATATTGAAACCGCATAATAAACATGGCGGCAATGCTTTATGTTCAATTTCCGACATACATTCATCCACAGCTGTAAATCGATAGAGATGTATTAATACCCACATTTCGCCAAGTGGTGACGGAGAAAGAATACAAGTATCACCACCCCATCTCATCCGGAGGGTGTCGTAAGAGGCAACTAACGGAAAAAATTATTTATTTATTTATTCATTCATTGCAAATATGGGTTACATAAAGGTGTTATATCCAGTAGGTACATAGATTCGCCATATTCCACCATAATAGGCATGCAATTGAAACATTAAGCAACTAAACAACACCCATACCCAGACACCCAGATACCCAGACAATATCACAGCGAGAGAAGGAAAACTTTTTTTTTTATATAGAACACGTCAATTAGACTTCGCCTTGTCTGATGGTAATCTGAAGGCAAAGTCTCAGAAAAGAGGGTCACCATTACTTACACATACCATGTGATAATGGTGACACTCAGCTTGACGGCCTCATCATATGCTTTTTCACGCCTCGCTTAAAGGACGCTTAAAGAACTCGACATAAAACCCTGTACCAACCCGTCTGGCCAGATTGGAAACAGTAAGGCCAAAGCCTCTCAACATTCGAAGAGGCATATGTCCAGCAGTGAACTGTAATAGGCAAATTGATTGATTGAACTAATTCTGTGAACCTATTGCCGTCTATCATGGGCTATATATTTTTTGTTGGATATAGAACAGCCCTATCCCTTAGTGGCCTTCTAAGACACCCAGCGGTGAGTAGCTACCCTACTCACAGCTGGGTGTCTTAGAAGGTGACTATATATAGGAGGTAGGAGACGGCGGTATTTCCGCCCAATTGAGCAGTCTGACTTGGGAAGTACCTCCGCCCTACAGAATACCGTGGCCATAATAACTTCGTGTTGTGTTCCCAGCGGTGAGTAGGGTAGCCAGAGCTCACTGGAGAATTTGTGCTGTCAGTGGGATGACTAAAGGTTTGCCCTGCTTTGTCTTTTACACTGACGGCACAGAGACTCTGTGCTTACAGGGTCGGCAGCGCGAGTGTGGCTTCTCTGGTGTTACACACGTCCATAGGCCACGGTAACCAATTTCCATCAGATGGGCCACTTAGGTGCTTGTCTGGCACCTAAGTGGTATAAAAAAAAAACACCCATTTGAAGAGATATGGTGGCCCAATTCTACTCCACCAGGATCCAACATGGCTACACTATATTAGCGTTTTCCTTGAAATAGTAAGCTACTGATATAGTTCACATGAATATAATACGTAGCTATCGGAAATCCTTTGTGTAGGTAGACGCTCGTACCTACCGTCTTAACGGCCAGTGAAACTAATTGGCTTATCAGCTCAGCTCTCTTACCTATTCGTATTTCTACGGAACAAGTAACAACGTAAGGTTATAGAAATTTAGAGTACATATTGCGTCAGGCATGTATCACTTGCCTATATGTATATAGCCTAGTGGTATGGGTAATGGACTGCTGAGACGAGGTCTCGGGTTCGATCCCAGGTTTTACCATGGCACACACCAATGACTTTTCGATGCTGTTCGAAGTTATGTGTGTATTTATCGCAGGTTTTTAAGTGCCTTGTTAATGGCAATAGGCTCGCCATCTATTACATTGGGACCTAAACATAAACTGGCTAAATGTGGGTGCTAGCACCTCTGCCTACCTCTTCGGGGATATAGGCGTGAGTTTATGTTATGTAATGTAAAAATAAAATCCCCCCGTCACAAAAAATGCTCCGAAATATATAAAACTTTGATATACCTAGTAATATTTTGATTCAAGCATGGTCGTATCAGAACTTAACTGGTAAAGCACTTCGTCATATTATCGGAACGATCCAAAGCCCGAAAAATATGTAATACGCTATTTTGCGACGGCGATCATCTTGGACCGATTTGTATACGACATAACTGAGAACATTCCCAACTATATTCACCTTCTAAACAAAAAAAAACAAAAATTCTTTGAGTATTGATAGGTACTTTGGGCAGGCATGCATACGAGGTCACGTATCGTTTATGAGGGATAAATCTTTGGAAGCGCAGAGCCCCCTTCGTTTAGCTGTTAGAGAGTCTTCCCCTTAGGCATGACCTTCCCTGTATCAGATGGAAGTACCTAAATACTTCGAACAGCTTGGCCAAAGTAAGGACTTTGGTCTAAGTGGGGTTTCTCGGATAGCGCGGATCTGCGATGGGATCTCAAGTCGCGAGGGAAGTGAGAACCTGACGCGCGTGAATTGGTTTGATATTATAGTCTACGATTTTTTGAACCCCTCCACACACACATCCAAAAGTCGCATTCTGCACATAAAGAGTACCTGCCACGGCGGCGGAGGCGACGCTCATAGGGCGCCATCCTGTTTCCGGGGACAAGTTGGGGGACTTTGTGATCCCCACACCCGAGGAGGGCGAGATCGAGAGAGATGGCCATGGGTCGACTGGGGTGCGAGGGATATGAATGTCAACTTCACCTTCCGCAACCAAAAACGACCCACAGGCGCCGAGCGCTTTAGTCAGTTCGAGTCCGACATAACCTCTCCCACCGTCTCCGGCGAGGGGCTATACTTGGATGATTTTTCACACGAAAAAACATCCTACATTTTGTGATGTGATTGGTGTCAAGATATATGCGAGTAAATGATATGTGTAGTAGGTAGTATAGTATCCCCCAGCTACTTTTCCAGCTACATCGAAAATTCAAAAACATTCATCGATCTTGTGTTGACGTCAATTGCTTTTGTCTCGATAGTGAGCATTTTTATTCATCTTATTCAGTGATACAGTGGAATATAAATCGTTGAACCAATTTATACTTTGGTGTACATACCGGCCGTAGGTTGATTAGATATTGAACATATACAGTCAGCATCAGATCGATCTTATTTATTTATTTATTATTATATACTTTATTGTACACCATTAATACCTATCATTACTAAAGTCTATATTATAACAAGTACTGAACAATGGGCGGCCGCATCGCTTTAAGCGATTTCTGTCAGGCAACCTTTGGATGGTGATTAAAGTTGTATTTGACGAATAAACTACTCAAAATGATCTTGCCTCGGTTTTCCAAAATGTAGAAAACTCTTTTTCCTTTCATTTTCGACCTTAGCCGAAATAAATCTTATATATAAAATTCTCGTGTCACAATGTTCGTTCCCGTACTCCTCCGAAACGGCTTGAACGATTCTCATGAAATTTTGTGAGCATATTGAGTAGGTCTGAGAATCGGCCAACATTTATTTTCATACCCCTTAGTGATAAGGGTACACCGTGGACACTCTTAACATTTTTCTTTAATTTTTAGACATTTACTTAAAAAATCAGGGTCAGCTAGTAAATAAAATTAAATGGCATGTTTTTGCAGTGTCAGTGGTTTATAATTAGCAAAATCGGAGGCCTGATGAGTAAACGTCATATCTGCCAAGAATACAAACTCTCGGCGGATTTTGTCAAATACTTTTTGTGCGTTGACAAAACAGCAGATGCATGACTTGTTTATTTCTCGAAAAGGAAACTGCGGTCAGTTGCCATATATACCTAATTTTACAAAAACTTGCCTGGCTTCAGTCCAAGCTTTTTATTAATTGCCGTACCGTGTTTATGTATGAAAATAACTTGTGAATGCGTCAATATTTTTTATGTTTATTTGAGCAAAATGTACAGTCAGTGACAAAATAGCTTATTGCATCCATTTGAATAGTTTTCTTTCAATCAATCAATTAGCCCACCGTAGTTCACTGCTGGACATAGGCCTCTCCTAATGTGCACCATTTTTTCCGATCCTCTGATGTTTTCTATAGCTAAAAGAATTAACTGAGCGTATGAATGTTTAATACGAACTGTAAAAATTACGTCTGCTCTTATGTTATAATTTTTGTTAATTTATTATCCTCAATATTATAAAGAAAGAAAGAAAGAAAGAAAATATTTTATTCAGGCCCCACACAGTGGGCTGAGTGGGTACCCCACCAAATACAAACAGGTAGGCAGTACAACAGAATAACAAATCAAAAACAGTAGGCACATTAAAATTAGACTACGGGTGCAACACTCCACACTATGCGAGCCCAAATAGGGCCCCATCTCAGCATTACACATAAAGACAAAAATTGATGTCATTCATTGATATAACAATAGACAAATTAATTACTGAATGACATTTTAAACCATTTATTATGCTAACTATTCAAATTGATTAATATATAGTATAAAGTTTATCGGTTCAGGCGGGTTTCGAACCTGCGATCTTTCCCTTAAAGGGGGAACGCTATGACCACTAAGCCACAGAACCTTCGCCCTAAAGACGGATATATGTATAGAAGAGTTTGGATGGTGATGGTCAGAACTGTCCCCCTGTAAGGGAAAGATAGCTGGTTCGAATTCCGCCTGAACCGATTAATTTTTTTCTATATCTTAATCAAACTAATCTATACTAATATTATAAAGTTGCAGAGTTTGTTTCTTTGTTTGAACGCGCTAATCTCTGGAACTACTGGTCCGATTTGAATGATTCTTTCAGTGTTGGATAGTCCATTTATCGAGGAAGGTTTTAGGCTATATATCATCACGCTACTACTTAAGGGAGCGGAGCATTGATAATAAATGTTAACAAATTCGGCAATTTTTCCATACATATTTTGAAGACTAAAACATACGGGCTCAAAGGGATATGAAGCTTCAAAATATACCCCGGGCGAAGCTGGGGTGGGTCAGCTAGTAATTATATATCTCTACATCATTGGTTTCACACAATTTATAGTCCATTGAAAAGTTAATTTTTTTTGGGGTTGCATATGTTAGGTTAGAAAATGAAATTTTCTTTAAAAAATCTAGGGCACAGTTTCTAGTTAAACCCAAGTTATCCTTCGAGAAGGTAGGACACGACGGTATTCCCGTCCGAATTGAGCAGTCCGACTGGGGAAGTACCTCCACCCTACAGAATACCACGGTTATAATAACCTCGTGTTGTGTTCCCGGTGATGAGTGGGGTGGGGTAGCCAGAGCTCACTGGAGAGTTTTTGTGCTGTCAGTGGGAAGACTGGCTTGTTCTGATTTTGTGTTCTGCACTGAGGGCACATAAAATCTCTGTTCTTACAGGGTCGGCAGCACGGATGTGACTCCACTGGTGTTACACACGTTCATAGGTCACGGTAACCACTTTCCATCAGGTGGGCCGTGTGTTGTCTGCCACCTAAGTTGTATAAAAAAAAAGTTTGTGGGGTGGTACTATGGTTTCACAACCGCTTCCTATCTTAGAAAAAGAGGTTCAAATAGTTTTTATGGTTTTTAAACTTTTCCCTTCTCTGAATCTCGTAGGAGGGCCAAAACTGCGGTGGAGCTTACATCAAGCTGCTCTCCCGCGGCACCAACACGAAGGCGGACCTGCGCAAGTTCTACGACCAGACGCCTTACACCATCATGTTCGGGCCCGACAAGTGCGGCAACGACAACAAACTGCATTTCATCTTCAGACACCAGAATCCTAAGAACGGAACCATTGAGGAGAAGCATAGCAAGAAGCCCACGTGAGTATCTAAACATTTCTTCCTCTGAACCTTCAGTCAGCTGGAGGTCGTCTCTCAGGCACGAGCGATATTTAGTCCTGAATCTCGATAACTAGATTTGAGTACAGATTCATTCTAAATGACAGTTCTAATGTCATTGTGAGAGTCACTTCACAACTGAGCGTTGTTCTGGTATACAGACCTCAGTCAACTATGGAACGAACGAACGAATATATTCCGTAAAGCGACTGCCATCTGACATCCATATCCCAGTGTTTATATCTAAGTGCAACCTATTCGATTTCAAAAAAGTGTTTTGTTTTATCATGTCTTTGGTACAAGATAATCGACATCCATGCAGAAGGAGCCGCGGGCAAAAGCTATATTGATAAATGTGAAGGTAACTCTGTCAAACTGTCGGTCTGTTACGCTTTCACGTCTAAACCACTGAACCGATTTTGATGAAATTTGGTACAGATATAGATCAGCCTTTGGGAAAGAGCAAAGGTTATATTTGGTAGTGAGAACCATGGAGCCACGGGCAACAGGTAATACGTCTATAAAAAAACCAGTATCTAAATGTGATATCCACATTCTAAAGCCCATATTACATGTATACTTAGTTTATATCTAGATTATGCTATATTGTATATCCTATTTACTTTTTTTCTCAGTGCCCGCTTAGACGACATCTACAAAGACAAGGAGCCCCATCTATATACGCTGATCGTGCGGCCAGACAACACATTCAGTATCCTAGTTGACAACAAGGAGGTCAACTCCGGCTCCCTGCTGGAAGACTTCACGCCTCCCGTCAACCCGCCGGAGGAGATCGATGACCCTAATGACAAGAAACCTGAGAACTGGGATGAGAGGGAAAAGGTAGGAGAAGTCAATCAATCCACTGCAGTATGCCTATCGCTGTCCACTGCTGGACTTAGGCCTCTCCCAATGTTGGGAGGCTTTGCCTTACTGCTGCTACGCTGACCAGACGGGTTGGTACAGTTAAAAGTGAAGATACGACCCACTGCTGGATATAGGTCTCTCCAGTGTATGTCTACACTGGCCAGACAGATTAGTCCAGGGTTAAATTTCGATGTCCTTCTCTCTTAGTGATATCGTCTGCATATTTTTTCGTTAGGTAACTTCGACATCCTTCGGAGATGTGGTGACACTTGTAATCTTTCTCCGTCTCCACCCGGATCGATAGTAGCAGCCATGGTTACGTACAATATTTACAGCATTATAGGAGGTAGGACACGGCAATATTTCCGCCCAATTGAGCAGTTCGACTGGGGAAGTACCTACGCCTTACAGAACACCGCGGTTATAATAACTTCGTGTTGTGTTCCCAGCGGTAAGTAGGGTAACTAGAGCTCACTGGAGAATTTGTGCTGTCAGTGGGATGACTAAAGGCTTGTCCTGCTTTGTCCTCTACACTGATGGCACAGAAACTCTGAGCTTACAGGATCGGCAGCGCGAGTGTGGCTCCTCTGGTGTTACACACGTCCATAGGTCACGGTAACCACTTTCCATCAGGTGGGCCGTGCGATTGTCTGCCACCTAAGTGGTATAAAAAAAGTATTTTTTTTAAAGAAAAAAAATAGAAAATAAAATGCTAAAGATAAAAAAAAGGAAAGAAAAATCTTTCCGGTTGGTAACAGAGAAAGAATACAAGTATCACCATTTTTATCTCCGAAGGATGTCGAAGTCGCCTAACGGGAAAATATACATACGATATCACAGAGAGAAGGAATAACTCGGTCAGGGTTTTCTAAGCGACCTCAAAATGGGGTTCTTAGAAGATTCTTACATGGTCAGCAGCACGAATACGAAACTCCTGGTGTTGTAGACGTCCATAGGCCACGGTAACTAATTTCCATCAGACAGGCCAGAAGCTTGTGTGGCACCTAAGTGGTTTAGAAAAGATTCGATTCTCGTGCCGTGCATTTTTTGAATAGATTTTTATAAACCTTCAGCATTCGCTTCTCAAGATAAATCCTCGTCTTGTTTCCTGTTTGACCACTCGTAGCTACAATGAACACTAGAAGAGAATAGTATGTGGTCCTTATTATTATTATTGTTCCGCAGATAGTGGACCCCACGGCCACGAAGCCCGAGGACTGGGACGAGGATGCTCCAGCACATATCACGGACCCCAACGCCGTCAAGCCCGACGGCTGGCTTGACGACGAGCCCGAGATGATTCATGGTATGTGGGATTCCTTTTTTATAGTGAGATTATTTCCACTGATTCTCAACACAACATAACCATCACACCGACTCTTAAAGGCCCCTCGTACCGACTAAAACCGCAGGCGAGATAGCTAGAACTTTCGCTCCACGGCCCAGGGTCGCCTCTGGCTCAGAGATTCCCCAGACCCTTCGGGTGTGGGAACTGGGGACCACCTCCCCGGATATGGGGAGTTACGTTTGCGCCGCACGCTGCCTTCACCTGCTCCTGCTAGGGTAACAGACGACTCCACATGTCACTTTCATGGGGGAGGGGAAGGGGGGGGGGGGTTATAATTGATTACAGCTGTTGATTTGACTTCCATTACAGTCACATGAATCAGATGCTGTCATAAAATTTTACCAATCATTTCCAGACCCTGAAGCCAAGAAACCGGAAGACTGGGATGAGGAGATGGATGGTGAATGGGAGGCCCCTCTCATAGACAACCCTGCGTGTAGCTCGGCCCCGGGCTGCGGCACGTGGAAAGCGCCCACCATACCCAACCCTAACTACAAGGTAAACAAAACTACTGTCTTTACATTTTCCCAAAGTGACTGCTACAGTTTACACACATACAAACTCACATCTGTGTAACACTGAAGGGATAAGCAGAGATGTAATAATACCCAGATTTCGCCAACTATATTTTGTGTAATCAACTAATGATGGGAATAAGGTTCAGCCTATTGCCGCCAACATTTTTTTTTATTTGTTACAGAACACATTACAATTGTGATTATACTGAAAATAATTTCGATTCGATTCCTAGCTAGGATTATTGGTTTTTCAAAAATCTAATGTTGAAGTTTTTAATTTCTTTGAGTATTTGCCGCTTATTCCTTATAGTTTCGGACTTAGCCATCCAAACCCTTTCACCCTGTATACAGAATCGGTCTCATAGTGCCCGGAAGACGGCAATAGGCTCACCGCCTATTACGTAGGACCAAATTCAATGATTGGTGAAATGTGGGTGTTAATTCACCTCTGCCTAACCCTCCGGGGATAAAGGCGTGATTATATGTATGTTCAAATTCAACATCTTTATTCGTAATTTTTTCAAAAAAAATTCAAAATAATGCAACGTAATTACATCTTTTTGTCGTCATTTCTGCTTAAAACTAAGGTTACCATGTATGTATGTATGTTATAATTTTACAGGGTATATGGCGCGCGCCCCTGATCACGAACCCCAACTACCTGGGCAAATGGACCCCCAAGCGTATTCCCAACCCTCATTACTTCAAGGACCCGCATCCCTTCAAGATGACGGCGATTGTAAGTACAGAACACATATATATAGCTCAGAGTACTTTTTTTATTTACATATATATAGGACATGTCAATTAGACTTCGCCTTGCCTAATGGTAAGCTGAAGGCAAAGTCTCAAAAAAGAGGGTTACCATTACTTACATATACCATGTGACAATGAGCTTGACGACCTCATTATATGCTTTTTCACGCCCGGGACTGTAGGAAGAAGGAAGTTCAATATTTGTATGAATGCTTTAATTAATAAAACAATTTTACTGATTTATCATAGAGATGATGGACTTTAATCCAAAAAAGACAATTGTATTTTTAGCAGTTTTTAAATATCCTATGATACAATTTCAATTTTTTTTAAATTCTCTACGCTTTGAGAAAGTTACTCTGTAGCTCATAGTCCCACACAATAGATGGCGTACAAATGTCGGTAGATGGCTCTTAACCGTCGCCGTAAGACGGATATATATTGAAGAATTTGAATGGTTTTATGTGAAGGTTCTGTGGCTTAGTTGTCAGAGCGCTCCCTCTGTAAGAGAAATCGCGGGTTCTAATTCCGTCGGAATCGATTACATTTTTTCTATGTCTTGATCGATTTGAAGATAATTACCGTCAAAGTACCTACAAATTGGAGGTCGATGAATGACCTCCGCTCCCCATGAGCGCAGGCCTGGGAGTGACGGGTGGAGCCTGTCACCCTGGCAGAAACAGACCGCAGCGGCGGCGCACCTCGCGCGTCTCCTCATTTCCGGGGACGAGTTGGGGACTCTGTGTTCCCCACACCTGAGGAGAGGGCCAGATCGAGAGAGATGGCCCTGGGTCGGCCGAGGTGCGAGGGATATGCCTGTTAACCTCACCTACGGCAACCAAAAACGACCCACAGGCGGCGTGCGTTTTGGTCGGTTCGAGTTCGACATAATCTCTTCCACCGGCCCCGGTGGTGGGGTATCCGTAGGGATTTCTCCTTTCCTACATAGGACAACACGTGCAGGCCTTAGATGTCACCCTCACACTGTGCAGAATATACGAGCAAGAACCAAGCGGTTCGGAGACTCTTTTCTTTGCCGCACCACCAAGACCTGGAATTCATTACCAGCACACGCGTTTCCTTCTTCCTACAGTTCCGGGGCCTTTAAGCGGGGCGTGAAAAAGCATCTGATGAGGCCGCCAAGCTGAGTGCCACCATTGTAGCACTTAGTGTCTGTAATGGTGACCCTCTTTCCTGAGACTTTGCCTTTAGCTTACCATCAGGCGAGGTGAGGTCAAGTTGGCGTGTACTATATAAAAAAAAAAAATAATTGGCGCACGTAAACATTTTGTTCTAAATGATTATAAAAAAAAAATACTAACATTATAATAAAAACGCTTGAAAAGTCAAGAGTCACATTTCTATAACTATTACAATTACTTTTAATTAATAATGTTATTTGCGTTGCCAGCACGCGGTGGGCTTCGAGCTGTGGTCCATGTCGCCCATGCTGCTGTTCGACAACCTGCTCGTGACGGACGACGCGGCGGTCGCCGAGGAGTGGGCGCAGCTCACCTTCATCCCCAAACGGGCCAAAATCTCCAGGGACTCGGTGAGTACATATTTATAATGGTGTAAGTGACCGAAGTTAACAAAATTAACCCTCGCTATGCCCGAAAAATAAAAAATAATATGTTATTTCCCTTTGGAGTCGTTGAAGTATTACGTGAGCACTAAAGGGGGATGGGGGGTCTTTACAATGCTTATTTCTGATAACATGGGGGTGGGGGATCTAGATAATGATTATGTAAGTAGTAGTTATTTACTTTTCCACACATAATATAGCATGCATTACCCATACATTACCTACCATAAAATAATGCATGTAGATACCAATGCTAAGAGAGGGGTGGGGGGGGGGGGGGGGTTGTTAAATAATTGTAATAAATCTGCTTACGTAATAATTTAACGGCCCCTTATTATTTAATATTACTCTCGTGTTTGTTACCCGTTGTCCTACGTGAGCGACGAAAGCGATGCGACGCGTTTCGATGCTATGCGACGTAATGCGACCAAAACTTTACGCTAGCCGCTCTCCTACGTGCCGTGACGTTTTAAAGCGACAAACGCGCTTAGTGATACCAATTTAGAATTTTTATGTTAAAATGAATATTTAGCCAATTTTTTTAGCACAAAATTTACTACTACTTCAAGAAAAAGAGATTTATTTGATAGGTATTATTTACATTAAATTTAGCCTGCAGCAAATGTCTACTGATAAATAGCCGAAACGTTAAGCTAAATGCATCTTTTAACACCGTTTTAGTAGATTCTTCATTCATCTTTATAGCAACACTGATTGTGGCGCTGTCATATAGGGTATAAAGAACCATATCTAAAGAAAAAACGTAAAATACTTCGGTTGTCACTGTCAAGTGCCTACTGCTTTATTGCAAATCAAAATGGATTTGACTTCCTCAAGTTTACGGAATTGTTAAATTTACCTTTATAGACAAGCAGGGCTATATCTACCCGGGGTGCAAGAGGCGCGGGGCTGTAGAGCGCGAAGCCTCAAGCTTTAGCTGGCCCCTGATGCTGGCCATGGCCAGCAGCGAGTGTATAATATATGAATATTTTTGAAAGCAGTGATGCGCATCGAAAAGGCTGTGGAAATGTAAGGTCTGCGATGGATGTAGTCACGAAGTCACGCGTTAAGATCGAATGAAAGAAAAATCTTTTCTATTCTACCTCAACTGTATAATAGGCACATCGCGTAAGGAACTCTCGCATCTACGGCAGCCTTCATGTCCATGACATCACATCGCCATTTTCGCTGATGCGGAAAAGCCGTTTTGGAAAAGGGGGCACGTTCCATCCGAGGCCACGCTAAACACTTCCCATCGTGTAGGCCGTGTCTGCCACGCCACCTAAGTGGTATTAAGCATAGTTAATTATTTTTGGCTGAAACATCAAGAACATAATTCCTCACAGGTTGTTGTGAAAAAAACGTACACACTCACGATATCTACTGTTCGCAGAACTAGATAGGTACCCACTAGTTTTGGCGAAATCTTTGATATCGCAATAGAACAAAAAAAAGTACTAGTTATAAAGCAATTGGCATAATTTTAACAGTCTTTTAGCTGTTTCTTTATTGGTATTTTTGGCAACACTGAATGTGACGTGGTGGCAAATATTCAAGCTAGACAGCATGACTTTTCTCGCCACCGGACGCAGGTGCCAATCCTGTTATTACAAAGGCTTAGATAAATGATTTTGACACTAATTTGTGTCCCCATATTTGTCTTCACTTCGGAAGAAAACTATATGGTAATATATTTTAGTCACGTCAAACTACAGAATCGACACCAAGAACAAAACACCACTATAAACCTTACTTTGATACTTTCATAAAGTAGTTAAAACCGATTGCATTTATAGTAGACTAGCTGTTGCTCACGGTTTCACTTCCATTAAATTTTATGGATAATTTACCATCAACAGTAAAGCATTTGTAATCGCCAAAGAGTATATTGTGTCATTATGCGCTGCAGGAGACATGGCTTTTGCCTCATGTTTTGAATTTGTTGCGGTCCATTCACGCAGATTTTGGGTTCGGTAGATACATCACAGGGAAATCTTCAAGGTCAACCTTATAGTGGAACTGCAATCTTAAATCGCAAGAATATTTTCCGGTTGGTATCGGCAATCAAGTGTGAAAATGCGCGGTTAACGGCGATTAAAATTGAAAACGGTGATAAATAAATATTACTTATACCCATATTGTAAAAAAAAAGAAATTTGCCATTTTACGTCTGTCTTGGATTTGAAATTTATCATAGTGTATGGTATTTTACTTGTCAAGCCCTTTCGTGAAAAATAAGCACTCTGTCCTTTTGTGGCAGGACGCGGCCGTTTGATGATTGTCAAATATTTTTACGACTAAAGTTCTGACACATAATCTGGAAATATCATAATAAAGTAAATAGTTTTTTCTTGTGTATATAATAATTATGTCATCTGTATGAACTTTGTAATGGGGTAACATTGAAACTTTTATATGTACATCTACCCCCGTAAATTTTAATTGGTTAGGCCGGAAAGTATGAAAACGATAGCTATATTCAGGTGCAATGACGTTTCTAAGAATTTAAATAATAACTAGAAATTCTAATAAGACACTCGTCCCTACCTTTTTATGAAAGTTACAGATCATGGGGTTAGATTGAAAAATTCGAATATTGTGCAAAAATATCATGTCGCCTAAATTAAATTGGCTTACTGTGCACAACCTCTCCCTCCTACCGACGTTGACTGAAGTGAAGGACGTATGAACATGACGGACATAATGTCACGTGCACCGCATAAACCATGCTGAAACAGACGTTATGTGCGATAGTTTGTCTTACCCCATTTTTGGTCTTGTCCCCACTTACCCTAATTAATATAATTATCAAATTAATGAATTCATTTTAATTTAATAGATTGATATGATAAATATCAGTGACTTTCCGATCTCACACCGAAACACGTCAATACCGACACACATGGTTGTAACTGCTCTATACCGTATACGTCGTATACTTCGTCCGTCATTGAAAGGTACCACCCCTTTTTTAACCCTTGAATGTATGGGGGTAAGCTTTGTAGATTATTTATTAACATTCAGTTGGCAATTTGATTAAATTCATTATTATGACATTGCCGGTAATTTAGAATAAACGGTACTATGAAACATCTCTATGTCATGTACAGGTATTCCATTGTTACCATTGGTCATTGGAATCTAGTGTAATATATGGAATAATGGAAGAGATTATATGGACTATTAAAGATTCCTGAGATAATTGTTACATCAGATTTATTGGCATATAAGGGCATTTGAGTAATCTGGAACTATCATGCACCAAATCGATCCGTTGATTCGTCGAAAAGGTAACAAGTCATTCAAATTTAGTTTATAATATTATGTAGTATTAGTAGTAACTTTTGGTCGCTATACGGTACTTTCACATTGTTCTATTCTAATTAACGGTTGCTCAATTTCAAAACGACGCGAACTTTACCCATTTCAATAGATGGCGATGATATATTTTTTTGGCGTTCTACATACCGAATATATAAACCGAATCAAACAAAATGTTATTGTGTCTCTCGAACACTTGCGAGTTGATGAAATACCATTTCTTTTATCAATAATAAATAAAATACACGTTTTCTTTGCACATTTAAATTTGTAAAGCATTGACGATAAATTAGATACAAGTACCTACGAATCATAAACTTTAATTTTTATAACAACATAAATGCAAAAATTATATTTTCATAAAATAAATTATTAATAAATAATTACAAAAGCATAATGGATTGCTAAGGGTTAAATTCCATCGCCGTTGCTTCTCCTCGCTTAAAAATCAAAAATGCACTTTATCGCGTTCCTAAAATCGATCACGTAGGACACACTGAAGAACAACGAACATTTGATTTTCGCATGCCGCATCGAAACGCATCGCAAAAAGCTCACCTAGGACAATGCCTTAGATAACACTACCACGGAGCCGCAATTTGGGATTCGGGACTTCTCGAGTCGTGATAAAAACGCGTAATTTTGTTTACTACACATATTTTCCAATAACAAGTATTCACACAAAGTTCTGAGTTGATTAACATTTTTCTGCGTTTTTTATTTAAATAAATCTTGAAAACTTTAGAAGCGGTAAAGTTAATTCTGATAATAGCAGTAGGGGGGGATTCCAGAGGAAGAGTTCCAGAAAGGGGAATTTACTTGGTCCAGATGTAGGACAATTGAATTGAGAATGAACCCTTCTGGGAGTGGTGCCGGTTCTTGGAGGGTCTACATATTTAGAGGGTCTTGCTAATATGTTCGCTGCCTAAGCCAAGCAGTCAGCTACACCTCCTGATTAACAGGACGAGGTTCTGGTGAGATCTTGGGGCTTAATCGCTGCTGTACAAACATACATATAATCACGCCTTTATCTCCGGAGTTAGGCAGAGGTGAATTTACACCCACATTTCACCAATCATTGAATTCGGTCCCACGTAATAGGGGGTGAACCTATTGCCGTCTTCCGGGCACTATTGTTAACTCAAGCCGTGCATCTGAGGCCAAGCCTGGGCTATTTGTCTGATGTTAAACAGCCCTATCCTTGTCGCATTGTACGACACCGCTTGGGAAGAGATGGGGTGGTCCAAATTCTACTGTCCCGGGATCCACGCGCCCAGTAAGTCGTCCAATTAATTCCCCATGGAGCCAAATGTAAGACATGTCCCCCCTGGCGCCCAGCGCTCGTGGTGGGGGCGCGTGCTGGCCGCCACCAACCACTCGCCGGGCTGGTGGGCGCTGTACGCGCTGTACGTGGCCGCTCCCATCGCCGCCTACGTGGCGAGCCTCGCGCGGAGGCTTCGCGAGGTCTGCCGACACCTCTGTCGCTAGGCGTAGTGCTTGCAACAGCCGATAGGTGCTAGTGGACATTACTAGTGATCACAACAATATTGCTATATTGTCTCTTTTGTAGATAGACAAACATTACATTATAATCCCTCGTTTTCACCACGAAACAAGTTGTAAACTTGTTGAAAACTAGTCAAAACACGATACATATGTTTTTTAAATGATGTATTGAGACTGTTTCAGACACTTTTTCTTTCACACTGTATGTAAAGACAACAAGTTGTAAACAAGTATAAAACACATTGAGAACTCACTTGTACTTTTCCACATTATTTTAATTGTTATTAGACCTCACCGGTTTCGCCTTACAGCATCCCCAAAGGCTTACAATGACATTTAAGAACATTCCTTTATAATCAATGCGATACCCAAACAACAGTATAAAAAAGTATAAAACACATTTGCGTCCACACTGTAGCCTGTGGCATATTGCAACTTGTGAAATACATGCTTTATACTCGGGTGAAAACGAGGACTAATATTGTTGAAGCTAGACACAAAAGCTATATGATTTTTATAATTATTGTGTCCGATTTCTGTATGGTGTTGCTATACTTGTTAGCTAAGAAAAGTGTGATAAAAAATAGCTAGAATAAAATTGGGTATGAAAAACGACCTTCGCCTATCAATACTTCGATATTACCACAATATCCTATATCGCGAAAGTGAAGTTCCCGCGCTGAGTAACATATCGACTGTGAACTAGCATTCGGTCCTATCTATATTTTACAGACTTACAACAGGTCTAAAAAGACCACACTGAGCGATTCTGCTAAAAATTGGTAACTCAATGAGTTTCCAGTAGATGTAACAGATTCCTATAAAATTCGTTAAATGGTCACTAATATGAGCCGAATCATGATAATTCATGCACTAAACAGATCCTAATTTCGTGTAAATTTCGCCGAAATATTATCCTAATATATCAAGTTGAAATTCATACCACATACTCAGGTCTGTGTCTTCTTGAAACTATGCACGATAAAATATCCTAATACGATTCCAATAACGTGACCTTGTTAGACCTTGCAGGCCACAGAACAAACTGATTATGTATAAATATATAGATAGATAGATAATTCTTTATTGTACTCCAATAGATTACAGTAAAATTTGTAGTTAGCATGCATACAGTTTAATGTACAATGGGCGTCCTTATCGCTGGAATATATAATTATATACCCTGTAGGTTGGATTTTTCAAAAGGGATTGAATGTCCAAATCCGAAACTATAAGGAATAGCGAAAAATGCACAAAAAAGTCACGAGCCCGATTTTGATGAAACTTAAAACCTTATCATTAGATTTTTGAAAAACCAATATTCTTAGCTAGGAATTTTACAGCGTATGGGAAATAATAGGACTGATTTCTAGTCCACAGTTGATATACTACATCCCAATATCAACCTCACGACCATAGCCCACCTTGCCTGGTCGGGGGACAATCCCTCTGAGTCAGAGGTTCATCACACCACCCCCTCCTTCCCTCTGCTCCCTTTTCCTCAGTAGTAGTACGCTAGCCTGTAGCCAAGCTAAACCCCACAGGACTCGGTACTGGAGCGTGGCCTGAAATACGCGGGTGAGAACCCCTGGATATACGCCGTGGTCATCATCGGCACCTTCATCATCGTGGGGCTCGTCGCGTACGCCTGCTTTGGACCCAAATCTGTAAGTTTTATCACATTTGTTATTAAACTGGGATTACCGGCGACCTGGGGAATTTACCGCAAGTACAGCGTGGAAAGTAATTTAGTTTAATACTGTGCCATAGGTTTTTAATAGTGCCACTCGCACGCGCCTCGTGACCGCCGATGCGAGTGTGCTCAAATGCGACGGGGCTTACAAACCTTTGTGGTTTTGAGGCATGCTGCTATGCCATAAAAAATCTGTAAATTTGAATGTGCAATAAATGAACAAAAAATAAAATAGGAATTTGAAATATATGTACAGAAATCGACAGCGTTGTGGAATTTTAGAACACATATTGAAATACATTTGTATTTTTTCCACAGTATTTTTTATTATTAAACCTGACCGGTTTCGCCTTACGGCATCCTCAAAGGTTTACAATTGCCAAAATATCCTGTATTTCAATATGTGTAACAACAAATTCCACCAAGTGCCACCAATCAACAGTAAAATAAATAGAATTTTTAGAACATCAATTTTTAAAATACTCATTCCTTATTGTATAATCCTCAGGACTCTGACATCGACCCCAAGAAGACAGACGCAGTAGTAGAAGACGACCCTCACCAGTCGGACGGAGACGAGGACCTCGCGGAGGAGGAGCGGCCCAGCAAGGCCGACCTGGAGGGGCCAGACATGGAGCCAGACGCGGAGCCCGTCTCCACCACGGAACAGGTTAGTAAAGCTAAGACTGATGTCGGTATTTAAAAGGTGAAGAATCTCAGAATTAGTTCCTTTTTTTCCCCTCGCTTTGGCAAGTAATTGATATATGCCATGCCAATGTCAAGTAAATGTCTTTAGAATTATTAATGGCGAGACGCCAAGGTCAAGTATTTCAAGTTACGGTCCTAAGTAAAGTTGTGCGGACTTTACTAGAAGCTCCCTAGGGAGATTTGGAACCAACACGAAAAGTCACAATTCACTGTAATTTGTCACTTTCCACACTTGTGTGCGTTGTCAAAGATATTATATCTAAAACCCCACCATTTTTATACATAAAATCTCGAATTTACATCAATTTCAGAAAATAAAAAATACCGCGATGCGCCATTCATGTTGGCGCCAAAACTCCAATTAGTTCCTTATTTTATTAGCAACTCTATCAAATAGTATAATGATACATTGTTTTATGAATCAAATGATTCAAAAATCTTACCATGCAGTTTTAGTTTAAGTCAAAAACCGATGTCTAGCCTCCTTTGAATACTTTTCGCTACCATACACGTCCATATGAATAATTTCCCTTGTATATTATGTAATTTACCTACACTGAAGGTGTGTGTGAAACGTACTTGGGAAAATGCGAACTGGTGTTTTGAACAATAGACACTATGAAACTGAAACATATCCTGCAGGCGCCCATGAAACTGTTTCATAGTGCCTATTTTCTATTCATTGAAACACATCCTGCAGACGTCATGTGACGGCGTTTGGCTTTTTAAACCCTACCGGAAAAAAAACTAAATTGACTTCATGGCACCTCAAAACTCCGCATCTTATTCGTGTTTCGTGGGGACCCGAAGTTTCTGCTATTAGTATTATGATAGGTTTTCTTATACCAGGTAGGTGGCAGACAAGCACACGGCCTACCTAATGGAACACATCTATAGGTCACGGTCCAAGCTCTTAATGCCCTTGAAGAACCCCATGTTATAGTCATTTAGAAAAACCACGGCAGGGAGTTCAATCCAAAGCTTATGATTAAAGGATGAAGTTCCTATCTTGTGCTTACTGTTTCAAGTCGCAATGGGTATATACTCCCCCAGTCCCCCTGTTTTAAATAAAAGTTCTAGTTAAAATATGTGTGTTTGTTTGTTACAGCCGCGGCCGGACGCAGGCGACGGTGACGGCCAGAGGAAACGCAAGCCACGCAAAGAGTAATCTCGCAAAGAGTTTAGTCCTGTATCTGTAGCATCACTAACTAGTAAGTCGGCCGGCCACTACGACACCGTCAAAATACCCAAGTTTTGTCATTCACCACTATTTTATTTCATGAAATGCCTACTTTTGTTATATATTATTTTTCCCCCGCCGCCGGAGACGGTGGGAGAGGTTATGTTGAACTCGAACTGACTAAAACGCACGGCGCCTATAGGTCGATGTTAGTAGACGAAGGTCACCCTCTCGAACTGGCCCTCCCCTGGTGTGGGGACCATAGAGTTCCCCAACTCGTCCCCGGAATCGGGGAGGCGCGCAAAAAACGACGCCGCCGAGCCACTTATAGATTTAGATTGGAAAATCAATATTCGAGATGGGACTTGAACCCGAGACTAGCTGAGATATAAGCGTCGAGCGCAGCGCTGCAACAGCCTTGTTTGTCATTGGTCGACCTCCAGTGACGTCACCCAGTTCGACCAATGACAATATCTCTCAAGTCTGTCGCAGCGTTGTGCTCGAGAATTGTCCAGTAGTGCCTTTTCAGAACTTATACTCGCCGAAAGATGTTCGTGTAGGAGAATTTCGAATATCCAGGAAGTGTTCAAGTGGCCCAGTTGATTAGAGTATTCCACTTTAAAGGTACTGGTTACGGGTTCAAGCTACCTTCTGGACATTGCCTTTTTCCAATGTAAATAATGCATTAGTCAATCATATATGGTATTTTTCTTTATTTCTTGCCAGTTTTAGAGTTACGTAGTGATCACACTTTTGCTACGCTACTACCGGCATAGCGGTACAGCGTTCGACTCATCGACTGCTAATTATTTGAAAGTCTCGGGTTCGATTCCCGCCAAGTGCAAATGTTTCTACACATGAATATGTATTAGTGTGTGTTTTATGTATTAAACGTATGTATTTAAAATGTACCTAAGTATGTTTATCCGTATAGAACCGATTTAACAAGCTTTGCTTATTTTGCGTCTAGATGGCACTGTGTAACATGTCATAGATTATAAATTTCTTTTTTATCTGTCCTATTTGACGTTGTCATAGAGATGCCGAGCCCAGGTGTGAGATGTGTTTGACGTATGTTATTAATTATAGCTGTGTATATTGTGTGGCGACGACATGAGTGGGTTACTTTGTTATTGGGTCACAAACACGGTTGGGGTTGTACCGAGCATAGACTAAAGTGCTTCGAGTTCTATAAAAATGTTTGAAGGACCAAAGAGTGAGTAGAGTAATTGTCAATGTCAAATAAGGTGGTGCGGCATATTATAGAAACCTCAGTTTACTTAAAACGCCTGTAATATTAAAAAGTCTGTACTAAGCAGGACAATATGGAGGCATGATAATCCCTGGGAGCACTAAAATACTTTTCTAAAATAGCAACATTGTAATGAAGATATCATGTTCGAACTTACGCCTCGAAAAGATACTGACATTAAAGTGGTATGTTTTATTGCATTTACTGTTAGTTCATAAGCGGGACTTCCCCTTAGGAGAGCCTACACTGCTGCACGAGTTGACATCGGTGACTCAGTGCACATATTGACGCCGTCGATGTAAAAAACATTTATGTGATACAAGTTCTTTTCTTACTGATGGGCTCGTATAAAATGTCGCTGAAGTAAAAGAGCTTATGTGACAGCAACATCGTAAATACAATGCGCTTTTGAATATTGAGCTCAGGAATTGTTATATTATATATGTATAGGGTAACATTGAACAGATTGGGGTAATTTCTACCATATCGCCGGTAAGTTTTGAAATGGGGGCAATCTCTTGGTACGCTAAAGCAATCGAAATTCTAATTCTAATAATTGCTACAAAGTAATAAGGTCATTTAATTCCAGATTTGTGGTCAAAATTACCCCAATGAAATTTTGTTTGTGCGCAAAATCCCCCACCCCTGCCGAAAGCCGATAGGGGAGGACAGATTATGTCGAACTTGAACCGATTAAAACGCACGCCGTCTGAGTTGTATTTAGTGGCTATGATAAATCATTAAAATCAATGCATTACACGACGATAATTTAATGAATTAATTTGAGTAAAAAAAGAAAAGAAAAAAATAATTTGAGTAAAGTAATTATTATTTTATATAGTATGTTCCTTTCCACTAAAAAACTAAGGAAAGCGCTATATGCACATCTTCGTATTGCCTAGCTCAATATCCAAGTGCAGCGTATTAGTTTTCTACAGACGATATTCACTTAGGTATCTGAGCTGATTTAATTCTAATATATTAAAACAAATTCTATACTCTCATCTTTCTCTTAAAACTCTCACTTACTTTCTGTTTTATATCAGCTCCATCATCAACCTAGCGGTGACCCTGGTTACATCCAAGTTTCACCTCGGAGCCCGGGGTACACTTTCCGATTTAAACTTTCTACTCTATTTCACCCGGTATTCGGCATCCATGGTAGTGAGATCAGTGGCACGTGAGCTCTAAATAGTATTATTTTCACATATAATAAGCGTAGAAATGCAATGGCGAACAACAAACGTATTTAGTTATTAAGTATGTATAAAGTACGCATCGGTGTGACTTCTAAACCTCTAGACTTATTAAGTAGCTAGTGAGGGGCCAGATTGGCAGGGCTGACCCCGGAATGCTTCTGTCTTTACGCTTATACGTTGTGTATTCTCTATTGATAAGATGCATTGGGGTAACTCTGCATAGGTAAATAATTTAATAAAACATTGCATTTAATTACCTTTTCATAAATAGTTGATATGTGGTGGCAGAGTAGTGTCAAAAAATGCGACATTATTTCAAAGTTCAGAATTACCCCCATATTCGTTTACCCCACGGTCGAAATTACCCCAATGTAGATAAGGTATATATTCTGAAAATATTGTATTTATTAACGAATGCGTCTAAAAATGTTACGAATTTATTTTCTACTGTTTAGTAATAAACATTAGCAGCTATTTCATTGGTTGTCTCAAGTAGTTGCGCCTGTTCCCCCATGTGTTGCCAACGTGAGCGATCAAAATATTTGTGTTTTGAAAGTACAATATAACAAGTAGTCATTATTTTTGTGTCTCACTTACTATTCTGTATTGCCAAAGAAATTCTTTTCGTTTTACTGTCACGGTCAATATAGAAAACTCTTCAGAAATGTATTGTATATTTTAGTAATACAACATATAATAGTGCGCTTCTGATAATTATGATTTAATTTCGTTCGGGTACGGTCGCACAGTATATTATTTTGCCTCAGTAGCGGTCATCCCCTTCTTTTTATGTTTTATGATGGACAACAACCAAACTAAATATGTAGTAAAACTCCTAAATTTTTATCTCGCATGGTTTCAGAGAAATTGGGAAAATCGAGAAAAGTCCATAGAAACCATAGAAATCATTAATCTCCGTTGTTATTCGTTATTTTATCATAGATTTTTTATTATATGATACTGTTATAATTTAGGCATTGATTTATAAAAAAAAAGTGAAATAAGCTTTTCTAATTTAGGGAGAATATTTTTTTTTTCAATTTTTTTAAATTATTTTTTTTAAGAAGTATCCTTGGATTGTCGCATGTTTTTTTAATACCAAATTGTTAACTGCAGTTATTACTACTACCACAAAAAAAATTAGACACTACGAGCTTAGGACAGCTGCGATATTCAGTTTTCAAGTTTTTAGTTAGGGTTGTCTCTTAAGTCTATGGTATAGTTCAGTTGTCATTATATTATTTTTTATTTGTTATTATTTTGAATCAAAACTGATAGCCTCTGAGACGTGGCGTGGTAGTGAACGCAGCTGCTATGCAGGAGACGCAGGTTCGATCCCCGCTTGGTGCAAATATTTATATGCATAAACATTGGGTATTTTCATTGGTCTGGTCCCGGTTTCCAAACGAACATCTACATTACGGGTAGTTGGAGCCCTAATAAGTCCTCAACTAGTGAATTGGCAGTCGCTTCACGGAAAATATCGAAGTTATCGAGGCATAGTATATTATTTTGCCTCAGTAGCGGCCATCCTCTTCTTTTTATGTTTTAAGATGGATAACAACCAAACTAAATTTATAGTAAAACTCCTGAATTTATATCTCAGTGACTTTGTGTTTCAGAGAAATTGTGGAAATCGAAAAAAAAAACATAAAAACCATTAATCTCCGTTGTTATTCGTTCTTATTCATGGATTTTTTTTATATGATACTGTTATAATTTAGGTACCGATTTATAAAAAAAATGTGAAATAATCTTGTCTAATTTTGGGAGAATATTTTTTTTTTCAATTATTTCATTTATTTTTTAAAGACGTTTGTCCGTCGCGTGTTTTTTTAAAACCAAATTGTTAACTGCAGTTATAACTACTGCCACAAAAAAAATTAAATGCTACGAGCTTAGGACAGCTGCGATATTCAGTTATTAAGTGTTTAGTAAGGGTTGTCTCTCAAGTCTATGGTATAGTTCAGCAAAGAAACATCAAAATCACGTAATAATTAGTTGAATTATGACGTAAAAACAAATAAAAGCACAAATTTTAACGAAGAACCTTTTTAAAACCAGTCAGGAAGCTTCTTTTTAGTATTAATTTTTTACAGACTGGATGATCAAAGTATCAAAATATAGTGAAAACCTGCCGCCAACCTTGGTTATCTGGCCCAAGATTTATGAAATTTATGTTGATCTGACAATGCAGTTTATGTGCCCTCGTTGTCGGAAATTATTAATAGTTCATTTGTGGTCAACTCCACCTCTGCAAATTGGACATCTTACTCAGAGGGGTAATACTGAACATTATCAGTTGTCACTTCTAATAAAGAAAGAACTTTAGGGGGTAAAGGCATCTTTTGTTTGCGACGTTTGTTGTGGGATAATGAATATGGGTCGGATATTCGAGTCCACGGTGAAATAAATCAGTGATAGTGGTTTTCCGATCTAACTTGCGCGTATGATGGTCACGATCTTAACGCCAAAATTTGTTTCTAGATTCCCCGGCTTGCTCTGACAACATACCTATTGGTAAAGAGCTGGAATCAATTATTTGTCTACCGTGAATTAATATTTTGTGTAATGTAACAGACATATAATACCAATTATATGTTTGCACAGAAGTAATACTACTAATATATATATATATATATAATAATAGTACTAAGTACATAAAGTAATATGTACCTACATACTATGTAGTTTTAGCAGTAAAATCTGTTACCGCCTTCATCGCGTGGAGGTACTCCCAGGTTATGTGATTATTAACACGTTGCCATCCGCGACTGACAAACATACATATTATGTCTGAAACGTCTTACAAACTTTAAACGAAAATTAAAGAGTTCCGCAATACCTTAGGTTCAAAATAGGGCTGTATCACTAAATCATGCTAAAAATTTAAGCCAGTCTAACTCTATCTCAAACGTTCCGTCAATTTAAATATTATAAATTTCGGATCTCTATAATTTTTTTGTGACAACCCTATTTCCATAGAAAATTTAAAAAAACTTAGAAACGTCATACCTCAGCTGTCCTACAACAAAAATAAACGAAAGTTTGTATAAAGGAAGCCACATTACTGGAGTATATTTTGCCAGCAAAAAAGCATGCGACAATCTTCTAGAAAATTTATTATTTTTATTTTTCTGAAATTTGAAAAAAAAAATTTTTTTCTTATTTCAGGATAGTTACAGACTTGTGATTTTTACACTCAATTACTTATATATTCCTCCATTATTTGGTAATTTTAACTAATATAAATTTTCATTATATCGCGCTAAATTTGTAAAAATCTTTTTGTCAAAGTTCAATGACCTTTCAGAAGAAGCTATATGTTTAAAAAACCAAGCAATATTTTCATTCTGGTGTATCATATAATGCTGTAATACGATTATATCTATCGAAATTGGCTATAAAAGGAGGATGTCCGCTACTGAGGCAAAATAATACACTGTGGGTCGGTGAAAAAAGTGATTTAATAAATATATTTTTTATAAAATCATTATTTTCGTCGACATTTATACATACTTCGTCTTAAGTTATAAATAGTTGCGTGCGTAATACATATATTGTAGAATTAAATATAAAACTCGAAGTAGGTAGTTTAACTTTTATATTTTAATAATATAATAATAATACTGGCTAGTTGCAGAATGTAATAATATTTATCTGTATAATATAATAGTAATATTTTATTCAATAATATTTTTATCTGTATTAGTAAAGTATTCCTTTAAGACTAGTATTTATTGGTTGTCTTTGTCGATATTAATAGCAGTAGCTGATATTAAATGAACACTCGTCCGTGAAAAACATCTTTCGTGCACTGCCAGCATTTAAATGTATCTAATTTGATCAAAATATTTTTAGTTTTATTACCAAAAAACATCTAAATTTATACAATGTACCAATAAGTACATAAAAGCTATTGTAATATTGTGAGAAATGTACACTGTTTGAATGAGAATATTGTTATAAATTAGCATTTAAAGTAGTTACGTTTTACTGCACCGTACACCTATTTTTATTTTGTTGACAGTACATTGACACAAGGGTCTTACAATAAAGACTTAAGATCTTATTTATGTATATTTTATTTAATAGAAACAAGACCTTGTCCTATGCATTGAGTACTAAGGGCTAATTCATACTAGTGCAGAATCGAAGCGCATTGAAGCGAGAAATTTAAAAGTTAAAAATAGTAATTTCACCCTTATCTTAATAACAAATGCTCATTTTGAAGCGACGGTTGTTTAATGGTGAAGGGGTAAGCTTTACGATCAAAACTTCTGATTCAGACCTAGCCAGCGTTAACTCACTCCTAACACGAGCTTCTAATTAACTTGGGTAAAGGGGAATACTAGTACTTGCGGTAACCCAATAGTACAGAGAGCTCATAGGAGAGTTTTTGTGTCAGTGGAAAGACCAAAAGCTTGTCCTGCTTTGTCTTTTACACTGACGGCACAGAAACTCTCTGTGCTTATAGGGTCGGCAGCGCGAGTGTGACTCCCTTGGTTTTGCACACGTCCATAGGCCACGGTAACCACTTTCCATCAGATGGGCCGTGTGCTTGTCTGCCACTGAAGTGGTATTAAAAAAAAAAAATACGCGTGAACCCACGCGTATACTGAATATTCGCGACTGCGAGCCATTGGTGAACGGAACATAGACTGATGCGCTGACATCTCTTGTCTTTGACTCTGCGCTAGTATGGACAAACCCTTATATTTTTCAATATTTGATACAATCGGGAAATATTTGTACGGTCTGAATACGTTTACGTGCGTTATGCTGTGTACGATACCTAAGCTAATAGATTAATTGATATGAGTAATAAATTGTATTATTTGTATACATACATACATGTTGTTTTATTTATTTACCCACGACGACAGCCGATCCCAAGCCCCGGTATCTCCCGTGCGATCTTCAACCCCGATGCACCCCTTTAAACCATATACTGTTGTTTGACGAGCTCCGTGGCGTAGCGGTAGAGCTTTCGACTGCTATGCAGAGGGCGCGGGTTTGATTCCCGCTCAGTGCAAATATTTGTATGCATGAATATGTATATTTCAATATTTGTATTGGTCTGGGTGTTTCTATGTATAATATGTATGTATTTACAAAAAATAATGTATCTAAGTATGTTTATCCGCATTCTGGATCCCATAACACAAGCTAGTTAAGCTATACTTACCATGGGTCTAAGGGAGCGAAGCGGTAACTAACTAACTAAAATATATGTCGTGGAATATTTATTTTATTTACAACCGCAATTTCTTAATTTTCAAATAATGTATGGAAATCTTTCGGATTGTTACCGCTTCGCTCCCTTGAGCAGTCGCGTGACGATTTATAGCCTAAAATCTTCCGCTATAAACGGACTACTCAATCAACCTAATAAACTCTTCAAACTTGATAATAATGTTACGTGCACGGGGTACAATTAAATGCCGTTTAGTCAACGAAGAGATTTATTAGCTCACCACAAACTAGACAATTTAATCACCAGTACACACAGTACTCTTCAACAGTTCCAGTCGCTCAGTAGTTCACAATGGTCCACAGTCGTTGCTCAGGTCGCAGGTAGAATATTCTTTGGTCGCTTAAGTTAGCTGTGTTCGTTATCGATCTCAAAGACTGAATGAATCGTGTCGCTATGCGAGCATGTTTTTATACCTCTCAATTAGGAGGATCGAATTATCTAGAAAGTTCGCGAGCGATACATACCTATTCTTTTGATCTTGCCGCCGTCGCTGACCTTCGAGTACATTCTCGATATTTACCTATTGTTTGTTTTTATTCAAAAAAGTGTGTAGGTACTCGTAGGTAGGTTGTGACTATTTGTTGACGATTCTAGATTTTTCTATGCCATTCGGTAGAGTACCTCGTCACTAACAATGCGTTTTTAAGTATTTCTTGAAGATTTGATTATTAGTTTTCGAGATATCGACGGCTGTCTTAACAATAATAATTAATAATAATAATAATTTTGTAAAGATTACGAATATTGAAATCCGTTGCGTACGTTTTTGGGCATTTCTATTCAAAGTGGCGCAGACTCATTGATTGAAATACCCCATCTTTAATCATCCCGAGACGATGACCGCTAAAAAGTAGCCGAAACGTCGGGCTAAGGGCCTTATCATCATAGCGATTTCAGAGCGGAGCGGAGACGTCACGGATTTGTAGTGAGTTTACGATATACTGACAATAATACAATCGGTAACAAAATTGATTCCGATGAGGAAGCACTGTTGTTGGCTTTGTTAATGCGAAGATGCCGGAGACGGAAACGAAAGCATCGACGAATTTGGGAAGATTCATTATCAATTAATCGAATGGAAGAGAGTGATTACTTTCTGTTATTTTGCAAACAAGTAAACGAATCAATTTTGTTACCGAGCGTATTGTCAGTAATTATATCGTAAACTCATTACAAATCCACTGCGCAAACGCGGTTGAAGCGCCGCGGAACCGCGGTATCCGCTCCGCCCCGAAATAGCCCCCTGTTCCCAGTAGTCTTACCCAGTAGTCTTGCCAGTAGTACTACTGGGAGTTTTCATTCCAATAGACTTACTGATAGTAAGACTTCGTAGGTGTCATATTTGGCCAATTTTTCCCAGTAGTACTACTGTAAAAAGTAATAATAACACATAGACCTCGGAATTTATAGACAGTAGCAACTAAAAAGTTAAGAAAACAGAAAAACCAAGAATAGAAATTGTATGGGTCCTAATTGCCTGAAATAAAAACTTATTGTTATTATTAGGTTTATTTTAATAAAAACCTAATCCTAATAATAAAATCCTTAAATTACTAGTAAATAATTAGTCTTGAAAAATCACCAAATTAATATTTTCATCAACGAAGCTTCTCCAAAAAATGACCAACGCTTATATCGCCATTGATTAATTGCATTTGTGCATTCTGAATAAGCCGGTCGCGTTCAATGTAAATGTTGTCTCTTTTTTTTAAATTAATTTTATTTTTGACTTGGAGGCTACGCACTTTTTGATACGATGCATCAGAAACTAAAATGTTCAATAATTGGTGTAAATTGCAGGCTTTCTTAGCAACTTCACCGTTCAACACAAAATGCCACGATTCCAAATAATTGGTAGTACGATGGCGTTGGCCGAATACGCACATTCTTTCAATAATATTTTTGGACAACCAATTTCTGTTCATATATCTTTTAAATTCTTCAATTTTTTCTTGGTCAGTGATGCTTTCCATTTCATCTATTACGTAACTCCAACCATCCAAAATATTTTCTCTGGGTAATAACGGCAAAAGTTTACAAAGTGACACTATTCTGTACGCCTTCAATTTAAGAGATTTGGTTTTTCTTTTCAGACTATCACAATAGTGATAATAGCATCCGCTCGGTAATATTTGTGGAAAAACATATCTAATAGCCTGTATCATGGCATCTTCGTAGTCAGTTTTAAATCGCTTGGGGTTCCAGTGAGGTATTTGGCTTTTTATTAATAAAATTGTAGTAATGTAATGTATGTGTCCTTAGTTTTATCCGGAAGGAAAGCATAGACAACGGGTATTATATTTGTAATATCTTGAGAACTCCCCAGATCGCAATGAATTGTGTAGATTTGCAGGAATGGTTCTGGAATGGCACCAAATGTGCCATCACTGAAATAGTCGTCACATTCCGTCATAACATTTCTTGCCTCCGTGGATGCAAATACTAAAATTCTTACACTGTCATCACGAAAGTAGTCCGCCAAAAGAAATGAATGAAATTTAGATGGAACCTTAATATCGGTAAAATTTTTATAATATAATTTGTCTACTTATAAGTGTTTGATTTCTTTGCCGGTAAATTGTTGATTTTATACTGGAGAACTGAGGTAACTTCTTTATTATGTCGATACCACGATTTTCGAGTGAACCCACGGCTTTTCTATAGATCTTGGGTACAGACACTGTATCTGATTCACTTAGTAGTAAGTCTATTGGGATGAAAACTCCCAGTAGTACTACTGGTAATACTACTGGGAACAGGGGGAAATAGCTAGTATGATAAAACCCTTATTGTAAATAATACCAAATAAATCGAAATGGAATCTATTAAAAAGTGGTTTTATTTAAATGACTTCAGACAGTATTATGTAGGTACTGTTTCCATTATTGTATCTATTAAATATTGTATTATTCTACTGATTGTTCAGGTAACAGTAACAAAACACAATATGTATTCTTTTCTAAAATATATTCTAAACAATACATTTACCAACTCGGGTCTCACGACATGACCGAATATGGAAACAAATCAGGTTGCTAACTGTCTACAACGTTAAATATTTTAATAGGTACCTATTCTGAGGCTATTCTTTTCTTTACCGTCCGTCACGCACACGCGCCGTTCACGAAAACCTATTCATAAAAATATTACTTAATACGACAAAATGATATAAAACCGACAGATACATTTCAACATATACGAAGTTACCCATGTTTTTATATTTGATCTGTCATTTTCATGGTATCAAAGAATCAATTTCATTTATTCAGTTTAGGCACATAAAGAGCATGTCAAGAAATAATACAAAAATATTAAATAATGTAAAAATAAACCATTGGAAAAAGATTCTTTCGCTGGTTCGGTAGGTTAGTTCTACTGAGAAGATACCAGCAAGAAACTTGGCGAACTATATTAGAACTAGATAATTTTTCTTTTTTCAATTTGCATTACTTAACAATTTGTTTTGTGCGAGCAAGCAAGAGACTTATGTTGACCACGCATTAACATCATCAAGACACTCATCCACTTTATAGTAATCTTTACTCATATTTTTTTTTTTCACTTATATTTTAATTTATTTATTGGCATATTAATCAAATCCTAATGAATTTTATTAAATATTTTTATACAGCTGCCTACAAATGAATCACCAACCTTGTGAAGCCTAAGTTTTGGTACAACTAGTTTACCTATTCTTGTTTTTCGTATGACAAATTGTGTACATCAGATCCAAAAAGTACCTAACTCATCCAAAAATATTGGTCCCTACATTGACGGCTTATTTATCGGGCAACTTGGGCCTCTGATAATGTCAGGAATATTAAGGGTAGGTACCTATGGAAATTCGAGCGTGGACTCGGGGCCGCACACGCTCACCGAGTGTCCGGCGTGGGAGACGGGAGCTGGTGGCGTCCCTGGCAGTGAGAGCTCTCACGCTCGCCACCGCACCGAGCAGCGATGGTCCGCTGCGAGCAAGTAATGCTCGTGAAGGAGGAGGCGGGGCAGGAGCGGCAGCGGGAGTGACAAAGGATCGCAAGTCAAGCTGCCCGCGTGCTCCTCCGCCCCCATGAGCGCAGGCCTGTGGGTGACAGGTGGAGCCGCCTGTCACCCTAGCAGAAGCAGGCCGTGGCGGCAGCGTGCGTTGCGCGTCTACCCGATTCCCGGGACGAGCTAGGGAATCTGTGGTCCCCACAATCGAGGAGGGCCAGATCGAGAGAGATGGCCCTGGGTCGGCCGCGGTGCGAAGTGCCAGTCAACCTCACCTTCGGCAACCAACAACGACCCTCAGGCGCCGTGCGTTTTAGTCGGTTCGAGTCCGACATAACCGGCTCCGGCGGAAGGTATCCTTTTCGCACTTAAAAAAAGGAACGGAAATTGGTTAAAGAATTGTTCACTAGAATCATTTTGTTATATCAAGTACCTAGGTACTTACAAATATTTAGACATAATAGCCTAAAAATAATAGCATAACAGCCATAAACGCGTTAATAATAGCCGTTTATATGTATAAATGGCATTACTACTAACGTGATCTTTATATTCTGTGGCTAGTAAAATACTAAGGCCGCCCGCTGCCTTATCTGTGTGCGCTAATGCTAGCGCCCGCACTGCGTGCAGTTTTTTGCGAATTGATTCCCTTCTCCATAGTACGAACGCATACGCTTCTTTATGCAGATAGTGCGGTCAATTCAGTCCAATTTGGCGGATAAATGCTCAAATAGTTTTTAATTTAATTTCATTCTTATTCCATTAAGACAGGGCTGTGTAAAGTATGTAACATTACGTTTTATCAAAAACTTGCTTATTATTTGATATTTAATTACTTACCACTTAAAAATGTTTGAGCAGTTGTCTGTATGATTTAAATAGACCCTTTTTTTGTACGAAACAGCACGATTTCGTAGGTACAAAGACATACGTTGCTCTATGTAATTGCACGTAACAGCACACTACGCGAGCGCCCGCATGCGTGCGTGCATAAGCATAAAGGCGCGGATGGCAAAGCAAAAGCGTCATGCACAGTTGTTATTCGTATGACCGATTAACAATAAACGGAATCATCTTAAACTTTCTATTTTTATTCATTTCATAAACTATCTCGCCACTAGTACTTTAGTATTATGTTATCTGTGCCACTAGGTACCTACTTACTCTTAAAAAGAGTATTTATTGTTTTTATAATCCATTTTGGTGGCATACCCTATACAATACCTACTTACAGTATCAAAGTTTGAGTTTTGGCGCCGAAACGAAGAAGTTATAAGTCGCGGTATTATTTAATTTTCCGAAAAAACAAAAACTTTTTATGTATAAAAATGATGATTCTGTCTTAGACAACGTAGGTACGTCCTATACAAGTATAGGAAAATGGATGCATTCCTCGAAGAGCAATTATTCGAATAGCAATGATTTGAATAGCAACGATACCATCCCTCGAAGAGCAATGATTCGTATTTTAGATCATTGCTCTTCGCGGCATAGAAACCAAACAAAATTTTATTCCTCGAAGAGCAGGTTTTTCTAAGTAGCTGATAGAGATGTGGTACTAATATAAATTATTTTGCTCGAATTTAATAAAAATATCGATAAAATCATCAACTCGTTTATTTTTCAAATAATAATTGAATATTACAGTGGAGCCGAATTCTAAAGTTACGTATGACGTAATATGTCAATTTGGTATAACTAGTGATTATTTCAAATGATATTAATATTAGAAATTTTTTTTTTTAGTTTAGAGTTATGATATTTATTAAAGAGATTTTGCGTTATAGAAGGGTCAAAAGTGGCACCAAATGGTTCGTGTAATATTACACTCGGCACTGGCTAGCCAGTTCCTGTTTGTCCTTGGCTTGACACACTGCCGCGTGTCTAGATTATTATAATATTGTTATTCTTTGAGAAAAAAATGACGTAAGACTGATTTACCAAAGATTATTTACACAGTGTTGACAGTAAAAAGTCCCCACGACTTTACTGAGGCAGGAATCATTTCATTGGTTGTCATCATCATGAACTCATCATCATCGCCATCAACAATAATCATTCTAAGATTATTTAAAATACAAAATAAGTCCCAGCTACCATGTCATAAAATCCCTTAAAAAAAAGCATCAAAATAAACCCTACCTACCTAGTTATATTAGAAGTGAAGTATAAATATTGGAACTGTCAAGATAAAATTACTTAATAAATACCTGTGTGCTGAGATCGAGACCATAGAAGGAATAAATTAAGACAAACACCCCTCGTCGAGGTTAAAGTACGCAGACCCACGGGCAGGGTACAGGTATGCTAAGACAATCTCAATCAGTTCGAGTTCGACATAACCGCCCCCCTAATACGGCGCAGCGGCGAACTTAAGCTACGTAAACCGCAATTATATTTTGAATGTGTTGACTTAGAAGTTTGGTTTTTGAGACGTTACAGAATTGAATATGACGTGATATGAATTTGATCAAGTTGAAATTCCTCCACGCATTCCTGAGAGAAAGACAGACAGGCGGACAACGAAATGATCTTAAAAAGGGTCCATTTTTATCCTTGAGGTACGGAACCCTAAAAACAGTAGGTACGATAAAGTAAAAATATGACAAAGTAGTTTGATTATTCGGTTACATGATACAACAAACAAGTCAGAAGCGCTCTCACTAGATAACGCAAAACACTGCGTATACAGAAATAAAGTTCTTTTTTTTTACTTTATTGAAAAGCTTTCATTAATTAAATTTAGCCTTAATTATTTTTTGACTTAATTAATTTTTTGTTTTCGTTTTTTTTTTTAATTATAACATATTATTCAGTTTAGGAACATCAAAATTTTACAATCATGTCAAGAAATAATATTACTCTTATTTACTCTTAGTAATAAACCATGATATAACAATGCAACAAATGTTACAAATAAAGTTACTATATACTCCTGATGGCGGAGGGTTGGGTGCTGTCCTCATGGAAGAGGAAGAGGACCATTTTCAGCAGTGGACTGTTCTGGACACAATAGAATAATTAAAGACAGCGATGATGGTATACTGTCGTTCAACGACAACGCTCTACGACAAAACCTACCCCGCGCTCGCTATGTTTACATTAAATAACCTTGTGTTGTGTTCCCGGCGGTGAGTAGGGTAGCCAGAGCTCACTGGAGTGTTTTTGTGCTGTCAATGGGCAGACCAAAAGCTTGTCCTGCTTTGTCTTTTACACTGACGGCGCAGAAACTCTGTACTTACAGGTTTGGCAGCGCGAATGCGACTCCCCTGGTGTTGCACACGTCCACGGGCCACGGTAACCACTTTCCATCAGGTGAGCCGTGTGCTTGTTAGTCAACCAAATATTATTAAAAAAAATCCATAAGCACTAATATTGTATTAAGCACCTATTGTTAATTGGGTTCTAAGTATCCTATGTTAGAAAGCATATTCAAGCACAGGTTTCATCACCTATAAGAATAAGAATAAGAATAAGAATAAGAATAAGAATAAGAATAAGAATAAGAATAAGAATAAGAATAAGAATAAGAATAAGAATAAGAATAAGAATAAGAATAAGAATAAGAATAAGAATAAGAATAAGAATAAGAATAAGAATAAGAATAAGAATAAGAATAAGAATAAGAATAAGAATAAGAATAAGAATAAGAATAAGAATAAGAATAAGAATAAGAATAAGAATAAGAATAAGAATAATTTATTTGCCTTTAAACATGGTCACATAGGTCTTACAATATGTATGAGTACAGCATGTCTAGCCGCAATCTGCAGCATGCAAATTTTTCAGTCTTCACAAATCGAACAATTATTATATTATAATACTAAACATCACAGTCATCAATCATTGCACTTACATTACATTTAAGTATTATAAAATTATATTAAATTATGGAATAAGTTGTAACATTATAAATTATCTACTAATATTCATATTATCACAATACAATAGGTATAATTAATATTAGGTATACTTATCTATTATCACAACTACATTACCGATTGAGCTTATCCCATAGAATTTGGTAACTACAAAGTAACACAGTAATGTCAACAATATAATTATTATACCCATGACTACTTCTTATTATACCCTACTACTATCTAGTTTTACTTGTTACTCAGGCATTAATTTATTATATTTAATTTTTATATGTCATAAACTCTTTCATTGTGTAAAAACATCTATCTATTAGCCATTTTTTTAAGGATTGTGTAAAGCGTGAAACTGGTAACTCTCTTATATCTTTTGGTATTTTATTAAAAACTTGGACACACATACAGAAACTATTCTTTTTATATAAACTAGTCGACATCATGGGTATCAAGAGTTTACTTGGGTCTCTAGATATAAACTTTTTAGTCTCACAGGCTTTTTCAAATAGTTGTGGGTTTTTTTTTACGAACACGCCAATCTCGTGAACGTAGATTGATGTGAGGGTCAATAATTTGAGCTTTTTGAAGAGTGGCTTACAGGAATCTAGAGGTGCGGCCCCACAAATCGCCCTAACACATTTCTTCTGCGATATAAACACTTTATTTATGTCTGTAGAATTACCCCATAATAGTATTCCATATCTCAGCATGGAACCTACATATCCATGATATGCCATTAGCGCCGTTTTTTCATCTGTTAGTCTCCTCGTCTTTCTGAGTGCGAATACGAATCGGTTTATGCGATTAGATACGTTATTTATTTGGGCCTTCCAGTTGCAATGGCTGTCGAGTGTAATACCCAGAAATTTTGTTTCGCTTGCCTCTGCTATATCATAACCACAGAAGTTAATGTTCAGATTGTTAACGTTATTATTATAATTTTTAAATTGCACAATATTGGTTTTTTTTAAGTTTACATTGAGGTTATTTACTTTTAGCCATGTTGTTATTGAATCGATCGCCTTTTGCAACTCCATTTTGTAGTCTTCACTGCTATTTTTGTTCTGTGTAACTATTACTGAAATATCGTCCGCGAACAACGTGCATTTGTGGTTCGTTACCTTCGGGATATCATTTATATAAATTAAAAACAGCAACGATCCTAGAACACTGCCTTGGGGAACCCCGACTTGATTTTTTTCATATGGAGATCTATATGAAGTGACAACTCGTTCTTCGTCTTCTCGAGTAATTTCTACACATTGTGTCCGTTCCTTCAAGTAGCTTTCCAGCCATTTCAGACATACGCCTCTTATACCGTATAGCTCACATTTGTGTAGGAGTATTTTATGATCAACAAAATCGAAGGCGCTGGACATATCAAAGAAAATCGCCGATACCATCTTTCTTTTATCCAATGATTCGGTAACGCCTTTGACCAGAGAAAACGCCGCTAGGGTGGTCGATTTACCTTTTTGAAACCCGTTCTGTTCTCTTATGATTATATCATGTTTATCCAGAAAGTTGGTGATCCGCACGTGCATTAACTTTTCAAAAAATTTGGAAAATATGGGTATCAGTGTAATAGGTCGATAATTATTTAGCTCATCTCTATTCATTTTTTTATATAGTGGCTTAACTATAGAGGTTTTCAGTTTGTCGGGAAATGTACCTTCCCAGAAGGAGAGGTTAATTAAGTGACAGAGTACTTCCGAGATTTCAGAACAGCAGCTTTTTATAATTTTTGTAGAGACCATATCATAGCCAACTGCGCTCGTATTTCTTAACATTTTTATAGTTCTACTGACCTCACTCTCGGAGCAAGGTGTTAAGAATATGGTTGAGTTGACTTTGTTAACTAGATCATAACATGGAGTAGTGTCTCTTACTGTTTCGTGTTCGGCGTTCGTTTTTTTAAATATAAAAATTGTTGAATGCACTAGCAATCTCTGTTGGATCAGTTATTGAACTTCCATTCCAGGTTATTTGCTGTATATCCGAGTGAATATTTACACTGTCAAGTTTATTGCCAATAATCTCCCATGCAGCCTTACACTTGTTTTTCGCATTATGAATATGTTTACTATTTATATTCCTTTTAGAGGCTATAATGCATTTTTTAAATAGTTTATTGTATCTGATATAATTTATTCTATTAGTATCACTATTGTCCTTGTAACACATGTATCTTAATTTTCTTTTTACATTAGAAGCTTTCTTTATACCCTTTGTTATCCATTTTGGGGTCGTTATATAGGATTTAATTTTAACTTTATTTACGGAGAAACATAGATCATAAAACTTAGTAAAAGTGTCATGAAATAGATTAAAGGCGTGATTACAATCTAATTCGTTTAGTACTTCCGACCAAGATAAGCTTGATAAACAATTTTTGAATGTTTTTATATTATCGTCGTTATAATCTCGCTTGAGCACATACACATTAGGTGCTTTACTTTTTTCTTGTTTAGCAGGGAAATCTATACTCTGAGCTGTGTTGTGGTCAGATAGACAGAAGTGGTGCAGCTCGCCTACCACGCCCTTCATGTTACTGAGAATTTGATCAATACATCTCTTTTGTCGGGTGGGTTGGGTGATATGTGCTTTAAGATTATAGTTCAGAATCAATTCCTTGAGTCGATTCGATGAGTTGCAATTTTCGAGTATATTTATGTTCAGATCTCCAGCAATAATAATTCGCCTATTTTCTTTAATGTCTAATTGGTGCATTAAAGTGTTTAATTTATCAAAGAAAATATTTAAGTCCGCACCAGGTATTCTATATACACATACAATTATACACTGTAATGAAGGTATCTCAATTCCACAGCATTCAAATGTCACACTAGCCATGCTTCTACATATCTGTATTGGTCTGGATTCCAACCCTTGGTCAACCAAAATGCATACCCCACCCCGTTTTTTGTCCTGTCTAGAAAAAGAACTCGCCAGCCTAAAATTATGAATTCTTACGTTATGTTCATCTCCATGCAACACAAAAGTCTCAGTGAAGCATAATATCCGAATTACTTTCTTTTGTAATCTAAGCTGATCTAGACATATTTCTATATTTTCTATTTTATTCAAAAGCCCTGCTATATTTTGATGAAATAATGTAATGAGTTTAGTGTTAATTCTAGGTTTATTAATTATATTATTATGATGTTTATTATCACAGAAAAAACGCGTCAGTGTTCCTAGGGTTCACCGATCCCTTTTCTGTTTTTACAGGCGGGAAGTAGAAGGGTATGGTACCCCTCCTTGGTTGTATGGAATCTGAATTCGTACTTTTACCTATATTTATATTTCTCTTATGAGCCAAATTAGAGGGTGCACAGTTCTTTCTGGATTCTATATCAATAGGACATAAAGCGCTTAACGCGTAGGACGTATCTACAGTAGCACTCGACCCTTTTATTTACGTAAGAAAAATCCCTACGAATACCCAAACCGGAGCGGGTGGGAGATGTTATGTCGGACTCAAACCGACTAAAACGCCAGGCGCCTGTGGGTCGTTTTTGGTTGCCGGAGTTCAGGTTTACAGGTCCTTTAAGCGGGGCGTGAAAAAGTATATGATGAGGTCGTCAAGCTATCACCATTATTACATGGTATGTGTAAGTAATGGTGACCCTCTTTTCTGAGACTTTGCCTTCAGCTTACCATCAGGTAAGACGAAGTCTAATTGACGTTTCCTATGTAAAAAAATAAAAATACCTCGGCCGACTCAGGGTCATGTTTCGATCTAGCCCTCTCAGGTGAGGGGACCACAGAGACCCCAACTCGTCCCCGGAAACGAAAATTCGCGCTACCCTAGCGTTTCAAGATTGCGGGTCCGTGTGCAATATAGAAAGAAAGAAAGAAAGAAGGTCTTTTTAAAAGACCATGGAGTTTTTTTTTCAAAAAAGGATTTTAGATAATAAGTTCTTACTTTGAAGTAAAATACTCGTATTTTCTAGGTACTTTATTTTTAAATTTGTTTGTTAAATATTGAATAAATTTCTATGAGTTCTACTATAAAATTTATACCTGCATTTAAAGAAGATGGTGGAGGAGGTCCGGGAGAAAGTTAAGACAATTTCTGGTCTGGTCCGCTAAATGGGTGTGGTCCGGCGGAGGCGACTCATGCGTTGGAGATAGCTCAGTGACCTCCGTCCTCTGTGAGTGCGGACCTGAGGTTGACGCTACCCTAAAACAAGCAGGGAGAAGACGGGGATACCGTGGTTCTCACATCGAGGGGTCTAGCTAAAGCCTGGAGATGATACAGCGTGGGTGAGGAAATTGCCTGATTGACCCATTTTAATGAAATCGCATGCGGTTTTAGTCGGTTTGAGTTCGATATAACGGCCTCGCTGACCACGTAGTGGGGTTCCCGTGGAACACGAAAAAAGGTACTTAAATTGTTAGCTCCATCATTTATTCTATAAGTTAATGTGTATAAATACGGTTTACTTGCTTTTTGGGTTATGAAAATGATTTCTTGAACAGTATTTTGCATAACAATAATATATCCGTTGGGTACCTAGCAACTTCTTTAAAATCGCTCAATTTGACATAAAAACAATATTGTTAAAAACAATACTACTCCAAAATCACGTCATGGTACGAATTGAATGAACTAAAATTGAAGTGACGTCACAAAAGTACTAAGCAGGAATACATTATACGCATAATGTACGGTTGTGGTACGGATATAAGCAAGATTGCTTTAAGCTTGAAACAAGACACTCCTGCAATAAGACTGTTTTGTACACGGTTGTAGTAGGCCCCCAGATAGCAGTTCGTTGAACGGAGCTGAGACGCCAGAAGCATTCAAAGCTCCGTGAAGGCATGTTGTGGTTTCTGTGTTTCGGTGTAGTGCTGTGCCGGGTCGCCGCGGTCGCTGCTGTGAGACCGCATATTATTTTCATTTTGGCCGATGATTTGGTAACTTCACATTGTTTTATACCTAATACGATATTATTATTTTCAAAAACTTATTGAAATATTTCTAATTTAGTCAAGTTAGGTACTAACATTTTTTACGGTAGGACTTCACCGTCTAATGGTGATTGGTACTCTTTATGTAACCACAAAAGCTTTTTTAGAAGTTGACAAGCTGAGAAGAATTACGTAAATCGGATTATAAATCTCGGAGTAATCAAACAATACCAGTCGTTTGAAGTCGGTTAAATTTTTTGTCACGGTTACTTTGGATTTACGGTGAATTTGAAATTGGAATTTGGCACGGGACACAACACCTAAATAAATGAGTGAAGTAATTAATTTTGACACATAAGTAGGTATTTAGCCGTCATTAAAATAATGGTTGGCTTCTAGTCCTTCGCGGTAACTACTAATGTTTTTAATATTGGACCTAAATCGCGAGGCAAACGAGACCCTGGCGCGCTCGGATTGTTTTGTTATAATCTTTGTTTGGTGAATTTTAGCTCATTCACCGTCACGTCACCCCGTGCTGTCCTCAAAAGACACTGAAGATATGTATACTTCGAGTTCAGAGCACATTTTAGGTCCAAGAAATATGTCGCGAGCAATACCTATGTGTAGAAGTCAAGGACTAACACAGATGACGTAATAATATAACAATAGTATATTAACAAGGCTTGGGTACGCCCAGGTATGTAGTAGAAACTTTTGAACTAAGTAGGTAGGTCAGAGATATTGGTCACAAACTAAACACATTTATGTACTTATTTAAATAGCTCTTTGTAATATTTTCAAATTATTCCATTCTGTCTTCAGTCGTATCCAAAGTCAAAGTCAAAAATCATTTATTCTGCATAGACCATTTAATCGGCACTTACAAAGCGTCAATATAAAAAGAATACGAAAGACTAGTATAGCAAATGGGCCACCGGTTTGAAACGCGGCCCCGACCTGAGAAGACCCCGGCAAGAAACTCAGCGGGCATTTTTTTTATCTGTTTACAAACATTTATTAAGTCTACTTAGTATAAATATAATTATTTACTTGAGTAGCATAGTTGAGCAAACAGCTCATTTCCAAGCTCGTTTATCATCTAAGTATTCTTGGATGGCTCGATAGTGCCCGGAATACGGCAATAGGCTCACCCCCTATTACATGGGAGCAAATACAATTATTGGTTAAATGTGGGTGTTAATTCACCTCTGCCTAACCCTCCAGGGATAAGGGCGTGATTATATATTGTATGTGTGTTAATTTGGGGATCCATTAACGTTACTGGAGAATATACTTAACTTAAACCTCGGGACATGTTTCTTGGACGTAAATAGGGACACAAACGAGACCCTAGCTCCCGGATTGATTTGTATCTAATAGTAATAATCTATATTTGGAAAACTTTAGTCTCGTCCACCGCAGTATCACCCCATGCTATCCTCAAAAGACATCCAATAAACGTATACTGCGCGTATTGAGCACACTTTAGGTCCAAGATATATGTCCCGAGCAATAACCATAATAATCTCATAAAATAATTCCAGGATTTGTGGTTTTTATTTTACATGCGTAAAATCCCCACGGATACCCCCCCACCGGAGCCGGTGGGAGAGGTTATGTCGGACTCGAACCGACCAAAACGCACGCCGCCTGTGGGTCGTTTTTGGTTGCCGAAGGTGAGGTTGACAGGCATATCCCTCGCATCCCGGCCGATCCAGGGCCATCTCTCACGATCTGGCCCTCTCCTCGGGTGTGTGGGGACTACAGAGTTCCCAACTCGTCCCCGGAAACGGGGAGGCGAGCGAGGCGCGCCATAACCGCGACCTGCTTCTGCCAGGGTGACAGGCGGCTCCACAAGTCACTCCCAGGCCTACGCTCATGGGGGGTGGAGGTCGTTCAGCGACCTCAGACGCCCGAGTTGCCTTCGTAAGCGGGCAACTTGGCTTGCGATCCACCAGGATTTGTGTGGTTGTGTTGTTGTGGAACTGATTATACATACATACATACCTATAATCACGCCTTTATCCCTGGTGGGTTAGGCAGAGGTGAATTAACATCCAAATTTCACCATCATTGTATTCGGTCGTAATAGGGGTGAGTCTATAGCCGTCTTCCGGGTACTATTGTTGACTCGAGCCATGCATCTGAGGTTGAGTTTGGGGCTGTATATCTGTCTGATGTAAAACAGCCCTGTCCCTTAGCCACCTTATACGACACCGCGTGGGAAGAGATGGAGTGGTTCAAATTCTACTCTGCCGGGTACCACGCGGCTTTATTACATCTAGATAAATATTCCGTGTTCGTTATGACTTAAACTTTTTTGTCCTGGCAACCCTACATTCAAAGTCAAGAACTACAAACCGCTATTTACTTTACACATCTACCCACATTACCTAAACATATTTTAACCTCCAATATATGCTAATCAGTTATCGGATGCACGAATTTACTAATAACCGTATTTATAATCCATTCGGTTACGTAAACATTTTTAATGTTTCTTTAAAAACTCGGTTCATACATATTTTTCAGGTTAGAAACTTAGATATTCTAAAGACTGAAAACCGAAATTGAACCACTAGTTAGTCATTTAGATAACGTAGTCTATTTGTTTAATATGTGTTTTTAAAAAGTCACGACAATAGTGTCTGATATGCTTACAATGTTTCAAACGTTATCGCTAAGGTTCAATAAGTCAGCACCTTATATTTATTTTTACCCGACTGCGCCAGGGAGGGTAATGTGTTACGCGCGTATGTATGTATGTATGTAGTTTTCTTTGTTCCCTTCTTCAGGTCTAACGGCTAGACGGATTTCGATGAATGGGTTCTCAAATAAACATCTCCCGAGGGTCGGTTTTGTCTTTTACACTGACGACACGGAACTCTGTGCTTACAGAGTTGGCAACGCTAGTGTGACTCCCTTGGTGTTGCACACATCCATAGGCTACGGTAACCACTTTCCATCAAGTGGGCCGTCTACTTGTCTGCTACCTAAGTGGTATAAAAAGTGTTCATAAAATGTAAACAAAAACTATGCGGTGAATTTTTGGTGCTTGCGTGTTGTCCAAATTGTTTTTTCATTCATTTTTATCGATTGGGGTATCAAAATGAATTGAATTAGAAGAAGATTACAAATTTATATGTGTGTGTGTCTGTGTGTGTCTGTGTGTGTCATCTTAACATAACTAAAAAGTTTAAAATAAAATAAATTATTGCAAAACCAGAAAAACCAGGCGGAATCCATTAATTTTCTTTTAGTTTATGACTGACAAATGGGTACCGCCTGCTATCAAAATTGTTTTAATCTTTTAGACAGCGGTCGGATTTTTGATATTTTAACAATTTATTTTAATGTACAGTCATAGGTACTCAAAACTTACTCAGTTTTGCATCACATCACATTCATGTTTTCCCAGTTCTCACAAACAGGAAATTTTTATTACTTTCTCTCGTTAATTACCCATCGAAGTGTATTTTCTTTTCAAGTTTCTACCGCGTGACGCAACTTACATGCACTTAGGACCTTATGAGTTTGTTAGGAAGACACTCTCACTTTATAACATAACAGTGATAATATAATTTTAGTGTTATTACAATGTCATTTGGTAAAATCGTACTTTTCAACTCTCACACTAGTCATAGCTCTAAGTTAACAATATTATATTTAGTTTATTCTTCAAGTAGGTTCAGTGTTTTAAGGTTCTCACCAAGCGTCTTTGGACCCCAAAACAACCTAACTTGCACACCGGTACACCAAGTTATTAAAGGCCAAGTAGCTGACCCAGGCTTCGGCCCCTCTCCCTGCCCCCTCTCTTTACGAAATCCGACTTCAGTCGTTCCTATAAAAGCCTCACAGCCAAACCAAAAGGAGTTTGGGGATTCCAGACAATCGACTTTGTTTTCTAAACTGACGGCACAGAAACTCTCTGTCCTTTCAGGATCGGCAGCCCGGGTGTGACTCCGTTAGTATTGCACACCTCCATAAGCCACGGTAACCACTTTCCATCATGTGAGTCGTGTGCTTGTCTGCCACCTATATAAAAAAAATAGAAACCTCGCTAAGCAATGAGATTAAGTAACAATATATATCAATTTTTTATACCACTTTTGTGGCAGAGAAGCACACGGCTCACCTGATGTTAAGTGGTTACCTTGGCCTATGGACGTGTGCAAAACTAAGGGAGTCACACTCGCGATGGCAACCCTGAAAGCACATAGAGTTTCTGTACCGTCAGTGTAAAAGACAAAGCAGGACAAGCTTTTGGTCTTCACACTGACAACCCAAAGTCTCTAGTGAGCTCTGACTGCCCTACTCACTGCCGGGAGTACAACACGAGATTATTATGGCCGCGGTATTCTGTAGGGTGGAGGTACTTCCCCAGTCGGACTGCTCAATTGGACGGAAATACCGTCGTAATCAAACAGTATCTCTGAGTCGTCTTTCACGAAACTTACTGGAAGAGATAGGACTACACTAGCATTTTACTTCGCCCGGGAATGAGTTTTGTAACCTCGCTGTATAGGGATCAATAAGGTTGTCCCGGCGGCAGGCGGGCGCCTCCCATGGATATTGTTGTCAAACTTGGACCAGTTCCAAGAATATCTTTGCTTAGCCGAAGATATTAACCGGAGTCAATTAATAATCGAATAAAGATATTTATATCGGATTTAAGTACATAGCCCTACCTACACATCCTATAATCCAATTAAAATTTTAGGAATTAGGGTTTATAATTGACTACCTTATCATGATCCACTTAATTAAGTAATTGGGTAAAATTAAACTCTTGAAATTTAGATAACTTCTTGAATTTTAGAAAGAAAGAAAGAAAATGCGTTTATTAGACACACACATACACGCACACACACACACACACACACACACACACACACACACACACACACACACACACACACACAAAATACGATATAAAAGCAATAAAATTAAATACTAAATATACATAATAAAATACATTATTATTAATAGGAACCTACTTAAGTAAAACAAACAAAAAAACAACAAACAAACGCTCGCATACAGTTCGGTACGCACCGTTTTAGTGAGTATTTGTTCGTTTTATTCATAGATAAGAAAATAAAAGTATTATCTTAATTTATACAGCTTAGACACAATATGACTTTGACTATGTCGATCTATCATAGACATTTAACATAATAAAAATGTATGTACAAAATATTTGAATAAAGGTAAATATAGTAAGTAGGTAGGTACCTACCTACAATGGTAAAGCGGATCCCGGACTCCGAGATCCTTGGATACGATCGACGAGTCTAAAAAGGCCACACTTCTCGCGATTCGCGCTAAAAACTATTACGTTCATGAATTTCCAGTAGATAATGTAATGTAGATACTAGATTCTTATAAAGTTCGTTAAAAGGTAATACCAGATGCATTAAAAGAACATATAAAAAATAAAGTATACAATATATAAAATAAAGTTAAAAAAGTTATTAAGCAGAAAATGTTAATATGATTTAAGCGAATTTCTAGCTAGAGGATACAACCTCTGAATCAATTGACATTTTGATTATAATAATATCTAGAATTTGACATTGGAATAATTTAAACTCTTTTTGACATGATAATATGTACCTAGTTATGTTGAGAATAATTAAATTTGACAATTATTAATTTTAGGATTTGACATTTATAATCACATTGTTAAGTAATAGATTTTTTTTTAGGATTGCATGCTTGATTCTTCTATTATATGTATACGTACTGTGTCACAAATTAATTATTGACTGTTTGAATATTTAGGTACATACCGCACAAAAGTGGTAGAATGTGCAAGAAAACATTATTTTAATTTTAAGACCACACTTGTTGTACCTGCATTTTGTGAATAAATAAATGAAATGAGTCAAATCACGATAATTCATGTACTTACTAAGCAAATCCTAATTTCGTGTAAATTTTCCGCAAGAAAATATTATCCTAATACGATTCCTATAAAGTGATCTTTTTAGCCATGCGGGACTAACGCAAAATGAGGAATTTTGCTATGATAAAAATGCGAAATGCTTACTATGAATAAATATCTCTATTTTTTATCACGAGAACAGGACCTACCTACACAGAAACCTTTCCGTATTCTCGTAAACCGTTTCAGAAATAGGATCAAAACTTATTTCACGCTAAAGGAGCCACGGGCACAAGTTACCAATAAATATTCTAGGACATTATATAGCGCTGTCTATAGTGTACATATTTTCCATTTCTAGGGCTTCAACGATGTAGGGTTCCATGGCTCCAATCAAATCCCGACGCCCAACATTGATGCGCTGGCGTACTCCGGGATGATTCTCCACAATTATTACGTCACGCCTATCTGCACACCTTCCAGGGCGGCCCTCATGACCGGCAAATATCCTATACATAACGGTAAGAACTATTCTATAAAATAACAAGTAGACCTGAAAGCTGTATAGGGCCCTACCAAGCCTTCCCTTGAGACTCGTGACCCAAGTAAATTAGTAAATAAAAAAAAATTTGTGCAACTAGGTACTATACAACGAACGTGGCTTTAACGCAGACTTTCTTCTCGGGATAATCTCAATCTACTTATCCATAATATGCAAGAGCAAAGAGAGGACCCCGGACTTGCACCCACTTGAATGCTAGTGGGTTTGAACCTCGGATCAGGTGGTCCGGGTCGCATTTTGCAAAATTCGAATCATCCTACAACAATATTATCATCATTCCCTGAGCCTTTTTCCAAACTAGGTTGGTGTCGGCTTCACAGTGTTACTAAGATCCGGTTGAACTTCCATATTTTCCGTGAAGCGACTTTCATCTAGCCCACACAACCAATTGGCGATTTTAAAGTTTTGTAATTAGACTAGTCGAACTTTTTTAAGCCTCCAACTACACTTACCGACTATTTTTGTTATATTGGACACGTCAATTAGACTTCGCCTTGCCTGATGGTAAACTGAAGACAAAGTCTCAGAAAAGAGGGTCACTATTACTTACATATTCTATGTTACAATGGTGACACTCAACTTGACGGCCTCATCATATGCTTTTTCACGCCTCTCTTAAAGGACCCGGGACTGTAGGAAGAAAGATTATAGATTTATATATATAAGAGAGATGTTAGTGTGGCAAAGGGGACCGACAATATAATAATGTATTAAGGTAAATATGCATAGGAAACTTTAACTGTAAGTAATTGTATATTATAATAGAATATTTTATGTACCTAAATTTCTGATGGTAATAAACGTGGTCTATTCAATAGTTGGAAACTTTTATTAAAAATGTAATGTTGAACAAGTTTAAATTATGTGCATACTTAAATAATGAACGCGTATCAAACAATTAAGCAAAAAATGTTGAGTTGTTGAGTTCCCGCGCCAAACTGTTCATCGTGAGTAAAAGAACAATGCTGATTACAAAATGCTAATAATATTAAATTAATTGCACTCAAATTGTGCAAATGTTAATAATGAGCAATAAATAATAATTAACGACACATCCAACATATTGTGATGTCAGATTTTTTAAAATAGGAACTCACTCATAAATCTTTCTTAATTTTTAAACATGTATGTATGTCAAATGCACCTCATAACTTTGTATATTATTTTATATAGACTGCTATCTCATAACATCACACACAATGTCAACAGGAGGTTAAAGTAAGATAAAATATGTGATAAATCATGTATAATGTCTTGTTATTTAAAACTTGACACTGAATATGAAATCAAGAGGAAATGACCTCTGTCCCCCATAAGTGCGGGCCTGGGGGTTACTGTAGCAGAAGCAGGCCGTGGCGGCGGCGCGAGTTGCCCGCCTCCCCATGCCCGGGGATTGGATGAGGACTCCGTGCTCCCCACATCCGAAGCTTGAAAGAGATGGCTCTGGGCCGGTCGGGGTGCGAGGGATATGCCTCCGGCAATCTCACTTCCAGCAAATCAAAAAAAAAAATTACATCAATTTTCCGATCAACAGAGTCCAAACCTAGGTCCCAGGTAATAAATATTATGTTCTTACAGGGTTAGCAGCACGGGTGAGACTCCACTGGAGTTACACACGTTCATTGGTCACGGAACATTCCATCAGGTGGGCCGTGTGCTTGTCTGCCACCGAAGTTGTATAAAAAAAATTACCCATTGCAATTTTAGTACTAGGTACTCCAACAGTAACTGCGATGCAATTCCTTGATCTAATAATCCGAATTATTTCACAAAAAGGCAAATCATAAATTAGAGTTCTGCTATAGAACTTCCTTTTTCACAGGGATGCAGCATAATGTCATATATGGCACTGAACCTTGGGGCCTGCCACTCTCGGAGAAGATCTTGCCACAGTACTTGAAGGATTTGGGATACAAAACTCATTTGGTTGGCAAATGGCATCTTGGGAGCTACAAGAAGGAATATCTGCCATTAAATCGAGGGTAGGTTATGCAAATTTCACTTTTTAAAGTTCGGAAATTCTTTAAGCTACAACACACTGTAGCTAAAGATGATGTGAATATCTTGACCGAAATACCGCACGGTGGTCCCTCACGTTTGTAAGCCAGCACCCCAAGCACGTAAAACTATCGTAATCTTATCGTAAACGTAACGAGAGAACGGAGCATTCCGATTGGTCGCCTGTCTACTGTGAACCTTTGTGTGTGTGTGCGTGTGTGAAGCCAGCCAATCGCAGTGCTCCGTTCTCTCGATACATTTACGATAAGATTACGATAGTATTTCGTGCTTGGGGTACAGGACGCGCCTTACTGATGAAAAAATGTATGATATATAATAAGGGAGTTATTATGTCATAGCTGCTTCTTGTATCTATACTAATATTATAAAGCTGCAGAGTTTGTTTGTTTGTTTGTTTGTTTGAACGCGCTAATCTCTGGAACTACTGGTCCGATCCGAATGATTCTTTCAGTGTTGGGTAGTCCATTTATCGAGGAAGGTTTTAGGCTATATATCATCACGCTACTACTTAAGGGAGCGGAGCATTGATAATAAATGTTAACAAATTCGGCAATTTTTCATGCATATGTATTTTGAAGACTAAAACATACGGGCTCAAAGGGATATGAAGCTTCAAAATATACCCCGGGCGAAGCTGGGGTGGCTCAGCTAGTTTGAATATAAAATTCAAACAAATTGCCTGAACTCAAGTGTCTCACGGTGGTTCATTTAGAAATCTAATAAAACATAATTTTAACTAATTAAATAAAATTAATTCGTGTTAATAATAAATTCACACACATGCATAATATGATTTAATAGAGAGTTTCTCGGTTCTATGACGGTTCTTTGAGCCATAGGTTACTATAAAGTGGGTGAGTATATTAATGATGTTAATGCGTGGTCAATTAAGTCTCTTGCTTAGGTACTCGCACAAAATAAATTGTAAACTAAAGCAAATTTAAAAACTAAAATAATCTAGTTCTAATATAGTTCACTGAGTTTCTTGCTGGTATCTTCTCAGTAGAACTAACCTACCGAACCTGCAAAAAAATCATTTTCCAATGGTTTATTTTTACATTATTTAATATTTTTATATTATTTCTTGACATACCTAATTGTAAACGTTCATATGTGCTCTTTGTGTGCCTAAACTGAATAAATGATTGACAGCCACCCTCACTAGCAAACCTCACCTACTGAAAGAGTTGGGTCAAAACAGCAGCCGCACGGTCGCTTAATAAACCAAATACTTAATGGCAACGGACACGACGGTATTTCCGTCCCAATTGAGCAGTCCGACTGGGGAAGTACCTCCTTCTACAGAATACTACGGCTATAATAACGTCGTGTTGTGTTCCCGGCGGTAAGTAGGGTAGCCAGAGCTCGCTGAAGAGTTTTTGTGCTGTCAGTGGGAAGACCAAAGGCTTGCTTTTCCAGTGAGCTCTGGCTATATCACGTGGGGGTTATTATAGCCGTGGTATTCTGTAGGGTGAAGGCACCAGTTGGACTATTCAATTGGGACGAAAATACCTTCGTGTCCTACCTCCTTATAATAACAGTAATACCTAAATTATTTTCTTTTTCGTAGATTCGACAGTCACCTCGGTTTCTGGACGGGCAGAATCGACTTATACGACCACACCAGCATGGAGAAAGGCTCCTGGGGCCATGATTTCCGACGAGGTTAGTCATCATTTATAACGATTTTCCAATAATGTCTAATATCAGTACATACTTCGGCGCCCTAGGTCTACTCATTGTTTTTGATAGGTATATGTATATATGACCGCTTTTCTGGGAGTGACTGCGTACTGAACTCCTAATCCTAAGGGGACAACGTGCGTCAGAACCTATCACTACACGACCACAGTACTCTGACACCACACCTACTGTGATGACGTTAGGGTAACCTCAAGAGTCACAACGTTACATAGGACGCGCCCTGTCTGTATTTGTTCTGTAGGTGTGCCTATCTATCATATTGTGTTTGTTATTATTATCATATTTAAACTACATACATAAACTCACGCCTATATCCCCGAAGGGGTAGGCAGAGGTGCTAGCACCCACATTTTGCCAGTTTATGTTTAGTTGGTCCCAATGTAATAGGTGGCGAGTCAATTGCCATTAACCGGGCACTTATAAATCTGTGATAAATACACACATAACTTCGAAAAGCATCTAAAAGTCATTGGTGTGTGCCATGGTAAAACCTGGGATCGAACCCGAGACCTCGTCTCATCAGTCCATTACCTATACCACTGGGCCACCGCGGTTCATATTTAAACTAAATATTGGAATATGTCCATACTTCTCTTTATCGCAGTTTACTTTACCAGTTCTCGCACCTTTGCAGGTTTCCAAGTAGCCAATGATCTTTATGGAGAATATGCCACAGACGTGTACACAAAAGAAGCTGTTCGGGTCAGTTCCTTTTCATATTTACTTATTTCGTGGTCTATGGACGATGTGGTTTTTCCAAGGGCTACAATATGGGGTTCTTCAAGAAGGCCATAAGAGGGTTCCAACAGTACGGGTGTGTCGCCCACTCGCCCCTGGTATTGTACACGTCCATAGGCCACGGTAACCACTTTCCATCAGGTAGGCCGTGTGCATAAATGGCATAGAAAAAGTAATACCATTGGGGTATTCCGCACAAAAAGAAAGCTACGAAACGAATGTCTAAGACAACCACAAGAAATATTTTATTAGTAACAAAGTTCATAATTTCCTGAACAGTTAATCCAAGCTCACAACGCGAGTGAGCCGCTGTTCCTGTTAGTGGCACACTCGGCGGTGCACAGCGGAAACCCTTACGAGTTTATCAGAGCACCAGATGATCTCATCCAAAAGTTCTCCAGCATTGAAAACTACCAGCGACGGAAATTTGCCGGTAAAAGACATTTCCTTGTACTTACATATAACGCTATAATGTACTTATTTCTGTCTGTACTTGAACATTCCACAAAATTGACATAAAATGATACGAGAGGTGGTGGCGCTTGGCAACGTGCGGTAATGGACTGTATTGCGGGAAGTAGCTAACTGTTCCATTGACGCTTTACACACAAAAGACAGGTGGTCGGGTTGCCGCGGGAGTGATCCAAGCAATGAATGCAACCCGAGAAATTAGGAGAGGATGCACTAACCTTCACGACACACGTGTTTTCATCGCAGCCGGTACACGGATCTTCTCTTCCTTGCTCAGGAGCTGCCGTCAGCATCACTAGATCACTTGAGGAACACACGAGAGGCACAATCCGATCGGTAAAGGTCTATGAAGCGGTAAAAATGTAACAAATATTAATCATTTTTGAGAGACGCGAGCGCGGTCCGTCATTACGCTGGCTAGTTCAAAGCGAGACTGAGTGTCTATATTTCACAAATGGCGGACGGAAGCTACATCTATGGTTAGTGCGGAAGGGGAGACGGGTATAAAAGGAGTGTGTTTCCGTGTCAAAATACAGTTTCTACCTCGGCGCAACCATTCCCCCCGGCTTGAAGGGTTACCTTCGAAACGACAAATGCGAAACAAATCTAAAGTCTAATCTAAATCTAGGTTTGGGAAATAACAACTAAAATATAAACCTAGATTGGAGCTCGTGCCTACCGCTGGCTAGGCAGAGGGCAGAGGCGAACAAACAACACAACGCAACAGTCTCGACCAAGACGAGACGCGATTAGCCAACAACAAAATAAGGGTCTCTTCACGTGGGACCGATACAACAAGCGAGTGCTTCTTCTCCTCGGGTGGTTCGGAAACCGTAGTGGGATTGAATTGACTAACTGGCCACTTATCTAACGCGGCATGAATCCAGGACGGTCCACTAAACCATAACGGGTGATCTAAAATTTGCGAAGGAAGCAATCCACGAGAGAGACACTCGGCTGGGTTGTCGGTGCCAGCAACGTGAAAGAGATTATGTGGCGCCAATTCAGATTGAATTTTTGCCACTCTATTAGCGACGAATGTGTCCCAACGATGGGGCGAAGAGTGGGCCCAACACAAAGCGACTGTTGAGTCCTAAAAGCTAAAATTCTACTAATATTAATGCGAAAATTTACAATTATGTCAAATAAATTACCTTAAAGATTCCGACCACAATACAAAATGTCATTAAGCGACACGGAAGTGCTAGTCTTAGCACTGCCATCCAAAACTACGCGGAGTTTTAGTAGTAAGCTTATCTTCTCTAATAACTCCGCGGTGCGGGATAATGTACGAAGGCTGGGTCCCGCCAGTGTCCGCAGGCGCAGGTGAGATGCAACCTTTATCTAAATATTCGTTAACAACCTCATCATAGGCCCGCTTCGACTTTGGGGACGCCGGCATCTTTCGTTCCAAACAAAGAAAGCGTTTTTCAGCGGATACACGGGAGCCACCGAGCGAAAACTTGCGGATGGTAGACTCCAGTGGCGGCTCGACGGTGCAACAGAACGAAGCAGTCGAGTGACTAAAACTATCTATAGAAGCGGGTGCGGAACCAATTATAACAAAACCGAGAACTGTTTCCAGTGCGTGCGGAGCGGGGTACGTCGGTCCCCCTTGAACCTTACGTGATAACTGGAGGTGCGGGAGAATCGAAGCGCCGATCAATATATCGACGACTCCAGGAACAGCGTAAGTCTCATCTGCTAAAGGCAAGTCTTTAAATTTCGTTAATAAAGACGTGTCAACCGGGACGGTAGGCAACTGTTCAGCTATTCTATCTATAACGAGCGAATCCATGTCAAACCAAATATTATTGTTAAAACGAGATCTAAACCTTGTTTTAACGGTGCCACGAACAGCTGACTGTAAGCTTCCAAAACCCTTCACCACTGAGCGGGTTGAACGCTTATCAACATTGAAACCAAGACGCCGACAACAATCTTGAGTAATGAAATTACTTTGCGAAGCGCCATCTAACAGCGCTCGAACAATGCGCGGCTTACCTAATGCATCAACAATAACAACGCGAGCGGTCGCAAGACACACAGTAGTGAGTGCAGCACTAGCGGAGAACGAACACAAGGTGACGTCATCCGCGGCGGTCACCGGGCGGGCCGGAGCGCGCGCGAGCGCGGGCTGCGGCTGCGGCGCAGGCTGCCGTGTGTCACCGCTCGACGAGCCAACCGTGCTCACATTGGATGCGGCATTACTATTCTCAAAATGAAGCAAAGTGTGGTGTCTCGCTTGACACTTGCGACAACTATTTCTACTATTACATAAAACAACGCGGTGTTTAGTACCGAGACAATTAAAACAAAAATTATTAGCGCGAACAAATTTATAACGATCACTAGGCGACAATTTCAGAAAACCAGGACACCTGTACAGTTGCGAATGATGAGTGCTACACAAAGAGCAAACAGGTGATTGTACATGTGCTGGTGCGGTACTAACATAAGTATGAGTTGACCTCAGTGACTTCGATGACGCATCTACTTTGCGTGCAGAATCAACAACTATCTTCGCGCCTTCATGTTTCGATGAAGAGCGCTGCAATACTTTTATATGCTCGCGAACAAAACTTTCTAAGTCTTCGAACTTAGGAATTTTATTGCCGCGATGATCCGACTCAAACAAACGAATGGTTTCGGAATCTAATTTCCTTAAACCCATATACAAAAATACGAAGTCGCAGAGGTCATCGATCTTTAGGTTCTTTACTGCGCGAACAGCTGACGCGAAAGTATCTAGAAATTTCTCTAAGTTTTGATCGTTACATGCCGTAATAGATTTCGAATCAAACATCTGATCTAAATAGGCGTCAGCTACCGATCTTTTATCCTCATACCTAGCTTTCAAAGTATTTAAAATTAAATTATAATTCTCGGCACTAAACGTAATTCCAGCGCAAACGGTTATAGCTTTACCAGTCAATTTTTCAACGAGATAATGCAACTTTTCGTGATCTGTCAACGAATCGTTCTTATCTATTGTATTCTCAAAACTATCTATAAATAGACACCAATTGCGAATGTTACCATCAAACTCGGGTATTTGAATTGGTGGCAACTTAGGTCGGTCGCGAGTGGGGTTGGGTAGGTCAGCCGGCTTCTCCAAACTCCTAGCGACGCGTTTGATACGACAATACAAATCGTCAAACGACGACAAGGCTTGATAACTCACTGAGTAATCGGGATTCAAATTCAACTCTAAAACGTTGATGTCATGTACTAAGGTTTCGAAATCCGCGCGTAGACTATCTAAGTTTTCTATAGAACACAAGAACGAATCTCTGATGACCAAATCAGAGGTTTTAAGTGCATTATCATAGATCGATTGTACGCGAGAGTAAATCATTTCTTTTTTAGCGTATAAAAGTTTCAATTGAACCTTACCGGTCTTATCAACCTTTGGGGACATGTTTACAATTAAATCTCAAACTAAAGTGCGGTAACAACAAATATGAAATGACTTAATCTTAGCGGTACAGAGCAGCGAGGCGGCGCGAGCGATAACCGTAGGTAGGTAGGTACTTATAACTGCCAGTGCAAGCTTGAACTAACGCGCATAGCAACAAGATCGTACCTACGCGATGGTCGCTGTCTAGGTTCAACTATTATTTCAGAGATTAAGTATTGCGTAATATCTATTCAAATTAAAATACTTTCGTATGAATTGGGATGAGATGCGAGCGAGGTAGGTACAGCCACGTGTCTACCCACGCAGGTACTAGGCAAATACGACGCAATTGAAAAAAAACAAAACAAAGCCAAATGCGTTAGGTATTACACTGTGCCTATGCACTAGGGTGTCTAGTATACCTAAGATCTAAGCCTAAATATCTGGATGCGGGGTTTTCTACTAAAATAACCAGGCACTTAGGTGCGATGCGAAAATTGCGAACTACGATTAAGTGTTGATATGATACCTAACCTATGTATGTACCAGGTAGGTACTATGCGAGCCAGCGGCGAACGGACAACAAATCTAATCCTAAGTGTCTGGATGCGGGGTTTTCTACTAAAATAACCAGGCACTTAGGTGCGATGCGCTTATTCCCATTAGAATAATAACAAAATACGAACTACGGCTAAGAATCCGGCTCGATCCGGACCAAAAATGGTGGCGCTTGGCAACGTGCGGTAATGGACTGTATTGCGGGAAGTAGCTAACTGTTCCATTGACGCTTTACACACAAAAGACAGGTGGTCGGGTTGCCGCGGGAGTGATCCAAGCAATGAATGCAACCCGAGAAATTAGGAGAGGATGCACTAACCTTCACGACACACGTGTTTTCATCGCAGCCGGTACACGGATCTTCTCTTCCTTGCTCAGGAGCTGCCGTCAGCATCACTAGATCACTTGAGGAACACACGAGAGGCACAATCCGATCGGTAAAGGTCTATGAAGCGGTAAAAATGTAACAAATATTAATCATTTTTGAGAGACGCGAGCGCGGTCCGTCATTACGCTGGCTAGTTCAAAGCGAGACTGAGTGTCTATATTTCACAAATGGCGGACGGAAGCTACATCTATGGTTAGTGCGGAAGGGGAGACGGGTATAAAAGGAGTGTGTTTCCGTGTCAAAATACAGTTTCTACCTCGGCGCAACCAAGAGGTATGGGCGTACCCAGAGGTGAGGGCAAGTGGGGCGCTTGACCCACCCTGAGCAGAGGCTCTGCTCGAAGTTAAGAATTCTGCCAGAGGTAGGTCACGACAGTATGCTCGTCGCAATTGAGCAGTCCGACTGGGGAAGTACCTCTACCCTACAGAATACCGCAGCCATAATAACCTCATGTTGTGTTCCTGTGCAGTGAGTAGGATTAGGGAGCCAGAGCCTGAAGAGTTTTTGTGCTGTCAGTGGGAAGGCCAAGAACTTGTCCTGCTTTATCTTCAACACTGACGGCACAGAAACTCTCTATTCTTACAGGATCGACACTGTCGGCAGCGCGAGTGTGACCCTCCTGGTTGTTGCACATGTCCATAGACGACGGTAACCACTTTCAATCAGGTGTTCCGTGTGCTTGTCTGCCACCTAAGTTGTATAAAAATTTAAAACACGCCAGAAAAACTCCTCTGCCTTCGATAGCCTTTTGCCCCATCCCTTATTTAAAGAAAGCTGGGTACACCCATCACGAGAGTTCTCGCTAAGGCGATTTCAATGAGGTTGCAAGAGAATTATCTCTTAGAAAATTGACACATCCAAATGATTCTTGGTGGTTAAATAGTTTCAACTGTAAATTTCAATATTATAATTATGTTTACCTAATTACAATAATGGAAGCAAATGAAACAACACCTATATCAACTACCCAAACACCTTACCTACAAATTTACAGCCGTGCTATCCAAACTCGACGAGTCAGTCGGCAAAGTGGTACACCAGTTGAAGAAAAGTGGCCTGCTCGAGAACTCCATCATACTGTTCAGCTCCGACAACGGAGGTGCTGCTGGAGGGTTCAATAACAACGCTGCCTCCAACTATCCACTAAGAGGGGTGAGTGTATAACATAGAGAGGCTCGTGGTTAAGTGGTGAACAAGTACTAATCTACACATTGTAAGGTTAAGCAACACTAGCCAGGCCCTCATTTCTACTAAAGCAAAACCACTGTCATGCCACGGACAGTCCAAAAAATTGCATTACATTTTAGATTTTATTTCTGCGGGGCGGGAGCGGCAGCGACGAAGGATCGCAAGCCAAGCTGCACGCGTACGAAGGCAACTCGGTGGTCATAGGTCGATGAACGACCACCGCCTCCCTTGAGCGCAGGCCTGGGGGTGGCGGGTGGAGTTGCCTGTCACGCGGGCAGAAGCAGGCCGCAGCGTGTCTCGCGCGCTTCCCCATTTCCGGGGATGAGTTGGGGACTCTGTGGTCCCCACACCCGAGGAGAAGGCCAGATCGAGAGAGATAGCTCTGGGTCGGCCCGGGTGCGAGGTATATGCCTGTTAACCTCACCTTAGGCAACCAATAAACGATCCACAGGCGGCGTGCGTTTTGGTCGGTTCGAGTCCGACATTACCTCTTCCACCGGCTCCGGTGGGGGGGTATCAGTGGAGATTTTGCGCACGTAATAAAATAAAAGACTATATTTATATACGCATAAAGTCCAAAATGGAATGAAAATGGTTTCATTACACTTTTTCAAATACTCTGCGAAAAGCCTTTTAATTTTGAACCTTAACCGCATTGGTTTAGACTTTTAAAATTAAATGGACTTTTTACAGTATCCCTGGTACACAGTGGTTTTGCTTTAGCAGAATCGAGGCCCTGGTCAGTCTTAGCATAGGGCATCATTATTAAAGACACCTAGTCTAATTGACGTGTTCTATATATTAAAAAAAAAACACCCGATTAGGTAAGTACTGTACGAGCATCCATAGCAGTCATCATGAGTAGTAGGAGGTAACTTTAAAAGACAGATAACTGGTCTATAGCACTACGATATCGGCAAAGGATATTGGAGGTCCGATAGAATAGCTTCACGGTGTTTCTCGAAGGTTGCATGGCCAGATATTTGTTAGTCACGTAGCCTGCCAGGCTAACATGGCTGCCAGGCAAGCTATGATTTTGACTACACTGCCTATAATGAATCTCGTTATGTATCATTCAATCAATCAAGCCTTTCGCAATCCACTGCTGGACATATGCCTTTCTCAATGTTTGGAGGCTTTGGTCTACTGTTTCCACTGTATTGGTTGGTACAGGATTTTATTTCGAGGTTTCCTTCTCTTGCACTGATATTATCTGTGAATTTTTCCGTTAATCGCCTCTTACGACACCATTCGGATGAGACGGAGTGATGATACTTGTATTCTTTCTCCATCACCACATGGATAATGTCCCTAAAAAGTTTTAGGATGAACGTTCGTGAACTGCAGGTAAAGAATACGCTGTGGGAAGGAGGAGTGCGCGGTGCGGGGTTGCTCTGGGCTGGGAGGGACGCCATGGCTGGAGAGGACAGCCGGCGGGGCAGAGTAGCGGAACAGCGCATGCATCTGGTGGACTGGCTGCCCACGCTGTATCGCGCCGCCGGAGGTGACGGCAGGTACGAGACATTGTTGGCACGCAACCAAAGTCTTTGTGTCCCACGGCAAACTCACAGATTTTATTCTTCTTTTACTCTTCTAAATATGTAGTAAATTTCTTTTGATAATAATTTTAAAAGCCAATAAATAAGGACCGCACAAGTTGAATCTAGCGCGGGTATAGGTACCCGAGGAGTCTTACTGGATAGTCTAGATAAGATTCCCATTTAAAAAACCTAACCACATCTGCAAACCTTTACACTTGCTGATTGATGGATCTGGTGCAGGCACAGATACCTGCGGGTGCAGGATTTTCTCTCGAAGTGTGGGGGTATAACGGCAGTCGATGCGGGAAACTAACCATGATTTAGAGTAGGTATGAAAGAGGTCCCGGGGCTGGAGCCCAGGGACCGCTTTCACCTTGGAAGGTGCAAGCTTTGGATGCAACTAATTTCGGATGAAGAAGAGCTAATCATCAAAAATAAGCAAATAAATAGTTACCGTACTTAGAAGGAAAAAAAAGTATTTTATTTATGATCCTCACAATCTTATGAAGCAATCTTTCACACTGTGCGAACCTATCTTTTTTTTTTATTTGTCACATAAATGGACGAATGTTTGTGTACTGCAGATAAAATAAGACATTTGTAATTTTGTACATAAATGGAATTATTTGTGTAATACAACTATAATAATTTCAGCGTATTTAAAGATCTAGACGGCATGGACCTGTGGGAAGAGTTGTCTAAAGACAAGGAATCGAGGAGAACCAGTATCGTTCACAATATTGACGACATTTGGAGTAGCGCGGCCATTACTGTCGGCAAATACAAAATTTTAAAAGGTAGGTCAATCTTGACACTGCTCTGTGATATAGACACTATAGAAGAATGTCTTAAGGCTAAACGTCTCAGTTCATTCTTATGGCTGTACTATCTTAAGCAACAATTAACAATAATCTCATTGATTCAGAATGGAAAACGTGAATACACAAACAAGATATGAACCCACGACCAGTCCCTTACAGGGGGCATGCTCTGACCACTGAGCTACTGAGCTACACTTTATCCAATCTAAATAGATTTTAATAGATAGCACACCAATTGCTTTAAAATTTCATTAAAATCAATATTCTCATGCCTAAAATTACAGTCTCCCTCTTTTTCTCTATTCCATTTTTGTATTATTGTATAGTTAGCATAGTTTTATATAAATTTGTAAGTAATTGTATATTATAATAGCATATTTTATTTAATGTAATCATACTGAGCTTATAAAATTAAATGTACGTTTTTATTTTCTCATCAATGAACAAAGTGTGTTATAATCTGTAGGTGACAACTACGGCGGGGCTTGGGACGGCACGTACGGGCCCAGCGGTCGGAGCGGCTCCTACAACATGGAGCTAGTGCTCAACAGTGACGTCAGTGTTGCCATCAAGGACACGGGACTAATGCCGTCCAAAGACAAAATCGCTACCATCAGGTAAATTACGATAGTGTTGCCAACCCTGGCTCGTACCTACCGCTAACCAAAAAGTAATCTGGCCGTCGATTCTACTAAAGCAAAACCAGCGCTTCGGAGACTCTTTTCTTTGCTGTACCACCAAGACCTGGAATTCTTTACTAGCTCACGTGTTTCCTTCTTCCTACAGTCCCGGGTTCTTTAAGCGGAGCGTAAAATAGTATCTAATCAGGCCGCCAAGCTGAGTGCCACCATTGTAACATTACTTAGTGTCTGTAATGGTGACCCTCTTTCCTGAGACTTTGCCTTTAGCTTACCATCAGGCGGGTTGAAATCAAATAGGCGTGTCCTAGATTAAAAAAAAACACTGTCATACCACAGACACTGCAAAAAATGGCTTTAAATTTAAGACTATTTCTATACGGTTAAAGTCCAAAATGAAATGAAACGTAATTCATTGCACTTTAGCATTCACTCTGCGAAAAATTTAATTGAATCTAAGGGATAGGGCTGTTTAACATCAGACATAATATACATATATACAACCCAAACTCAGCCGCAGATGCATGGCTGGAGTCAACAACAGTGCCCGGAATACGGCAATAGGCTCCACCTCCTATTACGTGGGACCGAATACAATTATTGGTGAAATGTGGGTGTTAATTCACCTCTGCCTAACCCTCCAGGGATAAAGGCGTGATTATATGTATGTGTATGTATAATTTATATTATCTGTGCTCATAATAAAAGCAACTACTTATTACTAATTTTCTCTCGTTTGGTCCCATACAAATAAGCGAGTAGTAAGCTTTAATAGGAATGCATAGACCTTCTCTGAGTTATTTAATTTGAAATCTTTCAGAGAGGAAGCGACAGTGAAATGTAACGAGAGTATCCCAATCATTACATGCAAGCCGCTGGTGGCGCCATGTGTGTACGACATCGAGCAAGACCCGTGTGAGCGGCAAGACTTATCGAAGCAGTGAGTCAATTTCCTTTATTTTAACGCTGGCATATCCCAGGGTGGTGTTCTTATCCATAGCGATATTTGAATAACCATAGAAAGACTCTAGCCAAAAATTAAATCCCGGCCTGGGGGTGACAGGTGGAGCCGCCTGTCACCCTGGCAGAAGCAGGCCGCGGCGGTGGCGCGCCTGGTGCGCCTCCCCGTTTCCGGGGACGAGTTGGGGACTCTGTAGTCCCCATACCCGAGGAGAGGGCCAGATCGTGAGAGATGGCCCTGGGTTGGCCGGGGTGCGAGGGATATGCCTGTCAACCTCACCTTCGGCAACCAAAGCGACCCACAGGCGGCGTGCGTTTTCGCCGACATAACCTCCTTCGCCGGCTCCGAAGGGGGGTAAAAATCAATACGCATAGCCCATGCTACCGGTGCGGGATATTAACCATGTTTTTGTAACTATCGAGTACCTATCCGATATTTCGGCGCTGTTACAAAGCCATGATCATGCATGTGCTGATGACCGCCGAACTAATTGTTATTGGCCATATCGATTTGTCTGGCGAGTGCTTTACTATTAATATAAATGACTATGTCAATCTCAAATCATAGATAAAACGAGATTTAGGAACAACAGAGTCTCGAAAAGTTAAGATGTTATTTTATAGCTTGTACCTACGGATTGTTTGAAATTTGATTTAATTTGATTATATATCTACATGCACCTCATTTGTTTAATATAATTCTGACATTTTGTTTGGTTATTTAAGTACATTGCATTTTATATAAAATGTTGTCTATTGTATGCCTTGAGGTAGAGAATGGAGAGACCTAATATAATTATTACCACATCACATTGTAACCACCCATTTTCACAATAAATTGATTTGACTTTGACTTGAAATGTAACAGCAAAGTCCTTTGTTCAGGTATATAATTAAATAGTAAATCTAAATCATTAACTGTCCATTCCTTGCAGGTCCCCTGACATTCTCCAGATGATGCTGAATGAGTTAGACAAAGTGAACCGGACAGCAGTGCCTCCTAACAACAAAGACGTCGTATTGGAGCCTTTGGGAGACCCCAAGTACTGGGGCCGAGTGTACACTAATTTCGGAGACTACCTGCCTCCGAGGAACTCATGCCCTTGTTAGTTGGAGGTGATACAAGTTACTATAGTAGGCTGTGTAGTTGGAGGGCTAAGAACATGGTAGGACTATTGGTAAATGGATCATTCGGCTTAAAAAGCCTCGTATCCATTAGGAAATCCTTGACACGCAACACGTGTTTCTCAACAAGTTCGGCAACGTTGAGTAACACGCGAGATGTCGCCAGCTTATGTGCAATGAGCACGGCTTGCTGTTTGCTTCGACGATTGATCATGTGTGGACAGACATTGTCCCTCGTTGTTGCTCGTATTTGTTGTGCAACAAAGTAGCGCAACAAGGCGAAAACTAATGTTGCCTAATGGAGACTAGGCTCGGCTAGGCTGAAAAGAACAAGTTTAGACCATGACAGGACAAGGATTTGACTTGAATTCTCTATGTAGGCATATAGGTAGTTATCACCTCTTCAGCAAAACCAACTTCTTCCTATACTTTGAGCTTAATAGGAAAAAATATGTATTATAAACACCAAGTGAGTTAGTTCCTATAGTTTAATTTATAAGTAAAGACCAAATACGAAAACATACTTTCACATGGCCAAGAATGCTTTACCAAAATGTTTTTTTTATATTATTTTCGCTGTAACAAATAGGTATTTCACTGATTAAACGAGCCTTGTATGAAATAATTTATTGTGACGTCATAATATTTAATAGTCAAATAATTTACTATTAAAGGTCAGTTGGATGATAAAAATAAATATAAACTAACCGATGCAACTTTTACCACTCTTTTACCATTCTTAATTTAATGGGCTTAGTAAAATAATATATTTTAACAACAGGAATATACCCAATTTATTTAAATAATGGACTTTTTAATAATAATTGATAGTGTGGCATAAGGCTAGTCCCCATAAAAATGCTTAATAATAACATCAATTTATGATGAATATTTTATTACTATTTAGATATTTGTATGTATGTTAGATTCATTTTGTAATACATATGAGGCGTCGGGTATGGGACGTAATGTAACATGCTTCGAAGCTAACATTCGTGCAGTCACAAACGAACAACATGCGGCGTTACGACTTGCTCGCTGCGAATGTTACATTACGTAATGTAACTCCAGTCTGTACTCACCTTTATATACGTAGGTAGTCGTAGTTACTTCAGAGAAACTGTTGTTATGAAGTACAATAAGTGAACTTTAATTTTTAATTGCATATTTAATCAAATATAAAAACCCAAAAAAACTTAAGTAATGTAACAAAAAATCATTTTTAATTTTTTTATACGTAAGAACAAAGTTGAAACCTCCATATTTTTAATTAATTGTTATTTTAATCATAAGTTAGAAATTAAAAAAATAATTAACACTGGTGTGTATTAATTTAAAAAAAAATTAAGTAGCTAAGTAGTAGGTACTTAGCTTAAATATAAATATAAGTGTAGTAGGTAGTCCAGTTAACCATTATTTTTAAAACCGGTTAAAGTACCTATAATAAGTAAAAATCTATGTAGGTATGATCAGGGCCTCAATTCTGCTAAACCAAAACCAATGTCATACCAAGGACACTGCTAAAAAATCCATTTCATTTTAGATTTTATGGCAATGAGCTGAAAGTCTAAAATGAAAAGAATGAAATGGTGTAATAAAACTCTATTCATATAATTTTCGACTTTAACCCTATAGAAATTAAGTTCAAAATTTAATACCATTTTTGTGCAGTGTCTGTGGTATGACACTGGTTTGGCTTTCGTAGAATCGTGGGCCAGCTCGTTTCGATTTTATAGAGCGTTATCTCTGTCGCACAAAGCTTGATATCTTCATTGAAAGTTTTTTTTTATACCACTTAGGTGGCAGACAAGCACACGGCACACCTGATGGAAAGTGGTTACCGTGGCCTTTGGGCGTTTGTAACACCAGAAGAGTCACAGTCGCGCTGCCAACTTTGTGTAGAAGACAAAGCAGGATAAGCCTTTAGTCTTCCCACTGACAGCACAAATTCTCCAGAGAGCTCTGGCTACCCTACTCACCGCTGGGAACACAACACGAAGTTATTATAACCGAACCCACATTGAAAGTGTTTATATTTAAGAAACACACATGGTATTAACTACTCTATATTGTCCTAGAGAGAAAATTTTTGAAAAAACAAGATGTTGTTTTAGTTCCTGGACCGGTGGAGTAGAATAAGACCACACCAATCTCTTCACATGGCATGGGTCTAAGGGATAGGGCTGTAAGTACCTCCGCCCTACAGAATACCGCGGCTATAATAACTTCGTGTTGTGTTCCCAGCGGTGAGTAGGGTAGCCAGAGCTCTCTGGAGAATTTGTGCTGTCAGTGGGATGACTAAAGGCTTGTCCTGCTTTGTCCTCTACACTGACGGCACAGAGACTCTCTGCTTACAGGGTCGGCAGCGCGAGTGTGGCTTCTCTGGTGTTACACACGTCCATAGGCCACGGTAACCACTTTCCATCAGGTGGGCCGTGTGCTTGACTGCCACCTAAGTGATATAAAAAAAAAGAGAGAACGCTATACAAAACTCTCTCTCTTCTTCCCTCGTGGCGAATGTACGCATTTCTACCTTTCTCGAACGTTATACTGCTTTAAAAATACAGATAATCTTCACTAGACTTAGCTCTTTTAGTTCTAACCCCCGTCCGCCTATTCCCATCCGACTTCCTTTTCCCCGTCCTTTTCCCAATTTCCTCCACATTCACGGGGTTATGACTCCCACTCAAAGGAAGTCCGGTCTCTTCCTCAACATTAGACATGATAGCGTCTCTATATTCCTTCAGTGTCTCATCTTCAACTACTTTTTCCGGTTCAGGGTCTACAATTTTGCCTAGTGTGGTCGCATTTTGGAGTTTTATCTTCTCCATGGGGCTCAGGACTTCGCCCACAGGGTCGTGTTGAGAACCCTGGGACAGAGTCTCGGCGATGAGACGGTCTACTATGTTCGGTTCCTCGTTTTGGAAGTATTTCGACATGACCTGCTTTAGCTTGTCTGGGAATACTTGGCGAGGGACTGTGACTCTGGAATAATGTTAAAAGATATAGATTGCTTCACTCCCTTGAGTAGTGGTGTGATGATTATATAACCTATAACCTTCGTTATTTTTAATTGTGCGCAAAATAGCCACAGATACCCCCACCACTGTAGTCGGTGCGGGAAGTTATGTCGGATTTGATCCAACTAAAGCGCATGCCGACTGTGTGAGCCGGAGGTGAGGTTATCGAAGATATATCACTCGCACCCCGGCCGGTCCAGGGCCCTCTTCGGGTGTGGGGACCATGAAGTCCCCATCTCATCCCCAGGGGAGGCGCCGCCACCGCGACCTGCTTCTGCTAAGGTGCTAGGTGGCTCCTCCTGTCACCTCCAGGCCCGCGCTCATGGGGGACAGAGGTCATTCTGCGACCTCCGACTCCCGAGCCGCCTCCACTCGAGGGCCACGCGGTTTCCGAGTCTCCTTCGCTCAGCAACCTTCCTCAAGACTATTCAACACTAGAATTTTTCAATTTGAAGCCAATGCTAGTGTCTTTATTGCCTCCCATTAAGATGACAGTCGGCAACGTAAGTTATAAACATCATAATACATTGCAATTCCATTCATTCATCATTCTGTTCTACAATACGCCGGTCAACGAATTGCCACTTGTCTAGGGGGCAGGGAAGCCGGCAGCCGGTGGCGCGTCTCCCTGATTTTAGGGACGTTTTGGAGAACCTGGGGTGGGCCAGATCGAGGGGAGCAGACCACCCGAGGAGGGCCAGATCGAGAGAAATGGCCCTCGGGCAGCCGGGGTGCGAGGGATATGCCTGTCAACCTCACCTTCGGCAACCAACAATGACCCGCAAGCGTCGTGCGTTTTAGTCCGTTCGAGTCCGACATAACCTCTCTCACCAGCTCCGTTGGGGGGTATCCGTGGAGATATTTTCGCTCGTAAAAAAAAGGGGGGCAGGCAAGCTAAATTAGAGTTGGTTCACGTCAGTATTGTACTGGATTCGAAGACGATTCCTCTATTCTTCAGACTTAACCACAAGATGATGAATATGGCTGTGTTACTTACTCAGTGTCCGAGTCATATTGTATGATCAAGTGGGAGTGCAGCAGCTTCATGAGCTTGGAGGCGTTGAGCGAGGACAGCTGGAACTTGTCGGCCAGCTGCTGGGCGGACACCTGCGGCACGCGGGAACACCACTCCAGGGCGCGCCGGAAGATGCACAGGCACTGCGGTGAGGTTTTTGGTTGAGCCGGCAAAGTTGTTGAATAAAAGTTAGGAAGTTCGCGCATGCGCACTATAAAGTGTGCAGCGAAGTAGAAAACAATTGGGAACAAGTCAAAAGAAAATCGCGAGTGGATACCGTAAGTATCGTGTGTCGTGAACGTGATCGAGATCGGGTTCGAGTTTGTAGTGAGAGTGTTAGTGCAGATACGCGTAGTAGAAGAACTTGAAAGAGGGTAGATCGATATAGGTATTTACTCCTTAAAAACTTGTTCATTTCAGTATCAAAATAATCGGGATATTTATCATGTTGCATTGTTTTGAGTTTCCGATATTTCGGCGCTGTTGCAAGCACCATGATCACAGAGGAACTGGTGAAAGTTTTTTCTAGGAATAATTATATCGATCTACCCTCTTTCGAATTCTTTTCGTTCGTCGAACTTCATAAGTTTGCATTGGATGGATATGGAGCATATCCATCCACAGGTTTGCCACAACTGGAGCCACCGGACTGCCCATCGCTACTCCATGTATCTGTAGGTAGTACTCATTTCTGTATACGAAGTAGTTTGTGGTCGTTGTTGTCGTCTCCAAGCAGTCTATGATGGGAAATGTTCCTATTATAGACTGCTTGGAGATAAGCAGTCTATGATGGGAACATTTTGTAAATAGGGACTCCACGTCGAAGCTCACCATCACTTCTTGATCATTGACCGAAGTTTGACGCAAAATCTGATCGAATTGTCTCGAGTCCTTCACGTACGACGTGGTCCTACCCACAAATGGCTGCAAGATGTTCAAGATGGTATTCTGTAGGGTAGAGGTACTTCACCAGTCGGACTGCTCAATTGGGAAGGAAATACCGTCCTGTCCTACCTCCTATATAATGAGAATTGGGCCCCAGGAGACAACAGAAACAATAAGGTAGACAGGAGCTGCGTGCCAGTAGGTACCTATAGGTACCGGCGCGGCCCCACGTACCTCCCGCTTGCGCGCGCCGAGCGCGGCGAGGCGCAGGTCGGTGGGCGCGCGGTTCGGTTCCGCGTCCGCGCACTCGGCGCAGCAGTGCCGCGGTACTGTACTGGCGAGGGCCCCACGTACCTCCCGCTTGCGCGCGCCGAGCGCGGCGAGGCGCAGGTCGGTGGGCGCGCGGTTCGGTTCCGCGTCCGCGCACTCGGCGCAGCAGTGCCGCGGTACTGTACTGGCGAAGGCCCCACGTACCTCCCGCTTGCGCGCGCCGAGCGCGGCGAGGCGCAGGTCGGTGGGCGCGCGGTTCGGTTCCGCGTCCGCGCACTCGGCGCAGCAGTGCCGCGGTACTGTACTGGCGAGGGCCCCACGTACCTCCCGCTTGCGCGCGCCGAGCGCGGCGAGGCGCAGGTCGGTGGGCGCGCGGTTCGGTTCCGCGTCCGCGCACTCGGCGCAGCAGTGCCGCGGTACTGTACTGGCGAGGGCCCCACGTACCTCCCGCTTGCGCGCGCCGAGCGCGGCGAGGCGCAGGTCGGTGGGCGCGCGGTTCGGTTCCGCGTCCGCGCACTCGGCGCAGCAGTGCCGCGGTACTGTACTGGCGAAGGCCCCACGTACCTCCCGCTTGCGCGCGCCGAGCGCGGCGAGGCGCAGGTCGGTGGGCGCGCGGTTCGGTTCCGCGTCCGCGCACTCGGCGCAGCAGTGCCGCGGTACTGTACTGGCGAGGGCCCCACGTACCTCCCGCTTGCGCGCGCCGAGCGCGGCGAGGCGCAGGTCGGTGGGCGCGCGGTTCGGTTCCGCGTCCGCGCACTCGGCGCAGCAGTGCCGCGGTACTGTACTGGCGAGGGCCCCACGTACCTCCCGCTTGCGCGCGCCGAGCGCGGCGAGGCGCAGGTCGGTGGGCGCGCGGTTCGGTTCCGCGTCCGCGCACTCGGCGCAGCAGTGCCGCGGTACTGTACTGGCGAGGGCCCCACGTACCTCCCGCTTGCGCGCGCCGAGCGCGGCGAGGCGCAGGTCGGTGGGCGCGCGGTTCGGTTCCGCGTCCGCGCACTCGGCGCAGCAGTGCCGCGGTACTGTACTGGCGAGGGCCCCACGTACCTCCCGCTTGCGCGCGCCGAGCGCGGCGAGGCGCAGGTCGGTGGGCGCGCGGTTCGGTTCCGCGTCCGCGCACTCGGCGCAGCAGTGCCGCGGTACTGTACTGGCGAGGGCCCCACGTACCTCCCGCTTGCGCGCGCCGAGCGCGGCGAGGCGCAGGTCGGTGGGCGCGCGGTTCGGTTCCGCGTCCGCGCACTCGGCGCAGCAGTGCCGCGGTACTGTACTGGCGAGGGCCCCACGTACCTCCCGCTTGCGCGCGCCGAGCGCGGCGAGGCGCAGGTCGGTGGGCGCGCGGTTCGGTTCCGCGTCCGCGCACTCGGCGCAGCAGTGCCGCGGTACTGTACTGGCGAGGGCCCCACGTACCTCCCGCTTGCGCGCGCCGAGCGCGGCGAGGCGCAGGTCGGTGGGCGCGCGGTTCGGTTCCGCGTCCGCGCACTCGGCGCAGCAGTGCCGCGGTACTGTACTGGCGAGGGCCCCACGTACCTCCCGCTTGCGCGCGCCGAGCGCGGCGAGGCGCAGGTCGGTGGGCGCGCGGTTCGGTTCCGCGTCCGCGCACTCGGCGCAGCAGTGCCGCGGTACTGTACTGGCGAGGGCCCCACGTACCTCCCGCTTGCGCGCGCCGAGCGCGGCGAGGCGCAGGTCGGTGGGCGCGCGGTTCGGTTCCGCGTCCGCGCACTCGGCGCAGCAGTGCCGCGGTACTGTACTGGCGAGGGCCCCACGTACCTCCCGCTTGCGCGCGCCGAGCGCGGCGAGGCGCAGGTCGGTGGGCGCGCGGTTCGGTTCCGCGTCCGCGCACTCGGCGCAGCAGTGCCGCGGTACTGTACTGGCGAGGGCCCCACGTACCTCCCGCTTGCGCGCGCCGAGCGCGGCGAGGCGCAGGTCGGTGGGCGCGCGGTTCGGTTCCGCGTCCGCGCACTCGGCGCAGCAGTGCCGCGGTACTGTACTGGCGAGGGCCCCACGTACCTCCCGCTTGCGCGCGCCGAGCGCGGCGAGGCGCAGGTCGGTGGGCGCGCGGTTCGGTTCCGCGTCCGCGCACTCGGCGCAGCAGTGCCGCGGTACTGTACTGGCGAGGGCCCCACGTACCTCCCGCTTGCGCGCGCCGAGCGCGGCGAGGCGCAGGTCGGTGGGCGCGCGGTTCGGTTCCGCGTCCGCGCACTCGGCGCAGCAGTGCCGCGGTACTGTACTGGCGAGGGCCCCACGTACCTCCCGCTTGCGCGCGCCGAGCGCGGCGAGGCGCAGGTCGGTGGGCGCGCGGTTCGGTTCCGCGTCCGCGCACTCGGCGCAGCAGTGCCGCGCCACGAGCGCCGCGTGCTCACCGCGCAGCCCGTAGCACGCCGCGTGCTGCTGCGTGTGGCAGTACCTGTGCGCAGTGCGCGGTGCTGTTTACTTCACACTTCGAAGCTATTTATTTATTTATGATTATTTTATTCAAGGTGCTGGAAAGAAAGTAACATCTTTTTTTTTTTTTTTTTTTTATATAGGACACGTCAATTGGACTTCGCCTTGCCTGATGGTAAGCTGAAGGCAAAATCCCAGAAAAGAGGGTCACCATTACTTACACATACCGTGTGACAATGGTGACACTCAGCTTGACGGCCTTATCATATGCTTTTTCACGCCCCGCTTAAAGGACCCGGGACTGTAGGAAGAAGGAAACACGTGAGCTGGTAATGAATTCCAGGCCTTAATGGTGCGACAGAGGAAAGAGTCTCCGAACCGCTTGGTTCTTGATCGGATGTTTTGCACCGTGTGCGGATGACATCTAAGACCTGCACGCGTTGTCCTGTGTAGGAAAGGGGAGGGTGGGACTAATTGGAAGAGCTCATCAGAACACTCCCCATGGTACAGACGGTAAAATACAGCCATGGACGCAACATCTCTACGCAGCTGTAAAGGTTCTAGGGTGTTCGTGATCTCGGGATTCCCAATGATGCGGATCGCACGTCGCTGCAACCTGTCGAGAGCATCTAGTAAGTACTTTGCTGAACCATCCCAGAGATGCGAGCAGTACTCCACACAGGAGCGAATTTGTGTCTTGTATAGAAGACACCGCTGCTCCGGCGTGAAAAATCGTCTCACTCTGTTCAGGACTCCGAGTTTTCGTGAGGCTGTTTTGATGATGCTTTCGATGTAGTTTTTGTTATTTAGGTTGCAGCGAACATCCATACCTAGGATATTGAGATTGTCCTGCAGCGGCAGTGGCGTGCTCTGAAGAGTGGGGAGGGGAAGGAAAGAAGATACTTTTGCTGTAAACGCACATGCCTGCGTCTTCTTGGCATTGAACTCAACCAGGTTCTCAGAGCCCCATTGAGAAATGTGATTCAGGACCCCGTCAAGCTCAGTGACAAGAAGCTGCCTTTTCTCTGCGATATCTGACTGCTTGGCCGCTGGATGTCCATGATAACTCCCATGTAAAGTGCTATCGTCTGCATAACAATGAACATTGCCGGTAGACAGCATGTCGTTGATATGCAGAAGAAAGAGAGTGGGTGATAAGACGGACCCCTGGGGCACGCCAGCATTAACCTGCAGAAACTCTGAAGCTCGTCCGTCACAAAGGACGCGAATACGGCGCCCCTGCAGGAAGCTAGCAACCCAGTTGCACAGCCTAGAAGGCAGACCAAAGGCAGGTAGCTTAGAAAGAAGCGATTTGTGCCAGACTCTATCGAAAGCTTTGGCGATGTCAAGACTAATTGCCAGTGACTCGCCGTGCTTGTCCATAGCCTCACCCCAAAGATGGGTAACGTATGCTAGAAGATCACCCGTTGACCGTTTCGGTCTGAAGCCATATTGCCGGTCATTAATTAAGGAGTGATCCTCTAGGTGCCGCATGAGCTGTTTGTTAATTATGTGCTCAAACACTTTGCACAGCACTGAGGTGACGGCTATGGGTCGATAGTTGGCTGGCTCCGAGCGATCCCCCTTCTTGGGAATCGGCTGAACATTCGCCTCTTTCCAAGGCAAAGGCACTGTACCCGAACTGTAGGATAGCCGGTACAGGCGCGTAAGCATTGGAGACAACTCCGCTGCACATTTTTTCAAAACTACCGCTGGAATACCATCCGGACCACTGGCTTTCCGGACATCGAGTGATTGCAGCACTGCACGGACATCGCGTTGCCTGATATGGATATCAGGCATCGCGTGGTCACTGTCGGGTAGTGTTGGTGGCTGCGTACCACAATCATCGATTCGGGAGTTGGCCGCAAAGAGATTAGCCAGCAGATTTGCCTTCTCTTGCGACTCATGGGCCAGGGATCCATCAGGGTTACGCAGCGGAGGCAGCGAAGGCTGACAGAAGTTGGCTTGCACGGCTTTAGCCAGTCGCCAGTAGCCACGGCTTCCCGTGGGATGCATCACTAGCTCTTGACCAAGTCGCGCTATGCGCAGGGCATCCGCTCTGACATAGGCCCTTCTACAGACCTTTGTGGCTCTGTTGTACGCTGCCTCGAAGTGGCCCAGATTGGGATGGCGCGTGGCGCGCGCCCTTACCCAAGCGCGGTACGCAGACTGTTTTTGTTCAACAGCTTCCGCGCACTCGCGCCCGAACCAAGGGCGCACCCCGCGGTCACCGGTGACATCGGTGTATGAGATATAGTATTCCATACCCAGACCGATCTCACCGGCGACAGCAGTAGCACAATCCGATGGGTTCTTACCTTCAAAGCAGCGCTCAACCCACGGGATGGACGCAAAATAGTCACGAAGTCCATCCCAGTCCGCTGACGAGTAGTGCCAGAGACGCCGCTTCCCCTGCACGGGTCGTGGGGGCGCCATAATAGGCACCGTGGAACAGACCAGGCAGTGGTCAGAGTTGCCTAACGCGGCTCGCACCGATACACTGTACCGGTCCGGATCACTCGTCAGCAGAAGGTCTAGCAGAGAAGGTGCTTGGCCCGACCTTCTTGGTATCCTAGTGACCTCGTGCACCAATTGAGTCAGGCCGTGCGCCAGAGCAAATGCGTGGGCGGCTCTTCCCGCATGGTCTGTTTTGGAGGAGCCCAACCAGATCTCGTGGTGGGCGTTAAAATCCCCCAAAAATACCATTTCGGCATTCGGAAATCGCTCCTGCGCATCATCTGCCGCCTGACTCAGATATTCAAAGAGTCGAGTTGTCTCAGCATCTCCTGTATGGGAACGGTAGAGGCACACATAGATCTGACTCGTAGGGCCATGGTCTACGTGTACCCAAAGGACGGAGAAGGATGGGTCCTCTAGGCAGCGCAAACGGCGACAGCAAACATCCGCCCTAACAAACACGCACACCCCGGCTTTTGCACGAAAACTTTCCTCAAGAACATAGCCAGGGTAGAGCAAGTAGGTCGTGTCGTCAGGGCGGTGTATTTGCGTCTCCGTTAGAAAAAACATGGCAGGTTTCGCCGTCTCTAGGTGTTGGTGGACGGCGTTGAGGTTTGCATGGAGCCCACAGATGTTAGTGGACTCCACCTCAAATAGCAAGCTTTTGGGAGTGTGACGAGCCGCTGTGTTGCCTTTTTCTATAAATTGCGCTGCCATGAGTTTGGGTGGGAGAAGGCGTGAAAAAAAGAAGTGATTGCCGCCGCAGCACCGTGTGACAAAGCGCGGGATATTGGTTTTATCTATGAATGTGAGGCATGGCGAGAGCCGACGCGCCGAACGGAAGGGCCCCCGTACCCCCCCGAGTATGGTCGCCGGGCTCCCAAATCCGGTCACCAACCGGCACGACGAACCATATCGGGATTATGCGCGGCCTGGTGAGGCAGCCTCCCAAGGTGGTTAACCCCAGTTGGGCCCCTGTACTATACCGCGGGCGGCCAGCGGCACCACCGTTTCTACAGGTCTCCCTGTTCGGCGCATCGCCCCGCGCCATCCCCACTAGACTACGCCAAGACCCACTGGTCCCACTAGTGCTGCGACAACCACCACCTCTGCCCGGCTATGCACATGCTGACCCCTGAACACAATCCAACCGAGATTGAATTGCTATGGAGGGTTTTTCGCAATAGTGCACGGTGGTACCTACCCGGTCGAAACTTGAGACAAATTTGTGCCACCAAGTTTCTACCACCAGTAAAATCTCATACAATCTTCTCTAAAGTCAATGTTTCTTGCACCCAGTACACCGCAAACAATTTTCCTAATAATAAGAAACTTAAAAAACACTCACAGCGTAGGATACGATGGTATTTGTACTAAAATAATCAAAGCTGTAAATGAACATATATGTTATCACCTCAGCCACATTATCAATTTATGTATAAGTACGGGTACATTTCCAGCAGCACTCAAAATAAGTATCATAAAGCCTCTCTATAAAAAGGGAGACTCACAGTTAATGGATAGTTATAGACCTATTGCTTTGCTACCAATATTCTCAAAGATATTAGAATTTTTTTTTATATAATGCAATAAATACTTTTTTCTGAAAGAGAAAACTTATTATGTAATGAACAGAAGGGGTTTCGTCAGAATAAAACTATAAACATGGCATTCTATGACTTTTATAAAAATGTTATTAGCTATTTTAAAACACCTGTTTGTGCTATATACTGCGATATGTCCAGTGCTTTTGATTATGTGGACCACTAAATACTTGTAAAGAAACTTGATACTTACGGAATAAGAGGAAATGTTCAGAATTTGATTCAGTCTTATCTAGAGAACCGTCAACAAATGACGGCTATTACAAGAGTGAATAACAATACTCATTTAGAAGAAATGCATACTTCCAAGGCCCAGTATGTATCATATGGTGTCCCTCAGGGTAGCGTCCTTGGGCCTCTTTTGTTTATTATATATATCAATGACTTACCAAAATGCACTATACACAATATGACATTATTCGCTGACGATAGTACCATAACCATACCTTGTAAAGACATTGATGATTATAACTCTGACATTAACGAATCACTGACATCGATAGTTTCATGGTTGAATAATAACAATTTAAAAATTAATTTATTAAAGACAAATATAATGCATTTTGGCCAAAGGCACCAGAACCGATTAAATGTGAATCTGATGCATGACCAGGTGCAAATAGAAGAGTCTATGACTGTGCGGTTTCTGGGGTTGACATTAGATAGTAAGTTGAAATTTAAGGAACACATTGACATCATTTTTACACCACTCAATGGTAAAACATGTTGTGTCCAATCGAAGTTTAAGACCTATATTATAAGCACTTGACTATGTATATTATATTTACACATGTTTTTTGCAAATAAATATTATCTTATCTTATGAACAAGCAGCTACAAACTGATGTTTGTAGATGTAGATGTTGACGGCCTCTGTAGCGTAGCGGTAGAACATTCGACTGCTAAGCAGGGGTCGCGGGTTCGATTCCCGCTCAGTGCAAATATTTGTATGCATGAAAATGTATATTTGCATTGGTCTGGGTGTTTCTATGTATGATATGTATGTATTTACAAAAAAAAAAGAGTATTTAAGTATGTTTATCCGCATTCTAGATTCCATAACACAAGCTAGTTAAGCTATGCTTACCGTGGGTCTAGATAGCGTTGTGTAGAATGATGTAGAATATTTATTATTATATTTATTTATGTGTTCACATCTAGTGATAAAATGTATAGTCTCTCTATTGAAGCCTTAACTGTCCGTCACTTTTTTGAGCTCTGTGTTGCCTATATTCTGGCAAGCTCGTTCGTGACACTCCCATGGTCTGCGGGCGCGGGGGACGAAAGACAGCGGGGGGAGTAAGAGACGAGCGCGGGGTGGAGGCTGGCTCTCAGAGCCATCATTCATTCGCGCGTCGTCGCTTACGTAGTATTGTATTTTCTTTGGTCGTCGCTGTTGACGGCAACACATATTGAGTACGGTCGCACGTCACAAAACGCACACGATATTAATATATGAAGATGAGTCCGCCGATAGGCAAAGTTATTGGACGTCAAGCTAAACAAATTACTTACAATGTATATAACTATTTTAAAAATCGCAAAGATGATCCAGCTTCGTTTGAATATCAAAACTATGTTCACACAGTACTTCGTTTACCTCCATACCATCCCGACCTCAATCCAATCGAGATGGTATGGGGTGATATAAAAGGCGACTTGGCAAGGAATTATGTCAGTTCTACATTAGATCAGAAGAAAGACGCTCTTGCAACCTTGTTTGCGAATTACACTGCTGAAAAATGGAAAAAATGCGATGATCACATAATTAAAAATGAGGACAAATACTACAACGACGATCGTATATGTGACAATGAGTTGGACAGGTTTATTATATCATTAAACGATGATTCTGATAGTTCGGATTACGACAGCGAAGATAGTTCGGAACACGACATGGACTGTGATGACTCTGATTAAATGATGTATGTTTATTCTGTTTTTTTTTTAAGATTGGTATTAAAAATTAAAACAAACCATAAAATGTTTTATTTCTCAGATTTTTTCAACTACTTACAAATGTACAATGCTCCTATTTTTTATTTTTTTTCTAAGTAGTAGTAGTTTATTTAAACGCTTCACGCGATGAAAGTCGCGGGCCAAAGCAAGTTATATAAAAAAACAACATCAATCAATTTAGACAATGTAAAATATTTCACAGGGATATCTTTAGACATATTCGTAACGTAATTAGTACCGTGTGTAACGGTCATCGATAATTACGTCCCCCACCACCCGCGCGGACCATGGGAGTGTCACCAACGAATTTGTCAGGCTAAAGTCGTAGCCAGTTATCAAGTCTATTTTTGAATCCATTATTTGTGTTTGCAGCAATAACGTTATATGGCAGTAAGTTCCAATTGTGGACAACTCTGTTAGTAAAGAAGTGATGTGCGAGCAATGTGTCAGCGGGGGCCCGTGTCAGTCGAAGGCTGCGTGGCCGTTGCCCATCCCTTCTGAGGAGGATGTTATGGATATTTGGCAGATTGTAGTGTGCGGTTCTATTAATTCGATTCAAGACATGACACAGTAGCTCAGTGGTCGGAGCTGTAACGGACTACGCCTCGATTCTGTTAAAGCAAAACCACCGTCATACCATGCACACTGCTAAAAAATCTATTTAATTTTAAACTTTAAAGCAATGGGATTAAAGTCCTAAATGAAAAGGCTATTAGCAAAGTGAATGATATAATGTAATGAAACTCTTTTCATTTAATTTTGCAATTTAAGACTAATGCAATAAAATCTAAAATTCAATGCCGTTTCTTGCAGTGGTGTTTGTTTTAGTAGAATCAAGGGCGTGGATTGAGCGTAATGTCTATAATTGTTAAATCATGTCACATTTTCAATAGTTTATAACATAACATAACATAAACTCACGCCTATATCCCCGAAGGGGCAGGCAGAGGTGCTATAGCACCCACATTTCGCCAGTTTATGTTTAGGTCCCAAGGTGGCGAGCCTATTGCCATTAACCGGGCACTTATAAACCTGCGATAAATACACATAACTTTGAAAAGCAGCGAAAAGTCATTGGTGTGTGCCATGGTAAAACCTGGAATCGAACCCGAAACCTCTTCTCAGCAGTCCATTACCCATACCACTAGGCTACCGCGGTGACCGCGGTCAATAGTTTATTACTGATATAAAGTGGGTATAGCATAATAATATCATACGAATTTTCAATATTTATCTATTTAGGTACTCACTGGCAGGTAAGCAGCGGCTGCGAGGCGTCATCGCTATCGAACTTATTGCACGCACACATTATACGAGAGTCCGTTGAGTCCGACATGCTCTGCAGACCGGAGCCTGTAAAACATCAGCAGGCACATGCTAAGAACGTTACAAAAATCCCCACGGATACATCACCACCGGAGCCGGTGGAAGAGGTTATGTCGGACTCGAACCGACTAAAACGCACGCCGCCTGTAGGTCGTTTTGGTTGCCGAAGGTGAGGTTGACAGGAATATCCCTCGCACCCCGGCCGACCCAGGGCCATCTCTCACGATCTGGCCCTCTCCTCGGGTATGGGGACTACAGAGTCCCCAACTCGTCCTTGGAAACGGGGAGGCGCGCCTGGGGCGCCGCCGCCGCGGCTTGCTTCTGCCAGGGTGACAGGCGGCTCCACCCGTCACCCCCAGGCTTGTATCTGCGGTACCTATCTATTATATGTAAAAAATAATAATAAAAAATAAAACGGAAAGTGTATCTGTATCTATTATACATACATACATACATATAATCACGATTTTCTCCCCGGAGGGTTAGGCAGAGGTGAATTAACACCCACATTTCACCAATCATTGAATTCAGTCCCACGTAATAGGTGGTGAGCCTATTGCTGTCTTCCGGGAACTATTGTTGACTCGTTCAATGCATCTAAAGTTGAGTTTGGACTGTATATATCTGCCTGGTGTTTAAACAGCCCTATCCCTTAGCCGCCTTGTACGACACCGTATGGGAAGTGATGGGGTGGCCCAAATTCTACTCTGCCGGGAACCACGCGGCAGATATTATAAACTATATAAGCTGTGTGATAGATGTGTGGGTCTGTTTTTTATCTTATTAGTTGTGGGTATGAAAGAACAAAAACGAGTATTTAACGGGAGTTGCACCTGCCAACAAACTGCTTTGCAGTTTGGCAGATGTTTCGGAGTACCTAAGTATATCGTTTTAAACGCTATACTTAGGTACTCTTGATGCTAGACTAGCAGAATATTGATAAGTAGTTTAGTAACTAAGATATAAGTTTAGATTTAATTACCATTTCACTTTGTAAGTAACTTTTAGACATATGAATTTTTTATTTGTTTATTTAAAATGTAAAAATTGCACTACAAGCCTGAAAACAGGATTACCTAGTTCAGGCACAATCTATGTAGCACAACTTAATAACTATAGCGTAAGATTGATTTGACAATTATTGTAGAGTTTATGTAAGTAAGTAAATAAGTATGCATTAAGTATAAAAGATAGCAATAGATTATAAAACTATGTAACATATACTATTGAATTAATGAAATAAATTATTTTTATTATTATTATAGACTTTTGAAAAAAAAAAATTTCAATTTCTCATAATGTAAATTTTGATGCCGTCGAGCACAAGTCGATGGTGATGTAGGTATATGCTCGACAACGTGACGTCACCAAAATTACATCATGCGAAATTGAAATCTCAAAGCGGATTCAGCTGTCGACTGCCTGCGCCCTAGACTCTACTAAAGCAAAACCACTGTCATACCAGACACTGTAATAAATGACATTAAAATGTATACTTTATTTCTATGCTCTTAAAGTATATAATTAAATGAAAAGAGATTCATTACATAATTTTATTTTTAATGATCTTTAATTTTATCGCATATATTTATCGCAGGTTTATAAGTGCCCGGTTGATGGCAATATGCTCGCCACCTATTACATTGGGACCTAAACATAAACTGGCGAAATGTGGGTGCTAGCACCTCTGCCTACCCCTTCGGGGATATAGGCGTGAGTTTATGTATTATATAATATATGTAATTATGGACTTTAATTAAGTAGGTAGGTACATTAGCATAAATCTAAAATTAAATGTATTTTAGCAGCGTGGTTCCCGAAAGAGTAGATTTTAAACAAACCCATCTCTTCCCATGCGGTGTCGTACAAGGCGACTAAGGGATAGGGCTGTTTAACAACAGACAGATGTATACAGCCCAGACTCAGCCTCAGATGCATGGCTTGAGTCAACAATAGTACCCGGAAGACGACAATAAGCTCACCCCCTATTGCGTGGAACCGAATTCAATGATTGGTGAAATGTGGGTGTTAATTCACCTCTGCCTACAAGACATGATCATAAAGACATGATTATATGTAAGTATTTTTAGCCCTGTCGTTGGTATATGACAGTGGTTTTGCTTTAACAGAATCAAGGTCCTATTAACACTGTAAGAACATCAGGCTCACAGAGCTTCCATATAAATAAACGTAATGGTAATTTTATTGAAATCGATGGTAAGTATACATTTTGTCATTGAAACTCACCTTCAAAGTCGTAAACTTCGGCTTGAGTTATAAGTGGTGCATTTTGAGAGGGCTGAAAACATTAAGTTATAAAATACTTAATCAGCCAGAAGTAAAAATGCACTAATATTTATCTAAAAAATGTATCGATTCATCTCGATTGTTCACTAATTTCCTCACTCACGCCTATATCCCCGAAGGGGTAGCCTGTAGGCAGAAGTGCTAGCACCCACATTTCGCCAGGGTCCCAATGCAATAGGCGGCGAGCCTATTGTCATTAACCGGGCACTTATAAACCTGCGATTAATACACACATAACTTCGAAAAGCCTCGAAAAGTCATTGGAGTGTGCCGTGGTAAAACCTGGGATCGAACCCGAGACCTCGTCTCAGCAGTCCATTACCCATACCACTAGGCTACCGCTTCCTTTTATAATCTCTAAAAAAAATCAAACAAGCTTATCGCAGTCCACTGGTGGACATAGGCCTCTACCAATGTTGGGAGGTGTTGCCCTACTGTTTCCACGCTGCTGGCCAGACGGGCCATAAATACAAGCTGATAGACGGACGACGCCCTACCAAAAGCTTTTTTTTGTAACAATATTAGCAACCGCAATTACTAATATTCCATCTAACCCCTCCGACTAAGCTCAATTGCTTGTGCTAGGAGTGGGTTCACGTCGGTAGTGTAATGACCAGGATTCGAACCCGGGACTCTCAATCGTAAGGCCGACTCCTTAACCGATAAGCTCCTCTAGGGGTTGAGATGTAACACGGTAGTCGCTTCCAAAAAAACCGTGTACCTAAATCCAAGCCTAAAGGAGAAGAAAGAGTGAGGGACCAGTTCTGAGGTGAAAGCCTCGGGTCCAAACGATGATGATGATGATGTCTTACTATAGCTTCATGACTGGACCCAATGCTGGACCGGATGTAGGCACGAGTGGTGACCTTGTGGAACGGCGTCTCCACCCAACCCAGTTTCACGGTCTCGGGGAGAGTGGGCTCCAAGTGGTCCTGAGTCTCGTCCGTGCTTAAGAAGCCTGGCGCTTGATAACCTTCGGGTGCATCTATAATACAATTGCTATATTGATACATACAGATTACACCACTACTTGTACTTGTAGAAGATTTGTAGAAGACTAATCTAAACACCATACTTGTTTTATACATGAATCTCGGACACGGCGGTATTTCCGCCCAATTGAGCAGTCCGACTGGGGAAGTACCTCCGCCCTACAGAATACCGCGGTTATAATAACTTCGTGTTGTGTTCCCGGCGGTGAGTAGGGTAGCCAGAGCTCACTGGCGAGTTTTTGTGCTGTCAGTGGGATGACCAAAGGCTTGTCCTGCTTTGTCCTCTACACTGACGGCACAAAATCTCTGTTCTTACAGGGTCGGCAGCACGGATGTGACTCCATTGGTGTTACACACGTTCATAGGTCATGGTAACCACTTTCCATCACGTGGGCCGTGTGCTTGTCTGCCACCTAAGTGGTATAAAAAAAAGATACTTTTTCGTTAAGTATAAAACACATTTGCGTTCACACTGAATCCTATGACATATCATAGCATAAACATTTTTAAAAATAGACTGGACAAACATTTGGAATGTTAAACACAAGTGCAGTGATATACACGCATCAGCTTTTAGCTGCAAGTGTATCAAACAATAATAATAATAATAATAATATTGCAACTTGTCAAATACATGTTTTATACTTAGGTTTAAAACAGGGGTAAGGAACAAAAATGTAGAAATTTAGGCTTCGCTACGCTCGCGAATTAATTTTCTATAACGCGATAAAGCGTCCGTGTTCCGAGCAAGAAAGATGCTATATAGGGTCACAGATACCCAATATTATACTAAAATAGGGTACCTATAGCTTCATCCCTTTCGTACCAAGAAACTGGATACTACAGCAATACACATTATGGTCGAATGTATTTGTGATACATGAGATTTAATAGGATTAATATTATTAGGATTTAATAGGAGGTAGGACACGGCGGTATATCCGTCCAATTGAGCAGTCTTTCTGTGGAAGTACCTCCGCCCTACAGAATACCGCGGCTATAATAACTTCGTGTTGTGTTCCCAGCGGTGAGTAGGGTAGCCAGAGCTCACTGGAGAATTTGTGCTGTCAGTGGGAAGACTAAAGGCTTGTCCTGCTTTGTCTTCTACTGACGGCACAGAAACTCTGTACTTACAGGGTTGGCAGCGCGACTGTGACTCCTTTGGTGTTACAAACGTCCATAGGCCACGGGAACCACTTTCCATCAGGTGGGCCGCGTGTAACTAAGTGGTATAAAAAAAAAACCTCCGTGTTCCGAAGAAAGAAGAATAGGGTCACAGATATCTAACATAATACTAAAATAGGGCACATATAGGTTCATCCCTTTCGTGCCAAGAAACTGCATACTACAGCAATACACTTTATGGTCGAGTGTGGAGTAGAATAATGGCAACCCATCTCTTATCATGGTGTCGTAGAAGCCGACTAAGGGATAGGGTGGTTTAGTTTTCTCGACATTCGACGGTAAACATTCAGCCCGTGACAAAGTGCACGCTGGCTTGACGATAGTGCCATCAGAGACATAGCAGAAACAGCATTTAGTCTTCCCACTGATAGCACAAAAACTTTCCAATGAGCTCTGCCTACTCTACTCACAGCCGGGAACACAACACGAGATTATTATGGCGTTATTCTGTAGGGCAATGGACTTCCTCAGTCGGACTGCTCAATTGGGACGGGTTGGCGAAATGTGGATGTTAATACACCCATACGTAATTATCTTTCGCTATAATATGTTCTTATTTGCTGTTGCTGTTTACTAATCTAATACTAATTATCTTGTTTATATGTGAAAACTTCTAAGTGGCCTTTTCATACTATTTACTTATATGTATATTAGCTGTAAGTTTTCCGAAAAATAAAAAATAAAATAAAATGAACAAACAAACAAGCAAACACACTTTTCAGTCTTATTAGTAGTAAATATTAAGAATAAATAAAATAACTGCTTACTCACCATCATTATAATATAATCGCAAGCTTACATCATAAGACTCAGGCATTTCGTCCTGACAGGATTGCATGATGACCACATATGCCCTGATCATGAGGACGACCCTCTCTCTCACATTGTCGAAGGAATACCGCGAGGATTGCTTCCTATTGTCCCGCCCTTTTGAATGGACGTTCATGGTCACCCCATCAGCGTTATACACATATTCGAAGATATGGTATTCAACTAGATTATCAATTTTACATTCGCCGTCGTAGAAACATAGGACTAGTTGATGAAGCTGAAATAAAGGTATTAGCTGTTGTAGCTCAAATTGACGCCATATTCGCAACTGTGTTTCGTAACTAGTTGCGAATCAAGAAATTTTATTCCTTTTTCGCAACCAGTTACGAACTAAGAAAACCTTTTTCTTAAGCGCAACGCAAATAATTATGTGTAATTGTTTTTATAAAGTGAATGAAGGAGCTAGTCCTAGTGCTATACTCAAAAGTCACTTTTTATTACGTGCGCAAAATCCCCACGGATACCCCCCCACCGGAGCCGGTGGAAGAGGTTATGTCGGACTCGTACCGACTAAAACGCACGCCACGTGTGGGTCGTTTTTGGTTGCCGAAGGTGAAGTTGACAGGCATATCCCTCGCACCCCGGCCGACTCAGGGCCATCTCTCACGATCTGGCCCTCTTCTCTGGTGTGGGGAGCACAGAGTCCCCAGAGGTCGTACTCAAAAGACACTCAAGAAACGTGAACCTACAGAGCGTACACAGCAAATTTTGAGCACATTTTTGGTCCAAGATATATGTCCCGACTAATAGTATAGGAAGTTCTTACGTATTTCTTATCAAACGCTTCGAACGCCTGCGTCAGCGCTGTACTGACGAACTGAGCGAGCTCATGACGCGGTTTCTTCTTCAATATCCTCAGTCTAACGCCACTGAAGTCCTCCACAGTGTAACTGTCTTCAGGGAACACATTTTTCATATATGTTACCGCACTGATAGCCACCACTGTCAGCTGCTTCATAAACGTTACCGAGCTCGTATAAGTTTCTGTTGCTTGACGAGGGAATATTTTTACCCATTCGGCTACTGCCTGGGTAAGGAGAAAAATAATTGCTATAGCAGTATTATGTTATCTGTTGTTTTTTTATACCACTTAGGTGGCAGACAAGCACACGGCCCACCTGATGGGAAGTTGTTACCGTGGCCTATGGACTTGTGCAACACCAGGGGCGTCACACTTGCGCTACCGACCCTGAAAAAACCTCCTAATGCCCCTTTTGAAGAATCCCATATTGTAGGTGCATGGGAAGACCGCAGCAGGGAGTTCATCCACAGCTTCAGTGTGAGTGGGATGAAGTTTCTTTCATATCGCACAGTGCGTACCTACCGTCTCAGGTTGCAATGTGTGGGGATGAATTCCCTGCCTATGGCTTCTGTGCTTATAACTTAACCCAATGAGTACGACTTTGTATTTATCAGGCTTCAATATTATTTTTTCTTTTTTAAAAGAATATTAACAACCGAAATTACTAATATGCCCTCTAACCTCTCCAAGTAAGCTAAAGTGCTTATGTTAGGAGTGGGTTCAGTTGCGTAATTCTCTAAGCGTACAGCGTGGTGCACAGCGCTGCAACAGCCTTGAGAGATAATGTCATTGGTCGGACTGGGTAACGACACTGGAGATAGACCAATGACAATATTTATCGCAGCGCTGCGCGTGACGCTGTATACTTATAGAATTACACAGCATATCGGTAGTGTAATGGCCAGAATTCAAACCCGGGACCTCTCGATCGTAAGGCCGACTCCATAACCACTAACCTACCAACGCTTCACATATAGTCTTACCTGTCTAATTTACTATAGACTGTTACTAACTGCAATACTTCGATATACGCAATGGGTTTTAGATCGAAGGTCACTCAAATCCGCAGTAGGACAGTAAAAAGCGGACCCCGGACTCCAAAGTGAACGCTTCGAATGCTATTGGGATTAACGCTCATTATTAAGAAGAAGAAGACTATAGGCTACTACTAGACCGGCTGTTCGGGACGCCGACAACCTCATTACAGGCCCCAAGGAGGCGTATAATGAGGGTGCTTTCAAATTATGTTTATTTTAATATTTAATTAATATTCGTAAATCACTGCAATATTCGTATTAATATTCGTCAATATCGCCACGGGATTACAATATCTATCTGCTGTTTAGTTTAAGGTGCTAATATTTTTACATTGTCGTAGGTACAAACAACTGTTGTAAATTTTATCTAGGTACTTGGGTAGGTACCTTGTAAAAGAAGTGATATTATAGATCAAAGCTGTTGGTAAACTTATGAGGGTTAAAAATGTACTTACCTGGGGGGTAAAGGTTGCTGTAGCCGACATAATATAGGTATTTGCTTTAACTAAATTCAATTTTTTTTACGAAAGTACTTACTACGGTAAACTTGTCTTTCCCGCTTATGTTTTGCGCATGCGTAATTTTATTTTCCGGGTATAGTGCCATAGAAGTTTGCCATAGATTACAAATTTATATGGAGGTGGATTACTTTATACTTGTGTTTGTAGAAAAGTTCGATGCTGAATTTATCGCGAATATTCACTCATAATTTTTCTTATCACAATATTATTGTAAATTTGAATTACTCAGAATATTCACATCATTCACTTTGATTCTACTTCTTAAAAGGCCTCCCTAAACGTTTTAAAATTACAGTCTTTAAATTAAATTGGAAGTTTATGGGAACAACTTCAACAAGAAGGTTACATTTTCCTGCAAATTTATGAAAAAAATATTCTTTTTTCAAACTACTGACGTAATTTGAAAACAAATGATGAAATGACAAACTCAAAAATAATTTTGAATAGTTTATTGTAAAAAGTTCAAAGGTTTTTTGATAATATAAATCACAATGCTGTGTCCTGAAGCTTGTCATGTTCAAAATGGGAATCCACCTAAAGAAGATGAGGATTTATGGATCAATAAAAGTAAGAATATGCCAGTTGAAGGTACAGGGAGTCTAGAATTAAACTCATACAAAAATCCAAAAACTTGGAAGAAATCCATATCGACTTTCTTCAGAAATCAGATTCGTTCAACTAAATCCAATGACGTAAGTTCCGTGTTTATCTAAGAACCTTTGTTTTTGTCACTCAGTCACTGGAACTGTACAACATGATCAATGTTGATACTGCTATATGCCTATATCTTTTATTTACCTCTGCTTATTGAACGTTATTTGCTGCATAAATCAATGCAAATGTAGCCAAAATTTAAGTTGTCTTAAGAATTGATGACATGAAAATTAATATCCATGTTTTAATTTCAAGGGTGATCGGCCTTCAGGAAGCAATGAGCAATATGAGGATAAGGAAATAAGTCCAGAGCAAAAATGGCAGTCTTTGGGAAAAATATTTAAACGCCATAGCTTGGAATATTGGAACAAGTCGCCTACCTCACAAGGAGAGTGTTCGTCTTCAAGCAAACGTATTCCTGTGAAAAAAGTTTTATCAAATTACTTCGGAAAAAAGAAATCATCGGTTACTAACAAAACAAATGGAGTAATTGAATAAATATACGGTTAAAGGTTAATTCAAATTATAGGCAGCAAGTCTTAAGATATCACTAGCGTTTCTAAACGGCCCACGTCGTCGTCGTATCTGTGGAAGATATGATAAAATAGAACAAAGACCATGTCTATAATTTTTGTGATGTGAACATGTTAGTAGCAAAAGTTTAAAATTAAATATTTAGTTTTTTTCTACAACGCTTATTTTCTTTGTATTTTAGTTTTTTAAACAAATCGGATCTCGCATAAGAACTACCTACTTTTTGATGCACTGGTTGCACATTTCCAGGCAGTAGCGCTAGATATTCGTGTACGAACTTATATGCAGATTTTTGAATGGCTTCAAATTTATCAATAATCAAAAAACGAGGGAAAAGATGGGCAAGCTATGATTTTGAATCCTAGTCCTATTTCCTAATCATTTAATTGGAATTTAAGCCGCTTTGCACGCTATTTATAAGACAGTGCATTTTATAATTGAGTGACGACGTGAACTGTCATCCGCGTTTTGCTTCGTGTAAAATTCAGACAAAAAATCCTTAAATTATTTACAGTACATAGTATTTGAGAGTGAAATACATAGGTATAAATAGTTATTATATCCAATACATTTCATGTTTTATTGTAAAAGTTGTCAAATACCCAATTATTTGAATAATTATTCTCCCATATTCCTTTTATTGTATTTAATGTAATACACCCATAATACACCACTATGTAACTAATGCTAAATAATAATAATCTATGGTACTTAGTTTAGAGTTTCTGACAGCACAGACTAAATTATACAAGAAAAAGTTCTGTGACACTTGGAGCAGTGATGCCATCATCAAGAGCTTTACCCAACATTCAGGGTCTATTTTTGTGTGAAGCATTCTGTGCTTATGAAAATAATCTTAGAATAATTTTAGTTTCAATAGTAAACTTATATAAGTTGATATGTATAAATAACCATGATAGTGTAAAAGGAGCTCAAGCACTAGAAATTTATTCAAATTCCGTAAACTACGCTTCGTACGAGTGTCACTTTGACCCCGATAGTTTGCGAAATATGGGATAGGACAACGAGATCTTTGCCAATGGCAACATTAATATCGTACAGTTTTATTCGGCAGCTTTCGGCACTTCGGCACGGAGTTCATTTTCTGCTTCTTTTTGTGATATATTTTTTCCACTATTGGTTTAGTTTACGTATGTAATATTGCGTTAATTTTTAAGTTTGATATTATCTTTTGTTGATACTTCCCATAAATTATGACTATATGTGTGTGCGCCCTTGAAAATAGTGTTTAAAAACTACCAAGTGTCAGCATAGCAACAGCACCTTGATACATATAATTCCTATTTTGACGAATATTGTAAGCAGAAAGGGTGCCTTTTTGAGGTGAGTATAATATTTTACAATTATTTGTCGAAACCCACTTTACAGATAATAGAATGAGACTGATCTTTATGTGTCCTTTGTGCTTTAGTTCAGCGTATAATGAATGTACACAATATAGTAATACTAGTATTAGCGTGCGGTGTTACCTGCAAATGTTTTAATATACTGATAACTAAGAAATCCCTCGTAACATCAGCTCTACAATAGTGGTTTAAAGACATAAAATAACTGTAATATAATAACCCGAAAATTAATATATCTGCAGTATTTAATAGTATTCAAAATAAGAATTGAACTACCATTCATTATGCGAAATGTTGCGATCTTCTAATTCCATGGAAATTTACCTAATTGATTGAGGCTTTATCTTCTCTGCTGAAGTAATTAAAAAAAAGTTTACATGACAAAGACAAAAAAAACATGAAAATGTATGATATAGCTATAAAGATTTTGTCTAAGAAGGAGACAACAAAATTATTTTCGTGACTCAAATCAGCTATCCTCCAGGCTCTATTCTAACTGAAGGTAAACAATATTGCAGCAACTTTTTATAAAAAACACAAACATCAAACAAAATAAATTAGGCTTACTATCTGACTAACTAGTGGTTCAATATTGGTTTTGAGCCTTTATTATGAGTTTTTATACAGGAAAATATAATGAAATAAAATGAAACATATTAAAATTGCCTGAACCAACCCAAGTAGCTGAAACTCTGTACTTACAGAGATGGCAGCGCAACTGTGACGCATCTGGTGTTACAAACATCCATAGGCCACGGTAACCACTTTCCATCAGGTGGGCCGTGTGCTTGTCTGCCACCTAAGTGGGATAAAAAAAAAAAAAGTAGATGTCTCTATCACAATACTATGAATGTGTTAGTATACAGTATAATACATAAATGCATGCATACAGTCCTGCCTTTTTCTCTTTGGTATAGGCAGAGATTACATGTTTCCACCTGCTATGAACCTAACGTTTCATAAATTTTTCATGCATACTCACCAGCTGTGGAATTGCTCAATCTGATGGATATACATCTATTTATTTATATATATATATAAAAGAAAGTCGTGTTAGTTACTCTATTTATAACTCAAGAACGGCTGTACCGGTTTAGCTGAAAAGCGGTGGGGATGTAATTTAGAACCAGGAGATGGACATAGTATACTTTACATCCCGTCCGGAACGGGATTAGAAATCTTTGCGGGCAGAGATGCGGGCAACAGCTAGTATATGTATAACAATCCAGTACAGTAAATACATTATCTATATCCTAATCATACCATAATGCATAAAACTACTTCACTTGTTTTTTTTTGTTACACTTTTAATCCCCCAATGGTTTGCTGGGAGAAAACTTAATATTGAGTTAAACTCTCCTTTGTACACCAAGAAGTATTTGTGATTGCCTATTGATGTATTATTTTCCTGTGTACAATAAAGAATCAAAGAACTACCTATTTAAATCTTGAAGTACGATATGGAATTAAATGATCCATGAGATTTAAATGTAAAACTGAGGGCTGTCATTGTAACATGGTTGGCAATTGTAATGGTGAGTGTGATGGAGACCTTTCGTTCAGCTTACTATCAAACTAGGTAAAGTCATATATATGGATTGGATGGCCAAATCTCTCCCATGACTCCTTTGAGCATTATTGTATATAATATATATATATATATATACTATATACATATATTGTGTCGGACTTGGCCATCTCTTTTGACAAATTCACCCTGTATATCTCAAGTAATGTGACCTTTCTCTTAAATATCTCCAATCTGATTAAATGTATACCTAGGTCCTTTTGCTACATTACTTTCAAATGCAAAACTAATCTCCTTTATCTATTTATTATTTTTTGATCTATCCTTTGCCTACCAGAACTCTCTGTGACGAACAGATTTTTTTAGCTACACCAATCTAACAGTCTGAGTAATAGATTTTCTGAGGCATGACTTTACAGTGATCCAAGCAATATGGGTGAGACAGCAAAAAGTTCGTCATCTTTTTCTTTGTCATAAGACAAAAAAAGAAGTGTTTTCTGTTACTATGTTATTTGTACAAATAGATAGATAAGTCTTTATTGTACACCAGTGACACCTCCTACCAGATTTTATAAGTTGTCCATACAGAACATATATGGACAACTTATAAAATCCGGTAGGAGGTAGGACACGGCGGTATTTCCTCCCAATTGAGCAGTCCGACTGGGGAAGTACCTCCGCCCTACAGAATACCACAGCTATAATAACTTCGTGTTGTGTTCCCAGCGGTGAGTAGGGTAGCCAGAGCTCACAGGAGAATTTGTGCTGTCAGTGGGAAGACTAAAGGCTTGTCCTGATTTGTCTTCTACACTGACGGCACAGAGACTGTATTTACGGGGTTGGTAGCGCGACTATGACTCCTCTGTTGTTACAAACGTCCATATGCCACGGTAACCACTTTCCATCAGGTGGGCCGTGTGCCTGTCTGCCACATAAGTGATATAAAAAAAAAAATTATAATGTTTTATTTAAAAATTCACTTTATTAATATTTTTCTGTTTAGAAACTCTTTAAAGACTAAAAACTTGAACCACTAGTTAGTTAGACTAGTTTATTTGTTTTGATATGTGTTTTTATAAAAAAGAATGTTTACATTTAGTGAAGTATCAAGCCGAATGGGGTATAGATCATTGCAACTTACATTTCCATGCAAACTAATATTTATACTGAGTGCTAATCCCAGTTGCGATGTCTAACTTAGCAATTGAAGGTTAAGCTTCTCAATTTTTCAATTCTGATATTCATAGTATACTGTCGGGGAGTCCATTGCCTCTGTGAAGACCGGCAGTGGCGAGGTAAGGTAAAACTCAACTTTTGCTTGACTATTAAAAAAAAAAAAATTAGTTCATATTTGTCAGATCGGCTCTATTTCTAGTATACTATCCACATTTTTCAATGGTTTATGTATATAAAATAATCCTATTGCTAATCTGTAAGACCTTTATGCCCCAGGGTTCATCACCCACCTCATACCAGACATGGTCGGCTTGTTACAATCAATCAGTAAAAAGAAATTAATAGAGGTAAAAGGTAGTGTTGCACAAAATTTATAATCATATTTGTGTGAATCAACAACTAAGTTGATATTCTACTTAGTACTTACTATGATAATGAAGTGCAGTATGGTATGACTCATACAACAATATTTGTTTGGGATTATTCATAGATATAGCAAAGTAAATCTTGTGATCTTGTGACCTTCATTCCAGTTAATATGTATTATTCCAATTAAGATCATTTGTTGTTTTAGTTATATTTAATAAGTAAGAGTGAAGTCATACTCATTTTCGTGCCGATACCTGTTGCTTTTTTTACCCGACTATTAACATTGAGTATAACTAACGCGGTCCGATGTCGAACCTATTTCTTCTTGATTTTCTTGATTACTTCTGTTACCCAGACTGCACTATACCATGCGGGCGGAACTGCCGGCAACAACTAGGCGTCAATAAATAATTCAGTACATCTGCAAACATTATAATCATAAGAATTATGAATTTAAAGACATCGTTCATGTATTATGGATATCAATAATAGTAGTGGGCCGAGTATACATCCCTGTGCGACACTGTTGTTTATCAGAATTATTAAGATTTCATCATTCGATATGCATTTCTGTTTAGTCAGTTGAAGTCAACTATAGATTAATCGAATTAAAAACATCTACAGTATTGCTTGGTTCCTATTTGATAGGTGTATACTTTCATTTCTAAAATATAGTCTTTTTTCGCCTCGATAGTTTTCACGCCTCCTTATAAAACCCAGGTTTATACGAAGAAGCATGTGTGTATGCGTGTGTGTAAAAGATTCCAATCCATTATCGTGCGACAATCCCATTAGGTCAAACACATACCTCTCACGTAGTACGCCTCTAATTTCTGTAGAAGCATTTCATGGCCAACATGATCCAAGGCTTTGGACAAGTCTATTTACAATAAACTAAGTACCTAATGTAATATTATCTTCAACTGCCACGTGAGGCCTGGTGACTTGTAACTAGGGATTGCACCCGGGATTTCCCGGTTCTCATAATCTCGTGATTCCCCGGGATTTTTGACCTTTTACCCAGTCCTGGTACTAACAACAATTCTTGTGATTTTTCGGGACTACCAGTTCCGGTAAATTCTTTATTTTATTTCTATTAATTTCAAATATTCGCGTATTCGACTAGGTTCGGCTGTACTCGTGTTTTTATTTTTTTTTAAACCGATTTTAAAAAGACTAAACCATAATTATTATTTTACATGTGTACCCAATTTTCTAGGATATACATAAATAATAATTAATTTGTTAACAAACTCTGAAAATGGCAACCAAATTGTAGCAACCAAAACTGTCTTCGGTACCGAATTTCCCGGTATTTCCCGGGATGGCATGGTTTGGTACCAGGAAATCGGTATCCCTTCTCAGTCCCGGGAATTGCAAACCCTATTTGTAATCGGAAAGTATCTGCGTCGGATGCAGAAAGAGCCAACGTCCGAGTGCCATCACTGCGACGCGAGCGAGGACTCAGGTCCGCACACGCTCACCGAGTGTCCGGCGTGGGAGACGCCGAGGCGGGAGCTTGTGGCGGCCCTGGGAGTGAGGGTTCTCACGCTCTCCACCTTGCTCGCGGCGATGGTTCGCTGCGCGGATGCGTGGGCGGCCGGCGCCTCCTTCTGCGAGCAAGTAATGCTCGTGAAGGAGGAGGCGGGGCGGGAGCGGCAGCGGGAGCGACGAAGGATCGCAAGACAAGCTGCCCGCGCACGAAGGCAACTCGGGCGTCGGAGGTCGATGAACGACCTCCACCCCCCATGAGCGCCGGCCTGGGGGTGACAGGTGAAGCCGCCTGTCACCCTGGCAGAAGCAGGCCGCGGCGGCGGCGCGCGTGGCGCGCCTCCCCGTTTCCGGGGACGAGTTGGGGACTCTGTGGTCCCCACACCCGAGAAGAGGGCCAGATCGTGAGAGATGGCCCTGGGTCGGCCGGGGTGCGAGGGATATGCCTGTCAACCTCACCTTCGGCAACCGAAACGACCCACAGGCGGCGTGCGTTTTAGTCGGTTCGAGTCCGACATAACCTCCTCCACCGGCTCCGGTGGGGAGGTATCCGTGGGGATTTTGCGCACGTAAAAAAAAAAAAAAAAAACCCTATTTGTAAGAGGTCTTTCAAACCTTCAACAAGCACTAGCTGTGGTTTTTATAACATCCACTAAATTCAGACCTTTGCATTGCTATGCAACTGTATACCCATTGTGTGAGAGAGAAATTTATAATTATACTAGGTATCGGGACTTCTCGCGAATTATATCTTGGAACTTACTATTTCTTTCAGTCAAGTCGTGACCACGGGTGCTGCAACGCATCCGATACGTCGGCAGAAATAGTAAGTTCCAAGATATAATTCGCGAGAAGTCCCGATACCTAGTATAATTATGAATTCACACCGCGAAAGTTTAAAAAAAAAATATATAAGTCTAAAGGTCAATTCAAGGAAGCGCAGAGTCGAAGCACATCAGAGCGAAAATATAAAAGTCAAAATATATATCAAATTCACTCTTATCTCAACAACGTAATGCTCATTACCTCTTCTGAGATAAAGGAAAAAAACATGCGAATTCGTGCATTAACATTACCATAACACGTGGCAATGGTGCAAATCTACGAGTGGGAAGAATTGCGCTTATTAGTTAGATATGTGTGCCATATCGACAGCCTTCTTTACTTGGGAATTCTTAAGTTATACCGGGGCACCCAGCAACAAGTTCTCGTGACAAAACATTGGGCGTGGTATGTTCGATTTCAACAGTAGCCCCGATAATATGTTACCCACACAAACATTATCAAAACAGATTTGATCATATATCTATTTTTTAAGCATCATCATCACTATTGTAGTGTTACTATAGTAACGTGTAAATCTATAATTTTACTAATTTGGATTCATTTTTTATTTCAGATGAGTAAAGAAGATATTTATCGTGGAAGTTGGCGGCCAAACATTCACCCTGTAATATAAAAGTGGTATTGTAAGTAACAATCTGGTGCTTTTGTTAGCATAAGATGATCACACGAAGATGGTTTCACCCGTCACTGTCAGGAGTGGCAGCCGAAAAACTACTCATGGAGCAAGGTGGCGACGGTTACTTCTTGGCACGACCCAGCATGAGTAAAAGGGGCGATTTCACCCTTTCCGTGCGACGGAACTCGGATATAACTCACATTAAGATACAAAACAATGGTGAGTTCCTTGACCTATACGGTGGCGAAAAATTCGCCACTTTATCTGAACTTGTTCAGTACTACATGGACAATCAGTGTCAACTGCGCGAAAAGAATGGTAGCATAATAAAGTTGAAAACTCCACTCAACTGCGCTGACCCTACCACCGAGCGCTGGTACCACGGACAACTTACTGCCAAAGACGCTGAAAGAATCATGTTAGAGAACGGTAAGAACGGTTCATTTCTGGTCCGAGAGTCGCAGCGGCAGCCCGGTGATTATGTCCTGTCGGTGCGGACCCGCGACCGAGTCACACACGTCATCGTTCGTAAGCACGAAGGCTACGACGTTGGTGGTGGTAAAAAATTCGACAGTCTGGTTAGTCTCATAGATCATTATCGCAATTTCCCCATGGTCGAGACGACAGGTGAAGTTTTACGACTGATTCAACCGTTCAACGCCACCCGCATTCAAGTTAGACACTTCCACACTAGGGTAAAACAACTTCAAAAAGAAAACGAAGGTCCAATTGAGAGCATGGCTTATAAAGCAGGATTTTGGGAAGAATTTGAAACCCTTCAAATGATGGAAAACCTGCAAATATTTGACAGGATGGAGGGATCTAAACCTGAGAATATAAGAAAAAACAGGTACAAAAATATTATACCGTTCGATCGAACTCGTGTGATTCTGAAAGATATACCTCCGGATGCTCCACCTGGCGCCGACTACATTAACGCTAATTATATTCGATGCGACTGTTTCGATTGGAGCCCCGATCATGACTCGGGTAACGGTAGTTTCGAAAACGGATCCTTGAGCCGAGACGGTACACCTTCCAAAAATAAAGACAAGGGTTCTCCGCCACATACAATCATCGTCACTGAAGAAGTAGAAAAATCAAGCCCTAAGAATCAACCGAACGCGGCGAAACAGTCTCCTACTTCAGAACCGCCCGTAATCCTGCGTAGTAATCCGAATTACGTTAACACCTCCTTACCAAAATCGACAGAGATAACAGAAAACGGAGTCGTAAGACACGTCTACCACAAGCTTTACATAGCCACTCAAGGCTGCTTGGCGTCTACAATATATCCTTTCTGGTCAATGATATGGCAAGAGGACGTACGTATCATTATAATGACAACGAAGGAGATTGAACGTGGCAAAGTAAAATGCGAACGGTACTGGCCTGAACTGCACAAAACAGAAGTTTTCAAAAAATATACTATTTACAACGAATTCGAATCATCTACACCGGATTACACATTACGACGTTTTCTGGTCACGAAAAAAGATGAAGACACTAGCAGAACCATTTATCATTTCCACTTCACGGCGTGGCCCGATCATGGCGTTCCTTCTGAACCGGGGAGAGTATTGAACATATTATTAGATGTAAACTATAGATTACAACAGATCATGACTGGGCCAGACCCTCCCGAACAAGTAGTAGTCTGCGTACATTGTTCTGCGGGTATCGGTAGAACGGGGACCTTTATAGTCATTGATATGATTCTGGATCAAATAAGAAAAGGTGGATTCGACTGCGAAATAGACATACATCGTACAGTTCAAATGGTACGAGACCAACGATCTGGTATGGTACAAAATGAAGCGCAATATAAGTTTATTTACATGGCTGCGTTAGAATTTATTGACACGGAAAATCAGAGAGGAGTTAGAGTAGAGTCAGACTCTCCAGGCGTTCGAACTCATCCGCTGCCTTTTTTATGAAGCGCGTTAAACAGGCGAAGAAGCTTCTATCGAAAGCTTTTTCCCGGGAAAACACGTGATAAAAAGGTCGTGTAGATTATAACTATCGACCCATTTAACCATGCGCCGCTAATAATTGATTTATTATAATAATGTTAAACTTTTTACAAAATTTTATCCACAAATTAGTAGATATATATATATATGGAGTAGGAGCGAGAGTATATGTAACCCAATATAGGTATTTATGATATATGTAACCCAGTTTCGTCACACACAGTTTTACCTTATGACATGTTACACCATCTCACTTGCATTTGTAGACGGCAGAATTTTAAACTTCAAAACCGGTAACAACGAAAGCGTTATAGAACTTTAAAAACAGTAATTTATAAATAGATTAAGGTAAAGTGAAGGTACAGTTGCATCGAAACTATTTAAACCGTAATGAAGACGTAAAATACCCTTAAACAATTAAGAAATGAAAATTCAATCAGCTGACATCAAATATTCTACATGCACAGTAATGTGCCGTATAACTTGTGTTATCATCTTTTGCTTTGCACCACTTCAAAAATCCATAGTAAGGCACTTGTGGAACTTCTCAAGTCCTGCCGCTGGTGGATTGATGAACCTGTAGGTATAAGTGCTTAGTCTATCGTCGGTCATCTAAGTCACTGGTTGTAATGCTATTCTGTAAAATACGAATCCATTGTCAGGAAGCAGCGCACTTCAGTTATTTTGGGAGAGCTTGCTATCGGCTACTATTGTTCGAGCACGAACGGCATTAGCCTCGGATTGAACAATAGCTTAACCGAATTTATTCGCGAATGAGCTCTCTTGTTTAAGGCACACTCGAAATTACAATTGTGTATTACAGGATAGCACCACTATTCAACGTAAGCACGACTGACTACCAACTGATTCTTTCATCCCTGCAGATAATTTTCATACCGTTTATAGAAGCGCGGTGTGAGACATGTCTGCATGTATGAAAGGTTTAGTACGGTCGGGGTTCTGAAGTGTGTGTAGTCTACACTTCTACAGGAATGAAAGCGTGAGTATATGTGTGTATGTTTGTATAAGGTTATATAATCCTCAATGTAGGAAGTTAATTTATTCTCTATTCTGTTTTAGTATTTCACAAAAGATCTTATATAAAATTCTAAATGTGGGTGCTAGCACCTCTGCCTACCCATTCGGGGATATAGGCATGAGTTTATGTTTATGTTATGTTATAAAATTCTGTAAATTGGATAGTGATGAAAATATTTTTGTTGTTGAGGGTACAAAGAAAATATTGTGTTATAGTTGACAACACGCTATTGAGCGTTTGACAGAACAACACGCAACTGTATATATTATGTATCTTGATCTTTATCACAATGTTGAACAAAAATAGGCGTGCGTGCTCCACTTTGTTAGCTAGGTGAAGATAGAGAGGAATGCGTAAATTTTTATACGTTTGAAATAAATCCGGACGAAAACTTTCATTCAGTTTAATATTGTTTAAAGAAGAAGTACATTGTATCTATCAAAAGTATAAATTCCATATCATTTAATTTGTTTGAATGAATTTGTATAGCCTATAACGTTAAACGAAAATAATAAGTACATAATATAGCAATATTATTTATTAAAATACTATTATTAGGTATTATATTGTAAAGTGCAGACGTCGCAACGTTCTGTAGATCTAAAATTAGTTACAAAATGGAAAAGATACTATTGAAAATGGAACATGAATTAAAAAAAATACGTTAATATTTCGCACAATGAACTTGTAATGAAGTTTTTGTTTAATGCATTATTTGCACTCTGTGTACATACACTTATTGCCAAAATTATTATCTTAAATCTAGAAGTGACTAAAATTGCTTAACAGATCCTATATGCATATTTTTTTTTGTCTATTACAAAGGAGGTTTCCAAAAAGTCTGTCAGATTTTTGCCATTAATTTTGAACATTGAAATAACCTATTTCTTATAAAAAAAAGTTTCTCATGTTTTCATAGTACACGAAGTTTTAGACCAACCTATATTTATGCTACAATTTTAATAATATGTCTTTTTACCGGAGTACTCGATATACTTTACGTAGGTATTTATTGGAAACCAAACATTTAAAACTTCTCTGTATTTACAACGATGCCATTATCAATTATCAAGTACTGCTTGTTACGCCGGGAAAATCATTGATTTTTTATATCTATGTAAGAAAAGTATTTTCTAAAGTAATTTAAAGCAGCGTCTGTTCAATCAAGACGTTGCTAAACAAATCTCATTGTGTGTAATTTTATCGGTTCTATTAGTTTTCTTACTTTAAAATGATCTACCCTCATTTAACATATAATATTAATAATATGTGTGTTATTTGTTAATGGTGAGATTAATAGTTAAATCAAACTCATTTCATGAACAGTCAAAATAGCCGTAAAAGTTTAGTATAATTTAAGAAATAAAGAACAGCAGCAATTTCTTTTATTTTTTTACGAGTATGAATTTTTACGTAACTTTTAAGCGTGATTTTTTTTTCCATTACTCTCTGCCACTTACATGTGAGTTGATGTGAGGGTAGATCGATCAGAGTAGTTCAGAATACAAAGTGTATATCCGCACAGCTGGTAAGGCGGTAGTACGTAATAATAAGTAGTTGTTATTTTCAAATGAATGTATTAACGGCGCGATCAGACTAATTTATCACATTGTTGCTTTAATTTTGCACTACACGAAAGTCAGGAGGATGGCTTTAACGTGATCTCGAATTGGAGTTTGAATTGAAAAGTATGTTATTTTTTATATTACAGCAGAATTTTTTGTAAACTTTGACACGTAACGTCGTCAGGTTTGTGCCACGTCTAATTGTTAATGTATTGTTATTTGTAGGTACAACCTGTAAAATGAAATATGTAGTTAGTTGTCGGAAGTAAATCACCGACCTTGGTTTTAGGGCAAAGCCTTTAACCTGTAAATTAACGTATAAAATATGACTGACAGATCGTAAACCGTGATCGCGGATCACTTTTTTTTTCAATTGTTTCATCTGTATTTACCTGTTTTAGAGTTAACTTACACTAAACTTGTGGCAATTGCTGATTAATAGTCCTATATTACTGTTTTAGATAAGAAATTATTTCTGTTCCCCTCATAAAGTTGGTGCTTATTTGTTTTTATTTTTTCATATTCTACCTACACCAAAATAACATTTTTATACAACATTATGTATGAGTACAAATTATGAAAGATTTAATCTTACATTATAGGTTATGGTATGCTGTGAATTTTAATAAGATTAGTAAGAAATTAGAATTTAATCGTATTGGCATTGTGACGTGACTGTATTCTAAGTTCAAAAGTTTTGTCTTCAGATGTACTCTGTAACGTAGCAATAAATAATTCACGTGCTTACTCAAAGCTTCGGTACTATACTAATATATGTTATATGTTTTAAGTAGCATTAATAAATGCATTATTGTATTTATATCGTGAAACAGTAGTAGGCGAAACATTACATGTATTTTTTGCCACCAATGATATTTCATGATTTCACTTTTGCTCTTAAATTGTTTTTTTTTTTTCAAAGACAAGTAGCAAGACTTCTCTTCCGAGTTATGATTAACCGACAATTTATAACAGGGAATGCCTCGATGCATTTTTATATAAAACGAAAACCCTTACAATATTTCTCTAGATGCGGGTCCTGAGTCCCGAGCTATGAATATTCTATTGGTATAAATTTCGTAACGTGTAGTAGGTACTTTAGATTTTAAGATGTCAACGAAAATCTTCAAAACATAATATGTGACACATTATTGATATATCTTTGACACGCGAGCGATCAAACAAGTCTTAAGCCCTACCGCACGCGCTCACACTCGCACTCGTTCACGTCACTGCGCCAATGTCGCATTGCCATTGTTCGTATCTGTCCGCAATTGCGTTCACGAGTCGTACATCAAACACGTGCGTACACGCTCATGTACGTGCCTGCGTCGACACGTGATAGTAAATACGGAGTACGGTATTGTACCATAGGTTTTAAATACTGCCACCCGCACGCGGCTCGTGACGGCCGATGCGAGTGTGCTTAAATGCGACGGGGCTTAAAGACAGGTCCAACACTGCACTGTATTAACTTTATTGCACTGTAACGTAATTGATTCTAAATATATACGCTTCAAAGTTATGATCAGAGATCGGAATTAGGTAGAGTTATTTATGTACTTACACTGCACTGATTTCAAACAACGAAAGGATGAAGTGGGTATGCCTCGAATCCCGAGATTAATACAGATATAATATAAAAATCTTGTGATTTATTAATTGGTGATGTTTCTTTGTAACATACCGTGCTCCCAACTCTGCAACAATGCATTTAAAACATTTTTTCAAAAGATTATGGGCTACAATTGCAAAAATATTAAACTACCTAGTGAAATCAAGTGTCGAGAGTCGGCCTTACGATCGAGAGAAACTAACCTTATAGATAAAAATACTATGACTTTCAGTAGACAATACTACGGATTTCTTGGGAAGAAGCTGACATGCATTTGTTAGTGAGACCAACCTAGTAGATGTCATCGGATTTACTTAGTGGTATGTATGTATTAATATAAACATTTTGCTCCAAGTAGGTACATAAATAACTCTAGTTATGATACATTTGTATGTAGGATGTTTAGTGAGCATACGTTTTGAGGATATCTTTTTCGCTGCAGTTACAATCAGTCTAAAAGTGACATGGTGCAATTTTATATTTAATACTTAGTCGTAACAATTTGTTGCAGTTAACTCGACTGAGTCCTTCTCACGAATCAGTTCCGCTCACAATTTCATTATAACGCTTTTTCGTGCAAATTTTCAATTCTCAAATTCGACAGTTTGTAAATGAAATTGCATCGTCAACTTGCATCCTTCCCAAACAGATCAAATTTATCGACAGTTTAAAGCTCAAATTGCATCATGTCAAATCATGTGTACCTTTTCTACCATTAGATAAGTACTTTTGCTAATTAGATTGTTGTGTTATCGACCCTGAATCCTCACAACATCCTATATAGTTTAGGTGCCTTAATTCTTTTATACCTGCTTAATCATTAATAAAACAATATACGCAATAAAGTGTTAAGTAATCTATCTGTCATGCATTAAAGCAGCAGTATCATCCACTTAGATTTAGACACTTGTAGGAATATGTCATAAAATACAATTATACAAACATTTCATTAGGTTAGTAGTTTTCTGAAAATGAAGTATCTATGCAAGCATTTTATATTTCTAAAAAATAGTTATTATTCTTATTTTACAAAAAAGAATCAATTGGACATGTTAATAACTGATTTCAAAAAATATATAATTAAATATGTGTAAGTAAATGTTTATGACGGTAATCGTTGTTAGTGATTATATTGTGTATATTATTTAATATGATACGTATTATAAGCTCCTACCCTTCATTGGTAGATTTAAATTAATTTCGCATACATACAAGCACGGCCGAGAAACGCCTGCCATGGGACCTTAACATAATTTAAGCAATAATTTGAAATCAGTGTTGAGCAAATTTTAATTTCAATTAAACTTACCACTAATTTTTCATTCGGCTTTTCATTGGCAATGAGGTACAGCCTGCTATCAAACTTGTATTGATCTTTTAGACAACAGTCGTGTTTACTTTTTTCGATCTTTTAGATAGCAAGATTGAGCAGTCCGACTGGGGTAGTACCTCCGCCCTACAAAATACCGCGGCTATAATAACTTCGTGTTGTGTTCGCAGCGGTGAGTAGGGTAGCCAGAGCTCACTGGAGAATTTGTGCTGCCAGTGGGAAGACTAAAGGCTTGTCCTGCTTTGTCTTCTACTGACGGCACAGAAACTCTGTACTTACAGGGTTGGCAGCGCGACTGTGACTCCTCTGGTGTTACAGACGTCCATAGGTCACGGTAACCACTTTCCATCAGGTGGGCCGTGTGCTTGTCTGCCAACTAAGTGGTATAAAAAAAAAAAGCACGGGACTTTTATTTTTTAATTTGCACAACACTGGTTGAAATGTCATTTTTTGAAATTTAAAGTACGTATGCGCAGTTAATTTAAAGGTATCTTTTGTATGAAATTTAAACCTAATTATGGAGCTAATAATCAGCCGCTATCGAACAAAATCTTGTAATGGCGGGATTTCGATTAAATACACTTGAAACTTTAGCCTTATCGCGCCAGTCGTTCTTATTCTGTGTGAAATATGGTTTACTTTTAACGATTAATGCGATAATAGAGGTTCGATGAGACTAAAGTCACACAGCACAATGGCCATCTTGAGCAAAATTTTTTTTTTAATGTTAACACGTCAAAACTTGGAATCGGAGGTGCTTTTTATGCGATGTATTTGATGAGATAGTGAAGGTGCGTTATTTTATGTATATTTTTTGTTTGTACGCGTAGATTACGAAGTAAGTTTGTATAAGTAGGCGAATTCAGGCAGTGATAATCATTATTACACCTTTCGCTTATATAGGATTAATATAAAATTTGTAATGTCTGCGGAACAACTCGGTATTAGCGTACTCGCTAGCGGACCATACGATGTAGGAACTCCCCGTAGAAAGTTGGCGGCCAATTTCGAGATACTCCGCATTCGGTCGTTTAGATTAGTCCAGAAATCTCGTAATTCACTCAAATTAAAAGCTTTTATTAAATTTTCAATTAAAAGTAACTACGCTTGTACCTAATAGGTAGCGATCGAAGATTTTTGTGTACTAAGTACACGATTTATTTATATTATAGATAGGTATCCACATTTCATTTGAAACCAGTAATAATAAATTGTTATCACTGTTTGAATTCTTTATATAATATTTTATTATTTCGTTGGCGTTTTATTTAAACTATTATTCCATTTATAAACGTGCTAAAAATAAACGCATGAAGGTAGTGGAAATGTTTTATCGGCGGATAAAAATATATGTTGTGTTTTATTCTATATTATCAATAAAATGTGATACCAACTGCGTAATTGTTTTTGTATTGATACCTTAAGGCCTGCGCAGGCAAGGGACCTTTGTCCGAGAAATAAAATGTCCGCCAAATATTTGTCACGGATCAACGCACACAGGTTGTGCGAACATTTGTTACTCCGCAATTTACACGCATGCTATGGATGCACATCTTTACATGAACTTGGTTTCCGGCAGAGTAGAATTTGGACCACCCCATCTCTTTCCATACGGTGTCGTACAAGGCGACTAAGGGATAGGGCTATTGAACATCAGACAGATATATACAGCTCAGACTCAGGCATAGATACACGGCTCGAGTCAACAATAGTGCCCGGATGACGGCAATAGGTTCACCCCCTATTACCTGGCGCCGAAAACAATGATTGGTGAAATGTGGGTGTTAATTCACTTCGGAGATGAAGGCGTAGGTAATGAACTAATACCTGGCGCACATTATCAACATGGCGCAGATCAGGTCTTTTAATTTATCGAATAAGAATAGGCCTTATCACTATCGCAATAAAATTGAGATTTCAATAACTTTCATCGAAGCCACAAAACAAAGGCAGCCTTGTATCATATTATATTATCTGTGCTACTATAGTTGTCATTCCAATTTCAATTTTATAATGAAAAGTTCTCTTATTCGAAAAATAAAAATCGAAAGCCATGCTGATGCCTTCGGAGTACGCAGTTTTCTACTTCCTCCAAACTTTCCGGTTGCATCCAAACCTAAAACTTTGATGCCTAGGCTTCGCTCTCATAATCCATTCGACAGTTTGATTTACCTTCACTTTTACGAGAGCGACCACTGATCCCGAACTCTGTGAGAAATCCCGCACCGCTTCATCCGTCAATCTCAGGTGTCCTGAGGGTATGCTGGGTTGCATAGGTACCCTCAGGACACCTGGACCAGGTGAAGTTGGCTTATCCTTTCTATTGCCTCATAAATCTGTTTTATCAATCTTTCTCGCATCCTCTCTACGTGTCTGTATCGTCTTCGCATACCTTTGTATCTTTGTCGCTGTTATAGAACTACTGCCACCGCTGTACCGTGTTCTAGGTACGTGCTGTGTGGCGGGGAACGAGGTAAAGAAAAAGGATAAGAGTAGAGTGAGATACCGTCGTCGTGAGCGTTGGTGGTGGACTGACCAAATCTGATGTAGTTACGCCACGTCTTGCCGCGTACATACCCCAGGCTCTGTACAGCGGCAGGGTGAGTGTAACGCCTCTGGTGTTACATAGGTCACGGTAGTCACTGTGCTTGTCTGCCACCTAAGTGGTATAAAAAAATACTAAACCACTTAGGGGCCGTTTTAAGTATTACTTAAGCAGATTTATTACCTTGGACTCCCCCCCCCCTCCTCAGAAAAGCTCTAACCCCCTCCATGCTTACGTAAACATTAGTACCTATATGCCATCGACCACACACCTGTGTGGTCGATGCTATATGCATTGTATGAGTAACGCGTGCTATAATAAGTGTGAAAAAGTAAATTAACTACTGCTTACGTAATCATTGACTAAACTCCCCTGCCCAACTCACGATAATCAATGCAAAGCTTCCCCCGTTTACTGCTTACGTAACACTTGATTATTACTTACTACATTCTATTATATAGATCCTTACTTGTTCTTTTACGCTTCTGTTAATTTTATTATTATTTTAACAGGCAGGCAGTCGAAGCAACTGATAATGCCCGTATCCTGCTTATGCCCACTAGTGTTTATTTTTTTGGTTAAGGTGTTGGTCTAGTCTATTTTTAAATTGGTTTATGTTCTGGGCTGTCACAACATCATGTGGTAGCTTGTTCCACTCTCTCACTACCCTATTATAAAGTTTTTGTGTGGCTTGTTATTATTAATTTGTTTTAAATAACAAATGACATTGCGTATATATTTATAATTTATTACTTATTGTGTTTCAATCATGCAAACAATGCACCATTAGTTAGTAATTATTGATAAAACATATTCACAGTAAACATACTCTTTTTAACGACTTTCTAGGGTTAATTGTTTAAACAGATAATTAGATTCTGTGGATTCGCGATTGCTTATTCATTAGTCAAATGTTAGTATTAGTCATCGTTGTTAACTTGAATTTCTTCAATGCCGTCACTCTCTGTCACAAGTGCCCTTTCAAGGATGACCCGGCCTTCTTTGTATCTGAAAAATATAGATAGACTTGGTTATTTCCGTTAGTAGGGGACTTGTAGCTAAGTAAAGTCCCCTACAAACGGAAAAAGCAATAAAACCTCTCTCTTCAACTAAATAATCATTATAAATTACAATCATTGTTTTTTAACATAAACTCACGCCTATATCCTCGAAGGGGTAGGCAGAGGTGCTAGCACCCACATTTCGCCAGTTTATGTATAGTCCCAATGTATAGGTGGCGAGTCTATTGCCGGGCACTTGTAAACCTGCGATAAATACACACATAACTTCTAAAAGTACATAATTGGTGTGTGCCATGGTAAAACCTGGGACCGAACCCGAGACCTCGTCTCAGCAGTTCATTACCTATACCACTAGGCTACCGCGGTTGTTTTTTATAATTACTTATAAATATATTTAACATTTTTTGGATGTATTTAAAATTGTAATTTATGGTATATAAATTGACGTTTAATTGGCGCTACCCCTGACCAGAGGGCTGGTTAATTCCTTGCGCAAAGGATTGGTATTGCCATTCAACATGACAATGCCGCCAGCCTTCTGGCCACCCACCCGGCTGACATTGATGGGGAGGAATTCTTTGATGCCTGAACCTGCAGGTTAGGTTAAAAAAAATATTTTTATTAATAAAGGGAATAATAATAATAAAACTCTTTTTATTGTGCGCACAACCACCATGGATATGTTGGACTTGAACTGACTAAAAAACATGCTGACTGTCGGGCCACAGGTTGCTGGACATGAGATTATCTGAGACTAATCCCTCGCACCCCAGCCGGCCCAGGAATAATAATAGAACCCTTCATTTACACCAAATCTGAGTTACATTTCAATGCGTTAGTACAGTTAGTAAGTTTGATATAATCTAGATGTTTTAGTACTGTTAGTGTTCTTTTCCTTCAGTAGCTCTAGATTTGGGACTCTCTTGGGCAAAGGCCTCCTCCAACCCTGTCCATAAATCCGTCTTGACTTTACCAGAGAAGGATTGGGAAAACAATCAAATGATGGAGAGATAACATTGCACAAATTGCAGGAACAGAATAGGTCACTATACCACTGTTGTAATATTATGTGGGACCAAGGATCAAAGTTGGCAAAACATGGGTGTTATACACCCTTGCCCACCCTTTTGTGGATTTACAGAGGTAAGTAATATGAATATTATGCCTACAATATAAAGGTGCTGAACCTTAAAAAAAATTAAGTTTATTCCATAAAATATACAGCAAGAAACTATTTACTAATAACTGCCATGGGAACATTCCCCTACTTAAACAAAGAAGCAGTGACATACAATGTTCTACAATATTTAAAAGAAGCAGTGATAGATTTCTTCAATTATTAGTAAGTACCCACCTCTGGTTTTCTTCTGTGGCAAACTCATACACCCAGCCAAGTTTTGTGTTACAATTCTTGCAAGAAACGTCACGCACCATGTGACGTCCAGTCAGCATCACTCTGTCTTGCACTTCTGAGTACAATAGATTTACTACTTTGTGGAATAAAAAGGCTCGACCTAGAAACATATATACAAAAGTACTATAGGTTTTTCAAAACTATCTCTTTGAACAAGAAATATTCTCGGTTTGTATTAATATGACGAAAGTGTCTATGGACGACTGAAGGAATAAAAGACACTAATACGTAGGACACGGCGGTGTTTCCGCCCAATTGAGCAGTCCGAATTGGGAAGTACCTCCGCCTTACAGAATACTGATGTTATAATAATTTCATGTTGTGTTTCCAGCGGTGAGTAGGGTAGCCAGAGCTCACTGGAGAATTTGTGCTGTCAGTGGGATGACTAAAGGCTTGTCCTGCTTTGTCCTCTACACTGACGGCACAGAAACTCTGTGCTTACAGGGTCGGCAGCGCGAGTGTGGCTTCTCTGGTGTTACACGGCGTCCATAGGCCAGGGTAACCACTTTCCATCAGGTGAGCTGTGCGCTTGTCTGCCACCTAGTGGTATAAAAAAAAAAGAAAACTCATTCATTACCCATTAGTCAATAGGTCATTATGAAAGTACAAATAATGTTATCAATTTTATTTCAAAGATGACTATTTAGATACTTATAAATGGAATATATATGGTTGAGCTGCATTTGGTATATTTATATGTATTTATTACTGCACACATCAGTATAAAATACGAATATTTTGTAATTCAATAATTACTACATCTTCAAGAATTAACTGACTATACCTGTAGCTCCTGTAAATCTGGTGCTTATCAACTCCGAACGATTTGTAAGGTTCACATCACATGATGCACAGGAAAATAAACGTGTACCACCGATATGATCTAGGAATATTTTACCCATTTTTTCGAGTTCTTTGTTTTGAAAACAATCAGCGAAATCAATCTATGTCAGTCTAGCTAGCCTACGTCACACAACACAACTGTCATTATGGGGTTACCAGCTTTACTTTTTCTCAATGTATTAAATCTATAGTAGGTAGGTTACCGGAACGTTTAACATCACATCACTCATTTCTTTACCCGTTGCTAAGGTAACTGTCTTTTCACATGAACTATGAATTTTATAAAAAAAGTAAACACAGTTGCGTCTGATATTTTATTTTTACAAATTTAAGATAGATATCATTCATGAATAGTTAGTTATTATGGACGGTTTACAAGAAGAAACTATACATCATACTGCGTTAAAATTAGCTGAGGAAATTAAACATCTTTCGATATATAAGTCTTTCTATAGCGATGTACAGGTGAGTGTCTTAGAAATATCTTTATCATCACAATTTTAATATTTCCAAATGATTTAACATTGATCCTCTCATCGTTTAGGGTACCAATGAAATAAATAGGTATTTATAACAGTAGGTACCTAAATTCCGACTAGCCTAAGCTCAGTATTTACTGTGTGCTTGATCACATCAGATATCATTATATTTTACGAGCATTCTAGGTTCCGTGAAGTACCACTTTATGTGAATTCCTTTATTTTTTCAGAAATTAGTTTCTTCGCCAAATGTAGAGAAGGAAAATTTTAAGCAAACCTTACAACAGGCTATGAAAGAAAAAGGCTTAGACACAAAATTAAGGAATACAGTTTTTCATTGGGTTCGAACACAAAGTAAACATTGTGTGAGTTGTATCTTTATTTATATTTATTATATTCATCATCATCCTTGCGTTAATCCCAGTCACATCTGAGGTCTTCATCTCGGAGTCTGGAGTTCGCATTTTTCCGGTCGAACAGCAACGCGGTTGAACTTCAATATTTGTGAAGAACTAAGTAAAGACCTACACGTCACAAATAATTCTAGAACGTTTTATGAGTAAAGTCAGTTCTCTAGTCAACTTATTAAGTTTTACACACAAATAGTACACATTGGCTAGTGCAATATGTTCCTGTAGGGCATAATCATGTATGTATTATATATATATAAATAATTTATATCTCATTGCTACACCACGATCCCTTTGAAGTTTGCCAAAAAACCGACAACACAATTATGTATTGCATGCCACGATGATCAATCGTGCACCACTCTATACCATTGCCTGGTACAATAGCGATAGCAGGCCCTGTCTTCGATCACATCACGGGCCATTATGTAGGTACTGGACGCATTAATTAACCAAAAATTAATCTCATTGCAGAGGTTAGACCCCTTAACGTCACTGTCGAAAGCAAGCGCGCAGTGGGAGAAGAGGATACACAAATCGTTAAATTCTATGTGCACTGATTTGGAAACTTCCTTAGCAAAAATCAGGCCACAGAATGAACATGACACCTTAACGGAAAAATGGAACGAACTTAGTACTTACAATTTAGGTAATTATCCACAATAATTACCTTCGTTCGAACTTGCAGTAACAGGATTACGAATTGTAGAGGAGACGATGCAAGAAAATAGGAAATCCTTACCAAGATGTAATATATCGATCGCTACTTTAAAATTAATTATTACATTTGCCAACCATGAGCTGCGAGAAACACGTTTCTACTAACATACCATAGGTTTAAATTTTTGACATCTGGTAACTCTCAGAGTTAAGGATCCTACAGACAGAAGCGGGAGATCAACTTTGTCAACTACCTACTCGAACTCTTATGTTAAAATTATATTCTTTTACAGATTTATCAAAGTATAGACCAGTATACGCGCCAAAAGACTTTCTGGAGGTATTGTTGACTTTATCCGGCTATGTTCCGTTCACAAGAGAGTAAGTGGCTTTCATAATTTCGTAGGTACAAATACAAACGAAAAAAAGTAATGAACCTCAACAAAATAATGTAACAAGTAGGGTGACTGCATATCTGGTGTCAGACGAACGTAAAAAATATCAAATTATATTTGCCGACCAGCGATCCTATATCGGACTAAATTGAAAACCATTAAATTACTATTTTAGCTGACTACTTCTTTTTGACTACCTCGTGATTACTATTGAATTGATTTTCTTATTTCAGAGACGAGCCAAAATGGGAGTTCGCACATTTACCTTTAAAAGTGAATAAAATTGACCAATTGGTGAGTATTGAATTGGCACATGTACATAGTTACCTAACCAAAAAGACTCCTTCGGTTATCTGGCGAAATGTGGATGAGGTACACTATGAGGTCGTTTAAGATTTTGTATGAAATAATTAAATAAAAGAAATATAAATAAATGAATACATTGCCTATAAACGTTCATATTATATCTACCTACCTACTCTTGAATATCCATGAAGATAAAAATAACGTTGAATAAATTATGTTTAAATATGAAGGTAAAATAACTAATACCCAAACCTAATTTTTTCAGCGCAAATTATTTCCGGAATGGTCAAGTGGCGAGCCTCTTTTAGGAGTGAACCCTTATATGTCGAGCACTGTACCAGGATTTTCTTCCTTGGAAGCTGAACGTATAAGTCTGGGCGAAAGAGTGGTAGCTCTAGGCTATGCCCCTGTCGTACAGGAATACCTCAAGAAGGGCAGTCCACAATGCTTGAGAGCGAAACTTTGGTCAAACGTGTTAGGCTCCGATGTTAAGATACAGGTAAGTTAAATATCAAATAATTTAAATTTCCTTGTTTGAGTAGATTAGATTGGTCACAATTGATTGATGAGTCGCCAAGTCTGTCCAATGTCCTACATATAGTGAAGATGGAGAAATATTGGCATCTCTCAACATACGATTCTCGATAAATATGCCTTACCAGTCCCACAATGGCTATCGATTGGAGATTTAATAGCATTCTAAAATTCAATCGTTCTATTGACAGCCTAAATTATCCAGTTTATTTTGATTATTATTTCAGCAAGTGCAATACTTCAATCGGTTAAAACAAAATGTGTTAGAAGTGGACTTAATGGTAGACAAGCTTATATTTAAAGATGTTCAGCTCACCGCCTCGAACGACGACCAATACTTCGTGTTTGAAGACTTGCTTTATCAGGTAAAGACATGATAAATCATTTTGCCCTTAGCTACCAGGAGAACACTGAGATATAGGTATTTAAACTATCATGGTCACTCACATCAGTATCAGAATAAACGGGATATTTACCATATAAGCGGCATTCTACAAAAGAATGGATACAATGGACGGATAAGACCACCCAGTCTCACCACAAATAAACCCCGGAACTATAAGGTGGAAAGACAGCCAGCCTTTTTACCCTACATCAAAGGAGTGACAGATAAGATCGCTAACATCCTGAAGAAGGTATCTGTCAAAACTATTTTCACTCCTTTTAAAAAGCTGTCGCAATGCCTGCGCTCACCCAAAGATGGCTCCCCACTGGACAGACCGGGAGTGTACAAGATTGACTGTAGCTGTGGCAGTTCTTATATAGGACAAACAAAAAGAACGGTTACATGCCGAATCAAGGAACACATCAGGGCAGTCAAAAACAATGAACCGCATAAATCTGCAATCGCTCAACATTTATTGGAGTCCGGTACGAACCACTGGATCGAGCTACATAACCCTCAGATGCTCTCGACAGAACGCCACTATACACCAAGACTGGTTAGGGAAGCAATTGAAATAAAAAAGTATAAAAATTTCAATCGTGAGGATGGGTTTCAACTGCCGAACGTCTGGCATCCAGTGGTCCGTCTTTGCAAAAACGACCGGGAACAAGCTAAAACAAAATCGCGAGTGGATACAGTGAGCATCGTATGTCGTGAACGTGGTCGAGATCGGGTTCGAGTTTGTAGTGAGAGTTAAACCAATAGTAGTACAGATACGCGTAGTAAAAGAACTCGAAAGAGGGTAGATCGATATAATTACTCCTAGGAAAAAACTTTTCCGTGATCATGGTGCTTGCAACAGCGCCGAAATATCGGAAACTCAAAATAATGAAACATGGTAAATATCCCGTTTATTCTGATACTGAACACCGAGATGTTAAATCATATTAACACGCTACGACATTGAGCGATATGTATATCCATCCTTTTCTCTCACAAGGAATCATTGCCGACTGTCTCTGTCATTTACATTATTCATCTCCTTCAAGCGGCCTGCAAAACTTTTTGATATGCCCCTTTTGTACATCTTGTTACGTTCAGCCCTAGTAAAACCCGTTTCTGTTGTTGCCAACATGTGTATTACTTAGCTTTATTATTTTATAGGGAATTATAAATTTAAAACTATAATTTTCTCTACACGAATGCTCCGCTCCGTCTCGTCTAAATCAGTTAACTCTTACAGGTGATGTTATGTTTTTCCCGAGACCTTGAGATAATGCAGCTTCTAAAAGGTAACATCGGGACTCCTCCAATAGTGACCATCAAGGGGAAGCAAACATCACCGGATAGCGTTACAGCATTCCCGCCCAGTGGGATCATACCGTTTCATGGCTTCACAATGTATGGTAGGTTTTTTCTCAAAGGATTTTAAATATTCTGATCAGCTTGCTTTCATTTGCACAACTTTTATTAATACTAAACTAATCTACATAGTACTAAACTTTGAACTATTCTTTTGTGAGATGTGATTAGTAAGTACCGTATAATACGCGACGCGACTGATACTACTAGCTTTAAATAAAGGTTTTGCTTATGGTTGAAAAAGAACATGAGCAGACTCAAGCAATACACCAACCAAACAAGTGGAAGAACACGCATAAACAGGCGTGTCTCTACTGAAGCGTCGATACTGCATGAGAGAACGGGATCATTGACAACTTTATAACTTAAATGTCGAAATCGACAAACTGTTCTAACTGTTCAGAATGTTCCTAGCCAAAGATAATGGCAGTTCTTCTCAGAAGGCTGGACTTCGAAAACATATTAAGCACACTTGATATCTTTAGACCCCAGCTTGACCCATCTTCTATGTTTTTGAATTGTATACTATACTGACGAGAAAACTTTTTCCAGCCACTCCATTTTGTTACCTTTATGACGATCCAGTACAGCTGTACTATACGTTTCGAGCCTTCTACGTGCGCTACTGGCATCGATTACATTATATATCAACACATCCACAGGTAAAAGAAAGAATTACGTTAGGCAACACATATTTACGGTAGAATAAACTGTTAATGATTATATTTTGTTTTAGGGTATAGTTTCGTTGTGTCTGTTGTATGAGAGGCTTTTAGAAGCAAATGAACCTTTATTATGGGTACACTTTCGAAATATCAACATTAATCCGTGAGTATAAATATTGTTAGACTATATTTTCTTTTAGCAGTAACAGAGAGGAAGTTGCTGAAGTAACTGTGACTTTTTAACCTACTGTCATCACAGTAGGAGTGGCCTCCAAAATTCAAGGATAAGCCGTATGGTGGAACCAGAGGATGGACCTGTTCAAGAAGCCACTATGACCCAAACTTCATAATGGGGTATCGTTCTCACCTGTGTTAAGAGCAAGCGCTGACAAACTTTCAGTTTTTTTTAAAATAACGAAAATGTGGCGTTCACGGGCTTTTAGTTCATTATGTAATAATTATACTGCATAGTAAGTTCGTCAGTAAGTTCTTCTTCATTTGATTAGTTTTTAATTAATTAAAATTATTTAATCCTTTTCCAGTATAAGAGTAGTATTCAAATGGCTAATGCGAGCTTTCAGTGGACATCTACCACCAGACCAACTGTTACTACTATGGGACGCCATCTTAGGTTACGACTGTTTAGAAATTCTACCATTATTAGCACTGGCAATACTGAGTTTTAGGAAGGAGAATATATTTCAAGTGAATACGTTGCAGAATGTGGATGCTGTTTTGGCGGATCTTTCGACTATATCTGTTATACCATTGTTACAATTAGCTCTAATGAAACCTTGATTTTCAATTTCCGATGTGAATGTGATAACTGAAAATATTAGGAATACCTAGTTTGGTACTGCAAAAAAATATTCTTGTAACATGTTCGTCTGTTCTTGTTAGAAAATAAATGACCTATAAATACTTTTGGCCTAGTTGTCGCGACCGTACACGTTATTTTCAAAAAGGAACAAGATATTTTTACATTCTGTAATTTTTTAATTTTCAATTAGTGTGAGATGAAGTTGCCAATTGAGAAAAAGAAAACATAAAAACGGCAAAAGCTCACCTCTTGGCAGTCACTTATATCGCAAGGTTTATATTGACGTTTTATACATAAACATTAGGCCACCTCGCGAACCGCTACCGCATCGATTGTTACGCGTTTAATCCCCATATGGGACAAATATTTCTGTGATTGTTCGAAGTATACGTGTAATTGTGTCCGTTATTTGTATGCTTATAAAATGCTCGTAACACTGGGATTAGAGCCTATAGTTCGCACAAGTGTAAATGTACCTTTTGAGATCTACCAGAGTAATTGGACAAAAATATTATTGTCGAAACGTTAAAAATATGTTATTGTGCAAACTATGTACAGGTTCATGTAGTTTTTTAAATTATGTAGGTAGTTAACAAATATTTAGGAGCCAACTGTCAAATTGTGACATTTTACAATTTGGCGGTTACGTTCCGTTTGACGTTTGATGTTTAACAGGAAATAGATAATTTGATAATAGCAAATATTTTGTTGATTTTTATCCTCTCGAATTTTAAGCTACAACACGTTTATTAATAATTTTGTTATTGCAACGGTTGATATCAGTTGACATACATGTTACAAGTATTGAATCACTTCTTTATTTTTCTAAAACCCATGCTCAATGCAAATGGGGAAGTACCTCTGCTCTACAGAATACCGCGGTTATAATAACTTCGTGTTGTGTTCCCAGCGGTGAGTAGGGTAGCCAGAGCTCCCTGGAGAATTTGTGCTGTGAGTGGGATGAGTAAAGGCTTGTCCTGCTTTATCCTCTACATTGACGGCACAGAAACTCTGTGCTTACAGGATCGGCAGCGCGAGTGTGGCTTCTCTGGTGTTACACATGTCCATAGGCCACGGTAACCACTTTCCATCAGGTGGGTCGTGCGCTTGTCTGCCACCTAAGTGATATAAAAAAAAGATGCATTATGGACATGTTTTTCTCACTATTGTTATATCGATAGTGGTGTGAAAAACTTTGCCTATAGACCTAAACACGTTTTGATAACGTTTAATTAAAGCTGGCTGTTCACTAAGACTGTGAGATTAAGTATAAAAATGATAAGAGACCATCTAGAATGAGAGAAATATATCATGTAATTTAATGATTAATTGGTGATATGTTAACAAATACCTACATGTTTCGTTGGACTACTTTTTGCACCTGTTATGTGAACTTTAAAGAACAAAATAATCATTTAAGCTTCCTCTCACAGCCATTGTCACCCTAATATGGTCAAAAAGTATTATTTTTTAATAAAAATATTAAACATAATGTTAGTGTTTGTAAATAGTATTTGTATATTGTGAAAATATTTGTTTACGATGATAAGTCACAGTACAAATAGTTTTTGACGAAAACTCTTTATTTTTTTGTTAAATATTATATGTTGTTTTTAGCTCATACGTGAAAGGTACGTACGTTATTGTTGTTGTAAAACTTGTTTTTATACTTGCTGTCTTTTTTTTTAATAATTTTGTAGACTATATCCTTTTTGACAATATAAAAAGAAAGTACAAAGTGTTACCTCATTAATGTTTATTTTTTCTTACAAACAACACACCAGTTGCCTTCTTCGTAGAAACTTTTTTCTATTACGAAACCAGCGTCTTCACATAATTGGTCCAGTTCGTTTTCTTCGAACACATGATAATATCTTAATAGCGTTTCTTCTGGGCTATTCTCAAGCTTTTTATTATTATTTTTTCTTAGTTTCCATGGTACTAATAAGTCCTTGTGTTTGAACTGAGTTCTGTTTTCGTGCACGGGTAAGTTGACGCCGCCGACTGAGACCTGGGTCTCGCTGGTGTCTGTGGTTTGGTTGAGTTTACTTTTACACAGATAGTTAGATTTAGTTTGGTCTTTGGCCCAGACCGTGATGAGAGCGCGACCTCCGCTGCGAAGTAATCGGTGTATACTGGATATGGCTTGTAACCTCCTAGCCTGGAAATTAAACAGATTGTTACTAGAAGGAGCAGGTGAGTTGCATGTTTAGTGCTGGCTGGCTAAATTTGCTGAGAATTAGCAAAATAGACGATATTTATGAAAACTAAGACTGCGTCATTGAAATTTTCTAATTAAAAAAATCTACTTTTTTATTCAGTATCTGAAATCCATTGATGTTGAAAAGAAAAACATCCTGTATTATTACACCATTTAATAGGGTCGCTATAAAAAGGAACAGTTGGAGGTTGGGGGTCAGAGACGAAGAGGTTATTCGCGGCAATTGGTCGCTATATTGGTAGGACACGACGGTATTTCCGTCCAATTGAGCAGTCCGACTGGGGAAGTACCTCTGCCCTACAGAATATCGCGGCCATAATAACCTCGTGTTGTGTTCCCGGCGGTGATTAGGGTAGCCAGAGCTCACTGGAGGGTTTTTGTGCTGTTAGTGGAAATACCAAAAGCTTGTCCTGCTTTGTCTTTTAAACTGACGGCACAGAAACTCTCAATGCTTGCAAGGTTGGCAGCGTGAGTGTGACTCTCTTTGTTTTGCACGCGTCCATAGGCCACGGTGACCACTTTTCATCAGGTGGGCCATGTGCTTGTCTGCAATCTGAGTGGTATAAAAAAAAATACACGACCAAGGCGGTGACTCCTGCTCCGGCTCGTTCCTAGGGCAAAGGTTGGCCGTTGCGAGGCAACGCGGCCAGCATCATTTTTGCGCCGGGAACGATGCGGAGTGGGTTGTTCGACGCGACATAATCGCGAATCTATTTTGAGTGTTTATGTTTTAATATTGATATTTTGTACTTAAATAAATTGCATGAGAAATAACTGCATTAAATATGGATGTATGAGACCCTACCCACCTCGCGTACATACAAGCTACATCTGTTGAATGATTAACGAGACTGGCGCTTGTTTTCTGCTCGACGTTTTTAGGCTTCGTGCAGTCAAAAAAATGAACTTACATAGCTGCTAAAGTGGTGAATAACCGCGATACAAATGACGATGTCGGCGTGTTGGTCCCTGAGGGGCACGCTCAGCAGGTCGAGCCGCGCGCAGTCCGCGCCGCTCACTCCTCGGATGTGCTGCTTGCACTCGGCCAGTAAGCCCGCCGAACGCTCGCCAGCTATCTGTGAAAAAGTGTCAATTTTCCATTTTACCTCCACATCACATTTGCTCCTTTTTTTTTTTTGAAGCGTCTAAAGGTCCCAGGTTCGTATCCTGGTCTTTACGCTACCGACGTGAACCCACTCCTAAAACAAGCAATTTAACTTTGCTGGAGAGGTTACAGGGAATATTAATAATTACGGTTCTAATTCTTTAAAAAATATATTCGTGAAGTGGGTTTACGTTAGTAGTGTAATGGCCAGAATTCCAACCCGCGAGATTTCGATCGCAAGTTCTATACCTGAACCGCTAGACAACGTTATTTTACTGTTGTGTATAGTACTCATATAAACCTTCCAATATTCGGAAAGGCTTAAGTCCAGATGTGCTGCGATGGGCTAATTGGTTGATTGATTGAAGCGGTGATAGTTTAATGGCTGAAGCGTCAGACTTGCAAGCGAAAGTTCACGTGTTCTTAAAACAAGTAATTTCTACACCTAAAAGACTATTTATCAGTGATAAGCTAGTGTTTCACCACTATCTGTCCAGCAGGCACATGCAGTAAGAACGTTTCAAACGATCGAACGAACTCAACAGGTGAATCAGCTTTGAGATTTCAATTTCACGTGCTCTAAATTTAGTGACGTCACGTTGTTGAGCACATAAACATACGTCACCATCGACACATACAGAGCTCAATGAAGAGTGTTTGTGCTGTCGCCATGTCTGTGGGAAGACTCTGCTTTGTCTTTTACACTGACGGCACATAACCTCGTGTGCCGTGTGTTTGTCTGCCACGTAAGTGTTTAAAAAAAATCGACTTGTGCTCGACGTCACCAAATTTACAGCACGAGAAATTGGCCTGGAGGTGACGGGTGGGGCCGCCTGTCTCCCTGGCAGAAGCAGGCCGTGGCGGCGGTGTTCCGGAGACGAGTTGGGGACTCTGTGATATTTTTCGCACGTAAAAAGAATCCTATAAATCATGTAAGTATGCCAAAACCAACCTGTACAATGTCATCTCTTCTCAATATGTTCTTGCCGTTGCCGCACCCCAAGTCCAGTACCACGCTCCCAGGTGCCACCCCTTCCATGAATTGTACCACTTTTGGCCACGGCTTGTGACGAGTTGTGCTAAAATGGCCGGCGATCTGTTCATAAACCTGTAAGTAAAATCGGAAAATTGGAAAACATTTTCGGCCCACTTATACTTTAGGCATCCTACTTCTTAATAACATTAAGAACTAACTGACCTGCCACAGCTTCCATGTGTGTATTTGACGAATTAAAGATTTTGATGCACCTTTTTGTTATTTGTAATATCTTGGAAAAGACCTGGGATCAGCTAGTATATTATATAAAATGGTGTGTATACCAACATCGGTATTTAAACTATCCTGGTCACTCACATAAGTATCAAAATAATCGCGATATTTACCATGTTACATTGTTTTGAGTTTCCGATATTTCGGCGCTGTTGTGGTCCGTCTTTCCTAAAACAACCGGGAACAAGCCAAAATAAGCATCGTTGGTCGTGAACGTGATCGAGGTCGGGTTCGAGTTTGTAGTGAGAGTGAAACCAGTGGTAGTGCAGATACGCGTAGTAAAAGAACTCGAAAGAGGGTATATCGATATAATTACTCCTAGAAAAACTTTTTCTCTGTTCACCGCCACTACGTGGTTCCTCCGTGATCATGGTGCTTGCAACAGCGCCGAAATAATAATAATAATAATAATGATAAAAAACTTTATTGACAGTAAGAATATACATTGTTAACTAATATAGGTTCAACTTATTTTAATACAGTGTATAATGAGCGTCCAGAGTATAGTTGGCACTGCTACAGGTGGTACATCATATCACATTAGGTGCTAACATAATTTTGTTAACAAAAATTAATGAACCCTGTCTCCTAAACTAGGATATCCTGTGTCTTAGGAGACAGTTTTCGGCTAAATTATTTATTCAATATTCGTTTCCCAGTGAACAGTTAACAGTCGCCCGACCCCATTATACAGAGTTATGTATTTAATTGTGGACGATGTATATTAGGTGAGTGTGTGTGTGGGTGTGTGTGTGTGTGTGTGTGTGTGTGTGTGTGTGTGTGTGTGTGTGTGTGTGTGTGTGTGTGTGTGTGTGTGTGTGTGAGTGTGTGTGTGTGTGTGTGTGTGTGGGTGTGTGTTTGTGTGTGTGTGTGTGTGTGTGTGTGTGTATGTGTGATGGGTGTATGTGTGCATGTGTATGTGGGTGTGCATGTGTACGTACGTTTGACTTGTATGTGTTGTAGTGTGAGTGCTTGTACGCGAGTATTTGTTGGGTTGTTCGTAAGTTTGCATTGTCATATTAGGCGATGTATATCATTAGGGATTCGGTTTGCGCATAGTCCTGTTGAAGAAGCCATATTTCCATTTTGGATTTTAATTCTATTTTATTTAGGTTAATGATATTTAGCTTTTTCTGGATCTGTTTATAAATGTGAGTGCTAATGATATAATATTGATGCTTAGCAAAGGTGGTCCTATGAAGCGTGCCCAAAGGATAGTTCGTTCGTCTACTGGGATTAGAAGGAGGGACGCTGTTGTGTTTCCTCAGGACACACCGGAGCACGTATAGTTGACGGACCGTCAGAACGTCGCAGTCATGATATAAGTGATCTGTGGAGTAGCGTATAGGTTTGCGAGTCATGACTTTTAAAATTGCTCTCTGAGCTCTCTCTAGTTTTAGAACGTTGGTCTTCGTTGCTCCTCCCCAGACCGGGATACAATATCCTATAACTGATTGACACAGTGTTTTAAAGACCATTTTTAAAGTGTCGAAGTTTGCTGAGGCTCTGAGCGATTTGAAGACATGTATGAGCCTCATAGTTCTGGTGGTTAAAGTTTCCATATGCTCATCCCATCGTAGTCCTGTATCTATTTCTACTCCGAGATATCGCACAACCTCAGTTTTTTTGAGTTTCAGGCATGTACATGGCGCTGTTTGTTGTGCGCACGAGTGAGCTGTTATTGAGAACGTAGAGTCCGGGGACGTGGTTTGGCGGAGAAAAAAAGGGATGTATGCGGTTTTGTTATAATTTAGAGTTAAAAGGTTTGTATTGAGCCAATCTGTTACCTTAGCCAATGCCAATTCCGCGGCATTTTTGACACTGACCCAAGATGGTCCAGAGACTATGATTGCTGTGTCGTCAGCATAAGAGAACATTTGTGCATTTGGGAGTGTCATATTGCACAGGTCGTTTATGTAGATTAGAAACAGGATTGGCCCCAGGATACTTCCCTGGGGGACGCCGTAGGAGACAGGTTCTTCGTCACTAAGGTGTTGATTTATTTTTACCCTTTGGGTACGGTTACAAAGGTAACTTTTAAAAATGTCTAGGGTAATTCCTCTGACGCCTACTCGTTCCAGCTTCAAAATAAGTGAAGGGACAGAAACCGTATCAAAGGCCTTGGTAAGGTCTAAAAAGATACCTAGACACTTGATTTTATTGTCCAGGTTCCTAGCAACCAGCTGCGTCAGATTCAAGACCGCATCCTCAGTTGAAACTCCCTTGCGGAATCCATATTGGTTATTGGATATAATATTATTTGTTTCTAGGAAAGCCTTAAGACGGTTGCCCAGGACCCTTTCAAGAACCTTCGAGAGTGCAGTAAGGACCGAGATGGGCCTATAATTGTTAGCACTGCCTCTGTCTCCTCCCTTATAGACCGGGTAAATAATTGCTCTTTTCAGCGCATCTGGAAATATACCCTCTCTCAAGCATAAGTTAATTATGTGTGTTAGCGGCGGAATCAGTTGCTTCCTACTTTGTTTCAGTACTTTAGCAGAAATCCCATCCCAGCCTATAGCGCAATCATCACGTAACTGCAAAATGAGCGTTTCTAATTCCTCTTCATCCGCTTCTAACAAAACCAAGGAATTGCAGGGGGGCAGATGAGGGGTGTGTGTCCAATCTTGGATTGGTCTTCGCTGGCTATTATCACGAGACAGGATAGCATCCGCTAGATTTTTACCCACAGTACTCAGTGTTCGACACACTTCATTTATGGAGGAATTAGGGTTGTCAAGTATCTTGAGTAGTTCGGTGGGACTGGTTTTTGATTTTTGGGAGTGAGTGATCTCTTTAATTTTTTTCCAGAGAGCTTTAGGGTTATTTTTCGCTTTCTCGAGTTCTATTTTTTCGTAGGTTGTTTTTAAATTGCGAAGTAAGTTATTACAAAAATTACGGTAACGTTTATAGGTGATTTTGAGTATCAGATTTTCAGGAGACTGAGTTGATCGTGTGTGTAATTTATCTCGATTTCTGATACACCTTAGAAGCCCTAAAGTAATCCAAGGCTTTTTAATGTTCTGTTTTCTCGGAAGCTTCTTGTATGTAGTGTGTTTCGATATTATGGTTGTTAGTATATTTATGAAAGAATTCATTAGAAAGTTAGGGTCATCATTGTTATATAAGTCAGAAAAATCCGTTGTTGATAGCTCTGCCGTAATAGCATCATAGTTAACGAGGGTAAATAAGTGGGTTCTGTTGGGATCAGGATTAGTATTTGCAATGGATAAGAGCAGTGGTTTGTGATCAGTCATGTGAGAGTCTACAACTAGGGTAGTAACCGGTAAGTGTGTTTTGATGAATGTGTGATCTAAACATTTTTCAAGGCGTGTAGGGAAGAGATGTGTGGGGAGTAGTCCATGTGTTACGTTCAGAGTTAGGTATTCACGTCTCCGCTCATCTATACTGTTCGGTTTAATATCTATATTTATGTCACCAGTTAAAACAATGTTCTGCCATGTGGAGAGTCTGGCGTATGTATGGTTTAAACAATCAAGAAACAGTTCAATACTCTCTTTGGTTCTATAACTTGGGGATCTATATACTCCTACGATGGCAGTTTTTAGACAGTCAATTGTACAGATCAAACAGTTTCCACCTAAGAAGTTAGGTTCATTTACTGTCACCTGAAGTCCCGATCTTGCATAAATAACAACACCATCATTCTGGTTGCAATTAATTTCAGTGCTGTACGATTCAAACCCGCTCAGGACAGGTAGGTTGGTAGTAACCTTGCTAAGCCAGCACTCTGTTAGAACAATAACATCATAGCTTACTTTCGTCGAGTTCAACAGCGCTAATAGTTTAGCAAAGTTTGCATTTATGCTACGAATGTTTAAATGAAAAATTATAATATCTCTGTCGTGGGATTTCACCATTTTCGTACATTCATCAGTGCTACAGGTAAAGGTGTTTCCTTTAATTAGCGAATCAAGTTCGCTGTTTATTTTGTTAATTACAGCCATTGGAGCAAACAAAAATTATGCGTATGGTGATCCAGATATGTTAGCAGATGGTTTTGTTCTGTGAGGTTTGAATGATCATTTAGATATGGTGTGGTAATTATTTGTGTAGATAGATACTGACTATATACGAGAGTAGGTATATATTCAATGTAGGTTCGTTTGTTCGAGTATAACAATAAGACCAAATGGATATTGATGTTTTGTTGTGTAATGTGGTCTGGTAATGTGTTTGTGTGTGTGTTTGTGGAATAATGTAGTGTGGAGTTGACTTGGTATTTAAAGCTAATAAACATAATAAAATATTTTAACAAGTGGTTTTGTGTAAACAAGCAAAAAAACGATATGTAATTAATTATTAGTCATATGTTACAACTTTTAACATCATGCAGACATTTCTCTGATTTAATTATTAGTTGTTTATCTCCCTCCATTTTTCGCAGGAAGATATTCCCGTTGGAGATCCAGCAGAATTTAAAATTGTAATTTTTTGCGAATTCCCGTGCTTGGTAATACAGTTTTTTTGTATTCAAAGGTAATTGATCATCTATGTAAATGGGGGTGCGCGTTCCATTTATGCCTAAGAGCGAGGTATTGATTTTGTCGTCCTTTTCTTTGCCTTTATTAAACGTTCGAATGGTGGAGATTAGAGTCTGTTTCTTAAAAACGGTACAGAACTCCGCAATGATCGGTCGCGGAATTAGGGAGGCAGCAGGTTTTCCTGGTAGTCGATACACATCCCTTTAAAAAAAAAAGAAATATCGGAAACTCAAAACAATGCAACAAGGTAAATATCCCGATTATTTTGAAACTGATACACCAACATCAATCAGTATTAAGTAATATTAACAAGAGAACCTACCTGATGTACATGCAACTCTTCCAAATTAGACGCTAAATCATCTTCTAAATTATCAGTGGACACTTTCTCTACTGTATCACAAAGAGTTTTATATTTGCACTCACAAGGGCCAGTCCTCGTCCAACGGAACGTCAAGGATATTCTCACTCCCCTTGGCGTAGTGTCACTGGTTATTACTTTGACTTTCTTCTGTGTACTATCTAAAAAGCGGTCCTCAATGACAGGATCGTAAGTGCGTGGCTGGATACCATGCTGCCAGTCGTACCTGAGGTATTAAAACACAAACATGGTGTAATGTTGTTTGAGTTGATGCGTATTCTGAACACAGCCCCATCTAGGTGTAAAGGAGTGAACTAGCAGAGCAAGAGCGAATGGAGCTTGTCATGTGTTGTTAAAACAGCTAGGCACCTTTTAATTTTTTTTATGTGCGCTAAACCCCCACCACCAGGGCCGGTGGGGGTAGGCAGTGGTCCACGATGCGCGGCTCCCATTCCCGAAGATGAGATGAGGACCAAAAAGCACGCCGACTGTGTGGGCAGCAGGTTGCCGGAGGCCGGAGGTAGGATTATCTGAGACATATCCCTCGCACCGTCTCTTATGAGACAGCCCTCTTCGAGTGTGGGGACCACGAAGTCCCTATCTCATCCCCTGGGTGGGACGCGCGCATTGCACACCGCCGTCACGGCTTGAAACACGCACGCAGCGCAGGGCATTAGGCCATCCGCTGCGCTAAGCGAGATAGTGTGCGATCAACACGCTCAACACAGCAGATATCCATAAATTCCATTCTGATGATTTGACAGTGATATTGGATTTCAATTAGCATTATTTTGAGTCAGAGTGGGAATTTAATGTTTGGTCTAAATAGCACTGTGTAGTGTTTTATTTATTTATTTATTTTATTAGGCACATCAACAGATTATGTATTTCAAATTTAAATAACTTAAATGTTTAATTACCTGGCCTCATCTTGCATTATAAGTAGTGACCTAGCTTGTACCAAGACTGGAACATACTTTCCACTGTGGTGCCTCCAATCCATCACAACATCAGACCCTAGCGACAGTGACAGGATTGTCTCCCCAAATGGACTATGCTTATCTACATGAACTGGTATTCCTGCAAATAGTATTCACATCACATATACGTTGTACAGACAACAGCAAAAGTAGCTGACTGTTAAACTAACTTTCGTTAACTTTAAAGCAATTACCAGTCCAGTTCAGTCTTCAGAAGGCTTTCGCCAGAGCCTAGTATGTGCCATTAGGGCCTGAAGATCCTGGTGGAGCATTCATAGCAACCCACGATTTTGATAAATAATACATTGAAAACATTAGAAACACAAATTTTCACACTGTGTAAAAAATTGTAAAATAATAAATATTTATTTAATTCAAATTCAAAAGCCTGATTCTCAAAGAGTGCTAGTGTAGAAGCATTACAACAGATAATACATACCATGTCCAGGACTATATTTATTTACAGTTAACTGTTGCGGAACACCAAGATTAAATCCTTGTCCTTTCAACCTCTCCCATATAATATCACACTCCTCAGGAATTTTGTCTATTAGAGGGCTATCCAAATCTACATCATTACTGCCATAGCGAAATTCAAAACCATAATGTTTCACTTGTCGGTTTTTTAAATTATTTGACTCTGGTGTCCAATCAAATAATTTCAGAAAACTTTTTTCTTCTTCAATGGTGATGAAGTTATTGAGTAGCACTAGGCCCTTTGGATTATCATGCGAGCATATGACGTCAGTATTTGGAACTGAAAAATAAAAAGATTCTCTATTTAAAACTCTCTAGTAAGACTAAATGATGCTGACAAAAGTTACATATACATATAATCACCCCTTTATCCCCGGAGGGTTAGGCAGAGGTGAATTAACACCTACATTTTACCAATCATTGAATTTGGTCACACATAATAGGGGGTGACTCTATTGCCATTTAACGCTGCCAAAAGTTATGGAAACTCAATGATAATTACCTTTCTCTACATAGTTT